>OY728159.1:2029511878-2031934378 GCA_963277665.1 Viscum album | reverse complement strand
GAGATTCCATACATATATATGACTCATGTGTAGGGAGATGGAAACTTTCTTTTTCTATATTCTTATAATGTGTCCAAAAATAGAGGAACATGTTTTAGAATATTCTATACAAATCAAAATCATATGAAAAATGCATACAAGTGTAAGTGTAAAGGGGTATATGAAAGTATAAACATATATCTAAGGACCCCCTTATGCATATTTGGCCACGAAAATATGTACATAGGGGCTAGGTGTCCTTATATATATGTGAAGTTTCATATGCGTGCAAGTGGAAAAAACGAATATTTGAGTTGTTGTCATCAAAAGAAACGCATCTTGAGGTTGAGGTAGGTTCCCTATGCCTAAACCATTAATTTGAATTCTATAATTGCCTGAATGTTTTAAAAAATTGTTTCCGTAATTGCATTATTGTTTTAAAAAATGGTTTTCTAATAACCACCAGCTTTGTCAAGGAAGAATATGAATATATCCATTGAAAATGTGCACATATATGTTGTAGGGAACCTAAAAATAATTATTTATAAATTTATTATTCTTATATTAATGATTTGTGGGATTATACTGAAAAATATTTGAGAACCAAGGATCACTCCCCCTCATAATTAGATCCCTTCAAGATGAAAAGATTTTAATTTTTAATAGAATGTTGTTTGAGTATGAATATGGATCAATGAAGTGTGAGTAACAATGTTTTAGGAATCTGAATCTTTGGTTAAAACATCCTAAATAATTCTCTCAAAGTCATGGGCATCAATTTTACTGGTAATGTGATCTTATACTTTTAGAGATGTCGGCACATGCATTATTGAAAAGCATAAGATTTATTATGTGATGATAATAGGATTATTCACCTTTCCCATTGCATCATAATCCCATCTTTCCTAATGCGATGAGCATGGAATTCATTGGGTGATAAGACTCTATTTCATGTGGTGATGAGCCTAAAATATATCAGGTGACTAGCCTATAGAGGATGAGTATCATTGCGCATCAAATTCAGGTATTGGTGAACCCGTTAAAAATTTGGTATCCTTAAAAAATGATATAATTAGTAACATAGGGAATATTAGTCATCATAATCATAAACAAATACTCAAATTTTGATTCAAATTATCTTATGGAATTCCATGCAATAGATTTGATAGGTGAGGTTCCCCAACTACTGCTAATTGGTGTAGGGGTAGAATAAGTTCCCATGATTCTACTAAAACCCATGATCACCCAAACATGGAAATTTCATACCTCTATTCTGATGAAATGACTGCTATCGCCCTCACCTGCTTTCCCTTATGGAGATCTTGCATTGGAGGGTCATCCATACACCAGTCATCCACTATGAGTAGAAAGAAATCACGCCCACCAGGAAAATGGCTAGGGATGATCTAGAATCCATTGTTCCACATTAAAACAAACAATATAAAATACCCTACATGGGGGGACTGGCAGGGGGAGGGGGTGTCCAGGAGGGTCTGCAGGGGCGCAAGGGTGTCTGAAGGGGGGTTGTGCGGGGGAGGGGTAGGGGGTCTAAGTAGGATAAAACCTCATGTGTTTATTGATCCTCCATTAACTTATTTCTAAAAATCAATTCTGCAACCTCCCTAGCCTTAGAAAAATAGATGTTCACTGTATAAGGGAGATCAGAGTCCCCTTCTAGTGCGAAACATGCCTAATTAATTAATAGATTCATTAATAGATTCACCAATGGTATACCCATACATACATTTGTTTATTCTTATTGAATTTTCAACTTGTATACTGAATACTTTTAGTCATTTTTTCACCTGTTCTTTTCAGGTATTTGAGGATGCCTATAAGTCACAATTAAGCATCATAATCCTTGATGACATTGAGAGGTAATTATAGTCAATTTCAATGCAATACTACTTTTGGTTCATTCATTCGATAACAACTTTTTTGTTCTTTTTAGTATAGTCTTTTGGAGTATATTGTCATTTGACCTCGTTTTGTCAATAGTATTTCTTAAACACTGATGGTCATTTTGAAATGACTTCCTCCCCAGAAATTCCTCTCATCCCTTTTATTAGTATAACTCATTCCGGTTTTATCTTTACGAGGTTTTATTTTTTCTCAATGTCTTCATAAGAACTGGATTTCTTGTGTCTATGCTTTTCCATGATAGGATGTGTGTGTGGATAGGGATGCATGCTATGAAGAGAACCAACAACAAAACATAGCCCAATGCTTATGAATGTGAGCATATATATAAGGATCCTCTTATGGTATTTTATGCTTATATATCATGTTTGAAATTATTGAATTTATGTTTTCCATTTTAATACTTACTCCTCTCATTTGAGACACCACAGTCATCTCCAAAGAACTTTTTGACTCACAGGGGGGTGTGCAAGATAGGGGGATGGTGCAGGCTAGGGTGTGATGGAGACTAGGGGGTTGGTGTAGGATAGGGGGCTGGGGGTGCAGGGGGTGCAGGGGGATATGCAGGCCAGGGGCTGGGTGGAGAGGGGAAGGGGGTAGGGGGCTGGGGGCAGAGGGCAGGGTGGAGGGGGGAAGGGTCTGGGGGTAGGGGGAGGGTAGAGTGGGGAAGGGGGCACGAGCAGGGGCAGGGGCGGGGGGGGGGGATGTCTGTAGGGTAGGGGAGGGGGAGGGGGAGGTTTGTAGGGAAAGGGGAGGTCTTCATGGCAGGGGGAGGGGTGGGGGTTGGTGGAGGGGGGAGGTCTGCAGGGCAGGGGGCAGGGGGTGGTCTATAGGGGGTCTGCAGGGCAGGTGGAGGGGGTGGGGTAGTGGGGAAATGGGGCAGTGGGGCAAGTGGGTGGGGAATGGGTGTGTATTTAGTCTCTATATGTTTCTTTAATCTTAGATAAGGTTGAATAACCATTACAATCCATCTCTAACTCCCCCATTTCTTCATGATTAAGTTTCACCAAATATGACCTCCTATTTACAACATATTTCTTTCACTAAATCGTGGCTTGATATTAGTTGAAATAAATCAGATTTTTTATGATACCACTAGTTGTTCTTGGTATGGATTTAAAAACTTTTCTTTTAAAAATCAATGCCATTTTGTCCACTTTTATTAATTATAGCTTATAATGATATATTTGGATCCTGCAATTTGTCCTCTTTTTGGTTGGTTGATTCCACTACCACAGTTCATGAATTTACCAGTACATAGATAGATTTAATATGATATTTTAAATTACATTCACTAGTGTAAATCCCACTTATACCAACACTTGCATACCAATGGTTTGAAAGAACTATTGGTTTAGGTAATAATTTGATGTGTTTTTCCAACAGTCTCATTAAACCATTGGGAATAGATTACATTAGAAAATATTTTACTACAGTTTCTAGAAACCATAGGGAACCCCCCCCCCCCAAATAATATTTCTCTACGGTTTTAGAAACCGTTGGGAGAAACCCCCCAAATAATTATAGAAAACCCGCGAACAGATCTTTCCGTACATCGTTGAATATATCTATCCTCTATCAAACCCTAATTCCCGAGCACGAACCTGTGAGCTCACCTCCTTCGTCGAACAAAATCTCTCCTCAAACAAATCTCTCCACTTAATGAGATCTCCTCCTCCAATGAGATCTCTCCTCTAACCCTACCTCTCGATCATGAACCCTACTTGGCGAGCTCACTTCCTCCATCACGATCTCACTTTATCCAGAATGGATCTCTCCAGGCTTTCAACCCTAATTCATGTCTACCTCATTTGTAATATTCCTTGAATCATAGATATCTCAATCCATTCTTCGATTTAAACATCTAGATTCATTGCATTCTACTCGAAATTGGTGAATTAATTTTATTTTCCACTTTGATATACTTCCATTGGACTTGATGTGGTGTATTTATCAGTTTCCATATGGTATTATGGTGGATTATATTCATCAAAATTTTATGTTTTCGGATTAATATTATTTTTATTGAGGTGGGTGATTTGAAAAATCTCCCTAATGTCTTCATTGGTTTTATAGTATCTACATCATGTATGATAGTGTCATCATGTCCTGTGTGTGTGACATCTTCTATTTAGAATCCATGGAAATTACTCAAATCCTCACTACTAGGCATTCCACATATCCTACTGGGTCCATTGGTGATGAAGACCATGATCCTTTGGCCACCAAAGAGGTGTTCTTATCTATAACCTTGGGTTAGAGCATGGATGTTATGAGTTTAGTGCCTTATACCTGGAATGAGAAATTGATTAAGGAATGAATAGAATTGTGAATTGAATTTGTTCTTCTCATGACATGTGAATTATAATGTGTAATTATCTGTATGTGAATTGGAATTGACACAATTGAAATGTGAATTGATAATGTATCATGTAACTATATAATTGGTATGAAATTGGAAAATACACAATCTTATATTGACAAGAACTGATATTTGACATAATGGAATATGAGGAATGAGAATTGGTAATTTTAATGACTTAAAAAATGTGTCATATGTCAAAATATTTGTCACGTTTTGGTGTTTTTTAGGGGTTTTGCTCTTGGTTCACTACGGCAAAAAAGGCATTTAGCGGCTGTTTTTTTCGTTTCGCGGCGGTTTAAACCGCCGCCAAATCGATTGGCGGTGGTTTTGAAAAACCGTCGCGAAATCATGCATCGGGAAACTATTCGCGGTGGTTTTCAAAACCGTCGCAGAACGTTTCGTGACGGTTTTTTAGCGGCAATTTTTTTATTTTTTTTATTTTTTTTAATTTTTTTTAATTTTTAATTCTATATATTTATTTATATATTTATATATTTATGTATTTATTTATTTATTTATTTGTCGTATTTATTTATTTATATATTTATTTTATTTATTTATATATTTTATTTATTTATTTTATTTATTTATTTCATTTATCTATTTTATTTATTTTATTTATTTATTTTATTTATTTTTCGTATTTATTTATTTATTTATTTATTTTTCATATTTATTTATTTTATTTATTTTTTTTCGTATTTATTTATTTATTTATTTTATTTATTTAATTTCGTATTTATTTTATTTTATTTTATTTTATTTTATTTATTTATTTATTTATTTCGTATTATTTTATTTACTTTATTTATCCATGCATGCACATCCCATGCACATGCATGCCCATGCAATATAAATAAATTCTTCGTTTGGTGAGATTTAAACCCCAAACCTCTTGCATATTTTCCAAAGACTTTACCACTCCACCAAGCTCGCCATGTGGTTAATAAACAGAATTTAATATACTTATATATATTAATTGAAAAAACAAATAATACATAAATAATAGATATAAGCTCAATAATAATAAATAATAAATAATAAATAATAAATAAATATAAATAACAAATAATTATTAAATATAAATAATAAATAAATAATAAATAATAAATAATAAATAATAAATAATAAATAATAAATAAATATAAATAACAAATAATAATTAAATATAAATAATAAATAATAAATAAAAAATAAAAAATAAATAATAAAAAATAAATAATAAATAAAGATAAATGATAAATAATAAATAATAAATAATAAATAATAAATAATAAATAATAAATAAATATAAATAATAAATAATAAATAAATATAAATAAGAAATAAATATAAATAATAAAAAATAATAAATATAAATAATAAATAAATAAATATAAATAATTAATAATTAATAATTAATAATAATTAATAAATAATAAATAATAAATAAAAAATAAAAAATAAATATAAATAAAAAATAATAATTAGATATAAATAATAAATAAATAATAAATAATAACTAATAAATAATAAATAATAAATAATAAATAATAAATAATAAACAATAAATAAATATAAATAAGAAATAATAAATAAATATAAATAAGAAATAAGAAATAAATATAAATAAAAAAAATAATAAAGAAATAATAAATAATAAATAATAAATAAATATAAAAACGAAATAAGAAATAAATATAAATAATAAATAATAAATAAATATAAATAATAAATAAATAAATATAAATAATAAATAAATATAAATAATAAATAAATATAAATAATAAATATAAATAATAAATAATAAATAATAAATAATAAATAATAAATAATAAATAATAAATAATAAATAATAAATAATAAATAATAAATAATAAATAATAAATAATAAATAATAAATAATAAATAAATATAAATAATAAATAATAAATAAATATAAATAATAAATTATAAATATATATAAATAATAAATAATAAACAATAAATAATAAATAATAAATAATAAATAATAAATAAATATAAATAAGAAATAAGAAATAAATATAAATAAAAAATAATAAATAAATATAAATAATAAATAAATATATATAAATAAATAATAAATAAATATAAATAATAAATAAATATGAATAATAAATATAAATAATAAATAATAAATAATTAATAATTAATAATTAATAATTAATAATTAATAATTAATAATAAATATAAATAATAAATAATAAATAATAAATAATAAATAATAAATAATAAATATAAATAATAAATAATAACTAAATATAAATAATAAATAATAAATAAATATAAATAATAAATAAATAAGTATAAATAATAAATAAATATAAATAATAAATAAATATAAATAATAAATAATAAATAATAAATAATAAATAATAAATAATAAATAATAAATAATAAATAATAAATAATAGATATAAATAATAAATAATAAATAATAAATAATAAATATTAAATATTAAATATTAAATAAATAAATATAAATAATAAATAATAAATAATAAATAAAAAATAAAAAATAAATATAAATAAAAAATAAAAAATAAAAAATAAAAAATAAATATAAATAATAAATAATAAATAAATATAAATAATAAATAATAAATAAATATAAGTAATAACTAATAAATAAATATAAATAATAAATAATAAATAATAAATAAATATTAATAATAAATATTAATAATAAATAATAAATAATAAATAATAAATAATAACTAATAACTAATAACTAATAAATAATAACTAATAAATAATAACTAATAAATAAATATAAATAAAAAACAAAAAATAAAAAATAAAAAATAAAAAATAAATAAATATAATAAATAAATATAAATATAAATATAAATAATAACTAATAACTAATAAATAATAATTAATAAATAAATTAAACTATATTATAAATAATAAATAATAAATAATAAAGGAAACACATGAAAAAGTATGAAAACACGTGATAAGGGATGAAAAATCATGAAAACGCATGAAAAAGGATGGAGAAGCATATGAAGAATGAGGCATTAGAAAGAATAAGAACGCATGAAAACTCGTGACAACTCTGGAAACCTCCTTAATAATTCAAAATAATCATCATAATAACCCATAAAAAACCATTGATAAAGATAACAAGTCATGGAAACCCAAATAAACAGTAATAAATAGAGCTACCGTTAAAACCCGTCAAAGCAGTCATAAAGAGACAAAAACATTGGGCTCACATTAACAGAGATAACTTATGATCCAAGAGTCCGTTTTAGATCCGCGACCTGTAAAATCAAAGATCCTGAAACGATCTTCGACCTGAAAGGTGAAAGAGTCCGAATGGACAGGCGGATCAGAAGTTATGACCATTTAAAAAAAAGCTGATGGGGAACGGGTGCTAGAAACGAGGCATTGAAAAACATAACAAACCCGATACCCACTAAAAAGGCCATAACATATGATCTAGGAGTGCATGTGGGCGCCGCGACCAGTCAAAATGAATCTCATGGAACGATCTATGATCTGGCAGGTGGAGGAGGCCGAACTGACATGCGGATCGAAAGTTAGGTCTATTTGAAGACAAGTTCGACGGGACACCGGTGACGGAAACAGGGTTCTGGAGGCCTTCGACGGGGTTTTTGGGGTCTAAAAACATGAGAGAAGCTTGCTTCTGTCGATCTAGTGTGTAGCTCTCTTCACTGGCTTCGATTTGATATGTGGTAGAGCCCAAACGGACACCCGGAGCGAAAGTTATGGCCGTTTGAAGTTGGATAACTTTTTTCAACTTTCTTATAACTCTAATATCTTCCACACCTTAGACCGTCTCACGGTTTTGATTATATGTTCCTCTAGATCTCTTCATGATCTTCGATTTCACTGGTCGTGGCACTTCAACGGACGCCCGGATCAAAAGTTATGGTCATTTTATTGATTTCGGGGTTTCTCGTGTTTTTTTTATTTTTTTTCATTTCATTTCGCGGCGGTTTTACCGAAACCACCGCTATTTCGCGGCGGTTTTTTAAAAAACCGCTGCTAATCCTTGAATAAAATTAAAAAAAATTAAAAAAAAAATAATTTTTTTTTGCCGTTTAGCGGCAGTTTTCTCGCGACGGTTTTCAAAACCGCCGCGAAACGGCTGCCCGAAACGCGTTTCGCGACGGTTTTCTTGTAGTGGTTGTTCTTGATGCATGGTTATATAATACCTGGAATGGTTACTCCACACATAGAATTTTTTATTCTCCTTAAGAATGTAGTCTTTTCTATAATGAGAATTCATAGAAAATACATTAACCCATGGAAGATGAGAGATATCCCTAGAATTTGTAATGTGTGTTAGGTCAGTGGTCCATGGAATGGGTAATGTACCTTGTCATTGTTCCTATTCAAGGAAATCATCCTGGATAATGGTTGGAATGGACAAACATATATGGAACTCTATTGAATCAAGTTTGACATAATGGAATATGAGGAATGAGAATTGGTAATTTTAATGTATTAAAAAATGTGTCATATGTCAAAATATTTGTCATGTTTTGGTGTTTTTTAGGGGTTTTTCTCTTGGTTCACTACGGCAAAAAAAGCATTTTGCGGCAGTTTTTTTATTTTTTATTTTATATATATATATATATATTTATTTATTTATTTTTCGTATTTATTTATTTTATTTATTTTATTTCTTATTTATTTATTTATTTTATTTATTTAATTTTGTATTTATTTTTTATTTATTTTATTTCGTATTTATTTTATTTATTTATTTATTTATTTTATTTGTTTATTTATTTCATCTTATTTTATTTACTTTATTTGTCCATGCATGCACATCCCATGCACATGCACATGTACATGCATGCCCATGCAATATAAATAAATTCTACGTTTGGTGAGATTTGAACCCCTAACTTCTTGCATATTTTCCAAAGACTTTACCACTCCACCAAGCTCGCCATGTGGTTAATAAACAGAATTTAATATACATATATATATTAATTGAAAAAACAAATAATACATAAATAATAGATATAAGCTCAATAATAATAAATAATAAATAATAAATAATAAATAATAAATAATAAATAATAAATAATAAATAATAAATAATAAATAATAAATAAATATAAATATAAATAACAAATAATAATTAAATATAAATAAATAATAAATAATAAATAATAAATAATAAATAATAAATAATAAATAATAAATAATAAATAATAAATAATAAATAATAAATCAATATAAATAACAAATAATAATTATATATAAATAATAAATAAATAATAAACAATAAATAATAAATAATAAATAATAAATAATAAATAATAAATAATAAATAATAAATAATAAATAATAAATAATAAATAATAAATAATAAAAAATAAAAAATAAATAATAAAAAATAAATAATAAACAATAAATAATAAAAAAATATAATTAAGAAATAAATACAAATAACAAATAATAATTAAATATCAATAAATAATAAATAATAAATAATAAATAATAAATAATAAATAATAAATAATAAATAATAAATAATAAATAATAAATAATAAATAATAAATAATAAATAATAAATAATAAATAATAAATAATAAATAATAAATAAATATAAATATAAATAATAAATAATAAATAAATATAAATAATAAATAATAAATAAATATAAATATAAATAATAAATAATAAATAATAAATAATAAATAATAAATAATAAATAAATATAAATAAGAAATAAGAAATAAATATAAATAATAAATAATAAATAATAAATAATAAATAATAAATAATAAATAATAACTAATAAATAAATATAAATAAGAAATAAGAAATAAATATAAATAATAAATAATAAATAAATATAAATAATAAATAATAAATAATAAATAATAAATAATAAATAATAAATAATAAATAATAAATAATAAATAAATATAAATAAAATATAATAAATAAATATAAATAATAAATAAATATAAATAATAAATAAATAAATAGAAATTATAAATAAATATAAGTAATAAATAATAAATATAAATAATAAATAATAAATAAATATAAATAATAAATAATAAATAAATATAAATAATAAATAAATAAATATAAATAATAAATAAATATAAATAATAAATAATAAATAATAAATAATAAATAATAAATAATAAATAATAAATAATAAATAATAAATAATAAATAATAAATACATAATAGATATAAATAATAAATAATAAATAATAAATAATAAAGAAAAATAATATATAATAAATAATGAATAATAAATATTAAATAATAAATATTAAATAATAAATATTAAATATTAAATAAATAAATATAAATAATAAATAAAAATTAAAAAATAAAAAATAAAAAATAAAAATAAATAATAAATAATAAATAATAAATAATAAATAAATATAAATAATAAATCATAAATAATAAATAAATATAAATAATAACTAATAAATAAATATAAATAATAAATAGTAAATAATAAATAAATATAAATAATAAATAATAACTAATAACTAATCACTAATCACTAATAAACAATAAATAATAACTAATAACTAATAACTAATAAATAATAACTAATAAATAATAACTAATAAATAAATATAAATAAAAAATAAAAAATAAAAAATAAAAAATAAAAAATAAATATAAATAATAAATAATAAATAAATATAAATAATAAATAATAAATAATAAATAATAAATAATAACTAATAAATAATAACTGATAAATAAATTAAAGTATATTATAAATAATAAATAATAAATAATAAATAATAAAGGAAACACATGAAAAAGTATGAAAAGACGTGATAAGAGATGAAAAATCATGAAAACGCATGAAAAAGGATGGAGAAACATATGAAGAATGAGGCATTAGAAAGAATGAGAACGCATGAAAACTCGTGACAACTCTGGAAAACTCCTTAATAATTCAAAATAATCATCATAATAACCCATAAAAATCCATTGATAAAGATAACAAGTCATGGAAACCCAAATAAACAGTAATAAATGGAGCTACCGTTAAAACCCGTCAAAACAGTCATAAAGAGACAAAAACATTGGGCTCACATTAACGAAGATAACTTATGATCCAAGAGTCCGTTTTAGATCCGCGACCTGTCAAATCAATGATCCTGAAACTATCTTCGACCTGAAAGGTGAAAGAGTCAGAATGGATAGGCGGATCAGAAGTTATGACCATTTTAAAAAAAGCTGACGGGGAACGGGTGCTAGAAACGAGGCATTGAAAAACATAACAGACCTGATACCCACTAAAAAGGCCATAACATATGATCTAAGAGTGCATGTGGGCGCCGCGACCAGTCAAAATGAAGATCATGGAACGAGCTATGATCTGGCAGGTGGAGGAGGCCGAACTGACACGCGGATCGAAAGTTAGGTCTATTTGAAGACAAGTTCGGCGGGACACCAGTGACTGAAATAGGGTTTTAGAGGCCTTCTAAGGGGTTTTTGTGGTCTAAAAACATGACAAAAGCTTTCTTGGGTCGATCTGGTGCGTAGATCTCTTCGCTGGCTTCGATTTGATATGTGGTAGAGCCCAAATGGACACCCGGAGCGAAAGTTATGGTCGTTTGAAGTTGGAGAACTTTTTTCAACTTTTTTATAACTCTAATATCTTCCACACCTTATACCGTCTCACGGTTTTGATTATATGTACCTCTAGATCTCCTCATGAGCTTCGATTTCACTGGTCGTGGCGCTTCAACAGATGCCCGGATCAAAAGTTATGGTCGTTTTAGTGATTTCGGGGTTTCTCGTGTTTTTTTATTTTTTTTTTCATTTCATTTCGCGGTGGTTTTACCGAAACCGGCACTATTTCGCGGTGGTTTTTTAAAAAACCTCCGCTAATCCTTGAATAAAATTTTAAAAAAAATTAAAAAAATAATACTTTGTTTTTGCCGTTTAGCGGCGGTTTTCTCGCGGCGGTTTTTAAAACCGCCGTGAAACAGCGGCCCGAAACGCGTTTCGCGGCGGTTTTAAAAACCGCCACGAAAAAACCACTGCTAAATGGTGGTTTTCTTGTAGTGCTTGTTCTTGATGCATGGTTATATAATACCTGGAATGGTTACTCCACACATAGAATTATTTATTCTCCTTAAGAATGTAATCTTTTCTATAATGATAATTCGTAGAAAATACATTAACCCATGGAAGATGAGAGATATCCCTAGAATTGGTAATGTGTGTTAGGTCAGTGGTCCATGGAATGGGTAATGTACCTTGTCATGGTTCTTGTTCAAGGAAATCATCCTGGATAATGGTAAGAATGGACAAACATATATGGAACTCTATTGAATCAAGTTTGGCATACCCCAGGTGTCAACCTAGAGCTCGAGTGTTGGCAGGATAATTTGATGTTCAGCATTAAATTAATGAATTTATGAAAATAAATATCATACTGTGATATATGATTGATTTTGGTTTTCTCAAAACATAACAATAGTTATCATTGTAGTGTTTGTATATATAAATCATTGGAAGTTAACATAGAAGATACCACGAGAACATTATTTCTTTGCTATTTTGGTGAACAATATATGATGTGTTTCTAGTTTCATAAAGAATATCATATTCTATGTGTAATCATTTGGAGCTCTTAAAAATGTTAAGAATATTTTATCTGTAGAATTAGTCGTACCATTGATGCTTTGTGGATGTAGTTTTCATGTGAATGGAGTGTTATAATTTTCAAATGAAAATGTTATCTAATGCATATTGTTTTAATGTGTTCATGATCCATGTGAAGGTAAGTTGGTTTATGGATAAATGTGTTGTTCTTTTTGGATTCACATACAGTTGAATGGGTATCCATATTTTATTAAATTATAAAGTGTTATCTAGATGAAAAGTTCCCTATAAATATGGCATTAACTCATGGGAAAGGTGTTGAAACATTTTTAGAGATGTGATTAACAAGAATGTATTTTTTTATTTTCTCCATGTTGATTTTTTCAATGGAATGACAACACTATATAAAGGATTCATTTTGAAAAATTATTTTCTTTCAAAAAAATATATATTTGAAGTTCGTGTTATGTGAAATTTCTATTCAAGTGTTGTTTTATATCAACAAGTACAGTAATAAGGTGGGTTTATCAACTTCTAAGTTATTAGGCTTTTTCTCAACACTGGAGCACTTCTCTTTGTAGCTCAGAAGTGTTTGATTTTCTTTGTGCCTTCTTATTTCTTACATTCTAAACATTTATGTTTTGGAAACACTGTTTTCTCTTCTTTCAAATGTTTATTATTGTTTTAAAATTGCATATTCACTTGGGAAATTAGATAACTCTTAATGTTTTTTGTTTTTTTGGTTTATCCTTTTATAACTCATCATACTATATGATCAAACGTTATTTCTTATCATGTTCAACCTTCTTCATAGGTGTGGATCCATTTTTTGTATGATATATTCTATTTGATTAGAAATTGTCCTCTAGTAAACTTTTATTATCGGGTGGGATAAAAACTTTTATCGAACAAAACCAAATCAATCTAAAACTCAAGACAAACTAATTATATTCCATTAACATAAAGAATAATTATTAATTAATAGGAATGTACTATTTGGTAGTATCATTTTGAAACAATGATCTATTTCCCCCTTTCTTCCAAGAACATGATTTGACCCATGGGGCATTGTGGTTCTTATATGTTGGGTAGTGACGTGTATAGTCACAGGAGACATGTATGTTTTAGTTTAGTTTTCAATTTATTTTCTTTATCGCATTGGACACTTAGGTCTTTTACATCTTTCTGTCGACAAAGGGTAATTATATTCTGCGAAGGGGGGAAAATGGGGTTCAGATTGATTCAGTCTGTCAGCTTTGATCCGAGGTAAGATTACATGGTTACTACTTCTCTCACACCTCGTGTATTTGAGGATTTCAGTGTTTTTGACTCCATATTATTTTTTCAGTAGGGCGTTGGATCATTTCATGTTGGTTTGGGTGGATTTGGTTCTCCCAATCGAGGTAAGGCTTTAATGATGTATGTAGGTTTCTCACTATTTATGTCGCATCCTTTATGTGTTTTAATATTCCTAATATCCTCTGTATAGTTTGTTGATCCCTGCTCGTGGGTTTCGAGTAGCCAAGTTAAGGGAGACTTGCCTACATGTGCATTGGTATGAAATTATATGTATGTGGGTTCCCCCGTTACGTGTATAGTCAACCATGGCAGTGATTATGCATGTATGGGGCTATGTGTTCCCATGTATATTTATATATATAAATGCATACACAGGTGAGTGGATATTGGTATATGCATATAAGCATATGTGTAAGTATCCCCTTGCACATGCTCATGGCCATGCTGGTGTGTGCATAAGGGCTAAGTGTCCATGCATGTGTGTGAAGGTGTGTATACCCACTGGGGGAGTAGAAACTTTTAGTTAGAAAGCTCCAAGAGCCGAAGTGGACGGTTTGGTTCTACCTTGAGGTAGGATCCCCCTTCTAGACTCTTTAATTCGAGAATTCTTTAAATTGAATTTAGCTTATTTCTTAATTCTGCTTAATTATATTGAATTGAATATCTTGAATAAGTGTTCTTTAATATAATTGTTTCATTTGATAAATAAAGTCATGTTTTTGTAATAAAACCCTTCCAATGGAGGTGCGCTGTCTGCGAAAACTCACAGTGATAGTTATATTGATATAGTTGCTTAAATTATTGCAATTGATTTGTGTTGAATGAGTTTTAGAATAAATGTTAAATAAAATTAAATGAAATGTTTGATAAATCAATTCCATGAATTTATAATAAAACCCCTCCAATGGAGGTGCACTATCTTCTAAACCAAAGAGTAGTGATAGTTATTTGTATCATCTTTAGATTTGGTTTGAGTCTTTCATATGCCTCTTGTTTGTGTTTGTTTTGTGGATAGTTATTTTTTGTTTTCTTTGAATAATATAAATTGTTTTATCATACTCATTTAACTCAAATGACATTTCATGAGTAGGAATATGCCTTGACCATGACATTTCCTTTTCATTCTTTGAATATTATAAATAAAATTTCCATGTTAAGGCTAAGTGATTGAATTTGTAAATGGTTTGTGTAGGGTGTATGATTCTTTTATATCGTTTTTTCCCTTTAGACATTGTGTCATTGTGATGCTCGCTACATCCTTCTCTGGTGATCCCTTTTTATATCATATTAAATAGTTTATTTTTTCTATCATTTGCCGGCAGGGCGACAGTCGGAATGTTGCCCCACCTCCTCCTTCTCCCTTCGCTCTTGGCCGGAAGATGCTACCATGCAGATGTCGCTGGACCGGGCAAGACGCCGCGGTCACGCAGCGGTCATGCCGTGGTCACAGAGTGGTCACGGCGCGGTCACGCTGCGGTCACCCCATGGTAATGTTGTGATTTGGCCCTGCTACAGGGCGACACCTTGCAGCTGTTCGTAGTGATAGTATTCCATGAGTCTTGTGATCAATGTTGAGACTGACTAATCACAATTTCTACTGGTGGGAAGAAGGCCAGAATGTTTCCCCGCCTCTTCCCACTCCCTTCGCTCTAGGCCGGAAGATTCTGCCCCACGGATGTCACTGGATCGGCCCAACACGCCGCGGTCACACCGCATTCACGCCAATGTCATGCCGCGGTCACGCCACGGTCATGCCGCGGTAATGATGTGATTTGGCCCTGCTCCAGGATGTCACCCAACGACAGTTCACAGAGATAGTATTCCATGTGTCTTGTAATCAATGTTTTGATTGAATAATCACAATTTCTATCAGCGGGGTGATGGTCGGAATGTTGCCCCGCCTACTCCCGCTCCCTTCGCTCCTGGTCAGAAAATGTTGCCCCGCGTATGTCGTCAGACCGGGCCAACACGTCGCGGTCACACCACGGTCTTTCCAAGGTCACACTGCGGAAATGTTGTGATTTGGCCCTACCCTAACCACATCCATCCCACACCAACCCCCTTCCACCTTCATTTCAGCTCACTGCCTCCAACGTTCTGGCCCGCAATAGCCCCCCTACCACCTTCGATTCAGCCTGCAGCATCCCCCCAACACCTGCAACCAGCCCCCTTCCACCAGCATTCCAGCCCCTCCCCCCTGCATTCGAACCTGCACCAGCCCCCAAAAACCTACAATCCAGCCCACACCAGCCACCACACTATCCACCACCCCCATCCTCCTGCAAAACACTATTTACAACCCTCTCCCACCTGATAAATAGCAATATCTACCAGTCCAAGCCCTCACCAACCCCCGAACTCCTACATCTCAGCCCACACCAGCCCCCTCCACATTCCCAGCAGCCCACAGCCACCTGAAATCCATCCCACACTAGCCCCATGCCACTATTCCAGCCCGCAGCAGCCCCCTGTCATCCCCCTGTCGCCTGCCTTCCTGCCCGCACCATCCACTCCAGCCCACACCAGCCACTGCACCATAACCCAACCTTCTGCATTCCAGGATGCACGAGAAAAACTCCCTGCAAATCACAAAAATGAAAGGTGAAAGAGGATCCCCTTTCTTGAGCCCTCCTTTACATGAAAAGTATCCATGTAAACTTCCATTAATGTTTACTGAGAACATTGGGGTAGAGACGCATCTTCTAACCCAAGATGAGAACCTAGCTGAAAAGCTGACCAGATCCAAATCATCCCATAAGAAGTCCCACCTTACCAAATCAAAATCCTTGAATAAATTGATCTTTAAGGCACACCTAGGAACCCAAGAATCAAGATGGAAGCCCCAAAATAATTCATTTGTAAAAAGATTCTTGGGATTAGTTGGTTTTGGTACTGAATGTTGAGGATATTTTTATCTATATTTAGATTTATGAGTCTCTTAAGGTTATTTTTGTAACCACCATACTAGAGGGTCTGAGTTATAAGTGGTGGAAGTCTATTATTCAGACTAAGCTAGACAATGACTATTATTGGAAAAGTTTCAAGGAATTGTTTATTTAGCATTATTTCATAATGAAGTGAAGCTACTTATGGATATAGAATTTTCTAGGAGGGGTTTTCCCAGTGGGGTGTCCAAGGGATGTCCAGGGGTGCTGGGGGGTATGTAGGGCAGGGGGAGGGTGCAGGTGGGGTGTCTAGGAGGGGTTGTCTAGGGGGTGTCTAAGGGATGTCCGGGGGGGTCTGTAGTGCAGGGTGCAGGTGGGGTGTCCAAGGGCTGTCTGGGGGGTGCTAGGGGTTTGCAGGGCAGGGGGGAGGGTCCAGGTGGGGTGTCTAGGAGGGGTTGTCCAGGGGGGCGTCCAAGGGATGTCTGGGGGGGGGGGGTTCAGAGGGGTTTGTAGGGAAGGGGGCATGGTACAGGTGGGGTGTCTAGGGGGGCTATCCAGGGGGTGTCTAAGGGTTGTATGAGGTTTTTTTTTGAAGAGATAAACCCACGAGCAATGGGACCTAACCTCATAGAAATAATTTTGTTAATGATTTTTGGAAAGGTATTCCCACAACAATAGGTCTGAAATCCTTTACATCCACAACATTTTCCTTCTTTGGAATCAAGGAAATAAAATTGGAGTTGATTCAACAGGGAATTAAGGAATGGTTAATAAACTCCCTCATAGCGTTAAGGAGCTCATCCTGAACTATGTCCCAGTAGAACATTGAGAATTAATTTGTGAACCCATCAGGAACTGCCACACTCTTAATATTTAGTGAAAAAGGGAACTTTTAACCTCTTTCTCATCAAGGGATCAAACAAGGGAGATTGTTATATTTGTGTAGGCTGATCTGGTTGGTCCGAATGCTTGTGGCCTGCAACTTTGACCACTGTAGCATAGAGGACTTTGGAGTCCACTTTACTGTTGCACTTTTGACTTCCATCCGGCATCCACTAGAGTATTGGATACATATAGGAAATGATTTATAAGATTTAAAAAGTCTATAATAATATTTCATCATCTCTCCATACTACTAAATAAATATTCTCCTCCATGAATATCTTGAGTAGATTTGTCATCACTTTCAACTGGTCAACCTATTCCTTGAAAACCCATTCTACAGAATCTTCCTTAATTAATCCTGATGAGATGAATGCACATCACCAATAACAACATGGAGATGTTATTTCACTATAGACTAGATCGAATCAGCATCAACTAAAGCCAAGGGATGTGGAGCACTAGATGTAGATGCAACAATAGGAGGTTCCTGATAACTCAAAATTTCACTGAAATCTAAAAGAAGTATTTCTCTGAAATATTATAAATATACTATTGATACAAAATCTTAAGGCACTGGGGAAACAACTCTCTGAACACCTGGTAAATCAGCCTCTACAGGTTATGATTTGGTAGGTACATCTAAGGGAAAAACCTAAAGCTCACTTGATTGGTCAATCTTCTTAACTAAGGATCCATTAAGATATGTGAAAGGGATGTGTAGGGGGGATGTTTTCCAGCAGGGGGGTGTCTAGGGGGGTCCAGTAGGGGGTGGGGGGGCTTTTGTCCAGGGGGTCCAGTAGGGGGCTTCTGTCCAGCGGGGTCCAGTAGGGGGGGCTGTCCAGGGGGGTATATAAGGGTTTGTTGTCCAGGGGGTCTAGTAGGGGGGATATCCAGGGTGGTCCAGGGGGGGGGGGGGCTTCTGTCCAGGGGGTTAGGTCTGTTGTCCAGGGGGGACTAACAGGGGGTGGGGGGATGTTGTCCAGGGGTTCTATCAGGGGAGGCGGCAAGGGGGGTGAAAGGGGGTGTGTTAAAGGGGTGAAAGGGATGTGTGTGTGTGTGGGGGTGGGGGGATACTGTCCATGGGGGTGCAAGGGGGTATCCATCATGGGTGAAAGGGGGGGTTTTCAACAGGGGTGGTGTAAGGGGGTCTAGTAGGGGGGCTGTAGTCCCGGGGGCTGCTGTCCAGGGGGTCCAGTAGTGTGTGTGTGGGGGGGGGGGGGCTTTTGTCTTGGGGGTCTAATAGGGGGGATATTGTCTAGGGGGTCCAGTAGGGGGATGCTACTATCTAGGGGGTCCAGCAGGGGGCTGCTGCTGTCCATGGGGGTCCAGCAGGGGGGTGGGGGCTGTTGTCCAAGGGTGTCCAGCATGGGGTGGGGGCTGTTATCCAAGGGGTCTTATAGGGGGGAAAGGGGTGTGCAAGAGGGGGTTCAAGGGATGTGGGGGTGGGGGGGCTGCTGTCCAGGGGTGCTGGTTTTTTTTTATGAAATGGGAGGGTTTTAACCACATTTTGAAATCATGGATAAAACCCTATAGCCACGGTTCATTGAACTGTGGCTGGTATTTTCGTTGTTATAGGTCTATAGTCATGGTTGGAACCATAGCTATAGGGCTATAACCTGGGTTTGAAACTATGGATATAGGTTTGGCCCTATAGCCATGGAAATATCAGCCATAGTTCAATGATCAGTGGTTATAACCTACAGCCATGGTTTGTGGGCTTATATCCACGATTCCAAACCGTGGCTATAGCCTAATTTTCTAGTAGTGTTTTTTTGGTCTCAAATATCCTCTCGAATCATAAGAGTGGATGTGTAATATTTAATGTAACTTTATCCTCACTTAGTTTCCCTAGTCATTAAAGGTAATGTTTGCTACATTTATGCTTGAAGGTTTTCCTTGGAAGTGGTGGATGTTGATCTCTCAAAACAAGCCTTGTGAAGGTCTTACCTGGGAGTTCTTCAAGGATTTTTTAATTTATAAATATTTTTAAGATATGATGAGGACTAAGAATAGAATGGAAAAGTGTTTTCTGCAATAGAGTGATGATTGGTTGTTAGAGTTCTATCATCGCTTTGTGGACCTAGTTCCATATGAACTGAAGTATGTTGCGGATGATTCCTTTAAGGATCAATATTTTGAGTGTGTGATTCATTATAATCTATATTTGAATGTTTTGTAATTCAATCTAACTTATTTTCCTAACATGGTTCAGAAATTTGTTTGTGTTGAAGCTATTAGAACTGGTCATGGAAATAAAAGGCCTCAAGATATTTCATAACATCTTCTGTGCATGGAATGGTGTTCTTTCATCAATGTGGAAATCCATATCATAATAATTCATCATTTCCAAGTGAATCTATGACCTTTCATTCTTGTGGGAATCTAGTCCAATTGCAATTGTTTTGTTGGGGTGTTTCGAAGAAGTGAGGTGGAGCTAGTTCTTAGGAGTAAAGTGTCATTTGGGCTTGGTTTAAAGTACTTTTGTGTTGTAATGTTTTCTTTAGTTTGTGAGGTTGTTCCTAATGGTGTTCTTTTTTGTTTTTTATGTAAGAGGATGATGTGGATATTCTGAGAACTTCCAATTAAATTAAATTGTGTTTATTTTGAATTATTTTCTTGGTGATCATTGGTTTTTATCTCTTGAATGTGAGGTAGGATATGCTTCAAACATCATGTCTCTGGAAGTTGGATCCAGAGTGAAGCTCGTACATAGTCATAAAATTCCATGGTTGTGTGGGACCTTGGTCTAGTATTATCTTTTGTGTGGGAATGTTGAATGTTTGAGGTTCTCTATTTTGTTTTTTCTTATCATGATATAAGTGTCTCTTAGCATGAATTTATTTTAGAAATTCCCCCTAGTGTTGGGGGTGGTTTGACTAGGTGGGGAAACTTCCGTGTTTTCTGGAATTTTTTGTTCAATATATTTGGTTCTTAATGGTTTGGTGACCCACCATAGGTCATGTTGAGTTTTCTCTACAAGATTTTTGGTTCTAGTTGTTTTCTAATGGCGGGGAATCTATTTCAGCCACTCATTTTAAAAATATAGTTTGTTTCAAATGGTGGTCTCATAAGATACTGATTTACTTTTAAGTTGACTTATTTCAAATTTTTTTACTAGTTTGGGTGAGTGTTGGGTTTTGGAGTATTCTTAATTATCTTGTTCGAGGAATGGTTATGGATATTGTGGATTGAACTTTCCCATTGATTCTCGAGAAGTGGTTTTGTTTTATTGAATTTTCTTGAGAAATATGCTTAAGTTTTATTTGTTATTAGTTGTGTTGTTTTTGTTAAATAGGTTGGATTATGGGGTTTGGAAAGTCCTTAGTCTCTCATAAATCAATGGAGAAATTTTGTGTCATTCCAGGGCAGAAAGCATTAATGGTGTGGAGAATTATCACACCCAGAGTTTTCAATTTTGACCTATAATACAGTTTATCTTTTTTTCTTAGGCTTTTCTCCTCAATATTAGGGTGTGATGGGTTTAAATTTTGAGTTTTGGGGGTTTTTTCTCTTAGCGCATGGTTGAAGGACATTTTTGAAAATTGTTTGGCCCAGTTTAGAAAACCAAATAGCTAGGTGACATTCTTGGAGAGAGCCTAATTGAATGGTTGGAACATGGTTTCTAAGCCATGGAGGTTCTCAGGTGTGTCTAGTAAGGGGGGCACGGTTTAGTAAATTGTGTGACCAAACCATGCAGGCTTCCCATATTTAATTTTTTTTGAAATTATAACTTTTCTCTCCCATGGGTTTTAAATGAAAACACCACATTTATTCTACCTCAAGTTCGTGTGACCCTATGGGTGTTTCCCCCTTGTTCTCCAAGCCTCCCATTCTCTTTTGTATTGTGGATCGATGCATTTCTTCAAGGGTTGTGTTATATCTTCAAGGTAATCCTCCTCCCCTCATCTCCCACTTACTCTTTACTTTTTTTCTATTGATATATCCTTATCCCTTTGTTATGTGGATCTAGGGTTTACATTTACCTTAATTTATGTTGGGGTATTTTCTATTTTAGGGTTCCTCCTAGTAGATATTTGATCATGAAGCATTCTTGGAGTGGTTTTGCATATGTGTTGTCAAAATTCCATGGATTTTTGGTAGGTTTCCCTTTTCACTTCAATTTTTAATTTAATACTTATTAATTTCCTACTTTTCACACCTTCATTATATGATAAATATTAATGTGTGATCTTTGGATAAATTGTTTGGTGTGAATATTAGTGTTTGGTTCCTTATTTTGGGATAAATACCATTTTTCTTAAATATTTTACACAAAGTGTATGTATTAATTCCGAGTTGGATTTTGTAGGTGCTTTGTGATATCTAAATTTTTTTTTGGTTTTATGAATATTAATGTGGCTTGTGGAATGATGATTTGAGTTCCTTGAATGGGATTTCAAATTGATTTTGGATATAAATGGTATGTGAATTTGTTTTTTGTAATTGGTTTAGCATGTGGTAGTGATTAATGGACTATTTCGCATTTTAATAAAAATTGATTAACATGAAAATGTGTCATTTTTTCTAAAAAGGAAATTTTATGAAATGGTTGTGAAATGGAAAATGGTGTGTCCAAAACTATTTTGAAAAGGTTAGTTAGTTATTTGATAAATGTTGGTTTTATGAAAAGATCATGAGGCCCAGTTGGCACCTTGATGAAAGTGATGGAGTGTTTATTACAAAAAGTCTCCTTGGATAACTTTCTAGCCTTCGTTGTGACTAATTGTTGGGAGGACCATGCAAAGATTATCCTATGTTCTTGAAATTTTACAAGGAAAGAGGTTGTTCCTTGGGGTAGAGCAGGGTGATTCTTGTTGTTTAAATCATTACTCTATATGTGAATTTGATTGGATGCTCAGTTGGAATTAGTTGGATCATTGTCTTTATAAATGTTGACATGGGAACCTGGCATAGTGAGCAAATTTTCTAAGAATTATTGATCCACTAGTTATATTATGCTCTAACTGGTGACCCATAGAAAGTGGATATTTTTTTATTATTGATATGGTATAGTTCCCCCCAATCTATTCTAGGTAGGGTGTCGCAGATCATGTTGGGAGATTTGACACCATCGAGCGAGGCATGCTTTTTGGGATGAGTCAACAATATAGTTTGTTCTGGATTATTCATGATCTCTTAGGTTTCACCCATGTCTATTGGTATATAGTTTCTTATAGTGATGGTAAAAAATATTGTTGGTTGGTTACTCTTGTGTGATTTTTTACATTTCCCTTATTATATGATTATTGTTGTGTTCTCACATGTGGTATGTTTCTTTCTGAAGTGATGTGTTGTATTTAATGGTTTTGTGATAAATGTTTTAAGGTATAAATTTTTTATACACTTCTGTTCAATTTTAAAAAAAATCATCACTTATCTCTTGAAAATGTTATCATTTCTTGAATGGAAAAGAATCAAGATTTAGAATAAAAAGATAAATGGATCATGTTTTTATTTAAAGTGTAAAATATAAAAATGATTTATTCTATATATTTTATTTCGAACTTGAAGACTATGTTTCTTTTATTTTAAATTAAGTGAATTGGGAATAAATTTTTTGGGCATGCCTACTGAGTTTTAATACTCAAACTTATAGTTATTCTTATTTTTAGCTTGTGGTGTAGGTATCATCTTGGTATCAATCGCTATGGGATATGGTTGGTCTTGGTATCAGAGAGTGACCCTTGGGGTCACATGGGGATGTTGTTGTAGTCAGGTTATATTAGATTTTGGTTGTTCAGTTGTTGTATTTATATCTTTGTTTAAAATACTCAGTCTGGATATTGTTATATATATTCTTTTGGGCTGGTTTGTTTAGTTTCTACTGTTTAGTTTATTTATTATTGGTCAAAATTGTTCCCTATTTTTTCTCTATTGAAGCATTGTGCAAGTTTTAAGCCCATGGGGATCGGGAACTCCCTTCGGGATATTCTATAGATCATCTTGGGTGACCATTTTAGGGTCAACACAGGTTAGTTCATGTCAAATACCAATAAATATAGTTTCTTTATTTATACCATAGACTAGTTAGATTTATATATATATAGTTTTTAAACCAAACAAACCTTATTTTGATATTTTTTATGGGAAAAAATTACCTTTTAGTACTTATATCCACTTTTAATAATGTGGAGGGTCTTTCAAAAAAAATCCCTACCCATATGATTTTACAATTTACATTTTAACGTACACTATCTAATAAGTCACCATCAATATAAACAAAATTTTCTTGGGAAAGGGTTACATTCTTTATTAAGGTAATAATAGAAATTATTATGGATGATTCCAATCCCTTATTTAAAAAAATATGAGGTATTTTAAAAGAAATAATATCAATAATAAATTTTATTTCACCATCTCTTCTCTCAGAAAATTTGGAAATACTCATTTTGTATCACATCAAGATTTCTTATTTTTAACTTCAAGATCAAGATAATTCATATTGAGGGAAATATTATAATCCTAAATTAACATAACCCTTTATTCACATTCAATCTTTATTTTCTCAAAATAATTTTCATGCATCTTTCTAATTTCATGTAAATAATTTTTTATCTCTTTTATTTTTTTTAGCTTTGACCATTAATTTAGTATCCTTGGCACCAATTGTAACTTTCTATGTTTATTCTGTTTTATTTATTCACTTAAAAATAGATTTTATAATTTAAGTTTTCTCATCACTAATATTTTCAAATATTATTTATCCAAGGGATATTTTAATTTATAAATCCATGAAATAAGTTCTTTGGATTCAATATCATTGAAGAGTTAGTTTTACTTCAACAATTTATCAAAAAATACCTTATCTAGAGCATCAATCTCCATCTCTATTTGTGTTTTCTTATCTTTTAGACCATTGAATAAGTCAAATAAATATTTGAAAACTAGAAAAGTTACTTCTTTATTATAATCCTTAATTTAATAATAAAAAACAAAAAAAAAGATTCAATAGGTGCATACACTTCACTTCTTTAACTGGATTCTTCATGATGGTAATTATCATTAGATATACCAGTAATATATCCAATTTTATTTCCATCAAATAGTGGTGATCATATTCTCTTTTATTTGTAGCCACTATTTTCCTTATCTTCTTTGATATTCTCTTGCTCTTGTTTTTCAAGATTTTAGAAAAAAACACCATATTTTCTTTGATAGGGAACTCAAAAAATTCTTCAAATATGTACTTCATGTATAATAATTTCAAAAATAAATGGAAAATAAATCCAATCAGAAATGGAACCTTTTTCTTTTATTACAATTCAAGACCTCAGTAGATCATGTTGTCATGCTAAGAGGGGGGTGAACCAGTGTGAAATAGAGTTTTTTGAATTCTTATTATCCTTGATGATTTGAAGATATAAACCTATAAAAATGAATGGATATTTATAATGATGTCCAAAAAAACACACCACATGAAAGTTAGTTTATGAAAAGGATAGAACCACAAGGATCTTACAGGGATCACCCTCATTATGGGTGGCCTACATCTTTATTGTGTTTTGGTCGATTCTGTGACATGGATATCTACTAATTTGAAAATGTTAATACAAATGTAAGGTATCATAATTAAACACAAAAACTATTTCCTAATAGTTAATGGCCTATCACTATTAGAAAAATAGGTATTTGCGACGGGTCATTTGGGACGAGATCCCGTCGCAAATGGCCTTTTGCGACGGGGGCCCGTCGCAAATGGCCCGTTGTGGAAAACGGCGTCACAACAACAATTATTTGTGATGGGCCCGTCGCTAAAGACATTATTTGCGATGGGGATCCTTCCCGTCGCAAATATTACTCCGTATATTTGTAAAAAACTTTTAAAATAGTAATTGCGACGGGCCCGTCGCAAATACTATTTGCGACGGGCCCGTCGCAATTATTATTTAAAAAAATAAAATAAAAACTATTAATAAATTATTTTAATGAATATAATAACAATACTATTTGCGACGGGCATAGTATCCCGTCGCAAATACTATAAAAAAAATAAAAAAATAAATTATTAATAAATTATTTTAATTAATATAGTAATAATCAAATTATAATTCAAAAATAAAAAATAAAAAAATATTAATAAATTATTTTAATTAATATAATAATAGAATTATAATTCACAAATAAAAATAATAAATTATTTTAATTAATATAATAATAATCGAATTATAAATAAAAAATAAAAAATAATAGAATATTAATAAATGATTTAATTAATATAATAATATTAGAATTATAATTCATAAATAAAAAAATATTAATAAGTTAGTTTAATTAATATAAAAATAATAGAATTATTTTACATTCAAATATTAAAATAATTCAAATATTACAAAAAATATAATTAAATTATAATATTATAAAATTTTAATATATATATAAAATTTAATATTATAAAATATAAATAATATTATTATTCATATTAATATTGTTATTTCAAAATATAATATTATTAATATTTTATAATGAGATAGAAACTACGAATAGAAAAAAAAATTCATATTTTGATTTAACAAACTTTATAACAGAAAAACAAACTCTAATATGAAGGAGGGGGGGAGGGGGGGATCTGCAGATGCTGGTGGAGGAAACTCCATCCCTAAAGCATGAGTGAGTCGGCACATGTACTCCATCTGCTCCTGCTGCTCCTGCTGCCACCGACTCATCTGCTCCTCGTACAACTACTGTTGGCGTCGACGCTCCTCCTCATGCTGCTGTTGCTGCTCCTGTCGGAGACTCTCTATCAGTGCAGTCTGTGATCGCAACTGATCCTCATACTGTGTAGAAGAAGAAGATGCACGAGCTCCTCTCGAGCTGGACGCCGACATCGCAACACTGCTATAATAATCTCCGGGAGTCAGTCAAGAGCTGATACCAACTACCCAACCCTTCTCGAAGGCATACTGGGTGGCCTGCATCCATGTCGCCTCATCAAACTGACGGCCAGTGGTCTGATCTGATGACGCGGCCTGACTCTCAGGCCGGGTCTGTGATGCTGCGGCCTCATATGACTCCTGTAGTTGCAATTTAAAATTAAAATTGTGAATATATTATATGCAGTTAATTTTTGAACTTGAAAAAAATAATACTGACCACGATGTGATGCTGATGATCACCTCTGAGCTCCCCAGTATCAGGATCACTATACATCCTCCGATATACGTCGTACTCCGTAATATCGGGGTGCTCGACAGACTATAAGAATAAAAAATAAACTGTTAATATTTATAGTTATAAAAAATATTTATAAATAATGTACGTACCAGATGCTGTCTATGAGTACTGAAAGAACAACTCCCAGCTCGATGAGTCACCTCCTGTCTCCCCCGATTATTCCTCCCCACCGATGATCTCCTCTGAAAGGAACCACTCTACCAGTGCGTACATAATCCATCCCATACATGGGATGAAATTTACTCTGGTCGGTGTGCTCTACATGACTCGTCAAAATCTGACACTCCTACTTTCTTCGTGGCAGGTTTTCTTAAATTGTGCAAAAACTGACGAAAGCGATCACGCATGGCCACCTCCCATGCCGCGTGGATGGTGTCACGCATGGTATCCTCGATCGGATACCATAAACCCTACAAATAAATCAAAATATCAAGTTAGAAATGAAATAATTTTCAAAATAAAAATTATTTATTTACGTACATACCAACCAATGGACGAACATGGCCTGCTGCACATCAATGGAAATCAGCTCCCATGTGGTCCACGACTGAGAGAAATAGTTGCGCAAAATAGCACTGCCCTATCCGACTGCTATATGCTGAAAACTGTAAAAATAATAAACATTTATTATGTGAATAGATTAATGAAATCTTAGTCAAATCCACAGGTTATCACACAGGTTATCACACCTCCGTGTGCGTGGATCAAACCCAAGACGTGGACGTCGCTCGGGGACGGGGTCAGGAATCATCAATCGTGCAAGACCGTTCCCCCTCTGCGTACTCCCTGGAGCGCCTGCAGGCTGAGGGTCATCTGCCAGCAACTCATCCGCATCGAAAGGCAGGTCAGCATCCGCCAACTCACGAAATGTGTTGTCGTCCATCTGAAATAGAAAATGTTAATTTTGTTATTTAATAATTGATAATTACTATTATATATACATATATATATATATATTATGATTGTATATAACTACCATGGAATTCTATCAGTGTTCATCTTCATCATCATCTTCATATATGTCAATGTCATCTTCATATTCCTCCTCAACATCATCGATATCCATTCGAGTTCCAGTTTCTTCATCTCTTACCATTTCAAATTCATATGTGATATCATTAACATCATCGTCATCACCGACTCTTAAATGTGGGGTGTCATCATCGATACTCATGTATCTTTGTAAAAAAGATTGATTTTGAGTACTCTCTTGAAAAACTTCAATTCTTTGCACATCAGTGAAAGCACATTCACTTCAACTAAACTGATTGTCTCGAATTTTTATTTTTATTACACTCCACCAATCAGTCAAGTCTCTTGATGTAGCACAGTACTTTGCGTAATAAACATGATGTGCCTGTTGAGCCAATAAGAATGGTTCATTTACTGCAAGAACACTTTTACATTTAATATCGATGATTCTATGAGTCAGATGAACACACACGCCTCTCTCTATATCCAACCACTGACATTTGAACATGGTTATGTAATGTTGTCCAAGATAACAGAGTTCAATGATTTCATCAAGTATGCCATAAAAGTTAACTTCATTTTCTCGATGATGAGATCCTCTCAAGCTAACTCCACTGTTCATTGTTTTTTTTGATTCCCCATATTCATGTGTGTGAAATTGAAATCCATTCACCACATATGCATTATAAGTTTTGACAAGTTTGGATGGTGGGTTACTCAATATACACAGCCTTTTGTCAATTTTATCAGCATGTCGAGACACCTGAAAATTTGTGAAATAATTATCAATATAGTAAACTATACATTGAATGAGTTGCTAAAAGATAAAGAATTTATGTTACCAGTTTTTGAAACCACTGAGAGAAATTTTTCTGTCGGCGTTCTTCGAGAGCAGCTGCTGTAATTTGTGGAATTTGTTTCTTAATATCATTATCATACAATCTATAAAAAACAAAGTTATTTACTGTAACATAAATAATAGAACAAGTGATATAAACACTTACAGTACAACTGATGTCATCTCTTCACAGTTGATCAGAACGTTCGTATGAGCTCTGTGATGTTCATCATTCGAAAGCCAGCGTTCATAAACTCCACCAAAACCAAGCTCTGGCTGGTTGAAAACAAATAATTGATTGTCGATTTCATCAATATTCCTCTCGTTCTGTCCCATTCGGTTGTGTTTTAAAGGATACTCAGATTCAAAATAATGGGAGCAGAAAAAAGATATTTCCTCTTACAAATAATCTTCTGCAATAGATCCTTCAAGAGATGCTTTGTTACGTACTTTTCTTTTAAACTTTTTCATGCATCTTTCAAATGGGTACATCCATCGAAACTGTACTGGACCTCTACATTTGGATTCATATGGAAAATGTAACATCAAATGTTCCATTGAGTCGAAGAAAGACAGCGGAAATTTTTTTTCCAGTTTTCATATAATTACAACAACATCTTCTTCAAGTTTTCATAGAGCATCATAATCTGCTGTAGCCACACAACTTTCCTGAAAAAAATTAGACATGTCTGTTATAGAATCCCAAATCACAGAATTTAACAGACCTCTTAATCCAATGGGTATAAGTCTTTCCATTATAACATGACAATCATGACTTTTTAATCCATTAATATGACCATTCTTTACACATCTACCCAAATTGGAAGCACAACCATCTGGAAGTCTCAAATCTGTAATCCACTGACAAAATAATAAATGGTTTTCTTTAGACAGTGTATAAGTTGCTTTTGGTTTCAGTAACCTTTCTGTTCTGACATTCTCAAACAGTTCCAGTTCTGGATGCCTACAAATTTGGGCAAGATCTAAACGTGCATTTACATTGTCTTTGCTCTTTCCTGGCATATCCAAAACTGTATGAAACAAATTATCAAAACAGTTCTTCTCAATATGCATGATATCCAACATGTGGTGGACCAACAAATCAGACCAATATGGAAAATCCCAAAATATTCTACGTTTAATCCAATTGTGTTCTTTCCCAAAACCAGAAATTTTATGTTGGTTTATTGTGGGACCAAAAGTGATGGGAGGTAATGAAAATACAACTGATTTTAACTCCGAACCTGATAGCATTTTTGGAGGTCCATCCCTTTCAATTGTTCCTTTTCTGAAATGAGATCTATTTCTGTGAAAAGGATGATCAGCTGGAAGAAATCTGCGATGACAGTCAAAATAACAAGGATTCTTTCCATGAATGAGCATAAATGCTTTGTTCTCTCCCATACATTAAGGATATGATTTCTGACCATGTGTACTCCAGCCAGATAACATCCCAAAAGCCGTGAAGTCACTAATTGTCCACATCAATGCTGCTCTCAGTATGAAATTCTGTTTCGTAGCAACATCATATGTACTGACACCAGTAATCCATAATAAAATTAATTCATCAATCAATGGTTTCAAATAAACATCAATATTTTTCTTCGGATGTCCTGGAATTAGTAAAGTCAAAAATATATATGGCTCCTTCATCAACATCCATGGAGGTAAATTGTACGGAGTTAAAAACACAGTCCAACATGAATATTGACTACCATAAGATCCGAACGGACAGAAACCATCAGTGGAAAGGCCCAGTCGAACATTTCTAGATTCTAAAGAAAAGGATGGATGTACTCTATCAAAATGTTTCCATGAATCACCATCGGCTCGATGATTCAAGCTTTTATCGGTTGAAATATTCATTTTATGCCATGACATCATTGTCGCTGTAATCTTAGACAAGAATAAACGCTGAAGTCTGGATGTAAGTGGAAAATATCTCAACTGTTTTACAGGAATCAAACCAGACTTCCCATGTTTCCCTTCTTTATATCTCAATTTCCCACATATGGGACAACTATCCAATGACTCATTTTCCCCAGAATATAAAATGCAGTCATTTGAACATGCATGAATCTTCTGACAAGTAAGTCCCAAATTTTGAACCAGCCTCTTACTCTCATAGTAATTTGCAGGAAAAACATTTCCTTCGGGTAATAGTGTTTTAAGCAAAAAAAATATCTGGTCAAAACAGGTGTTTTACATTCTGTTATCTGATTTGATAGCCATAAATTTTGCAACTGCTTCTAATTTTCTCATCTTGAAGCCAGGATATAATGCATCCTCAGCAGACCTCAACAACCCATAAAATTCAGACGGTGCCAACTCAGGATTTGAATCTATATCAGCCAGAGTTTCTGTATGTTGAACAGATGAACCTGCAACATCATATACTGAATCTTGAAATTGGGATGGATCTGGAATCAAGTTGGTATCACCTACTCTGGAACTGCATTCACCGTGTTGAAACCAAAAAATGTAATCTGGTTGAAAACCAAAAGGCAAGAGATGTCTTCCCACTTTGTCAAACGTGTCAAACGTTCTCAATGCACATTTTCTATAAGGGCATTTTATTTTTCCTTCTGAAACAAATTCTGTATTTGATGCCACAAATGATACAAAAGTCTCCACACCCTCTATATATACTGGATTTAAACCAGAACCGTTTGAATTTCTACGTTGATTTATCCATATGCGGTCATCAAATAATGACTGTTGACGACCTCGTTTTTCCATATTTTTCTATAAAATATAAAATCATTACTGGTTTTGAATAATTTGTTAGAAAAAACACTCAAGCAAGGATTGAATATGTTGAGAATAAAGCAAAACCTGTTACAAATATTGATAATTTTAATATTATATTGATTTTTTATTTTTTTAATAATAATAATATAGTTTTTTCATAAATATTAATTATATAATAATAACATTATTACATTATTAGTATATTTTATTATTTATATTAAAATAATATAATTTTCTATATTATATACAATTCTCCTTTCATCTGTGTGTTTAATATTCTGTCTCCACATGTAATATTTGCATTCGCTTTCACCTCTCCAATGGCGAGTAGGTTGATAATTTTGAAAAAGAATGCAAATATTACATGTGGAGACAGAAAACACACAGATGAAAAGAGAATTGTATATAATATAAAAAATTATATTATTTTAATATTAATAATAAAATATACAAATAATGTAATAATGTTATTACTCCTACTTATTGGTAATTATTCCTAATTATTGGAAATTATTCCAAATTATTGGTAATTATTCCAAATTATTGGTAATTATTCCTAATTATTGGTAAATATTGGTAAATATTGGTAAATATTGGAAAATATTTGTAATTATTGGTAATTATTGGAAAATATTGGTAATTATTACTAATTATTACAAATTATTACTAATTATTACAAATTATTACTAATTATTACAAATTATTGGTAATTATTACTAATTATTGGTAATTATTACTAATTATTGGTAATTATTGGTAATTATTACTAATTATTGGTAATTATTGGTAATTATTGGTAATTATTGGTAATTATTGTTAATTATTACTAATTATTTCTAATTATTGCTAATTATTTCTAATTATTGCTAATTATTGCTAATTATTGCTAATTATTGCTAATTATTGCTAATTATTGCTAATTATTACTAATTATTGCTAATTATTACTAATTATTACTAATTATTACTAATTATTACTAATTATTACTAATTATTGGTAATTATTTCTAATTATTGGTAACTATTACTAATTATTGGTAATTATTACTAATTATTGGTAATTATTACTAATTATTGGTAATTATTTCTAATTATTACTAATTATTACTAATTATTACTAATTATTACTAATTATTACTAATTATTACTAATTATTACTAATTATTGGTAATTATTACTAATTATTGGTAATTATTACTAATTATTGGTAATTATTACTAATTATTGGTAATTATAACTAATTATTGGTAATTATTACTAATTATTGGTAATTATTACTAATTATTGGTAATTATTACTAATTATTACAAATTATTACTAATTATTGGTAATTATTGGTAATTATTACTAATTATTAGTAATTATTACTAATTATTACTAATTATTGGTAATTATTACGAATTATTACTAATTATTACTAATTATTGGGAATTATTACTAATTATTGGTAATTATTACCAATTATTGGTAATTATTACCAATTATTGGTAATTATTACCAATTATTGGTAATTATTACTAATTATTGGTAATTATTTCCAATTATTGGTAATTATTACAAATTATTGGTAATTATTACTAATTATTGGTAATTATTATTAATTATTGGTAATTATTACTAATTATTACTAATTATTACAAATTATTACAAATTATTACTAATTATTGGTAATTATTACTAATTATTGGTAATTATTACTAATTATTGGTAATTATTACTAATTATTGGTAATTATTGGTAATTATTGGTAATTATTACTAATTATTACTAATTATTACTAATTATTGGTAATTATTACTAATTATTGGTAATTATTACTAATTATTGGTAATTATTACTAATTATTGTTAATTATTACTAATTATTGGTAATTATTACTAATTATTACTAATTATTACTAATTATTACTAATTATTACTAATTATTACTAATTATTACTAATTATTACTAATTATTACTAATTATTACTAATTATTACTAATTATTACTAATTATTACTAATTATTACGAATTATTGGTAATTATTACTAATTATTTGTAATTATTACTAATTATTGGTAATTATTACTAATTATTACTAATTATTACTAATTATTACTAATTATTACTAATTATTACTAATTATTGGTAATTATTACTAATTATTACAAATTATTGGTAATTATTATTAATTATTACTAATTAGTGGTAATTATTGGTAATTATTTCTAATTATTACTAATTATTGGTAATTATTACTAATTATTACCAATTATTACTAATTATTGGTAATTATTGGTAATTATTGGTAATTATTACTAATTATGGATAATTATTGGTAATTATTAATAATTATGGATAATTATTGGTAATTATTTCTAACTACTGGTAATTATTGGTAATTATTTCTAATTATTACTAATTATTGATAATTATTATTAATTATTGGTAATTATTACTAATTATGGATAATTATTGGTAATTAGTAAATTATGACTAATTATTGGTAATTATCCGTAATTATTACTAATTATGGATAATTATTGGTAATTAGTAAATTATTACTAATTATTGGTAATTCTTGGTAATTATTGGTAATTATTACTAATTATGGATAATTATTGGTAATTATTACTAATTATGGAAAATTATTGGTAATTATTACTAATTATTGGCAACTATTTGTAATTATTACTAATTATTGGTAATTATTACTAATTATTGCTAATTATTGGTAATTATTATTAATTATTACAAATTATTGGTAATTATAGGTAATTATTACTAATTATTCCTAATTATTGGTAATTATTACTAATTATTACTATTTAGTACTAAATATTTGTAATTATTGGTAATTATTACTAATTATTCCTAATTATTTGTAATATTGCTAATTATTACTATTTAGTACTAAATATTGGTAATTATTACTAATTATTGGAAATTATTACAAATTATTGGTAATTATTACTAATTATTGCTTATTATTAGAAATTATTACTAATTATTGGTAATTATAGGAAATTATTACAAATTATTGGTAATTATTACTAATTATTAGTAATTATTACTAATTATTACTAATTATTGGTAATTATTGGTAATTATTACTAATTATTCCTAATTACCATTAACTATGAACAAGGAATACTAATAATTTAAATTTATTAAGTAATAAAACAATGTAAACATAATTAAATTACAACTAATTAAGAATAATTGAAACTAATAAAAAATTTAAAATAAATATTAAATTAAAATGAACATAAACACCTTTAAAATTGATCTGAGGTTGATCTCTGATCGTTGTTGAAAACTTCAATATCAACTCCGAAAAAAAAAAATTAAACTCAAGAAACGCTGAACTCTAAAAATAGAGTTTTGAGAGAAGTAGAAGATCAATTTTGAGAATGAATGAAAAAAAACGGATGAGGGGTATTTATAGGTTAGATTATTTGCGACGGTACCCGTCACAAATGCCTTAGCCCGCATTTATTATGGTCAACGGTTAAATAGTTATTTGCGACGGGACCCGTCGCAAATAATAACCTGCCGACATACTATTTGCGACGGGGGTATATTCCCATCGCAAATATCTTTTACCACCGCCGGTTATTTGCGACGCGCGGTAACCGCCCGTCGCAAATAACTTTCCCGCGATTTGGCGCGCAAAGTGCGCCAGTCCTTTTGCGACGAGGAAAGCTAACCCGTCGCAAATAACTACTTATTTGCGACAGGGGAATTTGCCCGTTGCAAAAAGTTTCTAGCGGGACTATTTGTGACGGGATTTATTCCCGTCGCAAATAACCCGTCGCAAATGCCCATTTTTCCCATAGTGTATTGATATTTTATTTATACTAGTTCACTTCATTTTTTTAACATATGTTTAAATTTACTTACTGAATAAGATTTCCTCATCACTCTAGGATTTCACAGCATCAAATGAAAGATCTACATCCTTACATGAAGGACTTAGATTGTGAGGATGTCAGCAATATTATCATTCTCATCAGTATCTTCTCAATTTTAGAATGATCAGTATATGTGAAACAACAAGCACACATTTTCTTCTTTACCTTTAGTAAAAATCCGTCTAATGTTGTTATAAAATAGTATCTATAACATCCCATTAACATTTTATTAGGTACACCCTTATTCTCCTTGGGGTTTTACCCTCTTTTAAGATATGGAGGATACCTATACTGGTGAAGTCAGAGATTTGTTGGACTTTCAACTTTAAGAATCATTTTCTACAGGATGTAGGAAGATTACACATCATGTAACTGGGTTACACACTATGTAACTGTTGCTGGGTACAAGCTGTGAAAGGGGATTCATGTTGTGAAAGTTACAAGTCGTGAAAGGGGGTTTCATGTTGTGAATTCTTTAAATAATGGATTTATAATATGAGGCGTCGAGTTTTTCACCATACTTATCCACCGTGGATTTCATGGTGTGTAACTGTATTAAACATTGTGAAACGACCCACATTCAGTTTTTAAAATGGCCATGAAACTATTTTTTTTGTGGATACTACACTAAACCTCTTGTCTCTTGAACTAGAACTCATCCTCAAAAATTTTGGAGACTCTTCTCCTCCTTTATTGATCTATTCGATGTTGGATCACCATTGTGTCTATAGCACACCTCTCCAGATAAACAACCTTTCCACTTATTCATTTCTTTTGGTTATGGTAACACCCTAGGTTTGCGTTATCAGATCTATTGGTCTAAGTTATTTGCTTCTTCTTGGTTTCTTTCTAGATCTATTGTGTGATCTCATTCTAAAGGCATTTTATTCTGTTGTTCATTTTGCTATGAGCATTCATCTTTGAGGTACGTAGGTTTCCCCTCTTCCACTGACCTCTTGTCCTCTAAATTTAATCAATCTTGATGTGTATGTGATTATAGGGACTTTGTTGACATTTTTTGGGTTTCATTGATTTTGGTTTCTGTTTCAGGATTGTGAGACCTGAGTTTTGAGGTAGTTGGTTACGTCCCTAGCATACATTGATGAACCTAACTGTTTTACTTTATAAAATATTTTTTATATTGAAATTGGACTGATTGTTTTGTGTTTTTTGAAAAGTGTTTTTAGTGAAAATAGTTTTTCCCTAGTTACTGATAAAGGGAGAGAAAATGAATGTTTTTCAAAGCATTGAAATGGAATTTTTGAAATGGTTTTGAAATGGTTTTCAAAGCATTTAAATGAATTGTGAAAAACAAAACATTAGTTACCTTGGGTAATTAGGTGGAAGGTTTAGCTTGGGGCCATCATCCATTGTTTTTTAATTATTAAGGATGATTGTTTTGGGTCTTTCCTCTGTTTCCTAGGATTGTTGTTCTAGGAGACCGATATTGAAATTTTGGGGGGTTTACTCATGGGGTATTCTTCTACTTCCTAGGCCCATTGTTCTAGGATCATAATTTTTGAACTTGACAGATTGTGATACAAGTAGTTAGTAGCATGGAATTTTAGTATTCCTTGGTGTTGTGATACCTATGCTTCTATTTTTTATTTCTTGGATTTCTGTGTTATCCTTGATATGCATTTTTCTTCTTATGAAAAATGATATGGAAAAATGTGCTTTCAAATTGATATACCCACTTTTGTTTAGAATTGTGGAAAAATGGAAATTCGTACAATGTTTTGTATAAAACTTATTTACTAATTATCATGCCATGTTTTTATTTAAAATGAGAATATAGGGATTTTTATACAAAGAATGGTTACAAAACACTTAGATGGGATCCTATTGAGCCAGTTAGCTCCCACCCTGCACACCTCTTGGGTGGTGGGTAGACATTTTCTTGTCTTCTAGTGCGGGGAAAGGAAGGGTCCCACAGTGAGGCAGTGAGGTTCAGCTCATCTGTTTTGGTAACTGGTGGTGAGAAGGTGGGAGTCTATCCCTACCATAATTTAGAGTATCTATTTGGTTCTTAGTCCTTTGAAGTTGGACTTTTCGTGGAGTTTTTAGCTACTATTGATGTTATATTTTTCTTCTATTTTCTTTTAATTATGGAATATATATCTTTTTTGTATTCTACTTTTCCTTTTTATTTAGTACATACATGCCATGTGTTTGATCAGGTTGGGTGAAATCATTCCCTCAGTTGTTTCGTTCGATGTCTCGGTGCTTGTCGCCAACTCATGGGGATCAGGAACACCCTTCAGGTTTGTAACAGAATAGGTCGAGTGCTCATTTTGAGTATTACCTAGGTTAGTTCATTGAAATTTGGTATCCAAAGAGGTTAGTCATCAAGATTCCATTTCTTGTGACATCTTTTAGAATTGAGATAGGATTTTCAGGACTTGAGAGGTATGTTGTGATAAGTTCCCGGACATATCATGTCATAATGAGACTCAAGTTTCCATGAGAAGTTGTGATGTGTGTCTCTAGTATTAGTTTTTGTTTTAAAAATCTCCATTTTTTCTTATGGGTTTTCTAGTTTGAGTTGAGATTTTTTTTGTCTAATTGTTCTTATGTTTCAGTGTGCAGGAGTATGCCTCTAAGACGTCTTCCATGAGTTCCTTAGGAAGGCGCATCTAATTATACTAATAGGAACCCACCTATATATGATAATTTCATCAAGGTTATCATACATATAGTCTGTGTTGTTGATCAGGATGTTCCATGAGTTTAGAACGTAGTGGTTGAGGTACACCCAGGAGTTAGAGGAGAGAGAGATCGAGCATGAGAATTCTTGCGTGAGAAACCATTATCCTTTAAAGGGTCGAATGGACCTCAAGAAGAAAAGGATTGGCTAGATAGGATTGATAAAATATTTTATTTCTTTGAGATAGTTGATAACATCTATGTAAAGTGTGCAACATTCAGACTCAAGGGGTCCTACAAGAGATGATGGGATTATATGGTCCAAAAAGATAACCACGTAGACTTGGATTGGAAGGCTTTCAAAATACTGTTCTTTTAGTAGTTTTTTCTAGAGTCATTAATGATGGAGAAGTCTCTGGAGTTCATGTATTCACAACAAGATGAGCGTTTGGTTTCAGCATACACCAATCATTTTTTTGAGCTTGTCTAATTTTTACCAGATGTGGTGAAGAATGACTAGCTGAGGGCTCAGAAGTACCTACCGGGTTTGAAACCAAATTTCATATTATAGTTGTTTATGATGAAAAATTATGCCTATTCCGAGATGGTAGACATAACTATGATGGAAGAAATTAATATGGAAGGCACGGTTGTATTTTACACCTCTTATCTTCCATAAAGTGATAGTTTTAATAGAGAATATAGGAGGAAGAGGAAGTGTCAAGATCATCGCAGGAGTAGTGGAGGTGGGTCTCAGTAGTGAGCCTCCTTTTCACCATCTATTATAGTGGATAATGAGCCTCTAACTTGATATCAGTGTGTCAAGGGATGACACACCAGATGTTCTTGTCCTATTCCCACGAATTCATTAAACAGATATGGATGTGTTGGCCACTTACAACACTTCTATTAGATTATGACTATGATTTTTTATGGTTATGGTTCATCAGCTCCAAAGGTTATTACACTGCATTCATAATCTTCAAAGTATATAGGGATCCAACCATAGGTCTCTGGAGTGAAGCATTTTCATTCTATAGATGATTGTCCAGTTAAAGTAGATACATATTTGGAAAAAGTGACAGGTACTATAATTATTTCATCTTTATTAGAAATTGATTTATTTAATACTGGTGTCTCCCACTCATTTATATCTGCATGTTATTTTTATGTTCTTAAACATCCAATAGAACTTATATCTTTTAAAATTGAGTTATCAACACCTCGTGCTATGAGGAAATAGCATGGGTTTAGCTTTCCTTCTTGTTCATTGATGATAGATGATATGGTGTTGGTCAGGGGTTTTCTTGTTCTTGATATGGGTCTATTGTAATTCATCCCATGTATGTATTGGATGGTCTCTCATCGAGCCAAGGTTTACTTTTATCATCAGAGTGCATTGATTCTTATTACTCATGGGAACTCTCATGTGTTTAAGGAGAAGTTGGACCTAATGTTAGGTCATACAGGACCTTCCCACCACGATCTCAAGAGTTTGTTGGTTTCTATTGTGTTTGTTCCTGATGTCTTCTTTGGTTTATTATCTTCCCATTGTTTTTTGATACATTCATGTTGTTTTCCTAGATTATTTCTCTGGACTTCCTCTAGAAATATAGGTAGAGTTTACTATTGATAAGGCGTCAGGTACACAACTGATACTATTAACATCTTATCATATGGCACTAGCGGAGCTGAAAGAGCTCAAGATTCATTTGAAAAACCTATTGTAAAAAGTTTTTTTCACCCTAGATTTTTCACCTTGGGAATCACCTATGCTCTTTTCTAAGAAAACATATAGTTCACTTCATTTATTTATGGACTATTGAAAGTTGAACTAGGTGATGGTTAATAAAAAATATCTTTTTCCTCATGTGAATGATTTATTTAGTCAGTTAAAGGGGAAAAAGTGTTTTTCAAAGATTGATCTTCGGTTGTGTTATCATCAGCGCAAATTTTGAGAGTATGATATACCAAATAAATCCTTTAGGATCAGGGATGGCCATTATGAATATATTGTGATGCATTTTGGTTAGACTAATTCTCCATCAATTTTTATGGATTTGATGATTCATATATTCCATAAATATCTTGGCACTTTTGTGGTAGTGTTCATGGAAGATATTATGGTTTACTCAAAATATGAGAGTGATCATGAGCACCATCTGATTTTTTTTGGAAATTTTTAGAATTCATCATTTTTATGGAAATATTTCAAATAATATTTTCTAGATTCAAGAAGTGAAGGTTGTGGTGCAAATAACTTCTGATCATGGATTATTAGTTAATCCAGAGAAGGTAAAGACTCTTTTTTTCATGGAAGGAACCATGTAATGTCTATGAGAAACGGATATTCCTCAATCTTTCTAGATACTGTCGATGGTTTGTCAAGGAATTCTCTGAGATTGCGTAAACTTTGACTACTCTTATTAAGAAAGCATTTAAATTAACATGGGATGTAAAGTGTCAACCTTGTTTCAATTAACTGAAAAGGATTATGACATCAGCTTCTATTCTAATCTGAGCTGAGCTTAGTAAGGGATATGTGGTGCTTTTTTATGCTTCTAGTGCTGGTTTGGGATGTGTTATTATACAGGATAACCACATGATAGCTTACGGATCTCTTCATCTTCAACCGCATGAAAATAATTACCCCACTCATGATTTATATGTTGCTACAATTATTCATGTTCTCTAATGTTGGAGGAATTATCTTTTTTAGGATAATTTCACGGTATTCTATGATCATAAAATTCAAAGCTATATCTTTTCTCAAATATACATAAATCTTAGACAGAGATGATTGGTAAAATACCTTCATTTTTTTGACTTCGATATTGCCTACACCCTAAGAAATGGGAACATTGTTGTTGATTCTCTTAGAAGGAAATTACTATCACATGTTTTACTAAAATCGAAGGAAGAGTGGAACCTTATTGGAATTTTCCCTTAGTTACATATGGATTCTCAGAAGGTTATTTTAGGCACAGTTCTAGTCAGTGTTCAGTTATCATAATCTCTCATAGAGTCTATTTTTTAGTGTCATTAGAAGGATGATGAGTTTAATAAGACTCAAGAAATCATTTAGGGTGGGGATACCATTTCAGGTTGGTCTCTTTCTTTAGATTGTGTGCTTCACATCGAGAAAAGTATTTTCATCCCAGTATCTGTGATGAGTTTAGTCATTTTTGGTTGTTATATCTCTTCATCATCCATACATATAGGCACTATGAGGATTTATTATGACCCAATAATGTTATTATGGTTCTTGGGTATGAAGTGTAACATCGTGGAGTTTGTGTCCCATCGTTACACCTAAAAACAAATATAGGTATAACACTTTAAACCATCTGGTCTGCTTCAGCCTCTTCCTGTGCCAATCTGGAAATGGGAAGTGGTATCTATGATTTTTTTTGTTGGATTACCATGGACTTGTCTAGGGAAGAATTATATTTGGGTGGTTGTTGATCAGTTAATGAAGTATTCTCATTTCATTCTGATCAAGGACGCCACTACGGTTGAAGGCCTGGGTAATCTATATGTGGAGAAGATTGTGTGGTTACATGGGAGTCCATTAATTATTTTGGATAGGGATATTAGGTTTAAATTTAGGTTCTGGAGGATTATCCAAGTGGTGATGGGAACTCAGGTTAAGTTGATTATAGCTTACTATCCACAGACAGTTGGTCAAACAGAGTGAGTTATTCAGATTCTAGAGGATATGCTTCGCGCTTATGTCTTGGATTTCGGAGGATCATGGGATAACAATCTAGGGATAATTGATTTTTTTACAACAACATTTATCATTTGTTGATAATAATTGATCCCTTTGAGGCATTGTATATTTTCCTGTATAGATCACCTCTTTGTTGGGATGAGGTGGGAGAAGTATCTCTAGTTGGACCAAGTTTGTTTCAGGAGATGTCCGTGAAGATTCAAGATGTGCATCAATTTCTAGTTATGACTCTGTGTCGAAAGAAATAATATGTGGATTAGCATCCTTGACCTTTGGAGTTTTTTGTAGGTGACTGGGTTTTCATGAAATTTAATCCTTGGTTGGGTCACCATTGGCTTAGAAAATAGGGAAAGTTGACTCTGAGATATGTTGAACTATTAAAGGTCACTGAGCGGATCACACTAGTTGCTTATAGATTATCATTTCCAATTTAGTTGACTGGTATTCATGCTTTTCCTCTATATCTCACCTCAAGAAGTATCATCCTGATCCTTCTCACGTTATGAGTTGGGAAGAAATTGAGTTAGATCTAACTGTTTCTATCTTGGAGAAACCAGTTGATATTTTTTACTCTCAAGAGAAAGTCTTATGTGGGAATTCAATTCCATTGGTTAGAGTATTACAAAAACAACGATCGAATTCTCATGAGACTTGGGAATGCGATTTTTTGATGAGGGATCTGTGGTATCATCTTTTTCCAGTAATTACATCTTCCACACAACTTCTTGAGGAGGGAAGGACTTTATGGTGGAGAGTTTGTAATATCCAATTACTATTTTACCAGGTACTCCCTTAACATCATCATGGTTTGACCCTCCTTTGGGATTGTGAGGATACCTATAATAGTGAAGTTAGAGATTTTTTGGACTTTTAACTTTAACCATCCTTTTCTCCAAGATGTGGGAAGATTACATGTCGTGTAACTGTTGCTGGGTAAAAGCTGTGAAAGGGGATTCATGCTATGACATTTACACATTATGAAAGGGGGTTTCACATCATGACTTATTTAAATAACATATTTTTAATAAGATGAATCATGTTTTTAGGCATACTTATCCATCATGGATTTCATGGATATAACTATATTAAACATCAAGAAATGGCCGGTGTCCAGTTTTTAAAATGGCCAGACAATAGTTTTATCATGGATCCTCTTCCAAACCTCTTGTCTCTCAAACAAAAACTCATCCCAGGTGATTTTAGGAGACTCTTATCCTCTTTGATTGATCCATTCGACATTGGATCTCTATTTAAGTTGTTGTACACCTCTCTGGGTAAGTGGCCTTTCTAATTATTTATTACTTTTGGTCATGGTATTTACCTAGGGTTGAGTATTTAGATCCATTTTCCTATGTTTAGTGTTTCTTCTTGTTTTATTCTTATATCAGTTTTTTGATCTTATTCTGGAGGATTTTTCTTCCTTTGGTCATACTGTGTTGGGTGATCGTCATTGAGTTATTTAGGTTTTATCTCTTCCAATGACCCCTTTCCTTCTAAATTGAATCAACCATGATGTGTATTTGATTCCATGTACTTCATTGATGTTGTTGGGTTTCATTGATTTTGGTTTGTATTGAATCCTTTTGCAACCCGTGTTTTAAGGTAGGTGGTTCTATCTCTAGCCTATGTTGATGAACCTGATTTTCTCTTTATAATTTACTTTTTATATTGAAATTGGAATTATTGTTTTGTGTTTGTTGAAAATGTTTTTTAGGGAATAATGGTATTTCCCTGGTTAATGATAAATTATGAAAAAATGGGTTTTTTCAAATCATTGAATTAGAATTTTTGAAATGGTTTTGAATTGGTTTTGAAAGCATTGAAATGCATTGTAAAAAAGATCTCATGGGTTACCGTGGGAAATTAGGTGGAGGGTTTCACTTGGGGATATATTCTATTGTTTTGTGATTATCTTGGAGGTTTTTCTTGGGGATTTCCTCTATTTCCTAGTAATTTTGTTCTAGGAGACTGATATTGACATTGGGAGGGTTACTCATGTGGTATTCCTCTTCTTCCTAGGCCAGTTGTTCTAGGATTGAAATTTGTACACTTTATTAATTATAGTGCGAGTATTATATGTCTTGGACCTATAGTATTCCATGGTGTAGTGATACCTATGCCAATGTTTTTTATTTCTTGGATTTCTGATTTAGCCTTGATATTCATGTTTCTTCATTTGAAAAAATATATGGAAAATGTGATTTGAAATTTTTATACCTGCTTTTTTTAGAATTGTGGAAAAAGGAAAATGTTTACCATGTATTCTATAAAACTATTTACTTCTTAACATGTAATTTTTTTATTTAAAATGATTATATAGGGATTTTTATAATGATAAAGGTTTTAGAAAACTTGGTTGGTATCCTATTGATCCTGTTAGCTCACACCATGTGTACCTCTTTAGTGGTGGGTAGACCTTTATTTGTCTTCTAGTAAAAGGAAAGGCAAGGTGATGCATTGAGGTGGTGAGGTTCGTGTTATATGGCTGGGTAGCTAGTGGTTAGATGGTGGGAGTTAATCCCTACCATATTTGGAGTATTTGTTTGGTTCTTAGTCCTTTGCAGCTGGAATTATATTATAGTTTTTAGCTACTTTTTCTATTTTCGGTTTCCATTGTTTTATTTTAGTTATGGAATATATATCTTGTTCATATTCCTTTGTTCCTTTCTCTTTAGTACATATATTCCATGTGTTTAATTAGGTAGGGAAAAATAATTCCCTCTATTATGTTGTTAGATGCTCAGGTGCTTTTCACTAGCCCGTGGGGATCGGGAACACCCTTTGGGTCTATAACAGAATGGGTCGGGAGTCGGGTTTGAGTAAAACCCAGGTCAGTTTTTTATAATATTTCACCTCAACACAGATGATAATCAACAATAGTATATGATCAGTTTCTCAACATATTATCCCTTTATTCTTCCTTTTCGATACTTAGGGTATTTCAGATCATCAATTCATCAATTTCTCACCCTCTTGTCACTTTTTTAAATTCATACTCTCTTTTTTAAACGTAAGATATATCATGTGGATATTTCTCTATAATTTAGATGCGGAAGTTATATAATTATTGAAAATGTGATATTTATATTCAAACATCTTTTAAGATCAATTCAATTAATCCAGATAGTAGAAAAACATGATTTTGACTTTTATGATATTAAATATATGGGTAGATGATCAATATTTCTCCATGATATCTACCTTGATAATTGTACCTTTGAACATCATAATACAATTTTAGTGATTATCAATATTTAATTTACTTTAAACTCAAATATCCAACATTGACTTGTTATAAAACTCAATTTATCCCTTTCATCATGATTCCCAAAATACCACTTCTTATTATACAAATATGTATTCTTACATGAAAATATATCAACACTATAAATATTCATCTCATGATGAAAAAATAATTTTTCAAATATCAGTATCAATATTAGTTAAAGTCATATCATGATTCATTAAGTATCATGATATTTATAAAACTATAGAAAGACATAGAATCATCACAATTTAATATCATGTATTCCCATAAAACCCCAATTTAATATCATTTGACATTAAAAAATATCTTACATAACATTTAAAACCATAGATTACACTTACTTATCCTCATGTAACAATTATGTTCGTTAAAATTCTTCTTAAGTGTCCTCTTGATCTTTGGAATTGCTCTTATAAATAAAAAACACAATCTTATATATCTCCATAGTAAATATTCATTATAAAGAGAAACAATAGAGTTAATCTTATATAACAAAAACTTATTCTTACATACGCTTCAAGTTACTCTTACATATTCTGAATATTAATCTTACATACTATAGTAAGATTTAGAGTTATTCTTATATATAATTAAATTAAAATTATATATCATAGTATAAAATACTTATTAATTTTAAAAAATTCTATTATAAGAGATCATACATATTCCTTTTCCATTTTTTTATTTCTCTAATATATTACATATGATCACCAATTAACTCAAACTTCCTCAAATAAAAACGAATATTCTTAAAACTTTTTTTCCACTTCATCTCATCTCAGAATAACATAAAACACTTCAATAATAAATTATACTTCCATGCCACTCTTCATCACAATTATAAAATAAAATATAGCATATAAGAACACATCTTGAGCACTTCAAGAAAAATCCTCTACCTCAACAACTCAGTTTTATATTCATAAAACATTACCAATGATAGTTAATTAATAATCAATTATTCTATAACATTTCATTCACATCCCACTTCACAACATGTTCATAGAGACATTATATTCATAAATATATATTCTCCATGGAACTTTGCTTAACTTATCATATTCAATATCCAATTGATGGAGTCCAACAACTTTATTTAATACATAAAAAACCTAAAATTCTATGATCTAATAATTATCTCTTATAGATGTGATACTTCCTTAATTTATAGATCATCATCACTTCACCTTCATCTCAAAATCATCATGTACCTATTATTGATTGAGTTTGATGCACATTTCTTTGATTCATTATAATCTTAGCTCTACAATAATCATATACCAATTTCTTGCTTAAACCTTCATATCTCATATATTATAGTAGAAAAAATAGCATCTTCTTTTATAATATTCCATGGTATCCAAATAGACTATTTTCTAAATCTAATTATCCAATATATGAATGGATAGCAATCAATATGTACAATTGAATACAAAAAAAAATATGATCCATAGGAACTCCAAGTTGTATCTCAAAAATATTCATTGGTTCTTTAATATCCTCACATGTTTATTTTACTATTACAATTGAACTCATTATATATTGGATTTATTCTTATTAAAATCAAATGCAAAACTATTAATCACAATTCATTGGTCACTTTAACCTGCACTTTGATAAACAGACCCACTATTCCAGAACTATGTGTATCTTGATTCATGTAATCATATGATGAATAGTGATACCCGAATCTATTATCTTAAGACCAAATAATAAATACTTCAATAATCAATTCCCAATTTCAACTTGGTTCCTGGAATCCTCAATCACATTGGGGTTTAATGTTTTATCCGCTCACCATAGTGACCCTGTATACCATCGCCCCATCTCCTATACATTATCCGTATTTATGTAAAGATTTATTTCCCAGAACTATGTGTGGATGGATTCCTAGTTTTCAAAAGATATGTAATGACGCATGAATCTCTTATCCTATGATCAAGATACGATTTCAACCCCAAATTCATCATAGAATTTATGATCTCCCGAATTCACATTGGGTCTCTCCCAACAAACCTGTGATAGGATGATATTATTTTATCTATAATTTAATCTCTCCCCAATTCACATTGGGTATCCCCTAATAGCCCTATGATTGGATGAAATCATTACATATCCTTCAATGCATGATCCATATCTGAATAAATAATTATTTTCATAAACTACATTTGGATTGATTCTTATTATCATAGGATATGTATTGATGTTGAAATCTATTACATCATACCTAAATATAAGCTTTTTTAAATTTCCCCTACTATCCAACATTCTTATATTTGTAGGATAAAAATTGTTTGGCCTTTATGTTATTATTAAATGGGAATTTGGACGATATAAATTGGTATCTAATTAAAAATTCCCCTATTTTTTCATGATATTTATTTCCGTCATACGAAATAGGCACAAAAATTTTCCATCTGAAAACCTGTAAAGTGTGGCCAAAGAAAAAATCAAGTCCTTATTCATTAAGCATCCCCATTTTTATAATTTATATAATATTTATAGTATACATGAAATATTCAAAAAACTCATGAGTTCCACATCTGACCACCATATAAGTTGATTTACATCTTTTATATCTAATAAGTATAAACAAGAAATTTAAAGAACCATATCATGTATTGCACGTAACTACTTCCATCAATGTTTAATCCTTCATTTACATTGAGTTTCTATCAAATATATCATGTGAGAAACCCCGTATATAATATGTTATTATTTTTATGACTTCAAACTACTAATAAATCCTTTTTTGTTCAAGTTGTATGACCTTAAAATCCTAGGACCATTTTTCCATGATGTATGACCTTAAATACCTAGTCTAATGACCTAGGTCATACAACTTGGTAAAAATTAGGGGAGATTTTAATTTTTGGTCCCACTGAGGGGGGGAGTTTCATGAATTGAGGATTGATTAATGATTAAGAGAGTTTTAATGCATCTTGTATGTGGTTTTAGATATTATCGGAGGCCTACAAGGTGTCTAGGGTGATTGGGTATGAATCAAAGCATGATCGAGGTGGCCATGAAAAAATTGTTTGGTTGTAGACTTACCTTACTATAATAATTAATGAGGGTCACATATTGATGAGTGTTTGTTTAAAATATCACACCATTTATATGGAGGAAACACACTATATATGTAGCATGGTGAATTTTTTTTGTGGGGTTTTCTCTGTTGAAAAAACCTTACAAATGAAATTCATATTATGAATAAAGTGTCAAACAATGAATAACCCTTATGATTGGTTTTTGTAAAAGGTAGATATATTATTTATGGGAATAAATCATTGTATGGGGGTGAAATTATATTATGGGTTCCTATTAATAATTTTTTAGAAAACGTCATATTTTTTTTTTGGGATTTTATATGGAGAAGGCACATAAAGCGGTGACTTGGGGTCATTCCATGACAAGGTTTGTGGTGTTCCATGAGTTATAGGGCCACACCACAATTATGGAAACAAGGAATACTAATGTTATTTAACGGTTAAGGACACATCTATAAAGATAATTCCATACCATGTAGGCTAGGACCTTGGGATTTTTGGTTTTTTCTTTCAAGGATGTTCCATGCTATGACCAGAGGGATCACACCATAAGGGAATGTTGTGAGAAATTTAGTTATAGATAAACGATATGTTCAATGATGTGATCCAAGTGTCTGCTCCATAATGAGTATATATCATATGGAATCATGTCAGGGGCCCTATGGCTCCTTCTGTGTTGTTACTCAGTTTCTATTTTTAAAATAGGGGTAGACCTATAATTTTGAGGTTAGGGCCCTTTGATTTTAGGTCAAACCAATAGGAACAGAGGACCATTTTTAATCAGATAATACTCATATTATTCCTCTACAGATTCCCTCTACATGTTGGTTGTTCTTATTGGTCATTTTATGAATTTTTGGAGGTATGATTCCCTCTTCTATACTTTTTCTTCTTCTCACTTATTTTCCACTAATATTTTTTGTCTCTATATTAGTATTTTGAGTGATGATTCCATCAGATCATAGGGAAACCACCCCAAACTATGAGTCTTTTTTATATAGTGGATAGAGTACATTCTAAGAGAATTATTTCACTCCATTTATCACTATGTCTCTATAGGTATGTCACATGATGAGACTTTCTGGTGTTTTCTCCATTTTGGAATAGAATTGGTGTTTGGGTGGTTGTCGTGTTATATAGATTTTCTTTTGAGGATTACTTGGACAATTCCATGAGATATTGGTATGTCAACACTTGAGGTTTCAGAGAATGGATGATACTTAGTGACTTTTTAGGTGACTATGCCTCATGAATTCAATTTTAATAGATAATATTAATTTTCCATAATAATTATTTAGATGTCATGGATTATGATAAAGGCCTAATATTTTGTTGAGCTTGGGCGGGTTTGGATGAGTATAAGTGATAATGGTCAATATTTCCATGGGGAATAACTCTAAATGATGCAGGTGACCCCTAAATATATTATTAAGTTTTATGAGTTTTTATGTTATTATGATATGGGGTCTCTCCACTTGTATATGATCAACCTTCAATTCTAAAGGAATTTTTTGTTTTAAAAAACCTTGAGAGAAATGGAAGTATATCAAGCCTAGAGGGATCCTTGAACACTAATTTTATTCCTGAATCTCTAATTAAAAAGGGTTAAACTATAAATTTATTCTATGTGAGATAAAAACCCCTATAGGTGTGATAATGGAATAAGTAGAATATAGTTTAAATTAGTATATTTTCTCTTGGTACTATATATGTATGGGAGGAATGATATATTTAAAATTAAAAAATTAGTATTTGGACACATGGAACCTTGGAATGATTTAGAACCATTTTAGAGGTGATTGGGTGTGGGGTGAGTATTCCTAATCCACTTTTATGTGTGTGTATCTGAGTGAGGACTCCAAGTTAAAGAATTATCTATAGGTTTAGTGAGTATATAAACATATCTAGTATTAGGAGTGAGATGGGAATTATTTTATTCTTTTGTGCTTGGTTTACATGGTATTTCTAGTGGTGGAATTTTATCCATGAGGTGATAATGGCTATATAAATGGATATGATTCCCTTTGAGTGATGGGTTTTTACCCAATAGTGTTTAAATAGAGAAATAAACATGTTTGGGATGTTTGGGCCATTATTTGACCTAGGGGACATATAAGGTGCCTTGTTTTAGTTGGTATTTAGATAATCGGAATAGGTTGTGTTCTTGAGAGGATGAACTAGGGATGTATATTGGGTTCAAGTAGCTAGCCCAGCCATTGTTTGAAATATATTCTATATGAGGTCTAGAGGAGATCACATGTCGTTATGTGTACGATATATGAGGTTTTGGGGAGAAAGTATGCCCTTTAGTGTATGATATGTGATAATGAGGGGAAATGTTCCCCTTGACATGATATATGTTTCTAGGGAAGTTCACTATTCCCCATGATGATAAAATTAAATGTGATTTAAAAGAAGTGCATTATTCCCCCCAAAATGTGATATGTGATCCTAAGGAGGGGTGTCATTTCCTTAAGATTTAGTATGGTTCTAGGGTGGGGTTTCATTATCCCCATTGTATTTAATACATGATCGGTATTATGAGGCAAGTGTTATGTTGAGTCAATAAGGGTTCCAAATGACTTTTCCATTCCATCATGATGGGAGAGATTGTTGAGTCAATAAGGTTTCCTTATGACTTTACCATTTCTCATGTTTTTCAAATTACAATCACCTTATCTTAAGGAAAATTTCATTTTACCCTGTGTTTTACTTTAATAAAAAAAAATTTCCTTCCACAATGAAATTTATCATTACCATGTTTTTCATTGTTCATTATATTGTCTAAGTGTTAAATTTGGTTTCATATCTAAAACCTCTGAATCATATAATACTTAGATAAAGATCATTCTGTTTTTAGGATCTGAATTTATACTCGGAGTTCTCTGAATTCAGACTCTAAACTCTTCTGAGTTCTATCTCCGAGTTCTCTGAAATCAGACTCCAAACTCTTCTGAGTTTTGATTCCGAGTTCTCTAAATTCAGACTCCTAACACTTATGATTTCTGACTCTGAATTCTAATGAATTCAGACTCCTAACTTTGTAAAATCAGACTCCGAATTCTAATGAATTCTAACTCCTAACTTTTTAAGTTCTAACTCCGAATTCTCATGAACTCTGGCTCCGAAATTTATATGTTCTGACTCCGATTCTCATGAACTGTGACTCTGAACATTGTAATATTAGGTTCTGAATTCTTGTGAATCAAGATTCCAAATTTCCTTGAAATTTAGACTCCGGAATTCTATAGAGTTCAGGTTCTAAATTCCATAGAAAAAAGAATCTGAGTATCCTTGTATTATAGACACCGAATATGATTTTTGTTAGACTCCGAACTTTTATTTTCTTACATTCAGAATATTTGATTTTGGTTATGTAACCATATTTTCTCTTACACTTTCTTTTGGTTATAAAATGATTTCATTCATTCAGTTATTTTATATCCTTTGTGTGAGTGACACATGTATAGGTCCCTCCGAAATTCAAGGATAAATATGACTGTTGGAGGAGGGAGCTGATCGTTGGAGTTGTGCCTATAAATAGGAGATCATTTGAAAGAGCTCATGACTTTGATGAACTGTTCTATGATTCTAGAGATCACACACTGTTGAAGTGTTTTCTAGAGAGAGACTCTCATGCTTAGTCTGTACTAAACGTCTTGTTTAGATTTGCTTCATGTGACTCCAAATGTTGCTGATTACATTTGAGGGCTTACGGGGATAGGAAGACAGAGGTGCTGACTACCTTAATGTTTGAGAACTTCCTTACTAAGGAAGACAGAGGTGATAACTACCATGAAGTTGAGGGCTTTCAGGGATATCAAGATAGACTTCGATCTTCGTATTGAGGGCTTACCCTGGTGTGGGTAAGACAAAATTTCTTGAAAGTATAAATCAAGGGACTTTTATCTAAGGTTGTTGGATACCCTTCTCTTTGGGTTAAAAGACTTATTACTTGTTACTTGTTTGTTTCAAGTTTTCCATTTTATTTTTTTTTGTCGAGGAAAGTATAACTACATTATACTTCCTTATACATGTATACTCTGATTTATTAAGATTCTATATGCTTTAAGGTATAATCTTTATCTTTGTAAACTTTCATTGAGTTTCATTTTTCGGAACCATCTTTTCCAGAATCACATTCTACGAATCATATTTTCGGAATCTATCAAGTGTGTAAAACTAGATGTATTGTGAATTACCTTGTTTAATCTCGTTAAACATAATAATCTTTAAATGTTATGAATAAATTTTTTAAAGAATACAATTAACCCCCCACTTATATTTTGAGCATTATTAGATACTTCATTTAGTGTCTATATTATTTCGATCCTATATTTAGTATTGTAGAGTATATCATACTCCATAACCATATCAACAATTGGTATTAGAGGATTGGTTAAATATGAATTAATCTCAGGATTAGATTCAGAAGAGAATTCTTCTTCTTATTTATGGAATCAGATTTTCAGACACATAATGTTTAGATTCATATTTTTCTTAGAGATACTATTTTTCTATATTTTCCTTGCTAAGAAATATTTTCCTTGTTTACAAACTTTTATTACTAACAAATTTGTGTGGAATGTTTTTCTTTAAGATGGAAGGAATCAATGTTGGTTCTATTGACAACCTAAATCCAACAAGACCACCTATTTTTGATGGGAATCATTACAAATATTGGAGAGATCACATGAAAACATTTATTATCCACACTGTATTAGATATATTTTTCATGCTTACTGGAGGACAAAAAATTCCTGAAAAGTAAGTTAGTACTTTCACAAATCAAGAAAAGCATGAATATCAACTGAATTATAAGGTACACAATACATTGATTTGTTCCATTACTAGAAATATATATAGCCAAATTTCATCTTGTGAAGTTGAAAATTATATTTGGAAGAAACTTGAAGTTACACACTTTGGAACTTCCAAAGTTATTGAAACTAGAGGAGCCATGATCATAGCTGAATATCATGGTTTTTTATTTCCTTATGGAGAACCCATATGTGAGGTGCAACAGAGATTCATGAATATCGTTAATATTTTACAATCTATGGGTGAGAAAGGATTATATGATGAAGATCTTGTAGATAAAATCATAGACATCGTGCCTAATGAGTGGGAATCTAAGAGAACATCTATTGATGAGAATAGAAAAGTAACTCAGATTACTCTTGATGAACTTTTTGGAACTCTTCTTTAACACGAGACTAGAATGAAGAGAGATGTTGATAATGTAAAGAATAATAATGGAAATGGTAGTGTTTCTTTTACTACAACTTCAAATAATATGAAATCCAATACTCCTAAGAGAGTTACTAGATCTAAATATAGGAAGGTTGTTATACAATATGAATCTAGTGGAAGTGAATCTTCAGAAAATGAATTAGCCAATCTTGCTCGAAGGATAAACAAGATAGTTGGACAGAATAACTTTTAATGCAGATATAAGAAGAAAGAAAGGAAATATATGAAAGATTCGGATGTTACATTTTATGAATGCAAGAGAGCTAGACATATAATACCTGATTTTCCTATGCTTAAAAGAAAGGAAAGAAAGGAAAAGCATTCTGAGAGAAACAGAAATAAGTACTAAAAAGACAATGCTAAGAATTTTTTGAAAGATAATGACGCCTGGAGTGCCAGTGGTGGTGACTCTTCAGATGAATCATCATATTACGAATCTTCTAGACAGAAGAATCTTGGTTTAATAGCTAGACTACCTCTTGGCAATCACCGCTTAATGGATAAGGTACACAATGGTGAATCAATGACCAATGTTTCTTCAAATGAAAATTATAGTAATGATAAATACTATGAGTCTTCGGATGAAGAATCATCTTCTGATGAAGATGATACTCTACCTACCTATGAAGAAGTTTCTAGGTTTTCTAAGCTTCTTGAGAATAAAAATTTTAAATTCATCAAAAATTTTGATAAGGAAAATTCTTGGATTTCTATACATACTAAATAAATATCAGATCTTTCTTAAGATCTTGATAAAAAACCCTTGATTTTGAAAGTATTTTAAAAAATCTTGAGGAACTAAATTTTGAGAAGGATAAACTTTCTAAAGATCAAGAAAATGTAATTTCTAAGAAAAATGTTTTTGAGCCTAATTCTGGTTCTAAAGCTAATTTTTTTGGAAGATAAGAACTTATTTATTAAACTGAAGTCCGAAATTGTTTCCTTGAGAAAGTGTTTTTCAATATTTACCTTAGGTAAAGAAAATTTTGATAAGATGTATTCTAAAATATGACCTCTAAGGAATAATTCTGGTTTTGGTTATACTTGTTCTAAATTGATTTTTAGTAACAATTATTTTGTTCCTCAAAGTTCTCCATTCTGCATTAAGTGTCAGTGTGGTGGAAACTAGGAAAAAAGTTGTTCCATAAACAAAACCCAGTCTTTATGATTTCATAAAACCTATTTTTCTAAGAAAATGTGGGTTCCTAAGATTTTTCTTTCTGAAATTTATGGATCCAAGAAAGTTTGGGTTGTGAAAGTCTAACCAATTTGTTTTTAGGAAAATAAAGAAAGTACCAACATCAATACTTGGTACATGGATAGTGGATGTTCCCGACATATGACTGGTAACAAAAACTACTTTTAAAAGATTATCAAGATGAAAGGAGGAAAAGTAACTTTTGGAGATAATGCTAAGGGAGAAATTATTGGTATAGGTAACATCATTCTTCTCAAAAAAACTTTGATTTCAAATGTTTTTTTGTTGAGGGTCTTAAGAACAACCTCATTAGCATAATCCAATTATGTGATGAAGGCTACCTTGTGAATTTTAGGAATGAAAAGTTCTTATTACATAATTCCAAGGAAGATTTTATTCTTTCTTCCAATAGGCAAGATAATGTTTACAAACTAAACTTAGAAGACCTTAGGAGCCAAGACTTACCTTGCCTTAGTGCAATGGAAGATCATTCTTGGTTGTGTCATAGAAGGTTAGGTCATTGTAACCTTAGAAACCTTTGCAAACTCTCAAAGAAAAGATTAGTTAAGGATCTACCAGAGCTTATATTTGATTATTCAAAAGTTTGTGATCCTTTTCAATATGGAAAGAAACATAAATAATATTTTAAAACAGTTGGTGAAGTCTCATCTACTGATGCATTATATTTAGTGCATATGGATCTTTTTAGACCAACACAAACTGGTAGCATTGGTGGAAAATATTATGTATTTGTCTTAGTTGATGATTACACTAGATTTACATGGGTCTATTTTCTAGAAATGAAATCTGAAGCGTTTTAATATCTCAAATGTTTTAGATCCCAAGTTAAAAATGAGAAAAACATTCCTTTGATAACTATTCATAGTGATCACGGAGGAGAATTTTAAAATTCATATTTTGAAAATTTTTGTAGTAGAATATGCATTACTCATAATTTCTCAGAACCTAGAACACCTCAATAGAATGGTGTTGTTGAAAGAAGAAACAAAATTCTTCCGGAGATAACAAGAACCATGTTGAGTGAGTATTCTGTAGCCAAACATTTTTGGGATGAAGCTGTAAGTACTGCTTGTTATACTATAAATCGAGTTTTGATTAGACTTTTTCTTAATAAAAATCTTTATGAGTTATAGAATGGTAGAAAACATATACTTTATGACTTTAAGTTTTTTGGTTGAAAAGTATTCATTCTGAATACTAATGATAATCTTTACAAATTCACACCAAAATTTGATGAAGGAATTCTCTTAGGTTACTCCACAACTGCTAAGGCTTATAGAGTTTTTAATGAAAACACTTGTACTGTTGAATAAATAGTACAAATTAAATTTGATGAAACTAATCCCTTTGTTTTTGAACAACCCCAACCTAAATCTTCAGATGTGTTTTCAAAAACTGATTATCAAACCATGATAGAAGATCATTCTAACAAGGAAAATGTCGAAGAATATAATTTTGAAACATTTAAACAATAATATTTCCTACCCTTTGTTGATGAACATGTTTTACAAAACCCAAATCAATTATTTCTGAAGAATCATTCCAGTGATAGTATCATTGGTGATGTGAATCAACCTATAAGGACTAGAAGTTCCTTAAGAAATTAAGTAGAACATCTAGAATTTCTTTCCCAATTAGAACCAAAAAGCACTGATAAAGCTTTAGGTGATGATGATTGGATAAAATCTATACAAGATGAGCTAAACAAATTTGAAAGGAATAAAGTCTGGACCTTGGTGGAAATACCTAAGGAAACTTCTGTTATTGGTGTAAAATGGGTCTTCATAAATAAGTGTGATGAAAATGGAATCATAGTAAGAAATAAATCTAGATTGGTTCCTAAAGGCTATAATCAACAAGAAGGAATAAACTATGAAGAAACCTATTCTCTAGTATCTAGAATTGAATCTATTCGTATTTTACTTTCCATTGCAGCATTCTTCAATTTCAAACTTTTCCAAATGGATGTGAAATGTACTTTCCTTAATGGTTTTGTACAAGATGAATTTTTTGTTGAACAACCTCCTATTTTTGAAGATACAAAACATATTTAACATGTTTATAAACTTACCAAAGATTTATATGGACTTAAGAAATCCCCTTGAGCTTGGTATGGTAGGCTTACATGATTTTTTCTTCAAAATAATTTTGTTAAGGTAAATACAGATCCAAAAAATTTTATAAAGAAAGATAAGAAAAATGTTTTGATTGTTAAAATTTATGTTGATGACATTATATTCGGTTCAACTAAATAATATTTAACTGATTCTTTTACAGATATAATGAAATCTGAGTTTGAAATGAGAATGATGGGTGAGTTAACATTTTTCCTTGGCTTTCAAATTTCACAAACACCAAAAGGAATCTATATATCCCAACATAAGTATATTAAATACCTTCTTAAAAAGTATGGATATGACAACAGTAAAATTATTTTTACTCCCATTGGTACTTCAAACACAATAGATCTTGATGAAGTTGGGAAACCAGTAGATCAAACATCTTTTATAGGTATGATAGGAAGTCTACTATACATGATAGCTAGTCATCCAGACTTAATGTTTTCAGTATGCTTATGTGCAAGATATCAATCCAATCCAAAGGAATCTCATTTAAAGGTAGTGAAAATAATTTTTCACTACTTAAAGGGAACCATGGATTTAGGAATCTTTTATACTTTTGGAAATGATTTTATTCTAAAAGGTTTTTTGAATGCTGAATTTGGTGGATGTAAAATGGATAGAAAGAGTAAATCCAGAACTTGTCATTTCTTAGGAGATTCATTAGTTTCTTGGTCATTCAAGAAGCAACAATCATTAGCACTTTCCACTACTAAAGCTGAATATGTAGCAGCTGGAAGTTGTTGTGCTCAAGTATTTTGGATGCAACACACACTCACAGACTATGGTATTAGTTTTACCAAAACACAAATTTTGTGTGACAATACTAGTGCAATTTCCCTATGTAAAAAACCATGAACATCACTGTCGTGAAAAACACATAGATATTAGGCATCACTTTATTAGGGATCACACACAAAAAGGAGATATCATTCTTCAATTTATCGGAACACAAGATCAAATTTCTGATATTTTCACAAAATCTTTACCCTCTGATAGATTTGAATACATTAAAAAGAAGTTAGGAATGTTAATCATAAGGTAATCTTCCTTGTTAAATTTCTGTTGAAACCAATATCCTTAGAGTAATAAACTCATTTTCATGGGGGGGGGGTACATTTTCTAGATTAGTTAAATTAAATTTTTTTCTCAATGGAATTTTTTTTCATATTCAGTTTTTTAACAAAATTTCCTAATGAAAATTTTCATAGTCATTTTTAAAAAAAAATCATAATGAAAATTTTTGTAGCCAGTTTTTAAAAATTTTCCTAATGAAAATTTTTGAAGTTAGTTTAGAAAAATATTTTGAAACAAAATTTTCATAATGTATATTTTCGTACTAAAAAATTTCATAATAAAGATTTTCTTACTCAAAATTTTCGTAATGAATATTTTCATAATCAAAATTTTTTGTAATGAAGTTTTCCATTTTCAAATTTTTTTTCCTAATCAAAATTTTTTGGAATCAAATGTTCTTCAAGAAATTTTTTTCCTCAATAGGAATAATATTTCTGGAAATCCAAAAGGTATGTTTCCTTTCTTAAGTTTTCGTAATCATCATTTACCTGCTAGTAGTTTCTTTTGATTTCAAAATTTTTCAGAATCTCTTTTCCTTAAATCTGAATGTTTTTTTAAACCTCAAAAGATCGGATTCTATCAAGTTTTCCTAGCGGCTATCATATCAACCGTCAGATCTAATCAGAAGGATTTTCAACCATTGAATTGAGTTTGTAATATGATTCATCACTTCCAACACCTATATAAAGGACCCTAGAAGGGTTGTCCCACATAGATCCCAAGCTCTTGCATGCTGATGTTCTGACCCTCTACTTAAGCCCATTCCAAATTTTCTAGAGTTTTCTCAATTCTGAATGTCTGTAAAAGTATCCTCTCAGAATGATATGTCAACTGTCAAGCCTATTTCGTAGTGGCAGGTATATAGAGAAATGTTGGTGCATCCGAACTTCTTCAACAAGTATGATTCTATTATTTCAAAGAACATTATGTTTAATGGATGGGAGAGTGTTTTCATATCGAAGACATGGGATCAAGACTTAGTGTATCTAGATTTTCTTGTTGAGTTTTATGAATCAGTCAGTTTCATTAAGGAAGAAGGAAAAGAGATGTTTTCCTTCAAAAGCTAAGGAAAGACCTATGCTCTTTAATATACTAAGGCAGCCAAATTTGTGGGTGTTCCATACAAAGGAGAAGCTGATTTCTGTTCCCATAAGTTTTTGGATGTTTAAGGAAGATTTGTAAAGGTAAAATCTTTGGAGAGTCTCAGTCTTATAGATTTCAAGACTCTGAAGATTTATCACCTCTCTATAAATAGTTGGATCCTTGAATAATGGGTTCAAGGATTTATCATTTCGAGAAAATGTGACTAGGACACTTTAAAAAAGAGTGACATGTACATCCTAGATTTTCTAGTGAACCCGAGGAAGGTCAATTTGGTTAAGCATATTTTGATTACGATTGAGAATATAAAGAATGAAAACTTGAAGGCTCAAGTAATTATGTATCCATCTATTCTTTCTATGTTTATTGTTCAATTCATATAATATTTTATAATCCCTTGTAGTTAAAAACCTAGGAACTTTAAAGTTATACTAGTTAGTGATGATACACTGAAAAGGATGAACTTTGGTTTTTCTAGGAACTTAAAAGAATTTTATGACCTACCAGTGGAAGAATCTGAAGTAGTTACAAGGAATCAAGAAGTGCATGAACCATCGATAAAGGGAGTAATGAAGAGGAAGTTAAAGGAAGATGAAGAGGAAGAAAAAATCCCAAAAGCTAAGGAATCCCAATCCGCACCTCCAAAACCTAAGAAACAAAAATCATATCATGATGAGTTTGTAGCAAAATGGAGGGAAGATAAAAAAAATATGAAAACAGGGGAGACAAGTTTTTGTTTGGATCCTACTAAAGCCAAAGCCTTAAAAGAGAAGACAACAAATGAGATTGAGAAGCAATCTAAGGAAAAAAAACAAAATAAGAAGATGTCTGAGACTGAAACTGTTCAATACCTTCTGAGGGATACTAAGAAAGCATCCATGTGTATCCCAGTACCAAAATATTTCATAGTAGAAGCTTTACCCGAGACTCCGGGTAAAAAATTTTCACTCTAGAAAAAGTGAAAGAAAAAGAAGAAGAAGAAGAAGTGGAATAAGAGGAAGAAGGAGAAAGCAGTTGTGATACCAAAGATCTCATAAAGAACGTTTAAGACTTCCATGAGAAAGATAGCCCATCCGAGAAATTTTCAATCCAAAAATCTGAGGCTGAATCTTCAAAGCTTGCTACACTTGGGAAATATCATAAAGAAGAGGATGAGAAAGCTGAAGATGAAGTGAACAAGCTGTCTGAGGAAGAAAGTATTAATAATAATTTTATTAATCCTAAAGATGTTGAGGCAGAAGCTAAGAAGGATAAGATAGATTAAGATAGATTTGTTCAACTGTCTGATAGTGAACATGAATCTCCAGATGAGGTATCCATTCCGAGAAGTGATAGGGGAAAACAGGTGGTAAATGAGACACCTACAAAGCTATTGTAAAAAAGAATGAAACTGGTGGATCATCAAATAGGAAGGTAGATGAGTTAGAGAAAGAAGCCTCACTATGTAAAATTTCAGATTCGTAATCATCATCCCTTGGACATGATTTTGTTGTGCAGTCATTGAAGAAGCATGTTGAGACCATTCCGATTTTTGCAAGCATTGACTCCAGATGTCAGATGCTTCAACACACCTTAAATCAGAAAAAGGATTTAGTATCCATGGTGATGGATAAATGTGTGAATCTTGAGGCTGATTTCAATAATTTTTTCATTAACTATGAAGCCCAGAAGAGATCATGCAAGAATATGACCACTTGGTCTAAGAAAACTATAGAAGATATGTGGATTATTGGTGAATTTCAAGAAAGTGTCAAGGATGCTTTTGAAACTAATGATAGTAATATCAAGGATCTCACAAATAGCTTTTAGGAAAAGATAACTCATGAAAAAAATTCTCAGATTCAAGAAGTGAAGGATCTGAACAGAAAATCATATTCTGTTGCCCAAAGCTGGAAGAGAGAAATGGATCTTCAGATTGAGATTGAATAAAAGCGTCTTAAGTAGGAAGAAGTCCTGAAGGCTTAGGTAGAGGCTCTTAAGTCTCAGGAATATAGAATCAAAACCTTATAGAAGAAAGTTGAGGATCACGAACAGATTCTTAAGAGATCAGAGGAAGATCATAAGGAGATCAAAAAGCTAAAGACTATAGTCAAGAAGTTTATGCCGAAGGAAAAGGAAAGATAACTTTGTTTCAATCCAATCTTTTGTTGTACTTTTCTTCCTTGTACAAATTCTTTCTAATAATAATGAAATTTTTGGGTGCCTGTCTTTTGGATGTTTTTTACTAATATTTCAGGTACTATAATTTCTTTTCCATTCAGTCAAATTATTTTTGAAAATCAAAAATGGGGAGAAAGGAAAAATAATACTAAGTAAAGAAGAAATAACCCTAAGAAATGAGGAGTTTATCTAAGGGGGAGTTTTCATTACAGAGATTTTCATACTCAAGATAATGAAAAATATAATTCCAGAAATCTAGAATATGATCCTTAGTGTTCCAAATCCTTAGGGGGAGTTATTCCTATTCATCTTTTCCCATATAATAAGGGAGATAAGTTTTTTTTTCAAAGTCTATAAAAATATTTTGTAAGTTCTTATTTTTTTGTAAGGATGTTTGTGCTTTCCAAAAAGGGGGAAATTGTTGAGTCAATAAGGTTTACTTATGAATTTTCCATTACATCGTGATTGGGGAGATTTTTGAGTCAATAACGTTTCCTTATGACATTACCAATTCTCATGTTTTGAAAATCACAATCACCGTATCTCAAGTAAAATTTTATTTTACCCTGTGTTTTACTTTCATAAGGAAAATTTTCCTTCCCCAAGAAAATTTATCCTTACCATGTTTTTCATTGTCCATTATCTTGCCTAAGTGTAAAATTCGATTTCATATCTAAAACCTCGGAATAATATAATTCTTAGATAAAGAGCATTTTGTTTTCAGGATTCGAATTTAGACTTCGAGTTCCTTGAATTCTGACTCCAAACTCTTCTAAGTTCTAACTCCAAGTTCTCTGAAATCAGACTCTGAAATCTTCTGAGTTCTGATTTTGAGTTCTCTGAATTCAGACTCCGAACTCTTATGAGTTCTGACTCCAAATTCTAATGAATTAAGACTCTGAACTTTGTAAGATCATACTCTGAATTCTAATAAATTCTGAATCCTAAATTTGTATGTTCTGACTCAAAATTATCATGAACTCTGGCGCCGAAATTTGTACATTCTGACACTGAATTTTCATGAACTCTGACTTCAAACTTTGTAAGTTTAGGTTCTGAATTATTGTGAATCCCGATTTTGAATTTCCTTGATATTTTGACTCTGGAATTCTATAGAGTTTAGGTTCATAATTCCTTAGAAAATAGAATCCAAATATCCTTGTATTATAGACACCGAATATTTTTTTGGTTAGACTCTGAACATTATTTTCTTACATTCCAAATATTTCATTTTGGTTATTTAAACATATTTTTTCTTACACATGTTTTTGGTTATAAAATGATGTCATGCATTTAGTTACTATCTAACCATTGTGTGAGTGACACGTGTATAGGTCCCTCCAAAATTCAAGGAAAGATATGACTATTGGAGGAGGGAGACGAACATTGAATTTGTGCCTATAAATAAGATATCATTTGAAACAGCTCATAACTTTGATGAACTATTCTATGAATTTAGAGATCAAACACTATTGAAGTGTTTTCTAGAGAGATACTCTCATTCTTAGTGCATACTGAACATCTTGTTCAGATTTGCTTCATGCAACTCTGAATGTTACTGATTACATTCATGGGATTCTAGGGATAGAAAGACAGAGGTGCCGACTACCTTAAAGATCGAGGACTTCCTTGCTGAGGAAGATAGAGGTGTCGACTAGCTTGAAGTTGTGGGATTGCGGGGATAGAAAGTCAGACTCTGATCTTTGTATTGAGGGCTTACCCTGTTTTGGGTAAGACAAACTTTCTTGAATATATAAATCAAGGGAATTTTATCCAAGGTTGTTGGATACCCTTCTCTTTGCGTTAAAAGACTTATTACTTGTTTGTTTCATGTTTTCTGTTGTATTTTGTTTTTTGAGGAAAGTATAACTATATTATACTTCTTTATACTTGTATACTCTGATTTAGTTATATTATTTACACTTTAAGGTTGAATCTTTATCTTTTTAAACTTTTATTAAGTTTCATTTTCCGGAACCATCTTTTCTAGAATCACTTTCTCAGAATCATATTTCCGTAATCTAGTAAGTGTGTAAAACTAGAGGTATTGTGAATTACCTTGTTTAATCTTGTTAAACATAATCATCATTAAAAGTTCCAAAGGAATTTTTTAAAGAATACAATTCACCCCCTCTTGTATTTTGAGCATTATTAGATACTTCATTCAGTATCTATATTATTTCGATCCTACATTTGGTATTATAGAGTATAACACACTCAACATACCATCTTAACATGTTATTCTATTTGATTATGACATATGGAGATACATAGTGTAGGAATTATTCCCCCAGATTATGATATATGGAGATATATAGTTCAAGTGTTATCCCCCCTTATTATGATATATAGAGGTATATAGGATGGGTGCTATTTACTCCAATTATGATATATGAAGATATATGGGGTGGGTGTTATTCCCATATATTATGATATATAGAGATATCTAGGGTGTGATTTATTTCCTTGGATAATGATATATAGAGATATATGAGTATGTGTTATTCCTAGTGATTATGACATGTGGAGATATACAAGGTAGTTGATATCCCCCACTATGATATATGATAGTAATTTAGGGTGGGTCACAATTTCCCATAATGATATACAGTAATGTTACATGTTTAGTGATATCTAATATTTTACAAATTATGTATTATAAACCTCAAGTTTCACCTTATAACATGAGTATTAATGGTGATTATTTTATTATGATTTCAGTTTTTAGTTGATTATTATGAGAATATCACATTGTGAATGAACAATATTTACCAGTTATGTTAAGTACACTATTGGTGGTGGAATTATACATTTTACTCACACTATGATTGGTTAGCATTGTTACATATGTACCTAAGAATTATTTATGATCATTGGTATGGGTAGGGAAGATGCCTAATATTGGATAATTGAGTAGGATATATTGGTTGGAGTTAGGAGATGGAACCAAGTGTGGGACATGGGACCAAGGTTATTATTTTCTTAATGATTATATGTTATAGTATATATACGATCTACCATGGTATATACTGTTGGTTTCTACTAAACTAATGTGTCATTACAAGAATAGTTCATTTTGTGACAGCAAGTGTTGCATTCTTTATTTCTGGTTGATTTGGCCATTGGGTTTATTTACTCTGTCGCATATTATTATGACTAATTATATATTATTATTTTTGTTTCTATTCACTCTAATATGAGGGTATAGTCTCCCAATATATCATCTTAGACCCTCAGTACTTTTCAGCAGACTCTGATATAACGGTAGGCACCCCTAAGGTTATATAGAGAATTGATCTGGTTATAGTAGAGTAAACCAGGTTGGGATAATATAATGTTGTATCATAGCATTATTTTATTTTCCTTAATATTTTAGATATGATAAATAGGAAATGGTATTGGTCACATCATTATATGGATGCTATGTATTGTGTTAATCAAGAACCTATATGAGCTAAAGTCCTTGTTACTGGTGAGTTGGGATTATTATTTCTACCTTTCAAGGAATAAAAATGGGTTTATTCATGTTGAAAGTGACATTTTTATATTTATTAATTTTATATTTTTTCCCTTTTCTTATGGTGGAAATAGACCTGAGTTCATGCGTCATATCAAGTACATAGGTACACATAATGGATTCATTCTTATGCGTGATTGATTCATCAGTTATAGAAAAATAAAAATAAAAGTGAAAATAGGTTTCGTTACTTAATGTGTCAATAAAAAACTATATGGTGATTTTTCATATAGATTCTTTGTGGAATTATATTTAACTAAAACAAATTATTATTTATTATTTTTAGTGATTGAAGGTTCTATTTTTCATAAAATATAATTTAAATAAAATTCCCACAAAGACATATAAATTTTTTCCCATATAACATGTGAATGGGATTTTATTTAACTGGTCCATCATTATGATATAGTCATTGAAAATTAACATAAGTAAATTTCATTAATATACACACACATGTATGAGACCTTGATCCTCAATGGGTAGTTTGGAATGAAGATGCCTGGTCAGGATTAGTACCCTAGAGTGGCTTGCTAACATGAGTATTAGATTCATGGTATATGTATATATATTAGAAACCTATACCCAGTGTATTAGCATGTGATATGCCTTATGGTATCTAATATGGGATTGAGTATGATTATCAATGATTTATGACCTGTGTGAGATGTAGTTATGGGACATGTAAGAGAGCCTAGTGATATTGAGGTGTGACCTAGATATTGGTTAGACAGGTGTTATAATTCAATGGTAGGGAAATTTCCTATTATTGTTTGAGATTATTTTTTTACATATGAGGTTGGTCCAATAGAAGGGTTATCTCTGGACTGTGATTTCCTTTATATATGTATGAATGGATAGATGATTTAGGTTATGATAGTGATGCATGGGATGTGTTATCAAGTATGTGATATAAGCACAAAGATACTTGAGGAGTTATAAATGTGAAGGCATGGGTGGATATTGTGTGGTGATGAGTCTGATATGAATGAGAGTCATAGTGAGTTGGTTAAACAATCTTGGTATCCTAGTATTGATGCAATGTGGCTCAGGATGGTATGAGTAAAGTGGTATGGAAAGTTAGCATAATAGAGTACACTTTACTGGGATGATTTTCTTTAGTACAATGGGTTGTTGAGAAAGGTTCTAAGAATTGGTTAATTAGATACTCTCTTACCAAGGTTAAATAGAGAATGATTCTACTTACTCTATATAGTAAGTGGATTGGTGTGATTTAATATTGACTTGAGGTTGATAATATTATCACATGATCAACCATGATTATACTCAAATTTCAAGTCGGTCATGTTAATGAGTGGATTGAAACTTTTTTAGACATAATTTTACCTAGATGAAATATGGGTCATGTCGATAAGAAAATTTATATAAATCTTTAGGATAGGGATATTGATTCACATAGATCACATGACTCTCAGATTGATTTCATGTTAACATATGGAAATGGAATGTAGTTTCATGTGACACCTTCTTAGTGTATGGATGACCCATTATGATATGTGTGTGTTCAATCCCTTAATACCATTTTGGAATAGGAGCTTCAAGACATAATGTATTGTTTTTATGGGTTCTAGAACTCCTTTTTCTGCATAACTATATGGAGTTATGCCATGAGTTTTTAATGGGATCATTGTAAAACCATGCATATAGGATGATTTTATATGTAAAATTCCAACGGTTTGGTTAGCTTTGTGTGATGGGTAAGGAATAAAAATTTAGCCTTAACTATGGTGTTTTTTTCATGGATATGATTGAAAAATTTATAACATGACTAAATGTGTCTCATAGCAAGATGGAATGCGATAGTTTCATAGTAATGAGAAATTTTATAGACCTTGAGTTAGATCCTTTATGACTAGGTGTTTGGTAGTGAATTATGAGGGGTATCGGTCTATGTTCATGGAAGGAATTACATTATCTTTGGGTTATTGAGTAAGGATTAGGATATAGTCCTATGTGAAGAAATGTTAGCATAGCCTATGATTTTTAGTCTTTGGAAGAAGATAGATATCAGCCGATATTATTCTCATGGATAAGAAATAATAGAAATTATTTTATGGGGAGAACCATATATATAATATGAGTATATAGAACTTGACTTGAGTAGTTTTTGGTATGTTTTAGGGGTGAAATGTTGGTGAATCAAACTAGATATAGTTGAAAGTTTTTTATGATGCTTGGATGTAAGAAGTTGCTTTATATATGGTATAAAATAGACCCAAATGTGGGTGTTATCTAAATAGAATCAGTTTGAGTTAGTGGAATTATTAACTAACAATCCTTATATGTGAGATAGTGGATGAGTGCTAAAAATTGGTGTGTACTATGGTAGAAAAATGTTAAGGTGATTGGGTCTATGGAACATCAATGATTATGGATATTAAGAGAATATGAATAAGTGGTGGGGCCTTTTTTCTAGATAATTTATTAAGAATGACACTTTGGATTTTGATGAGGATGTCCATGTAATGCTCGAGTGTGATTTCATAAGAGTGATCATTTGGTATGAACCAGTGATATAAATTGATGGTGTGTGACATTAGTAAATTGGGAAATCATGAATTTCACTATAATTGGGGAATTTCTATGGAGTTTTTAAAAATAATCCATGTCATTATTCACAGGATGGAATGGATTTGTGATGTGGAGTTGGTTGGGGTGTAGTTCTAGCATGATCATAACTAGTAGGACGCAAAGTAATTGGTTCATGCATCGATTCTTGTTGATTGAAATGGTTTATAAAGGAAGAATGAGGAGGAGAGTTGTAGATGAGTTGTGTTATGGTGGATAGGTTGTAACGAATATTATTATATGGGTTGGTAAAAATCATGTAAAATTAATTTTTTGGTCCTTGAGTAGGGGTTGTTGGGAGAATCAGGGCTCAAAGTAGGATTTTGAAAATTTGATAACCCCATAGAGGTGCTTTCATATGTGATCAATGGCCTAGGTGGTTGGTCAAGTGCATGGCTGTGCATCAGAGTATGGTAAAATAAGTTTTTGGCATAAAAAATCTCAACATGGGATTTTTTCCCTAAAATAAAAGGCCAGTATAAACGAAATGAAAATTCTATAACTCATTAGTGGTTTGCACGCAAAATTCATGGTTTGTGTGAAACTTTCAGATCATACGTAAAACCCATTTGAATTTTGAAAATCGACACTAATGATTAGAATTATGTAGATATTCCTAGAACCCAAACATTATTGGAACGACATATGTGCACCGTAGTGTATTTATGCATAGAAAAATAACATTTTTATGCCATGTTCCATTGTACAAGAAAGACAATGAGAAACCATTGCATTTTTATGACCCAATAGGGTTATGCACCACCTGATTCCCATTTTGACTATAAATAAACCTGCACCCCCTAACTTTAAATATGGATCTATGAAAGATAAAGTGTTGGATATTTCTTGTTAAAACCTATCTTATATGAAATTATTCAATTTCAATGGATTCTACATTGTAGATAATTTTCATGAACAACCTCTCAAGGAACCCAATGTGTCTTGGCCCTTTCTTGAGAGCTCCTCATGCAATATCTCTTTAGTCTGGTCAGGTTATCATAAGAGAATATACCTTCTCCCCATCCTAATATATGTATAATATCATAACTATAATGAAATTAATCCCCAATAATCTATTTTATTTTTTATGATATAGGCCATGTCTCATGAGAACCCATTTTCACATAGTATGATCAAATTTCATGCAGTCACCTTTAGGTCCCTAACCCTAAACCCCCTATGATTAAAGTGTAGCTTGAACCATTTTACCAAAATCATAGGTACCCTAATTAATCTTTATCCTAATAATAGGCACCCTAAAATTGAGACCACAAATTTCCACTTTTCTACAACATTGTCTACATCATACCCCACCTAGGGGAACATGAGCAATGGACATGTAATTTCAAAACAAGTAATCATCATGGGAAACTACGAGCCATTCTTGGTGGGGAGGAATTTTATCGAATATTCCCATCCCACTTAGAGATTTCTTCCCCTCGAGAAATACCCATCCACATATGATCTACATGATATAAAACTTACTAGCTCTGAATCCTAGTCATACGACATTAAACTGCATGACAACATCCTCATCATGTGACGTTAAACTGTAGCCTTACCCTATGTGATGAACATAAGATTCCATATGTATGATCATAATGAGATTCCACCTCCTCCCCTTCCATGGGGTGAAACTACTACACTAGGAAGCCCATATATTTAAACCTCACACCATCCCTTATTGACCCTCCTTCCATGACATGAGAATCCATACCACATTATGCTAAACTGTATGGATATATCCTATCACATGACCTTAAAATGTGGCATCAAACTATGAGGGTTTTGATCCCTAATTCTTAATAGGGTATGTAGGACACCTCTATGAGGTTTAATATTGACATGCCAACACATTTAGGGTACCTCCCTAAGGTTCAATATCGACACCTCAACATTACCACCAAAACCTCAAATGTGATCATCTTCCCCCCTAGAGACACACTTTACCGAATCTCAATTTTTAAATATACCCCTCGGGAAAACACTCCATAAAATCCCAAGTGTAATCATATTCTACACTTGGGTATACACTTATCGACACACCTATACCCATATGACATTAAACCATCAACCAACTTGTTGAATCAAGATGTTAAACATGCATCCCACATGTCCCTACAAGACATTAAACCTATAAATTACTTGTCATAGCAAGACATTAAACCAATCAGAAACCTAGCCACACAATATTTTAAACCAAAAAACCCTCATTTACCCACAATAAATTCTACTTAAAACACACCATTCCCAGAAATACATTAAAATTATGATCAAAATGTACCGAAAATAAGTCAAAACTGTAACCTACGCTTCCCTAAAGATGTTAAACCTATGGCCCACCTAACCCCAGATGATGTAAAACCTATGAACAACCTATCTCCACCATAAGTTAAACTTTTCCCAAAACATTCCCCAAAATATGTTAAAATTGTGACGCACCTATCCCTGTAAGATATTAAACTTACTTCCCAACCCTAAATCTCTACCCCATATGATAAACATCAGATTCCTATGTTAAAAATCCTCAGAAGACTTATACACCTTTTATCAGCTACCTCATGATAGACACAAAATGTCTTTGGTTACACACCTAATATACCTCATATGATATGCCACATACCTCAAAAGGGGAATAATTTATAGGTTCCTAATACACCAAATTTCCATAAATTCATATACATTCCCAATGTTACTATCTACTATGACCAAATTTTTCTTCCCTGACAAGACAGAAGAACCAAAAATAATTGGAATCCACCTATAGATGGAATACAGAATGGGTTTCACGAACATTACTTAAACCTATTATGTGGACCCATACAATGTCACAAGATCCAAGTAGGAATCCATGGAATGAGGAACCAATAACTCATCATCCCTTTTTGATCAAGGAGCTGACATCCCCAATAGAATTTATGGATTACACCCACCATTGGAAAACATGAATGTGGGAAAAAAAATAAAGTGTGTCACTGCAAAATGCACGGATAGTGCACATCCTTGGCTATGGAAGAGTCAAAAACAAAAATGTTAAACCCGATGTAAAGCTATTATCCATAAAATATGGGGACTAGTAATGTTGTCACAACATTACATTTACATGTCGTCAGATCAAGATATTTGGTGATTGATCCCACCAATAAAGTGGTGGGACCAAAATGAAACTCTTTTATGGCATGGGGAAGATTACATTGTGCATCCTCAGTCTACAACATCATCAAAGTGGAATCCTTCTCTACTTCAGAAAGAATGGACAATGTGAGGGAAGTGGGCATCACTTTCATTGTATATAATTTAATGGATGATTTTGAATAATTTATATGACTTAGTCTATAAGAGATCAGTATCCTAATTCCAACAAGAACATGGGATGAGGAAATATTGGTGTGGAAAACATGTATGACTATATTCTTATCATGACATCCACTATGTCTTTAACTAATTAGAACTCACACCTCATGTATCTCACTGATCTCATCTAGAGGAGGGGGATTGATTCCCTTGTTCCATGATATGAGTACAAAGGTATCATTCCCACCTAGGATATGTCCTTCTATGATCTATTGGTATTAGAGCCTCACTAAAACCACCACCATTGAGGGCCACATAGGGGGAAACCACCCCCTGTTCCAATTAGAAACCAATTTGAGCGCCTCTCACCAAAGTGATCTGATATCTCATTCCCATATGATGATAATATAGGGGTTTTCAAGTCATACCTGTAGTGAACACTAAAAGGGGGTTCCCCAAGTAGTCTCCCACCTAGTCACATCAGCGCCATCATTGACTGATTCCACAGTTCAATGAGTTGGTTGAATTTATCCCTACTCTGTCAGCCCTGGTCCATAACACCTGTCACCGATGTGAGGGGAAGGATGATAAAATATCCTAATAGGAGGAATCTTATGTAGCTCCCATGTCCCTTACCATCACTGGTGTATCCCATCATATCCCTATAATAGGTGAATGGGGATCCATAAATTCTTGTATGGTATTAAGAACCCATACATCTCTCAGGTATTCTAGGTTGACTCTCTCAGTCACTCATTCCACCGAAAACTGTTATAGGTAATTTCATAATGATTATTATGAATGTGGAGGTCCTCCATGCACCACCACCAACTAGTGTAATGGTTATCCCCAAACAAGAAACATTCCCTACTGTGAAGAACCATCATAGGATATGAGGTAAAACACTCATTATGGGGTTCATGACCATGGAGTAGGTCAAACATGCATAGAAGGAACCTAGGCCACTTTTAACAACTTGTGCTTGGATAATTCGTACACTATCAAATGAAAGACCATGGGATGTGTCACATCACCATAAACCACTCAAACTCTAAAGTGAAGGATGACTCTATGAGAGAACCTTCACCCCTGCTTCCATAGATGGGGTAATAATCCCATCAATTGCGGCTTACAATCCTAGAATCTAAAGTTCATAAGGTCCTTAAATACCTCTGTATATACCACCATTTGGAGTACATTCTGGCCTCCTTCCAAGGATTCATAATTCCACCATATTCTGCTCCATTAATTTCCCTCTACTCCACCTCTAAACTAGAATTTTGAGGGATGTCAATATCATATTTGATTCCATTGGGTGATGTTTAGCACTCCAATGATCCTAACTGTTATAATACCACCCTCTTACATGAAAAATTGGTAATCACCCCATATTACATGGATATGATCTTAATGTTAGCTCGATCACCAAGATATATTCCAGAATTTAGTCAATATATTACCCATGAGACTCCCCCTCTCTTGATAAAATGGGAGAAAAACAAGTTTGCGTCTATGTTTCTACCCTTATCTCAGATTGCAACAATCTAGGCTTGGGCTGACCATGAGAAGGATCACCCCCCTTGTAGTGAACAATAGGACTTTTGGGAACTCCTAGTCACCAACCAGATATGAGTAATGTTTTGGCCACCTGTAGCTCCAAATTTATTCATTTTTCGAAGTTCCTCACATAGGACCAATTATTTTTTTCCTTATAATATCTAGGTGATTATTCACTACCTTTGTGACCATCATCTAACCTACCTAGGGATCCATGAGTACATTGATGTCATTAACCAACAATTCAAGATGGTTTATATCATAGTGCTCCCAGTATCTCAGCATCCTAAATTAGATTGATATCACAACACTCTATAGAAAACTTATTTTAGGAGTCTCATCGTAATATTTCAAGTCATGAAAAAGGAAATTCTGCATATTCATATCATCGGTTAGGGGTAGTATATTTCCCTCCATTTCATCCCTATCCTATGGTAATGAAAGAAAATTAAATATGGCCATCCTAGTGATAGTGAAGGTTTCTCCCTAACTTATTCCATCATGAATTTCATCACTATTGACCCTCCATAGGATCATATAAATATGAGTGTAGATGTAGGTAATGGGAAAAACCACTTCACGTGATAATGCAGCACCAAGTAGATCCCCCCACAGGTCAATGTACTCATCAGAGGAGATATACAATGGTCCTAGAGAGTCCACCCAATGAGTTATTATCATCTAATCAATGATATAACAAAATATTAATTGGACACGATGATCCCTCCAACCCATATTAGTTATGTTAAAAGCTGAGTCGGGGCCTAGGATATCCAAATTTCTTCAAAAGTATCATATATATAAAAAATATCATTGTTTAGTTTATTTCCTAGCAGTTTCTAGACATTGAAAATGTCATAAGGGACCCTGTATTTTCTATAGTTGGAAACTTGGCACTCCTCATCTAGGTGCCCCAATTTGAACATGATGGCCCCATACACCCGGTAAAGAGGCTGGGGCTACAACATGCGACTGAGATATGAGTCACCCACCCTAAATAAGAATCATGATTATTTACCTCATGATAAAGGTCATGTTTCTTCCCTAGTCTACGATCTTTTTAATGAATTGGTGGACATAAATCATCACCAAGATTATTTCATAGCTGCTCTCATCACCTGTCTTGAGTCTATAGAAACACAAAAAGTGGAAATTCTGCTTGAAGGAAAGACATACCCAATATGGGTGAACCAAGTTCAAGATCCCCCACAATTTGGTAATCCCATCTTCACCCTGTTTAATTTGATGATTGATCCACTACAGTATTTTTCCCATTCTTCCTCAAAGTGTGTTTCAATTTTGGGGACACCATAATATCAAGAAGGCCCCAATATCTAAGGATTTTTCTAGAATTTGGAAGGACCTACATTCATCTGGTACAATAAGCTACCCATAGAGACCATTTTTGATTGGTATGACCTATTTAAAGAGTTTCTATTCCAAATAAACTTTACCACAAATAAGAAAAGTATCGTAGGCATCTTCAAATGCAAAAAAAAGTCCCGATGAGCTAGCCATTTACTTCATCACCTGATCGAATGGACTCATGTATTAACTCAACAAGACACCTTCCTAGGAAAATATTCTTATAAAATGTATTTAGAACATCAAAATGAGCCATTCCCTACCCTCATCTCCCTAAAATATCCACGATGATTTTGGGAGTTATTCAAAAAAGATCAATGTCTGAAAAAATCCATGTAGTAGAACAAACAACAGTCGCATCCACTTCCCCTCCCATATTTCATGAGAAGGCCCATACAAGTAGATAAATCCATCGCTATGCATGAAGATGTTCCTGAGAAAGTACAGATATGTCCCCTTCTTCATATGAGCCTCTCAAAGTGAAACCTTGCCCAGTAGAGCCCTGCTAGGTGCAACCTTACCAAGAACAACCACCTCATTGAAAGAATGTGCCTTCATCCCCCCATCAAGGACAGTATCCTAGGTTTCCTTTCATATAAATAAAAAAAATAAGTCCCACTCCTTCAAAGGCGTGTAGGTACTCGGGGTAATTCATCTATGCTATGGAAAAGGGAATCATGATCTTTACATAGTGTAGGATACCCCATGAAGCTAAACACACTTATTGTGTTGATAATTGATTATATCACAGAATCCTTAGACAAACCATAAAAGAATGATTTGTCTTAAAATATTGCCTCCATGATCAAGTAGATCATGGTTTAGTAATATTTGACAATGCCTCAACACATGTGACACATTTCTCTGTTAACCCTGATAGTGACATTGAAGGCTAGAGTTAGTGGTAACATGCTCCTGGCTATGGGACACAAAAGTATAATTAATGGTTGGCTCATAATAAAGTTTCTCATGACCATGGTATCATCTATGTCCTATTGTATAGGTTATAACCTCATGTGGTTACCATGAATCCTCTAACCACTTCCTCTACATCTATGTTGTATCCACCCAAGTCTCAGAAGAATAGAAATTGGTGGTATAAGGGAAATGAGAGCCTACCACTGGTACTGAGGCTAACACATACCACATGAAACATTATGCCTCCGGAGTTGGGATATGTGCATAGGGTATCTCCATAACAAGAATATTACATTAATGATGATAAAAAATACACATAAATGAATTTTTTTAACTATTAGATTACTTCACATTTCTAAAAAATGAGGAATTCCATGCATACCCCTCAAGCACCTATGATCGAAGCCTTTTAAAGAGAGGTAGAGGACAAACCAACATATGTAATGATCATGTCAGAGTTTCAAACATGTATTTTCATGTCACTAAAACCATACAGCAAGCCTCACATAGGGCTAAGTAAGTACAGACTTTCCAATTTGATCTGCTCAGCATGCCTCCACAGCCGACGGTATTGGATAACCACGTGGCTCAACCATGAGTTCCCTACGATCAGCCACATCTAGACAGGGACTGACCTCATCCAACTTGTACCAAACCATCATTGGTTCATAGAATAATAAATAACTAGTAGTAAAACATTTCCCATACTATCCAATAACCATCAATTTATCCAATTGTATATATTATTCCCCTCCTAAAGAACAACCCACTGTAAGAAAAAATATACCCCAGAACAGAAGTATGATGTGATGAATCACCTTTACGATGTACCTAAAAATATCCAAACCCATGTGTTTCTTTTGTTTTTAAAGTAAATGTGTGAGTCCCTTGTAGATTTCTTGAAAATCCCCCTTCATTTCAAGGCTAAGGTAGTTGTTGCTAAGGCCTGCTATGTAATGGAGCTTAATTAAGTGGAATGTCGATCCATTTTCTCATTTTTTGAGAAGATGAGGGTGTCACCATTAAGAAAAAATAAACCCACTATATATCATAGTTAAATTAAATGGTTTATAAATTCACCACTACCTAGTGGATATTAGCTCTAGGATTGAAATTATTCTGACTCTTATTCTCTATAAATTGGGATTTACAGAGGATCTGTCTCCCTCAAGCCTAGTAATTCAGGTGTATGATAAGAGTGAGTAGATGTTATGTGGAAAAGGTTAGCTGAATACTCAATTCAATAGTCTAATATCAAGCACTAAATTTATGTTAATCTCATAGGATACTACCTACAATGCACTATTGGGAATTACCTAGCTTCATTTGTATGCAGTGGTCCACTCTTCATACCACCAACACCTCAAATACTCCCTAGATGGTCGAGTAAGGGTACTCCATGGGGATGGATCCCCCTTTAACTCATGTGAATACCACTATATGGATTTTGGTTAATAAAAAAGGTAAGGAAATTAAGTCAAAAACAACAAGGTTGAGTACATCAATTCCCATAAGAATATAACATACACTACATTCGATGAATGGGTAGACTTGAAAGATAGCTTTGTTCTCCCAATTCATCAGTTAAGTCCCATTATGTCGGAAATATGGGATTGATTCATCATCTAAAACAAAAATGAGTTCTCACAAATTATATTATATTCATATAGAATACATTCAAGGATGATATCATAAGACCCTAATTCTATAAAGTACTAAGAAGTTTACCCCATAGTAATTGATCTATAATATTCCCACATATTCCAAAAAATAAGGTTGTATTGATGGATCTCGACCTGTAACCACTGATTCGATATCAAGAGTGGAACACACAACTAGAAATGGAATGGAATTAGTTAAACATATATTTCACCATAGTATCCACAGAATAAGAACCCCTCTTTGAGATTCTGTGTCTACCAAAGAAAACACTAATGCTACCCCAAGGTCATCTATCCCAGAAGAGTTTCCTCCTCCCTATGATCCCCATACCCCATACGATGAATATGATTTAGAATAAACCATATTAAATTGGTAGAGGGTGTATCCACCATCGTTGAGGAGCTAACTCGGGTAAACCATGGTATAGAGGAAGATATGTGGGTGAAAATAATCAGGACTGTTGTTTCCCCATGGGAGAAATAGTAGTATGTGGACTTCATTAAATATCACAGTGATGTGTTCTCCTAGAGCTTTGTAATGATGCTAGGGATAGATCCTTAATTTTTCATTCTTCTCCTTGGCCTCATAGAGGGTCATCACTGGTTCAAATAGCCACCCAGAAAGATACACCCCTCTCATGGTGTTATGGTTGGGGCCAAAGTTGACAAGATTATTAAATCCAACATTATTTAGTATTTAAATTACATTAGGTGGCTTGAAAAAATTATCACATTCAGGAATATGAATGATCATATTATAGTATGCGTCAACTTCCAAGACCTCAATCACTATTTTCTAAAGAATGATTTTCCGATTCTGATGATAGATCTGTCTATTGATTCCATGACTACTTTCTAGGACCTCTCCTTTATTTATAGATACTCTAGGTGTAATTAGTTTCAAATATAACCTATATATTAAGAGTTCATTTACATCAAGTCACCCTAATGAACTTTATGATACCAGGTGTTTCTTTTTGGATTGAATAATTTTGGAGCCACTTACTAGTGGGACATGCACCACATCTTTAATAAAATTATTAGGATGTTGGTGTATTGTTATGTGGATGATCTGGTGGATAAAACCTTCTAGTTTTAGGAGTATATCAAGGATCTTGAGATATTTTTATGTTTCCTCTACTCTAGATACTTCAACATGAACCCCCTGAAGTGTGCATTCGATGTTACCCTTGTAAGAAATATTTTATTTATCATAAGATACTGATTCATATCGATTGACCCAGAGAAAATCAATTATATCAATTGAATTCCTCCCCAAACCAATATTCAAAAGTTTCTAGGCCTCTAAGGACACTGAAACTACATACATAATTTTTTTTAAATACAGTTGGTAAGTGTAATCCCTTTTCAATGTTTATGAAAAAGGGTATTGTTTACCAACTGGATGAGGAATGATGTACATAATTTGAGGATATTAACCTATACATACAACATCCTTTGGTTATTATTTATCCTATCTCATGAAAGACATTGGTCCTTTATGTGACCAATATGGAATCATCCCTCAGTTCCCTTCATACCCAAAAAAAATTAGGGTATGGAACACATCATATAATATACCAAATACATGCTCCTCATTAGGGAGACCAGGTACTCCCCCATCTAAAAGAGTTACATCACACTGGTCTTTGTAGTGCAATGGTTGATAAATTTTTTTCATCACCATGAGATAAATCTGGTGAATCAATTAGACCATCTAAAGTACATCCTCAGTCACCCCATGTCGATGGGATAATTGGAACGCTATAAGGTAATCATACAAAAGTTCAACATAATATTTTCCCAATGAAAGGAAGAAAAAATCCAATAACTAGCAATACTATTGGCTACATGTATTTCCCCTAAATAAATGAATCTAGATTTTGATTTTCTAGATGAAGTAATTATCTCAAGTGGGTTAGGTTGTACTATGTTGGAAGATTCATTTTGATGGTGCCTCCCAGATTTTCATCGGTAAAATGCTCAATGATCGCAATCTCAATAGGGTGGGCCTGGGGATCATATTAATCACTCCAAAACATTCCATATTTACATACTCATTCCAATTGTCATAATGTTTCAATAACAAAAATTAATAATATCAAGATCTCATTACTAGTCTCAATTTGTACATTGAAAATTATTTACCCTATATACATCTAAGGGGAGACTCTAAGATAGTCATCAAACAGATCAAGTGTGACTACATTGTTAAAAATAAAGACCTTTCTCCGCTATTATAATGTACCCATCAACTGATGGACCAATTTCATTCCCATATGAACGTGACACATTTTCCTCAATTACGTAATGGTCTAGCCAATGCTTTATAAATTTTAGTCAGGTACCTCATATAACCCAACCATGATGACCTGGTCATTCATGTGTTACACCAGAGAGTTAATTCCCCTACCATATAAAATAATTGTGACCATGAAGTATATAATTTGGCTACTGGTACATTAATTTTGGGTTTCATAAATTCACTGATAGTCAAGGAAACACTCAATTGGATGAATCACTTTTTTGAGTATCTTTAGTACAACATTCACCTACCAGAACAAGCCAAGAATGAGTGAATCTGATGGAATGCATCACAGTTTAACCTCAAGAGTGGGCCTAACCTTGAGAAAACCTTCTAAAAGAGTGTTTTCAATGAAATTACCCTATATTCCATCCAAGTATATGAGATACCTCAGGTTTTATAGGAGTTCCATGCAGGATCTTATGGCTTCCATCAAGCGAGTTTGAAGCTCTCCCACCAAATTCATAGGTTGGGTTACTTTTGGATCACCAATGTTCATTATTTCATTGATTTCTATAAGATGTTTCATGAATGTACGATCCAAACTAATATATTTCATCCACTTCTAGAGCTTATCCACACTACCAAATATTCTAGGACCTTTTACGTACTGGGAATTGATGTTGTGGGACTATAATGGATAGTAAAAACTATACAATTCATGTTCATATTGACTATAGTAGACTTGTTTTCCAAATGTATAAAAATTTTCCCCCTCAATGGAGAAAAAACTCAGTCCATGATTGAGTTCATGATCCCCCCCCCATCATCCATCGGTTTAGGGTGAATCACACTATTCTCACAGACAATAGCACAAATTTTTAGGATGCTAAGGTGAAGAGACCATATTCCAAGTACAACATCTATTCTAACCATACTCCATTCTACCATGAGTAGTAAAATGGTAGATTGAGACATTAAATAAGTCTATCTCTAACATCTTGCAAAAAAATAATGGGCTAGAATAAAAATATTTTCCCAACATGCCCCCTAATTCAATTTGGGCCTATCGTACAAAAACTCAAAATTCCACCCAGCGAACCCCATAATACCCAGTGTATATAATAGAAAAACTCTTACCTATGGAGGTTCAATTTTAGTTGATCTGGATGGCTTTTTATAACCATAATATTCCAAATATAATGAAAAAAATCTGTATATCTGAGTTTGGTGCCCTCAAGGAAAATAGTATTTAGGCCTTGAATAACTTAGTAAGGCACCAGAACATGATAGTGAGAGCATTCAACAAGAAGTTATAAATCTTCTCCTTCCTCTAGGGTGGCATGGTACTAGCTCTTATAACGGTGATGATACATGGAAAAAAGCCACTGAATTTGGGTCCCAAATGGGAATGACCATAATTTACCCATAAGTTATATTCCAATAGAGTAAACTATTTAATCACCATAGATGGAGAGTGTACCACACCTCCCACTTATTCTATGTTTATAATGTAGTAATTCACATTGAAACCATGTTCAAAGCTATCCAACCTTAAATTGTATAAAATAGGGTCAAAGAAATTATACATTAAACTACAGCAACTGAGGTCAAATATATACAACCAATATATACAAAAACCATGATTAAAGCTATATGGCCTTACACTATGGAAACTAGGGTTTGAGTATTGTAACCATAAATAAATATCAATCCATTTGGTCTATTAATTATGGCCTTAAACTATTTTAATTCCGCATATTATGAGTTATATGGATTTAAAATGTAGATATCAACATTCCTAGAACAATATGTTAAACTATAGTCTTACCCTGTGAAAAAATAGAGGATGCCTCACATACCAAGTGTCAAATAAAAAACCAAATATCCTCATCATATGATGTTAAACTATATCCATAACCCATATAAAACCAGGATACCTCATATAAAAAATTTGGCATGATGTAAAAAAACAAAAAAATGTCATCAGGACATGATGATAAACTATAGCCTTACCTTATGTCAGAAACACAAGATTCCCAATGGAACCCATGGGATGCATCAATGCCCACACCATAGATGATATCACCAACTTTTGGAATCATTTTTCTACAATTATGTGTTCCAGAACTACATCTATCTTGACTCCGAATTTATGGGATACGTAGTTATTCCTAGACCCACTATCTTCAAGTATAGTATCCAATTCATCACACACCCTTCCCTATGGGAGGGTTGGATTGCATTAACTAAACATTGTCCCTTTTCTCCCACTTATGGTCAAATCATTATTACCATAAACTATGAGTAGTTTGTTTCAAGATATTAATGTGGCATATGGGCTTGTATCACCCTCATTTAACATTGGGTTTTACCTCTTTTGTGCCATACAAACATCCTCAAAACTAAAATTCCCCAATCCTAGAATCATGACATTAAACTTTTTACAAAATTTCCCTTGGTCCAAGTTGTATGACCTTAAACCGAATCACCAATATCCTTCTATATAAATTTTAAACTACAAAATAGATGTACTATACTTATCATATAGGATATCCCCTCCTATGTTTGGTTTATGTCTTATACCATTTCCAATTATAGAACTACACGTGGCGTGATTCCCATACCCATGGGATACATAGTGATGCCTATACCTCCAATATTTAGAAAAAACTATGAATTAACCACAAATCCACCCATTACCCCTATCATACATAAATTCCCTTATAGTCCTCCTCTTTAGGTATAATCCCTAACCATATTCCCATATTCTCTATTAAATCGAGAATACCTCATGACCCCACGTAATGAAGGAAAGAATGGGAAGCTTAGTTCATAAGTCCCATGAATATCCTCATCATAATACATTAAACTATAACCTTACCTCGTGTTCACCTGACATGACTTATATGAAAAATATGAGAATAAAAGACAAAAACCCTCACCACACTATGTTAAAATGTATATTTACCCTATGCAACAAACACAAGATTACTCATATCACAAATATGAGATAACTCGGGGTCCTTTATAGAGAGAAATCCACCTTACCATCATTGGTCTCCTACCATGTTATGTTCTAGAATAACTCAAGGAATTATTCTTATTCCTATAGGATATATATTGATACCCAGATCTCATATCCTAGGTTTATCCCCATCTTCGACTCATTTCTAGATCTTTCCTCTATCGCCGTCATGATTTCAACTTTTGTGTAGTTTATCTTGGAAGTTTGTGTGGAAAGGGGTATCCTCCCCCCCCCCCATTCATGTCGGGTTACCACACTTCATTTCTTCAAAATATTATTTAAGACACATGCCCTTTGGTATGGGCTCTGTGAGCTTAAACTAGTAAGACCCATAGTCTGAGTTTTAAGACTCTAAAATATAAATCCCAACATCCCCATCAGATGATGTTAAAATATAGAAATACCCTATATAATATAGGGATGATTCATATGAAAAATATGGGATGATTGAAATCCAATGCCCTCAACACAATATGTCAAACTATTTACTTACCTCATATAAAACTAGGATATCTCATATGAAAAATATCAAATGACCAAAAACCAACAAACTTAGAACAAAAAATTATAATATAGCCTTACCCTATATAAAACTAGGATGTCTCTTATAACAAATATGGGATAACCAAAAAAACCATTGTCTTCAGAACAAGACGTTAAACTATGTCCTTAACCGTGTAAAACTCAGATGCCTAATATGAAAAATATGGGATGATCAAAAAAAATTTCCATAGAACATGATATTAAAATATATTCTTTCCTATGAAATGAATATATGACACCATGTGACTAGTATGAAGTGATTTGATGTCATCACCAGAGTGGGAACTGCCCCTTCGGCATCGATCTCCAACCACACCACATTACAGAAATCCATGAGGCTTGATCATCATTCTCATGTGATACATAGTGATGTTCGAATCACTTATCCTATGTCTATTCCTACCATAAACACATCCCCCCCATTCGGGCTAGGCTTGATCCTCGCCTACCGACATTTTCATCTAGTGCGTCTGAGCATGTGGTGGTATAGATCCTTGGGTATTCCCTGCAGTACATTCCCCAATTCCATTTATACACATTTTTCTTATATCAATATGGATAATAATAATCCTCCTAATCTATAAAGGCTTCATAATGACAATTTTTACTAGCCACACTGTCTCACCTACCATTCTGGGCTCATGACCAAAAGGATCCATAGTAACATATGGTGGTTACCATGTTTCTATCTTGGTAAATGCTTGATCTTGCATCTATTCCCCCACATTGAACTGGTGTAGGTGGTGATCCTCTATTTTGAACACGGTCAGTAATTTTTACCTGTCCATCATTCTTTCCCTTTTCACTATCCAAGTCATGGATGTCATAATTACCCCTTTTCATACTTCCTTAAATCCAAAATTTCCCCCCTTGTTGTATTCTCCCCTACAAACAACAAGAACTCCTAAAAACTCCTTCTTTCTTGCATTGAGAATGGATCACATGGAGTTAAGAGTAGGGAGAGAATTTCCCATGGAAAGATTGCGACACATGGGTGTCCCCCATCACTCGTTGTTTTGTACTCTATGATCTTAAACAAGGATCCCAAGTCCAATAACTGTGACTTTTAACTATGTGAAAGTCACCCTAGAAATGTTTCATGTGGCTTCAGAACTCCTTGTTCCTTTATTCACATCAGTTTCCACTCTTTCATGCAATGCATATTCATTTGGGACATTCAATCATTTTTCTAAACTCTATAACCTTAAAATAGGATCTCAATTCCACGAATCCTGAATTTAATCTATGTGAAAGTCACTCTAGGAATGTTTCATTTGGTTTCGATCCTCCATAGTCTTCCATTCGTGTTGGTTTACCACTCTTTCATGTTAAACATATTCTTTTGTGACATTCACCCGCTGTTGTAAACTCTATAACCTTAATTAGGATCCCCAAGTGTAAGCATCATGACCTTAAACTATGTAAAAGTTCTATAAGGGTTTTTCATGTGGTGGGGCCTCCATGTATCCTCATTCAAATTGGGTTAACTCTCCCCTATTCCATACACATTCTTTTGACACAAATAAACCATGGTCCAGAAATCAACCTTAAACTATATGTGACTTTCCCAAGATTAGTTTTCTTGGTGCAGGTCATCCTTGGAACACCATTCCATCCAGTTTTGAACCCTACAGTGTCATAAGAACCTTTTTGGAGTTAGACCCCCCAGACCCTAAGGTCCAAGCATTATTTCCTTAAACTATTTTTAGTACCATCATCCAAGTTATATGACCTTAAACTAGAAGTCTTAGTCAAATTATTATAACCTTAAATTATTTTTGACACTATGGTCCACCAATTTGACCTTAAACTATTTGGATCTTCTTGGATTGACTGGTATGGACTTACACTTCCAAGGGAATGATACAAAAAAAATTATTTGGGTTGAAAATTTATAGGTGAAATATGAGAAAGAGACATACTCCCACCCATAATGTCACTCTCATGACTTGGGTAAAGTAATGGGATGAAAAGAAATAGATATGAATTTAGTAGGGACCCACCAAGAACCTAGAAAAAACATGTCCATGATCACTGAACACATCAATTCAAGAAACATTTAGTGTGAAATATTAGAACCATTTACCTCATGATCTTCTTTAGGAGGAACATAATTGTGTTACCTTCTTATTCCCCCCTCAGTTGCCTTGGATGTGTTGGTGTTAATCATTTCGGTTCACACATCCTGGCCACAAGATTCTAAATTGTGCTTTGAATTCCCTAATCAAACAATGTTAACTACATTCAACATCATCTTCATTGCATGATATTAAATTACATGTACATAATCCTCACCATATAATGTTAAAATGTGTATACATCATCCTCACTATATGATTTTAAATGTTGTATACATCTTCTTCACTGTATGATGTTAAAAAAATTACATCATCCTCGTTGCATGGTGTAAAACTACTGAGTGCCTCAGTTTATTCCCTAATAATTATTGTCCTCATATCAATGGTATTCACCTTCCACACCATTCAAGTTCTTCATTCTCTTGGAATCCAATTTGAAACTCACCTTTGAAGGTGAGTCTAGATTTTGTTTAGACTGATACACCTATCAAATATGCTCAAATACTCAGTGGTATAATTCTGAGAGTGTTGAGATCTATCTAAATATTTCCCCAATTCAACTCCATGTTTTGTCTCTCCCTAGAATTGGATACCCATAAACCTTTCATGTCTGAATGGTAACCCCAAACAGCAATGGTTCCTGGAAACAATGGATCACTTACCATCTTAGGTACATGCTCCAAAATAATTTCGATGTTATTTTGAGATAGGTCATATGTATCGAACATGGTCAGTTCTCGATCCTCGTTTGTTTTTTCTCATACTTAGCAAACCAATAATAGAAGTTATGTTTCAAACATGGTCATAAGTCATCCTCTATCATTACACCACCCCCCTTTGTGTTCTAAATCCTAGGTATCTCGATTCATTCTCTTCACCACCCACCATTGTTTGGATAGAATTCAACACCCCTGGTGTAACCCCAGTCATCCTATTACACATGTTGGTAAATCAAGTTTCTTGCTCATAGATTCCATTCTACAAACTTAGATTTTATGGTCAGGATACTCCGAGTGGTCAATTAGACCATGATTATTTGTATCCTATTTAACACTCTCATAAAAATGATCAATCTTATACTTGCACATTTCTTCTTATACTGTTCATATCTTACCTAGGATTAAGGATATGTTTTTTTGTTGTCTTGTTAATCTGATCATAGATGAATAACAAGAAAACACATTTAGGTATACAGGGTTTCTAAAGCATACAAACCTCAAAATATTAGAAGGGCGACCAACACAGTGGGTCCTTTCCTAATTTTAGGAAAACTAGTGCTCTATGTGGATCTACCTCCTCAATTGATAACTGCATGCCATATTGTCAATAGCGAGTGGCTCTGATAAATTATTATCTATTAGAATGATCTGTCGTTTTCTCCTTGGACACTAGGGGTAGCTCATCAGCTCCAATTTTCACTTGACCATACTCATTATGGAACTCATCCGTCATTTATGGTGCCTCTTCAGCAATGGTATTTATTTCCAAAAACAAGGCCCTTAACTATTTGATGATCCCTCCCTCATTATTGATAATGGTTTCATGATTGAGAACTTCCTTTTCGATACATATGAGTTATTTTTTATCTTTATGAGTCTTCTTTTGACCCTCATATTTTTCCTTATTCTAGGAGACCTTGAAATCTTGATCCTCCATCTACACTCGCTCATCCAGATAATCATGATGAAATGTGGAGATTACACATTCTTCTACTTCTCCAGTGCCCATGTTTAGTAACCAATTATAGAAAGGCCCCATAAAACTCAGCATATCCAACTTTGGAATGTGGGTGATGAGATAATGCATTATTCTCTATGACTTATGTCATAAAATGTGATTATCCATGGTCGTGATAGTCCCAGAGTCATCCAGATCCTTCAGCGGCATGGGTTTATACTCTAAAATGCTACACTGATAGTAGCAGTAGGATCCTCTTCATGTGGCCTCTCAAATGGGTTGATATCCATGTTGAGAGAAAGTTTATTTTGGTCATACTCTTTGATATAAATAACAGCTTCAATATTGGCCACCCATATAGATGCATCCATACATGTAGTTAATTTACCTCCAGGGATTGAACCCTGCTCTCCCTGAATAGCCATCAACCCAAGGGATGGATCATCTATTCAGAGAGGTTCCACGGATACCTTAGCTGCACTTAGTTGATGGATTCACACTCCCTTGACCACTATTTCAAATGTGATTTTGTTAATCAGTTTGGAATGGGATAGAAAGAATGACGGAAATAATTTTTTTAAGGGAAAATTACTTAAAAGATGTAATATTTTGGATAAAATCCACCCTTGAGGCCTCAAAGGGTAATTATAACATTTGATTCCCTTTGGTGCTGGTTGGAACCTCAATATACAACACTGAACTACTCAAAACGTCTCAGTTATAAGATGCATCAAACAAACAAGCATGTTAATTCAATCAGATAACAATAAACTGTGAAGGTTTAACAAAGATAAAGCCTATTAATAATTGAGATTAAATCTCACCCTAAGTTAGGGGGATCTTGATGATGAGTCTCCATGAGTGATCAACCTTGCTGGGAGTCAGATCCACCATCATAATGTTGGGGTATTCCCCCGTATATGGATAGGAAGTCCGAGGAATTAGAAACCTACCTTTAGACTAACTATATAGATTAACCTATACATGAAACCAATAGACCATACTTCAAGGAGGGATCCCTAGACTCTATGGAGGAACCCCCCCCCCCTCAATATAGGCCTCTTAAGTCTCCCTTTTTATGTCCTTCATGGGACAAAATATTTGGTTAAAACCTCTAAAAAGGGGGAAACTGGAAGAGAGTTCCAGTTAAACTTACCTCATTAAATAGGAATTAGTTTAGTTCATCACCATCAAGGGTGACCTCTCTAGTCTCTAAAGAGGCTTCTCAACCTATGGTTGATCCTAGAGACTTCTCATAATGGGAACGTTGTGTATCGATGCCATATATAGTTGCATCTTACGTTGTCTCCTCAACAGACCAAGCCTCTTCAGGTTCCACATAAAACACTACTCATATTCAAGCAGTGATAGGTCTAACTTCACTATGACTTAGAGGTAAGGAATCCATATTCATCAGATAAGTGAATCATTTGTGGAATTCGACATTTTCCTAAATCCCAGCTTTCCCGACCTCTATAATCTTGAGCCAATGTCATTGGAGGCTCTACCATAGATTATCTGATGTCAATGAAAACATCATCATACCCATTCTACCCAGAGAACATGATAAGTATCATTAGTGGACGACTCCACTAGGTACCATAGATTCTTCTAGGAAGTCTCCATATCCTAAGAGATCACTTCCTGCTCTCATGGACACTTTTGAGGGAGAACCACACCACTCTAGGTCGGGATGCAGTGAAACCCTGAGTTTCCTTTTCAATGATCCAGTCTGGACCATTGATGTTGGGTGGGAACTTCAAAGAGTAGCTCATTTTCAACTCTACTACTCCTACTACTCACCTGATAGTGTAATCCTCCTCATGAACTAAAATAGGATTTCACATGGGTATGCTGATATAAAATTACCATCATAGTTTGTGGAAAGGATAACATTGAATATTTTCGGTGGAAACAAGATAACCTCCCTTGTTCCCTTATCCATGAACATTCCATGAAATTTTAAATGGATATAAGGATTATATTATTCATAGATCCTTGTGTTGGATCACTTTTTTGACTATTGAATGCACCCAAAATATCAGGAAAGATGATAAAGTATGTACGGTTCATAATAGGTGTTTTAATATATCAGGGATACCAACACTCTACCTAGAAAGGCTTAAGCCTATTCCCAATAATCTAGTTTCCTCTCCAAGTTATCGAAAAACACTCCAAAAGGGGATATGAGTAGGTGAAAAATGAAGTTATTTTGATATCCAATGCTGATCATGACCCATGTTTTGTTAGAAATCACTAGTCAAACCCAAAAAATGATAATGAGAATAGACCATAGGCTATAATTTGGAGGATAAATAGTGTTTGGAAACTTATACCCCCATAATTTGTTATGACCCACCCATGGAGGAACTAGAATGGTCCACTGATTCATTTGAACATGTTTCACCTCACCACATTCCTGAGTTAGATGTAGAGATGAGCTAGTATCAGGACACTAAATCTCACCTGGTTTCTAGATGCTGGAATAGCCTCCATCAATAGTGTCTTGGGAGAAAGCTCATGTAGGTATCCTAGATTGGCAGCATCCACCCACTAAAAAATATCACCAAAAATTTTGTGTATCTAATTTTTTTGTACCATCCATTCATACTATATCCTCACTCCTAGTATCATCCTTAATCTCGGATAAGCCCCTAGGACCCTAACCTTCTCTTCTACCACTCCAATAAACACCATTTCATACATCTTGGAATCTTCACAAATGGTGTATTCAAGAATATCCCTTGATAGATCTTGAAGGTTATGTCTTGATGAAAAATATGACGATGCTACACAACATTGGCCATCACATCCAAAAGAACATTCTCTATGAAGGAGGTATAAGACCTGTACTCCAAGGAATTGGGTTCTATAAGAAACTCATCATATTGGTACCCTATAAGTGGGATTCCCCCAATGCAATGGACATACCATAGACTGATCCCCACCTCCCCATGATAGAGATGGAAGGAGTTAGTGTCCAAGGACCACAAGATGAGAAGCTCTGGAAGCAACTCTTGTTAATAGTGGATGTGTATTTGGGATATACACACTACCTCATATAAGTCAATATTTCATAGCTCAACCCCATAATATTTACATGCGAATTATACCCAGTATACCCACACCCACTTATCAATGATGTTCCTACCCACTTGCAGATCACATCATTGTACCAGCCCCTAATGTTATCCAAAATTATGGTACAAATGATTCTTGGATAATGATCAAGGAAAACCTCATTTGTTGGAAACTCCCCTGTCACCATCGCAGTCCACCCACTAAGGGTGTAGAACCTGACATCATCATAATAAAAAGTCATTCTACAAGAACAGATAATTTTACAATGGATAAGTTCATCATGGTGGTTGAACCATAACCGTCATGTGCTCATGTTCTTGATTGTCACCTCATATAGGAGCGCAAAATTATACAAGGTCTATCTGTTGATCAGAAAGTACCTTATCTGGTCATTATTCCATAGACATAGTAGTTTGTTTTTTTAGAGATGAATCTATTAGCACAAGGTATTGTAGGGTTATCAATCATTTCTTCCCTTTAGTTATTAAAGAAAAAATAACCTAAAAACCAATATGTAGGGATGGCCATATCTAATATGTTGGGAGAAAATCAATGGTTGGGTGGTGCAAAATGAATTTTATTCACACAAGTGTGGACTAATTCACACAATGTGACTCTAGTTCACACAATGTTTTTATAATTTGTGAAGAGTATAGGATTGAGCATGCAAGTCTAGTTTCATAATAATCTATTATGAAAACATCACATCTTAAAGTTCATGAGTTCATAAAAATTTAAGAATACCAAACAAAAGAGACTTTTAATCATGCACAAAAGTCATGTAAATGTACAAGGTCCCCCTATTTATAAGTATGGTTCCCTTGGGTTTCATGCGCATGCAATGAAGTTGTACTACCTAACCAAAATTTGCGCTACATAATGAAAATTATCCCTACAATCTGTGATTTCCCTTTAAACTTGACCTTCCAGTCCCCTATTCACTATAATTATGAAGGGGTCATTTGTTGGAACACAAAATATGATCATGGGAAATTTTCCAAAAAACAAATTTCAATTCTGAACTAGATGACCATTCTAGAACCCATGGGTTCCTTGCATGAAAATTTCATTGTTTGTGTGAAATTTTTTCATCACACGCACAACCCATTTTCTTAAGAATGGAAACACCAAATATCAACATTTGATAGATCATTTAAGACCCAAACAATCTTGGGAAAGGTGTTTGTGCACCATAGCGGATTCATGAATGTAAAACTAAAATTTTCACACCACATTCCATTTCATGATAAAGGAAAAGATAAACTAATAGATCATGTGGAAATGGCCCCAAAAAAAATGGAGAGCAGGCAGTCACATTTTCATGACCCAATAGGGTTTCACAGCACGAGATTCCTATTATATCTATAAATAGAACCTCCCCTCCTTACGTTAAGGAAAGATCCTCGGAAGATGGACCATCATCTATAGCTCGTGAAAAAATCTATTCCATGAAATTGAACAATTATGATTTATTATACAAGGTAGATCATTTTAAAAAATGACCTTCCGTGGACCCCAATATGTCTTTTCCCATTCTTGAGTGATCCTTGTACAATATTTCTTAATAATAGTTAGATTTATGAAAAATAATCTTCCTCCTTTATATATTAATATGTGTGAAATGTTAGAATTTGTGCATTCCAAATCCCTAAGTATATATGTTGTTGTATTGTAATAGATAATATGTCTCGTAAAACCCCATTTTTCTGAAGTATGATTGAATTGCATGTAACAACCATTAGGTCCCTTACCTCATTCCCCCCTATGATTCAAGTGCATTATATACAATTACCCTACCTATTTTTCTAAAATATATTCACCCTAATGCCTCTTGCTCTTAATAATAGGCACTATAACATAGAAACCCATAATTGATACTCCTCCACTATAGTGTATACCACACGCCCCACCTAAAGATGAATGAGCAGTGGAAAAATAAGTCTAAAGGTGGAATCATCAAGGGAAACTGTAAACTGTTAATGGTAGATAGGCATTTTCCAAGATCTTCCACTCTAACATGAAAATGGACTCCCTTAGTGTAATCCCCATCCACATCCAAGTTTCATGATTTAAAACAACCTAACACCATGTCCTAGTCAATAGATGTTAAACTATAAGACAATTTCCTCTTCACATGACATTAAACTGTAGCCTTACTCTGTGTGATGAACACGGGATTCCCCATGTATGATAATCATGGGATTTCACTTCCTCACCTACCATGGGATGATTGGGATAGAAAGCCTCATAATACTTACACCCTTATCATAAAATACCTTGTTGATGATAAGGTATTGCTTAGGTTAGATGCCTAAAATTCTTTATATGAGATTACTCCAACATCAAAATGGGATGAATTTATAGGTTACCAACACACCCAACATCTTGAAACTCCCATAACTTCCAAGCAATACTATGACTGAATGTTTCAAACATTTTGAGCTAGAAGTAGTGTAATTAACTTTTGTCCACCTCGAGATGGAATCGAGAACAAGTTTCAAAAACTTGAATTAAATCTATGATGGAGACAAGAACTAGGTGATGATATCTAAGTAGAAATACATGGAAGGAGGAACTAACATCTCATCATCTCATTTCAATCAAGTATAATACATGACTAATTAAAGTGATGGAATCCTACCACATTTGGAAACTAGTAATATTGTGTAACAAGAAGAGTGCACCACTTCCATACAGAGGGATGGTGTGTATCCATAGATCAAAAGGCATCAAAGAGAGTGGTCATGCTAAAAAATTAGGTTGTAAACATTTATTCACACCATGATGGTTAAGGTTCACATCATGATAAGTTTCTAGTCGAGAGATCACATCATTTCCAGGGAGAAACCCAAGTGTGGATTCAAAATGGTAGATTTTTATGTTATTTTTTTCTAAATAAAAAATCATACAAATGAGTATCATGTCGTGATCGAGGTGTCACGCCATGAATAAACCTCATGGATGGATTTTGGAAAAATAAAATTTATTATTTATGGGTATAATGTCATGGTTGAGGGCTACACAACATGATGGGAAGCCCTAGAAAACATTATTTATTTCTTTTTGTATTTATCATGTAGAAGGTTCACCACATTGTGACCACCATGGAAATGGTAATGGGGTAATTCAAGGTGGAGGGATATGTTGTGAGGCTAAGTGAGGGTAATATTTTTGGTATGTAGGGGAAAACAGAATACCCATGAAGAGGATTCCATGATGTGAAGGCCAGGTCCATGGGATTTTCGGATCTAATTTTCAGGGATATTCCACATTTTGATCAAAGGGGACACTCCATGTAGGATTAATATGAGGTTTTTAGTTCTCGATAACATATCTTTGACACACCATGGACCAATGGGATATGCCATGGTGGGTATCTAAAAAAGGTAATCACATTATGATCCTTATAGTTCAGGATGTGATTCTTCCCATTTTCAGTTTTTAAAATTTGACCATACACATAATTTCTAGGTCGACCCTGTTTGATTTTAGGTAAAATTTTTATGTGGGGAGAATATTTTTTGGCCAAACCCTCCATATATTATTCCTCTCTCGATTCCCCTTCATGTATGGTGTTCTTAGTAGTAATTTGATGGTTTTTTAGAGTTTTGTTTCCCTCTTCTCTCCTCATTTTTTCTTCTCCCTTGTTGGACACTAATCTTATTGTCTTTAGATTTTGTTTTTGAGTGATGATTACATAATATCAATGTGGAATCATCCTAAAAAATGGATTTTTACACATGATAGATATTTTAAATCCTAAGAGAAAGATCATACACAATTTCATAGAATTTTTCAAGGGAATGGTGACCTTGATGCTTGATTAAGCATGATTATCCTTCAATGACTATGGACAATATCGATAAGAATATTTAGGGAAATATTTGGGACAAAAATATTGAGCTGTGTAGATTATATGACACTTTGAGTGAGTCTATGTTATCAAATGTAAATTCATGGGGGTTGTATGTGACACATTAATATTATATTTATAGGATATTATGGGATGTTACTATTTTTATTCCCTTGTGACAAGTTCAAAATAGGACCCGGAGTGGTGATTTTATGTAGTGATGGGGTCTAGGACTCATTTATTTCCCTAAATTTATAGAGTTACATAATGGGTTGTTAATGGGATCAGTAAAAGATCATGTGTTGAGGGTGATTGGTTATGTCAAACACTAAGGGGATTGGTGGATTAACATGATAGACAATGAAACAAAATAGTTCCTTAACTATGTTGATTTGGGAATTAAGGTGATTGAAAAATTTATAGCAAGACTATGTGGGGCCTACAGTGGGATGAAATGTTATAACCACAAAGTAATGAGAAAGTTTGTGGACCTTGAGTTAGATCTAGGATTACTAGGTTTGGGGAGGTGGATTATTGATAATATTGGAAAGTGGTCATGTTGGTAACTATGTTATGTTTGGACTATTGAGTATGATTCAATTTTTGTATATATCCGAGGAAATAAAATCAGGGCTCATGAGTGTTGGTGTTTATATTATATTGGATATTGAGAAGGATTGTGTTCATATCCTGATAATAAGAGAATATATATAGTGGGGATCACACCATAGATGATCTGAGTAGAGATCATTTGAGTAGTTTTTTAGAAGGTGTCATGAGTGACATAGTGGTGGATATAATTAGCGATGGTTAAAGTTTTGTGAACACTCTTGGGAAATAGTGGCCAGGTTATGTGTGAAAACAAGAGGACCAAGATATGGTTCTCACTCAGCAAGAATTGAGTTGAGTCAATACATTTGGTAACTGGTATCCACTAATTGCGAGAAAGTAGTTAGGTGGTATGACTATGTGTGTGTGATTAGGGAGATGGACTAGTAGGCTGAAAGAGTTTATAGAATATTATAACTCATGGATATAACACTGACATGAAAAAATAGTTATGGAATTATATTCTAGATAAATTCTTTGGAATGAGGCTATGAATTCTGATAAGGATAGTAGGGTGATTCCTGGCTATAATATTCAGTGAGTGATGGTTAGTTATAGACCCGTGATTTCAAATAATGGTGTTATTCCTTCTAAAAATTTTAAACTCACGATTTCTACTAAAAATGGGGAATCCTCAGGGAGTTTATTGAAATAGTTAGTGTCAAAATTCATAGGTTATTGAGTTTTAGGATGTGGAGTTGGTTTGATTTCCATTTTGGCCTAACCATAACCAATTGAATACAATGTAATTGTGTCATGAATTAGTTCATAGTGACCATGATATTTTACTATATAAAAATGAGGAGACTTCTTGGGGATGAGAAGCATTATAGTGGGGAGGTTATAATGATTTTTGTCATGAATGTTTGTGAAAATCAAGGAAAATTTGATTTTTTGGTCTCAAGGAAGGGGATGTTTTGAGAATTTGGGCTCAAAGTATGATTCTAATATTTATAATGTCTTGTTTAGGTATATTTGGATGTGATTGCAGTCCGAGGTTATATAGGAAGTTCTCATGTGATAATTACTATATGTTAAGGTTTTCATTGTAAATTTTTTATATTGTATGCATCTAATCATGTGTTGAGAGTTTATGGACACATCATGATGACTGGTTGTTTGAGAGATAATTTTGTGGCTAGGGAGGTACCATAATGTGGGGGTAGTGTGGTTTATTTTTTGTAGGTTTTTTGTTAACTAAAAATCCTTATTAATGAGTATCACATCATGAATAAGGTGTCTCTCCATGAAAAACCCTCATGTTTTGTAAAGGAATGTGTATTACATATGGGTTTATGTCATGTCTAAGGGATCCATGGTGTAATGGGTACCCCTGTTCAATATATTAAAAAGAATAATGTATTTCCGTTGTGATTTTTCATGGGGAAGCATTTTCACACAATAACCAAAGGGGTCATTCCATGTTGAGGGTCTCAATTTACCATGAGGTGGAGTAATATATTGTAAGGAATGTTGTGGGGAATATTAATGGTATTTATAGGTGAAGAACATTCCTAGGAATAGTAGCCCGTTCAATATAGGCTAGGGCCTCATAATTAATGTTTTTACCATTAAATGTTGTTCCATGTTGTGAACATATGGATCATTCAATGAGGGATGGGAATGCAGTTTTTTGTTCTATCCAATCAATAGGAGTCACTCTATGACCTAAGGGACTAAACCATAATAGTTATCTAGTAGAGGTAATCACATCATGATCCTTATGGGTCACATAGTGATGTTTTCCAGTCAACTTTTTTAAATCAAGGTAATACCTATAATTTTTTAGTCAATCATATTTGATTTTCAGTCAAACCAAATGGGGAGGTCCATTTTTGACTGGATCCACCCATATTACTCCTCTATTGATACCCACTTCTTGTGGGGTTTTGTTAGTAATGATTTTATAGAATTTTAGAGGTATGTTTCCATATTCTCCCCTCTACTCTTCTCCTACCTTACTGGTGACTATTATTGTTGTCTCTGTCCTAGAGTTTTGAGTAAATATTCCACTAAATAATGGTGTAATTATTCTAAAGAATGGGTATTTTTTATGAGGTGTATAGAATACATATCAAGAGAATGATAGATCATTATTTCTCTCCATCTCATGGTAGGTATGTTTCAGGGGGAGCTATTCTATTATTTACACCATTCTTTAATGTAATTAGGGTCTAGGTGGACATTTCTTGATGGGGATTTTATTTTTTGGAATACAAAAATCATTCAGTGCGGTGTCGACATGTTGTGTCATGTGGTTTGAATTAAAAAAAATTCAATTTTTCAGTTTTGTAGTGATTATTCATTGTAAATTCAATTTGAATAATTAATTATTTTTATATTGTGTCTTGATATAGAGGCTCTAGATTTGGTTGATCATGGAAATATCTATATGATTTTAGGTAATGATGGATGATATTTCTAAAAGGAATAACTCTAAATGATGTAGGTAGTCCATAAACATCTATATAAGGTTTATAAATTTTTTATATACATCTGATATTAATTCTCTCCACTTATGTGTGATTGACCTTCAATTATAAATAAACTTATTCACTTAAAAAAGTGTAAAGAATAAAATTTTATTGGGATTTAATAGACCCATGAACACTATTTTGATACCTCATCTGCTAATGTCCTAGGGTTAAACTGTAAATTTTCACTATGAGATATAAATACCATACGAGTAAATGTTATTTATCTTGAAATTTACTTGATGCCATTGGATACCAGTTTATTTTCCCTGGGTTTATCATGTTTTTATTATTAATTGAATTATTTATGATTTACTTATATGAATCCATTTAAAAAGGATATAAAACCCATTTTCATTCCATGGGTTGTTAATGATTTGTTATAAGAAATTCGTTTTATTACCATGGTTTATTTTTGATGTGATAATATAAGGATTTAAAGTTTCACTAAAAAGTATGTTTGAATGAAGAGTGGGGTATTATATTTTCATCCAATCCATTGGTTAAAAGTTTATATCTCATGTGATAATTATTCTAAAGTGCATTTTAGTTGATTTTAAGAATGGGAATTGATAGTGTGGAGCCAGAAAGTATTATTTACCAATACTAATATTTCTATCATATTTGAAAGATGTTCTATAATTTTATGATTTTTATCACAAATATGTTATGATATCATGGATCATGATTATTAAATCATGATTCACACTATTTTGATCCATGTATTATGTTAATAAAATCCATATTCCATGATTTATGATCCATGCCTTGTCTGCTATATGTTTCTTAAAAATCATAATTATACATATATGTTTATATTATGCTCACTTGTGATAATTTAATAATAATGATTACATTTAACCTTATAGATAATATGAGGTAACCTATATTATACTTCTATTTACCTAGGCCATGAAGGTAGAAAAAAGTATGAAATGTCTAGAATATTTTATTATTGGGATATTTTTTTAGGGATATTGAAGTCACATTATAGATTAATTTATTTTGAATATAATGTGGAAAATATCAAATTAATGAAAAAAACATAGTGTTTTTTAGTTTATTTTATTCCAAATTCTATAAAACACTGAACTTTAATGTTATTGAGGATAAATTTTAATTGAAATTTTCTTTAAAATATGTGGATAAGATAGACACATCTGTGGGTCTTCTATAAGATAAGGTTTTCTTTAACAATCTCATTTTAAAATCGAGATTATTTATATTTAAAATTCCATCTAGTGAAATTATATGTTCTTATATCTACATCCCGTAAATTTTATTCTCCCCTAAATATTCATTAGTTATACATTTCTTCTTTCCATTTTTTTTCTATTCGGTTTAAAATTTGAATGAAAGAATGTTTTTTAGTAGAGTTAACCTTATATCTTCTTCTAAGTCAAGAGTTTTTCACTTTAAAGTACATTTAATTTATTTTATTTTATGGAGTTATTTATATATTATTCTATGATTTATTAATAAATTTATCAATATACTTATATTTCATTAAAAACAAAATCATTTTAATGTTTTCAGTTTGTTTGTTTTCCAAAAACTTTGACTCTCCTTACAAAAGTGTGAAAATAATCCTTTTTAATGATTTCTGTATAAATTCATTTTCCCAATTTTATAACTATTTTTCATTATGAATCTTACTCTCACAGTTTTATATATTTTTTAAAATTAATATATATTTCCATTTTTTATAAATTTTTATTTTAAAATAAATGTTATCAAAACAAAAGGATATTTTTCTTATTTTTAAAATAAATTTTATAATGATCATATAAAAATTATTTTCATTTATGTTTGTGTAATTTAATGTTTTTTTATTCAATGGGTATATATTCTAATTATACGATACAAATTCTTTCTCTGGATGGATTATGATCATGTTATGTTAATGTTTTTGTGATACTTGTTTCTTTTTCATAAGTTAATTAAGCTAGATGAAATTTTGAATGATTTCATTATCATGTGGCACACATATGTATGGTTTATCATTATATGGTGAGTGATTATGTTATATCCCTATAATACATTGGTTAATGTTTTATATGTTAAGTTATCGTGATGGGATAAGAGTGGTTAGATCAATTCCACCATGTTATGGGTAGGTGATCAACATATCCCATTATGATATGAATATCTTAGTGGTAAGCCTTGATATTTGTTATGATTTATATGATTATGTTTATTTCACATTCTAATGTTATTTAATTCAACTATGTTATGTTCTCATGGGTCATGATTATTGAATCACGTTTTTTATCTATGTTTTTTGGGTATGATTCTCTAATTTTATGACCATGTACCTTAATTTTTTTCTCATACCCATATATTCATCTTATGATCACTTTTTATCTTTGATTGATGTCTATTATGTTTACCATTATGGGGCATCTAAGATCACTCTTTTCTTATGTTTCATTCCCATGATTATAAAGAAATTTTTTATGTATTATGTATCTAAAAGTTTATCATGTGAGAAGACTATTTTTGGGATATATTTAAGATATTTTAAAATAATTTTTTTATGTATCAAATAAATAAATACACTAAACATTTTAGGTTTTAGGGTGTGATTTTTTATGAGATATAATGAATATTCATGTAAAATGGTGTAATATATATTCATATTATTCTTGGGTCACCTAATAACATGTAATGGATCTAGAATTGGTACCACTAGAATATGAACTCTCTTATAAAAAAACTGATAAATATCTTATTCTATAGAGACAATGTTTTATGAAATATGACAACCCATCATATCAAATTACTTTGTTGGAACCAAGATTATGAAGTGGAAATATTGGAATGAGAGGATTTAATAAAATATAAGTACCCTAATCTATTTCCAATCAAGGATATGAGTTGAAATTTCAAGGATGAAATTTCTAAAGGGGGAAAAATGTTATGACCCAGACATTTATACACAGATTTTTTATTTTTAAAAATCATCTGTGTCATATTTTGGAATATAGTATAGTATAAAACAAATGTGCCACATAATAAAAAAACACTTATTATTTTAATTTAAAACAATAAATTTATATAATTAATATAAACAATAAAATTGAAATTAATACAATTGGATAAAAAACACAAAATTAATAATAAAATAAGTGTAATAGAAAAAATTTAGATCATTTTTCTCTCCTAAAATTATCACACCTGTGAGCAACAACGCAAAAAATAAATTAATCATCACTAATTTAATCAAAATTTATAAAATTAATAATATAAAAACTTGACTGGAATTTAAATGAATAATGAATGAATTAAATTAGAGTTATTTATTACAAATATAAAAATAATATAACTATTGGAATAGTAGCATGACTGTTAGGAATAGTAATTTGATGATTTCAAATAGTATCCTAGCTGTTATAATATTAATTTGACTATTAGAATAGAAACTTAGCTAATAAAACATTATAATGAAATGTAAATATTATTTACCATAAATAAATTAAGTATATATAAATATTATAATTCCATAAACTAATTAGTAAAATTATAAATTCAAAGAAAGTATAAGTTCATTTTCTATAAAATGTATTATAACATTTTTAGAAAAAAAACATATTTTTTATGTTATTAATTAAATATACCTATGTTATAAAATTATTTAAATAAGATTAATTTCATATTTAAATACATCATCAAAATTTTCTAAGGAAAGCTTTCTCTATTTTTTAAAAAATATTAATTTTTAGTTTAATAGTAAAAATATAATTTTTATATAAAGGGTGTGTTTTAATTACATAATTCATGATGTAATCATGGAAAAATAAATTCTATAAAGGGTTTCTTGATCAAAACCATATTTTATAAGATAAATTTTTCATTTTAAAAAATAAAATTAATTTTCAAACCTAAAAAGTAATTTTCAAAGTCTAAAAATGTAAAGTATTCCATTAAAAGAAATTATTGTTTCTTTTTTATTTTGTATAAACAAATACATTTCATGATAAAGGGGTTAAAAATTAATAAATATTTGTAATATATATAAAATATAAATCATAATATAAAAAATAATTCTATTAAATGGTTTTCATTGGAAATAATAATATATTTAATACTTTAACCTAAAAATACTCCACCCCCCAAGTATAAATACCCTTTCTCCCTTCCCATTGAAAATAACTTCTCATACACTTCTCAAATAACTTTATCTCCCCACTTAACTCATCCTCATTTTATTTATAACATTAAGAATTTTCTTGTTTCATCTTACTCAAATCCTTCAAGGCGTTAAGGTTGTACCAAAGCAACAACATCAACAAGGAGATAAGGTTTCTTATTTTTCCTCTTATATTATTTTATCCTTCTATTACATTCAAATACAAACCTCCAAAGATTATTTAAATTGTATTTTGAAATATAATTAATGATATTAATATCCTATAAAAAAGTATTTATAATATATATATATATATATCTACCTCTCTCTTTATCTTTTAAAAATGTATTGTTAATGGTCAGTTGGCTGTCTATGAGGATGTTTTGAACACTTTATTTGTCACCACCTTCATGTATGGTTAGTATAAATTATATATAACATGTAAATATATAATTCTACATATTTTTAACTTTCAAGATTTATTTTTACTAATGTATAAATTTCATTGAATCATGGTTATGGAATAGAACTAAAATTGTATAATTTAAAAATAAAACATAAAATCGAGTTATTTCACTTTTAATAAAGAATAATTAAATAATAAAATTATTAAAATTAATCCATAGTGATGAAAATTAATTTAATTCATTTATGTATTCGTTTTTTAATAAAAATAAGTTTATACAAGTGTCATAAACATGATGAAATAAAATGAGTCATAAGGTAAGGTGTTTCCCATCTCAAACTCAACCCTTCTGGGTTATTTATCATCTTCTTGATCTAATAAATCTTATGATTATATTATTATTAGATTTTAAAATATATTTATTTGTTTTACATTTAATTATATATATTTACATGTGCATTATTTTTTTTTCCATTGATTAATTTTTTCTTCTTCTATTACAATCCCCATAAGGGGAATCTATCTCAATTTTTTGGGGATTATCTCTCTTAGATTAATATTATTTCAAAAAAAATTTATGTATTTTCAACCCTAATTTTAAAAATAATTTTCTTATTGAAAATTTATTAGGACTCACATAATCCTTTCATTGTGATCTCAAATATATATGATTAAGTGATACCTTACAAATTTCATAAGGGGATTCTATTTTGATATTTCTCTTCAAATTCACTCTATTTTACTAATCCTTATTTAAATGGTTAGAATGTTTTATCTAGTCCAAATATATTATTCATTGGTGTTATAAACTTTTTTGGGTATTTACATACCCATAAATCTGTATCTCAAATATTTTATTCTAAAGTGAAACCTTGTAATGTGCATGTTTCAATGCATTAAGAAGCAAATGAAATGACTTGACGGATTATAACCCAGTCATTTTTCTATTGGAGTTATTTCACATCGGGTTCACTATTTTTGTTTCAATGGATTAATAAGTGAATGAAATGTTCTGACGGGTAATAACCCAGTCATTTTTTTATTTGAGTTATTTCAAGTCGGGTTCACCATTTCTATTTCGACAGATTAAGAAAAGAACAAAATGGTCGAAAGGATTATAACCTAGTCATTTGGTTTTTGGATTTATTTCACATTGAGTTCACCATTTCTTTTTTAACAGATTAAGAATAAAATAAAACTTCCTGATGAATTATAACCCATTAATTTTTTTTATTAGAGTTATTTCACTTCGGGTTCACCATTTCTGTTTCAATAGATTAAGAGGCTTTCGGGAGAACCCTTTCTAATATGGGTTTTTTGGACATGATTATTGATTATGGGGTACTTGATTTTTTTTTAAAATAATTAACATTGGTTCAGATTCATTCATAATGGAAACTACCAATGGTTACCTCATCTATAATTGGTTATGGACCTACTTTCCAAAGGCAAGTGGTCAGCTGGGGTTTCAAATCCAATGACGCTTAAGAACTCACATTGGTCAAGAAGATGGAAGGTTGGGATCATCACACATTTTTAAGAGGAATGGCTACCTACTTAGGGACTCTCTTATAGATTTAATATAGGTTCACTAATCTATTCCTAATCTCAATTCGGGACCGGTTACCCTAGAAAAATGATTATGGGTTAATTCTATGTATATATAAAAGAAAGGGAGTCTCATTGATGGAAAAAAGGAAAAGGGATCTTATTAGTGAATCTATCTATATATATTTGAGGTTCTTCATCAATTTCCCAAATTTATGGGTAGTTACTTTATATGATGAAGTCATTTTAATATATTCTTCATGATATTCTGCCACCCAGGGGAGTAGTTTTAATATTCTGAGGATGGGATTGAACCATTATGAGGCATCTTACAAATCCTGGTTATTATAGGAATCAAAACCCACATAGTTCATTAAAACCATATAGTTTAATTTCTTATATTGAGGACATATGTACGGGAACTGAGGTACCATATATTTTAACTTGATATGTGAGGAGGCATCCTATGTATCTTGGTTATGGAAGGAATCATATTTATCATAGTTTGTATGGTCCTTGAGTCCACTAAGGGATGCGGTAAAATGATCAGTCCATGGGAATGATTGGGTTCAGATGGTTGAAACACCTATGAAATGGGGTTTTAATTGATAGGTATGTTTATTTGAGATTATAACTTACAAATTAATCCTATGTATCTTCATTATTACAGGAATTAAATTTCACATAGTTCAGTTGAATCCAGTCCTACAAACTTTCATTTCCATTTTCCTTGTAAAGGTTTGTGTTGTAGATGATATGAGTATTGAAACTCCCTACGCATACATGAGCTATTATCACAGTGATAAATAAGGGACTATAGTTAATCAATTTAATTTCATGAGGATTTTGTACTTATGTGTGGAGACTACCCTTTGGAAGTGTAATATCAAGCTCAGACCTCGAGAATGCATCCTACATATCTTGGTTGTTAGAGGAGTCAGATCTATCATAGTTAACTTTATCATGGATTATACTATGAGGTTTCCCTTGTATTTTTAGAGGTTTATTATTTAAATGATATGATTATTACATATCCCTATGACCACATGAGATATTATTGGTGTAGGAAACAAGGGATGGAAAATAATTAATGTAATTTTATAGATGTGGGACTTCTGTTCGTGGATTTCACTTTGGGTGGTTGATATGAATCTTGGACCTGGGGAAGGAATCCTACATATCCTGGTTATTTAAATAATCATATCTATTATTGTTCAATTTAATTGGGGCATACAAACATTAATTTACCTCATATTCAGGTCTTACACACCTAGGATGGGAAAAGTTATCAAATATTGGGATGCCCTTGTGACATGTTATTATTACCTGCTTTACACGCGTTGATTTTCCATTTGGCATGCCTTGGTAGTCTACCTGACATGTTAGAAGGAAATCACATGATCCAATTGACATGTCCAAGGGACATCGTGTATGATGGATGAAAAGTCTAAAGGTTTTGGAATGACCCCAGCTAAATTTTCCAAAGGACATCATAAGACTTGAATGGTTTGATTTCAAATCCTTCGTATGACCTTAGATGACCTATCTAGAGGATGACGTATGATCTGGAGGACATACCCCGATTTCATCAAAAGTTTTGGATGAAACATAAGGATGGATTCCAATGAATAAATGTGAAACGTATCAGAGGGTGTCTCATGTCATGGTTGATATGTCTAGAGGGAAACACGAGACATGGCTGGATTGCCTGGAGGGCATCGCAAGATCCATCTGACATTCACAGGAGCTACCACGAGACTCATCTATCATGAAATGAAGTTGCCGTGTAGATTAGGAATCATGTTTTAAGAGAATAAAAAGACTATTATGGTGAGTCCAAAGGTCTCTGCAGGACCTGGGAGACATTCCAAGGGAGCTTCATAAGACTTTCTTTGACATGTACACGTGACTTCACATGATCCGAATAGTATACCAATGTAGTGTCACATGATCTGATTGACGTTTCCTTGTGTGGTCTCATGTCTTGGATAGTTCACTCAAAGCACATAAATATTAGTGTATATGTTCTTTAGCATAATCCTCCCATATTTTATTTTTTTTATAGAATTTATGTTGTGAATTCCTTAAATTTGTTCAGTGTTATCTATTTTTAAGTCTTGTGTGATCTAGAAGGTGTGTGGGATGTCCTTCGTGTTTCCTTACATAGACCCTTCATGTGATCTATGATTATCACTTGAAGTGTTTATGCATGTCTCATGACTACTCTGGGGGTTCTTTGGACCTTTACCTAACATGGAACTTTTCGACTGTGAGATATACTACTCTAAGAAATCCTCTCTAGCGTCGGTGCGAGATTTAAAGGATTTTTTATCCATTTATATCCTAATATACTCTTGATTTCTATAGGTATCCATGAATTTTTTCGTATTGGGGTGCGGGATTTATATGCCTCACCACCCTAGTTTTCCACCTCTTTGAGCAACATATCTTTCACGAATCCAGGATAGAGTTAGCAAATGGCTTTAGAACTACACATCTTCTTGAGTCTCTATCATGGATAGCTTATAAAGGAATTACATAATTTTTAGTGTCCATGTGTTCCTACCATAAAATCTCCCTTTAATGTATTATTTACAATTGATGGAGACTTTTTTAATCACACAGGCATGTCGAAGAACATCCTTTTTGTCATATTGAAATGTCCAAGGGCCTTCACAAGACCAGGATGCCTATTGAAAGGCCTTCTCATGATCTCAAATAACTTTTCTGGGAATTCCCATGAGATAATGAGGGTTTTTAAGGGGATTTCAGGGGATTAGGCTGGATTTTTTAAGAGTCTTTAAATATTGTGTCACATAAATCCTTAGCACATTGCATGGGTTTTATAACAGCAAGTTCATCTGCCTCCTCCCTATTTCAGTACTTTAATTGGTTTTACAAATATTGGGAGTCTTGTGAGGTTTCATGAGCATTAACAAGGAAAAATAATCTATTTTTTGGGATGCATCATGTAACCAAGAAGGTCCTATGAGTGATTCATGAGCATTTTATAGACAAACCCATTCTTTTTATGACAACCCTACTTTTTAATACAACTTAAGCATGCTTTATTACATAAAACTTCACTTGATACAACAAAGAAGATCGAGAGGTTTACTGTCTTTGGGGATTAGGATCATTACATAAAAACTTTAAACTTTAAATAAAACATCTTTATTGGAAATTTCCTTTACATGACCACTACATTACTTCGTACTTAGCATTGCATGGGATAACCTGAGGACATGCATAAGAAAAGGGCGAGCTATAAAGCCCAGTAAGGGAGTACACAATGAATAAAATGAGGAGTACAATACATGTTAGGAAATAGGAACATCAATATACCATTAGAGTAGCATGAACATAAAGGCATGATAAAGCATGATAACCATAACATGGAAATGTGGCAACAACACTTAACATTGAACTAGCATGAGCCAAGGCTCATTGAACATGGAGTATGAGTAAACCCTCATTGCACTTGAAGCACGAGTAAACCCTCGTTGCACTTGAATTAGCATGAGTCAACACTTATTGCACATGACATATCATGATACTATACTTTACCCAATGCATTGGAGTGCTATCAGGGCGCACCCTTCTTAAACATTTCATTTCATGCATAAGTGTGCCACATGGATCATAAAACATGGATTCATAAAACATAATCATTTATTCCACGATAAAGGAATGTGGAATTAATACATGAAACTTTATAATCAATATGTAAATGTTCATAAAGGCGAATACCTTTTATGGAGAAATGGGTATGGTATTCACTACACAATGACATTGGCTTATAAAATCGGTGCGATTTCGGCAGCGTAACGGCATGACATAAGAATTCATAAAAAATGGTTGATGAGAGAGAAATGGGTTCCTCATCATATTTAAATGTAATGGACAGTAAGGATGTCATATATATACATGTCCCAACAATTGAAAATGAATTTAGATTCATGATACAAAAGTATTGCTTGAATGTAAAAGAAGAGAGAGAAGTTCCTTTCGGAATTTCGGCATAGTAACGGGTGTACATGGGAGGCATTTAATGAGAGAGAAAGGGGTCTCACATCATTCAAACAATAATAGGGTAGTAAGGGGGAGGTGTGAAACCATACCCCAACAATCATAATTGAAATTAAAAGGGAAATACAACTTAAAGAAAATTGACAAAAATGAGAAAGGAAGAAAAAACCCTTACTTGGAAGTGTGCTTCCAAAGGCTAGAGAGAGGATTGTGAGAGGCTTCATGGGAGCTTGGGGAACCTTGTGAGGATTCTAGAGAGAGTAGGGAAGAGGTTTTAATAACTCCAAGGTATTTTAGTGAGGAGGAAGTGGGATCTTGGGTGGGTTTATATAGGAAAGGTGAGAGAATTCTTTATTATTTAGGTTTGGGACCCCTTATATTAAAATAATCCAAACCACAAACCATCCCATGGTATTTGCCCATGGTTTCTGGAAAAGGAAATAGGAAAACAATATTTTACAAGTCCAAGGTCAGAACGTATTAAAAAATTAGGGTTGCTTATGTGGAGGTGAGTCACACTCCCATGGAAATTAATTTAAAAAGGCAAACTGTTTAATAAGTCTTGAGGGCTCCATTAATGCTATGAAAAGTAAGTCAAACAAACCCAAAACCTCATTATTTTAATGATAAAACACATATTGGCCGAAAATAAGGATTATGTTATTTTATTAAATCACCATTGGGTCATTTGATGTCATAAAACACATTATATATTTAAATGGTATTTAATTTTTACCCAAAAATTTGACTGTCTCAGAAAATTATGAAAAATTCACCATTGGATAATTTCGACGTCCTGATTCCAAAAATAATATTTATTTTATCTAAATAATTTCTAAATATGTGAATTTTCAGTTTTAAAATAAAAACCGACATTTACAAAAAAATTAACGGGTTTTGACAGAAATGACTTTCAAACCTTAATAAAAATTTTAATTGCATTCATAAAATTATAAGATCATTTATACTTAATAAAAAATTAATTTAATATTAATAATAATATTTTATTAAAATATTATTTAATTCAAAAATCCTTTAATTTAATAAAATATAATTCTTAATTAAATAATAACTAAAAACACCATTTGTACTTTAAAAACTAATTAAAATGTATCAAAAATGGCTAGAAATTATATTCATTATTATATACAAAAATAATGTACATGAACATGGTGCTACTTATTTGTTACATAACCCCTTAAAATAGTCGCATAAGACCTAAGGGTAAGGTGCGCGATGGTGAGAGACTCTTGGGGCGGCTCGGATAACATCGCTCGAGTGGTAATTTCAATCAACTTCCACTTTTCCCGTAGATGATCACGTTCGAGCTTGACTTGATGAAGCTCAGCTTGGGATTGGTCAAGGGAAAAGCCCAAAGACGCCACCTCTTTTCTGAGCTCTGACAAATGGGCTTCGTAAGGGGCAATTCTACTGGATGAGGCAATCGCTTCCTTTGTATGAGTAGAAATGGGTTCGTTAAAGCCTTATATTTATACTACTCAGATGATCACTGCTCAACGGCTAAAATGTAACGGTCACAAATCTTAACTTAAAACTAAAGAAGTTGACATCTTATAAAAACATTTTTCATAAAGAAACATTTAACTGGATCAAGAGGGATTTTCCATTAATGATGCTTTGGGTCGTTACAACATTCCCCCCTTAAGAAATTTCACCCTCGAAATTTTCTTTTTCCCACACTAAAACAAATGTGGGTAACTTAGCTTCATCATATCCTCCGACTCCCAAGTTGCTTCTTCAAACTTGTGGTTTCTCCACAACACCTTGATGAGGGTAATTGTCTTATTTCGTAGAACTTTTTCTCTACGATCTAGGATATTCACTGGTTTCTCCTCATAAGAAAGATCGTCTTCTAATTGTACCACCTCAAAAGAGAGTACATGTGAAGGGTCTGGTATGTACTCCCTTAAGAGGGATACATGGAAGACATCATGCACCTTGGCCATAGTAGTTGGAAGTGCTAGTCGATAGGCCACGTCCCCAACACGATCAAGAATCTCGAAGGGGCCGATGTACCTTGGACTTAAATTCCCTTTATTTCCAAACCTCATGACCTTATTCCACGAAGATATGCGTAAAAACACCATGTCTCCGACTTTAAACTCAAGGTCTTGTCGACGATTATCTGCATAACTCTTCTGTCGACTTTGGGCTGCCTTGATATGCTGCTGAATGGTTTTCACCTTCTCCACCATTTCTTCGACCATTTCTGGTCCAAGCAGCTTACGTTCACCAACCTCATCCCAACATGTCGGTGTTCTACACCTTTTCCCATACAGGGCTTCATATGGTGCCATTTGGATGCTCGAGTGGAAACTATTATTATAAGAGAACTCAACTAGAGGAAGATGTTGATACCATCCTCCTTTAAAGTCCATTGAGCACGCTCTCAACATATCCTCAAGTGTTTGGATAGTGTGCTCAGATTGGCCATCAGTTTGAGGATGATAGGCCGTACTGAAGTTCAGTTCAGTATTCAGAGCATGTTGAAGACTCTTCCAAAACTTAGAGTTAAATCTTGGATCTCAGTCAGACACAATAGATAGTGGTACTCCATGCAACCGTACCACTTCCCTGATATATATCCATGCCAGTTGATCCAAATAGAAATACTCTCGAATAGCAATGAAGTGTGCAGTCTTTGTAAGACGATCCACAACAACCCAGATTGCATTGTTGCCTTTGGATGTCCTTGGAAGTCCAGTGACGAAGTCCATGGTGATGTTCTTCCATTTCCATTCTGGTATGGGCAATGGTTGCATCATCCCCTTAGACTTCTACCTCTCTTCCTTCACTTTCTGACACACCAGGCACTTTGATGTATATTCAGCGATCTACTTCTTCATATTATCCCACCAAAAGTTTTCTCGGAGATCTCGATACATCTTTGTGCTCCCTGGGTGAATAGAGAAATTTGAACTATGTGCATCATCGAAAAGTTCCTTCTTCAGCTCCGAACTTGATGGAACACATAGTCTTTTCCAAAACCACACAATTCCTTCTTCATTAACATTAAACTCTGAGGATTTTCCCTTTTTGATAGCTTCCACTTTTTCTTGGATTCCTGCATCATCCTTTTGAGCATCCTTTATCCTTTCCAAAAGAGATGGTTGAGAAATCATTTGTGAAAGGATTGATGATTTTCCCTTCTTTATGATTCCCACATCCATCTTCATTAAGTCTAAGAAGATTGGATCCTTCTAAATTCTCATCATTGATAGAATAACTGGATCCTTTCAACTTAGGGCATCTGCCACCTTGTTTTCTTTCCCAGGGTGGTAATGTATTGAATAGTCATAATCCTTGATGAGATCTATCCATCTTCTCTGGCACATATTAAGCTCTTTCTGTGTGAATATATATTTAAGACTCTTGTGGTCAGTATATATCTCACATTTCTCTCTATAGAGATAATGCCGCCAGATTTTCAAGGCAAAGATCACCGCCGCCAACTCCATATCATGCGTTGGATAGTTTCGCTCATGGATTTTCAACTACCTTGAGGCATAGGATATCACTTTATCATTCTGCATCAGCACACATCCTAAGCCCCTCTTCGAAGCATCACTGAATACCACAAAAAGCTCCCCACTTGTGGGTAAAGTGAGCATAGGTGCAGTGATAAGCCTCCTTTTCAACTCCTTGAAGCTTTCTTCGCATTCATCACTCCAAGAAAAATTTACTCCCTTTCGAGTTAGCTTGGTAAGAGGGTTGGACAATCATGAGAAATTTCTCACAAATCGTCGATAATATCCAGCTAACCCCAAGAAGCTACGGATATCAGTTACCGATGTTGGCCTCAGCCATACCTCAATTGCATCTGTTTTGGAGGGGTCCACAGATATCCCATTGCTTGTGATGATATGGCCCAAGAATGAGACTTCCTTCAACCAGAACTCACACTTGCTGTACTTGGCATAGAGCTTCTCCTTGCGCAAAGTCTCCTGTACAGTTCTTAAATGCTCCTCATGGTCCTCCTTGGTTTTGGAGTATATTAGAATATCATCTATAAAGACTACCACACATTTGTCTAGGTAATCTCTAAAGACTCTATTCATCAAGTCCATGAATATTGCTGGAGCATTGGTGAGTCTAAAAGGCATTACTATGAATTCATAGTGCCCGTACCTGGTATGAAAAGCAGTCTTGGGGATATCTTCCTTCTTCACCCTTACTTGATAATATCCCGACCGCAAGTCCACCTTGGAGAAGTATTGTGCTCCACGCAGCAGATCAAACAAGTCATCGATTCTTGGGAGAGGATACTTGTTCTTTATTGTGATTTTGTTAAGTTCACGATAATCGATGCAAAGCCACATTGACCCATCCTTCTTCTTGACGAAGAGGACTGGTGCACCCCATGGTGATGCACTTGGGCATATAAACCCTTTATCCAGATTCTCCTGTAGTTGTTTCTTCAGCACTTCAATCTCAACAAAATCCATTCTATTTGGAGTCTTGGATATTGGTAGCGCCCCAGGTATAAGTTCAATTGAGAACTCAACATCTCTTCATGGAGGAAGACCAGGAAGTTCCTCAGGAAATACTTCAGCGAATTCCCTCACAATAGGCATTTCTTCAAGGGTGGTTTCTTCCTTGGACTCAATCATATGAGCCAGATATGCGTGCTCATAAGGCAGTAATGTCCATGCTTGAGATGATGGAGCTAAAGGAGATTCATCTTCCTCCTGACACTTGTAAAGAATCGGGGGTCGATTCTCCATATGTAGTGTGATTTCCCTCTCCCAAAAATTTATGTTGGCTCTATATAATGAAAGCCAATCCATGCCAAGAATTGCATCAAATTCCACCAAAGGGAGTATGACGAGGTTCTCCAGGAAATTCAATCCACAGATTATAACAGGGGAGGACTTATACTCATGGGATGAAATGATTGCCCCATTTTCCGTACTCACCGACATCTTTACTTCCATGATTTGTGGTGGTGCAGGGATTTTTCTACTAAACTTTTGAGATATAAAAGAATGCGTAGAACCTGAATAAAAAAGTACGTTCGCCATTCTTGAATGAATAACTAGCGTACCTTCCACCACTACGTTTTCGGGGTTTACTTCGGCAGAAGTGATGGAAAAAGTTATTCCTTGCTGTCATGGAGGTTGCTGGTTGCCTCCGATAACCCTTGGATTAGGGCACTGATTTGCAAAATGACCCGGTTCATTGCATTTTTAGCATTGAACAATGCGTTGAGGTTCGAACGGAGGGTTCCACTCCTCTCTCGCAGCCGCGGGTCCTTCTTTCTGACAGTTAACAGCTAGGTGCCCTTCTCTTCCACACTTGAAGCATTTTCTTGTCCCCCTAATGCAATTTCCAGGGTGCTTATTTCCACACTTTTGGCAAGTGGGGTGATGGAATTTCTTAGCGCCGTTGGATTTATCCATCGGACCACCAGCATTGAAGTCCACCTTACACTTCTTGTCCCCATGATACCCCTGTGATTCTCCGATCTCCATTTCAACCTTGAGGGCACATCAGACAATTTCCTCATAGCTGTCGAAGTCACGGATCGCTAATACTTTCCGCAAGCTAGGCTTCAGCCCACCAAAGAAGAGGTCAACCTTGCATTCAGGGGTAACGACAAAGCCGGAAGCATATCGTGCAAGACTTGTGAAGTTTGCCTCGTACGCTCCCACAAATTCTTCATCTTTCGGTTTGAGGGAAAGGAAGTCTCTTTCCATCTTAAGACGGAGGGTGCGTGGAAAATATTTATCGAAAAACATCTTCCGGAATTCCTTCCATTCCAAAGCCTTGATCTCCTCCTCAGGTTTCATATTTTTGATCAACGTCCACCTTTGATCAGCTTCACCCTCCATACGATAAGCCTCCAGGAGAACCTTCTCTTTTTCAGAGCATTGGAGGATGGAGAATATCTTTTCAATGGAGTTGATCCATTGTTCAGCGATCGTGGGATCGGATGATCGACTAAAAGTAGGAGGCCTTTTTCTCATGATGATTTCAATAGCGACTTGTTCTTTCTTAGGGGGGGTGAACATTCCTCTTGACCAGTGTTTCTATTCAAAACTTGAGTTAGCTCAGAGAGAAGCGTGACAAAGTTCGCGATTCCCGCTCGCATTGGATTGGGCATCTCATAAGTACAATCATCACACTGATCTTCACAACGGTTGTTAGCCCGAGTTCTCCTATTACCGGCCATTGGCTGGAATAAAAGAGAAGTTAGGGGTAACACATAAAGGGTAATCCAAAGACAGAAGTTGATGACTTATAAATAAACTTTAATCTCTTTAACTCATGAGTCTATAGGATTCAATCCAGGCTTTTCATGATCTTCCTTCTAACATATATTCTTAGGGGAATTTTACCCTTAATAAGGGTTCATACTAAGATTGTGAATTTATCAAAACATATCCCCCAGGAGTGTCATAACCAAGAGTGCATCAAAGCCCGTTGTCGTGCACCAGTTCCCGTTTGAGTCTAGCTCAAAGCGGTGTTTTCGGGTTTTATCCCTAGGATACATCTGTGCCAGAGCCGCCTCTACCTGCTCGTATCCAGACAGGGATGTATTTGTTTGATAAACCACTTACATAGTATTTACCAAAACTTAGGGATGTCTTTATTATACTTAGTCTTGTATCTAAGGCTTTACTAGGGTTTCCTAATCCCAAAAATAACTAAACCTATCCTTTGATACCAACTATGACAACCCTGCTTTTTAATACAACTTAAGCATGCTTTATTACATAAAACTTTACTTGATACAACAAAGAAGATCGAGAGGTTTAGTGTCTTTGGGGCTTAGGATCATTACATAAAAACTTTAAACTTGAAATAAAACATCTTTATTGAAAACTTCCTTTACATGACCACTACATTCCTTCGTACTTAGCATTGCATGAGATAACCTGAGGACATGCATAAGAAAAGGGTGAGCTATAAAGCCCAGTAAGGGAGTACACAATGAATAACATGAGGAGTACAATACATGTTAGGAAATAGGAACATAAATAGAGAATTAGAGTAATATGAACATAAAGGCATGATAAAGCATGATAACCATAACATGGAAATGTGGCAATAACACTTAACATTGAATTAGCATGAGGCAAGGCTCATTGCACATGGAGCATGAGTAAACCCTCATTTCACTTGAAGCACGAGTAAACCCTCATTGCACTTGAATTATCATGAGTCAACAATCATTTCACATGACGTATCATGATACTATACTTTACCCAATGCATTGGAGCGCTATCAGGGCGCACCCTTCTTAAACATTTCATTTCATGCATAAGTGTGCCACATGGATCATAAAACATGGATTCATAAAACATAATCATTTATTCCACAATAAAGGAATGTGGAATTCATACATGAAACTTTATAATCAATAAGTAAATGTGCATAAAGGTGAATAAATTTTATGGAGAAATGGGTATGGTATTCACTACACAATGACATTGGCTTAGAAAATCGGTGCGATTTCGGCAGCGTAACGGCGTGACATAAGAATTCATAAAAAATGGTTGATGAGAGAGAAAGGGGTTCATAATCATATTTACATGTAATGGAAAGTAAGGATGTCATATATATACATGTCCCAACAATTTAATGTGAATTTAGATTCATGATACAAAAGTATTGCTTGAATGTAAAAGAAGAGAGAGAAGTTCCTTTCGGAATTTCAGCATTGTAACGGGTGTACATGGGAGGCATTTAATGAGAGAGAAAGGGGTCTCCCATCATTAAAACAATAAGAGGGTAGTATGGGTGAGGTAATAAACCATACCCCAACATTCATAATTGAAATTAAAAGGGCAATACAACTTAAAGAAAATTGACAAAAATGAGAAAGGAAGAAAAAACCCTTACTTGGAAGTGTGCTTCCAAAGGCTAGAGAGAGGCTTGTGAGAGGCTTCTTGGGAGCTTGGGGAACCTTGGGAGTATTCTAGAGAGAGTAGGGCAGAGGTTGGACGAACTCCAAGGTATTTTAGTGAGGAGGAAGTGGGAGCTTGGGTGGGTTTATATAGGAATGGTGAGAGAATTCTTTATTATTTAGGTTTGGGACCCCTTATATTAAAATAATCCAAACCACAAACCATACCATGGTATTTTCCCATGGTTTCTGGAAAAGGAAAGAGGAAAAAAATATTTTACAAGGCCAAGGTCCGAACTTATTAAAAAATTAGGGTTGCTTATGTGGAGGTGAGTCACACTCCCATGGAAATTAATTTAAAAAGGCAAAGTGTTGAATAAGTCTTGAGGGCTCCATTAATGCTTTGAAAAGTAAGTAAAACAAACCCAAAACCTCATTATTTTAATGATAAAACACATATTGGCCGAACATAAGGATTATGTTATTTTATTACATCACCATTGGGTCATTATGATGTCATAAAACACATTATATATTTAAATGGTATTTAATTTTTACCCAAAAATTTGACTGTCTCAGAAAATTATGAAAAATTCACTGTTGGATAATTTTGCGTCCTGATTCCAAAATTAATATTTATTTTATCTAAATAATTTTCTAAATATGTGAATTTTCACTTTTAAAATAAAAACCGACATTTATAAAAAAAATTCACGAGTTTTGACAGAAATGACTTTCAAACCATAATAAAAATTTTAATTGCATTCATAAAATTATAAGATCATTTATAATTAATAAAAAATTAATTTAATATTAATTATAATATTTTATTAAAATATTATTTAATTCAAAAATCCTTTAATTTAATAAAATATAATTCTTAATTAAATAATAACTAAAAACACCATTTGTACATTAAAAACTAATTACAATGTATCAAAAATGACTAGATATTATATTCATTATTATGTACAAAAATAATGTACATGAACATGGTTCTAATTATTTGTTACATAACCCCTTAAAATAGCCGCATAAGACCTAAGAGTAAGGTGCGCGATGGTGACAGACTCTTGGGGCAGCTCGGATAACATCGCTCGAGTGGTAATTTCAATCAACTTCAACTTTTCCCGTAGACGATCACGTTCGAGCTTGACTTGATGAAACTTAGATTGGGCTTGGTCAAGGGCAAAGCCCAAAGACGCCACCTCTTTTCCGAGCTCTGACAAATGGGCTTCGTAAGTGGAAATTCTACTGGATGAGGCCATCGCTTCCTTTGTCTGAGTAGAAATGGGTTCGTTAAAGCCTTATATTTATACTAATCAGATGATCACTGCTGAACGGCTAAAAATTAACGGTCACAAATATTAACATAAAACTAAAGAAGTTGACATCTTATAAAAACATTTTTCATAAAGAAACATTTAACTGGATCAAGAGGTATTTTCCATTAATGAAACTTTGGGTCGTTACACTTTTTATTTAGGGAGATAAAAGAGGAGCTCATAGTTTCCTGGAAATACCAAAGGCATTCCATGCAACAGGGTTGACAAGCCAAAGGGATTTCACAAGATGAGTTGGGGTATGTCACTAGGGACTCTAGGGGTCCTAGGGACTACCAGGGGCACGTCATGTGTCTTTTATGACTACAAGTTCCTCCCACCTCTTACTTTTTATTTCCTTTTTTATTTTCAAAAAAGGTTAAGGGTCATACAAGATTTCTTGGATGTTGTTAAGGATAATTACCCTTCCCATAAATGATGAATCTCTTGATATTTATAATTTTAAGTGACTTGTACCTTTTGTACATTTTCCATATATTTTATATGTATTTTTATAGGGTTTTATGGGACTTTCCAATGAAAAACTGCGTGGCCTGTGGGAATTCATTCATCTTCCACCACGTGGACATTGGTTGCCTAGAGATCCTTCATAAGAGAAAGATGAATCCTTGAAATAGACTATATGGGATCCACTATAGGTTATGTGTGGAACAAGGTTCTTTAATTTGACCTTATGATGGTCACACAACCATGAGACCTTTGAAGGTTAATGTGATCCACAGGTCTCAGCCACGTTATTCTTTCTTTTCTTTTGTGGGGAAAATAATAACCATATTTAGGTATTTATTCATTTTGAATTTTCTGATGATCATTTGGTGGGAATCATTAAATTCCCCCAAAAACTAAGGATAAATGTTTTTAAGGACAAGGACTTGGTTCTATGGAAAGTAAATGTTCTCCTGAGTTTTTGGAAGTGTCACGAACTGGTGTCATGGGTGACGTTTGGTCCTTTTGGTGACACTTAGTATTCCATGAAATTCCCAATATATAGGGGAGTGGAGGGTGGTTTTATTAACTGTTTATTTATTCTCTAGAGTTATATCAATTTTATTTTTTCACGTTCCTTCATTATAAGACTTTTATGTGAGTCTTTATCAAGAAGCTTGTTCATGATCCTTTTCCATGAGCCCATTTCGTGAGAATAATTTCATATGACCACTTTCGCTCAGGCACTTGTCTGATCCAACTATGAACTATACTTTAGTAACTATTTTAAATTCATCTATGAGAACTATGATTATCTCAAGGGTTATACAAGATTTTCAAGTTCTATCATATGATCAATTGAACATCATGGGATTCACATGACCATGTCCATGTCATGTGATCGAGAGTGTCTAAAGTGGTTATGCGACTACACAATTCTCTTTGAGGTTATATAAACCATTAGACATCTGGGGGTCAGTAGATTCATGATATTCATATGTGATTCATGAATCCCTTGCTAATTCATGGGATTCACATGATGATGCAGAAACCATTATGTCTTTCTTTATAGAAGATTTTATTTCATTTATCTGGCATATTCCACTTGTTTTTAGATGGCCTCTAGTTCTCAATTATCTTTCTAAAATCATTCAAAGAAGGAGGAAAAGGTAGTGTTATCTCATCATGATTCTATATTGGCGAGTGTAGATCCTTCTTTCCACCATTCTATTTGGTCACACCAAGTGATTATAATAACATAGATGGGATTAAAGTTCTCATACTATCCCTTATCATACTTTTTTCCACATTATGGGTTTTTTCTTACTGATGATGCTCCCATTCCTCTATCAAAATCATCATTTATACCTTATTCTTTGATCCAAATGACCCATAACACATTTCAGGTGAATATATCCCTGGGGGATACTTTATCTCTCAGGGGGACTGCGAATATCAGAGTATACTAACATTCATTCCCACATAATTTTATGGGACTGATCGCACACTTGATGTGGATATCCACATGTATTTATCAATTAGGTGTAAATATTCTCCTCATAAAAAATTCATGTGGGTTACCAACTGGGGCTTCCAATCATGTGGTAGTTGTGGAATAGACTAGGGATGTCCCTTCTAGGTCTAGTAAATTTATTTTAAATTCACTAAGGATTTGAAGCAAATTAGAATGTATGAGGTTTTCTAGATTTCCCAGATGTCCTCTTATTGCAACAAGGGTTTGATTACATAGTTGTTCAATCATTAGAGTAAGGATACGAAAACTTTAAACTTTACACATGGTGAGGTGGGAACCAGTCTTTGGGATGTAGAGAAAATCTGGGGTGTACATATATTTGGTGGAATGTATGAAAAGTTATTTCCTCTAGGATCCTTTTAGGATGACACAACAAGGATCCCTCCTCTAAATTGGGATATAATTAAGATTGATGAGAAGGACCTTCCAATGGGTGTGCTTCTTGAAGAGGGTATCCCTTTTAATACATTGTTGTAATTCTTTATCAAGAAGTCTAGTTCTGATCCAAAAGATAAAAGTAAAAAATAATGTCTTATAAAGGATTTCTGTGGGGTGCGGGGTGTTTATTGGCCCTCAGTTGAGGAAGGGAAGTTTAAATAATGGGGATGGGAGGTTGTACATAGTATCGATCCAGTATTTCTACTAGCTAGTTTCGTTTCCATATACCTGAGTGGGTATTACTTACCAAAAAGGAAAAAGGGGGAGTTAGATTTTCCACTTTCCTAGTGGTGACCTCTATGGGAGGGGGATTGTTTGGGATATTTGTCCCTATATTGGCCAAAATATATCACCTTCTACATCATGTTTATAAGGTAAATTCTCCTTACAAGATCATTTTCCCCTTACAAGTATTATGGTTTTGGATAGGAGCTCACTTGGGTAGTTATAAAAATATGAAAATTCTAGATATTCACAAGGTTCACTTCATACAATACTTGCAGTATATCTATGGGGTGAGACCTATACCAATGAATTTTTGGAATTTTATAGATTATATAAGCTAGTATGATTGTTTTTCCTTTAGTTTGTACATGCTAGTGATGATAGGTTACAAAGTTGAAACTGGTGATTCCAGTCTTGATGTACGGGCTTATGTGGTGTCACTTCGTGAAGGATTTCTTTCCACCCATAATGGAGGGGGACTTGTCTATGAGTGGTGTGCACCCTGGTGGTTCAGCCTCCAGTTACTGTGTATTCTTTCAAGATGTCCTTACTCTATTTGTGTTCTATCTGAGGATAATTTGATGGTAACTCTCAAAATTTGGATGATGTTTACTAGGGAGGATACTGGTTCTAGAATAAACATTCCTCTATGTAATGAATAAATCAGTTTATCTCATGAATATACAGATATTTGGATTCCCTCATATCCTAGTGGGTAGTAATCTAGAATGGTAATCATGTATTTTCAAATATTTATTATGGAGAATAATCACATACATAGAAAGAAACTGGTTTCTAGTGGGTTGGTTGTCCTGAAAGAACCTTGTAAGAAAACCAGACACCTATCACTTCCTAAAAAAGTACCTACTGACACTGCTAAATCAATTACGGGTCTAGAATGAAAGATTGGGTAGCATTTATTGTTTACCCTCACATATTTTCAATGGGTTAACTAGAAGAATAATAACTCAAACTTCATGATCTGGGGTATATTTTTCCCTGAAAAGGTACTTTCAAAAGTATTTTCCTCTTTCACTACCCTTATTAGTGTTACCTTTGATGAATGTCATGATTAGGCCAATGAATTTCTCTGAGACCATGATTCATATTTGGATAATTTTATGGGTAAGATGTTTTATTCTCCACAGGTCCACCAAATGGTTGTCCTAGGCATGCTTCATATTGTTTCAGATGAGCAAGGCTATCCCATCACCAAGCAAGTGGTAATTCCAGGTTTACTATTGTTATTAAAGGTTTGTAACGCCTATGAAACTATATTAAAACATATTATATATTAACATAGTGGGAGGAAGTTGAATATCATCTAATACTTCCATCCCCTGAGTATACTCCCTATGGTATATCCATGGGAGATGAATTTTGTGGTGACTAGGAAACCGATGATGAAGGGTCCTCGGGCTAACAGGCTCAGATGAGGGTAGTTATTTCTGCTTCTAAAGTAACAGTTTCAACTTTAGCACATTCTGTAAGGCCTTCCTTAGAAGGGAAGAATAATAAAAATAAGTGATCTTAATTATTACATCCTTGTCCTCTATAATCTCAAAGTAAGTCTGTAATTTAACTCTACTTTTATCTTGGATCATTCTGGAAGTACGTTCTAATTTGTAAAAAATCTGTAGGTCCCCATAGAACTCACATAAAAAATCATGTTTCTTCTTCTGGGGACACATGTGTGCATTTGGTTTCTTCGACATACCCTTTGCTATCAGGTCCAACCTGTTAAGGAGTAGAGGTGGAAGAGGCACACACTCAATCATGTTTTTTGCTTGTTTTAGATGTTTTAGTGATTTTACCCTTTGATCTGGTGTGGGTGGATACAGTTTTGAAGGATGGTGACACATGTAGCTATTCTATCACCACAATATCCATAATGGAAGTTAGTTTTAATGAAGGTGAATACCTATTGAGGACTGGAAACTTTATTTTTTTGTGTCATATCACTTAATATTATTAAATTTATCCTATATTCCTCAAGGATGGTGAGTGGAGTAATTCTTCTAAAAAATCACTGTAAGGTTCACAAAGCCGCTCATCATAAGAAGTAGTTTCATCTTCTCCTAAAGATGGGTTTGGGGTAGTGTATATCACCAATGATGCAATGGAAAAATGTATGTTTCTATCCTCATTCATATTCACTAAAAATGTGGTGATACCATATTATTCATCCTGTAATTGATGGTCCCATTTCTCTTTTATTATAGTCTATTCATCTTGAAGTATGGGGACTTTAGTGTCTTCTCCCTTAGGGATTCCTCTAACCAAATCTAAAAATACGGAGGCTAGTTCTCTTCCATCATCATCAAAGACTATGAGTACAACTCCTACCCTGAGTGACCTAGTTCTAGAATACATCACCATTCTCAAGATGGGTTTAGGTGAAGGTCTAGGGTCTATATAATTATATCAATCGATGAGAAGAAACATGTGGAGGGATGATTGGGCATTATTTTTGGAGACCCCCTTGGATGCGTTGAAAGATATGTTGGATCAAAATTAGTTAACATGTATTACCCTTGGTTATGAGGGTTTCTATTATTCTATTTCTCATACTCGGGTGAGGGAAGAATTCTCTCTGAGAGAACATAATAGGGCCTTAGAATTTAGGGTGGTAGTTTTTTAGGCCTCCACTTCGATGAAGTAGAACTGTGATGATGCTATTATGTAAGCCTCCCAATTTTCAATAGATAAATCCACTCACCAAGATGTACTCAATTCTGTGAAAATTGAAATTGTTTATATTCCTAAATTATCCATATTCAGTTTGATATCTTCCATATTCAAGTATATTTATCCCAATTTTATCATGCACTCCAAATATTAGAGAAGTTTTTGCTATAGAAATAGGGACTTCTTGATGGGGAATAAAATATGTGTCTTAAATCCATTGTCAGTGTGGAGGGGTTGTAAAAGTCTTTGAAGGAAAAAACTGAGTCTACTAGACAACTATGGAAATCAGTGGCTTCGTTGGAGTAGATACTTTTAGAGCTTAAGGACACATCTGAGAAAAATCTATGATTGAATCATGAATTTTAAATCTTTCATGAGCTCATATCTTTATGGGAGAGACTCTGGTATTTTGATATTCCTTTTTTTTCATGCTTTGTTTTCAATGAATAGACCTACAAAACTTTATATGTGTTTTCTATTTTTCTTTTATTAGTGATAATCATGTCATCTTTGTTTTTCCAATATTATGTTAATCTCCAATGATTCCCATTCTGTCTACAATACCAAGTAAATATGAATGTTTTTAATTGAATATTTTAATCATAACATATTCTTCTTTGAGAGGTGCTCATGAATTCCCACCGACATGAGACTCTATACTAACGTATTTGTTCTAGTTAGCTTGAGGTTAAATTACTTGTAGAAGGATATTCAGGTATAATACATGTCTTTGAGGGTGATTTATCTTCTTTTTCCAAATATTATAGGCTTTGTGAGAGAATATTTATGTTATTTAAGACCATAGGGTGGGATTTATATTCTCTTTCATGCTAAATTGATGATGTGATGTAGTTTAAGGTATCTTAGATTGGAATTTCTATCATTTTAGTTTAAGTTATTTTAGTTCGGACTAGATTTTGATTTATTTTATGGCCTTTTATCTCATACCAAAATTGATTTAGTTTCGGGACTTTTAACTCATACCTTCTGTTACTTTAGATTATGGTATTTTATCTCGAACCTGGTATTCATTTATTTTAAGGTATTTTAGATTAGACATAATGTTTCTTTGGTTTAGAAAATTTTATCTCATACCATTTATAGATTTATATTAGGGTCTTATAGATCGAACCTAATATATCTTTAGTTTAGGTAATTTTAGCTCATATGAGATATTGCATTAGTTTAGGGTCTTTTAGTTTAGACCTAATATTTTGTTAGTTTAGGTTCTTTTATCTCAGAACTTATATTGATTTAGTTTTGGGTATTTTATCTCATACCTTATGTTTCTTTATTTAAGGGTCTTTTAGCTCAGACTTAATTGATGATCATGGAATATGGTTAACACCTACTAGGAGTGACCCAAAACACTCTGGGGTGTTGGGTTCTATCATGTTATTACTAAGTCTCACAAGGATCATAAATCCCTTTCTTATAGAGTTATGCATTCAGTTGATTACCATAGGTGCATATGCAGGCACCATAGACATACATTCATAGTGAAGAAAAGGATATCTTGATTCCATGTATATTTTATAGGGGCTATGTAATATTTATGGAGGTAATATCAATTGGTGGGAGAAATAATATAGATTTTAGTCCTATCTGGGTAGTTAGAGTATGGATGATATAAATCATAAAACAAAAGTTTGAGTCAGTAAATATATGATGGAATAAACATTCTAATAATGTTCAAGTACATCCTGTGATTCTCGGTTCAACCTTGGTGTTCCAAGGATTCATAAGGATTGAATCTCTATTATATAAAGGAGGATATTCCTTTAGTTGGTAGGTCAATTAACTTATGTGTTGATAGAATGGTCAATAAAATTTTTATTTCCACTCCTTTTTGAGGGCCATGAATGGTTTTTAAAGACTCAAACATCCAGATTCTGAAGTTGGGTGTGGAGGATGGATATCCAGAAAGGCCTCTAGCACCCTAGGGAAGTGAGATCTTGAATTATGAAGCTCTAGCCTCACACCCTATGGGTTTTAATCACATGGTGTGGGCCATAAAAGGTTAGGTAATGTAGTGTCACATTCTGGCCTTCATAAAGGGAAAAACATGGTGATGTAACATTAAGGACAAAGAATATTCTTGGATAGTTTGGTATAAATATTTTAATTCATATATTAAAGTGCTGACATCAGGAAGATCATATGGGATAGTTTTATTGGGAGTAGTTAAAAAACACTAAGTTTTTGAGTGTTTCATCAATGATTTTTGTGATCACAAGGATATGAATATCTTTTTTTAGAGTGATTCATTTGGTTGACGGCCATAGGTACATATTTAGGAGGCATAGGCATGCATGCATAGTTAAGAAAAGGGTCCCTTAAAGCTTTTTATCTTTTTCCAAGGTCCATGAAAGGTTTATAGTGATTTGAGGAATCCTAAATCTTAAAGTTTGATTTATGGAAAATCTTATATTTAAAATTTTTTTGATCTCCCTAAATATTTCATCACCACCTAGCGAACATATTCTCGCATCGAGGGGACGTGACAAATCATTACTCTTAGTTTTTCCTAAACTAGGGATTCTAACGAACATAAATTGGATTTTAATATGGATTCAAAGTATGACCTATGATATTTTATTAATTATTTATTTGCACCCTACTTTTATATAAACTCTAGATATGAAGTGTTTAGAGAGTGAAGAACAACCTTTTTCTTAGGTTGTCCTTTGAAAGTTTTCATCCTGACAATTTTTATGTCGCTTTTGTGATTAGATTACGGTCTTGAAATCTAAACCATTATAGGATAGAGTTTATGGTCATAGATCTTTGACCAAAATGTAGGCAGTTTAAGGACATGACACTCAGGTACCTAATATGGGAGAATGATACATAAGATCCTCGTTAGAATTTCTAGGGCCAAGATTTTTCCAACATCCTTATGAGTGGGAGATGATGATATTTTAAATCATTTCTCCAGGATCTTCGGTCATGAATAACGATAAGGGACAATTGTACTGAGAGCAGTTCAAACACAATGAAGTGTTGAGTGCTGTCATAGTGATGTCTAGGCTCATGATGATCAGAATTCAATTTTTTATAGTGATCTATTTGGTTGACGACCATAGGCACATATGCATGATCCATATGTATAAATACATAGTCAAGAAAAGGGTCCCTTGAATCTGGTTATTATTTCTAGGGGTCATGGAAGATTAGTGTCAATCTAAGGGGATCGAGTCATAAAGTATCGTAAATGGATTGAGATGCCTTAAAAACACTAAAAGAACCCTATACTCTGGTTGACTGAGGTAAGAATATTGTGGTTATTAAATAATGAATGGTAATGAGTAAAGTCTTACATGTAGTTTAACATAAAGTGGTGAGGACATACTTAATGTAGTTTAATCTCATGTGGTAAGGATGTTTGTCGTGTAGTTTAACATCATGCGGTAAGGAAGTATTTTTTGTATTTTAATGTTATGTGAACAAGAATTTTTCCTTAAAGTTTAATGTCATGTGGTAAGGATGTGATCCTGTTCAGTTTATCATAGCATTGTAAGGATGCACACCTATGTAGTTTATCATCATGTGGTAAGGATGTGGGAAACAATGTGAAAGAACATAAATGTTCCAATTAGGCCCAAGGGTGGAATTATGATAATCACTATGTATCTCATGAAATTGAGAATCAAACCACATGTAGTTATAAAGGGCCATACAGTTTAACAATTTTTTGTGAGGACTTGGGTCCCTCAATGTGAAATGGTGGTATTATGGTTGTACCCATGAAGGGAATGATGGGTGTCACTATGTATCCCATGGTGATGGGAATCAAGCCAAATGTAGTTCTTAATGAAATTCCTTGCACTGGTCTGGACCATATTCAAATAGGGGGAATATTTATACTTATATGTTGTGACTGAACCGAGAGTTAGAAATTCAAGGTTTACTACATATCCTGTGAATATATGAATCAAGTCTCATGTAGTTATTGAATAAGAAACTCTCTATTAGTTAGTCTTTCTCATATACAGAGTTGTACATTATTTCCCTTTATTACTATACCGGGTCCCAGGATTATAGATTTAGGCATCACTAAGTATTGTGTGCTGACAAGAATCAATCCACATGTATTTCTTGAGGAACCATGTAGTTTTATGTCATATGGAAAATACATATGGTGTTTCTTTTATGGTATTTTAATTCATGACCATGATGGACTTGTAATGTACTTTCATGCCCTATTTGTGTGATGAATACCTTATGGTAATTCATAATCTCACATGAGCTATGATCGGTGTGATAAACAAGGAATATCAAGGGTTTCTCTCATAATACAGAGGTAGTTTTGGGTGAAACAGATGCATTTTCTATCATGCAGGGGTTTTATCAAGAAATAAGGTCAAGGCAGCCCTATGTATCTCATTTAAAAATGAGAATCAAGTAATACATAGTTCTAAATGAGCCATTCAGTTTAACATAATGTGGTAAGGAAATTGATCTCTTTATTTAAAGTAAAATGGAACCTATAGATGGGCCCAAAACATTAAAGGTTTAGGCATCACTATGTATCCTGCAATAGTAAGAATAAACCCATACACTGTTCTTAGGGAAACCATGTAATTTAACATCATGTGGTTAGGAAGAACTCCATACTATTTATCATTATATGGTAATGATGAATTATACCATGTATTTTAAAGTATTATTGTTAGGAATTGGGTGACTCAATGTGAAAAAGGAGGGATGTTACAAAAAAATCAAATAATGGAGGTTTGGGCATCACTATGTATCATGTGATGGAAGGAATCAAGCCACACATTATTCCAAAAGAACCATGTAGTTTTATGTCATATGGAAAGGATATATGTCGTAAAGTTCAATGTCATACTACAACGACATTTTTCATGTAGTTTAATGTCATGCAGTAAGGAAGCTACCATATAATTTAACATCATGTTGTTAGGATGAAGGATATTGTGTAGTTTAAAGTCTTTTTGTTAGAAATTGTGTGTTTCTAATAGCAAATATTCAATTTATTTATTGAGAAATATTGCATTTGTGGTAGGTGTGACATGCTCCCCATCCATGGTGGCCAATTCATAGGCTCCATTATGATAGATCTTATGTATGACAAAAGTCCCTTTCCATTTGGGTTCAAATTTTTGGAGGATTCTTCCCTGATATCATTTGGGTTCTAAGAGCTGGCACCAGTTATCCTTTGAGGAATGAACAAAGGAGATCCTTTATATTAAAGTCTCACTTGATCCGATTTTGATGGGCCTCAAGGTTTTTCAATGTGCGCAACCTATTCTAATAGATCCACTCCAGTTCGCCCAACCACTTTTGTGATTATTCATCATCTGAGAGGTGTTTGAAAACTGTTATTTGAATCAAGGGAATCTATACTTCTATGGGTAACACTACTTCAGTCTCATACACTAATGAGTATGGATTTTCCTATGTGGCATTACGCATGGTGGTATGATAATCCCAAAAACATGGAAGAGTTTTTCCAAACAAGACTTCTTATCCTTTTTCACCATCTTTTTGAGTATATTATATAGAGTCTTATTTAAGACCTTTATCTACCATTTTCCACTGTATGATATCCGGATGAGTGATTGGACACAATATTATACTCTTGGTATAGTCTTTTCAACTTTGTAGAATATAAGTTGCTGTTGTTCTCTATCAATATTGTGTGAGTGAACCCAAATCGGCAATGATATTGGACTTTATGTGGTTGATGATATTCTTCATCCCAAATTCATTTAGTGTTATTGCCTACACCCATTTGGAAAATAATTCAGTAGTAGTAATGATGTACTTTAACTGCATAGCTATGGTTGGAGGATATGGCCCCAAAAAATCCATTCCCCAAATGTAAAATGGCATAGAATATTTATCTATATGTAGAAATTTTTGGTGATGACGGATAAGGTTTGAATGAATATGTCTCACATGAAATATCTAGGTGAAATCCATGTAGTCTTGTATCATGTTTTTCCTGTAATATCCCAACCTCCTTATTTGGTGGGAGAGCTTGGTCCTAGATTTATGGGAATCATAATATCTCACATGTTTTCATTCCATGTAAGTGTAAATCCCTCATTCTTATATGCATATGAGGAGGATTCCATTAAATCCACACTTATAGAGGGTTTTCTAATCATTTTTCCCATCCTATTAAGTGAAATTCATAGCATTATTTCGAATCTATTCTATCCTGACTCAGTCTATTGGGAGATTCCTATTTTTGGAGGTAAATGATTATGGGATCCATCCTTACTGAGGTGGACATTGGTTCATCACACTCTGGAGTGGTGTTTAAATGATTGATGTCTTCTGTAAAAAAAAATAAATGAAGCCATTATTCAATATGTGATATGGAAGATTTCTTCCTCTTGATTAGGGTCGGCTAAGATTATGTCTATAATGGTTAATGCATCGGCACAAGCATTCTGTGATTGGGGAATATGATGCAATGATGTCTCAAAAGGGAACTCTGCCATCAGTCCTCAGACATAACCAGTGAGAGAGGTCGGTTCTTCCTTTTTGATGGCATATTCACCATTGATCATATTTATTACAAATTATGAATCCCCTTTGATGTTCTGATGGGCTATCTATAGCTATAGGGCCGGTTCTAGTCCAACAATCAGGGTTTGGTATTCTGCCTTATTATTTGTGTAGCCTTCAAATAGTGAGAAATTTTTTGTTAGAACTTCTTTTCTTGGAGAGAAAATAAAATATCTAATCCAACCTGATTGATATTCAGGTTCTCTATCGTTTTACGGAGAGGACTTCAGGAGGCTCCGTCAAAAATATTTTTCCCATGTGTAGGGAGTTTTATGGGAATACAAGACCTCTTCAGATGGAAGCTCGGTGTCCATTGGTGTATTTTCTTGGGCAGGATGTGCTGCAACGAAATCAGATTGGGATTTACCTTTCACTAACTTCAATTATATGAAATGAATGTCATATTAATACAAAATGACTACCCGTCAATCCAAGATCCCATTCAACATAGGGCGGCCATGGATTTACATGAGTGGATCAATACGAGAGACCAGATGGACTTTAAGGTGCTATAAGTAATGCCTCCTCTTTTTAATTTTGAGGATGAGTGTGGAGTAGTTATTCTCAAAATTATTATATCTATTATAATTACCTATCATCATACGGTTGAGGTAGTAGAGATCGTTATCTCTCCCTGTATCATTCTTCTATGTGAGGAGGGTTCCTGTTGAGAATTCCATGGCAGACACATATAATACGAGTGGCCTCTCTTCCACTGGAGGTATTAGGACTAGTGGGCGTAGTACATATTTCTTGAGACTTTCGAAGGATTCTTTTCAATCATTATCCCATTGATAGGTGATTATATTCTTCATTATCCGAGTGGTGGGGAGAGATTTTATGGACAAGTTGGTAGTGAAACGTTGAATATAGGGGAGGTGCCCTTTGACCCCCCTTAACTCTGATATTTCTAGGTGGTGATATTGCTAAAATAGAACCAGTCTTCTCCAGGTCGACCTAGATGCCATGATGGAATAACAAAAATCCAATGAACTTCCCTGATGTTACCCCAAAGATACATTTCAATATATTAATATTCAGACTATGTTGTCATATCTTGTTGAAGATTTTATGGAGATCAATGAAGCAATCACATCAGTGTCAAGATTTAATAAATAGGTCATCAAAATAACATTAAGTTATCTTTTCCAAGAGTGGATTAAAGATATAATGGATGGAGCATTGATATGCAGAACCATTATTCTTAAAGACAAAGGGAATGACTTGATAGAAAAAGAGCCCCAGAGGTGCTCTAAAGGAAGTTTATTCTTCATATTCAGGGTCCATTGTCATCTGATTGTACCCTGGATACCCATCCATGAAGGAAAGGTCTTTGAAGTTAGCCGTTGCATCAAACAAGAGTTTTGTGATCAGAAATGGGAAGTCTTCCTTTGGGAAACATCGATTAAGGTCTCCAAAATCATTGCAGACCCTAATCTGACTATTCTTTTTCTTGATGAGGATGATGTTGGAAATATATACCATCTCATATCTAGATGCCACTCAATGGTGCCTCATACATAGTTGGACACATGGCCTCAAGCGCATTTCCCCAAATTCTTGATGCTATCGAGTAGTAGTGTGGGCCTTAGTGAGATAGTGGGGAAACTATTCCCTTATTGGTAGAGTGTAATACAATAGAAATAATAACAATAAAGTATCATAATCATTAATACCATGAAACAGAAGTAAAAAGTTGAAGACTAATAAAAAAATAACCATATTTCATAGAATACAATGGATGATGCTCTGAGTCACATGTTCTAGGAAAACAGCCAAAACATGTTACATTGTAGTAATACATGATATAAGTACCAATAGTATAAAATGGGAAGAATAAAATCAGAAACATCTCAATCCTCAACTTGTCACCATTCTCTCTTGTTCTTAAACATCATATCAAGTACCTGTAGAATGAAACATTACCTATCGACACCTGCAATAATATACTCTGCTTGGGCCCAAAAACATGGCCCAAACAGGGTGTGAGACTAAATCCCAATATTCAACCACCCATGTTTTATTCCAATCTGTTAGTGAATATATGTAATAGGCAATGCACAATAAAAAGAGTAGTAATATAGGAAGTACTCAAACGTAAATAGTCTTACAAGCACTAGTTTCCATTTTTAATCAATTCATATTCATTAATAGTTCAATTACATTGAATTATATAATTATAGGGATTTTTACTAAGCCTTGAAATCTCAGTATGAAAGTAAGCACAAAAGATGCCTCAAAATACCATCTAAACAAGTACAAGAGTAGAATGAATACAATATTGTTCTTTGGATTGGCAGACACCTCATAATTAATTCCATTTAAATATTCAATTTATAAACAGATTCTATCCTTGACATTCCTAAGTTTGAATTAAATTATTAATCTTGGTATAAAATCACCTACATCCTATGAGCCTATCCATACAATCCTCTCTGGAACATGGTCTCACTCTAGGTGTGGTGTAAGTATATGTCAACTGGGTCATCCTTTGATCCTATAAATAAGACCCAAGTATATACCATGAAATATAAACATTTCAAATAGAACCCATCCATGGTATCCCTCATTCCATTATTCGTTCAGCATTTATGACTAGCCTACACAAGCTCGACCACTACATCGATGGCTCACTCACGGCTTAAATAGAATAACGCCATTTGATTCCATCCATGGAATCCCTCAGAATCCATGGCTTACCCATGGTACATGGTACCATAGTCACATGAACCCATTCATGTCATTCTAATTAGAATCCATGATTCTCCCATTTCTATTTACCCTTTTATCATTTAAGAATCAATTAAAAATTTCATTAGGCCTGCAAAGTTCAAAACCAAAAGCATCCAATATAATATCAAGCAAGAACCAACCTCAGAAGGCTTGGCCTTTCAAATACACACAGTGGAAAAATTCATATAACAAGAACACATGTAAATTAAATTATTACTTGTATTTAGAATTTATAAACTAATGTGGGAACATATCGTATACCAATAAACACATGTAAATTAAATTATTAACTGGATTTAACATTAATTAAATCACGTGGGTCCATCTCATATAGGAAGCAACATGTGAAAATTAAACTATTACATGGATTTAGTGTTTAATAACTCACATGGAACATTTCATGTAACAATAATTTCATGTCAATTATACTATTACACAACATTAACATAGCCGAACTCACATGGGAAGGTTCAAAATTAGAGAAAAACATTACAAACATTCTTAAACAAGCATAGGCATAACATGGGAAAAGAGGAAAATAACTTATCACAAAACCTTAGTCAATTTAATTACAATTAAAAACAATTGAAATTACCTTATAAATTCAATTCATCTTTAACAAACCAAGAATGGGAATCAAATACATGCCTCATATGCATCCTAGGGCAATCATCCTTAAACAGTCATCAAAGGGGAACACACCCATGGGGTGGCCCCTATTCAAGGTAAGAAACCATAAGAATTATTCAAAACCCCTAATAAATTACCTAAACAATAATAGGTAGTAGAAATAGGAAATTATCATTTAAGGAGTCACCCCAAAAATGGGTTCATGGAACTCTAGCACATATAATCAAATTTACAATTAGAAAAAGGCACGATACCACCTACTGCGTACTCATACGACTCTCTTCATCCAACATTGACCTACAATTTGTCCTATAATAGAGTAGATCTACAAAAGGAGAAAAAATTATCAAGATTTAATAACTTGGATGAGATAATAAATCATTAAGAATAGATCAAGATGAATCAAGTTCTCACTAAGGTTATTCCAATACATCTGATGGTGTTTGAATTGGAGTTCAAATGGACAATCATGAGCTAAAACAAAATCTGATGTTGTAGGTTCATGATACCCAAGTGAGATTTTGTCCAGAAATGAGAAAACAAGGATAATTCCCATTTTAACAAAAAACACAAAATACATTTTGTGTACTTTAATATACACATAATGTATATTTTTTCCCTTTTCTGGCGACAAGCCTCACACACCATTAAAAGGTCTTGCCAACATCCATACACAGTGTGTACTTGGATTATGTGATGTGTAACCTCAATTCATGTCATGTAACATGTTTTTAGCCAGCACATGGCCTATTTTTCTCCTCTTTCTTAAGTGAAAACCAAAAAGAAAATATTCGTAACTCAAAATATGAATCGAGTTCTTATAAAATTCCCTCTTTAAAGCAACTCATCCCTAAATTTCCCTTCCATGGGAGATGAAGAAATATCTAAGAATAAATCCAGCTAGTGAAATCATGCATTGGCCTCCCTCTCCTAGGTCTCTTCCTACACTCATTCTTGCTGTCATAGCACCCATACTAAAGGAATTAAATGGACACAAAGAAACATTGTGATACAATCCAAAAAATTTATATGATTCTACTCAAAGGATGTATCCACCGGAAAATAAACTTCCTTGGGATGAAAAGTGTGAAATGGGTCTAAAAAGTAACATCAAAACTAAGAAATTTGGAAGAAATTGTGCATAGACTAGTACCTATGAGGTAACTGAAACTAATAGAAAATTGTCTTGACTCTTTCCAGAATCTCAAATGACCAGACTTATATTGCTGAAAGATTACCCTATCTCCTAATCCATTTGTGTCCCAACCTCAGTGAAACATGTTGGAAAACTCGATCCCCAACCTCGAACTCTATATGTCATCTATGACGATTAAAATAAGATTTCTGATGAGGCTGTGCAGTTTCATCTTCTTCTGAATCAGTTGAACCTATTTAGCAGTCTCATGCACAAGATAAGGTCCCATCATAGCTACCTCTCCTGCCTCCAGACAACACAGGGGTGATTTTCATGTTCTACTATAAAAATCCCCATATGGAACCATGATAATAGTATCCTGAAAGCTATTGTTATAGGCAACTCAAAATGGGTATGTGTCTCACCTGAGAACCTCTGAAATCTTGGATGCATGCCTGTAGCATGTCCTCTAGCACCTAAATTGTGTGTTCTAACTGTAAATCTATCTTAGGGTGGTAATATGTGCTCAGAATCACCTCTGTACCCAGCTCTATCTATAGCCCTTTCTAGAAATGAGAATCCAATCAGTTTTCCCTAAATAAGATGATAGAATGTGGAACCCCATGAAGTCATATAATCTCACGAATGTATAGCCACCCAAGATCATCAACACTGATGTTTTCCTTTATTGGAAGGAAATGTGAAACCTTCATGAGCCTATCAAAAAAAACCCAAATTTAATCATTACCTCTAGGTGACCTTTGTAATCCTGTCATCAAATCCATCATGACATCATTCCATTTCTACATAGTAATGGGAAGATGTTCTAAAATTCAAGTCGGTAGCAGGTGTTCCATAATCACTTGTGGAAAGGTGGAGCACCTCATGAAAAAAACCAGCTACATCTCCTTTCATACCTGGACACCATTATTGATGATGTAAATACTGATACATCTTGGTGACACTAGGATTCAATGCCCATACAGAGTCAAGAAAATACTGCATCCTCTCCTCATGAATATCTACTGAAACTCATACACAACCATGTAAATGCAAAACTTCATATTCTCCTATGGTCCAACTAAGATGATGTTCCTCACCCACCACACTCTCCCATAGAACTAGGCCTTCATAATCTGATAGCTACCTCATCCTCACTTTATCCAGTAGATTGGAGGTAACAACTAATGATGAAAGAAACATCTATCCCTAACTTTTACGCACTTGCAAATGCATCTAAGAGAACAAATCCATAAGCTACCACTCGCTAATGGCATGTTTCATTTCCTGTATCTGAGTCCTCCTTCCTAAAGCATCAGTCATAGAATTACCTCTACCACGTGTGTAGGTAAGCTCGAAGTCAAAATACTAAAGGTATTCCAAACCACCTTTGATGCCTCAGATTCAAATCACATTGTGTAAATATGTACTTGAGGCTTTTTTGGTCCATGTATACCCCAAAATTATCTCCCAATAAGTAATATCTCCAACAGCCTAAATCATGAACAGTTGAATCTAACTCAATATCATATGTATGGTAGTTCCTCTCATGTGTCCTCAATTACCGAGACCCGTATGCAATGACTCTATACCCTTTCATAAGAACTTATCCTATCCTAATACCTAATGCATCATAGTACAAGGTGTAACTCTAGTCTGGCTCTGGAATAACTTGTATTAGTGCCGAATTCAATATCCCTTTCATCTCCTAAAAGGTATTCTTAAAATAATATATCCATATATACTTATCACCCTTTTTAGTTAGGCTCATCAACGACACTGCTAAAAGTTTGAAGTCCTGTATGAAGCATTTTTAGTAACCATACAGTCCAAGAAAACTATGAACCTCAAAGAAATTCTTGGGATGATCCTAGGAAACTACTACTCTCACCATCTCTGGATCCACTAATACTAATGTCTCTGAGTTGATGTGACCCATGAAGTGAATCTGATCCATCCAGAAGTGGCACTTTGTGATCTAAGCATATAACTAATGATATGTTAGTGTAATAAAAATGATATAAAGATGTTAGTAATGGTCATGTAAATTATAAGAATATATAAAGATATAATTCATTAAAACCACAACAAAAAAATCAAGATAAGGATGGAACACTCATTTCATCAGTTCCATAAAAACTACTGGTACATTCGTGATATCGAACAACATTACCAAGTACTCATACAGACCGTACCTTCTCCAAAAGGTTGTGTGAGGTATGTCTGATGATCTAACATGAACCTGATGATAACTGGATCGCAGATCGATCTTAGAGAAAACTCGATATCCTTAGACATGATCAAAGAGATCCTCTATTCGTGGCAGGGGATACCAGTTCTTAACCATAAACTGGTTCAATTTCTGATAATCCACGCATATCCAGAGGGTACCGCCCACCTTTTTTACAAAAAGAACCAGTGAACCCCAATAAGAAGTATTGGGTCGAATGAAACCCTTAGCTTCCAAATCCTCTAGTTCTCTCTTGATGTCTTGCAACTCCAACAGAGCCCTCCTTTAAGGAGGAATGGATACCAGTGTAGCTCTTGGAGCTAACTCGAGAGAGAACCATTCCTCTCTCACTAGAGTTAAACCTAAAAATTCATCTGGGAATACATCCATGAAATGATTAACAACTGGAGGGAAATACATCTAACATGTTCCCTAGTCATCTAGATATAAACTCACAATCTAGGCTATCATCCCACCCAACTCACAATACTTGGGTCTAGCTCGGCTCGCCTAGACATTGCATTCTCCCTTGTGTAGAAACGATCCACCCTATGGTGACATTAAACATACCCTTTAGTGATAGAAATCAAAAAAGGCCTAAAAGGAGGCCAACCAGTCCATTTTGAGTATGAAATTAAAACCTTTCATCTTTAAGATATAGAGGTCCCTTACGAAGTGACACCCCCAACCTCAAGAGAGAAATCCTTGCACTAATGAACACATATCATTCTAATCCCTAACAGAGTTTCCATCATCATAACATCATCCAAAGTAGAAACATAAAGTCAAAGGATCTCTACAATGGGTACAGATATGAAACTATGTGAAGCCCCTATATCAAAAAGTGATAAAGATAAAATAAAGGTGATTAGAATAATACCTGTGATAGTAGAGGGTCTATGATCCTTATCTTATTTTTTTCAGTTTCACTACATGATTCTAACCTATACCACATCAATGTAACACTTCCAAGTGACCTTGAGCTGATCCACCCTACTGTCGTAGAGAACATAGGGCCTGAATACCATGGCCATGACCAACACCTCATCCTGAACAGCCTAACACATTCCATTTCCCTGACTGGTGAGATGTTTTTGACCCTTCTCTAGAACATGGAGTCAGTGGAGACCCTCTCTCACTCTGATGAAAACATCCTACATAAGTGCTATAAATGGCCCATTTTTCATCAAGATCGACACTCAACTAGGTCCATCGTACACAATTGTATTTTATGCCCAATCCTCCCACACTGGTAGCACCTCACTTGGCTACATGAAGACACTTTCTGACTTCTAATACCACCATGATAAAGTTTCATACAAAGCTTATTACTGTTGGTGAAGACAATACCAAATCTTGGTGTCAAACCGCCCTGGATCACTCTTCCAGATTCTCTCAGATTATGCTTGGTAATCCTCTCCTGATTCACTAGTGAATATACAGTAGTCAACTTGAAGTCATTTACTTATGATCATACATCGTACCTGAGACCATACACAAATAGCCTAGCCTTCACTACATCATCACCCATCAGAATAGCAGTGAATAATTAGATCTTAGTAAAATGGGAAGAATAGTCTATAGCAGACATTGTTCCTTACAATAGATTAATGAACTCTAGGGCTTGATCGACCCTCAAAATATTTGGGAAATAGTAATCATAGAATACTATCTGAAAATCACCCCATTTCATTTCACTATGAAATTATGTCTGATTAATCACATCTCACCATCTCTTGGTAGAATCGGGTAGCATAAAAGTCCTAAGATTTACCCTTCTCTCAGAAGGCATCTCTAGATGCTTGAAGATTAAAATCATAGACTCCATTCATGACTCTGTATCATGTGGTCTTCCATCCCCTAAAAACATGGGAGGATTATATTGCTGGAACACTCATTTCATCTCTTCCATAGACTTGGTAGGGTGTGGTGTTCCCTCAAAATGTTTTCATGAACCTCATAAAGCCTTCACAAAACTCTACATCAGCACCTATGTCTAGTATAACAGCTGTTGCCAAAACTGGCATGACTAGAGGATCGACTGGTATCCCATGGCCTACCACTTGTTGGGTATGATCATCACCACTATCCTCGAGTAAAACTTGAGGTTGTTGTGTAGGCATGACTCTACAAGGTCAAGGACACACCTTAGTTCAAGATGATTATCAAGGTTCTTAGTTCAAGCCCATAAGAATGAAACAGGAGAAGAAAACCCTCAAAGGTTACCATAATAGGAGTACACGGTGTGTAGACACCATACATAGTGTGTACCCTCAAGCTCTCACATAGGCATGTACTTTCGCCAGCCTGGGTGTGTAACAGCCCCAGGTACACAACGTGTTAGGATGGGACATAGAATGAACTCAATTTTCCCCTCTTGGCAATGTACTTTTACATGGATAGATCCACATGGGTTCTACCTATGTAAAACTACACGGTGTGAAATTCCAAAAGCCATCATTGTGTGTTCTCTCTCACATGGTCGGACACACGGTTATTTAGCACATGGTGTGTACATAGAGTACATGGTGTGTACTTAAGAAATGTTTTTCTTCCTGAATAGAATAAAACATGGCGTGTGTTCATAGCACCACATGTCGTGTTGTTTGAGTTTCCAAACAAAAAAGAAACTAAATCTTCCCTAAAATCCCCATTTTTAAAAAGTAAACCAAATGTATTTCAAACTCTAATCCATGGGGGACCATAATCCCCATAAATAAAATCTTGTAATTTACGTACAACATATCTTAACACAATTCTACACAAGGTCAAAACATGATCCACCAAATTCTAATCCAAGAGGGCCCATACACCTCAGGGACCAAAGCTTGGAGTCCATCCAATTAGGAACATAACACATACCAATACACTTAACACAATATCAGGCGTATCTATCATGGTACCTATCACAACAACATGCATATCTTGCACAAAATCTATCACAACAGCATATGATCAGTAATGCTCCCTAAATGGCAGGGAAAGAATGAATGACATGTGATTTTTAATCAGTTCTTATAGGATGAATGAGATGGAATACCCTTATCTCATCATGTTGCAACAAATAGAACCACAATGATATAAATAATAATAGCATAACACAAGTATGGAACCCAAAAGTAAAATTTAATCAATTGTAACAACTAAAAATCCAAAAATCACAATTCAATCGAGATAGTTTGACTTTTCCCTATGCAAGGGGTAGCTACTTCTAGGAATTGTTTATTACCAAACATCATTTCATTGATATCCCTATCTAATGTCATAAAGAAATAAGAGAAACCAAAAAAACTTGCTCTGATACCACATTGTAACATCCCAGATCTGGATGTCACTCAGAGGTTCCCCATACTCGATTGGCCACATGGCCTTAAGCGAATTTCCCCAAACACTAGAGGCTTATGACTAGCATCGAGGTCCTAGGTGTGATATTGAGGAAACAATTCCCTCATTGGAAGAGTGTAACACAATGTAAATAATAAATATACAATACCATAAGTAGTAATTCCATGCAATAGAAGTAAACAGTGGAATACTTATAATAAAAATAACTAGATTTCATAGCATACAAAGGATGATGCTCCATGTCACATGTTCCTGGAAAACATCCAAAATAGGTTATACTATAGTAATACATGATATAAGTACCAATAGTACAAAAAGGGTTGAAGAAACTCAGAATCATCCCAAGCCTCAACTTGGTCTCATGCTTTCCTGCTCCTAACAGCATATCAAGTACATGTAGAAGGGAACTTTACCTTTTCAAAACCTATACCAATATAATCTACTTGGGCATGAGAATATGGACCAAATAGGGTTTGATACTAAATACCAGTAGGATACCACCCAAGGTCTGTGCTAATCTGTTATTGAATATATATAACAGGAAATGTACAATAATAAAAGTGGTAAGCTAGGAAGTACTCAAAACTAAATAGTCCTACATGCACTAGTTTCAATTTATAATCATTTCACGTTCATTAAAAATTCAATTACATTGAATTATATAAGTCTAAGGATCCATCTTAATCCTAGAAATCTCTATATGAATGTAAGCACAATAAATGTCTCAAAATACCATCTAAACAAGTATAAGAGAATACCAAATCCAAGCTTGTGATTTGGCTTGGAAAATTCATCATAAGTCATTCCATTTAACTATTTAATTTATAAACTGAGTCTATCCTTGACATTCATAAGTAGTAATTCAAGTATTAATCCTGGTATAAAACCACCTACATTGTATGATCCCATCCGCCAGATCCTCTTAGGAACCCGATCTCACTCTAGGTGTGGTGCGAGTATATGTCATCTGGGTCATCCTAGGATCCTATAAATAAGTCCCAAGTATCTCCCAAGACATATAAAAATTTCTAATTGAACCTACCCATTGTATCCCTTATTACATGATTCATTCATCCTTTAAGCATAACCTATATGATCCCAACAAATACATTCTTGGATCCCTCATAGCATAAATAGAATAACCCCCTTTGAGTCTGTCCATGGAATCCCTCAGAATCCACGGGTCACCTGAGGTATATATTACAATAGTCACATGAACCCTTTCATGGAATTCTAATTAGAATCCATGATTCTCCCATTACTATTTACCCTTTTATCATTTAAGATTTAATTAAACATTTCATTAGGAATGAAAAGTTCAAAATCAAAAGAATCCAATATAATATCTAGCAAGAACCAACCTCAGAAGGCTTGTCCTTTAAAATACTCACATGGGAACAATTATCATAAAAAAACATGTGTAAATTATACAATTACATGGATTTATCATTAATAAACTCATATGGGAACATATCATATATCAAGAAACACATTTATATTAAATTATTACATGTATTTTACATTAATTAACTCACATTAGCACATCACATATTGGAAGAAACACATGTAAATTAAAATATTACCTGGATTTAGTGTTTAATAACTCATGTGTAACATTTCATATAACATTCCTTCCATGTAAATTAAACTATTACATGGCCTTAACATAATTGAACTCACATGGGAGGGTTCACAATTAGAGAAAAACATTCCAAACATGCTTAAACAAGCATAGGCATAACATGGGGAAAAGGGGAAAATCATTAATCCTAAAACCTTATCCAAATCAATTATAGTTAAACATAATTGTAATTCCACTATAAATTCAATTAATTTTTAACAACACAAGAATGGTAATCAAAGGAATTCCTCATAGGAATATTAGGCCAATCAGCCTTAAACGGTCATCGAAGGGGAACACACCCATGGGGTAGAACCTAATCAATCATAGTAACCCTAAACATACTTCAAAACCATTAATCAATTACCTAATCAAAAATATATAGTAGAATTAGGAAATTTCCATTCAAGGAAAACATCCCAAAAATGGGTGTGTAGTACTCCAACACATATAATCAACTTGAAATTTATTAAAAGGCATGATACCGCCTATCTCATACTCGTATGACTCTCCTCATCCAGCGTCGACCTCTATTTTGTTCGAGAATAGAGTAGATCTATAAAATGAGCATAAACTCTAAATCGTAGATAACTTGGATGAGAGATGATATCATGAAGAAAGAATCAAGAAGAATCGAGAACTCACTAAGGGGATTCCAATGCATCTGATGGTGTTCGAATAGAAGTTCGGACAGACAATCGGGAGCCAAAAATTCTTCTGGGGTTGTAGGTTTTTTGATACCCGAGTGAGATTTTGTCCAGAAATGAAAAAATAAGGATACTGCTCGTTTTAGAAAAAAACACAAAATAAACCACATGTAGTTGAATATACACACCATGTATATGCTTGTTTTACCCATTTTTTTTCAACATGCCTCACACATCATTAAAAGGTCTTGAAAACATCCATACATGGTGTGTACTTGGATTACATGGCTTGTAACCCAAAGTCATATCATGTAATAGGTTTTCATCCAGCACTTGGCCCGTTTTACTCATCTTTCTTAAGTATAAACTAAAAGTAAAATATTCATACCTCAAAAAAATAATTGGGTTATTACCAAATCTATCTTTGGTATTTCACTTATTGGACAAATTTAACTTTGATCAACCTTTTAACCTCCATATCTACATTGGTGCAGAAGAGGGGTGAATTCTCCTGGCTTCCAGCTTGATGCCTTGATGCTCCTTGGGTGGTCTAAGATGGTGTGTAGCCACATATGGATTCAATCAAGGAATTTATGTATAATACCAAATGAACACATATCATTTCTACTTAAACAATGTAATGTACATATCTTGTTCATTTAGGTGCATGGAAGCACTAATTAGTATAGGCCATAGATATTATTTTATTCCTATATTTATCTATTTAATATCACTTATGATGGTGGAGACACCTTCCTCGAATGTGGGAGTGGTTTTCCTGATGTCCTCCTCATCCACATCTACTTCTGAGTCTGTGGATACATTTTTAGTTGTAGAGGTCTATCTGGGGGATTCTCTATCATTATCGGGGTGAGGAAGGCCATGAGAAGAGTCAATATCATCCCCTTCTTCTTGGGTCATTTTATAGAGATATTCAAGGTGATTATATTTTATACTATTATTGAGGACAGGAGGTGATGGGTCCTCTGGGATTAGATATGTTCCCTTGACCAAATTTATAGTGAGCACATAGTCATTTTTTAGAATACTCCAAGGACTCATAGGGGAGGTGCCTAATCCATTTGGAGATACAACCTGTATATCATCATCTTCCACTGGTTTCTTTCATCCCCTTTATAAATATTTTTTAGCATATATGGATCCACAAGTTTCGAATGGGGCATTTTCACCATGAAATATGCTAAATTTTTCATCGATGGGGTACTTCAGACACTGATAGAATGTTCAAGGAACCTCCAAGTAGCTACAGGGATAGAACCTTCCAATCAAGACATTGAATGTCTTGTCTTGTTTGATAACCATTAAATCAATGTAAAACGTGATATCCCCAAACTGAGCCTCAAGTTTGATCTTCCTAATAGGTATTTTCTCACACTTATCATACCCATTAATGGTCAAATTTGTGGTGGGAAATCCCCTTCACCATATCCCACATGTCGTAGTGTTTGAATCGGGATGATATTAATCCTCGAACCATTATCAATTATATCCCTTTAGACATTGACATTATTGAGTCTACTAGAAACATATAGGGTCCTGATGTACCCTTGGATGACTTCTTTTTCACCTTGGTCAATGAAAGAGATGGGGAAATGACATTATAAAGACTTTTTCTTCACACAATATATCTGAACTATTGTGACTTATGTCTTATATTAATGTGGGATCCTAAGTGATTCAATAATTTCCTCCATAAGTAATTTTTGAGAGATGATGTGTATCCAAGATTGTGAGTTTGGCTGGGATAATATCCAGTAGTTTTAGAATGTTTTACTTTTGTACTAGAGGTCGGTTCTTCCTGATATAAGGTTTATCCTGGGCATGTAGTTCATGAGCTAAGGAATTTGAGGTGTACGAGCCTGGTGCTTATGCAGAATTTGAGAGAATATCTATTTTTAGTGGTGGATGTCACTCCGGCATTCCCCTTTCTAGGTTTGATCGGATAATTTAACCATCTCTAGGTGGTCATGTAAGAAAATTGAGCATGGACAACTTCTAGAGGGCTATGAGGAACCCCCTACCTATTTTTGGCCTACTTGAGTGCTTTCCCATGAGTCTCTACTTCATATATGTTTTCCATGGGGACATGATCGAACTATTGGGTCTAACCACATCAGAGATTCCCCCTATATACTCTATTCCAGTGCATGCAGCCTCTCATTCTATGATTATGTGTGGGAAACTAATAATCAAGGGAATATTTATCATTGGAGAAGGGTAATTCCTAGTGTATCACTTTTATAGAACCAAATATGATCTCTTTTTCCAATGAATATTCGATTTGGTGGGGTGGTGTACATACTGCTGATGTTTTAGGGAAGAAATCTGCAAGAGTTAGGGATTGTTTTGGAGTAGAATATGACTCTTCCACTTATTTTTATTCCTACTTTTGGCAGTCACTCCCACTTTTGGGAGGAATATTTTATGCTACCTCTTTGGGTGGTGGAGATATTGTGGGTTTGAGGAAAAAAAATTTCAGGGTTTCATGATCTCAATCAATGATTTTTCTAGTCATCCAGTTGTTGTACTTTTGTGAACTCCTGACCAGAACATTTTTTCAATCACCTTCTTCTTCTGTCTAGGTAATGGTTATGCAGGACACCTGATCTGAGGAGTTATTTAATTCCACCATTCCCGAATTGATCATCCCTTTAAGGACATATTTTAAGACAAATAATTTCTAGTTATTTTATCCCCACCTTCTATGAAAATGTTAGTAATTGGGATAGTCAGTGAGGTTGACCTCATTTGGCTTCTTAGGCTATGATAGAGTGAGAAATTTATTTTCAACTGCTTCTAAGAAATAATCAGGGACAAGTTTATTTTGGAAGGAGTATTCATTGTTCATCCTTCCATCAAATCCCGGGAGTGCCTAATTTATTTTTTCTTCTGTCAGAGGTTGATTATATTGTTATCGCCCCTCGATAAGAGGTGATGGGTGGTTTGAAGTCTCCTTAGGTATTTGGGAGGCACCACTATGGGTTTGAGAGTGATATCTACAACTGATTCTTTTTCTAACCTTTTCTCCTATGTTGTGGGAATGAGTTGATTTTTGCATCAGGTTCACTAAATGGATTCCTCATGAAATTATTTCATTTTAATGAACTCAAAAAACACACCTAGATACATTATGGGGATCAGAGGTGTATGCAACTCATCCATAAGATTTTTAGTACAAAGTTCCAGAAGTTTCTCCCATGAGAGAGGGACACTAAGTGAATAGGTTAAACCCTTCCATCTAGTTATTAATTCATAAATCCCTCATTCTTATGTTGTTTTCATTTTTTCAAGTTGATAATCATCGTTTTCATCAATGTGTTGTTGAATTGATAAAGGAACCGATGATGACGTTCTTACTATCCTACAATGGATCCTACTAGAAGGCTTTTGTACCAAACTAAGGTTGGCCCTGTCAAAGTTTGTACAAAACACCATAGATTTGATTTCTTTTATTGATCTAAATGGCCCATCATTGGCCCGCATTGGGATATAAAGTGTGTGAGATGTTTTTTATTGTCATATACACAATAAAAATTATAGAAGCTAGTATTTACAAAATTGTGTGGAGGAAAAGTGTCATACACCCATTCAGGATATAGATTCTTATCAGGTTGCACAGGAGTGTGTCTCCCTTGTCTTCCATTCAAGTATCTAGGGACTCGATGATGTTAAGAAACTCTGGGTTCAATACTATCTGAGTGGCCTCCCATCTATAGGGAGTGGGTGGTGGTTGATAAGGTGCCACTAATTTTTCCTCATAATTCTCAATTCATCCCAAGATAGAATGATTAATCTGTTGAGGGAGAGTCTATAACCTCAATGGATGGAAGTCATTATCATTTTCGACTTTATCATTTCTATTGACTAATTTCTTAGATCCAGAGCTAATCTAATGCTCAGACACCACTCTCACTGGAAATTTGGTTGTATGAGGGAGAATATTCATTTCTATATGAAGATGATACCCATCAGGAATGTTTCCCCTGAGTATCTCTACATTGATTCATTAGAGAGATTGTATTTTTCTCTCATATTATAACAACTATTACTCTGTGGAAGTAACCTCAAATCTTATGGATATTTATCAGGATTTAGTTACACATTTCCCTTTTTCTTTGGTATTATTCTTTCATATAGGTGGCAACTTGGTATTCAGAGATTCCAAATTTTGGAGCCTCCTCTTGTTCCAGGGGCATACAGCTTCGTTTGATATATCTATGCCACCCTCCTCTTAGGGTAGATTTTATATATTTTTACCCTCTACATTTTCATCTTGATCAATGTTTTTCATGTTGATATAGACAAAATTTATAAATTCATATTAGGAAATTATGGTTTTCCCATTGATTTTGATGTAGCGTGCTAATTTGTCACAAATTTCATCAAGGTCTTTATTTGAACCCTTCTTCATATTGGTTCATTTTTTCTTACTACCCCAAAGGGGTCTAATCACCTTGACTGTACACTCCTTATTTATTGGTTTATGAGTAGTTACTTTAAAGGAGTTTCCATTCATGATTGCTAAGTGGGATCCGACTAGTAGAGGTTTTTCTTACAATGAGATGAACATGTTGGATGTCAACCATTGATTGTTTCCTCCCAACCTAGAGAAGTATTATTCCCTATTTGGTTATGATGATGATGATGAAAATTCCCCCAGACCTGTGTGTTGGGGGTTACTTCAGGCCACCATTGGCATTGATTGGTCCAGTTGTTCAGGATCTAATGATTCCTATCAGGGATTTGATGACTCCAAAGAAAAACATGAAGATATAAATTCCCTTATACCAGTGGGGTGGGGTTGATATGGAATCAAAATTGATGTCCCTAGGATCCTCTTAGGGGATGGTGAACCTGGTGATTATGATTGAGATATAAAATCCCTAGCCCAGTGGGATGGGGTTTGCTAGCATCTACTATTGATGTGTCTTCAATACTCTCAGGAATTGACGATTCAAGGGGTGAATTTGGTGGTAGATATTATCATGTCCTATTGAGTTGGGTACAATTCGAGATTACTCTTATGGAAGCTTCTACTATGGCATGTTTTATGTGGTGCAGCTATGCTTGTGTGGGAGCTGGGTATGATGGTTGCCCATAATGAAAACAATTCTTCATGGGAACTTGTCTATGGGATTTAAAATCTCGTATACATGTCTTAAATGCATTACCATTGCCTAAAGGATCCCAGTCTAAAGTTGTGTAGGTAATCCACTCGCTTTTTTCATGATTTCTATACACCACTAAAGTAGGGGAATTCTGTTGTAGTGTTCAACTGGCCTGAACATTACCTGGTCCTCTATTTTCATCGAAGGTTATAACATTAGAGGATTTCGTATCTGAGGGGTTAAATTATTCTAGGGGAGTAGAAAATTGTAATTCCCTATACTATCCCCATAATTGAATTTCAATGCATGAAGTTTCTTTGGATATTATTTGCTAAATATTTTTGATAAAATAACGGAAAGCATGTTTCATATTTTCGTTGTGGTTTTACAATTTTGGATACCAACCCATGGACATAGTATCTAGATCCAGCTAACAATATAATACCTTTATGGTCTGAAGGTGACCCTAGTATCCTGAATATGGGAGGTGTCTAGCCTTTATCTACTAATGAGTGGCCCTCATATTTCGGAATAGATAAGTTATGAGCTCATTTTTCTATCTCATCTGGGATCTCATTGATAAAAGTAGCGATGGTTTAGAACATGATGGGGAGGTTGATTATAGATAACTCTCTCTATATTTCAATGTCATACTCCTCTTCATTAGACTTAAAAACCTCTATATGGTCATAATATAGAAGATTCATTTGAGGGTATCATGCGGACAGGAGAGGAGTGCTACTAGAATTTGATGGGGAACTATATGTGGTTGACCCTGATGTTTTGAGCACTTCTCTATACGAAGGTGTATAAGCTTTTAACACCTATTTATATGATGGTTTTTGGGAAAGGGGAGTATTTCTCTGTTTGTGGAATATATTTTCATGGGGGGGGGGGGGGTTGACCATAATGGATTTCAGGAGTAGAGTCCCTATGATCCATCTCCACACTAATAAAAGGAGGACTATCATGGTAATGAGCATATTCTACTTCCGCTTCTATAGAAGAGTTGATGGACGCTTTTGGTGTTGATAATGTGCCTCGAACTACCTCAAGGAAACTAGAATTGGCGATATAAGGAATATGGTTCATGTTCTACATTGTGGTCAGAATATACTGACCTTCCTTTTGAAATTGTATAGAGATATGATCCTGATGGATGATGGTTTTTGAAACATGTATATAATCGCTTGGTGATACGGGAGTATGAATCCACTACTGAGAATCTATTAGAATATTCTAATGAGTAGAATCATTATGGATAGGAATATAAGCCTATCCGAAGGCCTGTTTCATTCTCACTTGGTGGTCCTTAGTTGAGAAGGGAGTATGAGCCTGATTCAAATCCTTTGGGAGGTGTCACTGGTCTTTCATGGAAGGATTATAAGACTACCCTGAGGCATGTGACACTCTCACCTAGTGAGACACAGTTGGAACAATAATATAAGCCTGGTCCAAATATGAATCTCTCTCCAGAATATGCCGACAGACCTCTGGAATGGGAGAAGGAATATGAGGCTCCTTTTGTATTTCCTTGGATTGATGTGGGTGAAATTATTCATCGATGGAAGTATGAATATGCACCTGGATCCCATGATCTACTGCAATATGCCAAGACGATTCATTAACAAAAATATGATCATATCCTAAGGCTTGTTCCATTCTCACTTAGTTTTCCCTAGCTAGAATGGAGATATATGCCCAATTATGGGCCTTGGATTGTGACGTTGGACTTATTCAATGCTAATATGAGCCTTTCCTGAGGCATGTTCCCCTATCAAATAGTTCTCCCCAGAAAGAATGTGGATATGAGCCTAATTATGAGCCTTTTAAGTATGATTCCATACTTCATCAAAAAGAATGTGCCCCTATCCTGAGGCATTTTTCTCCCTCGCCTGGTGAGGCCAAGTTGTTGCGTGAGTATGAGATTGGTCTCTTGACTCAACCCTTATCAAAATATACCGATAATCCTATTATAAAGGATCAATAATGTGATCTTTCTTAGATGCAACCACTTGATTTTGATGATCAGAGTGTTGAGTTGTTCTAGCTGTATGGATAGAAATATGGTACTATCCTTTTAACTTAAATGGTTATGGAATATTTCAGAGAAGTTCTTTAGCTATTTATAAAATATATTTTCATTTTATCAAAGTGTATAAAAGGATATAAGACGACATATTTTCCATCTCCACTAAGTACTGGAATATATCCTCAATTGAAGTAGGGATATGATCCCATTTTTTCCTCCTTCTGTTGAAATATGACAGTGATATTCATGCATGGGGGTATGGATATGCACCTCCCCATACCTGCTGTGGGAATATGACCGTAGATTTTTTTTGAGTAAACGAGGATAAGTTCCTTCTTAATAGATACCACCAGAATATGTTGGAAAACATCAACAGGAGTGGGGATATGCACCCTATTCTATATATATAGTGCCTTCATCCTCCAATTATTCTTCCATATATCCTCTGCCTGTGTGTCAAATGTGAAAATGTGTCGGGTGGTACCCTCAACAGGCGACCGACGGGTACCTGTGAGATGGTGTTGGTGATGGTGGTTGATAGGAGCCCTCCTAAAAAGACATTGAACCAGATGGGAGTTGTATTGGGCTCCCTAAAGCACTTTTAGTGGATATTGAAGGTTGTGGTTGTCACACTCTGTAGATAGGATCCCAAAGCAGTTTCTCATGGCAACGAGGGCCACGGGCTTAGCTAAAGCTTTTCTTGGGTGATGGGGACTCGCTGATTTTCATGCTTGGAGGACCTCATAGGAATCTTCCAAGGTTGGTATTCTACCATATCGATGGTACTCCTAAAACATCATGTTTTCCACCTTCCATTGGAGTTTTTGAGTAGGTGATATCATCTTTATTTTATAGAATCATCACTAAGATCATGTGGGTCTGTAAAGAAAACGATCCCAAAATTAACCGATCATTTTTTATTAGATATATTCACATCAGGATCACCATTTCAGTTTCGATGGATTAATAAGAGAAATAAATGGTGCACCAGATTATAACCCAGTAATTTTTTTATTGGATTTATTTCATATCGAGTTCAACATTTCTATTTTGACTGATTCATAATTGAATGAAATGGTTTGACAGATTATAACCAATTCATTTTTTTATTAGAGTTATTTCACATCGGGTTCACCATTTTTGTTTCGATGGATTAATAAGTGAATAAAATGTCTTGATGGATTATAAACTAGTAATTTTGTTATTGGAGTTATTTCATAATGGGTTTAGAATTTTTGTTTCGATGGATTAAGAAGTGAATGAAATGTATTGATGGGTTATAACCCAATAATTTTCTTATTGGAGTTATTTCATGTTGGGTTCACCATTTCAATTTTAATAGATTAAGAGGTAATCGAGATAACCCTCACCGATGTCGGTTCGGTTGGGCCTGATGATTTATTATGGGGTGTTTTAATTTTTTCACAATCATTAACATTGGGTTGTTATCATTATTAATAAAGACTCCCAATGGTTCCATCATCCATAACTGGGTATAGAGGGACATTCCAAAGGTGGCTGGTTAACTGGTGTTTTAGACCCAAAGACGCTTTGGGACTCACATTCTTCGAGATTATGGGATTTTGGGCTCATCACACCCTTTTGAGGGGAATTGTTTCCTACTTTGGGACTCTCTTATAAATTTAAGATAAGTTCTCTAATCTCTTCCTAATCCCAATATGGGGATGGTTACCATAGAAAAATGATTATGGGTTAATTCACTTTATATATAAAAGAAAGGGACTCTTATTGACTAACAAAGGAAAATATACCTTGTTAGTGAATCCATTTATATGTATATAAGGCCATTCATCCATTTACCAAATTAATGGGTAGCTTCTTTATATGTGGAATACATTTGATCAGGTTCTTTGGGATATAGTACCACACATGGAGGCAGTTTAACATTTAGAGTAGGGGATTGATTCATTATAAGGCATCTTACGTATCTTGGTGATTATAGGAATCAAAACCCAAGAAGTTATTTAAACCTGTGTAGTTTAACATCTTGTAAAGAGAAAATATGTACAAAAACTGAGGCACCATATATTTGAGATCTAGTCTCAAGGTGATATCTATTGTATCTTGGTTATAGAAATAATTAGAGTTATTGTAGTTCGAATGGTCCTTCATTCTGCTAAGGGATGAGGTCGAATGATCTGTCCAGGGGAATGATTGGGTCATGATGGTTGAAACTTTGGAGACATGGGTACTGCATTGAAAATGATGTTTATTTGGTCTCAGACATTAGGAAGGAATCCTATGTATCCTAGTTATTTCATGAATCAGAGTTCCCATAGTTCAGTTGAGTTGGGGATTGCACAATTTTGTTTCTCTTATCCTTTTAAAGGTTTATGATTTAGATGATATAATTATTGGAAATCCCTAAGATCATGTGATCTATACACATTTTGAGAAACAATGGATGGCATATAATCAATTTCATTGATTGAGTATGTGAGACTTATGTGGTGGGACTCAAATTTAGGAGCTTAATATTTGGACCGTACCTTGAGAAGGACTCCTACATATCTAAAATTGTTGAATGAATCAGACTGATCACATTTCACTTAGTTGGGTCTTATAATATAAGGTTTACCTTGTCTTTGTAGATGATTATGATTTAAATGATATGATTATTGTAGTTCGTTAATCCCACATGAGATATGCTCAGTGTGGGAAAGAAGGGATGGAAAATAATCAATTTCATTGTATTGATGTGATACTTATGTTTGGGGACTACCCTTTGGGTGGTGGATATGGATGTCAGGCCTCGGGGAGGCCTCCTATGTATATTGGTTATTTAGGGAATCATATTTCTCATATTTTTTATTTGAATTGGGGCTTACACAGTTTTGATTCACTTATATTCTGGCCTTACACACATTCGATGAACTTATGACTTCGTCTTTTTTCCTACTTGACATGCATCGATTGACCATTTGATATGCCTTAGTTGTCTTCCTGAAATGTCAGAGAATGTCTATCTGACATGTTATAATGAAATCACGTGATCCTATTGACTTGTCTAAGGGACATCGCATATTCTAGATGACATTTCTAAGGGTTGTGTCATGACCCTGGTTGAATTTTCTGAAGGACATTGCATGAACACAATGTTTTTCTTTGGAATCCTTCACTTGACCCTAGAAGACATGTCTATAGGATGCCGCTTGATCTAGCTAACATGTCAAGGTATCATCACAAGTGTTAGATGACACATATGGAGGGAATCACGAGAATCAATGTGAAATGTCTCAGAGGGTGTCACATGTCCTGGTTGATATGTCTAGAGGGCATCACATGACCTGGTTAGATTGGCTTCAGGGCCTCACAAGAGCCAGTTGAGATGTTTGGGTGCTACCGTGAGAATCGAATGACCTGAAATGACGCTTCTATATGGATCCGGAAACATGTCTAAAGATAATTTCAAGAGTAGGATGGAAAACCCAATGTTCTCTAAGAGACCTCGTCGGCATGTGTGGAGAGTTCCATATGACTCACTTTGACATGACTAGGTGACTTTGCATGATCCAAATAGTATAACAAAGGAGTGTCACATGATATGAGAGATGTGTATTGGTGTTGTCTCATGTCTTGGATGGTTCATGTGAAGCGCATAAGGATCATCGTATATGTTTTTTTATAATCCTCTTATCATTTAGTCTTTTTTCTTGCCTTTATATTAAAAATGACTTAGACTTGTTCGGTGTTAGCTTGTTTTTAGTGTCTCATGATCAATAAGGTGTGTGGTATGTCCTTCGTGTGTTCTACCAGAGATCCTTTGGGTGATCTATGATGATCACACAAATATATTCAGATGACTAATCCAATAGTTTTTCAGATCTTTACCTCATGTGGAACTTTTTTATCATAAAATACATTGATCTAATAAATAATCTCTTGAATCAGTGCAAGATTCCAAGGATCCATCTATCTTTGTATATCCAAATATCCTCTTGATCGTGATAGGTCATTGTGTATTTTTTCATGATGGGGTGGTGGATTTATAGGACTCTCCACTATGGTTTTCTACACCTTTGAGCATCGTATCTTGCATGAATCTAGGATGGAGTAAGTGAGGGGATTTAGATCCATGAAACTTCATGAGTCTCTATCATGGATTTCATTCGAGGGTGTTGCCTGATTTTCAATGACCAAAAGTTACTCCCATAAATTCTCACTTTAATGGATTATTTCTAATTAATGTTGATTTTTGAATCACATGGGAAAGTATAAAAACTTCTTTTTTGTCATATTGACATGTTAAAGGGACTTTACAATACCAGAAGGCCTATTGAAAGGCCTTCATGGGATCTCAGATGACTTTTCTAGGACCTTCCATCAGACAAGGATGGTTTCTCAAGGGGCCTTCATGGGATCAAGATGGCTTGTCTAGGAGTCTTGTGAGACTGTGCCACAGACAAGCTTAGCACGTCGCATGAATTTTATGACTGCGAGTGCTACTGCCTCCTCCCTATTTTAGTTCATTTAATTATTTTACATATTTTAGGATTCATGTGAAGTTGAATAAGTATTTTCCAGGAAAAATACACTATTTTTTTGGTACATCATGTGACCAAGAAGTTCCTATGAGAGATGCACAATCATTTCATGGGAAAACCCGTCCATTTTTCTTTAGGGATCCAAAAGAAGAGTGCATGGTTGTATGTACATACCTGAGGATTTATATGGGACAAGGTAGATAAATCATAGCGATTTTGTGAGATGAGGTGGGTATGTCACCAGGGAATCACAGTTTCCTATAGACTGTTTGGGGCACATCACATGTCCTTTACGACAACGAGTGTCTCCCACCTCCTCCCTCTTATTTCCATTATTTATTTTATAAAAATGTTAAGGTTCATGTGATATTTTTTAGATTTTCTCAAGGATAATTACACTTCCCACTGGTGATGCATCACAATATTTTTATGACCACAAGATACTTTTGACTTTTGGAAAATTTCCATCTATTTTCTAAGGATTTTTAGATGGTTTATCAGGAGATTTCCAATGAAAAATCATGTGTCCTAGGTGAATTAATTCGTATGCCACTCCATGGACATTGGTTTTCCATAGAACCTTCACAATAGTAGAAATACTCGTCAAAATATGCTCTATAGGATCTATTGTAGTTTATGCACAACACATATTTCTTTCATGTGACCTTATGATGGTCACACAATCAAAAGTCCTTTGAAGGTTCACACGATCCATATGTCTCAGACACCTTCTTCTTCCTTTGATTTTGCAGGGAAAATAATACCCATATTCAGGTATTTCTTCCTATGTGAATTTGTCTATGCTCATTTGGTGGGAGCCAATAGAGTGAAATACTACTCTCAAACCCAACACTTTCCATTTGTGTTTATCACCTATTTCAATTTATTTTCAACAATATTATTCTAAGACCTCTATAAATTAATTTTTAATTATATTTATGTAATAAATACATATGAATGATATTCGTAAAGGTTATATAGGTTATTTATGGATGAAATATGATTTAATTCAAAACACCTACACTTATCACATGGTGAGATAAAAACTATATTGTAATTTCATGTTATGTAAATTCCTATAATGTCGTATTATATGAATTCGGGTGTCATAAGAAAGGCATGAAATAAGATTTCAATCCATTTCCATATTCTAACTAGAAAATCATAATTTATAGTTGGGATAATTCATTAGGATCCTTTTTTATGGAATTTTCATGCCACTGAATTCGATGAATTTGGGCAGCTGGGATCTCTCCCATAATGAATATCATAAAAGCACATTACAATACTTGTAACACAAAAAGAGTTTATTTATTTATTCATGTGATGAATGAAAGATGAGGAATTAACTCATGAATTATAGTGAATGAGTTTAGTTTATGAACACCCAAGGACCATCCTCAATGGTTCTATAAAGATGCACTGTCATATGATGGTAGTGGGCATTTCTATGTGATGCCCATCCAAAACTCCCAAACCATATGATCTTATATTCTTCTACCTTAACATATTGAGATTATATAACATCATAGAATGAATTAAAAGATCATATGTATGAAATATTATTCCCCAACACTACTAAAAAACTAGGTTTATCTAGCACTGGGGTTTTAACAGTGCTAGCAAAAATCCCAGTTAAAAACACACTTTGTTAATGCTAGAAAAAGCGATGTTAAAGGGGGTCATTAATAGTGTTTTTAGTGTTGTTAAAGGGGGTATTTAACTATTCTTTTTAACATTGTTAAAGGGAGTCATTCATAGTTCTAAAAAAGAACTTTTAATGGGAGACCTTTATCAATGCTTTTAAAAAATAACTGATAAAGTCTCTCCCTTTAGCAGTTCTAGTAAAAAAGTGTTGATAAGGGGGGTATCAATGCCTATAAAGTTGGGCTGATAAAGGGGGGGTTTTATTAGCACTTTTTTAGAAGCACTAATAAAGACCCCCCCATCGGTGGTTTTTTACTAGCACTGATAAAGGGTATATTTTAAAAAATATTATATTTTGATTAAAAATAATATATAAATTTATAAATTTATTTATATTGATATAAATATATTATATATTTTTTAAATAGGTTTTAGACAAATAAATAGGCATTTAAAAATAATGAATAAGATATTTACTGAAAATGTCTTATAAAATAATAAAAAAAATATTTTTAATTAATTATTTTCTAATTATTATTGAGTTATATGCATTTAATAACAATTTTAAGATAAAAAATCAAAAAAATATAAAGGATCTAAAATAAGTTGAAAACATAACTCGAACTTCAAACGACCATAAATTTTGATCTATGTGTCTATTTGGACTATACCACATATCAAATTGAAGCTTGTGATAATATCTTTGTCATGTTAACCAGGTAAGATATCATTCAATATTTCTTCATGGAAAAAATATGCATCAAAGGATTATAAAATGAGTTTTTAGTCAGGATCCCCCAATTTTTTAACATTAGATTGAATTACAGCCTTGTTTAAGGGGGTCTTATGAACGTTTTTAGTGGGGAATATATTTATTCCCTAGTATTACATTAATATTGATATTTTTGTTTTATAATTTTATCATCTATTATATTATAATTTTATTAAAAATCAATTATATAGAAATATATACATATTTTTTATATATTGACAAATAAAAGTTTAATTTTATAAATAAGTATTTAAAAAAATTTATATATATAATATATTTCACAATATATAAAACTTATATAGATAAAAACTAATATGAATTTTATTTAAATAAAAATGTATCAATATTTATATATCCATACAATTAATGTATATATAATGTTTATATATATGTGTCTGTGAGTGTGTGTCTTGATAAATAGATATATATTTATCTGTATATTATAATATATGTCAATAAATACTAATATGTAAAATGTGTAAATAAATATAAACATGTATAATTATATTTATAGATTCACATATATATATATGATATAAGTATGTTCGTATGTATTTATAAATACACACACACACACACACACAAATATTATATATATATATTTAAAAAATATATAAATATATATATACACAAATATATAAATATATGGATTAAAAAATGTAATAATATATATATAAATATATATACATATCATAAAATGTAAATAAAAACAATATATGGGAGAGGAAAAGGTGTTGGTAAGTCGGAGGTCTCAGGTTCAAAACTCACTTGAGGCAAGGGAACATGCAAGAGAGTGAGATTATTTAAATCTCTAATAAAATAGTAGAGGAATCGTTGGTAAAGGAGGGTGGTAAGAATTGATAAAAAGGTGGGGCATGACCAAAAAAATATCCCCTTTATCAATGGGGCCTTTATCATCATTTTATTAGCGTTGTTAAAGGGGGCCTTAACAATGATAAAAAAGTGCTGATAAAGTTTTCCTTTAACAGTGCTAAATAGTGATAATAAAGGCCCCTTTTATCAGTAATTTTTATGAGCATTGTTAAAGCTAACCCTTTAACATCACTTACATTATCAACACTTCTATAGTGCTGATAAATCCATTTTACTAGCAATGTCAAAGGCCTAATTTGTAGTAGTGAAACCAATGGATATACCTATGGAGATGGGATATCATTTGGATACCATTATTGTTCTACATAAAACTATTTTATGGTTTAAAGACATTACAATTAATTATTGGTGTAAGGTACCTTGTTTTACAAACTTATCTTTTTATAGTTTATACCATATTTTATATTTTTATACATGGGTGATCTGGACATGGGATTCAATCACTTCCACTGTTGTTTTTAGACACCTTAGAATCCATTTAGTGGTATCAGAGCATCTTATGTACCTAGATTTAAAAAAATCATGAGTGTATTTAACTATATATACATTGTAATATATATCATATAATTACCCATTGAATATGACTCCTAATTTGTTTTATGGGTTTCATATCGCAGCATATAATATGTGATATTTTAAGCCATGAAATGGTTGAAATCCATAGTTTTTTTAAAATATCATAGGCTATTTACTTCTATATATTGTAGAATATGAAATTGAACACTTTTTTTAGAAAACAAATCATTGTATCATAAAAACAATATGATGAATATCATTAAAAATAATTCATAATCACCGAGGGATTATATCACATGCTACCATTTATATATCATAAAAAATGATATATAATAAGGCCTATCATAAATTATGATATATCCTGAATCGTAAAATAAAATTAGTCAATAAAATTTTAATTTTATTATATTCAATTTTGAATTTAATTAGTTAATTATAAATTTTTTATGAATAATGAAAAGGATTATTTTGGGAATATTTATTAATTTATAGTGTTTATAAATTATTTAATTATAAGGTGTTTATAATTAATTAATTATTTTTTATTAAATATATAATAATAATTATTTCTTTATATAAAAATATAATATTAAATACCTTTTATCAATTTTATATGGATTTTTAAATAGATGGTAAATAAAGTGTTTATTTAGTAATCTAAATGGGTAATTTATAAAGAGTTTATAAATTAATAAATATGACATAATATTAAGTTTGTTTTATCATAAAAACACTCTATTTTTTAATGAAAAAATGATCACCCATACATGATCCCAACATAAAAATTTGAAAGAATCACCATTAAGGAAAAAATAATAAGTAGAGGCTTGGAGCACCGACCTTAGTAAACCTTTTACACAATAAGAGAGGACTACTAATAGTATAGTAGAACTCAACCTCCCAAGTAAATTTCCCATTAGAATAAGAGAATTTTCTAGCATATTTCCTTCTCTCCAAGTGTGTGAGACGTTGGTACCCTCTTACATATTCATGGTGTAGGATCAAATAATATAATAGATAAACTAGTGAGTGTACTCATGCTTCTTAAGTAAATTAACAATGGTGTCAGTATCCATTTAAATATAATCCAAATATCTACCTCACATAAAGAACAAGTTGATACCAAGTAGCAGTTCATTGTCTTCTACTATCAAGGATTATCTCGTCCTAATGTTGGTAGTGAATGTCAATACCATCAAGTCATATAGATCACAAAAATTACCCCACACCCTCCCCCATCCTCCTCGTAATATCATTACATTCAGATCCCTATGTGTTCATATTAAAGTCATAATAGGGGGATTCTATCTAACCCACTTCCCTCACTACACATAAGTGGGTTGAGAACTCAAATTAAGTGTTTAAATTTAATAAAATTATTAAATGTTTATAATTATTATTTTTAAATGTTTAAATTAATTGATATTTATTTGGAAATTATTTAGACCTCCTAAAACATCTTGATTATTTATATGGTCTAGGTTTAAATAATATTAAGTTTATGGTATAAAGGTTATATAAATTTTCTACATAATAAAAAGTGGGTTATAAAATGTAACTAATTCATGAAATATTATATACTTAAATTAATATTCCATATAATGAATAATAATAATTTTACATATTATAAAGTGAATATAAAGTGTTTATATTCAAGAATTATAGAAATGTCTATAATAAATAAAGCCTAATTAGAAAATGTTTATAGTGATCTTTTATTTATGAAATGTTTATTGATTATTATCACATATTCAAAATTTAAAATCTTCATTTATTTAAAGGTAATTTCATTATTTTATTCATGATTATAATAATTTATAATATGAATTTTCATGTATGATTTAGTTTATGAGATATATTTATTCTTATAAAACTGTTAATCACAACATTACATGCTAACTACATCACCAAAAGATTTAGTTTTCATCTACCTTGAACTCGGTTTATAGTCACAGTTATTAGCTTGAATATAGTTGGTGAATGTATTTTATACATATTAGGTGTTAGAGTTGTGATTAATATGATTCTCACTTGAGTAATGTTTCCCATGGAGAGGGACTTGGGGTCGGACTTCCCACTGACTTGGTGGATATTACAAGTTCTACAAAGGTGGGGGATAGCTATCTAATATTCTAAGATTACTCATGTGAATATTTCAAATATAATATAATTATAAAAATTTAAAAAGAGGGTTCATATACCTTATGCATGTGATTCATTTTGATATATTTAGATATTTTTGGTTTCTATTTGTGGGTGAGTAACACAAATTGAGGGTAGTGTATAGAGTTACACATCAATATGGATTGAACATATTAATTTGGTCGATAGAATAGGATTCAAAAACTAAATTGTTAGAATCTTTCTTAAATGAATAGAATAACATGAGATAAGATGGTAAGATTAAATCCCCTTTAAAATACAAAGTATTATAATCCTTCTAAATCATCACTTGTCAAGACCTTGATCATACAACTTAGTAGGTCATGTTTAATATGACTACCCCTAGATTATCTTGTGTACGGAAATCAAGTAACAAGTGACCCTAATGGTTATGTGACTTATTCTTGTAATTTTATTTGGGTTACACTTATCTGGAAACCCTAAAGATTAGGATATTAGAGGAATAAAGTTATTATTATCCATTTGATGGATTGAAAAAAAAATCACTCAATTATCTAAGAATCATGTATGATATGATTGAAAAGAATTCTCTACAAGATATATTCATGGATTATTTACATGAAAAAACCTATTTAAGTCATGATGAAATATGGATTTTGTTTCAATAATAGATACAATGTATTCTAAAGTGGTCATAATTTTAGTGGGAATCCATTTTGTAAAATTACTTATTAAATGGTAATAAAACATGACTCTCATATGATAAAATCTTATATTGAAGATAATAATATCATCATCATAAAACATAAATTTGAGACTGATCATTAGTAAATATAAGATTAATGTAAACAACTCCTTAGATTGGTTAAGTAATAATGGTTCATAAGTATATCGCAAAAATTATTTACGTTAGGGCCAAATATTCCTCAGTAACCAAGTGATAAAGTTGTTCAATAGGCGATTAAAGATTCTTATGAAGCATGGAATGATTCACATAGAGTTTCAAAGTCATTAGATTTAAATATTTCAAAGGAATTTTAGAGTTGATCCCAAAAGTGGTTGACTGAATAAGGATTTATCATGGATTAGAGAGCTTATCTATAATTGTTTTAGAGTTGATATAAAATTATTTTGGATGATAATTCACATTGTATTGAATATGATGCGATATGAGGTAATGTTACCGATAGATTTTCCTAAAAGTTTTTTGGAAGATATCAAAAATATTTTTAAATATTATTTCATGTGTTATCATATATGATATGATATAAGGTGGAATGGTACCATAACTTATATGCTTTAGTTTAAGTGGTATATTGAAGTATATATATGCCATAAATCTATATGTATGAGATGGATAAAGGTTATATTGGTTTTATATTCTTAAAATATGATTTCATTAAAAATACATACACCTTTTGTATAGATTTATAGAAACCATACCAAAATGACATATTATGTCACTACCTGTTATGTCATATCATACAACTTGGGTTTCATAAGGTAGGCATGAAAGGAGATATTATTCCATTGACTTATTCTACCTGGGAAATTCTAAAGTGTCATTAGGATAAGTTGTTAAGAGTCCTTTTCATGGAATTTAATTCCACTAAATTTGATAATTTTGGTCAGATGGGATCTCTCCCACAATAGTTATCATTAAAGCTATGTTACAAGAGTTGTAACACATAATTAGTTCCTTTATTCTTACATACAATGAATCAAGGCTGAGTAATTAACTCATGTTTCATAACACAAGAGTTAAATTCTATAACACCAGAGGAGAAATCTCAAGGGTACTATAAATACCCACTTCCATGTGATGGTTGTGGTCATGCTTTCATGACACATTAAAAAACTCTATAAACATATGCTCTTATCTTCTTCTTACTTAGAATAATGAGATAATATCACATCATAGATTAAAGGGAAATACCATATATAATACATGTGATTCAATAGCCTTAGATATATTTATAAACATGGGATTCCATTTGGCTACCATTTGTTATCTATATCAAACTATATGATGGTTTGAATACGTTATAGTTGTTTATTGGTGCAATTAATGCAGTTTTAAGGACTTATTCACTTCTAGTTTATAGTATATTTAGTATTTATACAAATAGGTTATATTGGGATGAGATTCAATAATTTCATTTTTTATTATTATACATCTTAGAATCCCATTACCTTTTCATTTATTTCCCTTTTTTCTTCTAGGGATATGAATGTTCTTACTTCATTGGGATGAATGATAAGATACTGTCATGATTTTTTATCAATGAATTTTCCTGATAACTCTTCATAATTAATATTATGTTTATTTTTATCCTATCCATGAAATATGAACTTTAATTTTTAATTCTACTGTGAAATTTCAAAATTACGTCTTCACTTATTCTTTTGAGGTACTTCATTATTTTATTCATTTATATTTACATTACAAATTCAATATGCAATCCATGATTTACACTTTAGTTTATTTCATGTTTATGATTGATATATTTTATTTTCTATGTGACATGCATGATTATGGATATTTTATGATGTGATGGGTGATTCTATAATTATATAACCCTCCACTCCATTGGTTAATGTGATATATCTCAAGAGATTATGTGTATTATGCATGAACATGATAATATATTGGTTTACATTGTATTAAATGAGGATTTGTACACATAGTTTATGCATGAACATGGTTCTATAATTGTTAACAATTTATGTCTTAGATTTAACCATAATGTTATGATGTTTCATTATTATGTATACTCTATATCCCATGTCTCTTTCAAATGATTCCATCATGTTTTTTAGGATGATACTTTTCTTATGATATAGTGATGATGATTATTGTCACCCTTGTACTATGTTAATTCATGTCTCATATTCCTTTCCTAATATATTTCCTCTTACTAAGATTTTATCTCACACATTCCTTGATTTATTCCCTCAAATGATTACATGTGGTAAGGAGAATATGAAAGATAATTGGAGGAAAATATTGAATAAATTAAATAAAGTTTAATGTTAATATCTGATTTTTTTGTAGGAACCTATGTTTTCCAAGATACTAATCCTTTCAATGTAGTATTGTATCAATATATTTTTAACTTATAATTGTTGTAATAACTATGTATTAAAGATGCAGTTCACTATAGTTGGTATCAATGGAGGGTTTAGTTTTTTTTAAAATTAGCTTAGAAATAGATAACATAGGATAAACTTAGGGATTCTATAAGTGAAGACTTTAGAATTGATTTACATAAGTTATAAGTTATTGATAAATACTTTATTGTCTTATGTTTTGTTATAACATTTTCTTATTTTTAAAAAATTGGGTGTCTGAATCAATAAAATTAAAAGATGATAGGAACATTCACTCATTTATCGTTGTGTTTTATTCAATTAGATTTTTATACATTCATTTATTATATCCTTTGAGTTTTCTAGAACTATTTAGTCATCTCCCTGATACCATGAAGTAGATATATCTGTGAAAACACCCATCAATGCAGTCATTTCAACCTAAATGTTGGAATATTCCCTACACTACTACAAAATAGACCTTTAACAGTGTTGGCGTTTATCAACACTTTTTTTAGCACTAACAAAGGTCTATAATAAAATGAAATAATTAAACAAATAAAAATTAAAAAATATATATATTAATAAATTTATTTATTAAATAATTATTTGATAAAAATGAATAAATTAAATATACATATATATAAATTATAAATAGTAATAAATTGTATATATTAAATATATATATTTTTAGTATGAATAAAATGAAATAATTAAAAAAATAAAAATAAAAATGAGTAAATTAAGAAAAATATTAAACATTTTAATAATTAAATAATAATTTATAAAAATGAATATACGTTAATAATTAAACAAAAAAATTAAAAATTAATATATTTCAAAAATATTAAAAAAATATTACTAAAAAATTATTAATAAAAATAAATAAGTTCAACATATATGTATTAATTATAAATATTAATATTAATATATATTAAATATAAATATACAAAATATGAATAAAATTTAATTAATAATTTAAAACCTCTTAATGTCTTATTCATTTTTAATGTTATTTTATTTTTCAATTTAACATATACCAAATGCATGTTAAATTGATTTCACATATATATATGTAATTAATACATTTTTATATTCAACACACATACCCAAATATTAATGCAATTAATAAAATCTTATATAGAAACACATATATACCCAATATTTATGTAATTTATTCAAATTTTAGTATATTTTAGAATTTTATTAAAACATATATGATACATTTAAAATATTATGTTTTAATATTTAAATTTTATTTATTTATTATTATTATTATTATAGGAATTACTATTCATTTTTTATATTTAATATTTAATATTTAATATTTCATTTATTTATTTATTTACTATTACTTTCAATATGTATTCATATTTAATTCAATATATATTCATATTTTTTTAATAATTTATATTTATTTAATAAATCTTATTTAGATTTTCAATATTTTTAAAGTGTGTTTGTTTTAATTTATTCAATTTCAAGCAGTTTTAAAATTCATGTATTTAAGATTATATATTCATTAAATATTTTCAACATATATTTCTAAATAAATATTTATAAATAAATATGTATAAATAAATATATTTATAAATTTATTAATTTATATTTACTATATTTATAAATTAATATATTTATAATTACTATAAAATAAATAAATATTATTTTTCAAAAAAATAATTTATATAATTATAAACAAATAATTATATATATTTAAATAATTATAAAATTATAATAAATTTATTCACATAATTAATATGATATATTTATATATTTATATATTTATTAAATGTATATAAAAATATATACAATTATATGAATATATAAATAATAATTTTCATAGAATTATTCATATATTTATAAATAAATTAGTATTATTTAAATAATTATAAAAATATAATAAATATATTTAAATGATGAATATATTTACTATTTTTATATTTATATTTATATTTATTTATTATATATATATATAATTATATAAATATATATAATGATATAAATATAATTATAATTATAAATAAATAATTATATATTTGAATAATTATAAAATTATAATAAATATATATAATTATATAACAATATTTACAAATTTTTTTATTTATAATTATAATTATAAATCCTTTATCATCGCTAAAGTATTAGAACTGATAAAGGATCCTTTTATCAGTGCTAAAAAAGAACTGATAAAGATACCTTCTACCAGCGTTTATCAATTTAGTGCTGAAAAAGGGATCTTTATCAGATATTTTTTTGATAGCACTGATAAAAGTGTCTCTAGTCTATTTTAAAAAACCTTAATCATGACTGATTCAGTCATGATTCTCAATCTCTTACATAAATCCCCTACTATCAATGCTCCTCTGATACGTTCCTTTAGACAAATCAAATCTAGAATCCAGGGTATGTTATTTTCTCATTTTATTCTCTTGTTGATTGATTTTTGGTTTCTGTGGTTTGTGTTTTTGCACCATTATCCTCACTTTTAACTTCATAGTTTTCTCTAGTGGTGGGGGAATTCATGGGTGTTGATGTAAAGGCCTTACATATTCTTGGGTTTAATGCTCACTCATAATAGTAGTTCCTTCCTCCCAGGGCTGGCTAAAATTTTAACGTGATTCTAGAAAAAACTCGCTTGGATAGGAACCATGATTAACCCTACTTATCTTCCCCTATAGAGAAAAAAAGATGTCAGCTAATTACTAACTTCAAATCACTGATGATCAGATGCATAAAGTTGTTGTGATGTTGTGAGGCATGTGATGAGAGGATAGGAATTTTTTTATAATTTATGATTTAGACTTGTTCTTTCAAATTCTAATGAATGTTTCAATTGGGGTGGAAAATAAAATTGCTTTTTTCTCCATTAAATGTAGCATTGGAACTGCTATGTAGTGTTTTGTTTACCAAGAGTTCAAATCCATCTCTTTTTGGACTCTCTCATCACCTAATTCAATTTTTCTGATCGAAAAAATTTATAAAAAACAGAATCCGAGTAGAATTCATTATATATGATATTTATTTGATATATTTAAATTCTAGTGATGGAAAATAGAAATGGGTAGTGTGCATAACATATTATAGGTCTCAATGATTTGTACATCACATGTTCCATACTTTTTTCAAAATAATGATACATTGATAGGTATATTTATTTATATGTATATGTTAATATTATATGCATTTCAATTTAATGTAATGCTTTTAATGAAAATTTGGTTCAAACATTATCAATTCTCACCTAATATTATATGGTTTCATGGTATTTTCTAAAATATTATTTTATTAAAGTGATAAAAAGTAAACACTTATGTTTAAAGAATTATATTTTTAAAATTTAATATGTTTGAATTAAGAATTAAAATTTCATTATGGTTATTTTTTAATATGTGTTAGTTTAGAGTATACTTGGGATAAACATATTTAAAAAAAATAATAAGTGTTAGGTTTTATTTTGTTTTTGAAACAAGTATGTCTTCAGTTTTTTATTATAATTATATATAATAAATACTTTCCCATTAAATATATAAATTACTTCATGATTTCATTTAGGATAAGTTTATCTATATTAATTTCACAATATATTGATCGTGTATGATATGTAAGAGTTTATAATGTATGACTTTTAGAGTATTTTTTAATAGAGAATTTATTTTTTATTAAACATTGAATTATCATATACATGATTTAAATAATTCAAAACTATTTAAATAAATCCATTGATAAGGGTTTTATATTGGTTTTTAATATAATAAATGACAGTTAATGGTTTTAATTGCGTTAGATTTGAGAAAAAATGGGTTATATATAACCTTGCTCAATTATTATGCATTGAAATTTCTATAATAGAAATATTTAAGTGATTATAATGTTATATTATTTGATTAAGGAATATTATGTTTATGATACCATATTACTTATAGTTTTTATCTATGTATTTAATATTTTATTTTTCAGATGAAATGGTTTATAATATATATGTATTGATAGGATAAATATATTCTTTAAATTATTTTATTTTAATCGTACACAAATATGGTTTTAATCAGCATTATATTGTAAAATGAACTAATACACATTTATAAATAATTTTTCAGACTATGGGAACTATATGAATTATTATAAAATTTAACATTATTTTTTCTAAACGTTATAATTTTTGGAAATGAAAAACTATTTGTGGCTTTTATTAAGTAAGTATTCATTTTTATCTTTGTATACATTTTTTACTAATTTCTGAACTATTTTTTTTGATTACTTTTCTAATAATTTGTTCTCTGGAGTAATTTTTTTTGAAAATTATTTTATTTAACGTAATATATAAGTATTTTTTTGTTAATTTTTTATAAATCTTTCCTTATTATATTTTCATTGAATAATCACTTGATATTATTTGAAATTATTTTTAATACACCTCTGAATGTATGATTACAATATTTTTCTATAAAAAATACATGTTTGGATGTGATAAAAATAATATTTATCATATATAATAATATGATGGGTATTATGTGAGGGATAGGTAGGGTATTTTATAATGTGATCTATCATAGACATGTTAGTGATTCATCATGGGCTAGGATGATGGTCGTGTGACATTTGGGTTGTGTTTGTTCTTATTTATGGTTTTTCAAAAGTTAGGTCTAACTAATGTATTGTAACTCCCATTATGTGGTTCTTTCATAAGGGAACCAATTATGATAATAATTCCCCAAATTTAAAATTAACTTCCTAATAAAAATGGATATGTTATACCCATTTCATTATTTTAATGCAATAAGTACATGTGATTTTTATCCATAAGGGATAGTCTTAGATGCTAGAGGTATGATGTCAAATGTCATGGTACCTAGGATGTGGTTATTTCCAGTGGGAGATAAATAATTTTTTCTCCTCCTATGATTAAAATGTTAACATCTTATTAGTGAAATGATTTGAATGTTATGGAAAAACCATGGCATAAACATATGGTATGATTAGTATAATTCACCGGTATGAAATAAAGTCAGTACATTTGATTATCATGGTGTCCTGGTCAGTTTATATTGACATTAGTTGCATGTATATTTTGAGTGTTACTACTTTGAGCATATACTAAATATATGTATTGTTTTATATTTTAAAGGCCATGTTAGTATTTACCTGTTTATTTTTATACTCAAACCCTACACATAAACCTAAGTGGATATAGAGCTCTTATATATGAGATGCATGTGAGGGAAAAAGAAATGTAACAAAGATTATAGTCAGTGGAACTCAATGAAGATGAGTTAATGTTCTCATAGTAGTGTCAGTGACCTTTCAGAATTTTGAGATGAGATTTTATATTTGAAATTAATATTTGGTAATTTAAAAGGTTTAAAGGAGACAATTTTCATCATCACCAGATTCAATTCACAAACAATTATTATTGAATCTTTTTTTTCTTGAGACTCATCTCTATCTCTTCTATATTTATTAAAATACTATGAGCAGTAGTCATCTAAAATGATAACTAGTACCTCGTATGGGATGAATACTCCTTAGAGTAGTTCAAACAACATAGGTTCATGTCCATAAGAGATAGAGGATGAGTCTCAAGCAACAAAATACAATAATAACTATTCGAGAGATGAAGTTGATGAGAATGACAGTGGTCCATATCTTTCACATTTAAATTAATTTAGAGGATAACACCTAAAATAGTAGAGTAATTATTTTCTTAAATTCAATTAAAATTTAATTCAAAATAAATTAATGTTGATTTTTTGACAAAAGAGTATGAAGATATGGTTGAAGAGTTCATCAGGTTTACAATAGAGCATTCATATGACCCTTCTCAAATCTGTTTTCTATGTTTACATTGTTTTTATTCAAGACAAATTAAATGTTTTAATACTCAGGAAGACAATGTCTTCTTCACATGATGATATTACCAGTCTTGAGGAATAATAGGTTGTTGATGATGAAACCACATAATTTTTATGGGATTAACAACACATTGATGAAAAAAAACAATGATGAAGAATCATAGTGTTGATCTAAATAAGCAAGGAAAGAAGTTAGGGTATAAAATTTGAGGTTGGATGGAATCAATACGGCTAACCTATTGACCCCCACAAGTCAATGTTCATTAGTTATATTGGGGTCACAATATGGATGAATGTGATGATTGATATTGATTCTGGGAACCAAATCCAACTTGTAACAAAGAAAACCCTTTGGAAATATATAATGATAATGTTACGATATACTTTCTTTATTTTACTGAAAAATTATATAATTAAACATTGATTTAATTTTCATTATTCATTACAGAGTTTGATTATTTTGCAAGATTTCCATAAGAAATTTTTCTACATGGCCTCTAGAAAATTGAAAAGGGGATTCTAGTATCTTATTACCAAGTAAAATCTTAGTGATTATGAGGGGAAAGTAAATCCCCACCCACCAGTTAGTTATGCACACATTATAAAATAGAAAAAATGGAATTTTTTCATCAATCATCATAAAGAGAAATCATTTCAAGTTCATTTAAGTGGATAATATATTTTCTTATATTATTTATTTTATCCAACTTCATTCAAAATTTTAAATTTAATAAACAGAAAAAGAGTTCTAAAAATAAAGATTGTGCATCAAAACCAATGTACCCCTATGAAAAAAAATGGTGGGGTACACTTCACTAGAGAAGAAATTTGTATATATTTCAAATCAATAATAACATTTTTATGGGATATGAAATAAAAAATGTTTATTTTTTTATATTCACATTGATGAATCGATATCTTAAGCAACTTCCATCCCACATCATGTGCTATGGAAGGAGGCTCGTGTAAATAAGGAGGATAAACTAGTTGATGAAAACAAAAAAGAGGTATGAGAAACATGTGTATGTATGAAAAAATAGTAATTCATTATTCTTTATAATATAATTACAAAACTATATATATTTATGTTAATATTTTTAAATATATTTTAGACATAAGAATCAGCAATGACCATACTGAAATAAAAACTACTTGCAGTTTCTTTAAAGAGACCAGAATAATATGGTCACGTTAGAGGATTAGGTTATCGAGTGTCTCCTAAATATATTTCAAGAATATAGAACTATGTAAAGATACATATAATATGGTGAAATTATTTCAGACATAAAGTGATTCACTACAAGATATTATTTTTTGGTTTTGTTTGGAAAACCAACGTATAAGAAAGAATCAAATCAAACTGGCAGTGGAACAAAGATCCACACATTAACCAAATAACCCCACTGTAATTGAGTCTAGTAATTCCCCTCAAATAAGTAACTTCCCCAAGGTAATAAATGTTTTCATTACTATTTCTTCTAAATTTGAATCAAATAACTTTTGATAACTTTATTTTACTAAATTTTTGTATGGTAAAATTGTATGTGATTTATATTTGTCAACATCCATGCACCACCTTGTTGTGAGGGGTATGAAATATAATATCCCTAGAGGCAAGATACACATGAAATAAATCCCATTTTATCACATGAGAGTGGGGATTTACATAGCTTATGAGCTGACTGCTAAGTTTCCTTTTCCACTTGATGAATCGGATATTAGAACAGTCAATGATGCTATTGGAACTTTCATAGAATAGTTTTCTAATCTTATAAAGATACATGATGTGTGTATTTAATAATTTTTTTAATATGAAAACCCTATAAAGGATTATTAAAAAAGGTCTAAAGTGAGGTATGATATTACACATGGATAAAGTTATGTGGAAATGGAAGGTTGAATCAAGGCAATCTAGTGAATCGACAAAGAAATCAAAACAACATTTTGAGTGTACCTTCTCCCCACCAGTTCTTGAGAAAAATTTATTATAATTAAAAATTTATGAAGATAAAACATTTAAATATGAAAATATTTCTTCCATTATATATGGAAAATAAAAATTTAGAGCTTTCATGAAATACATAATTGGTCTCAAGATCATAAATGAGATTCTCAAGCTGAATGGATAAGAGTATCAACTGTGAATACATACATTAGGCACATTTTTATAATACATTTTTCCAAATAGCGAGATAATATGTTTATTAATGTCAATAACTATTAATATTTTCTACATGTGTTTATATTATTACTATATAAAGGTAAAATATTACGAAGTGCGATTTGTATTCATTAGTCCATGTATCATTTCTACAGAAATGATTAATTTGGATAAGGAAGAAATTGAGAAAAAAATAGATGAGATACTTGAATAATTTGATTTAAAATATCAAACAACATACTTCTATATATATATAATGTAGAGTTAAAACTATAAAATCTAATCACATAAAATATATTCCTAATTATTGGAATACTTATTTTATTTTATTTTATTAGGCAGTACTGAATGCCTATCATAGTCAATCTGGATACCCCAAATATTTTTTTGTATCCAATGCGTGGATATCCAACAAACTAACCATGCATGATGTGTATTCTAAAATTATAATGCACTATAATCAATATTTTATAGATAAACATAAAATTATATGTTTCAGTAAATGTTTTAAGAAGAATTTTTTTATTATAGGGTGGTTGGTAAATATATGATAAATAATGGAATGAAGTAAGTGTTTGAATAGATAAAAGATGTGGATTACTAAAAATGGAAACATATTAAGGTATATGTATAAATATTTAATTATAAAGACATATTTCAAAATATTTTACTTATATTGTACATTGTTTCTACAATGTCTGAAGCAAGATAATGAAAATGATTATGGAAATTATGTTTGCAAATTTATGAGAGAGATCATAAAGTATCAAAAGACCATCATCCCCGAACAGGTAATTTCCAAAGTGAATTTAAATTTCATTAAATATATTTCTTAATAAATTTTTTTCAATATTTCCTCAGCACTATCTAGATTTCTGGAAACCCTCAAAATCAAAACAAAAAGTAATTTTTTTTAGAGATGAGTGGGTAGCATACATGTTATCATAATGTTTTCAGACAACAAATTTATGTGATTACCTACTATATTTGTGATTTAGTATAACTTACAGCCTTATAATATATTTTTTGTGTCAAGAATTAGTGTTATAATGATTATATATTATTTCTTATCTTTTTATCAAGAAGAAGTATAATAGATGAAATTATTTTTTTTAGAAGTTTTGACCTTAAAACAATAAAATTTTTGGGAAATAGAATTGGTAGAAGAAAATTAATAGATAGAGACTAAGGTGTAGTAAGAGGAAGTGGCAGATACCGAGGTGGAGAGTTTGTTGGAGGAGAGGATGAAGCGATGGATTGAAAATAATAAAATTACATGGTAATGGAGTTAAATTAGGATCATACCAAGTTTGTGTTTGATTTTTTTTAAGTGTTCACAACAATTTTCACTTAAGATAAGAACCGTTGTACATGTTTTTAGGTTTATAATTGAAAAAATTACTCTCACCACTTATTTATGTAATTTTATATAATAATTTAAGTAGAGGAATTTGTTTCAGCAAAAAACACCACTTATTTTTTTAAAAATGATTATCATAGGCTACAATTTCTTTTTTCACATTCCATGTACAATAAAATATTATTGATGTGTGAAGGAAACACCTCACCAAGAATTAACTAAACAAAAAAATAGATGTGGTTTCTTTCGCATGAATTCACTACATTGTAAAGAAAGGGTCTTATTGGTGGAGTGAATAGTCACATGAGAGTTATAGAACACCAATCCAATCATATAATACAACTCAAATGTTTGAATAAATATGTGTGTAATCAACCACCATAACCAAAAGGTGTATGAAATAACTATTTGAGGAAATCTAGTATTGAAATATCTTCCTAATCAAAGAGGGATGGTGTCAAAGGAAACATGGCATCAACTGAAAAAGAAAAACCTCCTTATAAAGAAAGATCAAAAATGAAAAACCCACTTCAAATGAAATAAATATGAATTAAAAATATAAAATTACACTTTTTAAAAAGAATCTATTATATTGATCCAAAATAATTAAATAAATAAAGAAATGCAAACTTTCATTGACTGAATCATAAATTTTCATACAATAACAATATAGTTTTTTTACTTTGGTGGGTGGTGGAATTATTTGGTGTATTCGATAATAAATTAGATGCATGATATAATATCCAAAATTATTTGGAAATATATTCGAGTAACATTCATTATTAACGTGCATATTCATTATGTAAAATTATCCTTGTTGACAAGTGGAATACTCAATGTTTGTGTTTCTTGTTTAAAATGAAATTTTAGTAAAAAAAAAAAGTTTAATACTAAAAACTAAGAAAAACCATTCATATTATTTTGATATATTATGATAGTTATCTATAACTCATTTGGTACATGTATGAATAATACACACCTCAATCCAATGCATGGCGTGACCAATATGGCACCAACTGTGTTTTTTATTTAAAATTGACTTTAATTTTAATAAAAAAATACAACTGGCATAATTAAAACTGATCAAATTCATTATGAATATTTTGATACTTTAGGTAAATGATCTATAACTCATTTTGGATGTGTATGAATCAGTCTCACCTCAATCCGATACACAAAGTGCATGGTATGACTCAAAGTGTTTGTTATCAATTTAAATTGATAATAGTTCAAATAAATTCCACTCACTAATAACAAATAAAAAATGCTCAGATTATATTGTTAATTTAAGAAAATGATTCATAATTTATTTGTGATTTATAGGAATTATCCTCACATAAAACCCACACACGATGTGACTAGTATGACTAAAAATGTGAATTTGAAATTTAAAATGAAATTTTAGTAAAAAACAAAATAGTCATAATCAAAACTGATAAAACACATTCATATTGTTTTGATACTTTAGAAAAAAATAATTAATTCATTTGGAACGTGTACAAATTATCCACACCTCAATATGATTCAAATTGTGACTTTTATGACTCCAAGTGTGTCTTTTTATTAAAAATTGACATTAATTTTACTAAAAAAGAAAACATACATAATCAAAATTGAGAAAACTCATTCAAAGTGTTTTTATGCTTTAGTAAAAATATCAACAAGCCATTTTTGATGTGTCAGAATTTGTTTTACCTTAATCTAGTACATGGAGTTCTTTGTATGACTCAAATTTTTTGTTATCAATTTAAAATTGATATTTTAGTTCATAAAGTGATACTCATTGAAAACCAAGAAAACAAACTTGAATTATCTTGATAATTTTTCAAAATTATTCATAATTCATTTATGATGTGTAGGATTCATTATCATGTCAAACCCACACATTATGTGACTGGTATGACTAAAATTGCATTTTTCTACATTAAAATGACATTTTAGTAAAAAAATCATGCGGTGTACTCAAAACTAATGAAATTCCTTCATATTTTTTTTGATAATTTAGGAAAAAAATCCATAAGTAATTTGGGATATGTGAGAATTATCCTCACCTAAATCTAATTCACGGCGTGTTAGGTATGACTAAAAATGTAACTTTTTATTTAAAATTGATATTACTTTTATTAAAAAAGGAAACTGACATACTCAAAACCAAGAAAATTCGTTCATACTGTTTTGATACGTTAGGTAAATGATCTATAAGTAATTTTTTATGTGTAGGAATTAGATGAACCTCAATATGATATATGACGTCCTTGGTATGACTCTAGGTGTCCGTTATCAATTTAAAATTGACATTTTAGTTCAAAAAGTGTCACTCACTAAAGACTAAGAAAATGAAATTGGATTATCTTGATAATTTAGTAAAATGATTAGTAATTCATTTGTAAAAAAGTAGGAATTATTATCATTTCAAATCCACACACAATGTGACTGATATGAGACAAAGTGCATGTTTCCAGTTTAAAATAACATTTTAGTAAAAAAACATAAGTGGCATACTCAAAACTGAGGAAATGAATTCATATTGTTTTTATACATTAGGAAAACTATCTATAAGTAATTTGAGATGTTTAGTAATCTGTCTCACCAAAATCCAACACACAGTGTGATCAGTATGACTCCAAGTGCATCTTTTCAATATATAAGTGTCAATTTAGTTTAAAACATACATCATATTACCAAAACTGAGAAAACAACCCCATTTTATTTTCTAATAGTTATATCTACTATTAAATAATTAATTTAATTATCTTATTTATCTTATAATTATTTAGTTAATTTTAATTGATATAATGCTTGAAGATGAACAATAAATGGTGTAACATGAAAGAATCAACTGCAACTCAATCGGATACACAGTGATCCTGGTATGACTCAAAGTTTAGTTTAAAATTAAATTTTTTTATTTAATTTATTTCTTTATATTATTACTAAAATAAGAATTTTCTTCTTATATAGGTGTGTTCTTTTGCTCGAGTAGGGGTGGTTTGTTCTTTTATAAAGGTTCATCCTTTTTCTCTATACTAGTGTTTTTTATTGTTTTTTTGTTATAAATCTTATTTCATTTATATTTTTTTATATGTTTTTTCTAAATTATTGTGTTTTTTGGTATTGTAGTGTGTTGTTACTACACACTGCAGTTTTCCCTATTTTATGGTATTTCAGTGTGCCATTACAACACATTACAGTATTCCCCTTTATCAATGCTTGTATAAGTGATAATAGATGGTGTCTTTTAATATTTATTCTATAATAACTGAATAAATACTATATATTTTAACTTGGCTTCATTATTCAGAGTTTTTCAAGTGTTGATAAAGGCTTATTGTAGAGATGTTAAAGGCCTCTTTTTTATTAGTTCTAGTTAGTGATTGTGGGAAGATTCTTCATATAAATATTTTCATAATTCCTTTGGTCAAATTTGTTATAATAAAAGTCATGGTTTAATTCCCAACATATAGATCACAAATAAATTATTGGGAAAATAAAATCACTTTATATATCTTGAACCATCCCATGCTCTTATATAAATGCAAGGGATATTATGAATTCCCTTCAGAAAATCCTTCAATGGTATGGATGGTGATACCAAATAATGAAACATATATTTCTTAAATGGTTGAGTTAAATCAAAGAATCTACCTTGAGGACATTCCCATTTTGAGGTGGTATAATGATGCATTCCCTAAAAAATTGGCCTTCCCATGGATTATGAGTTATAGTTATCAATATACTTATACTTGGAGCCACAACATTATCCAAGAACCCTTATACGATGGAATTTATATAATTATAGGATATAAATAATTAAATGAAAGATAATTTGGGTAAATCATTTTTACTCCCTAGTGCATCACTATGGATAACACTAATGCTCGTTGTTATGAAGAAGAATAAATTGATGCAGATTTTCATCAACCACTGGGAGCTTAACAAGATCATTGCAAAGAAAAAGTATCCCGTATCACTAGTTGATGACTTCATTTATCATCTTTAGGGATCTAAATAATTCAAAAAAGTGGATTTTATTCTAGATATTATTAGGTAAAAGTGAATAGGGAATATATTATAAAGAAATCCTTTCATACATGATATGGTCTTTATGAGTTTATAGTGATTCCATTTGGCCTTAAAAATTCCACTTTAAGCATCCTATACTTGATGAATAAGGTATTTTGAGACTACCTTCACAATTTTTTGTGGTATTTATTAAGTGTATTCTCATATACTCTAAGATAAAAAAAATTACATGATAAATATCTATGGATTATGTTTGGAGACATGGGAGGATAAGTTTGATTCCATGTTTATCAATTGTGACTTTTGAAAGCATCAATTCACCCTTGGGAATGTGATAATGAGTGATATAATATTTATATATCCTTAAAAGAAATATATTGTCAAGGAATAGTATAGACCCAAAAGCATCAAAGATTTATTAGGTATTACCAACTCTTTATGTGAAATAACTTATGATTTTCTACACCACTAATTAACATAATAATGAATGGGGTAAAGTATGTTTTATGGAATAATGTAAAGAGATATTTAAGGACCACATAAAATAGATAATAACTTCACCCATACTAATTCTCTCCATAAGTGGATAAGGTTTTTGTAACGTCTTGGATCTGGGTGCCGCCCAAATGTTCCCAGTACCCGGTTGGCCACCAGGCTCAAGTGCATTTCCCCAAATGGCAGAGGCTACCGACTAGAAATGAGGGTCTTGGGTATGATACAGGGGAAACTATTCTCTCATTTGAATAGTATACATAGTTGAATAACAATAGTGATAGTAGCGGAAGCAGTAATACCATACAAAAGAAGTAAACAACTGAATACTAATTATAATATAACAACTAGAGAATATATAAATGATTCATATAACTTGTATCTAGGAAAGAATCCAAACAAGTCACAATGCTGGAAAAAAATATGGATACCAAAGTAAAACAAAAAAAAAGTAAACTCTAGCATTATCTCAAGCCTCATCTTCGTCACATGCTCTCCAGGCCCAATAGAAATCAAGTACCTGATAAATAAGGGAGATTTCCATTATCTATATCTACAATCATATAATCTGTTTGGGTGGAAAATCATTACCTAAATAGGGTGTGATATGAATCCTAGTAGGAAACCACCAAATGATTTTTCCTAACTGTTAGTGAATATATATAGTAGGAAATATGAAAAATAAAGTTTTAAACTAGGAAGTACTCAAAATTAGACAATCCTATAGTTTCCAATTACATTAATTTACATTTATTAACTATTAAATACATTGAATAATATAACCTTGGGATCTATCCTAAGCTATGTATCCCCTTGTATAATAATAACAATCAGACGTATCAAAAGATCATCTAAAAAATCAAGTAATAATGAGTCCAAGCTTCTACTTTGTCTTGGAAGACTCATCACGATCATTCAAACATTAATAAGCAACCCTATGGGAAAGTTCTCAAAGTATGACCTATATGGTTCAACATATCATAAATTCAATAAATAATGACCATCTGGGAAAGCTCACATAGTATAACCCCTTTGGTCCCACACAAAATTAGTCATTTACAAACGACCACCTAGATAGCTCTCATGGTCAATACCCCCTTGGTCTACATAGAAATAATAAATTATAATGACCCCTGGCATCTCTCACAGTCAATTCCCTATGGCCCAACATTCATTTAACAATGACCCTCTATGTAGCTCTCCTGAGTTATCCCCTCTGGTCTATTATCACCTGCAAGCTCTCACAGTCAATACCTCTGGTCAACGTAACAACAATTCATACATAACTGACTATAACTCAAGAATCTCTCATAGTAAATTATCATTGGTCAAATTTTCATAATGTGAATCACATGCATCTCATATAACCAATAACTCCATCCTAACAACACGAGGAATGGAGAACAAAGAAATCCTAACATTCATTCTAGACCAAACATCCATAATCAATCAGAAAAGGGATACACACCCATTATCAAGGCATAAAAACGTATTTATAAAAAATTACACTTTATCAATCTACCAAATCATAATAAGTAATAAACAGGGTCGAATTCCAAGACACACAATACCCCAAACATTAGTATTTGGAATCTTAATCATATATATATATATATATCAAATAAAATCAAATAAAGGCAGAAACCACCTACCTTGATGATGTAATATAAACACTATTCAATGTCAGCCTTCGAATCGGCCTATAAAGATGTTGATCTGCAAAAAGGTTAAAAAAATAATCCTTGAAATACTCATGAGAGAGGAGAAATCATGAATAGAGGCTCTAGATAAAGAGAGAACACACTGGTGGGAATCCAACACACCTAGCAGTGTCTCAATCGGTGCTCGGATATAGGAATGGGAGGAACTAGAAGAGTTCATCATCTGTTCATCTCTCTCCTATATGAACCAAGGATAGAAGAAGTGTTTTCTAGAGATGAGACGTGACCCTTCTCTGACTCATCAAATAAAAAAGAAAACTACATGGCATGTTTATTTAATGTACACGTCGTATACTATCCTCAACCATCCCCCACTTTAGGAAGTCTGCCAGGTCACCTACACCACCATGTACTTGGACATTAAACGACCAGTACACAGATTCATGCAACAACCAGTTACATGGCGTGTACTCAAAATTACACGACATGTAATTATAAAAATTCCATTTGTTAATTTTTTTTCAAAAACACCCAAAATCAAGATCCATTTCTAAAATGAAGATCTAGGTTCTTACAAACATCCCCCCTTAAAGAAATTCATCCCCTAATTACCCTTACAAGGGTGGTGAAAAGGAAGCTTCAAATAACTCTGGCCACTGTGATCACATGTTGACCTCCCTCTCCCAAGTTGTGTCTTGTACTCGCCTGTGCTTCCATAGCACCCATACTAGAGGAACAGACTGGCCACAAAGAACCTTTGTACTATGATCCATAATCTGAATAGGGTTATCCTTAAAGGATGCATCCACCTCCAACTCAACCTCCTCGGGTTGAAAAACTTGAGACATGCCTTAAAAGTAACACTATAACTGAGAAACATGAAAGGAGTCGTGCATAGACAAGTACCTATGAGGTAACTAAAATTGATAGGCAATCAGACCGACTCTCTCCAAAACCATAATCAGTCTGACATATCTCATTTAATGATTCATTGTCTCCTAATCCTCCTATGTCCCAACCTTGGTGTGACACGTATGAAAACCTGCTCTCCGACCTCTAACTCCAGATGTCGTCTCTTTCGATCAACATAATATTTCAACTGAGACTGTGCAGTATCCATCCTCTTCTGAATAAATTACACATGCTCAGTGGTCTCTTGGACAAGACGAGGTTCTATCATAGATTCATCTCTTACCTCTTTCCAACATAGGGGTGATCGACATGGCCTACCATACAAATCCTCATAAGGTTCCATCTGAATCATCACATGAAAATTATTGTTATAGGAAAACACCACTAGGGGTATTTGTTTCTACCAAGAAACCCTAAAATCTAAGACACATGCTCGAATTATGTCCTCAAATACTAGAATCGTTCACTCAGACTAGCCATCAGTTTGGGGATGGTAAGCTGTACATAGAAGTACATGTATACCCAAAGCCCTTTGTAGTCCTTACCAGACACGAGAAGTAAAACGGGTGTCCCCGTCTAAAATGACAGAGTGAGGAACCCCATGAAAATGTACAATCTCTTAGATGTACATCCTTCCCAGCTCATCAAAACTAAAGTTTCCTTGATCGGAAAAAAATGAGTAACCTTCGTGAGTATATTAAAAACAACCCAAAAAGTATCATTCCCTCAAGTTGACCTCAGTAAACCTATCAAAAAATCCATCGGGACATCATTCCACTTCCACTTGGGAATGAGTTACAACTATAAAATCCTTATTGGTCATTGATTCTCCACCTTCACCTACTGATAGGTGGAACATGTAATAACGAAACTACAAACAACACTCTTCATACCTTTCACCAATATTGATGGTGTAGATCTCGATACATCTTGGTGACACCAGGATGAACTGCACAAACTGAGGAATGAAAATCTCACATCAACTCCTCATGTTTGTTTGTTGACACCGATATGCATCGATGAAAGTGTAAATCCTCATCCTATTCTATGGTCCACTGAGGAGTAGGGTCCTCACCAGACACACGTTTCTATAGAAATTGGATTTTGGAATCTTATAGCTTCATTATTCTTACTTGGTCTAGTATATTAGAGGTAACAACTATAGAAGAAAGAAACATCTACCCCTACCTATCATGTATCGCCAAATGCATCTCAAAGAACAGAGCCATAAACTGCCACTAACTATTGGCCTTCTAAACTTTTTGTATTTCATTCCTCCTGCTCAAAACATTATCCATTGTGTTGCCTTTCCCAAGAATATAGGTGCTATCAAAGTCTAAATACTAAAGGTACTCAACCCACATTCGCTGCCTCAAATTTATATCATGCTGATTGAAGATATACTTGAGGCTCTTGTGTTCAGTGAATACAACAAACTTATCTCCCGAAAGATAGTGTCTCCAACAAATTAAATCATGCACAACTACAGCTAACTCGAGATTGTGTGTCAGGTAATTCCTCTCATGTGACCTAAACTGCAAAGACCCATATGTAATGACTCTTTCCTACTACATAAGCATTGTTATCATCCCGATACCTAATGCATCGTAGTAAATGGTGTAACTATTTCTATGATATAGAAAAATAATTATTAGTGAAAAATTCAATCTCTCTTTTAGCTCTTGAAGGGATGAATCATAGGAATCTATCCATAAGAACTTTTCACCCTTCTTAGACAGGCCCTTCAGTGGCACTGATAAGCATGAAAAGTCCTGTATAAAGTTCATGTAGTAACCATCTTGCCCTAGAAAACTTAGTACCTCAAAGATTTTATTCGGATACTCCCAGGAAACTACCTCTCTCACATTCTCTGGGTATACTGATACTCTTGTCTCTGAGATAACATGACCCATGAAGTGAATCTAGTCCATCCAAAAGTTTCATTTTGAGAGCTTATCATATAATTGATTCTCTCTTAGTATACTCAATATGATATAAATATGGGTGGAATGGTCATGTCGAGTGTGAGAGTACACCAAGATATCTTCCATGAATACTAACACAAAAGAATATAATGATGGAACACTCGGTTCATTAGTTCCATGAAAACTGTCAGTGTGTTCGTGAGGCCCAATAGCATAACCAAATACTCATATATATCATACCCACTCTGAAAGTCTATAAGAGGTATATATGATGGTATAACAAGATAATTATGGTAACCAGATCTCAATTTATTCATTGATAACAATTTAACTCCTCGAAGAAAATTAAAGAGATCATAAATCCTCGGTAGGGGATATCAGTTCTTGACCGTCAAATGTTTCAGATTCTGATAATCTGCACAATGTCTGTAGGTACCATCTACCTTTTTCATAAAAAGGATAAGTGAACCCCAAGGAGAAGTACTAGGTCAGATGAAACCCTCTACCAAAAACTCATCTAACTACTTCTTCAGCTCATGTGACTCTGGTGTAGTCATCCTATAAGGAGTAATGGAAACTAGTGCTCCTCTTGGAACAAGATCAATAGAGAAATCTACCTCTCTATCCAGAGGTTAACTTGAGAATTAATCTAGAAAGACATCTCTGAAATGATCCACCACTGGAGGAAATTCCATCTGTGAAGTTCCCTGATCATCCATATATAAACTTGAAATCTAGGTTGTAATTCCTCCCAACCCATGATGCTCGAGTCCATATCTTCTCTCTTGGACATTATATTCTCCCTTATTTAAGAAATACCCTCCCTATGGTGACATCAAACTCACCCTATGAGGATAGTAGTCAAAAAAGGCCTAAAATGAGAATAACTAGTCCATTATGAGAATGACATTGAAGCCTGCATCTCCAAGACATAGTGTTCTCATAAGAAGTAACACACACAGACCTCCAGAGGGCACTCCTTACAATGATTCACACTAGCCTTCTTAAGCCCTAATGGAGTTTCTTGCATCATAACATCCTCAGAAGTAAATATTTATATCCGTAGTCCCTCCACAAAAGAAATAGATATGAAACAATGGGAATCCCTTATATCGAAAAGAGGAGAAGCTAAAACTGAGGCAACTAGAATCGTACCTCTCACAGTAGAGGGTCTGGGATCCTGCTCCTGATGGGCCTGCTCCACTGCAAAATTATGACCTATACCGCAACCCTACGACCCTGCCAGACTACCCTGAGCTGATCCACCCTACTATCGCTGAAATCCTATCATCTTGATACCATTACCATGACCACCTCCTCGGCTTGAACAGCCTGAGGAACTCCAGTTCCCTCACTGATGACAAATTGGTGGTCATGCTTTTGAACGTGGAGTCATAAACGAACCTCTATCACTCATTACTGGTGAGTAAATATGGAAGAAACACTGAAGATAACCCATATTTCCACAAGATCGCCACACTTCTGGGTCCCTCGAGCAATGTGGTCTCATTTGCCAACTCTTCCTGAACTAGTAGCATAACACCTAGCTACAAGAAGAAACATCACGTGAAATATCCCTATGACACTTCATTCTATCTTTCGAAGGAGTAACAACCCTAGATACTGAACCACCATATCTCATAGCTCCCAACTCCCTCAAATTGCGCTCTGTAATTAGCTACTGGTTCACTATTGTCATTACTGAAGTCAGACTAAAAGCATTCACCTATAATCGGATGTCATTCCTAAGACCATCCTCAAACCGCCTAGCCAATAATAACTCGTCACCTCCCAGAAATAGTGAAAATAAATGAAGATATATGAAACATGGTGATTATTTCATCACTGAAAGATCACCCTTCTCCAAATTCATAAACTCTCAGGCTCGGTCAGCCCTCAATGTCTCGATGTAGGATTATTCATAGAAGGTACTCTTAAACACTTCCCAAGACATATCTCGATGACGTTCCAATTGTGAGATAAAATCTCACCATCTCGTGGAAGAATCACATAGCATGTACATTAAGAGCTTCACATTCCTCTTAGGAGGTGTCTTCAGATGCTCAAAAATAGAAAGCATGGCCTCTAACCATGACTCTGCAGCCTGTAGTCCTCCATCCCCCAAAAAAGTGTGAGGATGCTGCTACTGGAACACCCGCATAAACTCTTCCATAGTTGGGGTAGGATTTGGTGCTCCTTAAAAGGTCTGAATCATCCTCATAAATCCTTCACACAACTATGAATCATCACCTGTGTTTGGTATAACAGCTAGTTCCAAGACGGACACGACGGTAGGATCTGCTGGTAGTCCCTGATCTACCCTTTCTGGTGCCCGGTCATCGCCCTGCACTTGGCGTACAACTGGAGGACATATTGGTGGCATGACTCTTCAAGGTCAATCGCAAACATAAGTTCAATATTATCAAAGAAATCAACTTAAAATTTCAATAATAGAACAGGATAAGGAAAGCATTCATGTTTACAAAATAGGGTTACATGGCGTGTATAACTACCACATAGCATGTTCCCTTTAATCCTTATCATGGGCGTGTACCTCTACCCAACATGGACATGTAAAACCTCTAAAAATTTCATGTTCCTCCAAATATATGGTATGTATTTGAATTTTCCTTCCTTCCCAGGTTCTTCTATATGTATAAAACCACACAGTTCTCTCCTGGGTAACACTACACGGCATAATCACCCTATACACGGTGTGTACTACTTAAGTTCTAACCGCCTGTGTCATTAGTCACATGGTCAGATACATGGTCAACTCTACATGGAATTCCCAATCTAGGAATGTTGTGTACAACCTCAGTTTCATCCACTCATGTCATTAGTCACATGGCTGGATGCATAGTCTTTACAGCAAGGTGTGTACTCCTAGTACATGGAATGTTCTACAAACATTTATCAACCATGTTTCTATTCTCACAAAGTCAGTCACACGATCAAAGACTACACGGTGTGTAAATACTGTACACGGAATGTACTTAATAAAATTGTTTCTTAGAGAACATAAGAACACATGACATGTTTTCCTAACATCACATGTCGTGTTGTTTAGGTTTCTGGACAATAGGCCTCTAAAACTTGTCTAAAACCCTTAAAAACATAAAATTTTGTCCAATGCGTGAAAAATTCTGACCCGTGAGAGCCCATAATCCCACAAATAAAATTTTAGCATCCTTTATCACATCATAACTTGAAAAAATTCATTTAAAATCCAAAACATGATCTAGCTAATTTTGATCCAAGAGGGCCCATAACACCTCAGGGACCAAAGCTTGGAATCCATCCAAATGAAACTATAAAAATACCAATACCCTATAAAAATAACCATTATTATATCAGGGAATATATCACAATAACATTAATATCTAGTACAAAATCTATCATAATAGCATGCAATTAGTAATGCATCCTATATAGAATGAAAAGAATGCATTACATGTGATCTTTAGCAAGTTCCTATATGATACATGATATGGAATACCCTCATCTCATCGGGTAGAAATAGAAATAGAACAACAATGATATATATCATAATAGCACAAAACATGTGTATCACCCAATAGTGAAATCAAATCAACTGTAACAATTTGAAAAACCATAAAAAATTGAAATATTCAAGGTAACATGAATTTTCCCTATATACAAGTTAGCTACTCCTAGGAACAACTTATTACCAACTAACTATACCTTCCTATCCCTATCTATAGGCTCCAAATAGTAAGAAAAAGAAGAAAAGAACTCCTTTTATACCACTTTATAACGTCCCGGATCTGGTTTCCACTCAAAGGTGCCCTGTACCAGGTTGGCCACCTAGCCTCAAGAACATTTCCCCAAACACCAGAGGCTGCTGACTAGTAGTAAGGGCCTTCGGTGTGATAGTGGGGAAACTATTCCCTCATTTGAAGAGTATACCCATTTTAATTACAGTAGTAACAATAGCGGAAGTAGTAGTACCATACAACATAAGTAAACAACAGAAGACTGATAGTAATATAACAACTGGAGCATATATAAATGATGCATGTAAAATGTATCTAGGAAATCATCCAAACAAGTCACAATGCTAGAAAAAAATGCAGAAACCAAAGTACAATAGAAAATAAGTAAACTCTAGCAGCATCACAAGACTGAACATGGTCCCATGCACTCTATCCCCAACATCAATCAAGTACCTGATGAAGAAGGTAGCTTTCACTTATCTATATTGACAACCATATAATATGTTTGATTCCAAAATCATGACACAAACAAGGTTTAAGATGAATCCCAAAAGGCAACCACCAAAATATCTATACCTGATTTTCAGTGAATATATATAACAGTAAATATGAAAAATGAAGCATTAAACTAGGATGTACTCAAATGTAAAAAATCCTACATTTTCCAATTACATTAATATACATTTATTAACTATTAAATTCATTGAATAATGTTACCTCTGGATCTAGCCTAGGATTTTTATCCCCTTAAATAATAATAACAAACAGATGTCTCAAAAGACCATCTAAACAATCGAGTAAGATTGAGTCCAAGCTTGTGCATTGGCTTGGCGGACTCGTCACGATCATTCAAACATTCATAAGAAACCCTCTAAGAAATTTCTCATAGTCTGACCCCTTTGGGTCAACATATCATCAACTCAATAAATAATGACCCTCTAGGTAATCTCACACAGTCTTACCCCTTTGTTCCCATATAGAATTAATCATTTACAAACGACCATCTGGGCATCTCTCATGGTCAATATCCCCTTAGTCTGCAAAGAAAAAATAAATTATAATGACCCCCTAGAAGCTTTCACAGTCAATTACCTATGTTCCAGCATTCATTTAATAAAGACCCTCTGGGTAGCTCTCACGGTCTATCACCTCTGGTCTATGACCACCTGGAATCTCTCATAGTCAATACTGCTGGTCAACATAACAACAATTCATACATAACTGACCCTACCTTAGGAAGATCTCACAGTCAATTCCCCTTGGTCAAACATTCACAATGTTAATCACATGCATCTCATATAAACAATAACTCCATCCTAATAACATGAGGCTTAGAAAACAAAGCAAGCCTAACATGCATTCTAGACCAAATGACCATAATCAATCAAACAAGGAATACACACCTATTATCAAGGTATAAAAACTTATGCATAAACAATTACCCTTTATCAATCTACCAAACCATTACATTTAACAAATAGGGTTGAATTATAAAACACACAATACCCCAAACATGGGTATTTGACAATTCAATCACATATATACCAATGATAATAAAATAAAGGCAAAAACCACCTACCTTGATGTCATATGAAGAAAACTTTTTAATAACGTCCCTTGAATCAGCCTAGAATGGTGTATATTTTTAAAAAGGTTAAAAATTATCAGCCTTAAAATACTCATGAGAGAGGATAAATCATGAAGAGAGGCTCTAGGGAAAGAGAGAAGTCACCGGTGGAAATCCAACACACATGGTGGAGTCTCAATCAGAGCTCGGATGGAGGAATTGGAGGAGATCAAAGTTATTCGGCCATTCATCGCTCTCATATATGGACTGATTGTAGAAGAATTTTTTTTTTGAGATGAGACACAACCCCTCTCTGAATCATCAAATAAAAATAATATCACATGGCGTGTTCATTTAATGTACATGTCGTGTACTAACCTCAACTAGCCTCCGCTTTAGGTAGTTTTCTAGGTCACCTACACAACCATGTACTCTACCATTACACTTCCAATAAATGGATTTATGTGGTAACCAGATGCCCAACATGTACTAAAAAGTACACAGTGTGTACTAAAAAAATTTACATTTCTTTCTTTTTCCTCAAAAACCACCGAAATCAAGATCCATAACTGAAATGAAGATCCAGGTTCCTATAGTTTTTTATATATAGTGATTCAAAAAAGGAATCTATTGGTTGGGTACTCATGAAAAATGATAAAGTAATAGACTATGCATCTTTAAAATTTAATATTTGTTAGTTAAAATACCCAATGCTTGATCTGAAGTTATCTATTGTGATCTTTGTGTTGGAAATTTGGAGGCATTACCTCTATGGACAAAAGTGTGACATATATTCTAATCATATAAGTTCAAAGTATATATTGACATATAAGGATTTGAACATTCATCAAAAAATATTTTTAGAGTTAATCAAGGACTATTATTTATCAATTCACTACCATCACGAAAAGTTAAATAAGGTAACTGATTCTCTTAGCCGAAAGAAACATGTTTTCATATATATGATGAGGATTGAGAAATAACATAACTTCATGGATGTGAAAATGATGTATTTGGAAATCATAAAGATAGGTAATAAATTTGACCTTGCACAAATTATTTCTTAATCACATATCCAAGAGAAGATCAAGGGAGTATAAAAGGTTCATTTGGAGATTCAAAAAAAGGTAAGAGTAAAAATGGAAGTAAATATTCATGAATTTAACATCAATGAAGATGGATTTATTCATTTTGGACCTATAATTTTTTCCCTATCATCACTACAGGTAAATAAATAGTTATTGGGTGATACACATAACTCATCATTCTCTATCCATCCTAGAAGTATCAAAATATACTTATATCTTTGAGAGAACTTATGGTGGGACAACATAAAAGAAGAATATTTCTGAGTACAACTCAATGTTCTTGGTATATTGTAAAGTAAAAGTAAAATTAAAAAATTCAAAATAAAATGATACATCCATTTCCCATACTAATATAGAAATGGGAGAAAATCACCATTTAATTTTTAATGGGTCTTATGAGGACATCAAAAGGAAAAAAAACCATATGGGTTTTTATGGATCAACTCACCAACACTTACCACTTCATCATTATTTAGGAATATTTCTCACTCGATAAAATTAAAAATTTATTTGTAACTAAAGTGGAGAAGCTACATGGGGAACCACTTTTCATTTTATCTAATCAAGATCCAAGGTTCACCTCTATGTTCTGGAGGAATATTCAACATTACCAAAAGAAAAAGATGAATTTTAGTATGGCCTATTACCCCTATATCAATGTCCAATCTAAAACTAATATTCCCAAAATAAAATACATACAAACAGATTTCTGTATGTACTTCATTGAAATTTGGGATCAATATCTTTTTTTGGTTGAGTTCTCTTAAAAAAATATTCCAATAAAGTATTCAGATGCTCCCATATGAATCTCTATATGGAATGAGCTTTATAAATCCTATATTGTAATGCCCCATTACCTTTATTTTAGGTATTCATTACCCATTGTGATTTGTTTCCTTTTTTGGAATTTTATAGGTGAAAACTATAGATTTTTCTGTTCACTGAGAGATTACATGCCTATAATGGGATTACATGCCATGTAATGGATTCTAGGTAGAATTCATGAATTTGATAAACAATTTGATGGGTTTACACTATGTGTAAAGGGTTTATGTCATGTAATGAGAAAAATTGGGTTTTTAATAAAAAAGGTGAAAAGTTTTTCAACATACATGAGCTTCCGGGATTACATGAAACATAATGGGATTACACGTAATGTAATAGCCACGAGTCAGGCTTTTAGGGTGTTGTTATAGTATTTAATTTATTTATTTGACCTAAAGCTTCCCCTTACCGACCTAGAGCTCATCTTAGGTGATATTTGGGTTATTCATTCCCTTCCAAACTGCTTCGTTCAATGATTGGTCATCATTGTGGTCAGATTTCTTCTCCTTGGATATGTAATCCATCTATTATTTCTTTGCATTTGGTTTCACTATGGTTTAGGGTAGCGGATGGTTTGGAATTTTGACCAGATAGCATTTTATATCGATCCTTTTTAGTGTCTTGGTGTGCCCTATCATTTGGCGTTCGTTCTCTTGGTTTATATTCTCTATTGTCAAAGGAGTCTAGGTTTCTACCATTTCAGGTTGGTGATTATATATAATGGGTTAAATTATTGAATTGCATGTTGTTCATAATAAATTAATTTGGATTATTTAATTATTTTAATTTATATTGGTTTCAAATGGTTTCTTGGAAATAATTTTTTTTCAAAAGTGAGGTTTTCTTAGGAAATGGATTTTTATGATTGGGAAATTAGATTTCAAACTCTGAAATATATTTTATTGGATTAAGAAAACGTTTTATAAAATTGTGATCAAGGTTTTTAAATGAAAGTTTAGAAAATTTTACTTTGGAAACCTTCGGTGTGTTGGGAAATAGACATGGGTTGCCTTAGTGTGTGTTTCACCACTTGGAGGTAACCATTTGTGATATCAACTAGAAAGACTTGATATTTGTTATATCCAATGCATTATTGTTTATGATTGTGAGTATCCAATATGCATTGTCCCATTGTTTATATCACAATAAGAGTTTCTTTTTTATTTATGTTTTTTTATCTCATGATGGTTTATGTCATGGATTGTTGCTCACAGGATTTTATTGGAGATTGTATCACATAGCTTCACATGATATGTCATTTCCTGGATATGTGTTTAGTTTCTTTCCTCTGGTTTTATAGATATGTTTTTTTATTTTATCACTTAAACTTTTCACATTTCAATTTTAAGAATATGAATGGATTTTATGAAAACCAAATAGAAAATGATTTATAACTATATTTGATTTATGAAATTTCTTTGTAAAACTATTTTGTTTTAAAATATATAATTAATTAATTATTGATATATAAGTATGGTGGTATCCAATTGGGATTTGTATCACACCCTAGTTGTTACTTTGTGAAATTTTACATGTTGTTTTTTAGGATTCAGGTAAATGGAAGACCATCTTTTAGCATGTCAACTTCTCTTTTTATTACTACCTTCGGTTTGGGTTGATCTGGAGGTGATTGTTGGTCACATGGGGTTTTGACATACCATCTGGTTTAACCTATTTTGGATTGGATTTTAAGGTATTTTTGGTATCTTGTTTTTTATTTTTACTTTGGTTGTATATATTGTTTACCTTATATTCAAGACTGATTTCTATTTTCGTATTTTACCTATATCCTCTGATGGTCCAGTTCTGGTGGCTTATAATGTTTACCTGGGTTGTTTAATTATAATTTTTTATCATAGGGAATCATCATCATGAATTTTTTTAACACTACCTAAGTTTTGATATGGGTCTTAAGTAAAGAATATTTAGGACCATCAGAATTCAGATATTAAGTGCAGAAAAGGGGCCTAGCCAGCTCACTTCCATAACAAAATTAGAGTTACCATGTAGTTTCACAATCTTTTTACAAGGTTTGATACTTTTAGTTTGAGTTCATTTGAATGAAATATATGGGAAGTTTATTTAAATTGGCATGTTACATTTTAAGTATGGTTTTTTAAAATTGCTTTAAATTCATAATATTTCAAAGATGTGATATCTTTTTAAAGTTAATCCTATGATTTTTTAATTTTATCATGAATAATTTATTATTTTATCTTGAAAGAAAATTCCTCTGATAAGATCTCTTCAAAATATAATAGTGGAAGCTATGTGACATTTTCTGTAGTATAATCCTCCAATGGACTTATCTTTGATTGAAAAAGTTATATGTACCATTCAGAATTTAGGTTAAGTGGGTTTTAGGAACCTAGGACATATGGTGGATCTTAGATCAGAATTTACAAATCACTAGCCACCCATATTTGATGGTGACAAAAGATCCCCTATATTCGAGGACTAGCTTGAGATGATAGAGAGGATCTTCAAATTATTAAAGACTTATGAGGACTCCAAGGTGGGTTTTTCCACGAACAAGTTTGAGGGGCCGGAAAGAAGATGGTGGGACTCAATTCTGAAAGCTAAGTTTCATGAGGATCTTACTTGGTCTTACTTTAATAAAATATTTAATTATAAGTTTTACCTTGATAAATTTCATATAGAGAATCCCTGGGAGTTTTTGAACATAGATTATGGGGAGTATACCATTATGGAGTACTCTACCCATTTTTCTATGTTGGTGAATCTGGAAACAGATCTTGTCACTAATGAGTACATGAAGGCTTGATGGTTTGAGTTATTATTGAGTCCTAATATTCAATCGATGTTGATACTCATCTGTCTTCAGAACTTTTTGGAGTTAGTTGACAAGATAGCTTTGGGTGAGGTAGACATAGCAGAGAATACAATTTTGGGTGGAGATTCAGTTAGTTCAGTGGTTAGCCCAGGTGTATCTTGTGGTTAGAAAAGAAATCATAACAGTCGTTAGTTTTTTTAAAGACCAATTTATGGGGATTCTAAAGGGAATTAGTAGGTTTTATACTACCAATATTGGAGTTTTGGTCATACCATACCTAATTATATGGAGGTTTCTAGTAATTTTCATTTTTCTAGATGATCCAGTCATCTTAAATGTTTTTGTGAAATGATATCTCATGGTAGTGGGGTAGGATCCACTCTCACCAAGGGTTCATAGGTTCATGAAAACTATTCAAAGGGCTTTGGTTCTAATCTTCATCCCAAGAGAGATGTTCATGTGGTTAATATCGGATGACTTTATCTAGTTGAGTATGTTCTAGAGGAATATGAATCAATACCAACTACTGTTAGACGTATGATATTTATTTCATCTTATATGGCGTTATATTTTTTTGATATGGGTTCTAATCAATATTTTATATAGTCAAATTTAGTTAATGTATTCCATTTATATTTTGACATTATTCCATTCTTGATGGATCTTTTCAAACCTTTGGGAAAGAGATTGGAATAAGGTTTCAAATGTCTTGCATGTTGAGTAATGATAGATGGCATTGAGGTGGAGTGGTACTTTTTAGTTCTTGATCCTGAAATCATTGGCTTGATTATCAGCATGTATTGGAACATTAGTTTTATTGACTAGATAGACTTTTAACACTATCAGGTTTAGTTATTATCTAAAGACGAGTTCACTCATGTTTTCTAGGGTGAGTGGGACTCTATATTGGGAAAGGTAGGGAATGTTGTTCCTTATTCTAGGGTAATCTCGTTATAGTTTTTTAGAGTTGTTTCTTGATTCATTTTACCCATTTTTATGTGTTATACTTCCTACAATGGTTTGTGTGTACCCTGAGGTATTTCCATGTGATTTTTCTAATTTACTAACTTTGATAGAGGTTGAGTTTCCTATTTACCTTCTACATAGTATGATGCCTATTTTTATTCCTTCTTATAGTATAGAACCTACTGAGTTAGTGTAACTTAAGGTCCAGATTGAGGACCTTGGGGTGAAATTATTTATTATTCCTAGATTGTCACCATGGGATTCCCATGTCCTCTTTTCTAAGAAGGAAGACAAGAGTCACTGGTGGGAATCCCCCCTATACCAATGCCTCTATCCCAACAATTCTAAAAAACCATTGGGATAAGGAACCTATAATAATGGTTCCTTAAAACCATTGGTTTGGGCCAATATATGGTGTCTTTTCCCAATGGTTTGAGAAAACAATTGGGATAGGTATAGAAATTCCCAACATTTTCATAAAATTGTTGGGAAAGGCTTGATCAGTGTATAGGTATCCCAATAGTTTTCACAAACTATTGGGATATACCCTCAGTCCCAACAGTTTTTTAAAACTATTGGGATAAAAAATCCCCAAAAACACCCGATCCAACTTTATCTATCTAGAACCAATATTTTCCCTAACCGAGAGCTGCCTAATGTGAACCCTTATTCCAAAGCACCAACCCTACTTCCTGAGCGCACATCCTCCACCTCTATCATTTTTTCCTAAATGAGATGTCTCCTAACTATGAAGGTTACTTCCCAACTAGTGATGTATATATTTAATTCAAGTAATTTTTTTCTTCCACTTCAAAATTGGTACATTGTAACTCAGTAATTTTAGGCTTTCTTCCTTTATTTATTTTAGCATTTTTCATTCAATTTAACTGTAATATTTTTTGTTTTACCCACTATGTATTATGATCCCATCATTAAAACAAGACATATATCATTTTATGTTGTGGTTTTCTTGTAAATTGTCTTTATAGAATAATTTTGATTGATATTGAAGATTTCAATACGATCATGAGTTATTTTATCCTAGGTTTAATTTAAATTTATGGTTTATTGACATGATTTCATTAGTTAGACATAAATACAGCTATAGAAATTTTTTTCCTAAGAGAAACAAAAATATACTCAGGTATTATGAATCTACCTTTAAATTTTGTCTTTTAAATATCACACTCTAACTTTAAGATGATGATACCATCACTATAAGTCATTCATAGAGAACCACTATAATCCTCACAATTGGTCAAACATGTCAATAATCCCCAAAACTGGGTATTGATTCTTCTTGGTCACATGGTTCAACATTATTTATCATAAACACAACCACTAACTAATAGGGTGATGTGTGCAGTGGAATAAATCAATCATCCTCCATGCCCTCAAGAAGTAACTTGATTTACCTAAACTCAAGTCGTGCTAAATGATATGTTAAAATTTATATGGGTTACACTACAAGAATTAGTTTTATCTAAAATTAAATTTCTCTCTATGGAGGGAGTCTTGATGGTTTTTTAAAATGAAATTATGATATTGGTAAACCATTTGGAGAAATAACAAAGGATAATGATGGTTGTTCCATAAGAACCAAGCCTTCTAGAACTGACATAATATCTTCTATCTATCTCAAATCTAGTTCCACTCTACACACATCAACCTCTCAATGAAATGTCAACAATTTTTTTTATCCTTTATGTGAAATGAATGATACTCTCTTTCAATAAAAATAAACATCAGTGTGAATTATTTTCATCTATCCCACCAATATGATCAAATCACATTTAGTCATCATTTGGAACATGACACACCATGATTGTCTATATATTAAAGCAATAATAAGACACTCATGAAAACAATAAAGATGGTGTAAACTATTACCAATGACTGTATTGAGAGAAATAAACAATAAAATAACTGTAATGATAAATTAATTCTCAAAAACATTAGAATATATTTATAAATAAGTTGAACCATATTCAAAATAAGTAGTATAAAGAGTAGTTTTGGTCAAGACTATACCTCTAATGGATGATATCCCTCTCCATAATATATCATTACCAGATCTACTACATGAACTTGGACTTCCTAATATCTATGACCATGCCCCTGATATAAATAAATCTCATAGGTGTTATTTTTCTAATGCATATGAACCTGCATCATGTAATAGTAATTTATTACAATATGCATCTGTATAAAATTTGTTTTACGAAATGACTTATTACATTTTTTAAAGAATTAATAGAATTTGGATGTATGAAACTGATCAGATCTCAAGAAATTTTCAAGATAATTTGGATAATTTTTTAGATTTTTCATTTGACAATGCTTCCAATAGTCATCACATACACTTCCCATGTAATAATTGTGTTGGAAGACCTTGGTTGATCCATGAAGAAGTTATCTACCCTATAACCAGATATGGTTTTCAAAAAAACTACTATGTGTGGTATCACAATGGGGAGAACATGGAATCTCAAAATGCTGATGATCCAAATGAGAGGACTGGATTGAAGAATTTTATATATGACTAGTTTTTAATTATTCATCATCACAATAAGAAAAGGGTGTCTGCCTAAGAAGAAATTGATACGGGTACACATGATGCGTCCAATGAAAATGATAATGTTAACAGAGTGAAAAAAATTGAATGATGCTGTGATGAATCCAGTATATCAGTAATGTGGTAAAATTAAAATGCAGGGATTATTAATCTATTTGTTTCATAGGAAAACCATGTACGAGAATTATAATACTACCATCAAATAAATTCTTGCCTTCTTGAAGGAATTACTTCTAGATGATGTAGATATTCACTAAAACCACTATATGTAATGGAATTTAGTTGAAAAAAATAGATTTTCAAGAAACAATATTCATAATTTTCCAAAATATTACAACTTATTCTAGGGGGAAACTTCATTAAAGAAATGATTGTATAAAATGTAGAACCTCTCGATGGAAGAAAAAAGTTGATGGACCACCATCTTGTGTGCCACAAAAAGTAATGTGTCACTTTCCATTGATCCTCAAACTCCATAATCTTTTCATGTTTGATGAAATATAAATAAAAATGTGATGGAATGATACTAAGATAAAGAAGAATAATGAAGAGTTGGTACACCCTATAGATAGATTTTCATGGTAGTGATTTGATGCTCGATATCCTGATTTTGCAGCTAAAGTGTGTAATGTGATAGTGGGTCTTTCATCTGAAGTTTTTAATCCATTTGTGTACATTCTTACTTCACCCAACACATGGTCGGTTTTGATACACATTTATAACCTTCCCCCATGGTTGTGTATAAAAAAACCTTTCACTTTCATGAGTATACTAATATCTGGACCTTATGATCCCAACAATGATATAGACGGATACATGAAACCTTTAATAAAATATTTGAATATTCTTTGGGATGTTTGTGTGTGCACATACAATGAATGTTTGAAAGAAATATTTCAGATGCATGTTTCAGTTATGTGGATGATCAATGATTTTTCTACTTCTACAATGATGTCTGAATGGAGAATTAATGGAAAACTATCATGTCCTATTTTTATGAATAATAATAAATCTAGAAGATTGAAATATCATCATTATTTTAGTTTTATAGTACATATATGATACTTTCAAGTGGACCATCCATATAGAAATAATCATAAAAAATTTATCAATACCATGGAGAATGACGATCCACCTCCACATATGTCTAGTACTGATGTGCTTAATGAATTTCTAGATTTCAGGTTTACATTCAGGAAGGGTCAAATGAAATCTAAAAAGATGAAGAATTTTTTCAATGACACCTGTTATAATTGGAAGAATAGGAGTATCCTCCTTGAGTTGCCTTATTGTTCAACTAATTTGTTACATCATTGCTTAGATGTAATTCTCATTTAAAAGAATATATGTGAAATATTGATTTTGATTCTTATAAATGTAAAAGGAAATACAAAAGATGATTTATGATCTCAGTGTGACTTGGTAGATTGGGGGATCTGACCAGAATTGAATCCTATGTGTATCAGTGAAAATAAATGGAATGTTCCATGTTCTTCTTATGTGATGACACCTAAAAAAATTAATTTTTGGAAGTACTCGGGAGTATTAATGTTCCTGATTTATATTCATGAAATATATCAAAATGGGTCAATAGAAGACTGTTGAAGTTGAAATCTTTGCAGAATCATCATTATCACATCCTTCTGCATGAGTTTATTCCAATAGAAATATGTTATATTTTTTCTAATAATGTAAGGGTGTTAGTTATTCAGTTGTTCCATTTTTTAGAGATCCTTGTGCTAAGAAGTTTTATAATTATTTATTTCAAAAAATGTTAGCGGATATACCATTAATTTTGTGTGGGTTAGAGAGAAAATTTCCTACATCATGTTTCATATGAATGTTGCATCTGAGAGTCCATCTGCCAACTAAAATACCTCTTGAAGGACCTGTATATTTTTGTTGGTTGTATCCAACTAAAAGAAATATGCACACATTGAAATAATATTTCTGGAATAGGAATCATTCCGAAGGTTCTATCATTAACGATTACTTGGATCAAGAATGTATGGATTTCTTCTTAATGTATTTGTATTATCTAACGACAAGAATAAACAGACCAATGAGAAATAAATAAGAATAGTATGAGAAAATTAAACCCAGTTTTTCCTCACTCTCTCAAATAGGAGGAATTCCTGGATCATATACATTGAAGACATTAATCCTTGAAGGGCGAGATATGGAACATCACACAGTGTTGTTCAATTGTGATTTGTTTGATGAATACATCAAGTATATAAATTGAACATGTATATCATATATCAACTCTTGCAATTGTACATATTTGTTAAAATATTTCTATTTTTATCTATGGGTAATAAAAAAATGATAAATATAAATAATTTTTATTTATCTTTGTGAAGGGGGGAGACTTTTCATAGAAAATTGTTTTCTTCTTGGTTGAAATTGAAGTTATAAATATTGATGTCATAAATAAATAAAGTCAATATATAATTAATTTTAATATTTTTTCATATTTTAGGTATCGATTTTTCTTGTTGACACTGTCTCTAAGGAAATAAGATCTTTGGATTTTTGTCCTAGTATCATGGTTCATGAATGTAAATCAATTATGATCAATGGGTAAAAATTTATTATCACTGAAAGAGAAAAGAACATTACAACACAACATGATGGTGTTATGCTAAATACCACAACAGACTGTTATGCCAATGCATCAGATAATAGAGCTCATTTTGAAAATGTAGCTTATTATGGAGTCATTTAAAAAACAATAACAATGGATTATTACTCTAATGGTCAAGTCACTATGATGAAATTTTAGTGGATTGACTCGATGATGAGACATGGAACCTTTATTGATGATTGTAGATTTCGAGTTATCTAAATGACTCACACTCTTGCTACTGATGAACCATATGTATTGGAATAAATGTTGAAATAGGTTTTTTATGTCAAATATCATATTCAACCTGAATTTGGTGTCATTATTAAAGTAATCCCAATATATATTTTTTCTGATGGTGGTGATGCAATTGACCCAATCCTTGCTCCCATTGGCCCCGATCCATTTATTACTTATGATGAAGGTCTGTGTTCTTAGTTCTGTTGGTTTAGATCTACTAGAGATTTTGAGGTTTTTACTACACAAATTGATTTACTATTTATTAAAAATATTTTGTATCTAACTAGACCTTCATGTGAATTTTCAATATTTATTGGTTGCAGTTTTCTTTGAGTTGCATTTTATAATGTTGAATTGTATTGTATTTAGACCTATTAAACAAAAAAACCGAAATAGTTAAATTATAACAAAAAACTAGATGAATTGAATTGGAAATTTTAAACTAATTGATATGAAATTAAAAAACTATGAAAATAATGACCTAACCCAAAAAAATATCTATATTATCTATCTAAAAATTTAAACCAAATGACCTAAGACAAATAATCTGTGTCTCAAATTTTTTTGTTCTTTTTTTGGTTACACAATAGTTATCCTTTTATAATTAATTTTGATTTTTTTCAAATGAAGGAAATTAAAAAATATCAGGAGAAATGAAGAAGAAAGATAATGGACAAAAATCATCGAATGGCTAAGATGGGAATACCTCCATTAGTTCTTATTGTGAGTATTTTATTTCAAATATATATATATATATATATCAATAACATATAATGTCATGTGATTAATTTTTTTAAACTTTTATGTAGGATCCACCACTTAGGTTCTAGTTATTCAACAAGTAGCATAGTATTGGTCTCAGTACTTAGGTCGGTGGTATGAGGTGGGGGTACGAGAGATAGGTTCTTCAGTTAGCGAACCTTTTTAGACCCTACCCCTCCCACTGACATACAATCTTCCACACATTCTGATCTTGTTGTGTCGTTAGGGAAACATGGGATATTTAGGCCTACCATGTTTTCACTACCCTACACATCTGATCCTCCTCATCCATATTTAATGTATCCCATGATGAATCCCACACCTCACCCATATTATGTAGTTGGTCAGTCATTTATGCCATATTCTTTACCATCTACTTCTTTTTCTCTAAGCTTTTACATTTCTTCTTTGACTGATGCTCTGACACAATCTATGCCTATGAAGCATACACTGAGACCCACTCCACTAGTACAGGGTGATGTTCCATTAGTGGTAGCAAATCCAAAGGTTCCCATTGAGCATACTTCCACAGGTATATTTTAGAACCCGAAAAAATACCATAATTTATTTTCATTATAACATGTATTGATATAATATTTGTTATTATATCGTAAGCGATACATCAATTAATAGGTGGTGGGGTAGGGGCGTATACACATGTGTTTTGTGTGGAACCACTACACGCAATTGATGGTGAACTACAATGAAGACAACCAAATGATTGAAAAAATAGGGCAGCAATGTCAAGGGGTTTTGACGATACTTTCCAAATACTCCGAAATCATTCATATCAGCCCGATCTCAAGGAGACATTTTCCAAACTAAGTCAAGTGTACTACTTGGGAAAAGATATGGTAAAAGAATCTTTTTTATTTAATGTAATATTTTTTTATTTATATGAATTAATATTTTGGTTCCATCTTTGGTTTAATTTTCCCGATGGTGAGGATGCACAACCATCAAGTCCAAATGAGTTAGGTGAGCTTTGGAGACCATATAAGCATGAGTTGTATATTGAATAACATGCTAGAGTTCACACAAAGTTAGAGTTGGTACCTTTAATGGATGATTCTATGATAAAATAGTATCTGAAAATGATTACTCATTGGACAACTATCAAGTTTAAGGTATTGATCACATTTGAGGTATTTAAATGAAAATTTTTATATTTTTCATTTATAATATCTTTTTTATTATTGAATTTTATTTAGAAATCATCCAAAAAAAATAAAAAAACATTGATACTAAAAAATACCTCCACACATTGAGGCGTACTATGATGATAGATCATGAGAGGAAGCAGATGTGATAGTTCTCTATAATTTTTCATTAGTACTTCAAATTTCTATTATTTCTACCATAATTTATTCAATTTATAATGTTTTTATATAATTTTAGTTATGAAATTAATTATTTGTAACCTATTTTTAATTAATTTTTCCTACATTTAATATCATTTCAGAGGTAGTTATTGAATATTGAAATATGTATGCCTCGAGAAAAACTATTTTTCTCGAGTAAAAGGGAAAAAGATGGAAGTGTGGTTAACGAAACAAAACATCAGCAGATTGTAAGTTTTAATTTTTTGTTATTAAATTTTAATATATATTTTTTAACTTAATAATCTACTTATATTTGTAACAAACTTATTTAGAGGTCCTTGATTCCCAGTAACCATATAAATTTGGGTCAAATGTTCACTTACATCATGTGTTGGGAGATGAGAACCCTGGGAGAGTATGTTTCCGAACTGGGAAAATTATAGTTCCAATGAGGTATTGACCTACTTCAGGTAATAGTTATAGTTCCACCATGTTTGAATAGGTTAAGGAATATTGAGAATATGCTGAAAAAAGGGCCACACAGGTGGAAGAATGGAATTTTAGGGAAAACAGTGAATTTATGAAACTAGTGAAGGTTTAATGTCCAACACTTCCACCAGAGGTCGACATAGCTTGTGAGGAATATATTTCATTGATGCATTCAATATATAGTGAAACATGAAATATTTATAGTGTGGGTTGAGATAATGTTGTTACTAGTAATTGTGAGGAAGAGGTTGAGGATGATGATGATGTCGAGACCAAGTCCAACGACAAGGCTGAGGCCAAGTTCGAGGGAGAGGTAAAGGATGAGGAGGAGGATAAGATTGAGGATTATGCCAAGGATGAGGATGAGGATATGGATGGAGATGAGGATAGGGTCAGGGAGGAGGGAAAGGGTGAGGATAAGGTTGATAATGATAGTGATTATAGTTATGGTGATGGTGATGAGGGAAAAATTAATCTGTTACATTTTTACTGATATTACTGACATTTGATGTTTGATGATTTGTCGTGACTGAATATATATGTGATTAGGTAGGTCACATTATGTTTGTCATGGGTAGAGTAAATACTATATAGTGTATATTAGGGCGAATTTTACCAATGTATTGTCATCTTTTTTGATAAAGTAATTAGGTTATTTGGATATTTAATATATGATTCAGCATTCTAAGGATTGATTAGGTTAGTGGTCTTACTTTTATATTTATTTCATTATCTATAATTGGATTCTACGAATTATTTTTTACATGTTATCAAAGCTATTTCACAAACCTTCCAATCCTTATCCTTGACACCCTCCCCAATGCACCACCCTCTTTGCCAAAACCACCCCTATTCATGGCCCCTCCTAGTATCCCCTTCCATGTTATCTCTTTATCAACCTCTCATAGTGCCATGACATCTTTTCAAAGACATGTTGGTGTGAACTATTCCACTAATCATGGAATTTCATGTGGAAGTGGCCATAGACACATCATTTTACAACATTATGGAAAACAATTTCATCACATTGACATCTATTATACTCTCAGTGGATGCCCAATGGCCCTTCACACTACCTGAGTATCCTTCAATGAGACACAAGATCTACAAAATCCTACACTCAAACATTTGGATTATGAACTTGAGCTTATTCATTTTCGTTATACATCTTCTTAGTCGTCTTACTCTGAATCATTGTCTTTTGATGCTTTATATTATTGGACACCATTTTGATCCAATCTCTTTCCCACTTTCTAAAGGTGATTGGTCTCTCACTATAAGGGTGATGATGACAGCTACCTTCATCCATAAATTCATGGATGATTTCTTCAATATATCTTTGAGTAATCATTCTACTCAATTTCATTACAACCCTTCATTTAAATATGTTTATAAAAATCAGTACCTACTATTGATAACATATTCAAAAAAATTATTAGTGTTATAAATACTAAACTCAAAAATAAATAACAGAAACACAACAATGATGTATAATTATCATATGGGAAGTAAAATATATTTTCCACCCAAGAAATAATCATTTTTCATGTCATTTTATAAAAAAGTATGTTAACTATGTCATTGTGTATTAGATAACACACCATTAACTACTCGATGATAAAATATTTTTGATAATTTTGAGTAAAGTCAAAAAAATTAGATATTTGCATAAAATAAATTGAAATGGGTTTGTTGGAAGAGTGGTTATCATATGAAGATTGAAATAGGGAATAATATGTTCTGGTAAATTCCATGGTTGGAAGAGTCTTTGGTTTTTATGTTCTATTTTAGGTGTTTTTTTGTGTTATTTTAAGTGTTGTATGAAGCTATATGAAATAGAAGGGATTCTGGCTGGATTCTATGCATAATTATAGAAAAACTCTATACCAACAGTTTCAAATCATTGGTTTAGTATTAAAATGCATGGATTTAGCAACATTTTACTATAACCATTGGTAAAACTCTATGCCAATGGTTTTAAAACCATTGGTAAACTGATAAAATATATTATATACCAATGGTTAATAAACCATTGGTTTAAATATATACCAAGAGTTTTCCTAAAACCATTGGATTACTAAAATTTACAGATATCTATACAAACAGTTGAAGTAGAACCATTGGGATAGTCCTATCCAAATTCCTAACTAGCCAACAGTTTGGCGAAACATTTATATAAGTTATACTGATGGTTTTCCAGCATATACCTATAGTTCAAAACCGTTGTTATAGACTACATTTCCTATAGTGAGTCTTAGAATTTGTATTGATTATCGAAAGTTTAACTGGGTGACCTTTAAGAACAAATATCCTTTTCCATTGACTGATGATCTCTTTGATCAACAAAGAGGGGATTGTATGTTTTTTAAGAGTTACCTATGGTTAGAGAACCACCTATTGAGTGTCCAAGAAGAATATATACCTTATAAAACATTTAGGAGTCGATATGGGCATTTCAAGTTTCAGGTTATGACATTCGGTCTCACTAATTCTTCTATTGTGTTTATGTATTTGATGAAATGTATCCTTCATAGGTTCTTCGACACTTTTTGTGTGTGTTAATGGATGATATTTTGGTGTAATACATGTCAGAAGAGGATCATATGCACCATTTGTGTATCATTATTTGAACTTTGAAAGAAAATCATCTATATCGAAAGATTTAAAAATGTGGTCTTTTGATCAATGAAGTGAATTTTATGGGGAATGTGATATCTTAGAGGGGAATCTCAATGGTGACAAAAAAGGGTTTATGCGATTATGTCATGGGACAATCCTGCAAATGTTTTTGAGATCCAGATCTTCTTGGGATTGGCTGGTTATTATAGATGGTTTTTTTAGGGTTTCTTAAAGATTGCATCTTTGATTAAATATTTAACCCATAAGGGAGTAATGTTTGAATGGAATGAAAAGTTTAAGAGATATTTTTAGGCACTAAATGTGAGGTTGAATTTATCACAAGTTTTGATTCTTTAAGAACTAGGATCAGGTTATGATGTTTTCAGTGATGTTTCTAGTATGGGTTTGGGATGTTTCTTGATGCAAGGGAGGAAAGTGGTGTCTAATGGCTCATGATAGTTATTCCCTCATGAGAAGAACTACCCTACCCATGATCTTGAGTTAGAAAAAGTTATGAATGCACTCAAAATGTGGTATCTCTATCTCTTTGGGAGTGGTTTATGGTATATTCGGATCATAAGAGCCTGTAAAATATTTTTACTTAGAGGGATATGAACATTTGAAAGAGATGATGGGTATAGTATCTTTATACTTTTGATTTTTATATTACTTATACTCCTTGGGAAGGTAACGTGGTTGTCGATGCATTGAGCATGAAATTATCAATGAAATTGGTGAAGGAGTCAGTTGAGAAGTGTTCTCTGATGATTTTGTTTGTTGAGATGATATTGGGAGTGGAAAAAGTTGGTGGATGGGTTTTATTGGATTCAATGAAATATGAATCATATTTTTATGATATATTTTATCTCTAAAAGGTAGAAAACCATGAGTTCCAATGTCTGGGTAAAAGCCTTAATGTTGAAAGACCTCGAGTGAGTCGTCCCAGTCTCTTAATGGAGCTTTATTCTTTCATAACAGTTTGGTTGTTCCATTTTCCCTGAGGTGGGAGTTGTTAGATAGTGGAAACCATTATTTTTGGTATGTGAAACTAGGTACTACCAAAATGTGTCATGAATTGATATGTATGTATCTTTTTAGGGGATGATATTTTCTATTTCAAATTTTGTATCATGACGCTTTACTTATCAAATAGTTATGGAGGAACACCAGAGACGTGTAGGGTTGTTTTATCCCATAAACATTCTATTATGGAAGTGGGATGAGATTTCCTTGGATTTAGTCATTGTTTTTTATTGAATTCTAGTGGGAAGGATGTGATTTGGGTTAACATTTATTGAATCATGAAATTGATGAATTTACTACCTATTAGAGAGATGAAAAAAGTGGAGAAGCTTGGGGAATTGTATGTTTGAGAGATTTTAAAGCTTCATGGGGATCCTTCTACATTTGTTTTTAATAAGGAACCAATATTCACATTCATGTTTTTGAAAGGTTTGCAAGATTTTATGGGTCCCCAGATTAAATTAAGCACAACCTATCATCCACATATGGAGGGATAGATAAATTGGGAAATCAAGGATCTAAAGCATATTCTATAGGCCTTTATTCCTAATTTTGTAGAATCTTGGGAATATAAGTTTCCTTTTGATGAATTTTACTACAAAATAGTTATTATTCATCAATAAAGATGGATCCCTTTGATGATTTTTATGGGAATCCATTTAGAACTCCATTTTGTTAGGCAGAGTTGGAAGAGGGGTCCTTGGTTGGGTCGAGTTTTGTTCAAGTGATGAAGGAGATGGTACAGTTGATCTGAAGGATATTAATCATGGTACATATTTTTCATAAATATTTTTCTGACTTTCGTTATAGGATACTAGAATCTGAGGTTGGGATTAGGTATTTTTATTGGTTTCATCATGATTGTTACATTGTTATTTGGGTAATTGTGGTATGTTGGCACCGAGGGTTGTAGGCCCCTTTGAGATTGTTGGAAGACTAGGGAGGGCGCCGATCAGTTTGACTTTCTATCTAATTTTGTAGTTATACATTACAAGATTTATGTTTCCAAGTTAATGAGGTATATACCAGATCCTTACCATGTGATTTGATGGGAGAATATTAATCTTGATCTAGATACCACATTAGTTGGACATCCAGTTCAGATTATGGACCACCTAGATAAGGTACTATATGGTAAAACGAACCCCATGTTCTGGGTACTTGGGTAGTGTGGATATGATATCCATGAGACATGGGAGTGGGATTCGTTGATGAGGAACTTGTGGCCATATATTTTTGTGGATCTAGGATCTTGAGGGCCTTCTAGGGGCAGAAATTGTTTATGGTGTGTAGATTGTAATGTCTGATTACCTTTATGTCATGTATGATTTACCCTTAGATTTTTGTTTTTTTTGAATTTTACATCTTAAACCTGTAATTATTTCTATTCAGTGTGTTATTACATGATGTGTAATGGCCATAGGGAATAATCCATGAATTGGATACACAGTGTGAATGATTTACACATTGTGTACTGGGAAAATTGGGTTTTTTAATAAAAAGGAAATGGGGTTTTTAGTGTACTTGAGAATAATAGATTATAAAACATGTAATGGGATTACATTCCATGTAATATTCATGAGTTAGTATTTTAGAACGCTTTGAGAGCATTTAATTCATTAATTTGACTTGCAGCCTCCCCCATTAAACCTAGAGCTTTCCCTAGATGATTTTGTGTGATTCCTCCCCTACTGGGTCACTTCGTTCAGAGATTGATCACCATTATGGTTGGATTTATTCTCCTCAGGTATATGATCCTTTGGGTTTTTACTTGGCTTCAGTTGAGCTGTATTTTTAGGAATACTTTGGTTCATATTTGTGCCCATATATCATTTTTAATCAATCCATTTCAATTTCATAGCATGCCTTGTCTTTTGAATTTTGTGCTCTTGGTTTATAGTCTCTATTATCGAAGGAGGCTAGTTTTATACCATTTTGAGGTATGTGTTTCCATAAAATGAGTTAAATTAATTAATTTCCTGTTGTTATTGATAAATTACTTTTGGTTTATTCGTTTATTTGAATTTATAGTGGTTTTAAATGGTTTCATAGAAAGGAGAATTTTTTAAAAGGTGATTTTGTTTTAAAATGGATTGTCTTAATTTAGAAATGGGTGTTCAAACTCTGAATATTATTTTCTTGGATTTAAAAATGTTTAATAAAATTTTGAGCACGGATTTGCAATTAAAATTTAGAAAATTTCACACTGGGGACCACAGGTATGTCGGGAAAGAGACACGAGTATCCTCAATGTATATTAAACCACTAGGAGGTAACCTTTTTTAATGCCGACTTGCAATATTAGATATATATTGGATCCAACATATTATTGTTTAGGATTTTGAGTTTCTAGTATGAATTATACCATTGGATAGATCCAAATACGAGGTTCTTTTTCATTTATGGTTATTTAACACATGATTTTTTATGTCATGGATTTGTTTCTCATAGGATTTCATAAGAGTTGTATCACATAGATATTCATGATAGGTTATTTCATGGATATGTGTTTACCTTACTACATCTGGTTGAATGTATATGCTTTCCTATTTTATTACTTCTACTTGTTATATTTCAAGTTTTAGAATATAAAAGGATTTTCTGAAAACCAATGGGAAAATAGTTTATAACTAGACATTATTAATGAAATTTCTATGTAAAAATATTTTTTAAGAGAAATAATTGTTTCATTATTGATATTAGACCTTGTATATAAACTATGATGTTATCCTATAGAGATTTTTATCATATCCTGCTTGTGCCTCTAGGTGTATATAGATTTTGTTTTGTAGGATTCAGGTACACGGAAGAGGATCTTATAGCATTATGATTTCTCTTGTTTTTGTTTCCTTCAGTTTGGGTTAGTCTAGATGTGACTATTGTTCACATGGGGTTTTTCCATACCATTTAGATTAGCCTATTTTGGATTGGATTTTATTGTACTTTTGGTATCTTGTTTGTTTCCTCTTTTTACTCTAGTTTAATGTCATTTTTTTCTTATATTTGAGATTGGTTTCTATTTTCCTATGATACATATATCCTGTAATGGTCCAGTTCAAGTGGCTTTTCTATGTGAACCTAGTTGGAATGTTACACTACATTTTGGGATGAATTTGGTGAATAAAATATTATTGGAAATAAAATTGTTCTTTATAAGTCATAGAAAGTTCAATACATTTAGCAATGCATTAAATCTGCTTAGAGTTAATAGAAGATTTATGCAAACAATCATAAAAAAGACTTGGAGTTTGAAGTTAGAGACAACATGTTACTTAAAATATCACCCTAGAAGAGAGTCTCTAGGTTTGTAAAGAAGATAAATATTATACCTAGGAAAATTGGGCCCTCTGATATCCTTGATCATATAGAATTTGTGTATTATCAACTGTACTTCCACTAAATTCATTTTAAGTTCATTATGTGTTCCACATATCTCTCCAAATAAAGTATATACTTCTTCACTCTTATGTACCAGATTCAAAAGTGAAATAATTGGAGCATTAACCCTCTTAGGAGTATAAATCGGTGAATATCTTGGGCCATATAGACATGGTTCTACACAATAATACAATTCAGCTTATTGAATCACTTTAGAGAAACCAATAGTATGAATAGGAAAAATGGGATCCTAATGATATAATGAAATTTAAGAACCTTCATATATTATCAATTGAGGATATGAGTTAAAAATTTTATGTTTAAATTTCTAAAATGGGGGAATAATGTAATGACCGAAACTTTTAGATATGAAACTTTCCTTTTGAATAATCATTTGTTTCATATTTCAAAATATATAATAGAGTAAGATACATGCACCTCATAATATAAACTAACAAAACTTTTTTATATTAATTAAAAACAAAATATTTAAGGAATAAATATACCCAATAAAATTGAAAGTACTAAAATGGTACAATAAACATAATAAAATAAAAATAACTCGAATAGAAAATTCTAATTCTCTTTACTCTTCTAGAATTATCACAGTCATGAACAAAACTATAAAAAAGAAACAAAACATTAAGTATGTTATCAAAAATTTGAAAATTAATAATATATAACCTTGATGAGAATTTAATTTAATGATTAATGAAGTAAAGATGAAGTATCTATAGAGGTATAAACCCAATATGATTTTTGTAATAGTAACCTGACTATTAGGTATAGTAACCTTACCATTATTATGTTAATTTGATCACTATAATGATAACATAACTAATAAAATAGAATAATGACCTGCAAATAATATTTACCATAAATAAGTTAAGTATATATAAACATTATAATTCCATAAAATAAGTATTCAAATTATAAACTCAAACAAAGTATGAGTATTTTTTGATAAGGTTTTTTTAACATATTTTGAAAAAATCCATAATTTTTATATTAATAATTAAAATTAACTATATTAGAAAATTATTTTGAAATAATTATTTTTTTATAATAATTTTATAGAAATTATATAAGGGTTAATTTTTTGAAATTTTTAAAAAAACTTCTATTTTTGATGAAAAGAAAAAATACAATCTTTATATAAAAATTATGTTTTAATTACATCATTTAGGATATAATAATTCAAAAATAAATTTTATAATGGATGGATAGAGAAAAAAAATTAATTAGATTAATTACTCAATTAAAAATAATAAAATTAATTCCCAAACAAGGTTTACATGGAAAATAATAATTTATTTAATATTATAACCTGAAAATACCCCTCCCATAATATATAAATACCCATTATACCTTCCCTTGGAAAATAACATCCCAAACACTTATCAAAGCCCAATTCATAACTTATTCCATACAATTAAGTCATCTTATAACTATAAGTAAATTATGGTGTTATCCTAATCCAACCCCTCAAGGCATTAAGGGGTGTGGCAAAGGAACAACATCCAGAATAAAGAAAGGTTCCTTCATTTTCCTCTTCCGTTTTTTTATCCTTCTATTAATTTACAATATAAAACTTTTAAAATTTATTACATATTATGTTAAAATGAAATTAATTATATTAATCCCCTTTAAAAAAGTTATAATATATATTATGTATCTCTCTCTTTCTCTTTTGACAATGTCCTGTTAATGACTGGTTAACCACCTATGAAGAAATTGTCAACTATTTACTCATCACCTCCATCGTGGATTGTATTCATAAATTATATATAACAAATAAATATGAAATTATAAGTATTTTTATGCATCTACAATTAATTTTAATAATTTATAAATGGAATTGAATCCACGTTAAGAAATTAAAACAAAACAATATAATTTTAAAGAAAATATATAATGGAGGCATTTAACCATTTAAAAAAGAATTAAAAAATAAAATGGTTGTAATAAATAAAAAATTAAATGAATTAATTTAATTCAATGAAATATTCATGTTTTTAAAACATAAGTTTATACAGGATGTGTACATGTGACAAAATAAAATAGGACCTAAGTTAAGGGGTTTCTTATCTCAATCTGAGATCTTTGGGTTATTTCTCCTCTTCAAGATCTAATATAACATATAATGATTGTATAATTATATTTTAAATTATTTATATATATTCAATTTAATTATATATATTTACATATACATTCAATTTTCTACCATTAATTTATTTGGTATTCTTGAATTACTATGCTCATGAGGGCCTACCTCAAACTTTTTATTAGGATTATCACTATTTGTTTAATATTATTTTAAAATATTTATTTATATTTTCTAACCCAATTTAAAAATAAATTTTCTTACTTACTTTTTTTGGAATCACATAAGAATTTAATTGTAATATAAAATATCTATAATTAAGTGATACCTCAAAAAGTTTATAAGGGGGATCTTTTTGTCCTTATCTTTAGATTAACTCTATTAAACTAATCATCTTTAAAATGTTTTTATGTATTTTATAATCCAAATATATTATTTATTTTCTTGCTAACCTTTTTCATGGTTTTATATAACCATTAATTTTTACCTCAGTGATTTATGAAAAAGTGAAATATTATAATTCATGTTAGGGGACTATTGAACCCAATTCTTTTATTTTGGGTTTATCACTAGTTTATATTTATTTTAAATTTGTTTCTTTTAAATCCATTATAAATTCTAATTTCATTTATTTTAATTTTTTCTTATATGGATATATATGTTCTTACTTCATTGTGTTGAATACTAAGATACCTTAAAAAACAATTATCAAATATTTTTCATGAAAACTCTCTTAAATTATTCTTATGTTTATTATCCTCCTCTATTTGAAATATAATCTTTCAATTTTTAATTCGACCATTAAATTTCCAAATTGTGTCTTCCCTTATTATTTTTTGATACCTTAATGTTTTATTAATATATATGTGCCTTATGAATATATTATGAAATCCAATATAACATCATGGGTTTATTTCATGTTTATGATGGATATACATTTCTTTCTTATGTTGAATGCTTGATTGTGACCATTTTATGATGTGACGGGTGGGCCCATAAATATATATCCATACAATGTGTTTGGTAATTTGACATATTTTATTATATTATATGTATATTTTGAGAACATCATTATACATTTTTTAAATTTTTATGTAATTATGATTTTTATACACATGTTATGTGTGAACCTGAAAATATATTTTTTCACAATTTATATTTTTCATTTAACCGCAATATTATGATGTTTCATTATAATGAATATGCCATATTTCATGTCTCTTTCAAATGATTCCATCATTTTTATGTTGATGATTCTTTTCTATTGATATAATTATGATACTTATTCTTACACATGTATTATGTTGATTCATATCTCTTGTTCCTTTATTATTTTCCTCCCCTTATTGAGATTTAATCTCACCCATTGTTTGATGCATAAAATTAGGTAATTACATATTATAATGAGAGTATGAAATCTAAAAGGACTATTCTAAATTAATTAAATAAAATTTAGTGTTTTATGAATGACTATGTGGTATGAGCCTAATTTTCCAAAGATATTAAACCTTTCAATTCTGGATTGTATTATTATTATCATTATATTGTTTATCTTGAAATTGAGGTGATAATCACATATGAAAGATGCAGGTCACTATATTTAGTGGCTCTAACATTTGACCATATCCCTACAAAGGAGGCATATTGCAATGTTAATCAATATTGTGAGGGTATTTATAGATAGTGTGATAAATATATTTGTTCCAATAAAAAATAATCCATGAAGGTCCTCCCCTTGGACATATCAACTAGCATAGAGGTCTTTCTCATGAACATAACAGGGATCCGCATCATGAGGAGTCTCTATAAATTTTCAAAAACCACCGCCATTTTTATGGGATTGTTAATACCAAAGGAGGGAATATATTGTATCCTATAATTACTATGAAATTACATACACTCCAGCACCAAGGTACTTATATCAACACCTTCCTCTACTAAACCTAAATAATCAAAGTATGATATGGTGTCACCAATGGTAAATTAATTTATAGATACCCTAATTTCTGAAAAGGAAACTTCATTCTGGAACAATGTCTGGATTAAAAGTAATTCAATAACTGTTGTTCATGCTCTTAGACATGGAACAATTCCCCAGGCATGGGCCCTCACTACTAAATGGATCATATTTATGCATAATCTATCAGGGATCAACCATATTATCACTCACACCTACGGAGAGGTGAATAAAGTGGCAGATGGCCTTTCTAATAAGGGTGTTGATATAAATCAAATATGCATGGAGATTCTTCCAGATTAATTAAACACTATTAACCAGATTGATTGCAATTAACTCCCCTCATTTAGACTTGTGTAATCTTTGTCTTGAATTATCTTAGTGCTCGAGTTTTTTGACCAGGGCATCATCTTTTAAAAAAATTAGATTTGGTGGGGGTTGAAATTCCACTGTATGTAAAACCTCACATTGAAATAGGGGAATTTTGGTGTGGAGAGAGGTTTATGAAGATAAAAAAATTGGGGATTTAATTACTCAATAAAAAATACAAGGTGTTTGTTTAGAATTCCCCAATCATGCTATAAAGTGGTGGATATGATTTTGTAGTGATACTCTAGATGAGTGTATTGAGTCATGATCCAATATATATGCTACAACATGAGACCTGGCTAGAAAAATTCTATTTTTTACTATTTCATCATGCCAAAATGCCCCCCAGTATAGTTTTTTATAATTTTAATTAAATGGTTTTATGTGATATACCAATTAAAACTGGTTTCTTAATTTTCCTCCCACTAAGTGTGATTTCTCCTCCATTTTTTCTTAGATTCAATAACCATTTATCTTAAAAAATTTATAGAGATATGGTTAACCTTCCTCTTATATCTTATCTAATATTATATTTCTATTTCATAATTCTTCACTTAGTATTCCTATATTAGGGTTTTCATAGAATTTGTTTAAATCCTTCAATTGAATCCAATTTTTTATGATCTTTGAAAAGTGGGGTCCTATTAAGTCGAGGTAGGTGGTGACCTTACTATATCATTTTTAATATAAGTTTTTATGTGATGTGTGATATGTGGTCACACTAATAGTGTACGATTAACTAGAAAAAAATATTATTTCTTTCAATTTTTCCACTATGAGTAGGGTAAGGACGTTTGGAGTCATGAGTGTTCTTCTATATGTTGTTATTTGATGTTTTGGTCACTGATAGTTGAGATAACATGTGTTAGAATCTATACCATGAACTCAATGGTGGGGGTTTCTCAAGTAATATTATGTTTTAGTGGAAATTTTTATCTTTTGAATAACCTATTTTTATAAGGAGTTATGCACTTATCTTGGTGAGTATCTAGTTTTGATTACTTATGAAATTGGATGTTATTCCCACATTATAATGATTTTCTATAGGGTGTTGTCAAATTTTTATTATACTATGATATAGTTTATTATAATTAACATTATCCCATAGTGTATTGATATTGATATGTTTGGATCAAGAAATGTTAAGGTTGATATCATTATATACCTAGTTCCACTTTCCCCAATGTTTTTATTTTTTTATGATCTAGGATTAAGATTCTATTAAGTTGGTATCATTATAGACATAAGGTTGGCTACCCAATTTTCTTTATATTATTATTATATGGGATTGAGATACTATTGAGATGATATTATTATAGATATAAGACATAATTCCAATGTTATTTTGTATTATTATGATCTAAAAAAATATTTTTAAGATAATATCATTGTAGACATGGAATATTTTCTATTAATATCTATATTTTGTTGATAAAGGATAGAGATGACTTAAAGATGAGATCATTATAGACATGTGACTTCTTTTCCCATTGTATTTATTTTATTACAAGTAAGGGTCGAGGTACCCTAGAAAAAATATTTATATGGACATGATATAACTTTCCAATTAATATTATATGTTTCTGAGTTGAGGTTCATATGCCCATCGAGAAAAAACTTTATAGTATTGGAAATGTATAACACTACTAGGGATATGATATTATAATGATATGTTTAGACTTACTTCAGTATTTCATACAATAATCATGGTCAATCCCAATGTGTCTTTATCACTTGAGGGTATGACATTTATTTTTGTTGTTGTTATTGATTATCATTATTAGAATATCACTCTATTTATACACTTGAATATTTTGGATTTTTTAGGGAGAACATTGGAGGTGTCCTATTGAATTTTACTCACACCATACATGGGTATCTCAGCATATGTGAATATTTCATTGTTCTTGAGACATGTAAGGGAAATGGTTCTACAGTAGATGGATGAACTAGAGTTATCGTGGTCGGTGTTGGGATATGGGATCGAGTGAGGACTTGAGTCTGATTATATAGTCATATCCATTAATCTGTTTATTCTAGATCATTTTATTTATAATCAAACAATAACCAATTTTGATTATTTATAAGTGACTCATGTGACATTATAATAGAATATTATAATATAGCATGTTGTTTTTAATGGTTGGATCAAAGTAGTAATTTATATATATGATATTTATTATGAAAACAATGATTATTATTTATTTTATTATTATTTATGGTTATATATAATTGATTTATAATCTCCCCGTGATCATATGTAGACCCTTTCTAATAATTTAAAACTCTAGGCATACATGGAGGCATTCTTTAGGTCATGTGGTGCCACCTATAAGTCTACTCTCAGGTGAGATAGGACAAGGACATTATAAAGTGGTATTAGAGACTTATTTTTTCTTATATATATATATAGGCATAGTAATTGGAGGTAGGATATTATTTTGACTTGGGGTTGAATCTATGCATTGGTAATAATAACCCATGTATAGGGGATGTCCATGTTACCAGAGGTTTCATTGTTGTTATTGGTTTTTTGAGTGTTATGATATGATATTTTCAAGATATATAATGTGTGATTTATATTTAATTCATTTACGCTTGGACTGAGGTGGTAAGTGGTGTGTTTTCATGAAACATATTCAGAACATAGTATTAAATTGAAATTCATATTCTTATGTTTGATTTATCACTTTGGTTATGATATAGAACTTGATTTTTTTAAGTTTCAATAACAATTTACATCGATTTTTCACTAAACAACTTCATTGGGGAATTCTAATTGACTAAAATTTTGTTTCTATATGTTTTATTATTATCTAATCGATAATTATGTGGATATTTTATTTATTTTTTCAGTAATAATAGTGGGAATTTTTGGATACAGAGAGCTCCGAATTTAGGGGATACCCTTAAATTATTGGGTGCATGTATAGTGTAGTATGATGAAATAACTATTACTAATTATCCTATATATGATAATAAATATAAATGTGTTTTGAGGAATGTATTTTTCATTATAGAGACATGCCGCAAAGATGGACCATGTTAGAGAACTATGAAAGTGGGGATCATAATTCCACCTACAAGAGTTGAGCAAGACCCCCCATTTATGAATATACCAAATATTTATTAAAAGCATTGAGAGATTATACTTTATATTATTTATTCGATAAGACCTAGACCACTAAGATTATTTCCTTTTCTGTTATATCATAATCCACCTATGATTACTAGAGAGGGTGTTCTAGAGGCTGATGAGTTTTAGGTTGAGTCCAAGAAATCCATCTTAAACTAAATTCATACACCCCTAAAGAATAAAGTGAATATTGTAACATACATGTTGTGAATACCAGTAAAGTATTAATGGAGTGCCCTTGTATAGGTAGGTTATTATAATAGGATATCATATAAGGACTTTTAGGGTTGTTTCTTTATGTGGTTCATTACCAAAACATTGACAGGTGATAGGTCTTGGGATCTTATTCATCTTGTTTAGGGGATCATGTCAGTGATGGACTATGCTCTTCATTTAATTGATTTTATTTCATTTTCTATAATGATGGAAGGTGATGAGATTTACAGGGTTATTCATTTTTAACATAGTTTGAAACATCATATATGGGTTCAAGTGAATGATTTACATTTAACTTATTTGATTATAATGGTGAACTAAACCCTCATTTAGGGAGAAACCTGGTTTAGAGAATTATAATAGGGTAGTTTTATTTATATTCTAGAACTGAGAATGAATTATTTAGAAATATAAAGTATATATATGATGATTATAACCATGTGAATGATATAAAATCTATCGAAGTCTTTGGATCATATTCTTCCTCATGAAGGAGGACTCCACTAATGTGTTATCAGTGTGGTAGAGTGGAGAATACATGAAAGTAGTGCTAGAAAGAAACTATAGAGTTTCAATCGAATGGGTATATGGGACATCTATAGAATTTTTCAATATCTCTTCTCAACCAAGTATTGGACATGGAAATGGATGGGCTCGAGGATCCCTGGTTGTATTAGGCACTTTACCATAGGGTAGTAACATGTGTTTTTCTTACTGATCAAGGAATAGAGGAGGATAAGTTTCTTAGAAGAAGGTGTGGTAGGGTAGTTCTCCACTGAGTAATCAGTTTATGGATGTTCAAGGAAGAGTAATAGACTCAGGAAAGTTTCAAGATATTGAGTCAACTCTTTCTGATCATAGTGAAGGCTTTTCAACTGTTTGAGGTATGATTTTAATAGAATTTTCCCTCAAATATATGTTTTTTGATATTGTTGTGTTGCATCAATTTATATTTTCTTGGTTTGTTGATTGTCTAGATATGGTTATATATTATGAGTATGGGGTGATATCTATTGATATTCTCTTAGGTATGTGATCTATGGGTATTCTAATATGTCTATAGTGGATATTCTGATCAGTGATTATAAGCTGATCTGGGTTTTGTTTATATTAGATATATAAAATTTTGATGTTCTCCTTAGGATGGATGATTTTTATAGAGTGTAAATAGATTTCTATCACCAACAGATATATTTTACAACTACAGAGGGTTGTATTTATACCCATAATGGAGAGTGGTATTTTTAGAAAAGTCATTAGAGATCTGCCCAATTAAAATTGTGGAAAATTTCATCCTACATTTCTAGAACTATTTTGGGATATAATAGAATGAAATAATTAGTATTTCCCCTTATTTTTTATTATTTATAGGATATATTTCCTTAATAATTCGTAGTTTATCCATTCAAGGGAGAGGTCAAGTTCAAGATTGAGTTTATATTAGGTATGGATCCCATATAAATTATTCTACATAATATAGTTTTTATAGAGTTTAGAGAGTTTATTATTTTTTATAGGACATTGAGGAGAAGGGATTCATTTGACTAATCCCATTCCATAGGATTGAAATTTTTTATTCATTAATAAGGGAAATGATAGAATAAATTTATTTCTTGATTATTATAGTTTGAACCATGTAATATCCAAGAAATGGTATCCTCTTCCATATATATAAAACTTATTCGATAAACTATAGAGACCCAAGTGTCTTGCTTAGATTGACTTGAGATCAGAATATTATCAATTGTAGGTAAGGGAATATGATATTATTTATACTAATTTTTGGAGTAGGTATAGGTTGTATGAGTTTCTTGTTATACCATTTCGTTTGATTAATGTTTCTATAATATCAATGACCCTTAAGAAAAGGATATTTCATCTATATTTATATTTGTTCATGATAATTTCTTTGGGTGGGATTCTAGGGTATTCCTAGCCACAAGTGGACCATGGTGATATCTAGATACCACCTTTATCATGATAAGGGATAATAATATTTCTTCCATATTATAATGTTTTAAATTTGGATATTAAGTTTCACTTCTTAGGTCATGTTATAACATAGGAAGGAATATTAGTTCACCCTGAGAAAGTTGAGGTCAGGGTTTCTAGATAGAGTCATGAGAATGTTTTTTATATTTGCTGCTTCTATGTATTGATAGGTTACTACAGGATACTTATTCTGGACATCTCCTGATTGGAAGTATCAATTATATCCATGTCTAAGAAAGTGATAATGGTTGAGTGTTATAATCACTGTGAGAGAGGCTTAATAGATCTAAAGGGTTTGTTCACATGTACAACAATCACAACCTTACTTGAGAAACATATGGAGTACACCATGTATTATGATTCATTCATGGTATTTCGTGGGGAAGTGTTGGTATAGGATTGGATTTTAGTCCATTATTGGTCTATGAAGTTAAAGATACATGAGGTGATCAACCTAATGCATTGTCAAAAGTTAGAACCAGTAGTGAACGTGTTGAGATGTTGGAATCATGACTTGTTAGGTGATAGGTTTGCAGTGTATGTAGTTCACAAAATCCTAATGTATATCTTTTTCAAATGTGAAATAAAAATTTATAAAATATTGTGGTTTGAGTATCTCTATATGTGTGACTTTGATATGTCTTATACCCTTGGGAAAGGGAATGTTTTGGATGATATGTATAGGGTGAATCAAGCATTGGTGGTGTAGGGGACTAGTAATGAGTGGTGGTTGATGTGTCTTTTTTCTGAGGTTCATAATGATATTTAGAAATATTAGGGTAGAAGAAACCTTATGATATTGATTATTACCTTCTTAATATTTTATAGAGTGAAGGAGAGTCAACTATCAAACTCAGATAATTGGGTTGTGATGGTTAGTATATATGTAGGTACTCACCGATAGAATTGTCTTAGAATGATGATGGGATTTTATATGTTTAAGGTCATGTTGTGTCCCCTATGAGAATGTGAAATGAGATAATGTGTGGTTTACACACGTTGAGATAGGTTGTTTACCTGTGGATAATTGTGATTTATCATGGAATCCATGGGTAGTATCGGTGGGTCAAGATAAAGAATAACATTATGAGATTAATCTCATGATGATTCACCTATCAATGGGTGTAGGTCAAGAATCAGTTCCCCATAGGTATTCTTCATCCACTTCCAATTATAAAGTATAAGTGGATGATATTATGTTGGATTTTAGATAGTTTTATATAGTTCACTTTGAGGTAGTGATGCATTATGGGTTATAGTTGATCAGTTAACCAAATTAGCACATTTTTGACTAAGCTAGGAGACACACTCTATTGATGAGTTAGGTTAGTTTTATGTTTGAAGAGGTAGTATATCAACATGGTGTACCCCAGAGTATTGATTTGGATCAGGATGCTTACTTCACATCATGATTTTGGTGGGGTATGCATAAGTCCCTTGATATATATTTTAATTTGAGCATAGAGTACCATCTTCATATTGGTGGGTAGTATTAGTGTACTATTTGGTTATTATAGAGCATGTTATGAGCATTCAACCTTTATCATTGTGGTTCATAGTAAATTTATATCACACTAGTAGAGTTCCCATATAACAACAATTATCATGCATTTATTCAAAATGAACCTTTTTAGGCCTTTTATTCTAGTTTATAAAAATCACCTTTGTGTTGGATGATGTTAGGGTAGTCTTCTATCATTAGGTTGAGTCTTGTGTAGAGACATCAAATAATATCCAGTAGATTTAGAATTATTTGACAACTTATAAAATTAGGTAGTTCTCAAAATAAAACTATAATATCTTTCTTTTTAATTTTGTGGTGGGTGACTAGGTTTTCTTAAGAATGTATCCTCAACTAGGACACTATTATATTCAGAGGTGGGGTATGTTTGTGCCCAAGTCCATGGGGTTGTTTCAGGTCATCAAGAGAATGGATTATAGGGATTACCAATTATTACTTCATCATATATTTTATTTTATGCATGATTTATTATATTTATATAAACTTAAGAGATTCCAACCCAACTTTTATCATGTGATTGGTGTCAAAAATATCGCGCTGGAGGCATATCTATCATTTGAGGAATGAATAGTTCGTATTATAGACCTGAGTGAAATGATATTAGGTGGGAAGATGGTACCTTTTGTATTCATATAATAGAAACATGGGAATATCTAGGAGGATACTTAGAAACATGATGTGGATATGTGAGTGAAATGGATGGATCTTTTCAGAATTGATGCTTGGTGATTCACCTTAAGGAAAAGTTGTTATATAGTGGGAAGGTTGTAACACCCAGTATATTTCAATATGGGGATTTTTTTAATTATTCTTGAAACCATGTGTAATTTAATGTTCATTGGCTATTAGATGTTTTGGAAAGAATCTATGTTTGGTTTTTAGGGATTTATCCTTGGTACAAGCTTATATTCTGTTATAGGTTGAAGTTTTTTCTACAACAAGCGTGATTTTGGGGCAAAGAGAGGTTGTGTATAAAAAAATCTATAATATGTATCTGGTCACACCACAACATGAGGGTTGTTATATAAATCCCATTATCACACCATAATGTTATGGTAATGAATTTTATCCACCTCTTTGGATACATGCATTCTATTATGAGCCAATGGACCACAACTCAAAATGAACTGAGGCTAGGTTTATTGCATTGTAACCCATGTATTCACAACAAAATAATCCCCAATATAGTTTTTTTTATAATTTTAATTAATTTTTTTTATGTTATAATACTATTAATTGTTTTCCCTATTTTCTTCCTCAGGATCACTTGAACAGTCCCCTCTCTTCCTTAAGCTCACCCAAGTGTGATTTCTCCCCCATTTGTGCTCATATTCAAGAATAAGTTGTCCCAATGGATCAAAAAATGAAAAGCTAACCATAATATTATATACATTCTCCAATTCTATTGATATTTCATCATTCATCATTGAGTATCCTTGAATTATGCAGTTTTTAAAATTTTGGGAAATTCTTCAATTGAATTCAATTCCTCCAATGATCTTGAAAAATAGATCTCTTATTAAGTTAAGGAAGAAGGTTCCACAAATTTTCCATCAATTTATATGAGTTTTTTTGTGATTTTTGATATATTATCATGAAAAATGTGTTAAATTTACAAAAAAGTAATCTAAATTGTTTTAATTTTCCATTTATGAGTAGGGTAAGGATGTTTAGGGTAATTAGTAGTCCCTTGTACATTGTGATTTGATTCCATAATCACTATTAGTTACACTCTTGAGATAAATTTTTTGGAATATATACTCAAAATTCAATTAGTTTTTCCTAAATTTATATAATGTTATATCAAACCTTGTTAGGTATCAAATAAACACCTATAATAAGGGGATGTATACTTACCTTGGTTTCTACCAAGGGTAAGATTCTTTTTGAGTTTATGGGTTGATGTTTTAGATATACCTTTGGCTTGTTAGACATGAATAAGGTGTGAGTAACCTCCTCCTTTAATATAAATGGTTACAAGGAGATTAATCATTGGGTTGGATTTATTTAATAGGGTTTTGGTATTTTAGGAACAACCAAGTTTTGAATACTTAAGGGGTTGGATTCTATACCCAACATATAATGAATTATTATAGGGTGTTGTCAAGTTATTATTATACCATGATAAGGTTAATGATAAGGTATGTTATTCCCTACTATATTGATATTGATATATCAATATTGAGATGCCTTAGGGTTGAGATCATTATAGATATGGGGTTACTTTCTTTATTGCCTTTACATCTTTATGAGTCATGATCAAGATTTTATTGAGATGAGATAATTATAGACATGGGTTCTCTTTTCCAATTGTATTTATATTGTTATGATCTATGATCTAGATTCTATTGAGATGAGTTTATTATAACCATGGGTAAATTTTCCAATTATATTTATATTTTTATGATTTGGGGTCATTATGATATTTATTTTTTATAATTATAGACATAGGGTTGCATTCCCTATTATCTTTAAATTATTGTAAGCTTAGATTGATTTAAATTTGTTTTGAGATAAATATAGACATGGGATTTGATTTCTAGGGCCTTCATATTATTTTGAGATGGATCAAGATAATTTTTAGATAAGATCATTATAGAAATGGTTTATTTTCCCAATTGTCTCTATAGTGTATTGACAATGGATTTAGATACCTTAGTTTGAAATTCATTACATACATAGGGTTTTCCCCCATATTTTATTTATATTATTATATGTAGGGGTCAGTATTTAATGGATGTGAGATCATTATAGACATGGGTATCCTTAAACATTGGTTTTATATCCTTTTAAGCCGAGGTTGATATTCCTATTAGACTAAGATTGTTATTGGAATTGGAATATAATACCCCACTGGATTTATGATATTGTGGAGATATGTTGATAATTTCTCCAACACAAGATGAAGTAGGTATGGTCTCTCCTTAGGTGGATTGTTTAGAAATTAGGGTGTGAAATTTATTTATTTTTATTGATTGTCCTTATTAGAATATCACTCTATGTATACACTTGTATATCATGTATTTTTTTAGATACATCACTGTGGATGGATTACAGAGATGCACTCACACCATTCATGGGAACTTTCATGTGCATAAAGATTTCATAATTCATGAAACAAGTAAGGAAGAAGGACTAATAGTGTATTTTTGAGTTAGATCTAGAATCATCAAAGTTGAGAGATGATTTTGGGTAGGTAACCATGTTTAATTTGTTTAGTCATCTACATTCGTCTGTTTATTCAGTTCCATGTTGTATATAATTGACCCAAGGGGAATCTTATTTATTTATATATGACTCATGTGATATTATATTAGTTTAAATGGATATATCATGTGGTATTTTATTTCCTCATGGTTAGATCATAGTGGTAATATAAATTTATGATGTTTATTATGATTATTATGATTATTATTGATTATTCTATTATTTATGGTTATTTATACAAGAAGGTATATTCTCTTGTATTATAATTTATAGACTCTCATCTATTGTGTATAGACTTTGGAATATGAGGAGGTCCCCCTGAGCTCATATTGTGCCACCAGATATTCCATGGTTAGCTGATCCAAAATGGGGACATTAAAATGCTAAAAAATAAGTAAAATATAGGCAAATTAACAAGATGAATCATTTGTTGAAAGTGAACCCTATCCAAATGAAATTTGGAATGAATTGGTAGAAAATATGATATTTGTTACATATTTTCCAATCATCAACCATAAATATGTAGTTCCCAAGATAGTAGAAGAATATTATATACCCTACCTCTGTCATAACCATTTTTAAACCCTAAATAATTTTTATGGTTCATGTATACCATATGAGGGATGGGAAAATCACCTCAAGATGTCGACCTCACATTTCATTCAATAGAAGGAAGCCTAAAATCTAGTATAAAACCTATGATTATTTAACATAATAGCATAAAAATTCTTGGAAGAATCTATATATCCATTGAAAAGACATCCCATCATATACACAATCAAGGATGGTAAAATTTTGATACCATTCACTACACACCTCTTCTTTAGCAATGAAAGGATTTTGATAATTAAATCTCACCCCCGCTCAGATCAATAGACAAGGGTGTATGAATTTTTGTCATGTATGATAGTGCTTACAATTTTTGAGAGGCAATTATTTAGTATTCTCTACCGGTCTATCATAATCTTAAGTCTTAAATGAGGTAGGATCATCAATATAACACTATTTATAGGTTTATTTAAAAATCTATCCTGATAGAAAATGGGATGAATCTAAAAGGGGTAACACCTATCTAGACCAAGACACCTCCCATAATTAATACTCAGAATCAAAAATTGGTTACCCCAAAGGGGACCTCATAACCAATATGATATATAGTGCATAAAATATTATAGTCTTGATAATCCATGAGTACAGTGACCTCAGTTTTTTACGCATCCCATAAAAATCCTCAACCATTGGGACTGGGGTATTTTTTATTCTGACAACCAAAACCCTATCCCATGAGTTTGGGGAAATTTAATCCCAACCTCCATCATCACCTACACATTTGGTGAAAATATAAATTGTTTCAGTGATAAAAAATCATAAATGAATTTTGTGTCTACCAAGATGAGAGGACCACCATCGATAGCTGATCAACCCATGTCTCTTCCCAATTCCAATTTGGTGAAAGTTATATGTTATTCCCTTTAAATTATATTCCATTAAAAATATTTTATCTTGTTAAAAAATATCAATCCTATAGAAAATATTAAACATCACTATGGATGTATAGACATAAGTTATTTTAGTTCGTAAATTGTAATAGATAACCAAGATGACATGTTTTATTGGTATTCTAATCATGATTAATTCCCATACTACACCAATACTGAAGAAAAAATAGTACCCTAAAGTTATGTATTAGTGGTTTTAATCACCTCTAAGAATGATAAGGTCTACAAAAATAACCCCAGAAATGGGCTGAGTGGAGAAGATCCTCCAATAAAAAACCTCTCAAGTTGAAGTAAATGAACAAGTTTTATGGAAACATGATCAAAGGAAGACTCCAGATTTCAAGTTCCCTCAGGAATTTGCTCTAACCAAATTTTAGGTTTGTATTGATAAAATATAATGGGAAATAAATTATCATAACCTCAACCTACCAACTATCCAAAAAAATTTAGACATTAATGGTAGAATATGGTCACACCAAATTTAAGTAGAAAATTGAAAGACATTGTGGAATTAATGGTGATCTTTTTCAAGGTAATGACCTTAATATTGATGATTTTCAAGATGAAGATCAACTTATTCCCATGAGTGATACACCTCACCAATAAATAACTTCATACCTATAAAATAGGTTATAGTCTACATCAAATCAAATGGTTAACCATGTATCTAGTGGATCTATATTATTTTAATCCATTAAATTAACACCCAATTCTAGCTTAAGTGAGCTACTGATGGCGTAACACAATGAAAGTTTTAAAAATATCATAGGTCAAAATGTCCATGGAATTTTATATCTTGATAACTAAAATAATGGAAAATTTCTCTCCAATATAAGAAAAAACTAATTTATATACTAAATGGATTGATATGATTCCTCTACTAACAAAATTTGGTTACCCTAATTTCTCAATCGTTAAGCGATTAGGGGACCCAAATTAGCATCCCATTCATTTCACTTCCCATTGGGGCTTTATGTATTCAACTCATAAACAATATAAGGTAACTAAACTTGGATGATCTGTTCATACATTAGAAGAACTATATTTGGTTTGGTGTAGTAACCTACCAACAAAATCAATATCCACTTAAAAAATATCCTATTAAACTATTCTTATATTAGTTCAGATTGATATTTATAAATTCATGTATATGATACCTATAAAAATAAAATCAAAGGGAGAATGAGAGGGTCATTGATTTCATCACTAGATTGAAGGACTTGACATATTCACTGGAGATAAAACAAACCTTAGAGTAAATTTTTCAAATATATGTAGAAAACTTATAGAATGAGTTAGAAAAAATTCTAATCCTAAAGAAATTCCCTATATTATTCTAAGAATTAACTAACATAGAACAGTTATTAGAGGATGAAATCAACAAACCAACGATAAGTCTAGGTCAACTCCACTGCTATAAAACAAGAAAGTTGAAAAATAATAAATAACCATTATTTCATTAAACTAAATAATGAAACCATACTTGGATCTAAATCCAATAAAATTTCATAAAAAATCACCACATAAGACTTATCCATAGTATAAACAATATCTTTGACTTAATCAAAAGACATAAGATATTTATAGGGAATAGAGGTGCCCTAAATTTGGGTCTAAGAAGAGTAAAGTGTATTCCTTATGGACTATGTAATTTCATGGGATTTTTTATATCAGTAATGGATCATAATATGATTACATTTAACTAGATTAGAAACTACAATGAAGTAGGTATAAGTGGTCACCGCAATTATTTCCCATTACATCTGATATTGGTCCATACCATTCAAGAGTGCTTCATCTTAAAAGATATAATCCAAAAATAGATTTATGATGGATAATTTGCATTGAATACGCTAAGGGGACACAAGAACCGCATGGTTATTGAATATCCCAATGAATAATTAGAGTGGTAGGAAGTTCAAAACAAAAATACATAGAAATTTGATAATTGGATTACTCAAAAGATGATTAATCATATACATGTTTTCATCAACAATGACTAAACTATCTAGTGGTGACTTCAATTATATATAAGTCCCTAATGGATACATATTTCACTTATAAATATTATTAATATATTATTTAACTAGTTTCCACATGCTAAGGATAATGAATGGAACCCCCCAAGAGCTCCTAAACTGGTTTATACCCTCATGGATTTCAAGCCCCCAAAATTAGAAGAATTAGAACTACCTAGGAAAGTGGAATACTATTTAGATATAGTATAAAAATAATACTCATTAAATTTCATTCAATTAAAATAAAATTTGAATATGAATAATATTTTTATGGGATATATTACTACCACTACAGTCATGAATGAGGCCACTAAGGCAGATGTAGTTTTGTCCCACCCAAGATTTAGGATCATGTTCCAAACCATGTAATCCATGTAGATAAAATCCAAATAATGTCACTATAATGGGATATGAAAGATAAAAACATAATCCAAGTCCCTTAATAGATCTCCTAGCCCCATATATTTAGTGAGTAGTTTGGATGAAACATTACAACTAGATTCCTCCCAAAGGCCTATAAGACCAATATTTTCTAACCCTATCTCTTTGGAAGAACAAATTTTTTAGAATTCAAGAGTTTTAGCCACTAAATCCCCATGTACTATCTCTCTTCACATTCAAGATCGAGTTCAATATATAAATCCTAAGCAATTGGACTAGAAAAATTCGGTGTTAAAGAACCTTGTCATATTTCTAACATGGCTCTCAATTTTGGATGATCTTTTCCTATCAATGGAACTTTGAGAGGTTATTATCAAAGCCATAAAAAATACATAGTAATTTGAGACTAAAGTGGAAGTAAATGATTCTTATCACACCTAGAAAGAGTTTTTTAATTCCATACTATCATTTCCTTCACATAAAAAGACCATATAATCATGATATAAGGGGAAATCGGGACCCTTTATATTCATAATCATCTGAATGAAATGGATGTCTATCGGGTTTTAGTGGAAAATGGATTTGGGATTAATCTCATCATGTATCAAATACTTTGATTTCCTAGATTAAGAAAGAATGATTTGACTTCATATATACAAACAAACCAATTTTATGATAAGATCAAGTAAAAAACCTTGAGAAAATTTATGCTAAGGATCCAATTTTGGATCAAGTTTATGATACTAAATTTTTAGTTGTTAACTAAGATGTAGAGTTCAGTGCACTAATATACTAACCAAAGATTCACATTCATATGTAAATACCATCATAATATCCTAAATTTTTAATTAATCCCTCAACGAAAGGATATGATTTCGTTATATTGACAACTCCCCCATCAATTCATGTGAAACAAAGTACATTGAAATTAGGTATTTTAAAAGGAATGAGAAGAAATACCAAATGAAGAAAATAGAACAATATATGGATTAAATTAGTCATGAATTTTCCCCTATCTAAACCATGGAATTATCTAAAGTATATTTCCTTATTTTATGTTCACTATATTGAGGAAACAAATAGCCTCAGGGAACTATCTAATTCTCCCAACTAAAGGAAAATACTCCCTAAATAATCCATTATCATATATGGGATAGTTGAATGCGATCATTATACCACCCCTTTCTACCAAAAATAGAACTAAATACATTATCTATATATGAGTAAATATCCATATGGTGTAATTTTTCAAAAATTCATGGCTTACCAATATATAATTGACATAGATCAAGGTTTTTTATGGAATAAATCAACATCAAAAAAATAGTATGTAAGGCTTAGAAACCAATACTTTTGTTAAACTGATATTTATAGGATTATAATTTCCACCATTAGTTTTATATAATAATAATAATTCCACCCCAAATAAGTAATATGATTAAACCCTTCACCCTAAGGGTAAGAGGAAGAACAATACTTTAATTCTCCCAATTTTTAGGAAGAAGAGCTTAATAATGATTCACTTTCTTTTAATGAAAGTGTCATGAAAACCTTTGATGAGATCTTACAAGTGGACTTGGATATCAATGAGGGCACACAACCCATGTTAATTAGTTCATCCATGACCCCAAAAAGTAATATAAATACATTTAATTCCAAAATAAACATTGGGATGTCTTCACTTGGAACTATATATAGATTCTTGGTGTAAAAAATCAACCCAGATATAGGAGACAAGTCACCCAAGGTGGACCAACACATAGTGAGGTAAAACAAAGATAATGGAAACAAGTCTTGAATATAACCAAAACAATACATACAAACAAAGAGAAATGTGGAATAAATAGATACAACAGGATCCATATAATCCAATCCAAACAGGCTAATCGAGAAATGTATGAAAACACAAGACCCCAAAAGTCTCCAGGTGATCAACTATCACCTCAAAACCATATCACTATGAAGAAAACAAATGAAAATATAACCTATCATTATATATGAATCCCTTACCTTTACTTGAGTCCAACAAAACAAGGTATAAAACATCCAAAATGAAAAATTAAGGTGTGAGAAAAAATCCTATTAGGGTAACACAAGACAATCTATACAAGTTCTAATATCAAGAATACACAAGTTCTATCTTAAAAAATCTATTTTATCAAGATTTTTTTAAATAAAACCATTTCTAAAAGAATCCTTTGTTTCATATAAATCTATACCATATTCACCAAACCAAGAATATGTCAAGTGTAAAATAAAAATAAGTAAATTAAACATGTGAAAAAATATCCATGAAATAAACCATCATGTGATATACTAGGTATAAAAAACAAAGAACACCATTAGGGACCTAACCTATGGGAATACCTACTAGATATAAAATGAACCTGAACTAAGAAAAATTTGGTTCCAACCAATATTGAGTCATTCCATAGTTTTTCAATATCACAAAAGTAACCTGAAGTGGTTCTACATACATTGGGGCCACCTATGTCTATTTTTGGACACAACCAAGGTTCCCAATGTGCTATGTTTGTTCAATCCCATTTTCCAAAACTATTCTCACATTTAATTAAAACCCGTTTTCACCAAAGAAAATTAATTTCAATTAATATCCCCAAATCAATCAATAATAACATATAGATTTAAATAATTTACAACACTGCTATAGATCCACCTACCTCATGAATGATGGAAGCCTATCTTCCTTAAAAAATGGAGATTAAAAAACCACATATTTTTCTTATAAAAAAAGGAAAAATTAGAAACTATAAAATATTTATAGAAAAAAAATCAGTCATGAAACTATAACACAAACTTATGCGATGTTGCTATCATGACTAAATGATATAAAGTTATTGAAACACCACTTACCAGGGATGTGTGGTAAAACCACCACAAGAATTAAATTCTGAATGAAGTGATCTGGAAGAAGGAGGATCACCCATAATCACCCAAAATAGCATTAGATTTTTAGAGGAAATCCTAGATGGTGAATGAAAATAAGATTTATCCATGCAACACATTTAAAACCAATGGAGCTGAGGAATTCACATCATGAATCCCTTTCATGGAATGAAATCCCATGAATTAAATATATGCTAAAAAATTTATCAAATAAAATTAATTTAAATCCCAATAAATTTTTTTATAAAGTGTAAAACATTCACAACCTATACACTTTTCTTTCCCTTTATGAGATTCCTGGTATCTACCCTACAACATAGTCACATTGTGTAGCCCATTTATGATGTGAATGTGTCCAGTAGGAAGTGATCCACCAAGTTTTCTATTGAACACATCTGAAAACAAAATATGTCTCTATGGTCCCAATTAGCACTATTTGAATCAATTTATCAATTTATACTTTGAATCGATTAATTAAAACTAATATAGATCCACAAAATTTAGGTTATTTTCTCTATAAAAGGATCTCTATTCCTGAGAATCCCTCAATGCACCCAAAAAAAATTGAAACCATTAACAAATGTCAAGCTATACCCAAAGGAAGGTAACATGGTGTTATAATATTCCCATCAAAAATTATTTCTACCAACAGAAAGTCCTCAAGATCCTGTACTCAGAAAAAGTGAAGGCCATTATTGCCTCATCAACAATTCCAGTGCCCACATCTCATGGATATCCTGTATAAACTACCATCGTACATAAACAAAATTAATCATTTTACCACACAACACCTTCTCTTAGTGATCCACAATTTGAAACGGTTGCTCAACCATAGTTATGTTGGACTAAAGATTGACATCTTTCTAGTAAATCACATGGGAAGTATTAGGTCGATACCCCCTCGGCTGGGAAACATGAAACACATCATGGATGGAATTAAAACAAGAAGGAAATTCCAACTGATATACCACATGTCCTATTCATCCAATGATCTCAAATGGGACCACATACCTTGGTACAAATTACCTTTATTACCCAACTGATGATGTCCCAAGTGAATTGAAACTCTAAGAAGGACTCAATCACCAATATCAAACTCTAACGACCGATGATGACGGTCCATATAAGATTTATAATGACTCTATTTCATGATCAGTCTCTTCCAGATCAACTTCACTATCTCTATCATCACCTTAAAAAGACTCGACCCAACCAAGGACCACTCTCCCAACTCTTCCAAATAATATGGGTGATCTAAATGACCACCCATATAAAGCATTGAAGGTTTCTATTCTGATTGAAGACTAATTACTATTGTTATAATTAAACTCAAAAAAAGTAAAATTACTTTCCTAAGAACCACCAAAATCAAGAACATAATCCAGAAGCATATCTTCAAGAACCTGGACAACTCCCTCTATCACTACATCCATTTATAGATGGTATGTTATGCTGAATTCAAACTGGGAACCCATCAACTCCTGAAAAACTTTCCAAAACCTAGATGTGAACCTTGGGTCCTTATCATAAATAATCACATAGGGAACCCCATAAAGTCTCACAATCTCTCAGACATACAAGTACCCAAACTATTCCACCTTATTCATCTCCATGAAAGGAAGGAAATGTGATGATTTCAGGATTCAATCAATGATCGCCCAAATCACATCCTTAGAACTAGGATTATATGGTAAACCAATGATGAAATCCATGTAAATATCATCCTATTTTCATACCAGAATTGTAAAGCTTCCAAAAAATAGAAAATTCTATAGTATTCCACCTTAATTATCTGATAAGTAAGACATCGAGAAACATAATCCAAAATTCACTATCTCGTCCCTAAACATGAATGATGATGTATTAACTCATGATAAATGTTTTCAGTAACTAGGTATAAATACCAGCAAGAATTATGTCCACTCTCCATTAACTTCTACCTCATTGAAAAAGTAATAACCAACCTAAATTGAAAATATGAGGTGACACTAAGAGTTAGAGACCACTCACATGAGGTCTCCCTACCATAAAGAATTTTTCTAAAGCTCTACCACTTAGGTTTAAAAATTTTCTTAGGCCTAACTAGACCATCAAATGATGAATCATACTTAATCGAATATAGATATACCCACCACCATATTCTTCCATTCCTAAGATCATATCAGCAAAAAAACTCATCAAGGACCACTATTCCAGTAATTTCTTCACTATTTATGTTGGTAATTTCCTACTTAGCACATCAGTGACCTCATTCCCTTTTCTACAATTAAAATAAATATGAAAATAAAAAATATTAAGATACTCCACCTAGCATCTCTGTACCAAGTTCATATCCCTCTAAGTGAAAATATACCTGAATCTTTTTTGATAAAAATATACCATAAAATTTTCTCCAAGTAGGTAGTGATTCCATTTTTTGAGTTCATTGATAATCATGGAAAGATCAATATAATTGGTAGGGTAGTTATTCTCTTGAGGGAATAACTGTATAGATCCATAGGCTACCACATGTTTCCCCTACATTAAGAAACACCCCAAACCTGTGTCCAAAGAAACCCAAAAACATCATAACCTAAAACTAGTTATGGAAGAATAAAAAATGGATATGAAGTAAATATCACCTTAAATTTCTCAAAATATCTCTTAAAATTTTATTCCACTCAAGCTTTTCATTCCACTCAAACTTTACACACTTAAAAGTTAAATCTATCATTGAATATTTAATCTTGGAGATGTTATAAAAAACCGCCTATAATAACCAACCAAACTCAATAATATTTGGATATTAAACATGGTTTTGGGCCACTCATAGGATATAAATTCCTACACATTTTTATGATCCACTAACATGCCTCCCTCAGATATTACATTACCCAAAAACATTAACCCTTTAATCCAAAACTCAAATTTGGAAAGCTTTCCATATAAACATTGTCCCCTCAATGTTCTAAGAATGATATCTAAATTTTCCATTAGATCATACTCTAGAATAGATTAAACCAAAATATCATCCATGAACAATAAAATAAAAGAGTCTAAGAACTGATGAAATATTCAGTTCATCAATTTCATAAACATTTTAGGAGAATTTGTTAGTTTGAATGGCATAACCAGGAAATCAAAATTCTCATATCAGCTCCTAAACCCTATATTAGGTATATCCTCTTCTTCGACCCTCAACTAGTGGTACCCTAGCCATAATTTAATATTTTAAAACAAGCAATCCCCTATAATCTGATCAAAGAGATCATCAATCTTAGGAAAATGGATTTTTTTATTGATGATGATTTGATTTAACTTATGAAAATAAATAAAAATTCTGGGGATCCAATCCACCTTTTTAGAAAAGTATATAGGTGAATCCCATAATGACATGCTAGGATGAATAAATCCCTTAGTCTTGAGATCCATAATCTAGAACTTAATTTTTAACAACTCATTAGGTGTAATATGGTAAGATGGTCTAGAAATGGGAATCATGCTAAGGAGCAGGTCAATAGTAATCACAGCCTTTATATGTTGTGGTAAACCAAAAAAATAATCAAAAAATACCTCAGGGTATGAGAACACTACTAAAATTATCTAACTAAAAAAATCAATGACATTAAGAATAATCTCTAATAACTAGCATGATATTACCCATGAATAAAGAACAAAGGACCCACCCTTCCTGATCTAGGGTCCCACTCACCCTAAAAAATATGAGTTACCCCGTATGAACAAAAGAATTGAACCTAATGGTTATAGTCTATATGGGCCTTAACATTGATCATTTAATCCTTGTCAATAGTTGAGTAAAATATTTCATGATAAATCACTAATAAGTCCCACTCCACCTCATAGTCTGCTATTGTCACTTGACATGTTGGGAACTTGAAACCATATTCGAACCTATTTCCAAAAGGTGTGGAATGATCAAATATAAATGGAATAAGATCCAAATGTAATCCCAACACATAAACTAGCTTTGATTATATTAAAGAATTATTATCCTGGTATTAGACAAATCATACACCATATAATATGAAATGAACATTATACCTCAAGATGTGGCTAGCCCTACTTCAAATTCCTTTGGTCCAAACTCCACCATATAAAGATGTAGAGTATCATATCCTCCCTAAGATTTATTAGACACATGAATAACTCCTTTATCCTCACAATAAGACCCACCACCCTTGGATTCATTAGTATAAACCTGTGATCCCTTGGTGGGTGTGGATATAGCCTTGATTCCTTGGGACATCCTGTCACAAAAACATTACAGATGGACATTTTATTCACAATGATGAAAAGTCTTGGGAGACTCTAAACAACTAGGATTGGTATGACTAGGCTGCCAAAAATAATACCAAACAACCTTTTACTATCCATACAAATCCCACGAAACTAGTCCTGAATAAAACTGGCTACCTTTGTGCTTTATTTTCTATCCAAAAGATACACCTTGGCTAACGACAGTGTAACGTCCAGGTTCCAGAAGCCACCTAGAGGCACCCCATACCCGGTTGGTCACTTATCCTCAAACACATTTCCCCAAACGCCAGAGGCTGCCAACTAGTAGTGAGGGACTTGGGTGTGATAGTGGGGAAACTATTCCCTCATTGGAAGAGTACATAGCGGAAGTTAGTAAACAAGAAATAGAGGAAGCAGTAAATAACCAACAATAATAAACAGCAGAAAACTAAATCAGCAAACAATTGGAGCACATATGTATATATATGAAATGATGCATGATACATATCTAGGAATGTATCCCAAACAAGTCACAATGCTGAAAAATACAATAGTACCAAAACAAGTACAAAATAAAGTAAACAACTCCTCAGCATCGCAATCCAAAGCATTGTCCCATGCTCTCCTGCTCCAAGCAATCAAGTACCAAAAGTCAAAGGGAACTTTACCTTATCTATAATTGTAACAACGTAGTCTGTTTGGGACCAAAAGCATGACCCAAATAGGGTGTGAGACTAAATACCAGTAGGCAACCACCTGAAGATCTGTTCCTAACAGTCAGTGAGTATATGACAGGTAATAGTGCAGTAAGCAATAGTAGTAAACAGTAAACAGCAGGCAGTAACCAGTAAGCAGTAAATCAGGATGATATAAAATAGTGATAAATCCTCAAAACAACAGGAAATAGTGAAGAAATAGCTAACACAAACAGGAAACCCTCTAGGAAGTACTCACAGTAATCCCCTCTGGTCCTATTCAAGAAGTACCACAACCCTCTAGGCAGTACACTCAGCATAACCCCTCTGGTTTGGTCATACAAAATTATAAGACTCTCTGGGGAAGATCAATCGGTTAAGAGGCCTCCACTTCATCCCTACACACCGTGTGCGTGGCCCGGACACGGCCATCTCACGGCCTGGCGCGACAAGGGAGTACACGGCTTGTACTCATAAAGTACATGGCGTGTACTTCAAAAATTTCCAGAAACTCCTCTTTTCTCAAAAACTCCAGAAAAAGGAAATAAATACCTAAAAACGAAGATCTCGATTCTTACAAACTTCCCCCCTTTAGGAAATTTGTCCCCGAATTTACCTAGTGAGGCATAGAAGAAGAATCCCCGAACAGCTCTAGCCACTGCGATCGTACATCGGCCTCCCTCTCCCAAGTCTCGTCCCGTACCCGGCTGTGATGCCATAGCACCCGTACTAGAGGAACAGACTAGCAATGGAGAACCTTCGAACTGCGATCGACAATCCGGATGGGACGCTCCTCAAATGATGCATCCACTTCAAGATCAACCTAATCGGGTTGAAAGACATGAGCCGAGTCTGAAAAGTAACATCGGAGCTGAGAAACGTGGAAGATGTCATGCATAGCCCAGTACCTCTGAGGTAACCGCAACCGATAGGCAACTAGCCCAACTCTCTCCAACACCTCAAATGGATCGACATACCATGGTGAAAGCTTACCTTGTCTCATAATCCTCTTGTTTCTCAACCTTGGTGCAACACATAAGAAAACCTGATCATCGACCTCGAACTCTAGAGGTCATCTCCGCTGATCATCATAAGACTTTTGGTGAGACTGTGTTGTAGCCATCCTCTTCCGAATCAACTCTATCTGTTCTAATGTCACCTGAACAAGACGAGGTCACAACAAAGCTACCCTCCTACCTCCAGTCATCATAAGGGTGATTGGCATGGCCTACCGTACAAAGCCTCATAAGGCGCCATCTGAATAGTCTCTCGGACTAGCCATCAGTCTGGGGGTGGTATATTGTACTCAAAAGTACTTTTGTACCCAAAGCCTTATGAATTCCCTGCCAGAACCGAGAAGTAAAGCACGCATCCCTATCTGAAACAATGGAGTGTGGAACTCCATGTAGATGTACAATCTCTCAGATGTACAACCGTCCCAACTCATCAACGCTAAAGGTCTCCTTGATAGGAAAGAATTGAGAAACCTTTGTAAGACTATCGACGATGACCCAAACAGTATCACTCCCTCAAGGTGACCTCGGTAACCCGGTCATGATGTCCATCACGACACGTTACATTTCCACTCTGGAATGGGTAACTGCTGTAAAAGACCTTCCAGTCACTGATTCTTCACTTTCACCTGCTGACAAGTAGAACATATCAAGAAAAAACCAGAAACATCTCTCTTCATACCTGGCCACCAGAACTTGTGGTGTTGATCATGATACATCTTGGTGACGCTAGGATAAACTGCCCAAACTGAGGAATAAAAATCCCGCATCAACTCCTCACGTATGTCTGTTGTCACCCATACATGTCCTTGAAAATGCAAGATCTCATCCTCGCCCACTATCCATCCAGGAAGAGGGTCCTCTCCTAACACACTCTCTCGCAGGACTAAGCCTTCTGAGTCTGATAGCTGCCTCATCCATACCCGATCAAGAAGAGAATAGGTAACAGCTACAGAAGATTGGAAAGTCTGTCCCTATATGTCGTACGCCTCCAGATGCATCTTAGAGAACAGAGCCATATGCTGCCACTCACTACTGGTCTCCTAAACTTCATGAATCCGAGTTCTCCATCTCAACACATCTTCCACTACATTGCCCTTTCCCGGTGTATAGGTGAGATTTAAGTCAAAAGGCTGAAGATACTCGACCCACCTATGCTATCTCAGATTCAGATCACGCTGAGTTAAGATATACTTGAGACTCTTGTGGTCAGTGAAAACCACAAAGTGCACTCCCAAAAGGTAGTGTCTCCAAAAGTGTAAGGTATGAACAACAAATCCCAACTCCAGATCGTGTGTCGGGTAGTTCCTCTCGTGTGGCCCCAACTGTCGAGACCCATAAGCAACGACCCCATCACCCTTCATAAGTACAGCTCCCAGCCCGTTACCTGAAGCATCACAGTAAATAGTATAGCCCTTTCCCGGAAACTAAAAGACCTATATCGATGCTGATGTCAACCTCCCCTTTAGCTTCTGAAAGGCTGACTCACAAGAATATGACCATAAAAACTTCACCCCTTTCTTGGTCAGACCTGTCAGCGGTGCTGCTAGGCGTGAAAAGTCTTGTATAAAATGCATGTAGTATCCTTTCATCCCTAGGAAACTCCAGACCTCAAATACATTCTTTGTCTACTCCCAGGAAACAACAGATCTCACTTTCTCTGGGTCCACTGATACTCCTTTCTCTAAGATGATGTGACCCAAGAAGTGAATATGATCCATCCAAAATTGGTATTTCGAGAGTTTAGCATATAAATGATGCTCTCTCAGTGTAATCAGAACAATCTCAAGGTGTGTGGCATGGGCGTGTCGAGTGTTAGAGTACACCAAGATGTCGTCCACGAAAACCACCACAAAGAAATCTAAGTACGGTGGAGCACTCGGTTCATCAGTGCCATAAAAACTGTTGGTGCGTTCGTGAGACAGAACGACATGACTGTATACTCATATAGACCATACCTTCTCTTGAAGGATGTAAGAGGTATATCTGATGGTCTAACACGCAACTGATGATAACTGGACCTCAAATTTATTTTTGAGAACACTCGGGCTCCTCGAAGCTGATCAAAGAGGTCATCAATCATCGGAAAGGGATATCGGTTCTTGACCATCAACTGGTTCAGCTTCCGATAATCCAAACAAAGCCGAAGGGTGCCATCTTCCTTCTTCGCAAATAGGACTGGTGAACCCCAAGGAGAAGTACTGGTTCGGAGGAAACCCTTTGCCTGTAACTCCTCCAACTTCTTTTTGAGCTCCTACAACTCAGGTGCAACCATACTATAAGGACGAATGGACACCAGTGTCGCTCCTAGCATGAGCTCAATCGAGAAGTCTACCTCACGCTCTGGAGGAAAACCTGAAAAGTCCTCTAGAAAGACATCCCTAAAACGATCCACCAGAGGAAGAAAGTATAACTATGAAATCCCCTGGTCATCCTGGTAAAGACTAGTAATCTGGGCTGTAACTCCTCCTATCCCATGATGCTCTAGTCCAGCTCTACCCACCTGGACATCCCACTCACCTATATGAAGGAAAGAGCCACCCTCTAGTGATACGAAACTCACCCTACGATGATAGTAATCGATGACTGCCTGGAAGGGAACCAACCAGTCCATCCCGAGAATGACGCCATAGCCCTTCATCTCTAGGACATAGAGGTCCCATAAGAAATGACACCCTGAAAAATCAAGAGGACACTCTCTACACTGACGTACGCTAGATCTCCTCATTACCAATAGGGTGTCAATAGTTAAAAAGTCGGTATCAGAAAAGATACATAGCCCAAGGCTCTCCACAAAAGCAACAGAGATAAAACTATACGAAGCACCAGTATCGAATAGTGTTGAAGATAAAACTGAGGCTACTAGGATTATACCTTGAACTGTAGAAGGTTCAGGATCCTGCTCCTAGTAGGTCTTCTCCATGGCGAAAGTCTGGCTTGTACCACAGCCCTATGCCACTGGCTGACCACTCTGAGTTGATCCACTCCTATGTTGCTGATGACCTGATGACTGACCACCATTTCCATGAACTTCACCTCGGCCCGAACGGTCAGAAGAACACCAGTTCCCAGACTGGTGAGAAATTGGTGAAACATCTCCTAAACGTGGGGTCATATAAAAACCCCTACCACCAGCTAAAGGTGAGAAGATCTGAAAGAAGTGCCGAAGATTGCCCATCTTGCCGCAAGATCTGCACTCCATCAGGTCTCTATAACACTTAGTCCTAGTATGCCCACTCTTACTGCACTGGTTGCATATGACCTAGCTGCCCGAAGATACATCCTGCCTGCCCTGATCTCCTTGAGAAGACTCTTCACAATGCTTCCTACTATCCGTGGGGGGAACACCAGCTCTGGATGTCGAACCGCCCTGGCTCACTACTCCAGAATCCCTCAGGTTGTGCTCAGTGATCAGCGCATTGTTGATGATAGAGGATATCAAAGTCAACCTGAAGATATTCACCTAGGAATGAATCTCTTATCTAAGACCATCCTCTAACTTCCTAGCAAGGAACAACTCATCACCTACTGGGATCAGCGTGAAGTGCTGCAACTCGGTAAAGCGGGATGAGTACTCCATAACAGAAAGAGTACCCTACTACAGACTCATAAACTCTTGAGCTCGGTCAGCCCTCATGGTCTCTGCGTAAAAGTAGTCATATAAGGTTCACTGAAACTCATGCCAAGACATACTATGTTGGTGCCTTGACTGCGAGATCACCTCCCACCACCTCTCGGCGGTGTCTCGGAGCATATAAGTATCTGGCTTTTCCCTTTTCTCTGGTGGTATCTCCAGATGTTCAAAGATCATCAGTGTGGCCTCTAACCACAACTCTGCAGCCTGGGGTCCTCCATCCCCTGAGAAAGTAAGAGGATGCTACTGCTGAAAGACCCATGTCAATTCATCCATCAACGGGGCAGGAGGCAGCGCTCCCTAAAAAGTTTGCATCATCCTCTCCCTGAACTGTGTATCGGCACCTGCGACAGGTATGACTGTTGGCTCCAAGGATGGCATAGCAGGAGGATCTACAGGAGATCCCTGATCAGCCACATCCGGTGTCTGGTCACCGTATGACAACTGACGTACAACCGGAGGACATCTCGGAGGCATAGCTCAGAAAAGATCAAAAGCACACCTCAGATCAGGATTATTAAAGACTTAGAACACAAGAATACCAAACAAGAATAGGAGAATAAAACATTTGAGTTTACAAAAAATGACTACATGGCGTGTATAAAAACTACACGGTGTGTTCACTTAAACCAAAGACATGGGCGTGTACTCCTGCCACCTCTGGTCGTGTAACACCAAAAACTACATGGTGTGTTGTCCCCACACAAGGCGTGTACTTGAACTCTATTCCCCTGCCCGAGTCTCTTTACACTCCTAACTCACACAGTCCTATTAACCCTAGAATACATGGCGTGTTCACCATGTACATGACATTTACTAAACATGGTTTTTGCAACCCATGTTTATAGTTACACGGCCGGTTACATGGCTGACCCTTACACGACTTGTTCCTAACAAACAAGGAATGTATAGTAGAAGATAACACCGACCTGTGTTGTTCGTGACACAGTCGGGTACCTAGAACAAGACTACATGGCGTGTTCTTTATCAACACTATGTGTTCTACTCGAGCTTACCCAGCCTGTGTTGTCAGTGACACGGCCGGGTATATGGCTCTAGATTACAAGGCGTTCCCCTACTGTACACGGCATGTTCCAAAGGACATTTCCTCAACCCCATGTTCCTGCTCACACAGTCAGTGAAACGGTCTAAAACTACATGACATGTAGTCCTAAAGTACATGTTGTGTATTCTGGGGTTTTTCGAGCATTATCTCAAAAATTGCACCGAAGCCCAGAAACATAGAAAAACAAGGCATGAAGGTGCCAAATTCTAATCCATGAGGGCCCATAGTCCCCCATGAATCAAATCTTGGAATCCAATATAGTCAAATATAAGGAAAAATAGTTCAGTGATTCACCAATTTCCGATTCAAGAGGGCCCATAACACCTCAAGAACCAAAATTTTGCATTCATTTAAGCAAAGTACAATACAAATAGTCCTCTATCAAACAACAGAGATTCTATCAAAGCATATATCACAACAACATGCATAATCTACACAAAGTCTATCACAACAACATGCAATCGCTAATGCACCCTAAATGGCATAGAAAGAATGCATGACATGTTATTACTAATAAGTGCCTATATGACGCATGAGATGGAATACAATCATCTCATCGGGTTACGATAGAAGTAGAACCATAATAGAAACAACAATAACAACACAAGTCATGTGAATCACTCAAGGTGAAATCATATCAACTGTAAAATCTAAAAACTAGAAAACAACAATAAACGAGGTACTATGGCTTTTCCCTATACTCGAGTTAGATACTCTCGGGCAAAGCTGATTACCAAGTACCGAATCTATCCTATCCCTGTATAAAGGCTCCAAACAATAAATCAAGAGAAAATAATTCCTCTGATACCACTTTGTAACGTCCCAATTCCGGAAGCCACCTAGAGGTGCCCCGTACCCGGTTGGTCACATGGCCTCAAGCGCATTTCCCCAAATGCCAGAGGCTGCTGAGTAGTAGCGAGGGCCTTGGGTGTAATAGTGTGGAAACAATTCCCTCATTGACAGAGTACATAGAAAATGTAAATAAACATGAAATAGGAGAAGAAGTAAATAAAAAACAATAATAAACTGAAGAAACCTAAATCAGCAAACAATTGGAGCACATATGTATATATATGAAATGATGCATGATACATATCTAGGAAAGCATCCCAAACAAGTCACAATGATGAAAAATAAAATAGTACCAAAACAAGTACAAAAGAAAGTAAATAGATCCTTATCATCACAAGCCAAAGCTTGGTCCCATGTTCTCCTGCTCCAAGCAATCAAGTACTAGAAGTCGAAGGGTGATTGCTCTTATCTATACCTACAACAACATAGTCTGTTTGGGATAAAAAACATGACCCAAAGAGGGTGTGAGACAAAATCCAAGTAGGCAACCACCCGAAGATCTGTACCTAATAGTCAGTGAGTATATGGTAGGTAATAGTGTAGTAGGCAGTAGAAGTAAATAGTAAACAGTTGGTAGTGACCAGTAAGCAGTAAAGAAGGATGATATAAAATAGTGATCAATCCAGAAAACAACAAGCAACGGTGAAGCAACAGAAAATACAAACAGGAAACCCTCTGGGAAGTACTCGCAGCCATCCCCTCTGGTCCTATCCAAGAAGTACCACAACCCTATGGGCAGTACACTCAACCTAACCCCTCTGGTTTGGTCTTATTAAATTATAAGACTCTATGGGGAAGCTCACTCGGTCAATTCCCCTTATAATCTAGGGTAGTCAGGGACACTATGAGGGAGATCACGCGGTCTAACCATCTTGGCCCCATGGTTTAGAGACTCTCTGAGGAAGCTCACTCGGTTAATCCTTCTATAGCCTCAGGTATACCATAGAGTCTATGAGGAAGCTCACTTAGTCAATTCCTCCTATAGACTGGGAAGTTTTTAGTGATATTCCAACAAGATGAAGACTCTCTGAGGAAGCTCACTCGGTCTACCCTCCTGTAGTCTATAATAACTAAGACACTCTGGGAAGCTCACTCGGTATATCCCATGTAGTCTATAATGTCCAAGACTCTCTGAGGAATCTCACTTGGTCTATCCCCGTATAGTCTATAATATCTACGACTCTCTAGGAAGCTCACTCGGTCTATCCCTTGTAGTCTATAGCACCGGGTTTTCACAGTCCCGTTCCAGTCAGTGCATAATAATGCTATAAGGCCGGAGTACACCTATAGAGATACTTGGCTAACCAAAGTACACCTATAGAGATACTTGCCTAAACAGTATATACAGAAACAAGAATGTTAACAACTTCATTCCATCCTACGATCACAAGTCATGGAAACAAGTACAACATCCAAAGGCTAACAAGACCCAAAGGTTGTAACAAGAAAAAATCATGGGAAAAACATCCCAGCACAACAATTGTCCACAAGCATGGTCAATTTACCTCTACACAAGCATGCAAGAAAGTCAGGAATAACCACAAGGGAAAAAAGGTTAACAGGCAATACCCCGTTCATGGGTATTGGTGGAATTTTCACATAAAACTCAAAGACATCTAAAGTTAAGGCACAAACCACCTACCTCGAACTTAAGAGATCGAAATAATTGAACCACGAGGCTTGATTCTCCTCAGAATGGCGTAGATATACGAAAACGCACAAAACATTCAACCAACGATAACTTAATAAATTGGAGGAATTGGAAAACAAGGATCTTTGAGAATGAATAACTCACTATTGCGGTTCCAACGCAATCAACAACAGTCTATTTGGAGAACGGATGAAGGCTCAGGGATTCGGAGAAGTTCTGCGGCTGTATGGTTTCTCTTGGTCGAACGGGACCTAAAAGAAGATGATTCTATCGATTAGGCGCGACCGCACTCCGTTTAATGAAAAAAATAAAATACACGGTGTGTAATTATTGAGTATACGGAGTGTAATCTACTTTTCTATGCTCCGATTTAAGAGGCCTCCACTTCATCCCTATACACCGTGTGCGTGGCCCGGACACGGCCAGCACACAGCCAAGCGCGACAAGGGAGTACACGGTGTGTACTCAAAAAGTACACAGCATGTACTTCAAAAATTTCCAAAAACTCATCTTTTCTCAAAAACTCCAGAAAAAGGAAAAACATACCTGAAAACAAAGATCCGGGTTCTTACAGACAGTACCAATTTAAGCTCCTCCCAAACCTATTTTTTCTAGAAATGTGAGACTCTACCAAATTTTTCTTATCAAATACGTCTGAAAATCTTAGAAAGCATGTAAGAATCAATGTCAACCAAATATCATCCTTTAACCCCAACTCAAACCTCCAAGCCTTCAGGTAATCATTCGTGACTAGCTCTAATTCAAAGTGCACCAACTCAAAAAATGGGTGGAATACTCTATAATGGTATGATCTCCCTTATCTATGTTCAAAAAATCTTGGATCTTTTCCCCCTTAATGTCTTAAGATAAATCTTCCAATTAAAGATTTTCTTCAATGAATCCCAGGTAATATCCTCATGAAACTTATTCTTCACAATATATTCTCACCATCTCTATATCATTCCTTTAATAATATACACGAAAAAACACACCTTACATTCATAAGGATTATTTAAGATGTTAAAGGCTCTCTCAATCCATTCTTCATATTCCAATGTTCCATTTTCACTACGGAAGGTAAGTGGATGTTTCTATGTAAATTTCGAGTTGGTATCCATTATTCATCATGTGTTCCAAATGCCTACTTAACCTAGAGTCTAAATAGTGAATATTACAACTTCAACCAAACAATGTCCCGCTAAAGGATTTTCCTGTGGATCCTACCTCACATATTCCTCTATTATATTTTGAAGATATCCTCTATGGTCCATTATCTAACAATCACAATACAAAAACCAATAAATCACTATAATATTCAAATATGATAAGACCAAGTTCAGGAATCGATTCCGAAGCTTTAAAATAAAAAGAAATTAAAGAAATTATAAATTTTATTAATGAGATATGATACATTAAAAAGTAATAAAATCATTTAAATAAACTTCCCATACAATTTATTCAAATTACCTCAAACACCAAGTCTCAAACCTAGTAAAAATTTTCTAACCGCCCATGGTAACTCAAGTTCAAACATGGATGTAAGCTAGAAAGGAACCCAATCACACTTACTCATTGAATTATAATAGTCCTAATTATAGAATACCTAATAAATAGAACTGAACTCAGGTAGTGTTAACACACATTAATATGATCATACCTCTAAAACCAATTTACAACGAACCAACCCGGGTCAACGAGACAGGTCACCTAAGGTGGTCCTCCATAAGGTGAGTAAAAACTAAGATAACAGAAATAGGTATTGAATATAAAAAACATGACATAAAACTAGAGAACAATGTGGAATAAAGAGATACAAAAATATCCATACAATCCAACCCAAATTGGATAATATATAAAAGTATGAAAATAAAAGACCAACAAGCCTCCAAGTGACCAAACTTCACCTCCAAACCATCCCACTACAAAGGAAACACCGATAATAGAACCTATAATTCTTTATGATTCTCTTACCTTACCCTGATTCTTAAAAAATAAGGCATATAATTACCCAAATAAAAAATTAGGATGTGATCAAAAAGCCTAGTAGGATACCAGCAATGAATATATACATACTCTAATATAAAGAATTCACAAATTCTATCTTTAAAAAAATTCAATATTTAAATAATTTTCATATATAAACCATTTTTAAACATCTAATTTCATTTAAATTGGGAAATTTTATTAATCATAGAAAAAGAAAAATAGGAAAGAAGGGATATAGTAAATTCATAAATGTCTAAGAGGCCTGAAGTAGTGGAGGCCCATGGCATCATCTCATACAAAAGCAGCGCACTCTGGGGGTAAGGAACCTAGTTTTAAATAAATAAAGAGGCAGTTTTCCTGGGTTACATTTGAGCTATGAAATATGCAACATGATTACCTTTACACTAAGTATGGGTTATTCTTGCATGGAAAATAATGGTCTTGAATCTTATAAGAAGATAGATAATGGACCAAGAAGTGTCATACCTCCCTTGGAGGGAGTTGAAGAGGATAAGGGTATCTGTTTCAACCATAATGGGTGTAATTTTTTAGGATCTACACACCTCCATCCCATTAATGAAATCCTTAGCCTCCACCGAAAGAGATTCATCTTGTTCATAGAAGTCCCCAATAGTTATAAACACTAAAATGTTGCAATCATGAATAATACCTCTCCCTCTAAAAAATCCAGGGTTAAAGGAGGCATCATAGTTGAGCTTGAAACCATTTTTAGGGGGAATCCAATAATCCCATCTTCATAAAGTATAAATTCTTTGTGTATTATACTCATAAACTCTTCAATTAATATCCATACTCAAAGAATTATCATTTTTTAAATGTTTTGAAATAGCACATAACTCGGTGGACAAGCACCTAGATCGTGTTTGTAAGGAAAAACCAGAGCTTGAAAAATATTACCCCCTTGATTTATTCCTATAATTAAAAATACACCAAAAACTAACTGAAACCAAAATTTCTCTCACCTTTTATTCCAAGATATTTTCATCCACTGCTAAAACCAAGTTTTAAGAAGTGTTCCTTCATTTACATTTGAAAAATCAACACATATGACACTCCCAAAAACATTAGATGCAGATCTAAACCAATCACTATTAAATAACAAGTTGTAAATATTATCTTATTAAGATTGTTGGTAGTGGAAGCAGTTGTATAAAACATGAATAACTTCCTTTATAATTAAATCATAATTTTTTATAGCCTCATGCCAAATACACCAAACCATGGAGAAATACTTCATCGGAATATCTTTACACCAAATAATTTTGTCCTCTCTCACCTCATGATTCACCTGGAGGGACATACGATACTCCATAGTAAAGAAAACCCCATATGAAGAAAAAATAAAAACAAATTTATTTGGATCATGGGAAATATGGATGCTATTGAAAAATTCACATTTTTATAAGTAGATCATAGCCTGAGTGAAAACTGGGAAAACCCAAGCTTGATAAAAAGTGATGTTAGGAGTTGGATAACCCATAAAACATAGATAAACACCCACCAAGTTATGATTCCATTAGGTTAGGACACCATATTCTAAAATCCACCTTGACCAATGTTGGAGACTCAGTAAGTGCCCACATAACATTATCTACAGGGTGAAGACCGACCCTTTTGGATTGATAAAATCATCCCCACACTTTCCCACAATAAAATGGTCACACAAAGGTCGATATTCTAAAACCTTTGAAGGAAATTTTTCTTATAGGTTATTAATGGTTTACACCAAATTTCTTTTTAAAATACCCCTAGAGTCCACTAGATTATACATTTTATCCCAGGATTCCCAATGGAAATGACCTTCCATATGAGATTCCCAAACAAAGGAAGCCTATATTTTTCAATTTTATTAACCACAGATTCTGGAATATTAAGAAAAGAATGTATATGAATTGGAATGGATGTAATAATGCAATTAACCAGTGTGGAATGACCCCTAATGGACCAGAAACGACTCTTCTAGTTAATAATGCGACTTGTGATCCTGGTGACCAGACTCTCATAGTGATGAATGTGAAGGCCCCTGGAGAAATTGGAGCCCCAATGTAGTCCAAAGGAAATGATTTTATATTAATTGTAACCATATCTTAAATATTTTTTTCTCAACACCTAGAACATTATTTTGAAATGTATATTTTTCACTTTTCATAATTAATACATAGACTACTCCACTTACAATACTCCTTTAAAACATAAATGGTTCCATGGATATATATCTTATTTCCATTACTAAAAAAAGGATGTCATTAACAAAAAGAAGGTGATACAAACCATTAAAGTGACCCCTAGAAATATAAGGATGGAAACTTCTATCAATGATGTAGTTATAAATTAATCTATGAAAGAAGTCTTGATACAAAATGAAGAGATTAGGAGATATCAGATAACCATTACTAATTCCACAAACTTATTTTCAAAAACCACATCTATTTGCCATAAAAATCACTGAGATACAATATGGTATAAAACATTTGAATAAAAGATCAAAGACCCATGCATAAAAACCTATACATGCCACCGGCTTTAGGATGAATCCCCATTCAAGCCTTTCATAAGCCTTGTCTATATTAATTTTTATCACAATATTCGAACTTGGAATATTCCTATTAATGTCACCAATAATCTCTTGAGTGAGATCAATGGAATATTAGATAGACCATACTCTAACAAAGACATGTTATTCCTCTAAAATCCACTCTTGGATATGGGATGATAATATTTTATTAAGTGCACTACCAAGAACCTTGTATGGAAAATTACACATACTAATGGGTAAATAGTGATTAATGGCGGTAGTATCCCTCACATTTTTAACTTGTATGAGTGTAGTTACACAGGCCTCCCAATGCATATTACCCCCACAAAAAATCATGAATGATTTCTAGAATCCCATTTTTAACAATGTCCTAGAAATCCACATAAAAAGATCCCACAAGTCCATCTGGGCCTAGAGATCCTTCTTGGTTGAGTGAGTTCACCACATCACAAACCTCACCCTCCCCTAGAATTCTTAAAGGACCCTGGTTGAAAGCCTAAAACACCATAGAAGGAATAACCTCACATAAAAGAGAATCATCTCTTGGGTAACCCTCCTGTATGTCCGGATTGGTACCTTTTTGTAAAGACTAAAAATGATTCTCCATCATACACCCAACTACAAATGTATCATTAGTGAAATACCCATACTCTATGATAATATTAGGAAACATATCTCTCTTATTTTCTTTGTTACAGGCATGAAAAAACTTTGTGTTTCTATCAATATCCTTCAACCATATCTACTTAGATATATCCTGATAAAACCATTCTTATTCCAAAATAATTTATAATAAAATATTATTCTATTCAAAAATATCTTTAAAAATATCTACATTACAACTATCTTCCAAACTATCCTAAATATTCTCAATATCTTGTTTCATAGACTCCATATCATGTAACCTCAAAGGGCAACCTCTAGACTAGACCTGAATATCACATTTCATCCTTATAAATTTTTTTATGAATGGAAAGAAAAAAATGATATTGTATGGATTTATTATAGTATATATGAACCATTTAATCGTAATACGAATCCAATGTCTATATCTTGGAGAATAAAATTGTATTCTCATAGTCATCATTAGTAGATAAGTGCACCAAAAGTGGGGAGTTGTCAGAAAATGAAAGCACTAGGTGAGTAATGTTGGAACTAGGATACAAATATTTTTCCTGGAGGTTGGCCAAGCAATGATCAATCCATCACCACATCTAGTGACTACCCTTTTTATTAATACACCAAGATAACTTGTCCCCAGAGAAACCAAAATCCACCAACCCCTATTGATCCATGAACTCTAGAAAATCATGTATAATGTTCCAATGACATACCCCTACACGATTTTTCTCTTAATGATCTATTATAACATTGAAGTATCCATTGATCAACTAAACTATATTACCTAGTTCAAATCCTTCTAATTCATGCCACATTTCAGCTTTCAACCCCGAGTCGTGCTTGGAATATAAAAAATAGATAAAACACATAGGATTTATTAAGAAAACTCTCATCATAATATGATATTAAGAAGTTTTTATAAGATTAAAAGAGAGAGGTTTCCTCTAAAAAATCCAAATATAGTGATTAAGGGGCTCTCCATGCATGAAATAATGAAACCCCATCCGATTAGAGAAGGTATCAATATTGGAATGAGATTTTCTGCATTCTAACATAGTGAAAATTGAATCCCTATTCATTGATAGTTCAATAGACAGTAAATCTAATTTCACTAGAGTTATAAGGCCACAAGAATTCTGAACTATTAAATAAATCATTGGAAATGGATACTCCTAGTTTTGGCCCCTATCTTAGCACCACATTTATACTCATGAGAATGGAAATAATACCCCCTCTTGAAATGAGATCGATTGCAAACTACAATGGAAACTAATGCAGGAGAGGGATAACTAATAAAATCATCCACTGGGACATGCAATAATATTATAAAATTGTTAACTGTATGAACCATATATATAGACATAAGTTTTGTACAATATATGGAAGACCACCGGGAAGCCTCTTTCTAGTCAAGTGATAATGTATTGATCTATTCCTCATAAAAATCTGTAGGCCTCTTGGACTAACAGGATCATTGAGAGTACGATAAAGGTTTAAAGAGATGAGAAATACTATCTCCATAAAACTAACTAGATATATATAAAGTTTCACCTGAATGATGATTCCCCCCTCACTAGGAAGATCAGAAAGAAAATGTGGTTTAAAGGAACCAACTCCATGCATGGCTTTAACCTAAAAGAAATAGGAGGAACTCCATGGAGTGGAAACATGTAAAATGGAAGGGAAACCTATAAAGAGACATAATAAAGTGTGGAAGTGACATCATCAACTGATGACAATGCCATAGCTAGGGTTTCCATGGGGGTAGGGTCAATGGATGTTTTGGGAGGCATCCAACTAAAGCTCGAGGAATCCAGTTATCACAAATCTCTGAGATTTTCCCATTGCTGTCTGTAGATTGATACTGGGTGATCATAGATATGACACCATGAGTTGAACCGTGGTATATTAGGATAAACCAAATAATTCATCCACTCAAGTGAACCTTTAATTTAGAGCATAAGATAAGATGGGAGGGCCTGGGAGATGTCCATTGGGACATAGATCCAGGTAAAGGATGCCTCCTTGATCTTCAAAGATCAATCATCAACATGGAGGAACTCCTATAATGAGGCACAAATCCATCACAAAAAGGATGGGTTAAATCAAATAAGCATAATACCTGGTAGAAGGACCCAAACCAACACCTAAGGGGATTCAATCACATGAACTACTATAAAAGTGGCCTTTAATAGTGCTATAATAGGCCTTCATTGGTGCTAAAAAAGAGCTAACAATCAAAGTGAGGTTAAAAACCTGAAACTTTTATCAGTTAAAAAAATTATTGTTAAAGTCCCCCTTTAACAGTTCTAAAAAGAGTTAAATAGGTCCTTTAAGAGTTCTTTTTTTAGAAATATTATAGATCCCTTTTAAAAACACTTTTTTTAGTGTTGTTAAAGGGGGCCTTTAATAGGGATTGTTTTTGTGTTGATAAATGTAGAACTGTTAAGGGGGTACAATTATATTTTTCTCATACGTCTATGAGCTTGACCCCTTTATCATCACTTCCATGGAACCTTTAACAGTGCTCTCCCACCTTTATCAGCGCTTTTCACCCCACCACCCCTTTTATCAGTGCTTTTTAAATTTCCAACCTCATGCATGCCTTCCTAGATTCAAACCATGTACATCTCGTTCAGAGATGGATCACCTTTACCACTATATAGTGTTGTTTTGTTGTCTTTTTATTTATATTTTCGCTTATATATATATATATTTAAATATATATTTACATTTATATTTTTTATTCATATATTTATATTATTATTTTTAAATGTATTTATAAAATATATGTGTGTGTGATATATATGTGCTTATATTTAATTAAATATATTATATATTATATTCAGTTATATATACTATAATATAATATAAATATATATATTTATTTATTAATACACACACACAGACACATATATATATAAACAAAATAAATATTTTTTTATAATGTAAAAAGTGGTTAGATATTATTTTAAATACATTTTTTGAATATGTATTTATTTAAATATATTATAATATAAAATTTTATTTAAATATATTGATATATGTGTTTATATGAGAAAATTATTATAAGTTAATATAAGAAAACATGCATATATTTAATTAAAAATAAAATTATGTTGTGAAAATGATAAAATTCTAAAACCATAATATCAATATAAATGTAATCATTAGGAATAAATTTAGTCCCCACCAAAAAGGAAAAAATACCCCCTTAAATAAGGTTTAAAATATATTTAATGATAAAAGATTGGGGCACCTCGACTAAAAACTCATTTTTGAATGCCATATGCTCATTTTTTCTTTTGAAAAAAAATGTGAAAGGGGGTTCCAATGTGTAACGAGGGCATAGATATTGTCGAAGACTTTGATTTTATATGTGGTAGAGCTCAAACGGACACCTGGAGAAAATTTTTTGCTTGTTTGAAGTTTGATTTATGTTTTCAAATTATTTCTATTCTTTTATTAATTTTTTTAGTTTTTTATCATTAAATTGTTATTAATTGAATATTACTCAGTAATAATTATAAAATTATTAATTAAAAATATATTTTTTATTTTATAAGTCATTTTCACTAAATATATTATATTTTATGTGTAAATGTCTATTTAGACTCATCTAAAACATATTTAAATATATATATATATATATTATATAATTATAAATATATTTATATAATAATATATTATTTTTAAGGAAAAATATTATTTTTTGTCATATACCCTTTATCAACACTGGTAAAAAGAAGTGATAAAAGTGGGTCTTTATGAGTGCTTCTAAAAAAAGTGATGATCAAGGACCCCTTTAATGGTGCTCTTTTAGCACTGTTAAAGACCCCTTTAATAGTTCTTTTTTTAGTGCTGGGAAAAGGGTATTTTACAGTGCTTTTAGCTAGTGTTGTTAAATACCTAACACTGGATAAACCCAGATTTGTAGTAATGATGGTGGTCCTCCATTGACCGACAGTGTAGGTTGAAAAACCAATGGACAATAGATATGGGACAAGAAGTACAGTTCTTGAAAAAATCCACGCTAGAGGTGAGAAGGATGTAGATTTCACACCGATTGAGCACCGAGATATAATTCAAATCATATAAACCCTAGGATTCAACAAAAGTAAAAAACGTTGTGAGATATGTCTTTTTCACCCAAAATTTATCCATAAGGGTCCATCTATGTAGCTCTAAATCTTCCACTAAAGAAGAGTCCGGGGAGGTATGCATCGTAGAACCACCCACTAATTCTGATCTAACCTCTAAAACAATAATTTTAGGAATATGAGAGAGAGGGGGTTGATTAGACAAGGGAGAAGATATGAAAAACCTCTTTCATGGACGGACCAGACGCCACCACCACATCTGAGAAACATGGGATAGCACATGAATAGGATCCAAAGAACTAGAATCATAATGGGAGGATGAATCCACAAGTGCCAATGGTAAAAGGAATGATGATGATTATACAGGTTCAACTAGAGCCATAGTAATGTTTAAAAAGTGTTCAAACCATGGAGGCATGTACAACTCGTTCCCTTATATGTCATAAGGTATCATTTTTTCCACCTAATAAATTTCCACCACAAAACCATTGTAAACACCTCCTTTTTTCCATTAATTCATACTAAATTTACTAAAATAGAAATATATTAGGTATATAAGAAAAATAGTTAAATCAAAAAAGTGATAAAATATCCATAAAACAAACCATCATGTGTTAAACCAAGTTTAAAATACAAAGAACACCATTTGGACCTTAGCCTATGGGATTGCATACTGGACATAAAATAATCTTAACCAAAAAAAATTTGGTTTCAACTGATATTGAGTCCTACCACAGTCTTTTGATGTCACAAAACATACCCCTAGTGGGGTCACACACACTAGGGTCACCAATATCTATTTCTCGACACACCCAAGGTTCCTAATGTGATACGTTTATTCAAAAACATATCCCAAAAACATGATCACATTTAATTAAAAAACCTTTTTCACACAAGAAAATCCATTTCAACGAACTATTCCAAAGGGATCAATAAGAACGTATAGTAATTCAAGAATTAGAAACACTTTCATAGATTTACCTACCATGATAATGATGGAAAATATCCTCCTTAAACAAATGGAGATTAATAAACCATGGATTCAACTTTAAAAGAAAATAATGATAAGATATAGAAAATAATCGATAGAAAACACCAATAGACCAGGAATCTGAAACAAAAATGTAGTTAATGTCTCCATCATGACCAAAATAAATAAAAAAGCAGGAAGACCGCTTACCAAAGATGTGTGGTAAAACCACCATAGGAATCAAACACTTAAAAAATTATTCCTGAAGGAGGGAGGTCACCCAAAATTTCCCAGAATATTCATAGGGTTTGAGAGGAAATCCTTCCCACTGAATAAAAATAATCACCAGTCATGTCACAACTTTAAAATCACTAAACCTAAGGAATTTACATCATGAATCCCTTTCACGGTGTGAAATACCACAAGATAAATATGAACTAAAAAATTAGTCACCTCATATTAAATCAAATCCTGATCGATGTTTTTAATATGTGTAAAACTTTCAAAACCTGTAAAATTTCCATGCCCTCTATGAGATTCACAACATCTTCCCCACAACATTTCACATTGTATAACTCATTCATGACTTGAATGTGTCCAGATAGAAGATAGAGGACCACAGGTTTAACGGGGTCAGACAGGGGGTTGTTTTCACCCCCTGCAAAGTCACTCCTACCAAATTTTGTTTCTCCACTTAAAGCGATGAATTAATGATGAGGTATAATACCATATTTTTCTCATAGGTTTGGATATTTTCTTGTAAATACCAATCATCCAACTCAATATTAAAGGTGATTCAAAGTTGATCATTATAAAAATTAATGAAGTATATATCATCAATAAGGAAGAGATAAATCCCTAGATCGATTATATTAGAGAATTACTAGAATAATATTCCATATAAACAGTAATATCATATGTTTTTATATTTCATGACATGAATTCAGACACTTTTTCTGATTTTTTTACCACCCTCACCAACCTAGATTGAGGTAATATAATTTTTCATGTGGAACATCGAAGGGTAGTATATCCATTCTCCAATAAAAAAATTGAGGTGGTGGATGAAATTAATACAAATCCATATCACGTATAAGTTCTTCATCATCCCCAAAATTGTAAAATAACTAATAATATTTCCCCAATACAAAACTATCTCCAACTGGGGTCTCTTCAATGGGATTGAGATAAAAGAGAAACAATTCATAGATAAGTGGTAAAAAATTTCTTTTTTGATAATCTAGATTCTACCCAATGTCATCTTATAAAATATTTGATGGTATCATCCATAGATTCATTAAAGTATGAAGGACCCATAAGTTATATAAGAGGCCCACATAAGAACATTTGAGTCACATAAAAAAGAATCCAAACATTCTCATAAAGTTTTTTGGCTTGGATACTTAATTCCTTAAATGATGCAGGATTATGTATAATTCAAAAAGAGATGCCAAACATATTAAATTCAGGATAACATTTCACATCAACCCCCAGTGTTACTACTGGTCACTAAGTACTCCTTTCCATTTTCTACATGGGGTGTATATTAAATGGGGTAATATCCTTTAAAAACAACCCCATATTTTAAATTAATCTTCAAACCCACTGATTTATTCTATAAGTGCACTGAAGTAGTGAAATTAAAATAACTTGGTACAAAATTCATGATTGCATTCATAAATTCAAACATATTTACCATATTTGGAGTTATTTATGATATCCTTGTGGATAATGGCTCAAAATTATATATTAATGAGTGGAAATGATTATATGAAAAGTATTACATCCAATCCAACCACTCCACTCAATATCATGTAGTCTATAATTTAAAGATACATGAATTTAATAATACCCTATTGAATATTCTATAAAAATGATGAAAAAGGTTAAGGATTCATGGTTTTATAATCTCCTCAATTCATTATATGATTACCACACAATGATAGACACTCTTATATAGGTGGATTCATATTATATAGTGTATGATATGTAAGTCATCAAGAAAATTAAGGCCCAACTTCCATTACTCAATACAATCATTTACAATCAATTGACTAAAGTGGAATAATCACAAATATGACTAAATGAGTTGAAAGGTCTTAATGAAAATAGATTACAAGATATTCAAAAAAATAAGGTCTATAAAAATATAATGTCTTCATATTATAAAAATAGAGTTTGAAATTTGTTATTTGTTCAAGGAGAATCAGTGTTATCTCTAAATACACAGATGATTCATAGAAGGAAACCTATAAACATAGAACCCATATGGGTGGGTCTATAAATAATATATATGGTCTACTCTAAAAAATAATATTCCTTAATAAAAAAGGATAAATAGAGTATCAAACCTCCTTCTAATGAAATATTCTTGAATAACTAATTTGCATGGATCCACATCAAATTATAGTCCTTTTCGTAAGACTATAGACTACATTACATAATGTCTTTATCCCCAAATGTTCAATTGAATGAAATAAAGTCCTTATTGATAAATGTTAGACTATGTAACATGAATTTCATGTAAAAATATGTTAAACATCATGAGAAAAATTTGTTGTCACAATAAATTAAACTATATAACATTAGTTATTAATCACAAGATGTTAAACTACATGATATATATTCGTTACCATGCTACCTCAAAATTGTATGTTATATTATTTTTACCATATGGTCCTTAAAATTCTTGGGGTCGTTCATTTCACATAAATTCATGTTTCAATGTGATATTCTGATTCATATAATAGTGATTACTGTATGGCCTCCCTATCTATATTGGGTTTCCTTCTATTACCCTGTAACTAACCCAATGGACCATGTAGTCATAATGAAAGGGGTGGATCAGTGTGAACTATATTATACTCAATCATTATTCTATATGAAAATTATATCTTATTAATATATCTATCTAATTATATCCAACACAACATTCCACAAGAAAAGACATAGATGCAAAGGACAACAACACATGGTATTTACAAGTTTCTATCCCAATATGGGTGACTACATCTATACTATGTTCTGGTAGAGTATGGGATTTATATATACACTAATATCATAAGGTTAATATAAAGGGAAGGTATAATCCTTAACAGTGAAAAAAACCCCAATAGTTAGACGTCTCTTGATAGGTTCTTTATACTAGATCCCACCAGTTTACTATTGGTGTTTCAATATCCTTCTTAAATAAGATCTTATATTCACTATAGGACATCACCACATAATATGAAAGATATTATTACTTATATAAAGTCTCTTGACTATCATCATGTTGAGAAAAAGTGGCATTCACATTATCCATTTCTCAATTTCAGAATAATCAATACATGTGTAGTAAAAAACACACACTGTCTCTGTCCTCTTCAACAATAAGTCTTCTAATGATCAAAGATAATTTTAGATCACTTTAACATAGATGATAATCAAGATTATTAATTCATTGGTTTCTTAGCCTCATCTTTTCTATTTATTCTTTTTTGACACTTAGGAAATTTAGGATCATGATTTTATCAGTATCTCAGCATCTTATCACTTTTTTAGGCTCATGTTATCTTTTTATTCTCAAAATAGGTCATGATCCATAATTGAAATATAGAAACTCAATAATTATCACCAATGTGATCTTCATATTTAAACTTTTATTAAAATTGATTAAATTTTCTCTTGGACCTAGTAAATCATGGAGTCGTCTTCTATAATATTAAATATATGGGTAGTTAATTGAGATTTCTCTATGCTATACTCCTTGATAATTATACCTTTAAATAATTATATTTAGTTATATAGATTATAAATATTTTAATGAATTTATGCTAAAATAATCAACTTTTAGTTTCCAGAAACCTTGACTTATTCTTATCTTCAAGCTTCTACTAATCTTACTTCTTCTTTTCCACATATGAAAGCTTACATGTAAATATAATTTTTTTTTAAAACATAATATCACAGTGAAAACTCCTTTCAAAATCAATATCAATATCAGAATGAAACAATAATTAATCCATAAAGCATCATGATATTTATGACACTAAATAACATAATACAATATTAACAAATTAATATTATATATTGCAAAATAAAACCTATTTAATATTATGTGATATTATAAAAGATCTTATGTATCAATTGAAACCACTTGTTACTCCTATGTATCCTCAAGTCACTCTTACAAGAGACAAAATAATTCTCTCATTTCTTATAGAACCATGTAATTACTCATAAATATCAATGATTTCATCTTCTATATGACGAGAGTTAATCTTCTATATATAGAGAAACCTCAAAGTTAATATTATAAACTTCCAACTTAATCTTACAAATTCTATGAGTTACTCTTACATATTCCCATGATTAATCTTATATACCACTTTTATATTTAAAGTTATTCATATATATAATAAATTTTTTCTTATGTATTATATTGTGAACTTTTTAATACCTTTCAAATATTCTGTTCTAAGAGAACATACATCTGACCTTTCAATTTTTCACTTTCTCTAGGATACTATGTATGATATCTAAATAACTCGAACTTTATTAATTAACTCAAAACTTCTTCAAACCTATTAATACACTAAATATAATCTTAAAAAAACTCAACATACTCCAAGAATTAATCATACATACATACCAATCTTCAACATAATTCTCAAAAAAAAATATAGCATATAAAAACTACTCTTGATCACTTCAACGAATCTCAACTACTTCAACAACTCATTTTTATACTCATCAAATATCCCCATTCATAGTTATTTAATTATAAATTGATACAATTCATATTATTCATATTCATATTCAAAAATTATTTATAATGACATTATATTCAGTAATATCCTTTCTTTATGAAAATCACCTCAACTTATTATCTTCAAAAGAAAACTGATACAATCCAATAACTATATTTAAATCATAGACACTATATAATTCTAGCCTTCCAAAATTATTTCATATAGATATGAAACCTCCTTGATGTGTAACTTTTCATCACTTAATCTTTATCTCAAACTCATCATGTACCTAATTTTTAAAGGTTTTATATCACCTTGAATCGATTCAATAAAATCTCAACTCTATAATAATCATATTCTAGCTGCTTCCTTAAACCTAAATATCCCAAATATTAAAGATTAAATAATCTCAATATTATTTGTTAATATTCCATGGAAGAAACATATAATCTTATCTCAATCCTCTTTTCCAATATATGAATGGATATCTATCGGCATTTACAATGGTAGATTTAAATAACACATAAGATTCATAAGAACCATAATCCATATATCAACATTCTTCAATGGGTTCTTCAATCACTTTATGAATTGATTCATTTCTTCCAAGGAAAGTCATTATATATCTACTTTACTCTTATTGAAAGATTAAATACAATACTATTTATCCTAATATATTTGGAACTTGAATCTCCCCTTTAGATATTTTGTTAATACCGATTCCAACCAAATTCATAACAAATTTAATATCCATCATTTTTTATCTCTAAAGTGTATCTATTCTTACCCTTATTAATAATAAATAAAATGGTTGACACTAATTAAGGGTTTTAAATTAATAAAATCAATGTATAATTGATAAATTATCTATGTAGAAAACATTATAGATCAATAAACATCTTAGTATTCTCATAAAATTCATGAAATCTTAAAACTCTTCTCACAATCTATGTATTAAATCAGCAATATCTCACATTTAATTTCATAATTTACTCTTCAAAAAGGGTATGAGAATATGTTTAGAATAATTAAACATCTATTGAATTTATCCCTTTCTAGAAATTATATCTTCACAATAATTCATTCCATAACTTTAACAATTTAACTCCCCCTCAAGGGTAAAGTCTATTAACTTTTCATCAAGACCGATCACTTATTCTAATGTACTAAAAGTATCTTCTTTATACATATCTTTTAAGAATTGATTTAATAAGAGATATATCCCTCCATGATGAATCATCTAAATTTTTATACATATATCATAATACTCATATAGGTCTCCCAATGCATATATCACTTTCAATACCCTATAAAGAAAAACAAATGTACTGATATGAGAATAAGGTGGGTTATCTAATTTTCATTAGTGAGGGTGATAAGGTTAAGAGTTTATTATCAACCAAAAAACACATCTCCTATTAGGTAAAATGTTTTTATAACTCTTAATGGATTCATTTGATTTTCTAGACATGAACCTTCTTTGGAAAAGTGTTCTTCCTACTTATTCCATCTGTCACTTTGTGTGGAATCTTCCTTTTCAATACAACCAGTATAGCACATAAATTCCCATATTCTTTATTATTTTTCTATAATAACTCCTTATATTATGATATTATTATTACACAATATTTTAGAGTATTTACAGACAATTGGAATCTCTCACACAACTTCTCAATAATTTTGAAGTGACAACCTTTTAGAAACTTATCAAGAGATTCAAATTATACATCATAAATGACTTCCACTAAACCAATAATTTTTTTATTTCATAGATTAATTCACATATTGGTTTTTCCATAATTTCAATTTCATCAATGATGTTCATGGATTTCTCAAAAATATCCATGATATATATTTTATAACCTTAGTAAAAGCATCTTCACTTTGGTGTGGAATTTTTCTCAGCCTTCTTTGGTGTGTCTTGTTCAACACTTTGATTTTTTCTACACCCAAAGGTGAAATCATATTCATTATTTGATTTATTTCTAAAATTTTATGGTCTTATATCATAAACATCATGTGACTCTTTATTGGTGCATCTAAACCATCATTCATCAACACAATTAACACATTCTTCAAATTCTATATAAATTTTCAAGACTTTCAAATCCACTCTTGTTGGATAGATTAACTTTTATCTATCTACATTTCCTCAATCCCATCAAATTAATTTTCCTTTAAACTTTGTTTACCCTTGTTAAATTATTTCTTTTTACTCCAATTATTGACATGTTATTCCAACATTCAATGTCCTTAGATTGAAATATTTCAAAGTTCCAACAATGACCAATAAATCTAGTTTTTTTATTTGGGTCACAAACTGATTAGATTTATGTTCATAGTTTTTTTATGACAAATAACCATTCTTTTGATCTTTTTATGGGGAACCAAATTTTATAGTAGTTCTTATATGCACCTTTTAATGAAGTGGTGGGTCTTTCACAATTTTTATCTACCCATATTTTTTAGAATTCAGTTTTTAACACATAAAATCCATTAAAATAGTATCACTACCAACAACATTTTTTAGAGAAAGAGTTACCTTATTCATTAATATAATAGTATATATTTCAATGAATGTTTCCAATCACTAATTTCCTAAACATATGATGTATTTTAGTATAAAGAAGCTCATCAAGAACTCTGATTACATCATTTTTCTCTCAAGATGTTTGGGGATATAAAGTTTGTTTCATTTCTAGATTTCTTAGTTTAACTTAAAGGTCAAGACACTTCATGTTGAGGGTATTTTAATTATCCTCAACTAATCTAACTGTTTCATCCCATTTTCTCTTTATCTTCTCAAAATAATTTTCATTCATTTGGAAAATTTCTTATAAATAATTTTCTATCTCTTTTATTATTTTAGCTTTGTCCTTTAATTAAGTATTCTTAACATTAATTTTACATTTTGGAGTTTCTTACGGTGCATGGATCCCCTCCTCAATGACTTTTCCCATTTTCGTTTTCTCAGCACTAATATTTTGAAATTATTCTTTAGCTAAGGGATATTTTTATTTATAAAACCAAGTAATATGTTATTTGGATTCAATATCATTGTTGAGATTTTTTCAATTTATAAAATTTTCATTTAATAAATTCTCCAAAGCATTTGTCTCCATCTATAAATGTGTTTTCTTATCATGTATAACCTTGTATTAAAATATTTATATTAGTGAAAACATCAGAAGGTACATATTTTTAATAATCCTTAATTTTAGAATAAAACCAACAAAGGGATTCAATAGGAACATACACTTCATATATTTAACTATATTCTTTAGGATAATAATTATAAATTGATATTAAAGTAACATATCCACTTTTTTCCCTTATACTAATGGTGGATCCTATTCTACATTCATTATAAGTAATAAATTTATTATCTTATTAAATTTTCCCTTTATCATGTTCTTCAAGATTTTAAAAAACACTTCTATATTATATATGATGGGGAACTCAAAAAATTATTTAGATATGTACTTTATATATAATAATTTCCAAATAACTAGGAAAAATAAGTCCAATAAATGGTATAAAATTGTGCTATGATACCAATTGAATATCCCAGTGGATCATGTTGTCAAACTAATAGGGGTGACTCAGTGTGAGGTAGATTTTATTGAATTATTGTTCTCCTTGATAATTTTAACCTCTACACCTGTTTAAATTAACGAATATCAATAATGATATCAAACACAACACACCATATGAAAATACGTAGATGAAAAATATAGAATCAAATTGTTTTATAAGGTTTATCCCTAATATTTGGGGATATATATTTATTTTTTTAGGCAGATTCTGAGACATATATATCTACTAATATCATATGGTGAATAAAAAAGAAATGTATCAACCTTAAACTCAAAAACAATTTCCTAATATTTATCTGTCTCCCAATAGGTTATTTATTCTATATCCCTTTAGTTTACAATTGGTGTTTCAATATCCTTATTTAAAAATATCTCTTATTCACTCTCGAATATCAAAACATCAAATTAGTGTTCTTATTCATCACATGATGCACATAGATTGTAAGGATGTTCAATAATGATATCATGCTTCTCAGCCTCTTTTCAATTTCATATTGATCAATGTATATGAAACAATAAGAACTCATTTTCTTATTTCACTTTTTTATAAATACTGATGATGATCTAAGAAAATATAATCTCACAACAACATAGATGTTAATCAGTAAAAGTATTTTATTAGTTTCTGAATCTTCTCTCTCTTTCTTCTTCTTTGATGAAACTTAGGATATTTAGGATATAACTTCATTGATATCTCACCCAATTCTCACTATTTCAACTCATATTCTCTTTTTAAACTCAATAAAAATCACATGGATATTTCTACACAATTATCAGAAATAGTATCTCTGTATTAAAACTACTTTTTAACTCGATTAAATTTTTCCTGGCCCAAGAAAATTGTGAAGTTGAGTTGTCCAATATTAAATGTATGGGTAACTGATTAATATTTATACGTGATATCCACATTGATAATTGGATATTTAAACAATCTAGTATAATTTTAGATATTATCTATATTTAATTTCTTATAATCTTGAATATCTATCTATGGATTTTTAAATACATAAAATTATTCTTTTCTTTAAGCTTCCACAAATCACATGTCTTCTTTTCTATATATGTATACTCAATTGAAAACATAGTTACAATGTAAATATTCATATCATAGTGAACTAACCTTATTCAAATATAAAAACTAATATAATCTTAAATCATAGATTGATGGATTAAGCATCGTGATATTTAAAAAACTTAAGAACAATATAGCATCATCGAAATTTAATATTATGTATTCCCATAAAAAACCAATTTTATCTTATGTGAAATTAGAAAATATCTGACATATTAGTTAAAACTATAGGTTACTCCTACTTATCTTTGAGATACTCTTATTGTATCCAAAATTCTTCTTACGTATCCATTGTAAATTTTGAATTAATATTATGTATCAATGGATTAATCTTATTTATTTCCAATGTTAAACTTGTGCATATAAAGAAACATTAGAGTTAATCTTATGTATCATAGACTTATTCTTACATATGTTTCAAGTTAATCCTATATATTCTCAAGATTAATCTTACATACCACAGTGGTCTTTATAGTAATTATTACATGTGATTACATTATACTTATGTATCATAGTGTAAAATCTGTAGTTATTTTCCAATATTCTATTATAAGGGACATAATATATTCCTTTTTCATTTTTTTCTTTCTTTGGGATATTATGTATGATCTCTAATCAACTCAAACTTTTGAAAATTAACTCAAAATTATTCAAACTTATTTATCAAATTTATCTCATCTTAAAATAATATAAAACAATTCGTTAATAAATTATACTTCCATATCACTCTTCAACACAATAACCAAAGAAAATGGAGCATATAAGAACTCATCTTTAGACTTCAAGGAAAATCCACTACCTCAATAACTCAGTGTTGTACTCATAAAATATTCTCAATGATAGTGCATTAATTTTCAATTAATATATAACCTTTCATTCACATCATGATTCTCAAATAGATACATTATGTTCATAAATCTCTATTCCCCATGGAATACACCTCAACTTCTCATCTTAATGATGCAATTGATGAAACCCAAAAACTTTATTTAATGTGTAGACAACCTGGTATTCTATCCTCCTATAATTATCTCAAATAAACTTGAGAATACCTTAATTTATAACTCATCATTACTCAACCTTAATCTAAAAATCACCAAGTTTCGATTATTGATGGATTTTGATTCACATTTCATTGATTCAACATAATCTTAGCTTCATAATCATCATATTCCAGTTTCTTTATTAAACCTTCATATCTCAAATATTCATTATGTTGAAATATTCATCTTCTTTTCCAATATTCCATGAAAAGAATTTAGTCTATTTTCTCAATTTACTTTTCTAAAATATTAATGGATATCAATGAGTGTGTACAGTGTAACACAAAAATAAATTAAATTAACCATAGGAACTCTAAGTTGTGTCTCAAAAATACTTAGTGGGATCTTTAATATCCACACCCATTTCTTAAATTACTATAATTGAACTCATTATATATTGAATTTAGTCTTATTTAAAACAAATAAAAAACCCTTCATCACAATCCATTTGGAACTTCACCCTGCACTATTATAAAAATTTTCCTTTTTCTATAATTATGTGTATCTTGATTCATGTAATCACATGATATATAGTGATGCCCAAATCTTCCATCTTAGGTTAAGCCAATAATTCCTTCGATATTCCATTTATAATTTTACCATAGTGTCAAAAATTCTCATTATTATTAGGTTTAAATCCTCTTATCATGTCACTAGGGTTCTTCTTTCTACCCTCTCACTTTCTTTTATGCGTGATCAAGATCCATGACATGAATTCTTTCATAGGACTATATGTGGAAGGATTCATGATTATCATATGATATTTAATGATGTATGAATCTAATGTCCTACTCCAAAAACAAAATTTCAACCCCCACTATATCCTAGTAATTCAACTCTCTAAAATTCATATTGGATCTCTCCCAACAACTATGTGCTAGGATGAAAGTATTCCATCTCCTCCCATGAATGATCTAGATATAAATTAAAAAATATTTTCCAAAACTACATGTGGAATGATTATTTTTATCATAGAATATAGTGATTCTAGAATCTATTACCTCAGACCTATCCATAACCTTTTATTAATGTCCCCCTCATCTATAATTTTCCTATGTTTTAGGAATCAAATTTTTTACCCTTCATGTTATTATTAAATGGGAAAGTGGAAAATATAAAATTATATATGATTCAAAAGAACTAAATTTTGTCATTATAGTGATTTCCATTGGATGAAAGAGGCACAAAATTTGTCCATATGAAAACCTATGAAGTGTGATTAAAGAAAGTTCAAGTCATTAATCCCCAAGACTGCCCATTTACATAGATTAGATAAAAGTTGAATCATACAATAATGAAATAAAAACTCATGTGTCCCATATCTAAAATCAATATAATTTGAGTTATATATTTTATATCCAATAGGTATAAACAATAATGTTAAATAAAGTTCACATGTATTGTACACAACTACTTACATTAATTTTTAATCCATTATTCACACTGGGTTTCTCTCAACTATATCATGAGAGTAACCTATGATACAATATGGTATATGTTTTATGACATTAAACTTCTAATCACCCCATTTTAGTCAAAGTTTCATGACCTTAAACATACATGGCGTTTTGGTCTATGAATTATGACCTTATACACCCAGTCTAATGACCTACGACATACTGGTTGGTGAAGATTAGGGTAAATTTTAATTTTTATCTCATAGTGGTGGAAGTTTCATGAATTGAGGCTTAAAGAAAGATTTTGAGAGTTTTAATACCTCTTGGAGGTGTTTTAAAATATGACCAGAGGTGTAATTTGTGCCTCAGGTGATTAGGTGAGCATTGGAGTATGGTCATGGTACTGTTGATGAATTTTTTAACTATAGGACTCTATTAATACCATTATGATTGAGGGTCACACCATGATAAGTGGTTTTTAAAAAGATCAAACCATGTATAGGGAGATACAATGGTGTGGAGGAAGCATGGGTGATTTTTTGTGGGTTTTTAGATAAGTAAAAACCAATATGAATGAGGATCATGTATTTCCTAAAGTATCATGTTATGAATGACCAATATGATTGGGTTTTTGAAAAGTAAAATATATTAAATTTGAGAACAAATATTTGGTTTAGGGTTCCACACTATTATGTGTACCCATATATAATATATTTGAAACCATTGTGTATTTATTTTATGATTTTCCATGGGGAAGGATCATCATGCCATTACTAGGGGTTATGTCATGACAAGGGTTGTGGTATTCCATCAGGTAGAGAGACACTACATGAGGTTGGTCTTAGGGAAGAACCACTGTATTTATGGGAGAAGTTCATTACAATAAATAGTATTCCTCACTATAGAGGATAGGGTCTTTGGATTTTTTGTTTTTTCTATGAAGGATGTTCTATGTTGTGACCAGAGGGGTCACTCCATGAGTGATGTATTGGGGGTTTTTGGTTATGGATAAAGGATCTGCATCACTTTGTGACCCAAGGGTCTAATACATAATTATTATCTAGTATATGGAATCATTTCATGGGACCTAAGGGTCATGTCGTGATGAATTTCAGTCTCTATTTTTTTTAAGAAGTAGAATGGTAATTTCTAGGTTATAACACTTTGATTTTAAGTTGAACCAATAGAAGGGGAGGATAATTTTCAGATAGATCATCCCCATATTATTCCTCTCTTGATTCCCTCCTCATGTAGGGTGTTCTTAATGTAAATTTCACAACATTTTAATAGTATAGTTCCCTCTTCTGTATTTTTTTCTTATTCTCACTTATTTGTATCTCATATTATTATCACTAACTTAGGTTTTTAGTGGAGTTTCCATAAACGTATGGTGTAATCATCCTAAACTAATGGGATTTTTAAGGTAGTGGATAAAATACATTCTAAGAGTATGATTACACAACATTTCTCGCCGCTTCATCAGAGGTATGTCACTCAATTAGTTTTTATAAGGTTTCTTCATTTTATAATAGAATTGGTGTTTGCGTGGATGTCGTGTTATGGGTATTTTGTTCACTGGAGTACTTAGATCATGCCAAAACATGTTGGAATGTCTTCACTCAAGGTTTGGTAGGGTGGAATCCATATAGTGAGTTTTAAGGTGATTATGCCTCATGAGTTCAATTTGTATAGTCAATTATAATTTGTTTTAATAGTTATTTAGATTTTGTGTATTGGGATAAAGGATCAATATTTGTTCAATATTTTGTGGTTTTGGATAATATTAAGTGATGATGAATGATCATTGTAAATAAAATAACTCTAAATTAGGTTGGTGGTCTCTAAACATCTTCTTATAGTTTTTGAATTTTATTTATTTGCATATTATTTGTGATTTATCCAATTTTGGGTGATAAAACTTGAATTATAAATTAATTTCTTCTTTTAACAACACATGAGAATAATGGAATAGTCATAGGCCTTGATGAATCCTTGAACACTGGTTGGATGCCTCGGTCTCTAATGCATAAGGGTTAAACTATAAATGTGTGATATGATATATAAAAACCATATAGGGGTGTTAATATAATAATTGGTGTTTGTTGTAAATTATTATAAGTTACCTTATTCCTCTCCATGTAAGGTAGAGGGATAGTTTTGAAAATATTGGCCTAGTGGTAGGCCACATGGAACCTTGGAATACTTTATATCCTTTTATAACGTGATTGGGTGTGGGTTGAGTGTTCCTAATCCACTTTTATTTGTGTGCATCTATAACACCCTAACATTTTATGATATATTTCTCCATAAATAAATTTTATTTCTTTGATTTCTTTCTTTACACACAACATTGATTTTAAACAAACCGCGATATACTATTAAAATATTATTATTTAATGTGACAATTATCACTTAGCTGTTGGGTTGGAGGGTATGAATAAGACTAACTAAATTCTGAAAAATTTATGGTTTATAAGAGTATAAAATTAATTTATTGGTTATTAATTAATTATAAATGATAATAAAAAACATTTGAAATTAAAAAGAAATGTTTTAATTTAAAACTATTTATATGAATGAAATGTGTTTTGATCTTAATAAATTACATTAATCACTATTAGTGAATGATTTTAATGAATTTTATATATTATATATTCAATAAACTATCTTAACATTCATCTAAATTTTTTAATATGCATGGTATAAGAATAAATTCATTTTTATAATTAAAACACATTTTTCTAAAAACTATTCTTCAATGCATTTTACCTATTAATATTAAAAATTATTTATTCCACTTATAGAGATTTAATATTGAAAAATGGATACAATATTTTTTATCATGTGATTTAAATTTGTTAAATAGACCCCTTTTTCATTTTGAATAGTAACCATATTAAAATTTATCACCTCAGTAAAGGATAAATCTGGTTAACCTAGGTTAAAACTTAGTGTTAAGGTCACAATCTTTCATTTTAATTATTATTGGATGAATATAATTCATCCCTTATCAATATAGTATCTAAATTTATTTATTCAAGGAACACTTCCCTATGAAAATTACCTATATAATATTTAAATTAAAGAAAAAAATATATGATTTTACTTTTAAATATCTATTATGTGTTCATATAGGGATAAAAGAAAGTTCTGTATGAATATTAATGTATATTTTAAGAATAATGAAATTATTTCAATGATATTAATTTATTATAATTTTATTTATTATATAATTTACATAAATTATTAAATAATGCCGATAAATTATTTGTTCAATTAATAGTAAAATAAAATAAACAATTTTAAAAAATATTATAAATAATAAAATTTTAGTGATTTATAGTGTTTCATGAATTTTATATATTAATATATAATATTAGTGATTTTTAAGGTATTATATTTTAATTCCAAATTTGTATTGATATTTTTAAAATTAAATTAAATGAATAATGTCAAATATTACATTAATGATATTTTATAAAACTAATATTTTATTAAATTATTTAAAAATCATACAAATTTTGAACTAGGATAAGGGGGATAATATATGGTCTAAAATATCATCCACTTTCTATTTATGGTCTAAATTTCCTTTTATCGTGACCTTCTTGGCTCCAATAGTGTAAAAACCATTGTTATCATAGTAATTGTGAAAATTGTTAAGAGGAGGTTAAAACAAAGAGAGGGTGAAAACATCATCTCAACTTGTATGATTATTATTGTATGAAAAAATTTAGACTTAAACTCATCCTATTCTCTAATTAAATCCATTTGGATACATTTTGACATGGAAAATTATTTATATTAATTTAATACTTTAAGGAATTTCAAGAATTATCATACCCTCACTTATTAAAAGGATACCCATTCTATCATTTCTTCACACCACATTGATCCATATAGCTCTACCAAACCCTAAAAAATAGAATCTATAATATCCTTATACATGTTATAGATTTTTTTTCTTCTCAAAATACCAACCCTAGGGCCCTTAAGTTGATATCTAAATGATTTCTTTCAAATAATATGTAGTATCCTTAACCAATCACTTTCTTTCACTTCTTCTTTTACCTCCTATAAATATATGGTATTTATCATAAAATATAAAATTAAGTATAAAAATTTAATTTAATTTTATTATTATTATTAAAACCCCATTATCCACCCTCTTTTCCATCAAATGAAAAATGATAACATTGCTCCTATATATGCGTGGGATATCACCTCCACAAAGTGATGCGATTCATTTTCATTTACTCTTTATATGAATAGTAATAAGGATTGATTTAATGAATATATAAAAATAAATGATATTAAAATTATTATTTAAATTTGATTTATTATTTCACTTTCTTTCATTATGTCCTTAAATAAGTTAAAATAATGTTCATGCATATGTACGACCTACTGTCTCTATGAACGGCGTGATTCATTTTTTTATCCCAATATTTTGTAAATAATTATAAATATATATAAATATATATTGAATATATATAATATTTATATCATGAATAAAATTATTAAAATGATGGAACCATGATCAAATTAAATGAACAAAAGCCACCAAACCAAAACATACATGAAAAACAAAGCAGTTATCACTCGGAATAGTGATTTTAATAAAGTGTTGTTTATAAACGGGTGATAAAAGGTTTTTAATAAATAGTATATATTATTATATAAATGATTATGTATATTTAATATAGGTTTAATAAATCTATATTTATTATACAAGAGGTTAGAATACATATGAAGGAAGTTGGGCTTGAGGTAAGGGTTTATTTCACAATATCACCATTATTCAGGATTGTTTATGTTTAACTCTATACTAGGGGAATTATTTGATAATTATATCCTAAAAATATATATTTTATTCTCATATGGTTATTTCGTGAAATTAAAAGTTTTGTTTTCATCTTCCTCTCTTTAAGTACTCAAGATACCAGAATAATGTTTTTAAGGAAAACCAACTTTGTTTTTCTACTCAGTTGGGAATATTTTTCCACCCGGTCTATATTATCCTTAAAATGTTTTAAATAATTTTTTAAATATTATCAAATTACTTATTAAATAAATTTTTAACCATTTTTTAATTTAAGAAAACTTTAAAAGCAATCTTCTTGGCCTTTTCTGAACAAGTTAATTTTGACCATTTTATGAAAATGTGAATGGAATATTTGTTTTAATGCATATGGAATGAACATATTTTCCCACCATCATGACCACATAATAGTTTTTATTTTAATTTAAAATTTTCAATGTTTTATTTAGAATAAATTTATATCCTTAATATTTTAGAAATTTTTAGATTATAAATAAGTGGTTTCAAAGTGAAAAGGGTATTTTCCTTAGGAATATTTTCAGTTATCCTTCGAAAATATTTTCATATATATCAAAATAATTTGTTGAATATTATGATTTAATGAGGATAAAATATAATTATATCATCCAATATGTTTCTCTATAAGGTTTATGATTAGTTTTACTGGGGATAGTATTGACATTTTATATATTAGTTCTTCCAATACGGACATTTATTTATTTTTAAGAAATGATGATTAAGTTTTATTATTTATTAATAAGATTAATGCATTTAAATTATTAATTTATGGGTATTTCATGGAATTATATATCCCATGTATTTATCTGTAGGTATCGTGAGAAAAAACAGGATAGGTATTTGGCTGAGGTCATTCCCATTTATGTAGATGTGTTGTCCAAGGCCTCAACGATGTGTTTAATATTTGTGGAATTATGCATTCCATTATTATAAAATCATTTATTTAATTCCATGTGATTATTTAAATATTTTTTATATCCATGTATAAGTTTAGAGATCATGTGATTACTTATATGGAATTATTTTATGGTAATTTATTCCTATCATATTATTCATGCCTTATTTATTCCATGTTAGCTTTTATTTTATGCATACCCTAACTGAGCATCTGAGATCCCCTCTTTATTTTATTTACATTCTACTGGATGTCTATAAGTGTATTATTATTGATATTTAGGGATATTCTATAGGTAATAATGGTGATATTAGATAAACTACTATGTTATATTTTGTGTTTTCAAATATAATGAGAGATTCAAGTATGTATCTAGTATAACAAGAATACTAAACTATTAGGTCCTTTGGGATGTGATCACTTTCATCTATTATAAATATAATAAAGTAACAACCAGATCTAGGATACTAGGTTTTGGGTCTTTACAATTTGAATCAGATAAAATTTAATAGAAACCTTGGGAACTATATTTAGGAAAACATAGTTTAGAGAACATAACTCTATTAGAAAATTTAATGATAAGTATATGCATAGGAAAACATACTAATGTTTTGTTAAGTAAGATATAATGTGGTTTTCCTATAAATAAATCCTTTCCTTGATACTAAAAGTGGGAATGGTTTTAGTACTAATGTATCTAGGGGAAATAATTCCAAAAAGGGTTTGTTAAGTATATCATGGCCATCATTCTGGTGCACGGATAGTGTGGCCTTATTAGGCACCTAGTTTGAAACTATTAGGGGATATAATTAGATTAATTCAAATTTACATTACAAAACATTATGAAATATTTTTAAATATTATTTTCATTTGAGAACATTCCCAAAGAAATAAAGTATATGATTTTGAGATTAGTTATACATAAACTTTTAACTTATGTTAAGTGTTTCAATATTTTTAAGATTATACATTATGATTCATAATTTTATGATCTAATCTATTGTATTCCATTGTTTAGAAATGGGTTTGAATGAAAGGAATGGAAACTATATCAACGCATTTAATCTATGTAGGGATTTAACTCATGACAAAGTTAATAAAGTTGTAGTTAGATCTAGAGATAGAACCTAGACAATTATAACTATATTGGGGCAGCTGAATCAGGTTATAACCAATAAACATTACCCTATGGATTAACCTATTGATCAAAAATTTAGTGTAACAATGTTATAGTATCTCTTGTGACAAAAACATCCATCATTAAATAGAACCAGAAATCCATTTATAGATAAGAAGTGGATAAGTTCTATAGAAAAGATATTTATCTCTTCGGAAATTAATTAAAGGGGTAAAGTTTTCATGGCAATTTATCATCTCATAGGGGATGCAGATTAATGGTGGCAATTTTTTCAAAACACTAAGTATGAGAATAAAATAGAGAGAATAAAGAAGAAGTATTTTTTAAGGTACTTATCTCAGAAAAATATTTTCCTTATGAGCAATGAGTGGATACAAAGATATATTTATTGAGTCTAATAAAAAAGGAAGAGAAAAATGTTTCTATATATGAAGCTAAATTTATAATGTTATCAAGGAATTCTATAGACTATAAATATAATCCAAAGAGAATTATTGATCATTTTTTTATGGGATTAATCTAATCCTTCTAAGGGAACTAGTCTCCTAAACATTCTCATCATATGAGGATATAGTATCATGTGCTATCAAGATAGAGAAAGTATTATCCAAGTCTTGGAAATTCAAATGAAAAAAAGTGAATAAGGGGATAACAATGAAAAAATGGATAAGTGGATGAAAAGGAAGAGGAATTTTCCAATATGTTATACTTATGGAAGGAAATACCTTGGTATGTGGTTAAAAGGAAAAGGAGTAAGCTTCAAGTGTGGATAAAAAAGGCCATCATTCTCATGAATGTAAGGGGAAGGTAGAATCTATAAAATTACAATTATTGAAATGTAATGAGATGTGGAACTATTCCATCCAATTCCCCAATCATAAATGGAAATTTCTGCCAAAAATGATAAGGGGATAAGGCCAAACTCAAAAAATTATTATAGGTGAAGTTGAGGTTCCTTTTAATAGTGCCCCAAACCCATGTAACCCAGAGTCGATCTATACTTTATTACATTTTCATAAGATACAAGGAATTGCATCCCGAAGGACAAAACAATTTAGTAGTCTTGGTAAAATAAATATATACTTGAAAATCACATTACATTTTAAATGATAAAATACACAAATAATTTTATTTGAGAATGAAATTATTCCCCTCAGTTTATCCATGCATATAAATCACAAAACACTTCCTTGTTTCCTGAGGGAAAATGAAACATAACAAAGGGGTGAGATTAAATTCTCAATAAGGGTAACCGTACAGTAGAATCTATGAATAAATAAAGAATAATTAATATGGAAAGGTAAATAACTAAAATAGATGAAATTTAATCAATAACTTGAGCATAGTATGCTATGAATAAATGATGATAAAATAATTCCATATAAATAATCACATGATCATGAAACCTGACCATAGATATTATAATTAATCGAATAATCACATGAAATTTCAATAATTTAATATATAATTATGGAATACATAATTATAGACATAAAAACAAATCATCTAGGCCTTGTTCGAAGAAATATAATGTAATAACCCAGGTACTTATAAAATAATTTCTTTTCATTCTAGAATTAAATAGTTAAATTCATTGTAAATACATAATGAAATAAGTGGTATTTATCAAAATTAAGGAATATATACTAATAAAATAATAACATCACCTATGAAAGAACAAATAAACTTTTTGTATCTTATAAGTGAAAAAATAATATATTTATATCATGGAATAAGTAAATAAATGTTTTGAAAATGATAAATTAAGTGTTGGTATTTTTGTGACACATAAATTTTTATTTACAATTTTATAATAATTATAATTTTTTAAAATAAAGTTTATCTTCATACAATAGACTCATAAATTAATATTTTTTATCTTATTATAATTAAAACATTTTATTATACCTTAATTGATTTTTCAAAGAGTTATAAAATCAGTTATAACTTTTAAAATTGGTATTTTTCAAATAAATAATTATTTTAATTATATACTAAATTAATTATATTTAGAAAATTATTTTCATAAAAAAGAGTTTATTTATTATTTCTAAACATCTAAAAATTCTTAGGTTGATTTTTTGGGAATTTTCAAAGATAGTTGAGTGTTTTGTGAATAGTGAAATATGTTAATTTATGGTATTTAAATAATAATCCAAACACATGAATTAAGAAAATTATGCATTATTTAAGCACCATAATCTCAAAATACAATTAATTATTTTAATATAATTAGTGATAATGCTCAGACTATTAATATTCTCGATCCAAAATAACAAACTAATGAATAAAATAATGAATAAAATAATGAGAAAGCACCTCTCTCCTCTGCTATAAATACCAGACCTCGCCACCTCTTATCCTAACACCTCATGTCCTTCTTGATTGTTTAATTTCTACCGAAATACCTTCCCAAGCCTTTTCTACATTTCCAAGACCTGCTTGACTCACCAAAAGGCCAAACCCAAGGGCCTTAGGGAGTTTCTCAATGAGAAGAATTCAAGAGGTAAAATCATCTTTCATTTTCTTTTATTTTCGTTTTAATTTATTTTCTTTTATTATTTTATATTCACCTCCCCTCATACAAGTGACATGGTAACTCCAATATCTTACATATATGTTAATTTTAGTATTTTAATGAAATATCCATCATCAAACCTCTCATCTTCTCTTCTTATTCTAAAAAACAATAACATCTTTTGTGATGTGTCGATTTACCATTAACATGGATAATGTGTTTTAATTTTCCTTTAACACCTTCATGAATGTTCATAAAACCATTATTATGGTTAAATAATATTTTATTATACATATTATAATTTACATAATGCTCTAGAACCAATATATAAACATGATATTAAATAAAATTATATAAGTTCTTGATGGGTGTAAAAATCCCCAAATTAAATTAAATTCTTTTCATTAATGGTTTATCTAATGAATCATTATCATATAAAAAAAATGATATATGGTGTAATTTAAAATTATTAAAACATATTCAAACCATATCATTCCACTATTTGTGTTTTTCTTCCATTTTATAATAAAATCTATAATGAACCAACCATGAAAACCATGGAAAAAATGCACCTGAAACAATGAAAATAAATAAATACTATTGATAAATGGGTGGAAAGTTGTTTTTAAAAGATAATATATGGTATTATAAATATTAAAATAGTTATATAATATATTAATAAAAAACATTCAAACATTATACAGGAGTTTAGAACACCTTTTAAGTTAGACTAACTTGTATTAAGGGACGTTTCTTTGAAAATACTCTTTTAAATTTATATTTTTACTAAATTAAAAGGGAATGTTTTTATGTTTAATGTATTATTGTTTAATGATTCTTTTCTGGTTCTTGGAAATTTTTATGATGAAGTATGATACCTATATAGCCCTCCAATTCATTGGGTATGTTTGTCCTGGATGTCGACCGTAATAGTTACTCTAAGTGTAATTGTGATGGTTAAACCATAAGGTAGTCGTGAGGGTTACATAATAATGTAGTAGTGATGGTTACATTTTAAGGTTGACATGAGGGTTAAAAATCATATGATATTCTTTAGGTTTAAAATTCTGAAGTAATTAATTCCCCAAGTTACCTAAATGTTTTATTTATTTTTTCATTGTTTTATGGAAATATATTGTTTTCACAAAGTAATTATATGATACTTTATGGATGAAAAGTATGTCTTTGTGAAAATGATTTCATATTTTTATAAGTATTTATGGACCAATTAATTCCATTATTTTATATTCCTTACTCATATTTTTGTGGTCATCCAATTTTTTAAAATATTTTTCATAAGGTTTAAGGATGGTTAATAGAAAAAGAGAATCCAAGATAAATGTTGTGAATATTTTTCATTAAAATATTTTGTGTTTTATTAAAACCTTTTGTGTTATGGAAGAAATAAATATTGTTTTAGTATTACACAATTTGTATTCTTGTGTGTTTATATGTATAAATTATTTACTAATTTTCTAATACTCTAAACCAAAATGATCTTTGGGAATATAAGGAAGTGGATTCTAAAAGAATTTACTAGTTTATGTAATGTATAAGGCCATGTCCTTAAAGTTGGTATCAGAGCGTAGTTTAGAAATGTTTTGGGGTTATGATGATGTTAAGAAGATATCATAAATGATTTTTAACTTTTGTTTAAGTTGAAATGATATAGAATTTAATGATTATCATGTTGTTTTATCCAATATTTGTCTATTCAGAATGGTTTTCTGTAGAAGAAATAGGGAAGCCAAAGTTGGAAGGATCCAAGAGGATGATATCTTTTAGAATCTAGAACCTAGAATGGTGGGAATTGGAACTGACCAGTTTGTGATAGTAATGGATTAATTTATATAGGCTATAAATGGTAGTGTCATCCATAAAAGATAAAAAATTGATCGTCCACAAAGAAACATGATGATAGAGGAACATTTTATGAGGAAACACCCTCCTAAATTTAGTGTATATTCTGAACTAATAGTAGATGAAGGGTGGATTAATGACCTTGAAAAGATATTAAATTTCAGGGGGTGTTCAGATAATCAAAAGGTTAGTCTTTCTATTTATCGTTTTTAAGGTGAAGCCAACCAATTGTGTTCAATGGTCTAGAATATCAGGGATAACATTGAGAATTTTTCCTTCTAATGGGATGAATTTAAGAATATTTTCCTTGTAAAATATTTTCCTAAGATGGTTTTAATTAGGATGGAAAATAAATCCCTAGAATTGAAACAAAATGAGGAAGATTTAGTGGCCATGTATGAAGAAAACATCACTTGTTTGTAAAGGTATGCTAAAAATCTTATTTAGGATCTTGACATTAAAATCAATCATCTGTACTCAGTATTAAAGCCATGATATCAAAGGGATTTTTCCTCCCATGAATTAAAATGTTATGAGAAACTTTCTCAATGTGATGACAGGGTAGAAATGGATTTTTCATATGATCATGTGTACTTTGACAACAGGAAGAAGAATATGTCCAGATGGCAAGTAATGGGTAAGAATCTGTCAAATAAATATTATGTAAGAAAGTCCAATTTCTAGTTTATAGAAACTATGGTAAAAATTACCTAGTGGAATGATTTAACAAATATAAGAAGTGTTTCTGATCTGGCATGTTTGGACATATAGACCAAGATTGCAATGAAAATGATCTTAAGATTAATTTTGAAAGGATAACTCTAAATTTTTTTAAATGTGGTGAGATGGGCCATTATGAAAACACCCACACAAAGAAATATTGGAATGATGGAAAGCATCCAGATTATAAGCAGAAAGGTGTAGTGAAATCCTTTGTAACTACATCAGTAGATGTTGGGCCATCCAATGAAGTGGTATGAGGTACTTATTTGGTTTACTCAAATTTTTCTAATGTATTATTTGATACTAAGACTATACATTATTTTATTTCTATGAAATTTTCTTGTAAATTAGAAATTTCACCCCAAGAAATGAAATTATAACTTATGGTTAAAACACTAGGGGTAAATATTAATGAGAAAAGGGATTATAATAATCTTCATGTTGTTTTCAATGAAAATACATTACATGAAAACCTTGTTTTTTTACCCCTATTAGAGTTTTAGGTTATTTTGGGTATGGATTGGATATCTGTTTACCCTGATAAGATTGATTATAGAGCAAAAGAAGTTGTTTTTTAGAAATATTTTCAGTTTTTATACAAGAATGAACCCATAACATTGATAAAATATAAGAAATTTGAGAAACTGTTAAAATTAGGAGATGAAATTTATCTTGCATGAATAGTTGAAAACTTGGGAACTATTAAGATTAGTGATGTTTCAGTGGTAAATGAATACTTGTATGTTTTTTTCGATGAGTTTATTAGTGTTATACCTGATTAGGAAGATGGTTTACTATTTACTTAGTTCCTGATGTTAATCGAATTTTAAAATCCCCCTAATCATATGAATCAAGAAGAAATTCTATAATTCAATAATCAGTTACATGAGCTTCTTGATAAAAGTTTCATCCATCCTATAACTTCACCATGGGTTGCTCATGTTTTGTTTGTTAAAAATACATGTGGTTAAATGAGACTTTGCATTGATTATAGATATTTTTATAACATTACTATTAAGAATAATTATTCATTTACTCATATTGACAAATTGTTTGATCAGATCCAGGGAGCTCAGTATTTTCCCAATATTGACTTGAGATCCGGGAACCATCATCTGAAGGAGGAGGACTAAATTTTGAAAATAGAGTTACACACTAGATATGGGCATTATGAATTTGTTGTTATTCCCTTTGGATTTAAAAATTCCCCTATTGTATTTACGAATATTATTAATAGAATATTCCATGAATTTTTGGATAAGTTTTCTGTTGTTTTTATTTATGATACTTTGGTATATTCAAAAAGTTATAAGTATCATGAAATACATATAAGGATTGTTCTACCAACACTTAAACAAAATAAGTTATTCATGAAATTTAGAAAATATGATTTTGTGTTTCAACAGATTTCTTTTCTTGGGATTATTGTAAATATGGATGGAATAATGGTTGATCCCACAAAAAAAGTGTTTTATGAATGGAAAATACCAACAAATGTTACTGAGATTTATAGTTTTCTTGGATTAGAAAGCTATTACCAATAGTTTGTTAAAAACTTTTCATGGCTATCTATCTCACTAACCAAGTTAATATGAAAAGGGGTTAAATTTATTTGGATAGAAGACTATTGTATTTTTTTAGGAACTACAAATAAGATTGTAGAATGATCCAATTATGGCCCTACCTTCCAGAAATTGTGGTTTTTTTATCTACAGTGATGCTTCATAGAAGATAATTGGTTGTGTTCTAACACAGAATGACCAAGTAATTACTTATGCTTCAAGATAACTGAAACATCATGTGTTAAATTACCCCACACATGATTTGGAATTAGCATCTTTAGTTTTCACTTTAAAAATATAGATACATCATTTATATGGAGCCAAATTTGAAATATATACTGACCTTAAATGTTTTAAGAATATATTTACTCAGAAAGAATTGAACATGAGGAAAATAACATGGATGGAACTGATAAATGATTATGATTTCAAAATAAATTACCATTTTATAAAAGAAAAAGTGGAAAATTCCCTGAGTCAAAAGCATCATGTTATATTAACAATGTTACATTTAGAACATAACCCCTTGATTAATTATTTGATTAATTTTGGCTTGTATGTTTTTAGTGCGGGAAATTACTATATTTTTTCTAATTTGTTTGTGTAGTTGTCTCTCCTAGATACCATTAAGAAATTTTATAAGGAATATCATGAGTTATGAAAAAAGGTATAATTGGTTAAGAAATTTAAATTGCATGAATTCAATGTTGGTAAAGATTGTGTCTTGATATTTGGAAAGATATTATGTGTGAATTTTGATTCCCAACTGAAAATAATTGTAAATTGAAGCTCGTAGTTCTTGATTTTTAGTTCATCCTGGCATCACTAAGATGTACAAAGACCATAGGGTGTATTCTTGGTGGGATAGAATGAAAATATATATTTCTGATTTTACTATGAAATGTTTTTCATGGAAAGAGGTTAAAGTAGAGAAGAAACTACCAAAGGGGTTTCTCCAACCTTTTCCATTGCCAGGGTAGAAATAGGAAAATATATCCATGGACTTCATGGCAGGACTAACAAATATTTCAAATGGTTACAATATTATTTGGTTTATTTCTGATCAACTAACTAAATCTGCACATTTTCTTCCTATTCGAAATACTTTTTCTCTAGATCAGATTTCTCAACTATACCTCAATGTGATATTCAGGTTTTATATAGTTCATTTATGCATTGTATCTTACCATGATCTCAAGTCTACCTATAACTTTTGGAAAGGCCTTCAAAATTCATAGGTAACTGAATAAAATCTTAGCAAAACTTTTCCTCCTCAATCTAATGGATAGACTGAGTGAACAATTGGGACATTAGAAGACATGTTATGTGATTTTTCAATATATTATTAGGGAGTTTGGGATTAGAATATTATTTTAGTTGAGTTTTCTTATAATAATATTTTTCATTCCAGTACATTGATAGAACATTTTTAGGCATTATGTAGAACCCTAAGTAATTAAAAATAATTTAATATAGAACGCATACAATACTGATTCTATAGGAAACAAACACTTTGTTAATATAGAAGATAATTATAACCAATCCGTTAGATATATTTTTTCAACTTCTGTATTTTGAATCTCGACAAATGGACATACACAGTGGCAATCAGTAAGATATTTAAAGTCTTATAGGATCAACATAAATGTCTATGCTTCTAGGATAAAATTTGATAGTGAACCACATGATACACACTTTTTTGGAATTCAATTCTATTATGGGTTTGGATTGGATTGATTTGTATATAGTGAACAAAAACATCATATAAAATTAAATCTCCCACATTAACACAAATCACACTTCAATTCTATAAAATTTCAAATACTAATTTGAATCAAAATTGGATTATTTATCTCAAGAGTGGATATTATTTCCCTGTAATAAATAATTATGTTCTCAGATGAATGATTATGTAGAAAAGGTCATCCCAAATGACATTCCCTTTATGACTAAATATGTTGATGTGTTTCCAAAGATTTTCATAGTATTTATTCTACCCATTATTTTGAGTTCTCAATTTAAATTATACCTAGAGTTTTAATAATACCAATATACCATATATAATGACCACTATCAAACTTTTATAGATAAAGAAAAAATGAATGGGAATTTGGATAAAGGGTTTATACACCAAGGTTATTTAACATTGGTTTAACCAATCCTTTTGTTAGGAATAGTAATACATCAATGTTTCTCTATATTTTTTATTGATAACTCAGTAAGATAAAAAAAGAAAAATTATTCCCTTTCATAGATTGTTGACATATATGATCAACTACCTTGACCCCAGAACTTATTGATGGTGGATCTCCAGTAAGGACATTATCAAGTATAGGTGAATAATAAGGATATCCCTAATACAAATTTTTATATGGTATTAGAACTGTATGATCATTGTGATTACATTTGGAATCAAATATTATCCACCTATAGTTATGGACATAATGACTATAGTATTAAGATATTACCTCAAGAAAATTTTCAGTAGTCATTATAGATGTTATTCTTATATACTCCAATAGTCAATAAGAACATTGGAAGTATTTGGGTGTTCAATATAAAACATTTTTAAAGGAAACTTAGTATGCATAGTACATAAAATTTGAGTTTTGGATAGAGAATATAATTTTTTTGGGAATTTTATCCCTAGAAAATGAAAACATATATATACTTTAGAAAGATAGGAAATTAAAGGATGAACCAAGACAACATCTATGATTGATATCCATATTATACTTGGATTATCTGGGAATTATAATTAATTATTGAGAAACATATCATTATTTTCAATCAAATTAAAAAAGCTAGCATGAAAGGGATTAAATTTTGAACAGACTGGTGAATTTTATGAGAGATTCAATGAGTTAATGAAGATGAATTCAACTTTAAATGTACTAAAAATGCCCACTAGTTTCACAGGTTTTTTAAACTAAAATGATACATCTAAATATGGATGGGTTTTTATACTCATGGAATATTACTATTTTATAGCCTATATCACCTTCAAATTAAATATCCTTATACATAAATATCTGATACTTGATCTCTAATTCTCTATAATTTTCTTTGTTGATTATTTAGAGACACAATCTCTATAGGACGAATTATGACATATATATGGATCATAAAATCCTCATACATATATTTAATCAAATATTGATTAATATGAACTGAGGATGGTGGTTATAGCTGTTGATCGATTAATATATTACAATTTATTACCTTATCAATAATTTGAACAAAGTGGTAGATACTCTTAGTAGAAAGGTCACTACAACCCTATCTATGATGAAGATCGAAAGGGTTCCAATGTTCTTCGATATGCATATGATGAACTTGTAAATAAAAAAGGATCATCATCCTTTCAAAATAAAATAAATTCTTAAAGATACATTTTTTAAAAGATCATGGATTCCCAAACAATTAATGGGGTGGTTTAGAATAATGATTCAAATATTCTAGAGATTTATTTTCTAAATATGGAGTTATATTTTTTGGAACCTGAATTTGTGTCCCATTAAAACAAAATCCTAAAAGGGAATGTCAGGATGATGTAGATAGGTTATCTATCTCTCTTCCTCTATGAATAATAAATATATATAGATATATGAATAAAAACTACAGGTTAAATAAAATGAATAACGTGATTGTATAATTTTGTTCTTGATGCTTGGTAGGCTTACAATTCAATATTGAAAAATATAATTATATAGGTCTGATGAATACAATGATAATACCATCATATAAATTGGAAACATTAAAATTGGATTACATCATAGTACTCCCCAAGATATCTAAGGGAAATAATTCCATTTCAGTGGTAATTGATATCTTTAGAAAGTCATCACATTTTATTACTATCAAGGAAAGAATTATATATTGACCAAATCACCAAGATACACATAAAATAATTGGTAAGACTACATGGAGTTCCACTCTCCAATGAATCTCTTTGAGATCCAAGGATTAAATTGAGTGTCTTGATAATCCTTCAACAATAATTGGATATAGGTTTTAGTTACATTACTACTTATCACCCCTAGATAGATGATCAGTTTGAGGGAAAGAATAAAACTCTAGAAGATATTCTATGATCATGTTCAATGGATTTACAAGGATGTTGGTGTCAATACGTTGCTCTAGTGTGGATCTTACATAATAATATTTTCCATTATATAATTTAAATGTATCCTTTTTAGGATCTATATGGGAAGCAGTATCAGACACCATGATGCTAGGATTAAGTTCATGGGTGGAAGATTATGGTACCTAATCTTCTCCAAGAGAATACATAGATGGTTAAAGCTATTCAAAATCATATGAGATCTATTCAAATTCAATAGAAAATCAATACAGATAGTTGTGGATAAAACATATAGTTTTGGGATAGAGATAATGTGTTCCTTCAATTATTACTTTGGAAGAGTTTTATAATGATTGGGAAGAAGGTAAATACTATCAATGAAACATCTACACTATTGAGAAAATTTATCACAAACTTGTACTAAACTAAGAGGAGGTACCCATTGAAAAATATCTTTCATATGAGGATCAGTCGATGATGATATTAGATCATAGTGAAAACATTATGGGAAATAAGGAAACCACCTTGCCAAAGGGTTTTCAAAGAACGACATGTTTGAGAAAGAAACATTGGAAGTAAAAATGGGGATGATGTAGAAGTGTCATCATCTATTTTACTTAATCAGATGAAATTTTGAGGGTGAAATTTCAAAAGGGTTACAATGTAATTACTCAAAATTTTTAAAATGAAACTCATTTTTTCAATTAATAAATTCATTATTAAGTAATGTAGCTTTATAAAACACATGTACCACATTAGTTATTTTGAATAATTATATAATATAGGATATAATATTTTAATATTATAAAACATCGTAACCATTGATAAATTGTCATGATAACGTGACCACTAATATTAGTATATATTAGTGGTTATGAAAATGTATAATTGACCATCAAGGTAATGGAGGTGTACTCAAATAGTAGGGTTATGCACATTCAATACCATTTATTAGATCTTCTAAGGGTAGTGGAATCAATCAGATTTACCTTAAACAAACCCAATCAAAGATTCAATAACAAATAATCGATTGAAATCACTTATGAGAGAAGATGATGATTATCGAGATCACGACCCAAACCATGATTTACCAAGCCACCTAATGACTGAACTTCCATCGCACACCTTACTCTTAGGGAGTGTGTTGGAGTAATAAGGGGTTACTGTATATGTTATTATAATTGCATAACTATTCAAAATAATTGGTAATAAATTTCATTATTGGGACATCATGCCATAGGGACTTAGGGACACTATTGGAAATTAGGCCAAATGGCCTCTGAGACACCATAGAGTAGTAGATACAACATAATGACTAGTTGATCAATAAAACGAATCAGGTACGTAATTCAACTTGAATTTATGTAGTATTTTAGGGTGGGGTTCTCTAAAGAGTAATAACTATGGTGGAACCTATTGACTATAAATATAACCACTTAGGTTAGATGGTTGATCTTACCTGGAATTAAAATGTGAAAGAATGTAATGGTTTATAGAAGTGGGGGTGACACATCACGCGAATAGTAATGAATAGACCAGTGAAGTAAGACATCCTAACAGGCATCAAGTCAGGGATACATGAATGTTTTTTTGGGTGGGAACCTCAAATGAGATATGGGATTATGGAAACCCATCATCTAGACCTCTAATCCAATTTGGGTTTTAATGGGATTTATTTCCTTTAATTCATGGCGAGGAATTGAAATGAAATGACTAATGGTGGGGGTATGGGATCCCATAGAGGAGACATGGTTCATGATGTGATATTTGGCATCTCATTAATGGCCTTCTAGTTAACTCTTTGAGTTTTCAAGACACAGGGCCTCTGGTCCATCATATTGAAATTTATCTCAATTTTACTAGGCCTTCAGGTCATATATGAGTTACATATAAACCCTATTAAATGATATGTTTTTATTTCAATAATAGGGGTGTTTCTACTACCTATAAAAAATTTAAATAATATTCTAATAATGTCCAATGTAATTTTTATAATAGTTATAAATATATTGGTATTAGAAATAAAATTATTTTCGAGTAAATAAATTTTTTTATTTAATAGTTTAAACTCTCATATTTAGATAATTATTGAAAAAAAATTATTCTCAACATTACAACATGGATATTATCCAACAGTTAATTTTTCATAATTTTTTGAGACTGATGAATTTTTCAGTAAAAATTAAATAATTTAAAAACATATGGTCTATATTATGCCATCATAATGGAACAAAAGTGACATAAAAAATATTTAAAATTAATCCATGGAAAAATATATATTTATATTTAAAATAATTCATTAATGATTTTATTTTTTTTAATTTTATAAACCCATAATGAATCCTCCAAACCTATACTATATTTTAAGATTTTAAATTCATTATTTATGAAAATGACTCAATTCCACATCACCAATGATATTATATTAATCTGTTGAGGTCTTGAATTCATAAAGTATTTAAAACCACCACTCTTATTTGGTAGAAAGCATAGGAAAAAACATTGATCAGGTTTTTGTTTTTATTATATATAGTTAAAAACATATATTTATAAATTGATAATGAATTCCCCTAACTTTTTCTATAAATAGTTACCAATCAAAATATGACACTTTACCAAAAACATATTTATCCTTGTACCTCACTAAAGCCCTCCCAAAGTGTTTCTAATCTCCATACAAGATCTACCAAATATTTTAGAAGTTCCCTCCAAAGGTAAGGGGATTCTCTCATTCCCCTATTTATTCAATTACATTCTTTGAGTTAAGCCTTTTGATATCCAATTTTTCTTATTAGAATATTATTTTACACTTACCTTTATTTTTCTTATTATACCAATGTAATGAGAGACAAACTTTAGCTATTATTAAACAGTTATATTATCTATTATGTACACAAATATTCTACTGAAATCATCCCAATACTTCCCAAGACAAACTTCTACATTGTGAATTCCCATCCCCACTTCCACTCAATGGTATTCACCTAGATGTACCAATATTTTAATCACTGATAAATTACTTGTATTTAACCCACATTCTCTTATCATTGGATTAAAATTGTTGAAATAAATTCGTATGTTGTATGATTCATGTTGCACAAAAATTCAAGTAGATGATATGAATGTGACGAGTGGTCCTGGAAGTATAATTCCCTAAAATGCTTTAAGAAACGTTTTTATCTCATGAGAGACCATGTATCATGAATGGTAGGTTATTGTAATAAAAAATTGATTTTTTTTCTTGGTGGTTATACTTAAATTATTCGATTGATGTAATATTTTATGTAGTTTCCACATTCCTATTATTCCTTCATGTCATCATTTTATATAAATCTTCTATCTTAATGTTTTTCTTTATCACCTATTTTAACTCACATTTATATACATAGTGAATATCATGTATTAATTTCAATAGTTTCTGTATTAAATATTTTCTAAATAGGCTATATATCTCACCCCTTTCTTATCTACACACATAGGTTATCCAGTATAGTTTAGGAAGATCCAAGGAATTTTACAGGCATATTTTGGGATTTTTAAATTATGTTGCTGAATCCATATTTCAAGATATGGAGTTATATTCCAAATTTTCCAAATACACTAGGACTATAAATCATTTTTATTGTATTATATCTTTTTTTATGTTTTATAATTTTAATTAATGTTTATAAATGGTATGTGTTTTCATAATTAATATATCCATGGGTTTTGATTAAGGATTTTTTAGTTAACGTAGATAGATTTTATTTTCTATGGACTTTTTTCTTGAGAAAAATGAATGGAAAATAATACATATAATTTTAAGGATATTTTTAGAAACTATAATATCATTAATTGATGTCAAAAATGAGGATTTACCTTTTAGTGGTTTTGTTATTAATAGGTTATTTATTGTTCCTTGGGAAATGATAATTTTTGAAGATAGATATTATTTTTTGAGTAAGGAAAATGGTTTAAATACTAAGGATTTGTTTAAATTAATGGTTGAAAAAAGGATTGTAAGGAAGTATGTAATGGTTATGTACACTAAATCTATGAAAACCATTTGTTATTTTGGATATATCATACTTTATAATATATTCATTTCATATTATATGAAAAGTAAGAAAAGGATTATATTATGCATTAGGTTAGGGATATTATAAGGCAAAATTTTTCTTGTATCTTCTTTATCCAATGATAATAAATGATATCATGATATCCTAATATTGTTGAATAATTTTCTAGGAAAAAAATATGATTCATTAAAGAGATTATAATGTTAAATTTTAATATTTTAATATATTTTGTAACATATATCATTAATATTTTAATATATAGTAGAATAAAAATAAAATTTATGTGATAGATACATGTTAGTTGAAGTTTACAAGGGTTGTAATTTAATCGATTTATCCATATGTTATATAATATATGAATAATATTAACATATGATCAAGGAGTTTAACACCCATATATTTTGTGAGATATTTTTTTTCAACGAAATTTATTCTTTTCTATATTTTTTCATTACAAGTGACACTGAATTTATATTTCATTACAAACAACCATATGTTTAAATGAATCATGTCATATTATTAAAATATTATTATATGATAGTTATCACCTAACCTAAGGAATGGTGGGTATGAATTTTATTAATTAAATTTTGTACATATATTGTTTACAAATTTATATAAAAATGAATTCTTTGGAGACTAATGAGTTTTAAATGGTAATAGAAAAACAATTTGAAAAGAATGGAAATCAGTATCTGAAAATAAAAATTATGAAAGCAAACACATTTTACCCAAAAATATTGAACAAACCAATTCAGGTTAATTATTTTAATATTATTTATATATTATATATTGAATAATTATTTTATCATTTATTAGATTCATTCTTTAGACAATATATAAGAATAAATCCAATAATATTCTTAAAACTATATTTTTCAAAATGTCAGTTTATTTACTTTTTCTATTCTAATTTAAAAAATAATGTTTTAAAATTTTAAATAATTTATTTGATTTTATTATTATTATATACTAGAATACGAAAATTATCTTAAGGAGAATTTTTGATACTTTTTTTAAAAATATAAACTTTTGATGAAAAATGAGAAGTACTGATTTTTAATTAAAAAATGAATTTCTATTTAAAGTAATAAGAAAGAGAATTTATATTTTAAAATTATCATAAGTTAAATTATATATATATATTAATCAAAATTATCTTATTTTAATCAATTTCATATTAAATTTTCTAATTAAAACTTTGAAGATGTTTGAAAATTTCTCTTTGAAAAACACGCTTGCTCATCATGTTTGTGAAAAAAAAATTTAATTACATTTTACTACCTTTTATGTAATGTCTCAGAATTTATGTGTAATTTTTTTAATTATATGGAATTATTTTGAGACAGCGCGCTTTGACGGCATGCGATTCTGAGGAATGGAGTGCCCAGAATGTAATTTTGAACATATTTTAATGTATGTTCAGTAAACATGCGAGCATGGTTTTCTTAATTTTTGACCGGTGCTTAGATCGAAAATATGAGGGTACATTTGAACTCCAAATGTCAAGGTTAACCTATAAAGGACATCACTTCGACTAGCAAGGGTCAAACCGAAATGTTATTTTTTGTGAATTTTCAGAAAAATAATAAAATAATATTAAAAAGACATTTTATTTTTCTTTTATGGAATTGAGAATCAGATGGTGATGGTATGGTGCGGTGATGAGGTGATGATGAGACACAATTAAGGAAGCCCCTTAATGTCTTGTTATTCAAATGTAACTACTACATTGATTCATAAATGAAAAAGCGTAACGATGAAACTTCACAACATAATAGAAATGATGTGACATGTTTATTTTTATTAATATAACGCAATAGAGAGTGGAGGAGGAAACCACAAGGATTCTATAATGAACCACTGACAAACTGCCTCTATAATAAAGAATGACAAACACTGATGTGCAGAACCCCGAGATGCCGTGAGAGGGGAAATGTGAATCAAGGTGTGAACTTTTTCTTTTAAAGTGACAGATCTTGTTCCCATGTTGGTAGGTAAGTGTTAAACTAGTATGATGGATAAGGACAAAAAATATATAAACACATGGAAAGATGCCATGTAGCACTTTTACTTGTTTCGACATAAAGGGCTACATCCAAGGAGTACACGTCGACAATGTGTCAGTTATACCAAAATCAACTAATCTTCACTAGTTGTGGAGTACAAGAGTTTGGTCACTGTCACATTGTTCCTAGAACACTGCCTTTACAAAAGTTTTGGGATATCCCAATGCTACCCTCAAGTCACTCCCGTTGACTCCCCCGGGCTCACTGCCATGGGAGTAGTCTTACACAGTTTATTTAATTGAGGTTCTCTTTAATAGATTTTCACTGAAGTCTTTGTCTCTTTCCATCATGAGACACTACTTACATAGAAGTCCTGGATTGATGCATTGCAAAAGCACTTATCACACACACTTGATATTAAAAAACATTTCAGAACCTTAACACTACACTTGTACAAAATACCACAACATACGCACAAGATTGGGGAATTTTCCTGAAAGATGACTTTCACACAACACCTACTATCAACACAACATTTATCTTTTGTGAAGCTGCACCGAAGGGTTAGCTTGGTCTTTTCAGACTAAAGGAACACCTTGTGAAAAAGATTAACTTTCTTCCAATCTTTCATGTGAAAATATTTCACAGGTCTCAACAACAAGATTTTTTTTGAAAATTATAAAGTCTTCCTTGGGGGTATCCCCATATTTATAGCCCGTTGATGACCCTGTGCGCAATATCCAGATGCGTTTTCATCTATTCCCATTACTTTCACACTGATCATGTGAAACCCATTTCGACGTTGTATTGGGTGTGCAATCCCTTTCACCCAAAATCATATTCTCTACACTCCATGACTTTACCATTTTCAATGTTCTAATCCCAAAACATGTCTTGTGTGCACATTCCAAAAACCCCTTCAATATTGTGTGAAAAAAACCAATCTTCTACGCACACTTGAAATCTTTCACACACCTTCCATTACAAAAAAAAATTCTCCATTTTCTGATTTTCAGCCACAAAAATTTGGCAAACACTAGAGAAAGGTGCCACCTTCAATACTGTTGTCTTCTTACAGTGTATGATCCCTTTCTTGGAAACCATTTTGAACATCCAATGAGGATTGAGAAAAACACAAACCATGCTCCATTTCCTGCATAGAACAGTCATGATTCCAACACGAAGAACACCAAATATCTTTAACACACCTCAAAGAAAGGATTCTAAAGCAACAAATGACGTCTCCATATTCAAACCTCGAGGATTTAATGTTGTTTCAACGAATATCAAAGTGGTAGGGGTTTAATTTTTCCAAGTTCTTCCCCATTTTTTTATAGAAATGATGAACGCATATCAACCCATAAAGAACTTGATCTCCAAATTATGCATTTATACGGGTGGGTGAATTTTCTTTTGGGAGTTATTATTTAGGACTAGTTTAGGTCAATATTGATTGAGGAATAATCCCTAAGCCTCCCCATTATTACAAAATTATAACGCAGAGTGCATTGGTCGACACGAACAAGGCATGAGCCCGTCCGCCGCATGTGTTCTTTGTGGAAAAAAATTTGAATTGATGGAAATCCAATATTGAGACATTCATGGTAAATTTAACATTCCCTAGAGATCGTAAGCACTGAAAGAATGAAAAACGGACACCCATAGAAACTCTAGTGGCCCGCTGAAGAAACGCTGATGCACCACGATGGCAGGAAGATGCGGCCAGCTGGCCGCAGAAACAGTGGGGGGATGCGGTGCCAGGGAGGCACCACGTGGAGGGGTGGCCTGTGTTTGAGCCACTCAGGCGAGATGGCATCTGCGGTTTTTTTACCATGGTAGAAGGAAGGCCCCACATTTGTGGTGGCAACAAGGAGGGGATGTGGTCGGCCGCCTCGTCATAGGCGTGCACCATCGACCGCACTCGCGATTGGTCTGGGGGTTGGTGGTCCATACCCCCAGCCATCTGTCCACACCCCCAACTACTGGGATGGGCCAGTCCCATGACCAGTGGGCTAGAACTGCGCGGGAGGGCTAGACCCGTGGATTCGCGTGCCAAACCCGCAACGCAGCAGGATGGACCTGCGATGGCATGTTAGACTCGTGACCCAGTAGGAAAAACCCACTCTAGCAGGATAAACCTGCACTAAGTAGGATGGACCCATACTAGCTAGACATACCTACTTTGTTAGGCCATACCCATGCCCTTCGCATCGGACTGAAGTAGACCGGGTCGCCGGGTGACTCGGCGGACTTGACCCTCGACCAAACCATGTTGGGTCTAGCAAGGTCCATTTGACCTTGCCTACTGAACATGCTGGAAAGGACTGACACAAACCCGAACTGGGTTAGGTCAAGTTAAACCGAGGTATGTGGGATCCCCGGGTTGGGTTAGTCTGGTCAGTCCGACTGGGTCTAACAGGGCCCTGATGCAACCGACCCCTATTTCAGTATAACACCAGTATCTCCTAAACCGGGTGTCTGATTGACATGATATCAGTGGATGTGGGACCCTTGTGATAGGTCAGTCCTTTTGATATACTCTATGTTAGTTTTGGTAGACGTTGTCGTGTGACCGGGTTGGATTGGACTTGAATCTAACTGGTCCCTTTATACAAAAATGTCTATATATTACGGACATGGTATCCGTTCGATATGTTGTCTGTTGCATTGGGACCATTTCGACGGGACAAACCTTTGTGGTTATTCTATTTGGGAATTCGTGGCAGTTGAGGTATAACTGATGGCTTGAGGAGTGTATCCTCCCATAATCAATTGTGGAAAGTGCGGGAATCCAATGGCTGTATTTGATGTGAAGAATGAATAATGATTCTGTGTGGGTCAACACCTATAAAACTTATGTGGGTCTGAACCTAGAGATCCTGTATGGGTAAGAACCTAGAAACCTTTTGAGGAGCAGTAAAACAGTCTCTCAACAGAATAAGATGATCCATGATTATGACTAATCATCTTTACTTTTGTACATAAGTTTTACCTGGTGTGAGCTGCAACTTTTACTTTGTGTTATGTGGTTGATATATTGTTTTGTGGTATTACCTCTATGGTATTTACTTTGTGTTTTTTTCCTTCATGGATTATCAAGATACATTTGGGGGTATCAGAGGCCCTACTAAATATTGTTGTACTCACCCCTACACAGGCTTCCCCCGTAGCTGTTGTGTCTTGTGCAGGTGATGGGAAGATTTGACCAGGACATTAGGGAGCCAAGACAAGATAGTGCTCAGATGTGGATCGATAGATGTGGTGTGATTCAATGAAATTTGATAGAGAGTTGAACCTACCCTTTAGGTAGGACCCTTGGCAGAAGACCAACAGATATTGTACTTCTTTTGATGTAATTTCTTTTAAGTTGGGCTTGTATTCTGGCATCTTTACATATAGTTTAAACACTTTACTCTCAATGGTCGTACTTTAAGGTGGTTGTATTAATTTTATTTCCTTCATGTTTAGAATTGTTTAGTTTTCCTTGTTTGTGTGTGTACATGTTTTATGGAAATGAATTAAATTTTTGGGGCATGCCTTTCCGGTGATAGTCACCAGACCTTGACCTATGGAAGGTGGGATTAGGGTAGTCATGGTACAGGCCCTAGGGGATGGGTCATGAAAATGTGGTATCACAGGGTGTCCAGTTCTACAAGAAGAACTAAGAGTATGTATTTTCAATGGGGGGAAATAGTGATAGGTGTCTTGAGATTTGATTTCAGTCTGGGGAGTCTAGTGTTGGTGTGGGGGTTGACGTATCCATACACCAGGACCATATACTCTACTTTCCTATTCGGTACACAAATACATAGGTTTCATGTTTTTTGTTAATGTTTCTCTCTAGATCTATTTTGAGTCATCTCACTAGGTATTACTTACTGATTCTGGTACAAATGTTTCCCTACAAGATGCTTCTATGAAGAATTCATGCCATATTTTAGTAAGAGATCATGATGATGGTCCCTAGAGTGATGATGAGTTAGTGTAGGGACCACTTACAGTGATAGCAACTTCGAGTGGTATACCAGTAGCACCACCACCATGTTGGATTGAATTGATATGAGATGGCTCAAATACAAGTGTGTGGTGAATTTTATTTTTAAAAATTTCTATTAAAACCTTTAAGGAAGGTTCATAGTTTAATACAACATAAACTAAAACAATTCACAATAACTCTTATAAAACAAAATAAACAATAGTGTTGTCTCTCAGTATGATGAAATTGCATTGATACCACATGTTATGAAACAAATGTATTCAAGTTGAATAAAAATATAAGATTAATACAAAGTGTAATTGATTATACCATATATCATATAGAATCAATTAGAAAAATCATAAATAGAAACAATTACAATATAAAATAATACTCATTGAAAGAAGAAATAAAATCATTCTCTTTCTATTTCAATAATAAGAAGAAATGTAAAAGATATTACAATTAATTTATCCCAAAGAGAAGGGTATCTTTTCACCTTGGATAATAGGTATGTCTTACCAACACTGATAGCCCTCAATACAAGGATAGTAAATTAAATATTTATATCCCCACAAGCCCTTAATTTTATAGGTAAACTGAACCTCTGACTTCTAACACTTGAAAGCCCGAGATATGATGATCGGTTGCACCATTTGCCTATTCTTGACATCATCGATCGTTATCACCAGATCAGATGCACCAATAAAAACAAATCACTTATTAAAATACCAAAACAAAGATTTATTCATTCACTTTTTCTAATTTCAAGGATTTCGCATGAATAAAGAGATAATTCACATAGTATCTCAGTATAACTTGGAAGTAGAAAGAGTTTTTGTCTCAGATTCAAATGACCTCCCATTTATTGGACTCAGGTTTCAACAGTCTCATTTTCTCCAATGGTAATATTTTTATATAAAACTATGAGGGATTTGGACACTTGGCATTTTAAAATTTATATTGAAATAGAAAACCTGACATTGTTTTTATTAGTTTATAACTAAGAACATGAAATTGTTTTGGTTAAAAAAATAAGTATATCAAAATGATAACACAAGTACGATTGATTTAAAGCATGTGTTTTGAAAAAAGTATAAAAAAATTCATGTGATAAATGTATAAAAAGAATATGATTACACTACTGAAATCTAGTGTTTTTCTAATGGTAATATACGAACTGTTTCTTCAAACTGTTTCTATAGTGTAAAACAAGGTAACATTTGCCAATGGTTTTTTCAAACTGTTGGCAATGTGTAATTATTCATATGATTTCCCAACGGTTTTCCAAAACCATTGGGAAACAATTATTTTCTCTAAGATATAACGACGGTTTATCAAAACTGTTGGTAAATAGAGGCTTACCCAATGGTTTTTAAAAACTATTGGGAATGTTTTCTCCTAAATACCCAGGTCCCCAACTCCCACTCATATTGATTACAGACCCTAATCAAGAGCTCCTCAAAAATTATTCTTAGCCGTAAAATGCTTTCCAGCAACAGATCCATCTTCAATCAAACAAATTTTTATTTCTACACATCAAAATAGTAAGTTATATTTTAGTTTTAGTGTTCATCCTCTCTTTTTTCTATTTTCTGTTTCGATTTCGGCTAAATTACAGTTCATGCAATCTTTGGAGTACCGAACCCTTTGATTTGTTTTATTTTTTTTTCTCTACAATTCAAGCATGGTAAAGGGTTTGTTTAGTGGGGTGATATGGTACATTCTATGGACTTTAGTTTAGTTGAAAATTGGATTTGTATTTTGGCATTGGGTGGGTGATGGATTGGAATTGTGAACACCCCCACCCCCACCACCTAAACACCTCCCACCCACCTGGACAACCCCCCACCCCTTGGGAACCCCCATTGGATAGCCCCCAACCCCCTACACCCCCACCCCCTGGACACCCCCACCCCTTGGACAACTCCCTCCCCCCCACCCCCTCTGGACACCCCACCCCCACCCTCACTGGACACCCCTCACCTCCCATGGACAACCCACCCCCTGGACACCCCCACCCCCTTGAACACCCCCACCCATTGGAAAGACCCCTCCCCCACCCCTGGAAACCCCCACCCTTTGGACCACCCCCTCCCGCACCCCTAGACACCCCACCCCCTAGACACCCCATCCTCCCTGGACACCCCTCACCCCCCATGGACACCCCCACCACCTTGGACAACCCCCCACCCCCTTACCACCTCCACCATCCCTAGACACCCATACCTCCGTAGACACCCTCCAACCCATTACATAGCCCCCACCCACCCCCTTAGACAACCCCCTAGACACCACCACATCTACTAGACACCAACACACCTCCTAGACACCACCACACCTACTAAGTGGCTCAACCAATTTTTAAATTGGAATTAACAATGTAGTTGATTTCCCCTTTCCCCAAGGACATTTTCTATGTTACCCATAGAGCCTTATAAAATTCATTTGTTATGTTTTGATAAATTGAATTTTTCGTGTTTTGATAAATTGAATTTTTCATGTTTTGATAAATTGAATGGGTTGTTTTGAATGAAATGGATAGTGCATGATGGTTTGGATTTCATAATGAATAAAGTGGTTTTAAATTAAATTACCCTAAGGAGGATACAAGAGGTGTAGGGGAGATGTCCAGGTGGGGGCTAGGTTGTCCAGGGGGTAGGGGCTGTAGGGGGTAGGGGGGATATAGGGGTGTGGGGGAGGGGGTATGGGCTGCCTGAAGGTGGGGTGTGGGCTGTCTAGGTGGGTCAAGGTGGGGTGTCCAGGTGGGGGAGGGGGTGTGGGGTGTCCAGGGGGGGGGGGGGGGGGCTATCCAAGTGGGGGGTGGGGGGTGTCTAGGTGGGGTGGGGGGGGGGGGTGGCTGTCCATGTCTTGTGGGGGGGGGGGGTAGGGGTTGGGTTGTGTAGGTTGGGGTGGGGGTGGGCTGTCCAGGTGGGGGGGGGGGGATGTCTACGAGTGGGGGTTGTAGGGGAGGGGGTGTGGGATGTCCATGGAGGGGGTGGGCTGTCCTGGGGGATATCTTGGTGGGGGAGGGGGTATGGTCTATCCAAGGAAGGGGGGAAATGGTGGGGGGGGGGGGCTATCCAGGTGGGGGGTGTCCAAGGGGGATGTCAGGGGGGGGGGGTGTAGGGGCTGTAGGGGAAGGATGTGGACTGTCCAGGGAGGGGGTGAGATGTCAAGGGGTGGTGGTGGGTGGGATATCCAGGTGGGGGAGGGGGTGTGGGCTGTCAAGGGAGGGTGAGCTATCCCAGGGGGGTGGGGTGTGGGCTATCCAGGTGGGAGAGGGGGGTGTTGGTTGTCTAGGGAGAAGGGGGGTGGGCTTTCCAGGTGTGGTGGGGGGTGTCCAGGTGGGGTGGGGGTATATCCTGGTGGGGGGACTATAGGGGTGTGTGTGTAGGGGGGGATGTCCAGGGAGGGGTGTTTGTTATCCACTACAATACTCTATAAAAAATAGGAATTAAATATCAACAATGTATAGTTTCTTTCACACATTAAGACTTTTCTTGAAGTTCCATACGACCAAACACTTGGTCGCTTTATCTGCTATGCCTCAAGTTTCTTTCTGTTTATCCATGTCGGGGATGGTATGAAGGTAACAAGGAGGATTTGGGATTGTGGTTTGGTGGATTTTGGGTTTCCAGACACTACTGGAGTCAGTCTTCGTCCTCGTCCTCCCAAACCCACTCTGACATAAGGTTCCACCTCTCCTCTCCAGGCCGGAGTTGGAGCAATGGATACATAGGGTTTTGGGATTATAGTTTGCAGTTGTCGAGGTTTCTTTTAGGGTTTCAATCCCATCTCTCTTCAGGGATTCTTTCCCAGTCTTCTTCAGTGTTCTTCCCCTGTTTAGTGTTCCCTTTTTTGTCTTTTTTGAGATTGTGGCTTTATTTTCACCGATCGTCTCTCTTTCTGGTGCAGGATATTTGTGGCTTCTATCTATGGGTTCTGTTGTTCTGGTTCTTTACAGTGACAATAGTGGTGATGGTGGAGTGGAGTTGGTCAACTCTAGATGGTGACTCGAGATGTTGTGATATCGATGTAGGTGGAGAAATGGTGTCACGTCGTGGTAACAGCGGCAATGACGGCTTTGTTCGGCAATGATTATGTGCGATTCTGGTGGCGTCAGCTTGTAGTAGGAAGTGGACATCAAAGAAGAGGCCGGCGGCCTTGCTGATGCGTTCATGTTGACGGTGAAGGTGTTTGGCCGACATCGTGATGATGACTTTGAAGTGATTGATGGACGATGTCTCGATCAAAGCACTGCACGTGATTTGTGATGGATTTTTGGGTAACTTTTGGGTTTGAAATCGTAAAATTTTTAGGCACGTTTTTTAAGTTTGAAAGGGTCAGGTTTTGAGGCAGTTTAAAACATGGGTTGTACACAATTAGGGTTTGTTGGTAGTGGAATTTGAAATTTGAACTTTGTATGCTGGTGATAGTCTAAATGGGGTAAGTACTAGTGGTTTGTGGAGGTTCTATATGGTTCCCACTTACCCAAAAAGTGGCTTCTTATAAAAATGGATTGTGGATATAACAAGGCTCGTACTCATATGAGTAGTGTCCCATCGAAAAATGGCTCATATAATTTGATCCACATTTTCTTTTTTGTGGGGTGTTTATAATTGGGTGTGTTGTGATTTATATGTATGATATTCATCGATTACACTAACAACCTTCTTAGTCATCTATAATAGGCATGAAATCATGCTACAATTGGATAATGATTGGATATTACGACCTTTGTTTTGGGGTGGACACCCCCCCACCTTGGACAGCCCCCACCCACTTAGATAGCCCCCCCACCCCTAGGCACCTCCACCCCCCTAGACAGCCCTTCCACCCCCGTGGACAGCCCGACCACCCCCGTGGATGGACCACCCGCCCCCCGTGGATAGCCCGCCCACCCCCCGTGGATAGACCACCCCCTCTACACACCCTGTAACCCCTGGACAGCCCCACCACCCATGTGGATAGCCCGCCCACCCACCCCATACCCCCTGGATATCCCCGCCACCCCCTGTATAGCCCGCCCACCCCTGGACACCTCGTACCCCCTAGACAACCCCCTCCCCCTAGCAAAGCCCCCCTGACCCCCTGGAAAGCCCCGCCACCCCCGTGGATAGCACACCCACCTTATTGGACACCCCATACCCCCTAGGCAGCCCCCACCCCGGTGGATATCCTGCCCACCCCCTAGAAAACTATACCCCCAGGATATCCCAACCACCCCTTGGATAGCCCGCTCACCCCCTAGACACATCGTACCCCCTAGATAGACCCCGCCCCTAGAAAGCCCCCACCCCCTAGACACCCCACCCCCATGGATACCCCACCCACCCCCCTTGGACACCCGACCACCAGCACTTAGAGACCCCAACCCCCCCAGAAACCCCCACCCCTTAGACACCCCGACCGCACTAGATAGCCCCACCACCCCCATGGACAGCCCGTCTACCCCCCCTCTATAGACAGCCCCCACCCCCTAGACACCTCATACCCTCATGGACAACCCATCCACCCCCTCCACCCCACTAGATAGTCTTCCCACCCCCCTGGACAGCCCGCCACCCACCCCGTACCCCCTAGATAGCCTCGCCACCCCCCTGGATAGCACTTCCACCCCCTGGACACCTAGTTCCCCCTGGATAGCCCCCACCCCCTATAAAGCCCCCCAGTCTTCACTGACCCCCATCGACAGCCCTGGAACCCCTATAGATAGCCCGTCCACCCCCTGGACACCCTTGTAGCCCCTATATAGCCCCCTCCCCCGAACACTTTTACCCCCTGGACAGCCCTGACACCCTCGTGGACAACCAACCCACCCACCCCGTACCCCCCATGGACAGCCCCCCCCACCCCCTAGAGAGTCTTCCCACCCCTTGGACAACTTATACCCCCTGGATATCCCCCACCCCTGGAAAGTCCCCCTCCTACCTGGACACCCCTGAACCCCTAGACAACCCCCGCCACACCCGTGGAATGACTACCCACACCCCTAGACACCCATCCCCCCGATGACAACCCCCACGCCCGTGGATAGCCCGCCCACCCCCTAGACACCCGCCCACTACCCCCGAGACACACCATCCCCCTAGACACCCCCAACCCCTAGGAAGACCCCACCCCCTGGACACCCCTGACCCCACTGAACAACCCCTCCACCCACGTGGACAGCCCGACCACCCCCTCTGGATAGCCCACCCACCCCCTGGGCACCCCATACACCCCTAGATAGCCCCGCCACCCCCTGGAAGGAATGCCTGATCCCCTGGACACCTCGTAACCCCAAAATAGCCCCCACCACTAGAAATCTCCCCCACCCCCTAGACCACTCCAACCCCCCTGGACAGCCCCGCCACCCTTGTGGATGGCCCGCCCACCCCCTGGACACCCCGTACCCCCTAGACAGCCCCATCCCCCGTGGACATCCCGCCCACCCCCATAGACACCCTCCCACCACCCCCAGACACCCAAATACCCCCAGACTCCCCCACCCCCTTGACACCCCTGACCCCACTGGACAGCCACACCACCCCCATGGATAGCCTGACCACCACCCCCCCATGGACAACCAATCCACCCCCTTGAACACCCTGTTCCCCCTGGACAGCCCTGCCACCCCAATGGACACCCAACCCACCCTCTTGGACAACACGTACCCCTGGACAACCATGCCCAACCCTTGGAAACCTCACTCAACCCCTGGACACCCTGTGCCCCCCTGGACAGCCCCCAACCTGGGAAATCATCTTCCCTAGACACCCCAACTTCACTGGGCAGCCTCGCCACCACCTTGGATAGCCCGCCCACCACCTGGACACCCCGTACCCCTAGACATCCCCCACCCTCATGGATAACCCACCCACATAGACACCCTGACCCCCTAGATAGCCCCCACCCCCTGGACACCTTCGACCCCCTGGACAACCCACCTCCCCCTGGACACCCTGCACCCCCTGAACACCCCACCCCCTTGGGAAATGTCTGTGATCACTCAAATAATCTACTAAAATATAAAATTTCTATAATATAAAATTTAGACAAATCTTGAATAATTATCCTCCAATAGTGTACATGATCTTGTACACTCATGTATAGTTCATCAAATATATTTTTTTATAAATATATTATATTATTGTCTTTTATATTATGATTCTCATATAGAGTAGTGTGTCAATTGTGGTTTGATATAAAGTGAACAATTCTCATTTACATAAATATATTTTCAATGAAACTTTAGTATTATAGAATTGATTTTGATGAAATGACTTATAACAATTTTTTTACATAATGTATAAAAATGGATGTATGAAACTGATCAGATCTCAAGATATTTTCAAAACAATTTGGAATGATTTTTAGATTTTTCATTTCATAATGCTTTAGATTGTGGTCACATACACTAAAACTTTTACTAGTGTGTTGGAATACCTTGGTTGAGCCATGAAGAAGTCTGCTAACACATAAGAAAATATGGGTTTCAAGCAAAAATCTCTGTGTGCTATCACAATAGGGAGAAAATGACATCTCAAATTACATATGATCCAAATGAGAGGACTGGATTGGAAAATTTCTTATATTACCAGTTTTCATTTATTAATCATCATGAAAAATAAAGGATTCCATCAAAAGAATATTTTTATATGAGCACAAATGATCCGTATAATGAAAATGATGATGTTGTCATGGTAAAAAAAATAAATGATGATGCCATGACTTTCGTATATTGACAGTGTGGTAAAATTAAAATATAGAATTTTTAATCTGATTATTTCATTGGAAAACTATATATGGGATTTCTAATACTTCCATAAATTACATTATTACCTTCTTGAAAGTATTACTTTTAGATGGTGTAGATATTACCTCAAACCATAATATGGCATGGAAGTTAGTTGAGGAAATTGTATTTTAAAGAAAAACATTTATTCTTTCCCTACAGATTACTGTTTATTCTGGGAGTAAAATGCTGAACATAATGATTCTATAAAATGTGTCTCATCTTTCTGGAAGTAAAAAGCTGATGGAACAACATCCCGTGTGCCATAGAAAGTAATGTGGCATTTTCCATTGATCCCTATACTTTAGAATCCTATTTATGTCTGATGAAATATCAATAAAAATGAGATGGAATGATACTGAGAGAAAGTAGACTAAGGAGGAGTTGGTTCAACCTGTAGATGGATTTTCATGGTAGAGATTTGATGCTCGATATCCTGATTTTTCAGATGACGTGTGTAATGTGAGGTTGGGTCTTCAGGTGATGGTTATAATCCACTTGGACAAATGCTTATGTCTTACAAAAAATGGATAATTTTTATACACATTTATAATACTCCCCCATGGTTGTGTGTGAAAAAACATTTCACTTTTATGAGTATACTCATATCTGGCCCTTCTGATCCCAACAATGATATAGATGTATACATGAAATCTTTAATAAAATTGGTGAAGCTTATTTGGGATGTGGGTGTGTGCACATACGACGCATGTTCAGAAGACATATTTTAGATTCGTGCTGCACTTATTTGGATGATCAATGATTTTCCTACTTATGAAACGATCTTTGGGTGGAGCATGAAGGGAAAAATATCATGTCTTGTTTGTATGAAGAATACATTAGCTAGAAGACTAAAACATTGTTGTAGTTTTAGTTTGATGAGACATAAATGATTCTTGCCAATGGACCATCCATATAGGAATAATTGTCGAATATTTACAATACCATAGAGACCGATGATCCACCTCAACATATGTCTAGAACTGATGGGCTTAATGAATTGAGAGATTTCATTTTTTCATTCAGAAATGGTCAAATAAAATCTGTATAGAGAAAGAATGTTTCCATTGAAACATGTTACAATTGGAAGAAGAGAAGTATCTTATTTGATTTTACTTATTGGTCAACCAATTTGTTACATAATTACTTAGATGTAATTCACATTGAAAAAATTATATGTGAAATGTTTCTTTTTATTCTTCTAAATTTTAAGGGAAGAAAAATATGATTTACGATATCGGTGTGACTTGGTGGATTTGGGCATCAGACCGGAATTTCATCCTGTGCATATCAGTGAAAATAAATGGAAACTTTTCGGTGCTTATATTGTGATGACACCTATGGAAAAAAAGAAATTTATAGAAGTACTAGATACTTTTAATGTTCCTGAGGGAAATTCAAGAAATATATCCAAACGGGTTAACAAAAGAGAGTTGAAGCTAAAATATTTGGAGACTAATGATTATCACATCCTTCTACATGAGTTGATTCCAATAGAAATTCATCATATTTTTTTCCAATAATGTAAGGTTGGATGTTATTCGGTTTTTTTATTTTTTTAGAGATCTTTGTGCTAAGATGTTGTCCAATTTTTTCTTGAAAAAAATGTTGGCAGACACCCCATTAATTTTATATGAGTTAGAGAAAATATTACCTCCTTCATTTTTCATATGCATGATGCATCTGAATTTCCATATTACAACTAAAATACTTCTCAGAGGACCTATTTATTTTCGTTGGATGTATCCAACTGAAAGAAATAGGTTGACATTAAAGTCTTATGCCCATAATAGGAATCATCCTAAAGGTTCTATCATAAACAATTACCTGGATTAATAATGTATGGATTTCTTTTCTATGTATTTGTTTGATATTTCTACAAGAATGAATAGACTGATGAGAGATGATGAAGAATAGTATGAAAAAATTGAACCCAGTTTCCATCACTTCCTCAAATAGGAGGAATTCCTCGATCAGATACATTGATGAAATTAAGCCTTGAAAAGAAGGAGATGGCACATCGTACAATTTTGTTCAACAGTGAATTTTTTTATGAATACATCTTGTATATAGATTTTATATTTATATTATATATATATAACAAAATATTCCTATTTTTATCTACAGGGAACATAAAGTGATGATATATAGAAAACATCATTTTTTAGCTTTGAGAAGGATGGAGGCTTTTCATAGAAAAGAGTTTTTTTCTTGGTTAAAATTGAAGGTAATAATATTACTATTTAAAGTAATTAAAAAAAATAATTAATTATGTTAAATTTTGATTTATATTTCATGTATTGAGTTTTCCTGTTGAATCTGTCTCTTAGAAAATAAGACCTTGGGCTTTAGGTCCTAATACCGTGGTTCGTGACTGCAAATCAATTGTTATAAATGGGTATAGATTTATTATCACTTAATGAGAAAAGAATGTGAAAACACAACATGATTGTTATATTGTTACTGCCACAACATACTATTATGCTAGTGCATTAGATATTAGATTGCGATTTGAAAATGTTGGTTATTACAGAGTCATTGAAAAAAATAATATTATTGGATTATTATTCTCCTGGATGAGTCACACTGATGAAATGTAAGTGGTTTGATTCGATGAAGTGGCATGGCACATTTATTGATGATTGTGGATTTTGAGTAATTGATATGACTCACACTCTTGCTACTGATGAACCATATGTATTGGCATCAATGGAAAAATGAATTTTTTATGTCAAAGACCATCTTAGACCTGAATTTGGTTTCATTTTTGAAGTAATTCCCAGAAATATTTATGATGATGGTGATGATGGAATTCACACCATCCCTACTTCCATCATAAACGATCCATTTATTACTTTTGATGACTCCAATATCTCAATTAATAGAGTTGACTATGAACATAAAGTTATTATGGGAAATATATAAAATCATACATTCATGTTCAAAATTATTTTTCTTTACCTCGACATGGGTTGTAAGGTTGATACTATTCAAATTGATTTAATATTTATTACAAATATGTTGTATCCGACCTGACCATTATGTGAATTTTCAATGTTTATCAGTTTAAATTTTATTTGAATTGTGTTTTCTAATTTGGAATTGAACTGTATTTAAACATAGTAAACCATCATTTCTAACATGGTGAACATTTCAATGCATCAATTGTGATTTGTATAAAATTTTTATAACTCTAAGGCCTCTCTTTAACATTTTACCAGGTAATGAACATGATGGTTTGTATTTTTCTGTAGAACATGTATTAAAACCTGCATCATCTACCTGAGCTACATAAATTAATTTTTTTTTCATAATTTTGACAACTACTTTACCACTAATGATTATGGTAGAATCCATATTGCATGATTTTAACAAACTGATGACACTTAGTAAATAACCATCCTACTAAAAATTAAATTTTGTTATTAAATTTTGTACAATTTATTGACTACATTATATATTTGTTCAAGATCACCTAAAACAATGGTTAGTTAAATTATCCATAAATCCCCCTATTCCCTCTCATTTATTTTTATTTTGGGTTACAAATTAGTTATACTTTTTTTAATTACTTCCATATTTGTTTTCAAATGCAGGAAATGAATCCAATTGAAGAGAGGCGACGAAAAAAGATAATGGACAATAATCATTGCATGACTGAGCTGGGAATTCCACCACTAGAGCCTGTAGTGTGTATTTTATATCAAATATATATTTAAATAATATATAATGTCATGTGATTAATTTTTTAATCATTTTTGTAGGATCCATATATTATGTGACAATTATTTGATGAGAAACCAAATAGTGGTCCCAGTACATAAGGTGTTCGTATGAGGGGGTGGTACGAGAGCTGGACGATCTTGTCGGTATACCTGATTAGCCCATGCCCCTCTTATTGACATACAATCCATCCCACATATTGATCCCGGTGTGTCGTTAGGGACACACGAGATATTTAGGCCTCCCATTTTCTCACCACTATTTCCATCTGAGCCTCCTCACTTATCTATAGCATATTCAATGATGATTCCCACTACCCATCCAGCATTTTCCAACCATCCCTGTCATCTTCTTTTACTTATGATTCATTCTATCCGGGAATTTATATTCCATATTCTTCGGCTCTTGCTCTGCCAGAGACTGTCCCTATGGAGCATACATTGGGACCCACTCCATCTATACAAGGTGTTCCTTCAGTTTCTGTAGATCCAGTGGCGCCCATTCATCCAATGACCCTAGTTATACTTATAAAACCCTAATTTTTTTTTACAGCAATATTTATTTTCATTATAACATGTATTGATAAAATATATATTTTTCTTTCATAACAAATACATCTACTTCTATAAGCTGAGGGCGGGGAGTACATGCATGCGTGCAGTGTGGAACCACTACATGCAGTTGATGGTGGACTAAAATGAAGATAGTTAGATGATTAAAAAATCAGGGTAGTAATGTCGGTGTTTTTTTGTGACGCTTACCAAAAACTCTAACATCATTCCTGTCGGCCCGCTCCCAGGGAGAAAACTGCCAAATGATGTCAAGGATAAATCCTGGGCAATGATATGGGTAAAAAATCTATTGTATTTAATGAAATATATTAATTTTTGTGTTTATATGAATTAATATTTTCGTGTTTGCTGAGGTTTAATTTCCCTAATGGTGATGGTGAGCGACCTGCATGTCTAAAGGATTTACACGAGATTTAGAAGGCCTATAAGCATGAATTATACATTGGCTGGCATGATAGAGTGGGAATAGAGTTCGAGGAGGTCCCTTTCATGGATGATATTCCATTAGAATAGTACTGACAGATGATTACTCGTTGGACTACTAGCCAATTTACAGTATTAATCAAATTAGAGGTATTCAAAAGAAAATTTTCATGTTTTTTGTTAATAGTAATTAAAGAATTTTGTTTAGGATTAATTTGGAAGAAATAAAAAAAATATTGATGGTAAGAAATATTTCTACACATAGGTATGAACTACTATGCCAGATCATGAGAGGCAATGGGTATGACATTTTATAATCTTTCTTTATGACTTGCACTTTCTATTTCGTCCTCCATAATTTTTTCAATTTCTAATGTTGTTATATAATTTTATTTAGCAAATTAATGTTTTTTTGGAAACCAATTTTTAATTATGGTTTCCTACATTCAATGTCATTGTAGAGGCATAAATTAAATATATAAGGGCTTGTGCCTCGAGAAAAACTATTTTTCTAGAGTAGAATTAATAAAGATGGAAGTACGGTTAATGAACCGGCTGAGAATTAGATTGTAAGTTTTACTTTGTAGATTTAATATTTTAATCTCTATTTTATGACATAATAATCTATTTATATTTTTAACAGGATTCTTTAGACGAACTTGATTCCCAATAACCTGACAATTTTGGGCCAAACGATCACTTACATTAGGTTTTAGGAGTTGATCAACCCAGTAGAGTACGCTGCCGACCTAGGAAGAGTATAGTTCTCACAAGGTATTAGACTTCCTAAGGTACGAGTTGTAGTGCCATCGAGTTTCAGTAGGTTAAGGATCTGATAGAACATGCTGAAAAGGGGCCACATAGTATGAAAAATAGTTTTCTAGGACAAACACTAAATTTATGAAACTGATGAAAGTTTTACGTCCCACACTTCCAATAGATGCCAGAACTGCTTGGGATGAATATATGTCATCGATGCATTCTATATATAGTGCACCATGTGGTAGTTCTAGTGGTGTTCGAGATGACGGTGAGAAGGAGGCTGAGGCAGAGGAGGGGGAGGGTGAGGAGGAGGCTGAGGCAAAGGAGGAGGGCGATGTGGAGGCCGAGGTAGAGTACGAGGGCGAGGAGGAGGGAGGCGATGATGATGGGGACAAAAATGAGGTTGAGGGTGAAGGTGATGATGATGGCGATGATAATGATGGTGATGAGGGAAAGATTGATCCATTACATTTTGACTGATATTACTGACCTTTGATGTTTATAGATTTGTTGTGCCTGAATATATGAGTGATTAAAAAGGTCACATTATCTGTGTTTTTTTATCAATAAATAATTGAACATGACTTGATGATTTTCTATGACTGATTCAACCCTCCCCTTGATAGCCCCCACCCACTGGACACCTCGTACCCCCTGGACAGCCCCACCACCACTGTGGACAGCCCGCCCACCCCCTTGGACAACCCCTCCCCCTATGGACAAACACCAACCCCTGGACACCCCATACCCTCCTGGAAAGCCCCACCCAAACCTATGGATACCCCGCCCACCCCCTGGACACCCCCTACCCCTTGGACAGCTCGGCCACCCCCGTGGACAGCCCGTCCACTCATGTGGACACCACATCCCCTTGTGGATCGCCCCCACCCCCGGACACCCAGTACCCCCCCATGGACAGCCCCAACCACCCCTATGGATAGCCTGCCCAACACCCTCGACAGCCCCTCCCCCTTTGGACACCCCATACCCCCTGGACACCACGTACCCCCTAGATAGCCATGCCCAGCCCCATCGACCACCCGCTCACCCCCTAGAATCACCTACCTCACATGGCCAGCCGGTCTACACCCCCTGGACAACCCACCCACCCATGGACACCCTCGTACCCCATGGACAGCCCGTCCACTGCTTTGGATAGCTCGCCCACCCCCATGGACAACCCACCCACCCCCTGGACACCTCGTACCCCCTAGATAGCCCCACCCACCCCTGTGGAAAGCCCGCCCACCCCCTGGACACCCCTTACCCCCTCCACAGCTTGACGACCCCTGTGGACACCACGCTAAACCCCTAGAAACCCCCACCCCCAGGGCACACCGACCCCCAGGACACCCCCACCCCCTGGACAGTCACACCCCCTGGAAAGCCCCAACAACCCCCTGGGCACCACCACACCCACTTAGACACCACCCCACCCCCTGGATACCCCCAACCACCACCCCACTCCCAAGACAGCCCCCACCCCCCGAACACCACCCCACCCATTAGACACACCCATGGATATCCCCCCCACCCTTGACCACCCCCTCCACCACCTTGATGAATTACCCCCACCCCACCCTGGACCCCCCCCCCCCCCACCCCACCACCATGGACAACCCCCCCTCCCCCCCCACACCCCCGCTGGACACACCGTACCCTCTGGACAGCCCCACCACCCCCGTGGACAGCCCACCCACCCCCCCAAACAACTCCTCCCCCTATGGATAGCCCCCACCCCCTGGACACCCTGTACCCCCTGGACAGCCCCGCCCACCCCCTAGACAGCCCATAACCCCTAGAGAACCCCATCCACCCCTGTAGATAGCCCTGCCCACCTCTTGGATAGTCTCATCCACCCCATAGACACCCTCTCCCCCTGTAGACAACCCCCACCCCTGTGGACAACCCTCCCACCCCCCTTGGACACCCCTACCCCAGTGGAAATCCCACCCACCCCATGGACACACCGTACCACCCTGGACAACCCTCCCCTCCCGTGTGGACAACCCCTACCCCTCGGACAGCCCCCACCCCCGTGGATAGCCCCGCCCACCCCATGGACCCCCTAATCCCCTGGACAGCCCCGCCACTCCCATGGACCTCCCCCACCCACGTGGACAACCCCCACCCCCACGGACTGCCCCACCCCCATGGACACCACCCCAAACCCTAGAAACCCCCACCCCGTGACACCCCCACCCTCTAGAAAGCCCCCCCAACCCCCTGAAAACCACCCCACTCCCTGGACACACCCATGGATAGCCCCCCCCCCCCCCCAGACACCACCCCACCCCTGGACACCCCCATAGACAACCCCCCCCACACACACCACCCTTGATAGCCCCCACCTCCCCTAGACACCCCCCCAAGACACCCCCATCCCCCCAAACACCCCCACCCCTTTGGACCACCTACCCCCCTTGGGAAGCCAACCAAACCTTAAATAGCCCCCAGGATCACCTGAATTCTGTATAAAATATTTTATGTATTTAATTAACTTATGAATTATGTGTTAATGGTGTATGGATATAGTTTTTTTTGTGTAAAATTTCTGTAATTACCTTATGAATTATGTGTTAATCGGTATGTCTGTAGAGGGTCATTAAATACAAAATTGGAGTTATTCAGATTTATGTTCAAAGTACGTGTTGACTGGATTATATATGAATTTATACAGAATTATGTATGTATTATGTAGGTATAATTCTTAATGGTGCATTTTCTTACTTGTTGTATGTGTATGTGTTATGCATATATTCTGTTGTGTATGAAATTCGTAGGTTTCCTAGTGGAATTGATGCAGCTATACATGGGGAGGCTAGAAAGCTAGCCTGATGCTACAAGTATAAAAAAGATATGCCACCGGTTTACAACCGTTTTCATATGTGTAAAACCAGAACTAATACCAACAGTTTTATGTAAATTGATGGTATAAGTTTATGACAACAACTTGTAAACCATTGGAATAGATAATTTTACTTGATATATACCAATGGTTTGTGGAAAACCATTGGTAAAAGTATATACCAACGGTTTCCACAACCGTTGGTATAGAGATACTTCATTCTATTACTCATATTTTAAAACCATTGGCAAAAATTTATACCAATGATTTATTGAAACAGTTGGTATATACAGATTTTTGCAGACATATCCCAATAGTTCTCAAAGAACCATTGGGATATGTCTATCCCTATCGATCAAGACTCAACAGTTTGGAAAACCGTTAGTATAGTTTATACCAATGGTTTTACAGCATTTACCAATGGGTTTAAACCATTGGTAAATCTAAAATTTCCAGTTGTGTTAATACTACATAGTGAAAAATAATGATATTATGTAAAGTGGGAATGATGCACATTGTAGGTGTGATGAACATAGTCAGTATGATAAACAAAGTAAGTATGATGACTAGAGTTAGTATAATAAACAAAGTGGGTATGAGGGCAAGAGTTAGTACGATATAGAGTGTGTACGATGGCCAGAGTCAATAAAATAAATAGAGAAACATATTCAAAATAAAACTCTTATTTGAGAATTGAGTATAAAGAGATTTCTGATTTACAAAACAAGTAATAAAATTCAAAAGAAGACTTTTGACCTAACAATATTTCCACTTTTTAATGCATAAAACACAAAGTAAAACTAGAAAGAAATAATTTTCACCCCCAAGTTATGGAAACTCTTCTGAATAAATAAATGAATTAAACTAACCCCCCTTAGGTATAATCATTCTTAGTGATTGTATTCATATATTTTCCTTGATTTGATGTATTGAATTTGAGTAAAACATTTAAAAATTTTCCCCCTTTGTAAAACTTATTCCCATTTTAAAAAAATTATACCCCTTTGTGATTTACAAAAATAATGTGGTAATATTGAGTTTCCTGAAATAGGTTGGGAGAAAAAATTCAAAATAAGGAAATTCAAATATACGTCTCATTGAATTTCAAAAGACGATCCTATAAGAAGGATAAAAAAAACATTCATGTGTTTTTTTTCATTCTCTTTCTTGATCAACTCATGGAGAATGAATTTCATCTTCTTTATCTATTTTTATTACTTTTGAGATAGAAACACCCAGATATTTGATAAGATCATGTTGGTATGAAAAAATTTGATCCTAGTTTTTTATTATGTCTTCTTGAATCCTGATTACCTCTTCAAGAGTATCAATTTTGTCTTGCATATTCTTATTTTCATTAGCCAACAAGGTGTTTTGTTTGTATAACAAAATATGTTCGTCTTTGAAAGATGAAACCTACGAAAACTTTGACTAGAAATCATTTACCCTTTCTGGTAACTCTATCACTAAATGAGTATCCGCACCCTTGGTTTTTGGAATTTGATTCAACCTCTCAATTGTTTCCTTATCAAGATTATTGAAATCAATAGAAATATCATTGGACTTCCTCCTTAAGTCCTCAATTTATTCCTCATGTTCATTTACTAAACTCTCTATCTTGTATGAGCACATGGTCGTCCTGTTAGAAAATTTATTATGAGCAATAGAGCTATCACTAAAAACCATTAGATCATCCTCCACTTTAATAGCTTTTTTTATAAGCTCTCTTACTAAACAGAATTTTTTTCATTAATTCTATTTAATGAAATCAAATTTTCCTTTTATTCATGGAAAGTAAGGAATAGTCTTCCAAATCCTTTTGAAAACATGAACAATGTAATCACATTTCTTAAGTGAAATAGTGTTTTTTAAATCTGTGTCTTTTTCATTCGATTCAAGTTCATTTCATATGCTTGAGTTTACATCAGGGTGTTTTACTTTTATTTTCTATTTTTATTTCTCAAATAGATCTTATTTTTTTACTCTTTATTCATCAACTCTTTTACTACTAATAGTGGTTCTCTCATCATGAGAACTTTGAGCCACTTGCATGACTGGTGAAGAAAATATTTTTGATTGAGTTTCCATAGATTGTACCAGTGCTTGATCAACATGAAAACCATATTATTGAACCCCTTCACTTTGTTTTTGAAGAGAATAATATTTTATACTTTTCTTAGAACTCTGAAGATACTAAATAAGAAATTAATCTTCCTCTTCTTCTTCACCTTCCTATTATAAAGCTAATTGAATTATTTCAAACACTTTTTCTTTCACTTTCTATTGAATACTATGCATGATCAGTTCTTTTTGTATTTCTTCTGTTTTTTTCATGAACATTATAACTCAATACCTTTTAGTATTTTGACAACAACAAAATCCTGAGCTTTTCTTTTCAAAATCTTCTTCTTTTTCTCTGCATGTAGAGTATCTTCTATTCTCCTCTTCTTAGTTAGAACTTCAGATGAATCAAGACTAAACTGAGGATCACATTATTTTATTTGTTATTTCCCATATCTCCACTTGGATACAACCTCTTTACTATATTTCGTTTTCTTTTTAGACTTTTACCCAGTTTCGGGATCTGATTTTTGAGAAAATAAAACTGGTAGAGTTGATTCAATTGGAAGTGGTGCTAATTGATTTGGTGTTGATTCTTCCACATCACTGACAAATAGTTTGGAATTTTCATAAAAAAAATCAATTTATTTATTATATTCTTTCCTATCCATTATACCTGAAACTCATTCAATTCTCTTTTCATTGTAATATTGAAAAACATCAAAATTTCAAGAATAAAAATTGTGAGAATGGTTGGATACATGATAAGATGAGACTTAATTTCTCCAAACATCACATTATTGATAGTTTCAAAAATATAACCCATGAGATTTACCTTTCTCATATTGACAAGATAATCTAACATAATGATATCAGAAACCATAATTGGTTCTCTATTCCGTTTTTTAGTATAAGAAACAATTGCATCCAAAGGACAATAAACCGGTTGTCTGTAGAGATATGGGCTACTTCCCACATCTCCTCATTGATAAGAAATAGCTACTTTTCAGCTATTACCTTATTAAACATACCAGATTCCTCACGTATCTTATGAGGAGGAGAAAAGGAGTTGCCTTCCATAGATATATTTAGAAAGTTTTCTTCTTGTTTCACTGACATAGAAAACATTATATCATACATAGGAAAATTAATCATATATTTATAAAAAAACATAGTATTATAGAATTGTATAACCTCTTCAATATGAATCAGATCCAGAGATATGGGTTTCTCGAGATAAATATCATTCTAGCCTTGGAACAAGATAATTATTTTGATAATTGAGTCTTTACTATAAAAGAAATCTTGAGTGACGAAATCCATTTTTGAAAAATTATTTTAAGATATATCAATAGGAGTTTTGGTAGAATACTGAGACATAAAGTTTATTGATAAAAGGAACGATCTTAGAGAGTCTTAAAAAAGGGATTAGAGCTTCAATGAGAAATCTGAAGAATCTATGTGTGTTTGAGGAGGGGGTACTCTATTTATAGTAAAATATGGGTGATCATTGGACTTATTTAGTTGAGATTAGAAGTTAATAAATCCAATGGTAGAGAATAAAATGATATTGAAAAAAATATTTTTTGTTTTGAATTTTTCTTTAAAAAAAGAAACAATAACACAAAAGAAAAGCCATACAAATGGAAATGAGAATGCACATGTTGAATATTTCTAGTGATTAATTGGTTTCATACTATTATTAAAGTAAAAACATAATACAATACAGAAATGATATACTAGAAATAATTATAGATTAACATGATCAAATATAAAACTGATAACAAAGAAAGTGAATATGTACAAAATATCCAACTGATGAGAAATAAAGTCAATACATTAATTTTATAGATATATGAAAAAAAATTCAATATGATTGGTTGTCAAGTTGATGGAAAAAAATTCATTACCATAGGTTGTCATGCTGATGGGAAAAAAGTCATCACCATAGGTTATTAAGCTGATGGAAAACAAAGTCATTACTATAGTTTGTCAAGATGATAGAAAATAATTCATTACAATAGGTTGTCAAGATGATGGAAAAAATTCATTCCCATAGGTTTTCAAGACGATGGAAAAGAAACTAATTACCATAGGTTGTCAATCTGATGGAAATGAATCTATCAGACTGATTAACATAATGTTAAACTGATAAACTAAAAGTCATACCGAAAAACAAAATGTCTAACGGAAGGTGAAACTAAATATAAAATAACAACTAATGAAACAAATAAAACAAAAAAACTATAAGAAAATAATTATGATAAAATAAAAAAACATAAGATAAATAACAAAGAATATGAAACAAAATAATTAATAAGAAATATATAAAATATAGAGAGAAAGACTAATATTATCACCCTATAAAGAAGAGTATTATATTGTTTAAAGATAGTAAAAATATGAAGTATATGTGAATGATTATTTTATTTTAATCATTCCTAGATTCTATTTAATATATTTAAATCTATTTGAAGATAATTATTTTGTAAAAATATCAGCAAGTTGTTCATGAATTCTAATGAATTGTAAAATGATATCTCTTTTTTGTGCATGATCACTATGAAAGTGATGCCTAAAATCTATGTGTTTTTTATGAGAGTGTTGTGTAGGGTTTTTACGTAATACAATGCAACCTGTGTTATTAAACAATATTTAATTTTTAGTAAAACTCATGTCATAGTCTATGAGTGTGTGTTGCATCCACAACACTTGAGCACAAAATATTCTAGCTGCCACATATTCAGCTACATCCGTGGAGAGTGCCACTGATTGTGGTTTTTTGAATGAGTAGGAAAGAAAATAATATCGTAGGAAATGAAAAGTTCTATAAGTACTCTTTCAATCCATTTTACAACCACCAAAGTCAGCATATGAAAAACTTTTCACTTCCAAATAACTTCTAGAAGAATAGAAAAGGATTAAATAATATGTTTCTTTTAAATATGGAAAAGTTATTTTCATTGATTTTAAATGGGATTATTTTATATTTTATTTATATATAGCACATAATCATACGAAAAACATTAGCTATGGATGACTAGTTATTAAGAATAGTACCATTCCGATCATTACTCTATTTTTTTTGATCAACTAGTTGTCCAACTGCATTTAGATCAAGGGTATTTAAGGTTCCAATGGGAGTAATAATACTTTTAATATTTTCATATCCATAATTTTTTAATAAGTATTTGATATACTTATGTTGAGATATATATGTACCATCTGGTTTTTAAGAAATTTGAGAACCAAAAAAAGAATGTTAATTCAACCATCATACTCATTTGAAACTCATACTTCATTAGATTCACAAATGGTTATTTTAAATACTTTTGAGTTGATCCAAAAATGATTTCATCAATATTAATTTGAACAATAATAATATTTTATTCTTTCTTTAAAAAGAGTTGGGGAATTATTCCTATAATGTGATTATTTTTTCACAAAAAGAATGGTATCCTATCATACTAATCTCTTGGAGCTTGTTTAATTCAGTATAGTGACTTAGTATGTTTGTAAACATATTCAGGATGTTTTGTACGTTAAATCATGGGTTTGGTCTACATAAAATTCCTTCTATACATATCCATTAAGGATAACACACTTGACGCCCATTTGAAAAAGTTTGAAATTAATGAATGCTGCAAATGATAATAAAATTCTAATAGATTCAAGTCTTTCTACTAGAAAATATATTTTCTCATAATCTATTCCTTCTTGTTGATTATATCCTTAAGGAACAAGCCCAGATTTATTTCTTACAATGATAAAATCTACATTTCATTTGTTTCTAGAAACCCATTTTACTTCAATAACAGACATATCCTTAGATTTGTTAACCAAGTTGCATACATTATTCATTTTGAATTCATTTAGTTCATTTAGCATTTCCATTATCAAATCTTTGTCCCCTAAGGTCTGACTATGAGTTTTAGGTTTACATTGAGATAGAAAAGAAATATGTTCTATTTTATTTCATAAGGTGTTTCTAGTCCTTACTAGTTGATTTACATCACCAATTATGTTATCAATGGGATGATTCCTAAGTAACAATTGATTTGGATTTTGTAAGACATGTTCATTAACATAATGTATAAAGTCTTCAGGTGTAAATGAATCAGAAACAAATTCTTGAGTAATCGCCACTTTTGATGAATCATCTATCAAAGGTTGATAATCAGTTTCTTAAAACACTCCATAAGAAATATTTTTAGTATTTTTTAAAACAAAAGGATCTATTTCATAAAAAATAACATGCATTGTTTCTTCAAAAAAAAACATGTGTTTTTATTAATAACTCTATAGGCCTTAGAATTGGTGGAATAACCTAAAAATATTCCTCCATCAGATTTAGATGCAATCTTATATAGATTATATTCTGTATTTAAAATAAATACTTTAAAACCAAATAATTTGAAGTATGAAACTTTTGGTTTTCAGCTTTTCAACAATTCATAAGGAGTTTTATTATGAAATGGTCGAATTAAAAATCGATTTATAGTATAAAAAGGAGTACTAATAGCTTCTTCCCAAAAAATGTTTTTCAATTGATTATTCACTCAACTTAGTTCATGTTATCTCTTGAAAAATTCTATTTCATCTTTCAATAACACCATTTTCTGAGATGTTCTTGGGGAAGAAAATTTGTGAGTAATACCTTTTTAATAATAAAAAGTTTCAAAATAAGAATTTTCAAATTCTCTAACATGATCACTTATGATAGTTATCAGTGGTAGGTTTTTCTCATTTTTAACTTTAGCAACAAAAGTTTGAAAGAAACAAAAATCTTTTTATTTTTTGGAGATAAACTATACCCATGTAAATCTAGTAAAATCATTAACTAAAAAAGATAGATAGTATATTCCACTAATATGTCTAATTTGTGTAGGAAAAAAATATCCATGTGAACTATCAGTAATTTATCGGTAGTTGTGACTTCACTACTTGATTTAAAGCTTGAATTATATTGTTTTCTATACTGACAAGGTTCACAAACATTATAAGTGTCAAACCTAATCTCATGTGGATATTTAACATGTCCTTTCATTGAAATTTTTTATATGTTTCTAACATTACAGGGTCCTAGAATTCTATTACATAACAAATATTGGTCTTGGATTGCACTATGAAAAGGTAATTCTTGGCTCTTAAGGTCTTCTATGTTCAAAGTGTAAAAATTATCATGCCTTTGAGAAGATAGAATGAATTCATCCTTAGAATTGTGAACTATACATTTATCATCGGTAAAATTCACATGGTAAACTTCATCACATAATATAATTATGCTAATGAGGTTGTGATTAATACCATCAAAAAATAAAACATTAGAAATAAAATTTTTACCAAGGAAATCAGTATTACATATACCATCAATCATACCTTGAGAATTGTCTCTGAAGGTAACCATTCCACCTTTCATCTTGATAACAATTTTAAAGAAGTTTCTATTTCCAGTTATGTTTCTGGAACATACATTATAAATGTACCATGTATTGTTATTGTTTCTAGTTTTTCTTTCCTGAAACAAAAATAATTAAAATTTGAGAATCCCAACCTGTTTGGATCCAAAAATATTAGAAAGAAATTTTTTTGGAATCCACATTTTTTTTGAAAATTGTTCTTTGTGGAAACCCTAAGATTGAGTTATATTTAAAGAACAATTTTTCTCCTAATGTACAGCACATTGACAATTGATGAAAAAAGGATCACTTTTGAGAAAATAATAATTATTACTAAAAACAGGTTTTGAATGAGTATAACCAAATCTAGAACAATTCATAAGTGGATGAAGTTGAGAATATATTTTATCAACCAATTTCCTTCTAGAAGTAAAATTTGACAAAATCTTCTATAAGGAAAATAATTCATATTTTAGTATGATGAATAAATTTTTATCCTAAAGGTAATTATATTAAGAATTGAGTTTTTCTTCTAAAATAGTTTTCACAGAAATTATATTATCAAAATATTTAGATAGTTTGTTCTTTTTAGAAATCCGTTTCTCAAGTATTGTAGAAATATTTTTGATCTAAAGAGTTTTAAAATCAATATCAATAGTGAGATCTTATATTTCATTGGTTAAAATATTAATTCTAGTATTTTGTTTATCAAGTTTTATATAACTTTAAAATTTCCATTTTCTAATTGTTTGGAAAATGTGGAAACGTATTCATAAAATGTAAATAACTATCATTCTTTGATGAGGATGTTTCTTCATCAGAATAATATTTATCAAGATAATTTATACTCAATGAAATATTAGTAAGAAATTAAGAACTATGTAACTTGGATATTAAGTAATGATAAGTATTATTGACAATGAGACCAACATTCTTGTGATTTGAGATATCACTATTAGAAGAGTCTTCAAAATAATCACCTCCACTGAAACTCCAGGAGTAATTTACATTCAATAAATATTCCATTGGACTTCCATGATTTCTTTTTATTTTTCTCTGAATTTATTTCCTTTCAATCCTTTCTTTTTATCATGGAAATATCAGGTCGAATGTGTCCTTCCCTTTTATGTTCATTGCATTTGACATTAGAATCTTTTTTGTCCTTATTACCTTTGAAATAATTTTAATATATGTATTAGAAATACCTATTTCCAACAAATTTATTCATTCCTCTAGAATAATTTTCAAGATATTTCTCTAACTACTCAGTTTCACTAGAATATGATAATTCTTAAACCTTTCTCTTCCTTGACTTAGTTTTGACAGGTGATTGAGACTTCGTAGGACGTATTGTTATAGTAAATGATACTCCACCATTCTAATGTTTCAGTTTATCTGCATCTCTCTTAAGTCTTACTTCATATTGTAATAGAGTTCCAAATAGGATATCAAGAGTAAGATTAGTAATCTTTCTAGACTCATCAACTACAGTTCTCTTGGATTCCCAATCATTTGGCATAATGTCTATGATCTTCTAAACTAAGAATTAATCTTATTATTTTTTCTCACCCATACCTTTAATTATAATAAAAAATTTCTTAAATATTTAATAACTTTAACTATAGGTTCAACATAAGAAAATTCAAATTATTGATAGTCATCTCTTATCATATCTCTTCTTGTTTCATCAACTTTGGAAGTAACAAAGTGTGTAATCTATAATTTCATCCGTATTCTATTTGTATCTCCGCATTAATATATTTGACTATAAGTTATCCAGGACATAGAACACAACAATTATTTTTTACCTTATAGAATAACTAATATTCATGTTTTTCATGGGCTGTCAAGGTTCTGACTTCTTTTTCAAGAATATTATAGTCACCATTGAGCGTAAACAAGTTATTTACACTAGTTTTTTTGATAAAAAAATTTATTCGATCTCTCCAATGTTCAAAATAGTTACCATCATAGATAGGTGGCCTTGTAGGATTATAATTATCAATTTAACGAACATTCATCGTGCCTACCATCATAAAGAAACAAAATCATTTTTTCCAAAAATAAAGGTTAGTGTATCTGAAATAAAGAAATATAACTTATAAAAATATACAAATTAGTGGAAAAAATCCTCTAATACCAACAGCTAGATTGAAATAGATATAAGACAACATAAATACAAGAAGGGGAGAATTTTATATTTAAAAATTCATATTAAAACCTTTATGGAAGTTTCTTAGTTTAATACAACATAAACTAAAATAATTCATAATGCTTCTTATAAAACAAAACAAACAATTGGATTGAATGTCAGTCTAAAGAATTTTATATGATACCACTGGTTATGAAACAATTGAATTCAGTTTGAATAGAAATATTAGAGTGATACAAAGTTTAAATGATTCTACCATATATTGTATAAAATTAATTCTAAAAAGAAAAAAATAAAACCATTAAAATATACAAGAATAAAAATACAAAGAAGAAATAAAAGGATTATCTTTCTATTAGAACAATAAGAAGAAAAGTAAATGATATTACTATTCTTTTATCCAAAAGAGAAGGGAATACTTTTACCTAGGATAATAGGTTTGTCTTACAAACACTGGTAATCCCTTAGTACAATGATCGACTCATCCATCTTACTATCCCTACAAGACCTTGATTTTTTTAGTAATAAGAACCTCTATCTTTAAAACATTTTGAATCCATTGATAAGATGAATGGTTACACCATCTGTATATCCCTAAATGCCCAAGATAGTTATCACCTAATCGAATGCAGAAAGAAAAACAAATCACTTATTTAAATACAAAAAATATGAATGATCTATTCACATTTTTTAATTTTGAAACATTTGCACGAAGCAAGAAGGAATTCACACAGTCTCTCTATAGAACTTGAAAGTAGAAAAAGTTATTGTCTCTTCATCAAATGACCTCCTATTTATAGGCCTCATGTTTCAATGGCCACATTTTCTCCAACAGTCATATTTTTCCAGAAAAATTCAGAGGAATGTGGACACCTCAAATTGTAACAGTCATATTGAAACAGAAAACATGAAATTTTTTTGATTAGTTCATAACTAACTCCATTACATTATTTTGGTTAAATAAATTGGTATATGAAATTGACAACATGAGTACTATTGATGAAAAACATGTGTTTTTAAAAGTTAATAAAATCATTCAAGTGATAAAATTATAAAATGATTATGATCAATATTACGTAGTGAAAAATGATTATATGATTCAAAGTGGGTATGATGAACAATGTCAGTATGATGAAAATTGTTAGTATGATTAAAAAAAGTAAGTATGATGACTATAGTTTGTACGATAAATAGAGTGGGTATGATGGCTAGAGTCAGTACGATACAAAGTGGGTATGATGTCAAGAGTAATTATGATAAATAGAGAAATGTAAATAAAGTGAAACCCTTTTTTTAGAATTGGGTATAAAGGGATGTGTGATTTACAAAAAAAGTCATAAAAGTCGAAAAAAAGACTTTTTACTTAACACACATGGAGAGAAGTAGTTTCTACAAGCCCCACTGGTAGACAATGCACGTCGACTGAGCATGCTGCACATGTTCCAGAGAGAGAGGTCTCTAAAGGTTTTTTGGGAGATAGATCCTCAGGCAACTGAGGATTGTATATATGCAGTTACTTGGGGTTTTCGCCGAGTAGAGACGCCTACAGATCAGCTGGTGGTTCTACATGCCTACCATTTTCAGGGAAAAATATAAAGATTGTGGTGCTTAACGCTCCAGACACTCGAGGAGGAGAACATTTTCTGGTAAGACTTTGATATCCTCTTTAGGGTGTACTTCATAACAAAAAAACTTTACTCAGTACATATTTAGGAGTTACTGCACCTATAGTAGGGAATCATGACTATGTCCTAGTACTCAGTGAGGTTTACCAACCTATCCTACTACTCCACCGACACGGTACGAGACCCTTTATTCACAACCCATACCTTTGATCAGAGGCTCTGAAAGGAGATTAGAGAGTCAATGATTTTGACCAGAATCCCTATGTAGGATGGAGTGATAGAGAAATCCCTACCGATGGAGTGCATCCTAGCCTAGCAGGAACTGACAGTGAGAGCCACCACCATATGACAGGTGGCTGAGTCATCTTCAGTAGGAAGTAGTTAGTTGATTTTGAGGCCAAAACGGGATATAACTTATAGAATATTACCCTAGGATGTAGGGTCGGAGGTGCATAGTTTGCAGGGCTGAGGTGGAAATATGAGGGCTATAGTTTTTTACTCTTGTAGAGGATAAGGGACATGGATCGTGACTGTCCAAGTACCCATACAGATGACCAGTAGGAGGTTGAGGGACCACTGAGATAGTGATAGAGCTTCGAGTGAGGAGGTCCATAGGGTGGTGGACTTGGTAGGGGAGCTGGCTGAGCGGTATGTGGTGGATGATAGATTGAGGTACCACCACCACCACCCCAAGGAGGTCCACCATGAGCTCTAGAAGTAGTTGGAAATGGGTGGGGCCTACTTATTGTGATGGAGTCCTACCGCTACAGTGCTATAGATATTATTAGAGTTATGATATATGTCTACTCCACCTCAGCTGTAGTTCTTATAGACATAGGTTTTAGTCACTCATTCTTTGCCACAGACCTCGTTCGAGGCTCAGAGATTTTGGTGGAGCTTTTGGCTCAATATTTACAATTATAGACTACTACGGGAGGGGATTCGACAATTACACACTGGTTCCAGTATTGTAAGCATAGTTTAGGAGGCAAGAGCATCAGTTGGGATCTCATAGTATCAATGTCGATACCTTATGATGTCATCTATGGTATGGACTGGTTATCTACAGTCCATTCTCAGATCAACTGTTTTTGGTATAATTTGAGGTGTATCTACATGTATGGGACTCACTTTTCCTTCACCGGCATGAGTGGAGACTTTACATCACATGATGTACAATCTTGGAGGAGGGTGAAACTGAATACTCACCAGTTAGCTAGCCTCACCATTGATACAATGGACGAGGGGAGTCCGAGTTTACCGGTAGTGGCTGACAAGTATGAGGATATATTTCTTGAAGATGTCTCAATACCACCTCCTTGTAGAGAGTTAGACTTATGCATTGAATTGTACCCAGGAAAGATGCCAATATCTATACTTTTATATCAGATGGCCCCTACAGTGCTTCGGTAGATAAGGGTACAAATGGAGGACTTATAGAGGAAGGGGTTTGTAAGGACAAGTGTCTCTCCATGTGCAGCCCCAATGTTGTTTGCCAAGAAGGTAGATGGGAGATTGAAGATATTCATAGACATCCATCACCTAAACTAGGTGACCATGAATAACAAGAATTCACTATCAAGGATTGATGGAATCTTGGTGTATTCAGTGTAATAGGATGAGCACACTACACACCTACAGATAGTCCTAAGATGCACTCCAAGAGAACTAGATTTATGGTAATCTCTTGAAGTGCCAATTCTGGATTCGGGAGGTCCACATTCTGGGACACGACATCTCAAAGGTTGGATTTGTAGTGGATCCAGAAAAGATAGAAGAATTTCTTCATTGGGAGCCACCCAAGAGTGTGTCCATGTTGCGAAGTTTCCTCTGGATGGCTAGTTACTATCGGAGGTTGGTACTCAATTTTTACAAAGTAGCATCACTCTTTACAACATTGAATAACAATGGAAAACTTTCGTGTGTATGAATTGGTTCTAGAAGAGTTTCTAGGAGATGAGATGGAGACTACTGAGTGCCCCCATATTGAGACTATAAGAAGAGGGTGTTGGGTATGTAGTCTAATGTGATGCATCAGGGATCAGACAAGGTTGTGTCCTGATGTATGAGTGAGAAATGATCGCCTACAGATCATAGAAGTTGAGGAATCATGAGCAAAGCTACATGACCCATGACCTGGAGTTGTAATCAGTGGTATTTTCCTCGAAGATGTGGCATCACTACATGATGGGTGAATGGTTTACCATATACTCCGACTAGAATAGTCTCAGGTATATCATCTCAATGAAGGACTTGAACATGAGATAATGAAGATGGCAGAAGTTCCTTTAGGATTACAACTTCGATATAGTCTATACTCTTGGGAAGCAGAACGTGGTGGAAGACACACTCAGAAAAAGGTTTGGTTTATAGTTGCTGAGTGATGTAATGATGTAGATAGTCATGATGCAGATATCCTTCATGGATAGTGATGGAGCATCTTACCTCTAGTATATGATTTTCACTCCCCCACTCCTATATCGAGTTAGGGAGGCAAAACTTATGGATTGAATGTGTGGCCAAACATGCTTTGATATCCTAAAGAAATGACCCTGATAGATTTTAGATAGGTGGGGAGCACACCATCCTTTTCTGAGGGTGTACCACAGTACCTATGACTATGTGGGAGGATGTTTTTATGGAATTATATACTTCCCCTTTGGAGGTACATACTATTATTGAAAAGGTGCACGCGGACCTCCAACATTAGTACTGGTTGCCAGGGATGAAGAAAGCTATGGCATAGTTCATTTCTCGATGCCTCACTTATCAGTAAGTGAAGGTAGAGCATCAGGTCCTAGTAGTCTTGACACAACCACATGAGGTACTGGATTGGAAGTGGTACAATATCTCAATGGACTTCGTGATAGGGTTGCCACACACATCTAGGAGACATGATTCTATCTGGGTGATTATTGAACGAATAACCATGTCGGCTCACTTCATACCCATAATAGAATAGGGATTGGTAGTGGGGTTGGAGTTCCTCTACATCCAGGAGATAGAGTGGCCTCACGAGGTGCCTTTGATGATCGTCTCAGACCGTGATTCTAGATTTAAATCCTGGTGGTGGAAGGGGTTGCAGGAGGCATTCAGGACTCATTTGCGCTTGAGAACATCTTTTCACCCCCAGAAAGATGGTCAGACGGAGCAAACCATATAGACCATAGAGGACATGCGTCATACATATGTATTGGATTTTGTTCGCAGTGGGGAGGACCACCAACACTGGTGTAGTTTTCATACAACAACAGATATTACTCTACCATTGGCAAGGCATCATTTGAGGCCTTGTATGGGTGGCCTTACAAGTCACCCATATACTGGACCAACCTAGGGGAGTTGGCACTCATGGGTCCATAGTTGGTAAAGGATACCACAAAGAAGGTTCATATCATCTAGAAGAAGATGAGGACTTCATAGATTAAGCATAATTCTTATTCCAACAACAGACAGAGACCCTTGGAGTTCGAGGAGAGAGACCATTTTTTATTTAGCACTCTCCCCAATGAGGATTTCAGAGATTTGGATGGGGCAGAAAGTTATCTCCAAGGTTCTTCAGACCTTTCCAGATCCACTACATAGTAGGTGAGGTGGCATACCGTCTAGCTCTTTATCCACAGATTCATCATGTGCACGATGTTTTTCATGTATCATAGCTGAGGAGGTATGTTCATGATCCATTTCACTTTATTGACTGGGGTGAGTTAGACATTGACGATTGGGAAAGGATTGAAGAGTTCTTGGTGGAGATAGAGGGAAGAAAATTCAATCCTTCATGGATGGTCGATTCCTATGGTGCATGTTCGGTGGCAGCAAGGGAACCTCCAGGAGAGCACATGGGAGAAAGAGGCTGAGATTCGTGCTTAGTACCATCAATTGTTTGATTATCCTTTGTCTTTTATTTTGGGGTTAAAAGACCTATGGGGGGGGGAGAATTTATTTTCTCGGAATTTTTTCGTAATTTTTTTTAATTATATGGAATTATTTTGAGATTGCACACTTTGACAACACATGATTTTGGGGCCCGGAGTTCTCAGAATGTAATTTGAACTTATTTTAATGTATGTTCAATAAACATTAGAGAAGGTTTTTCTAAATATTATACCAATTGTAGGATTGAAAATCTATTGGCACTGTTGAAATAGGAACTTCTAGATTCTTCAAGAAAGGGATTAAATTCAACAAACATGGATCAGACAGAAAAGTTAATTTTTGGGACATTTCAGAAAAACAATAAAAAAACAATAAAAAGTTATTTTATTTTTCTTTGTTGACATTGAGTGGTGGACAGTTACACTGTGGTGTGACAATGAGGTGACGATGAGGAGAAATTATGGAATCCCCTTAACGGCTTGTTATGCAAGTGTAACTGTTGCGATGTTTCAAAAATGAAATAGTGTAATGATGCAACGTCACAACGTAACAAAAACACTAAGACATGCTTCTATTTATTAATCGAACGTGTTAGAGAGTGGAAGAAGAAACTGTGAGGATTCTTTAATGAACCACCGATGAACATCCCCTCCAATGAAGACTGTAAAATTCTCAAGAATGTGAAACATCTTCAACGCACCTTGATGAACGGAGTTGGAAGCGACGAACGATGTCGACGTGTTAAATCATCAAGGAAATAATGCTACGGAAATGAACATAAAAGAGACAGGGGTTAAATTTTTGAGATTTCATCCATTTTTTTAATCTAGAATTGATGAATGCAGATCAACCCATGAATAGTTTGATCCATGAATCACGCATTTATGTGTGACAGAGAATTTTCATTTCAGATTTTTTATCCAAGATTTTTTATCTTTAGTTTGATTGATCTAAAATCCCGAAGACACCCCATTATTATAAACATCTAACACGGAGTGTGTGGGACTACCCGAACAAGGCCTGAGCCCCTTCGTCATGTGTGTTCTTTGTGGCCAAACATCTAAATTGATCGAAATCCGGGTTTGTGACCTTCACGGTAAAGAGAACATTCCCCTGAGACCGTAGGTGATGAAAGGAGAATAAATCGACCACCAGAGAAAATATGATGGCCCACGGTGGTGACCACGGGCGGAGGACAGTAGTATAAACGGGGTGATGCGGTGCTAGGCAGGCGCCGTGTGGAGGGTGGGCCCGTGTCCGGGCCACTTGGGTGAGCTGGTAGTAGTGTTCTTTTAACTGCGGCAAGAGGAAGGACCCATGTCCGCATGGCCAGATGGGAGGGGATGCGACTGGCGGCCATGTCCAAGGAACTCACCATATGTTTCCCATGCAGTGAGTATTCGGGCTGGTGGGTCGCACCCTTATCCACCGGGTTGGGCCGGTTTTGTGGCCTACCAGGATGGTCTCATGACTGTGTGTCAGACCTGCGATGGAAGGCTGGACCCGAGACCCAGAAAACCGAACCTGCACCTAGGTGGAGGACCTGTTTCGGTAGGTGAGAATCATGCCCTTTGGGCTGGGCCAGAGTAGACCGGGTCACCGGGCAACCCAGCAGACTGGACACTCGACCAAACTGGGAAGGGTCCAGCGAGGTCCATTGGGCTTGGCCCACTGGCCAGGCAAGACTGAACTGACCCAGACCCGAATCAGGTTAGGTCAAGTTGGTCGAGATAAACCGCAGTATGTGGGACCCCTAGGATGGGTTGGTCGGGTCAGTCTGACCAAGTCAGACTGGGCCCAAACACAACTAGGCCCCCATTTCTCTAAAACGCCCGTATATCTCAAACCGGGCATCCTATTGACACACCATTAGTGGCTATCAGACCCTTACGATGAGACCTTCCATCTAAGATAGTCTATGTTAGTTTTGGTGGATGTTAGAATATGGATAGGTTAGATCGGACTTGAATCCAATTTTACCCTTTTTACAAAAATGACCATATCTTATAGACCGAGCGTCTATTTGACGTGTCGTCTGTTTCATTGGGACCCTTACAATCAGATTTTTCTTTGAGGTTACTATATGTGGTACATCGTGGAAATTGAGGTATGACTGATAGTTTTAGATTTGGATCCTCTCAGAATCAAGCATGCTTAGAGCAGTAATCTAGTGGTTTGCTTTGACGTGAAGAACGAATTTTGATTTTGTGTGGGTCATTACCTGGAGATCCTGTGTGCGTCAGCATGTAGAGATCATGTGTGGGTCAGCACCTAGTGATCCAATGTGGTCCAGAACCTAGAAATCATGTGGGGGTCAGCACCTAGCGATCCTATGTGGGTCAACACTTAGAAACCTTATGTGGTTCAACAGTACAGCCTGACTAATCGTATTTTCTCTGTAATTATGTTATACCTGGTGTGAGCTAAATCTTTTACTTTATGATATTTGGTTAAGATATTCCTTGGTGGTATTACCATTGTGGTATTTAATTTGTGGTTTTTTTCATTCATGAATTACTAAGAGACCTTCGAGGGTCTCAGGGTCCCTACTAAGTATTGTCGTACTCACCCCTGTACGGGCATCTCCTGCACCTGTAGTGTCTTGTACAGATGGCATGAATTATTTACTAGGGCTTTAGGGACCTAGGAATAGACAGTGATCAGAAGTGGAATGATTGATTTGGTGTGCTGTAGTGACATCAAACAGAGATCTGTACCTACCCTTTAGGTAGGTCCCTTGGAAGATGTTCTATAGGGTTTGTACTTCTTTTTATGTACATTCTTTTTAGTTGGGATTGTATTCTAACCCCTTTACTTTCAATTTACACACATTACATTAAATGGTGGTACATTGTGGTGGTTTTATTAATTTTATTTCCTTCATATATATCTTTGTGAATTCGTCCCAATCTTTGAGGGTACAGGTTTAAAGGCAATGCCTTCCCTTTTTGGGATATGCATTTCCGGTGCTAGTCAGCAGCCCCTGGCCTATAGAAGGCGAGTTTGGTGTATCCACGTCATGAGGCCTGGGGGACGGTCATTAAAAATTCATTGAATTGAATTCAGAAAAATATATTACATATTTGGAATTATAATAAATTTTATTATTTAATAATTCCAACATTTTTTATAGCAATAATTAATTGTAAAAACTATTAAAAACATATACTACAATTAGGATAAAATTGGGTTTACTGGGGGTTGAACATAAAATATAATGGTTGGAAAAACCTAAAATCTTCTCTAAAATATTTCTTATGGAAATATATAAACCATATAATGTCTTTTTACTTATAATAATTCATTTTTAACACTTTTGGAATGAATAAAAAGAAGTTATACCTTATTCTTTTCAAAACATTACAAGTGTGCCCATCACCTCACATATAAAAGGCCACCCATCTCCTCTCCACTTAAAATGTTCCAAAACATTTTTTTAGGAAAATAGATACTAAAAAAATTCCATAATTAAATCATCTCATCCTAGAATCATTAGTTTGGTTATAAATCCATCATATGAATGTTTTTGGTGAAAAATTAAAGAGGTTACCTAAAGAAGAGGTATCATTCTTGAATGAGCGTTTCTATTTTTTTTCATCATCCACATATATTATTTTTTATTAAACCATGATGATATAATAAAATTAATATCTTAAATATAATGAGATTACGTACAACCATCCCCACATCCATAGAATTTGTTACGAAATCATCATTTATGTGTATTGTGGACTACCGCCTTTCGAACCAATGTCATTCATTCTTCCATTACCATATCTCACTATTGGGTGTAATGATGAATTTAAAGTATGTATAATGTATTTATAAAATAATTAAAAAAATATATTCATTATATCATATATTATTTTTTACATTTCATCCTATAGGGGGTTTGATAACATTTCTCATGTGTGTGATAGACTGCTGCCTTGCAAAGTGATATGATATGTTTTTCACTAACACTTTATATGGATGTTAATAACAATAATTATAATGAATATATGTTACATATATGAAATAATTATGATATTAATTAAATATTCATCAATATGAAAATATAATATATCATTTTATTCTTAACTTTTCATTCACTGAATGTTGATAACATCATTCATGTACGTGTGGACTACTCCCTTCATGAAGCGATGTGGATCTCTATTTTCATCACCAAAACAAATTTAAGATATGTATAAGAATAATTAAATAAATAATATTTTATTTATTATATTATTATAATAATGGAATGAAAAAATATTACTTAGATCCATTCTATGATGATTTTTGAAAAATTGAAATGTTACTCCTGCATACTTATCGACTACTATCTCAATTATCGTAACATACTTCATTTATCCAAATTATGTTTCATGATTGGTCATAATGGTGTTATTGATATATTAATATTATAATTATTTCATGATAATTATTATGTATATTATGGATCCATTATCAATTTAATAGGAATGAAAATAAAAAATCAAAACATATATGAAAAGAAAAGAGATTATTAGCCAAAAAACGATTTTAACAAAAAATTGGTAATAATATGGGAATAAATGGTCATAAATAAACATTATACAATATAATATATATAATTATGGTTTTATAATAAATATAAATTTGAATTTCCTTTATTGTAAACTAGGATTTGACATGTAAAATGTTAGTCGAGGCTTAAGGTAAGGGATTTCCATTCTCTCTTTTATTTATGGGAGACATTTAAACAATAACCACTCGTTTCATTTGTGTTGTGTATATACAAAACATTTGAGAGTTTATATTATTAATATCATAATTTTATTGATATTAAATGTTTAATTTTATCTTTTTATTTATTGGAGAATATAATTCGAATAATTACTTAAGCTGTAAAAGATTTCAGCATTACATTTGACTTCTGTGAGAAACATGTCAAATTCACCACCTATTTATTTTATGTGGCTTATATACATCACATGAGTAAATATTTTGATGATTACTATAAAAATATTGGTATTAGGTATTCATTTTAGGATCTCCCATTCATTGGTATTATGTTTCAAATTGTTTTATGATATAATCTTATCATTTAATGGTATTGTTTATGATTAAGTTTCAAATATCACAATATTATGATCGACCTCTAATGAATCATAATAAATTGATTCTCTTATAGTTATTCATTATAATTTCATGTAATAGTACTTCTTCTATACAAATTTTTTACGTCAAAAATTTTGGAAAATATTTCAAATAAAAATTATCTTTATTTATCTCTTCGGTTGAAAACCATTTTTCATCCATAACCACAGTTTCTATTTTTTAAAAAATGTTTTAACATTATTAAAATTATTTATAAAATACTTTCTTACCCAATTTTTAAATTTTACAATTTTTTTTGGATGGAATCATCATGTAATATTCTGAAAAGACCCATTTTTATTTTAATTAAAATATAAAATTAATCATTGTTTTAATGTGTACATCATGAACTATATTTCATTTAATCATGAAAATTATATTCATTTAATATTACTTTATATTTATTCAAGGTTATTGTAAATGAAAATGATTCTCAAAATCTTCTATGTTTTAAAATATTTTTTTTAAAAAGAATAAAGGATAGTCTCCCCACGTAATATGTTAACTTATTTTGAAAAATTTCACTATAATATTACATAGTTATTTTCATTGAAAAGGATTTTAAAAATGGTTTATGTATTAGATATTGTTTTTAATAGAGGAAAGTATATTTTCCTCAAAAAATGTTTGGAATGAACTTTATCGATCACTTTATATATTTTTAAGGTTATATTCAATAAAATGTATTTGAAAATTATTTTATTATTTTTATAAAATTTATTTTCAAATAAATATTACCATACTCCAGAAAAGTTCTCATTGATTTGTATTTTAGAATAATTCGACATCTAATGTGACATAGTTTGAAGTAACTTTTGTTTTGAAAGGAATACTAATGTCATTTTCCAAACAATTATCATTTAGTAAGGGGCTTTATCCTCCATGATGATCTTGGGAGTCAACATGAATACTATGATGGTTTGGGGAGCGAACATATTCCACTCGAATAGCCACAGTAATGATCCTTGACTAATATAGAAATTATTTTCCTTGCTTATGTGTATGCCCAAATTACCTATATTATGAATATTTTATGATTTCATGGATCATGTTATTTTATTTCCATAAGATTAATGTCTTATGAACATCAAATATTTATTATATGACTCTATATTATAATATTTGATATATTGGGTACAAATTTCATATATTATTATCATGTAATCATGCCCTTATGATAATTTCATTCTTAAATATCTACCTTATGTATCATTACTAAGAATCTATGATCACCCTTTATTATGTTTATATTCCCCAGGTTATGAAGAATGGTTTTATATAGGTAATATTTTTTAGTATAACTAAAGTAGAACATCTTTATGGGAGATGTTGAAGATCCTTCACCAAATTAGATAGTTGTGTACCTAGTAACCAAAGACACTAAACTATTATGGTACAGAGTAATGTGTTATTATAGTCTATTTAGTAATCATTTAAAAAGATGTAATATTGATTTATCTGATTCATGGGTCACTATTTGGATAGTCTATGAGGCTTATATATAATATAGCAATGTAATTAAGACGGTTTTTTGTTTATGTGATCCCAACCACACTTTTTTCCATTATCCCAATAACCATTTACACATACTCCATTAGCTTATGATATATACTATAATATCATGGTTTCAAGGATGATCCATCCCATGTTTTGGGTGATTCAATCAATCCATGGATATACCAAAGTAGGAAAGTTTAGTTTGATATTCCTCAAAGATCATTATTAACCATTGATATTGACGAGAGTGGACCATCAATTGCTAGGTAAAGGTATATAATCATAATTTACAATATATATTATTTCATTTCTTCACATCATAGTAATATTGGGTTTATTAGGTTTCTAATGTCTTTATATACTTTGAAATAGTGTTTCTAGAACCTTTTAACCCCATCAGTGCCATGTCCTAAAAAGAAAAATAATTAATCAATGTTCATAGAATACTTAGATAAAGGTGATAAGTGTTTTAAAAATTTAAAATGAGGAAAAAAATTTTGTTTTTTGTTTTTTCATAGTGAGAGTTCTAATGGGAGGTTATTAAAGTCTTGATAAAGGATGTTTTCATTTGAACCCATTGGCTTCTAAAATGAATTCTCTAACATCATTTTCTTATAAAACTCTCCGTTTAATATCTTGATCATTAGTAACAAAGAGGTTTTGGGATATGTGGTTATATAGTAAATAGTAATCTAGGAGGTAATTGAGTTTTTTCTAACTCATGTTATGATAAATACTGGTTTTCACCCAGTCATCATTGTCAACGTTCGGAGCCCTCACCAACTGAAATCCATGCTCAGACATCAAGCTTCTATATTCCACTCATAGATGGATATGAAGTGGTTGTATCAATTTTTATGGTATGTGTTATTTTCCGATCGTCAGCATTCTTGGAATGAACTCATTCAATTTTTTCTCATGATGATGGTTAATGGTTTCCTACCACATCAATGATTATTGAATTCAATGTTTCAAATAACAACATGAATAGATAAGTTATTGTTTTGATATATTTTATTGTTGTATCTTCCTCAAACTCATCGGTGATGGTTTGTTGGGTTTATTTCTATGGGTTCTAGATCTATTTGATTTTTCTTCGGTGAATATATCAATCTGTGTCTCTGGTTTATGTGAAGTTCATTTCTTATTGTGGTGGTGGCCATCAACATAGTTTACAATGGTGATGAGACATTTCTAATGGATATTTTATAAGGTGGGTGATATATTAGTTGATGATGTGTTATTAATAGGACATACCTAGTTAAAGGGGGTGGCTTGTCGTTCTAGATATCGTTGTCCCAGGCGGTTTGTGGTGCTTGGATCGAGGAGTGCTATCAAATCTGAAATTGAATCCTTGGATGACAACTATATTGAATATTGAAGCTATATTCTATTTTTTATATAATTAAATTTTAATTTTTTTGGGTACCACTAAACCTTAATGTGGATTTTATAAAATACAAAAAGAAGGTATTAGGCATGATTGTGGACACTTATACATAAATAGTGATTATGTATGGATCTCGATTCAAGAGCACCAATATTGATGGGAAGAGTTTAATAGGCCAATCATTGTTTGAAACGGAAAACATTTATAGGTTTATATGTATATCACATGGTACATGTAAATATGATAGATTTTATCTCACCATATATGTAATCAAATCTTTACTATTAATCATGAATATCAAAATCAAATTGAAAATGAGGAAAAATATATATCATATTTGAATTCATATTTGATATCATAAAAAATTATTTCAAAACATTATATTTGATTCTATTAAAATATCTAATACCATTAGATATGGAATATTCACTCTATACGAGATGTGATATCACAGTGAGTGATTCAAAGTAATTATTCATTTTTGGTTGACCCCCATCCTATCAAAATGGGGACATAAGTGGGTACCCTCCAACCATTATAATTATGTGGTTTTCCCCTCAAATAAAGAAAAATTGGATTTTTGAAAATATAAAAAAAGAGTAAAAAAAAGAAATTCTTAATATTTTCAATATATTAAAGCATATGATACTAGAAATTTTATGGGGTGATAGGAATGAATGTGTTTTTAGTAACATAGAATTGTATCATAATTATGATATTGAGACTATCGTAAAATATTATTCGTTATCCATTAAAGGGAACTTCTCAAATATGGAATTATCTTCATAAAATATAATATATAATGAAGAATGCCACAAAATACAATATAGTATATGTCTTAGAGAACGTTTTTCTTAAAATTTGTTTTTCTTCAATTTTTCAATTATGAATTGAATTATCTAATTTATAATTTTTTATAAAATATATATTATGTTATTTATAGCTATTTATTTATTTTAAAAAACATTATAAATTATGTAATTATAAAGTGTTTATAATTACTCATTAAATGGAAAATAATTTTTTTAGACATATTACAATAATATTAAATGATTATATTATATTAATTTATTATGTTTATGTCTTGAAAAATAATTTGGATGTAAAATCATTATATAATAATTAAAAGTTTTATTTTTTAATTGTTTATAAATATTAAAATATGGAAAAAAATACAATGGTGTTCATAATTATAAGTGTGAATTATTCACAGTTATTTAAATTTGGTTTGTTGAAATTGAAGGCCTTATTTGAGAAATTATTTCATATATATCGAAATATTTTTTTGATAATTGATTTTATCAAGGGTTAAATAATACTAAATGTGTGATATTCTAAATATTCTCATAATAAATCAATGGATTATATATATAATGTCTATATTTTTGATATCATGTATTTAAATGAAAAGTCCTATTACTATCAAAATTGAGGAGTTCATGATGGAAATAAATATAATGTGATTAAATTTCTCTACATGTTTAATTTATATATTTAATTGATTAAATATAAAGTGTGTATTAAAATTTAATAAATTAATTTTTCAAAAATAATTTATATCATATTTAAATATATTAATTTTTCAATTAATTATTTTATTCCATTATTTATTCACGAATAAAAATTTTATATTATGAATTAATGTATAATTTTTTAAATTTGATTATCTAATTATATATATTTCAATACATGCATATATGAAGCTGAAATATTGGAATGATAATTCAATTATTTTTTCTTCTACCATGATATTTCAACAAACTAATTTATTTTCACTGATAAAGAATTTAATTATAGTTTATGCAAATTAGGATCTAGAATTATAATGCAATTTTGGCATCTCATACGTAATGTTACCTTGTGAAAACGAACATTGGGTTGGACATATCACATCCCTAGAGGCCTATACATTATTTAGAAAATTTTGGTTGTTTATCAGTCATTCAAAAATTAATCTTATGGGGACAATTTATCTCATATGATGAAAGTGGAATCTATAAATTATACGTGAGACAAATATGGATATGTGTAAATATAGTTGGATTTTAATTTGAGTTAGTAAAGCCATATATAAGTTATGTAAAGGGTTAGAAATCAATATGTTTTTTACATATTGATATATGTTAGGGAATAAGATTCCAAACTAAAAAATTATAATCATGAATACATGTAATGATAAAAAACGAGTTATGTCAGTTTGATGAAATCCTCTTAAAACACTATGCATTGTATTTTTTACAATGAAAATTCCTTTAATGACCTCGATGATTCAACCAGGTAGGTTCATGTTAAGGAAATGATCCCATGGACTATATTACAAAAGGAACGAAAGTAATTAGGTGATCCAAAGAGCTAGGTTCATAATTTTTTGTGTTTTATTTAGGTTACAACATTTGGGTAATTCTTAAGATTACGATTAAAAAAGGAGTAATATTGATTTTATCCATATGGTGGATTGTAAATGAATTTTCTACTAAACAATCCATGTATCATTTATGATATGATTAACATAATAGAATATTAAATATAAAATATGATGAGGTTCACACCAAATATGGTCCATTATATAGTGAAATATGGATCTTTTCCCACTAATGGATATGGTGAATTTTAAAAAGAGTCATAATTTTAGGGGAAACACATTTCTTAAAATTCCTGGTTAAATGAATGTAGACAGATATACATATATAATAATATGTTTCAATAGAGATAATTGGAATTATCAACATTGAATAATATTTTTTTATAAGTCCTATTGAAAGGATAATATTAATTTATAAAAATTATTTTTGATGTATCAATGTTTTTGAATTGGTCTTATATAAGAGAAAACAATAATTTGAATTTGGGTAACACCTTACAAAAAAACCAGTTATTAATTTTTTTAACACCTGAATCTAGATGTTTATGATATTAATAGAATGATTCACTTGATGTTTAAAAATAATTATATGTAAGGTGACCAAAAGAACATTAGTTCCATTCATATTTTCAATATGATTGAGTTTAGTAATGACTATGAGGTACTGAAGGATTCCTTTAAGGATTGAAATAACTATTAAATTCATTCTTGAATACATTTTGGAAACATTCTAACATTGTTAATGAGTTTAATAAATTTTTACAATTACATTTAATGTTTTTAGGATAGTTGAACTAGGCATATATTGTTTATGTTCTTGTGATATATTAATAGTACAACATGATAATGGATTAATACAAAAGAAGAAGGTTGAATTTTTATAATATTTAGTCTCTACTAACAAAACCTAAATTTGGCGATAGGTAGTAGGAGTATTTTTTCATGGGATGGAAATTTACAAATTACATGATGGGGTTTCAAAGATTCCATGTATTTTCCATATTACATCTCTGTGTTATTGAAATAAATTAATGATTTTGATGTCTATATAACACTAAATGTATATTATAATTTTTTTAAATATACAACTATTTTAAATCAAGGAATGAATTAATGGAGTTTTTAGTTTTCATTCATATGTTAGAGAAAAGTATTTTTGAATCTTTTATTTGACCTCAACGGAATATTTCTAGCCAATATAGACATAAATAATGTAAGGAATCCTAGATCCAAACACTAGGATCTGATGTTAATTATATAATCCTTACATATTGGTCTCGATTCCTATTTATGTATATGGACCCATACTTAAACATTACATAGTATAGTAAATTAATTTATAATTCACTTCATTACATTCATAAATACATTTTCAGTTTAGAGTAATAGAAATTTAGGACATAATTTATACATATTTACCCATCAGTGTACAACGTGGATTCAACTAAAACAATATCTACTTTTTGTAATATAAAAGTTTTGAATAAAATCATGAAATCTATTCATGATAATTCTTCAAAAAATTCATCTTAGATTCATGTTTTCTCTTACCCATCCTTAAACCATATGATTTTCTTACAAATTATGATTAGTAAAATTATCTCAATAAGAGATATACAAAAAAGGAGAGACACTGTTAGTACATGAATACTTATAAACATTTGAAATCAATTTCACAAAGACATACATCTCACCCAATAAGTATCACATAGTTACTTTTTTAAAACATGAGATTTCTATAAAACATTAAACAAATAAAAAACCAGATATGTTATATGGGGAATTACTTACTTATTATTGTAACCCAAAAAACAACCTTATGATTTGTAACCCTCACACCTACCTTACAATATAACCCTCAGTACTACCTTATAGTGTAACCATCGTAGTTGCACTTCAAGTAAATGTACAACTGACCTCAAAATTAAACATATGAAATTAATTAGAAGAAGTTATATGTCCCACTATTTATCAAAAATAATTCCTAGGATCCATAACATATTCATAAAAATTAATTACATCACATAAGTCATTCCACTTTAAAAAAAATAAATTAAAAGTGGATTTTTAATGGAATTTCCATTAAAAATACCATATCAGTGACGAAAGAATTTATCAAATGAAAATAATATGTATATTTAGTTTAAATAAAGATAATATAAAATAATATAATAAAATATCATTTCAGAAATAATCTTATCTTGAAAAACTCATTGATGTAGAAGGCTATCCCAAAGAATAGAAATTGGGTTCAAAATTCCCTTACCTCGTGTTCGTATTACATAAAACCTTATTAAAACTAATGTATAATATATAAAAGAGTGTAATTAATATTTTACATCAACATATTCATATTTATAACACCTTATATGATCATTTAATAACATCATTCCACCCATTTATTAATAACATTTTGTTATTTCCATTTGTTTCGGGTGTGTGATTTGCATGGTTTCCATGGTAAGTTCCTAATGAATTTTCTAGGGGAATGGTTAAAAAACTAAATAATTTGAATAAAATGGTACTAATATGATATTATAAATTTAAATGATATCATACATAATTTTTTTAAGTTATAATTAGTCATTAGATAATCAATTAATGGTATTTTTTAGTTTATTTTGGCAGTTCTTCGATAGTAACAAATTATTTTCGTTATATAATATAATATTATGTGAATATATTAATTATTAAATATAAAAAAGGTTAAATAATTAAATTTATTATCTTTTTAAACCATTAAAATGGTATTTTTACAATCTATTAAAGATGTAATGGGAATTAAAAACACATTGTCCATAATGTCGGTAGATAAACACATCAAGGATGTTGTTTTAATTTTTAGAATAGAGGGTAGAGGAGAAGAAGTAAGATGATTAATTTTTTCATAATCATGAAAAAATTATAGTATATAAAATATATTATAGTTTTAAATTTTCTTGGATAGTGGTAGGTGAAGAGAGTACAAGAAATGAAAAAAAAAATTGAAATGAAAATAAAATAAAATGGAAGTGGATTTTTACCTCTCGAATTCTCTTCCTTGAGAGACTACTTAAGGCCTTTGGTCTTGGCCTTTTGGTGAGACCTGTAGTTCTTTGATGTGGGGAAGAGGATTGGGAAGAATCATGGGATATGATTTGGAAATGTTCAAATGTTGAGAGGTGTGAAGAGATGAGTGGGTGAGGGGTGGTATTTATAGTTGATTAGAGGAGGGGTTTCCATTATTTTAATAATTATTTTATTATATTGCTCAATAAAAAAATAGTCTTGGTCATTGTAAAATAAAATATTACTTTGTTCATGGTAGTTAAAACTAAGGGTGGTTACCTCAAAAGAACATCATCAGTGACTCATTAATTCATGTATTTAGCTTCTTTCATAAATTTTCATATTTTACTATTCCCAAAAAAATCATGTATTTTAGAAAAATTACAAACATTAAAACCAACCATATATAAATAGGCAGAATTTAAAAATTAACACCATTTAATTAAAATAATTTTTAAATATTAGAAATTTAATTTTTAAATAAATTCATAATTTATGAAAAATATTAAAAATTTAAAAACTAAATGTGATTTTATAACACATTATAAAATTATTCAAGTCCTTATAAAATTATCTTATAACCATAATATAAAAAAAATAATTTTTTATTACATTTTATAAAAACAAGTTTTCCTTTAAATTATTAAACTATTCATAAAATTTTAATTATATATTTTTGACTCCACAAAAATACAAGTACTTAATTTATAATTTCCCAAAAAATATTTACTTATTCAATGATATAAATATATCATATTTTCACTTATAGGATAGATAAATTTTATTTATAATTTATTAGGGGAAGTTAATATTCTATTGGCCATATTACTATTCCTAATGGTCAAGTTACTATTTATATGGTCGAGTTACTATTCCATGAGTATAAATTCTTTAATTTTTATAAATATATATTATTTAATTATAATTTTATAATGAATTTAAATATTTGATTCCAGAATCAAAGAAAATTATTTTATAAGTACTTGGGTTGTTACATTCTCCCCACCTTCTTGAAATTTCATACTCACAATTTTTATTTACATATTAAATATGTGATGGTGAATTTACCCCATAGTGAATTCAGATTTCGATATTTCTTATTAAACCCTATGGTTTCTCCACAAAACCTAAAACTAGTGGATTTCCTTTTTATGCAATACTTTCTCTATACAATCATGAATCTGATCATGTTTTCTTCATAAGAAAGGTTCTCTTCCAACTGAACTACTTCTCAGCTCCAAACTGGATATGAATATGATAGATACTTTCTTAACATCGAATCATGAAAAACATTGTGTACCTGAGATAAACCTGGAGGCAAAGATACTCAGTAGAAAACTGGTCCAGATATCTCTAGGATTTCATAGGGTTTAATAAAATATGAACTTAACTTTCATTTCTTACCAAAACACATAACACTTTTCCATGGTGAGATTGAAAGAAAAATATTATCACGTAACTCTAATGAAAATTCATTCTTCATGTTATATTCATAACTTTTCTGCCATATATGAGCTGTCCTCATGTGTTTCTAGATCGTCTTTAATTTCTGAGCCACTTCCTCGAATAATTCTAGTACTGTCAACTTCCTTTCCATAGTATCATCCCAAAATCCTAGAGTTCAACACTCCTTCCCATATAATGACTTAGAATGGAACGTCTATATACTAGAATGAAAAAATATTATTATATGGAAACTCAACTAATGAAATATGATAATATCAACTTCCCTAGTAGTCCTTTCAACAAGCTCAAAGAATATCTTCAAAGGTCTGAATTTTTCTCTCAGTATGTTCATCAGATTAAGGATGAAAAGTAGTTATGAGATTTAATTTTTGTGCCCAATGACATTGGAAGACCATTCCAAAAGTTAAAATTGAACATGAGGTTATATTCAAATACAATGTAAAGTGGAACTCCATGTAACCAAACAATATCATTGAGATACAATCAAGAAAGTTGATCCAAATACACAGTCTCTTGAATAGGAAGTAAATGTGAGTATTTAGTCACCTGATCAATAATAACCCAATTCACATTTTTACCTTTACAAGTATTCCATAGTCCCACAATGATGTCTATAGATATGTTTCTTCATTTCCACTATGGAACTAAAATATTTTGAGGCATACCCTTTGATAGTTTTAATTATTTTTTAACTTGTTGACATGTCAAACATTTCATGGTAAAATATGAAATATCTCCTTTAATTCTATCCCAACAGTAATAATCTCGAAGGTCTCTGTACATCTTAGTACTTCCTGGATGAACTAAAAATGGGGAAATATGATCTTCACACAACAACTCATATTTCAACTAAGAATCACATGGCACCCATACTCACTTCCCAAATAATAAAACACAATTTTTATCAATGTTAAATTCTAGTAAATTACCCCTTTTAACATATTATAAAATTTTCTATAACTAATGGTCTTCATATGGTGCCTACATAATTATGTAAAAAAAATATGATTACACTGAAACATGAAACAGAACATAGAAATTTTCTACACAAACAACTTCAAATCTAAAATTCATCAAATCATTAATTAATGGGTCATGTTCCAATCATAACATGGCTAATTATTCATGATGTTTTCAACTCATGGAATCTAACACTTTGTTAGGTTTTCAAGGATAATAATTATTTGTACAATGATAATCCATTATTAATTTAATCCATATTTTCTGCCACATGTTTAATTCCTTTTGAGTGAATATATACATTAGACTTCTATGGTCAATATATATTTTACATTTGGCTCTATATAAATGATGCCACAAATTTTTAAAGAAAAATACTCAAAAAATTCTAAATAATGTGTGGGATAATTTAACTAATAAAGTTTCATTTGTCTTGAATCAAAAATAATTATATGATCATTCATCATTAGAATGCAATAGGGCCCCTTCAATGAATCATTACTACAGATGAAAAACTCACTATTTCTAGAAAGAAAGGCCAAAACTGGAGCATTCACCAATCTCTTCTTCAGTTATAGAAAACAAACACCATATTTTTTTCCAAATAAATTTAACACCTTTTCATGTTAACTTAATTATTAGGATAGATAACCATGAAATTTGTTTATAAAAACATTTGTAATAGCCTTATGATCAATGAAAACAACAAATCTTTGTAACATTTGTTGGTCTTGGTCATTAATCAAGCACTTTTTTTAGAAGGATAAAATATTATTCCATCCATATTTATAATGTTCCCATGACAATAAATATATTGCAACCAAAAATCCAATTTTCTAAATTTTCCATACAACTTATTTTCTTTGAGAGTTTGCAAGAAAATCCTTTGATATTTTTTATGATCTTTATATTTTTTTTTGAAAAACCCAAAAAATCATTAATTAATACAATAAAAAACATATCTAATAATTTACTGAAAATTCTATTAATAAATTATATGAATACAAAAGGAATATAAAGCACATAAAAAACTCACAATGTTCAAATCTAGTGTAAAATTTTGTTTTTAGGATGTCATCATCCTTCACCTTCAGCTAATTGTACCCATATCTTAGGTAAATCTTTGAAAAATAATGAGATCCTAAGAGTTGATAAAATAAGACATTAATATGAGTAAAAGGATACCTATTCTTAATAATAATGTTATTAAAATCTCTATAATAAATTAAAATTCTCATTGAACCATCTTTAATTTTAAAAGAAAAAACAGGAGCACCCATGGTGAAGTTCTAGGACAAATGAAGACTTTATCGAGAAACTCCTACCACTGATTTTTCAATTCAAGAATTTACACATAAGTCAGTAGATAAGGGGGTTTTGAAATTTTAAAAGCATCCAAAACTATGTAAATAGTAAATTCAACATCCCGATCAAGTATAACACTGAGAAAATCATTCGAAAAACATCCATGTATTCATTTAACACTAGCAGATCCTTAATCTGAACAATTCCCTTATTTTGAAGAATATAAGAAAGATACTTTTAGTTTCCATATTTTCACATTTTCTTAGATTATTTATATGTTATCAATTTTATGGGTTTATTAATATATAAAAACTAATACTCTTTCTAAAAACAACATCTTTATCTTTACAGTCAATCATAGTATGATAAAAAGAAAGATAATCTATACCCAGAATGATATAAAACTCTACTAAGGTTAAAAATGTATTATAGGTATTAAATTTTCTTACATGTCAATAAGAAGATTTTTATAATTCATTTTTTCTATAATAATCCCCCTAGTGTTTTAACCATAAGTTCTGGTCTCATTTACTGAGGTGAAATACCCAATTTATTAGAAAATATGAAAAAAAATAAATGAATCTGTATACCCCTTATCAAACAATATTCGAAAAAATTGAGTAAACAAAAAAAATTACATATCCACTTCATTGGATGGCTCAACATCTAATGAAATAGTCCCAAAGGATTACACTTCAACTTCTTCCTTATAATATTACTGCTTTCCATCATTCAAATATTTGTTTGGGTTGGTGTTTTCATAATGAACTATCTCACCAAATTTAATAAACTTTACATATCTACTATTAGAATTAATCCTAAAATAATCTTAATTAAAATCTGAAAACATATGTCCAAACTTATCACACCGAAAAAACAACCCTATTTTGTCAAGAAATTCCCTAGGCTTCTTTTGACCACACTTTTCAGAAACTAGAACTTGAATTTCTTACCTCCAAATTTTCTTGATTGATTATTACCCATAACATTCCCTTTTGAAATCCTCTTATTATTTTTATCAACATAATAATTATCATTAGAAAGATAAATTTCTATATTCCTATCACATCAGATAAGTTCACCTTAACATTAAAATTCACAAGAAGACAAATTCCTTTGATATCTTGGCTTTAATCCTAAGTAAAAATAATTGATTTTTTTATTAATATCTTGAATAATATTTGTGGTGTAACTTTCTAATGAGGTGATGATTTTTTCATACATGACCACAAAATATTACTCCTTCTTCTTTAATTCAAGGAATTTCTTTTTAATAGTATGTAAATAAACCATATGAAATATTTTCAAGGAAAATAATTTTAAATTATTGACATTCCAAGGCATTAATCTCTTCATTATCCCTGATATTCATGATGTTTGACCACAATTAGACAGATTCAACTTAAAAATGATAAATATAAGGAAAAAACTTTTGATTAATATGAAAACCCCGGGACATTGGATATATTTTCAAGCCCTTTAATCAATTATTTAGGTGCTAGTGTGTTAGAAGATCCACTGAAAGTAGGATGGTGTTGCCTCATAAAATGTTCCACTATTGTCTTTTAACTTTTTAGTATATCTTGTTATTATATTGAATGGATTTAAACACCATTTATATATTATGTAGGTTTATCCATTAATATCAAAAAATGTTCAGTGCCAATTCCCACCATTCTAGGTTGAAGATTCAGAAAGATATAAGCCCCTTGGTTCCTTATAACTTCATTTTCCTTATTTTTTTCTATGTTTAACAATCCCTAATAGACATATCTTAGATAAAGAAACATGGTAGTATTGAAATGATATATAACTTCACCATAAACATAAGGTAAAAAAATTTCATGGGTTTTTATTAACATCATCCTAACCCTTAATGTTATTTAACCATGCTGTAATACTGCCTATAATGACCCAACCATAAACATTACATAGTCTAGTAAATTCATTTAAAATTCACTTAATTGCCTTCCCAAAGATCTCATTGGTTAGAGTTTTAGAAATTTAGGACATAATTTATACATATCAACCCATAAGAATACAATGTGGATAAAACTAAAATAATATCCATTTTTTATAATGCAAAAGGTTTTAATTAAAAATTAAATCTATTCATGAAAAGTCTTTACAAAATTAATCTTGGATTCTCCTTTTATCTTAACAATACATAATCCTAGTGAAAAACATTTATCAACATGGTATGAGCACAATAATATCAGTAAGGGATATAAAAACAAGGAGATAAATTATTAGTACATGAATAATTATAAACATATAAAATAATTTTCACAAAGACATTCCAATAACCTAATAAGTATCACACAGTTACATTGTGAAAACACATTATTTAAATAAAACGTTGAAAAAAATAAATAAACCATATAAGTTACTTTGGGATTTATTTAATTATATTTTAAACCTTGTGTCTACCTTATGATTTGTAATCCTCATGAATACCTTGCAATGTAACCCTCATGTCTACCTTAAGATGTAACCATTGAAGTTACACTTAATGTAACCATACAAACGACCTCCAACATAAACATACCCAATGCATTGGAGGTAGATATAGGCCCCACATATCTTCATAAACAATTCCAAATATATAGAAAATAATCATAAAAAAACAAAACAACAATATATATATATTTATCATTCCACTCTAAAAAAATAAATTAAATTATAACACGCAATTTTTTTTGTATGTTTCTCTTAAATACAATCAATTTATTAGATGGACTATATTGTATGAATAAATAAGTCTCTAAGAAACAAAAATTGTTTATTTATAGGATATAGTCATAACCAAGACCTTAAACATAAAATTATCTATATATGTGGTTTGAATTTCAAAAAACGGACATACACGGCTGCAATCCGGGTTATATTTAGAGTCTGATAGAATAAACTTAATTTTTTCGTGAATAGTAACTTAACTTTATGAGTAGTAACTTAACATTATGAAAATTAATTTACCGTTAAGAATATTAATATGACCCTTATGAATTATAACCTTACCCACAAAAGTATAAATCAAATTTAGGCTCTATAAAAATGATGATGGATATTTTATGTGTTGGTATTCTTCGATTAAAAGTGTTTTTAATAAAAAAATATATTTATCATATTTAGAAAATTATTTTTGAAAAATAAGGTTTAGTTTTGGATTCTAAACATTAAAAAATTATTATAGGGAATTTTATGGATTTTTTTGGAAATACTTGAATTTTTTGTAAAATAGTATAATATGGTAATTACAGTATAAATATATTTTGAGATAAATACACTATTCTCTGCATCATGAATGATGTAAGAAACCATTAGATAGAAATAAAATTCCCTTATTACTATTTTTCATGTAATCATCATTATTTCTTTTCTTAGGGAAAAATAATAAACTAATGGTTAAAATAGTAAGAAAACCCTCCTCCCCTCCACTATAGAAACCACCCCTCACCGCCTATTCCTCTTATACCACTAAAGATCTGATCCTTGCTTATTTTCTACCAAATACACTTCATAATCCACCCCCACTTCCAAGACCTACTGGTCTCACCAAAAGTCTGAAAACAAAGGACATAAGGAGAATCTCAAGGAGGTGTACTGAAGAGGTGAACCTCTCTTCCTTTTTCGGTCATTTTCTATTACAAGTTCCATTATTTTGTTTATCTCTTTTCACATACCATCATAAAAATAATTTGATAATTCAATTAACTTAAATTAAATATATTATTATTATTATTATTGAATATTTTACTATCATCTCTCTTTTCCCCCTCCTCTTACACTAAAAATGAAATCACCGTCCCAGATGGGTTAATTTATCACATTCAGGGATGATGGGTTTTCAATTTCTATTAAAATATTAAATTATATTCGTGATACCTTTTTTATTGTTGAACTATATCATAATATATTTATTTCATTTTATGTAATTTTCTGGAATCCTTAAACAACAAAAATATAAAATAGTAATCCAAACAAGTTCATTATGCTCAAAACCACCATGTTAATCCAATAGTTTATTATTAACTTTTTCTAATGATTCATTATTAGATCATTTATAATTTCAATAAAAATATATATTAATTTTTTTTATGTTTAACCACGTTTTAAATGAACTTCTATTCATGAATACAAGTAAACTGATCATGAAAACCAAGGATGAAAATGCTTCCAAAAAAATAAACTTTAACTTCATAATCTTCTAGAGAAGGACACAAATGAACTCAATAATGTTTAAATAAATAAAATACATGTAGAATATGTTCTTGACATGTTAATTAATGAATATAAATTTTATTATTCTTGTCATTATGATCAATATAAGAACACATTCGGGCATAAAGTATAAGGTTTCAAATCTCACTTTTAATTCCCTAAGATTTCCATTGTTCTCCACTTATTTATAGTATTAGGTGTATGCGTAATGAAATTTTAAATATAATATTAGGATTATATTTGTACTCCATGTATTCTATGATTCATTTTTTGATTATTTATTTTTGGTCCTATAATTCATATGATTACAAAATGTTAAGTGACTTTGTCTCAATTTCCATTTCATTGAGACTTACTTGTTATTTTGAACCTAATATTTCTTAAGTTGTGTATCTACTTCCCTTTGAGATAATTTTTCATTTTAAATTATAATTATATTAAATATTCATTTTCTTGTGTCATGGATATGATTATTTCCTTAATCCGTATACCATTTCACATATGGTTCTCATTTTAAATGCTATTTAAATGGGGATATATTGATGAATTTATTTCCTTATTCAATAAGGATATCAAAAATGATTATTTTACTTGAATTAAATATATTTATAAATAATTATTTGTACTGGAAGTGATGGATAGGGACTACTATATCCCCTTGATGCATCAACAGGCCTCAGGCAGCAAACTAGTTGGCAAAAAACCTTTAATGTTTGATTCCATAAATTTAAAGGGTTTCTATCTACAGACTTAAACCGTATCGACGGTGTACTGCTTAATTTTACAGATACATTATTCTAAAATAATAATAATTTTTATTATTCATTACTAATTTATTAGTATTTATTAGGTTTTCATTATGACAAAATCTATGGATGCATTATTTTTGTCATCATATTGTTGAATGTGTTTTAATTTTTTCATCATGACATATTAGTCATGTATAATTTATTATGATTCACTTTTTATTGATTCATGATTCCACTATATTTAACCCTTACTGAGAATTTGATTTCACCATTATTATGTTTCTTTTCCCCAAGTTATGAAGAAGAGAACATTAAATAATCTATCATGGAGGAAGTTTATTTCATTTTATTATGAAATATATTGTATTTTATATCTTTCCAAATGTTATTTGGGTATCATATATGTAATCTAGTCTTCCAAAACTTATAAAATTATCATTAATTCATGATTGATTTTTTGTAATTATTCTAATATAATGAAATAATGCACCGAATCTGTGATTCAGGGTTCGAGGCCTTACAATTGGTATCAAAGGAAGTTTAGCAACAACCTAAGAATCTATATTTAGGAAACATAGATAGAGGACATAACCTTAAGGGAGACATTAAGGATAATCATTGAAGAACATTCTTGAATTTTGGTAAAGTAGAGATTATGTGGGTCTTCCTAAAAAATACATCCATGTCTAGATACTATAAGCGGACATTGTTCTGGCACAAAGGTACCTAGGAGTAACATCTTTAACAAGGAAATTTGGGCTTGACTCAGGGTATCCAGGTACACAACAATAGACCTTACTATACACCTAGTTTGAAACTCTTGGGGGATATTCTTAGGATAATTCACACTTTCTATACAAAGCATTCTAAATGATTCAAATGTAAATATAAACAATGTCTATGATTATGAGATTGGTTGTGCACAAATTTTGAGATTATCTTTTGTGTTTGTTATTAATACATTATGAAGTACAACCTAATTTAGTGTATGCCATTGTTTATTGATGGAGCCTAATTTAAGAAGGGAAATATATACTCAAATAAAATATAGGGATTTCCCCATACTGAGAAAGTCAACACAGTAAGTGTTGGAGTCGATCAGATCATGACCATATTGGGAAAAATTACTCAGTTTGTGATGAATAACCATTCTACACCTATATTGGATCATTTCATGTGAAAAAATCCCCTATATTTTAGTGGGAATACTAATCCCAAGGCATCTGAGCAGTGGATCAAGTCCCTTGAAAAGATATTTTTTCCATTATGATTCAACTACTGGCAGTATATTGCCTAAAGGGTGATGCTGATCAATGGTGGTCCAAGATCCAGAATACCATGTAGGAAGAAGAAATAGAAGAATACAAATTGAAAACTTTTAAGGACATATCCTTCAAGAACAATGAACTAAAATGAATAATAAATTCCTCATCCTAATGAAAAGATAGGAATAGAGTGTTGTGGAGTATGAGGTTTCCTTCACAACATTATCTAGGTATACTATAGATTATGTATGTTATTCAGAAGACAAGATTGATCATTTCGTTGAAGGTCTTAGGACAATTATTCTAAGGAAAGTAGATTCTAAATAATTAACATCATATGATGAAATTGTATTAATATTCATCAAAATGGAGAAAGAATTTTCAAGATCCAATTTGTTCAAGGTAATCCAAGATAAGAAGTGGTACTATGATAACCAAGAAAAAGGTTAATCTCAAAAGAATAATAAGGGAATGAAGCAATTCACATTATGTGAGAACTATAGAATGAATCATCCTGGGAAAGGCTCTAAAGGCATGGGAGTCTGCTATAAGTGTCGAGAAAAGGTTCATTGATCTAATGAATTAAAGGGGAAGAAAGAAGTCATTGATGTTCAATTCTACAATTATATAGATGTGGTACACTATATAAATGAGTCCCTTAAGAACCTAAGAAGCATTCCTCAAAAAAGGCCAAGAGAGAAAGGGATATCCTATGAGATTAAAATGGAGGAGGTTGAAGTAACTAATGATGTGGTGGGAGATACATTAATTGTTTCCTGAAACTCAGAAAATGATTTATTAGATTCTGGATCATCGCATTCATTTATATCTTCCTAGTTTTCCACGAAAATTAGACATGTTAAATTTGATTTAATAAAAGAGTTTCCAGTCAAAACTCCTTGGGGATGTACCATTGCAACAATGATGTGTTAATCAGTACCCCTCATGAAAGATATACATTCTTTAGTTTCTAACCTAATCATCATATTAATGATTAAATTTGATATAATTCTCGGTATGAATTGGATATCAAAATACGATTCAATGATCTGTTGCAAGATGAAGGAAGTTAAAATTTTTGAGAATGGTGTAGAATCCATTATCTTTAGAGAATAAAACACTCCATATGATTCCTATCTAGATCCAACCCTATTATCTCTACTGAATGCAATCCTTGGAGATTAACCGAACACAATATCTATGGGGGAGGAAAGAAATATTCAAATTAAAGACGTACATATTATGAAAGAATACATTGATGTATTTCCAGAGGATTTATATTTACATCATCCAGAGGGGGAAGTTGATTTCTATATTGATTTAATTATGGGTTCAATATGTATATCAAAGACTCTCTATGGAATAACCACTATGGATTTATTTGAACTAAAGAATCAAATATAAGAATTGAGTGACATAAGATTTATTCGACCTAGTTTTCTCCAAGCGGAACCGCTGGACACTTTTTCAAGAAGAAAGATGGATCCATGAGGCTATGAATTAATTATTTGGAAATCAATGATATTATAATAAAGAAAAAGTATCATATTCCACACATAGAATATTTATTTTATCAACTTCATAGATCCAAATATTTTCTAAAGATTGACCTTCGATATTGATATCATCAGATCTATGTGAGGAATGAAGATATTCCAAAGAAAACATTTTGAACCAGATATATGAATTATGAGTTTATAATAATGCATTTTGGACTGACTAATGCACCTTATTTTTTCATTGGTCTACTTAATAGAGTTTTCAAGGATTATCTTGATGACTGTTTGTGGTATTTACTTATTATATCCATGTATACTCAAAAATCTATAAAGACCATGAAAATACCATGTGAATTATTCAGAAAAATATTAGAAGAAATAAATTTATTGGGATGTTAACAGGTGTGATTTTTTGCTTTAATAAGTTTCTTTTATTAGACATATTGTCTCTAATGATGCTATCTTATTTGATCCTATGAAGACAAAGGAAATCCAAGAATGACCCACACCAACGAACATAACTGGGGTATATAGTTTTATTTTATTAGTAGGTTATTATAAGTCTTTAGTTCATAATTTTCCTTGATTGGATAAACCACTATCCAAGATCACATTTATTGGGGTTAATTTTTTATGGAAGAATGACTATACAAAATGCTTTTAATAATTGAAAATAATATTGGTCAATGCTCTAATTTTGACTCTTCCATCTAGAAATGACAGATTTCTTATATATAGTGATGCATCAAAGTATAAATTAGGATAATTCCTTATGAAAAATGATAAAGTTATTACTTGTGAATCAAGGAAGTTGAAAACTCATGAGAAAAATTATCCAACTCATGAAATCGAGTTAGCATACATAATATTTTATCTAAAAACATGGAGACACTCTCTCTATAGTCAAAGATGTGAGATATATATGGATCAAATGAGATAGAAAAACATTTTTACACAAAATGACGTCAACATGAGGAAAAGAAGATGGCTTGAGTTACACAAAGATTATGATTTTTCAATACACTACCACCCAGGAAAGGAAAGTAATGTGGAAAATTTATTAATAAGGAAAGATCATAAAATGCAGACTCAAATGAGGATTGAGAGAGATCAAATATTCTTATATGTGCTAATGATTAATATGGGAATTGATAAGGAAGGGGAAAAATATTTCCTCTTTCAAATGATTGATAATCCTCCATTAGTGGATAAGATAAAAAGCTCTCAATCTGAATATGGGAATCTAAAAAAGAAAATTAAATCAGTTAATGATGGAATATGAGAATACATCATGTATGCGGATGGATTTATGAAACTTGGGAAGAGGTTATGCGTTCCATCAATACCTGAGATAAAAATGTAACTATTTTATGATTTTCATAGATTAAATTTCCCTATACACTCTAGTATCACTAAGATGTATAGAGGTCTGAAGGATCAATTATTTTGAGATAACAAGAAGTGAGAAATTTTTGACTATGTTTCAAGGTTTCTAGTTTATCAATAAGTGATGGTTGAGAGACAACATCCTAAAGGTGTCATGAAATCTCTCCCAATTCTTATGTGGAAGTGAGATGAAATTACGATGGATCTTGTCATAGGGATACTGAGGGAACCTAGAAGGAATGATGAAATATGGGTAATTTTTGATCATCTCAAAAAATCGACACATTTCCTTGCTATAAGAGAGGATTTATCACTTGAGTACCTGGAAAGAATTTATATTAATGAAGCTGTAAGATTTCTGGATGCACCTCTATCGATTAGGTCTGATCAAGATCCCCAGCTTACATCAAAATTGTAGAAAAATTTCCAAATGTATTTTGATACTAAACATTATATGAGTACTGCTTATCACCCCCAAAAGGAGGGATAGTCTGGAAGGGCTATTAAAAAACTGGAATACATTTTGAGTTTATGCACTCTAGACATTCAAGTTATGTGGGATCAATACTTGACATTAGTGTAATTTTCCTATAAAAACAGTTTCCCTTCTTGCATTGAAATGGTTCCATATAAAGAAATATATTGTAAGAGGTTTCGAACTCCAACTTGTTGGGATGAATTTGGAGAGAGTAAACTTATAGGACCATAACATATAGAAGAGACAACTACAAAGGTAAAGGAATTCCATACACATATTAAAGAATCAAAAAGTTATAAACTGAGATACGATAAAAACCGGATAAAGGATTTAGAATTTCAAGTAGGAAGTCATGTATTTATAAAAGTATATTTGTGGTAGGGTGACTTATTTTTTGGTAAGAATGGGATATTGAGCCTCAGGTACATCGAACTACTCAAAATTTTAGAAAAAATATGAGTTTTACCTTATAATTTTGAAATGCACAAAGTCTCTCTAATGTTTATAATGGGTTCTACATGTCATTGTTAATGAAATACATGACATACCCAATGCATGAACTCACCTAGGATGAAATAGAGTTGGAACCTGATTTGTCATACTGTGAAGAGATTATTAAGATTCTTGGCTCATCGGACAAATCAGATATTAATGGTTCATTGGAGAAACCATAAAATAGGGGAAGCAACATGGGAACCTGAGGATGTTATGAAGAAGAACCATCCACACCTTCTTAAATGGATTTATACATGAAATATTTAGAGGATGAAATTTCTGAATGTAGGAAGAATATAACACCACAATAATTTGATGGTATGTTTCTCTTAAATAAATCAAATTCCTTAGATAGACTATATTTCAAGAATCATTGAGTCTCTGTGAAACAACACTTGGTTATTTATAGAATATAGTAAAAAAAATCCATTAAAATTAAAATTTTCGACTTCTTTGTTTTGAATTTGAAAAAACGGTCATACATAGTTGCGATCGAGGTGATATTTGGAGTCAGAGAGAATCAACTTAATTTTTAGGGAATAGTAACATTCCCTTATGAATAGTAACTTACCCTTATGAATAGTAATATGACCCTTAGGAATGGTAACTTTTTCCACGAAAGTATAAATAGAGATTAGGAACCTAAAAAAATAAATATGAATATTTTAAGTGTTCGTATTTTTCTATTAAATAATGATTTTAATTAAAAATTAAATTTATCATATTTATGAAATTATTTTTATAAAATGAAGTTAATTTTTGGACTATACACATCGATGAATTGTTATGATGAATTTTAGGGGATTTTTTGAAATAGTTTAATTTTTATGAATAGTAAAATACAGTAATTACAGTATAAATACATTTAGAGATAAATACAGTATTCCCTACATCATGAATGATATAAAAAACCGTTAGTTAGAACACACATACACTTATTACTATTTTTTCATGGAATCGTCACTATTTCTTGTCATATGGAAAAATAATTAACTAGTGATTAAATTATTATTAAAACCCTACTCTCCTCCACTATATACACCACCCCTCACCCCCCCTTACTCTCAAACTAATAAAGCATTCATCCTTTCCTATGATATACAAAATACACTTCCCATTCCCTCCCCCCATGTCCAAGACCTAGTGGTATCTCCAAAGGCAAAAAAAAAACAGGGCCTTAAGAATATTCTCAAGGAGTACTTAAGAGGTGAACCTCTCTTCATTTTCCTTTCAACATCTTTAACAAGTTCCATTATTTTGTATTTCTATACTAACCTCCCCTCATAACAATGCTATAATAATTCAAGTACCTTACATGAACTGAAATATTATTATTATAATGGAACATTTCATCATCATCTCTCTTTTCCCCGTCCTCTTACACTAAAAATGAAAACGCCATCTGAGATGTGTTAATTTATCATATTCAAGGACAACATGTTTTCCAGTTCAATTAACATGTTCAATTGTGGTCATGAAGTATATTTTATGGTTTAAAAATTTCAGAATATACATATTTCAACTTATGTAATGTTCTAGAATCCTTAGAAACTCAAAATATAAAATAATAATACAAACAAATTCATTATGCACAAAACTACCATGTTAATGAAAATGTTTATCATTAACTTTTATAGAATGGTTCATCCTCATGTTATATAACCAAAATCATTATTATATCATATATAATGTCACTAATAATATATATTAACAATTCTGTATGTTTAACCTCATTTTAATTGAACTTCAATTCATGAATGAAAGTAAACTGATAATGAAAACCAATGAAGAAAATGCTTCGAAAACAATAAAATTAAACCCCTTAAACCCATAAAAAGAACATTAATTAACCTAATAAGGTTAAATTAAATAGATTAAATGAAGTTTAGGTTCTCAAATTATTAATTAATTTAGATATTTTTTATTATTCTGGTCATTAAGGTCAATTGAAGAACACATTCAGGCATAAGTTACGAGGTTTATAATCTCACAATTTTTTTGTAAGATTTCTATTGTTTCTAACTTATTTAGTGTATGTGGTGTATTTGTATTTAAATTTGATATATACTAATATTATTATATTTATACTCATGGTATTATATGATTAATTTCGTGAATATTTATTTTTGGTCGTGTGATTCGATTTATTATAATGTGATAACGGACTGTGACTCAATTTCCTTTTCATTGAGACTTACATGGTATTGTGAAAATAATATTTCATATGTTGTGTATCTACTTAAATTTTTTCATATTTTTCATTATAAATTATAAATATATTAAATTTCCATTTTCTTGTGTCCTGGATATGATTATTTCCTTAAGTCATATACCATTTCACATACGGTGCTCATTTGGAATGTTATTTTAACTATGGAAATATTGATGAATCTGTATCTTGTATTCAATAAGGATATCAAAACAGATTATCTTTCTTGAATTAAAACTATGTATAAATAAATAATTCGATTAGAATTTATGGAAGGTCTAGTTATACCCCTCGACACATTGTCAAGTCTCATGATATGAACTACTAGGCGAAAAACCCTTCGACTTTGTTTCGAAAAATAATATGGGTTTATACCCACATATTTAAACCATATTGGTGGTATAATAGTTCATGTTCTAGATACATGATTTCAAAATAATAATAATTTTATTTATTTTTTATTCAGTTGTTACTATACATGATGTTTTGGATTTGAAAAAAATCGATAGATGAATTTTATTTCGCATCTTATTGATGGAAAGTGTTTTCATTTCTTTATCATGTCATATTAGTCATGTATCATTTATTATGATTAACTTATTATTTTTTCCAGATTACACTATATGTAAACCATAAAAATAATTTGATCTCATCCATATTATGTTTCTTTTCCCCTGGTTATGTAGAAGGGAACCCTGAATAATCTTTCAAGGAGGTTGTCTATTTCAGTTTAATATGTATCATGTTGTATTTTATATCATTCTAAATGTAATTTAGTAATGATGTATATAATATGGTCTTCCAAAAATTCTAATATAATTGGTCATTCATGATTTATTTCTTATAATCATTCCTATATAATTAAATAATGCCCCAACTCTAGGCTTCGGGGTTTAGGGCATTACAAAAATGGGGAATTTTAAAGAACATTCCCTTACACATACGATATCATTGAAGAAAGAATTGATAAAAAATAGTGTTACTAATATTTTCTAAAAAATATTCTTATTTACAACAACTTATATGATAATTTTTTAACATATTTCTTCCAATTTATTAATAATATTTAGTTATTTCTATTGTTTTGGGTGCATCTTTTAAATGATTTCCATGGCCGGCTTGTAAGGAATTTTCTTGTCTAATAGATGCGAAACTCAAGTAGTGGAATGAAATGAAATTTATATGTTTCCATAATATTAAATAAAATCATAAATTATTTTTTTAATATATGATAATGTATCCTTATATAAAACATTGATGATATTTATTTAGATCGTTCTGGTGGATCTTCGATATTTAGAAAATAGTTTTGTTATATAATTTATTAATTTCATATATGTTAATTTATAAAAAATGATTATATAATGAACATGAAAATACTTTTCAACCATTAAAATGGTTTTACGACCATCCATGAAGAAATTAATTGAAATTTAAAACACCTTTCCATAATGTCTGTAAATTGAAACATCAAAAGAAATGTTTTCATTTTTTGAATAAATTAGAGATGAAAATTATGATAATAAAATATTCTATAAACAAGAAATTTTTATAGTATATATAACATAATATAGTTTTCATGCCACTTGGATGAAGGGAGGTGAATATATTATAATAAAAGAAATATAATTTAATATAAAATAAAATAAAAATGATCAAGAATTTTTACCTCTTAGATTATCATCCTTGAGAACCTCCTTAAGGCATTTGGTTTTGGCTGTTTGGTGATACCAATAGTTATTGTACTTTAGGATAATGATTTTAAAGATAAGTTGGTAGAACTTGGGCAAAGGTCACAACTTGATATGTGTGACTAGAAGAGTGGGTGAGTGGTAGTATTTATATTGGAGGAGAGAATGGTTTTCCATTATTTTAATCATTATTTTATTATTTCAATAAAGGAATGAAATAGAGTTAGTTATTGTGACCAAATTTATTAATTAGTGCAAGTATTGTTTGACTAAGGGTTATTACCTTAGTATAACATCATCGATGACTCAATACTTCATTTATTTATCTTATTTCATAAATTATCATATTTCACTATTCACAAAAAATTCATGTATTTCAGAAAAATGCCAAAAATACACCGCAAAATTTTTCAACATGTATAATTCGAGAATGAAATATATTTTTTGATAATAATTTTCAAAATTTGAGATATTTAATTTTTAAATAAAATCCTTTTTTATTAAAAAAATTCTAATTTCAAAACTATAACTAATTTGACAACACATTGACAAATTAATGAGGGTATCATAAAATTATCAAATAACCATAATACCAAAAAATAATAAATTATTATTACATTTTCTAAAAATAATTTTTCATTTCAATTATTAAATTAATCCTAAAATTGTAATAAAATAGTTATGAATAAAAAAACAAACACATAATTTATTATTTTGAGAAAAATTATTTACTTGTTCAATAATATAAATATATCATATTTCACTTATAGGATGAATGAATTTAATTTATAATTTATTAGGTGAGGTTACTATTTTATGGGCCAAATTACTATTCCTAATGTCCATATTACAATTCCTATGGTCAAGTTACTATTTAATCAGTATAAATTACCTAATTTATATGAATATGAATTATTTCATTATGTTTTTATAATGAATTTAAATATTGGATTCCTTAATGTTGACAAAAAATTTATAATTACCTGGGTTGTTACATAAAGTGACCAAAATATAACCAAATGTATTTACAGTATCCATTACAAAAATTTAAGCACTTACTACCCAATGAATTTTTGGATTTTATTTTAGTTGAATTAGGAAAATTCTTAAACTAATTAAACATGGGTATATCATATCAAATAATAATTCATCCCATTATACAAAGGATTTTTTATTTTACAATAAAACGTCAACACCTCCAATAAAATCCTCTACACATGATACTCATATAGTTATATCATACATAATTATTTCATTCATAGGATGGGGAATGAAAAAATAATAAGAGGGTGATATAAAATTCATAGTAACGGTACATGTGAGATATATCAATTGAAGATAATAATTTTGAATAAGATGAGAATGAGTGTATCAAATCATAATAAGATTATAAATGTGCATAGAAAAGGGAAATCATAACCAATAATTAGTGAATCATAAAAGATAATGATAAGAAATTATAAAACAATAAAGGATATGGAATGAGATCATATGATCTAATATGAGAATAATAGTTGAATAAATCATATACAATGTCATAAAAAATTAAATTAGAATGTTTTATAAGCATAAGAATTGAAGAATCATAACATTGTGAAATAAGATAAATGAAATCATGTCCATGAAAAATGTTTTGGACTATTATAAATAGTATTCATGTTGATATGGAAATTTATTTAGAAAGATAAGAATAAAAAATGTCCATGTATAATGTTTTGAACAAATATAAACAAAAATCTTGTTTATTAATAAAAGCATGAATAATAAAAAACAAAAATCAATTCCACACACACTATATTTATATCATGAGGTACATATCATTAACCAATAAAATTGGGAGATTTATTAGAACCATAGATCATATTAGGATAAAAGGTGTGTTCTTATTCAATATGATCTTGAGATTATTTATCTTTCATTCATAGATAAATTAACCCATGGAAAAAATAAGTTTCATTGAAATATTCTGATACCATTATAACAAGACATCTAGAAAAGAAGGAATATTATACCATTAGATAAAATCACTAGTAAAGGATAGTAATCATCAATATATGTTGACATGCATGAAATATATTTTTATAAATGAAATATAACTATATAATGAGAAATATGAATAAATACCCCTTCTTTTAGTAATATTTAAAAAATAAAATATTCATAGAATAATGGGAACCATATATTACATGTAAAGCCATGTAAAATAGTAAGATGATCTTGATAATAAATCATGCTCACTAAAATGGTAAATTTCCATCAAGAAGTAATATATAGAAATTATCTTGTTATACCAATTTAAAAAATAAGAAAATAACTTGTATGGAACACATATAAAGAATATTAATTCTAAAATCATTATATAGAAAGTCAATGATAGTTGAAAATGATATTAAGAGTTAATTTACGTAAAGATAATAACATTCTTGAAACAATCTAAATAATATTCGTATGTAAGAGAAATAGGTTGATAAATGACTATAAAAAATTTATATAAATGATTTAAAATAAAATAATGTATGTCATCTAAATGAAAAACCCATTGAATGGATGGAAATGCAAAATAACTAAGGATAAAATGTGTATAAATATACTCATGATATAATATTAAGACGACTTGATCCATACACTATTTAACAAAATATAGGTTCATAATTCGAAACATGTCTCAAGGAATGAAATTTGATATGTTAAACCCTTATAAATACCCTAACATCTGAAGTAAGAAGTAATCAATCAAGTTATTATTTGAAAAAAATTTAAATACGCAAAATAAAATGTAAAGACATTATAAGACAGTAATGTTTCACAATAATCATAATCACAGAATGACACTGTCAATTAATATGTGATATGACCAAATGAAAAAAATGGATTTAAATATACCCTTACCTAAAACGCCAATAATCATAGGGTGAATGTGTAAAGACTTGAATATGAAAATTAAATTTATTAATTAAAATTTTTCGAATCCTTTTAATATATATTTGTTTTTTCTAGTTTATTTATTATCATATATTACTCATTGATTATATAGTTTTTTCTTATGTTGCCTACATGAGTTTATAAGGTCTATTTTTTCAAAACAGAACTTCTATCATTACTACTTTTAATGGATTTCTACAATAGTGTAACTATCTATATATTTGGTGTTTTATATCCACTTTTTGGAACTTATAGTGATGATTCATGGGTATATCATAAATATATATTTTTTTGAAATTAAATTCCATAAAAACAATTTATTTAAATTTTGAATAAAAATTATTATATAAATTTATATAACCTTATTAATGTTATTAATATTTTATTTATTCATTAAATACATTTTTAGATGTATTCATTTATGTAATTAGAGAAACATTAAAGTTATTAGTTGTGACGGAAATAGTCTACACCAAAAAAAATACAAAAATTTCATTTTCTAATAAAATTGAGAGATGAAAGGAAGATAATGGTTTACCATTCTTAAATTTTAATTTTTTGTTAAATACAATATTTAGTTATTAGTTATAAATTTTATAACTATTCATGTAAAGAAGTAATGAAAAATGAAAAATGTTGTTCATGGAATCGATTGTCCTTAAGTATTCACTAAAAACTAAGTAAAAATTTAATGATATTATTATAAATTTAAAAACAAAGAAAAAAGTTCATGGGAGTATTTAATGAATAATATTGATATAATACCCAAATACAACAACCTTATAGTCTTAAAACAAGGAGCCTAATCTTACGTAAACTATTAGTACTGTTAATTGGTAACCATTTGAAGAATGAAGATCAATAATAATATTACCCACTCAGAAGGTGTAAAAAATATAACCATTTATCATTCTAAAAAAATTAATAATGGTATATTTAGTCATATAATGTATATAAATGATACCCAAAAAGGAATGAACCTCAAAAGTGAACTCTGATTCTACTGTAGAGAGAGTGATGTTTTGATAATTTCACTTAGAAAATATATATAACATTGTTTAGGATTGGACCTTAGTAGATCATACCACTCCATAAAAATAATAATAATACATGATAAATGAACCATATAAGTTTATAATCACACTTACTTAATGCATGAGACCAATATCATAGGAAAAATTGAATTTATGTCTGAGGCTCTATGATGGTTCTTTCCAAAAAAAAGGTGAATTTATCTAAATTTGTTGGGGTGATATACAGAATGAGAGAAAGAGATCAACAGTAATTGAAATTATTAGAAACATATTCTAACATTGTAGATTGAAAAAAATCAAAGATAGGAATTTTTTGTTGGGATAATATTCATTTGGCCATGATACTTGATGTTACACTACATTTAATGTTTCCAAAATAAAATATCTGTTAACAAAACTGATCTATATAAGTATATGCTATTTTCCGGAGGTGTCTATATTAATATCGAAATATAAAACAAAGAAAATTTCAACTTAATTAGAGATAGATTGTCACCCCGTACTACCCATAACAGAATATCACATGTACATCACCCACTCTGTTTCAATAAATATGTCCCTAAATGATTTCACCTTATCATTATCACAAAGCATAAATTTGGATGAAAGATGTATACATTTATTTTTTCCTAAATAATTAATGGGTATTGGTTAATTTTACATATCCAACTCTATGAATATGATTTTTTGTGTGGATGGAATTACACCATACATTGTAGACCATTTAACAATGTTACATTTCACAGGGATCATATTATTTAAATCGAAAATGTTAAAGGAAACAATTTAGGGAATGGTGCAGGTGAAAATGTTATATTAATAAATAAGAGTGATAATGGAAAATATGGACTTATTTTTATTGTTATATATAACATCAATGATGGTTTTATGGTCACTGGATCTCCGAAAATTGAAATTTTGATCTATGAACCATTAGAAGATGAGAAGGATACATGAATAGACACATTTACATAAGACAATATCATCCCCATCAATGATCCATTAAGACTTTTTCATAATGTTTTGAATGTGATTATGAATATTTCACCAAAAATGGGAGCCCATATATCATTACTTGTGCCAATAGGTGGTAGATACACATGGGTGACATTTTCATTTTAGAAAAGATAAAAATGAGGACGATGATGGTTTCCCCATCAATATAATAATATTTATGTAAAATAATTATACTAATTTTATTATTTTAATATCTTTATAAAATATTTATTGGTGGTGGAAAAGGAAATAATCTTTATGAACTCAATTAATATGGTTGCCTCTTCCATGGGAATTATTTTTTGGATCTCAATAAAGGCATATTTGTTTAGTTTTTTGGTAAGATCATAACCTATAGTTCATAGATAATGGTGTTTTGTAGTTATTTAGATATATTTTTCTCTAGATTATGTGGTAAAATTGGGTGGATAAGTTAAGGGGTCAATGGATCCTCTTATAAGTGAGAGGAGTGAAAACATTGAAAATATTTTTACCATAAGATAACATTAATGTAATTATAAAAGTGCAATAGATCCAATTTGAAAATTATTCTATGATATTACAATTGAGTTTCAAAATACACTATTATGATCAAATTTATAAAAAATTTAGTTTTATTTGTGGCCTTATAACATAGATTAAACATTTATCACATTTAATATTAACCATGACAACAAATTTTTTTATCAACGTAAAATATTATTATTACTATAAATAATATGGAACTTGTTACCCAATTTGAAAAATATTATTCCAAATATGAAATATATTTTAGTAATATTATATTTATATAGTTAGGAAAAATTGCTTTTATATAAATATGTAAAAAAGAAAACATAAAACATTTTATTAGAGAAATTTCTTTTGTTAGAATAAAAATATATTTATAGAAAAATTCTTCATAGTGTTAATTATAAATAATTTTTTTGTATTATGATTAATAAAAGGAGTGTTATGTGACGTTAAAATCAACAAAAAATCATATAAAACCTTGTAAATACTTAATTATATCAAAGGATACAAAATATATCTTTTTTTAAAATTTAATATCACTTAGGATGAAAATGTCATAAATTTAGTTTTAAATTCAACAAAATATTTAAAATGACATTATTTTACAACTTATTTATATATATATTTTTTAAAAAATATTTTAAAAAATTGATGTAATTATTTTATCCTTATGATTTTATAAAAATTATAGTATTTTAAAAATCTAAATTTTACAGTACTTTCCCAAAATCCAACTGTTTTATAATAATATTAAGAATCCCAATTAAGCTAATTTTTGCATGATAAACAAGAAATTAAGTTCTTTTATACAATAATTTTTTAAAAGTTTTGAAATATAAATATTAAATATTAATACATAATATAAATAAAATATTCTATGATAGAAAGATGACTTTTAAAAAATTAATCTTTTAAAATATTATTTCAATTCAATTAATAATGACTGTTAATCTATTTTTTTAACATTGAAACATGTTATTAGAATAATTAATTAAAAATTGAAAATTTAATTTAAAAAATATATTACATGACCATTAAAAATGGTTCTTTGAAAATTTTCTCGTTCAAATATAAATGGTTTCAATCATGTCAAATTAATTATTTATCTTCGAAAATTTAAATTTAAAACAATTTGTTGTTATTAAAGAAAATAATATAATATTATTGTTATGTAAGGTCTTAAAATATATTTTTATTGTAAGTGATTTTATTGTTTGTTTATATACATGAGGTTTTATACTCATTTCCCATTTCTAATGATGATTCTCAATGTACACTCTAAATAAAATAATTTTTACCTTACATTATCATAATGTGTATGTTGGTTCATTTTAATTTCAATTTACTAACTATAGAAGGTAGATAAAAATTATTTATTTAAGGGAAAATATATACTAAATATCAGAGGGTTACATTCTCTCCCATAAATAAATTATGTTCTCATATTTTCAGTTTTTTCTTAAAATGATGATTCTATATAGGTAAAATCTCTAATGTAGATTTTATGAATGGAAAAAATTTCTATGTGAATATTTGGAAACATAATATTTGTAAAACCATTTAATTTTTTAGAATAATACATATACTTTTGAATGATTTTCTAAAAATATTACCCTGATTGCTGAGTGATATTTTATGTAATGACATGAATAGTTATAAATAAAATTTCCCTTTTAAATTTCATTAAATGTATTATTATTTAATATAGTCATAAAAAAACACACACTTATTTGGTTTTAATATATTTTATTTTATTTAAATGACCATTATGAATCATTACCATTGATGATATAGACATTGAAATGAGATCACATGATTTATATAAATATATGGTTCTAACAAATCCAATTGACACAGAAAAATGATGCGGTGGACTCAATTAATAGTATTATACCTTATGAATCCCATTTATCAAAGATTTTGAGAGAGATAGAGTCTATTTTATTTCCCCTTGACCAAGCCAAAGCTGATATTCAACAAGTTAGTTATGATAATCCCCATTTATGGGAGAAGTTGAAGCTCATCGAGATCATAACCCAAACCTTGTTCGCTAAACCACCCCATGAAAATATCACCATCTCACACCATACCCTTAGGAAGATTTCTAATGTATTTAAGGTATATGTAACAGTACTCTAGAAATTTTAGTATGTAAATTATATTTTTTCAGAATAATGGATAGTTTTCATCCTATTATTGTTACTTTATGAATGTTTTATATTTTTGTAAAACAAAAAAAAAGAGAATTTTTTGTTAATATTAAAATTCAATTATGGAATTTATTGTTATGAAATAATTGATTTTTGAATTGAATAATATTTTTATAAAATTTTATTATTAAATAATGTTTATCCAATATAGATTTTCATATCATTTTTATGTGTCCAATGTAATTTTTTATGGGTTTGAAAACTGTTATTGTCAAAAATACCCAACATCTCTCAATAAATATTGATTCTTATTTTAAAATTGAAAATAAAAATATTAAGAAAATTATTTAGATAAAATGAATGTTAATTTTGGAATCAGGGAATTATAATTAGCCAATAGTGATTTTTTTATAATTTTTCGAGACATTCAAATTTTCGGGTAAAAATTAAATACAAATTAAAAATACTTTTTGTATTATAAACTCATAATTATAAAAAAGTGATGTAATAAATACAATAACGTGTATCGATGAAAAAATTGATGTTTTTAATTTTAAATAATATTATTTTATGTTTTTTTACTTATTTTATAAAGACTCTATGAATCCTCCATACCATTAATATATTTTATGGTTTTAAAATCAGTTCATTAAGGGTATGAATCACTTACACATAATAAAGGGAATTATTTTATAATTATCTCCCATTTTCCATATAAAATTATGGAAACCACTTCTATTTAGATGAAACCATGAGAAAAAACCATGTCATGGTTTGGGGTTTTTGTTATTTTATTATATAGAGTCCAAAACCAAAGTTTGAGAAATGATAAAGAATTACCCACTCATTTTCTCTATAAGGACACCCAATATACAATTTTTAATCACTAAAAATTCTTCATTCATGTCCTTAATCTCCCATCCTCTCCCTAAAGTCATTCCAAGTCTCCTTATGCTCTCAAGAAACCCCTAAAAATCATTTTGAGTCACATACTCAAGTAAGGGATCTTTTTCATTATCCTCTTTTTAAAAGTATCTTCATTAAATTGTTTCTTGTATCTTAATTTCTTATGTTAGGATAAGTTATTCAATATCCCAATTATATTCCAATTTATTTAAAAAATGTAAGATACCCTTTTATCTCTCATCATCCAATTTTATTAATTTTAATGGGACACTGTTGTGCTGCTGGAATTTCACCATGATTTTCAATGCCAAAAGAACATTGTAGAGAATACCTTACCCATTTACTATCAAGGTTATTCCCTTTTATATACTTATACCTTTTTACATTATAATTTCATGTATTTATTCAACACTTATTTATCATGTAATAACACCTAAGGAATAATGAATCCATGTTCTGTGATCTATGTGGCACACTTAAGAATGAGAATGAAATGAATGTGATAGGTGTGTCAGAAATTATATAGCGCTCCAATTAATAGGGTAATGTTTTGTCTCATGAGATGTTATTTTAGGATTGGGATTGAACCTAATTCCTTTGTGTTACTTTTTCCATCTTGATTTCTTTAAATTTATCCTTGACCATTTTTTATGATGTAGTGTTCTAAACTGTTACCACATTTCCCATGTTTCTATTATATTTATCATGCTCTATAATGTCTAAATTTTTATCCTTCTTTTATGCCCCAATGTTATTACTATTGTCTAAAATTTATTATTATCTTCATTTTATTTCATATTTATTCCCTTACTAGGATTCTTATTACACCACTTTCTAATCTGTTTCCCCAAGTTACCCCATGCAGATTTTAGTGCAAGAATATAAAGCATATTTTCAATAATAAGTTGTTTTGCTATTTTAAATTATATAATGAACCTAACTCTCAAAGACACTAAAATTATCAATCATCAGGGTTGTATTATGTTTAAATTTATTTAATAAATCATAAATTAATGTTTAATAAATAAAATTCCTTTCTTAGTTGGTATCAAAGGGAATAGTTTAGTTATTTTCCAGATTATGATTAAAAAACTGGAGAAAAAGCCTTATGGATAAGACTATGTATATGAAAACATCACTTAATATTGATAAGTTTATATTATGTGGTTTATCAAGAAAATATATCCCCATCTAGATACTATAAGTGTATATGTATGTGGCACATAATTACATAGGGGTAAACCCCTAAAACCTCGTGTGGAGCTAGACTCGACTGAGAACTAGTGAATGAAAACAGGCCTTACTACACACAAATTTTGAAACTCTACCAGGATATGATTTTTAAAAATAATAAGATCATCATGAACCATTATTAAGGGAATAATAAAATTTCCTTTTGAATATATATTTAGAAATAGATCATGGATAAAATATATTGCATCCATAAAATTCATAAGTTAATAAAATATAAGAAAATTTTATGTTATCCCTTTAATGTCACTGGATTCAGGGTTATGTTATTAACAATATAAAATAATCATCTGTAAATTTTCTTTATTTTTTTTCCAATTGATAAAAATGGGAGGAATCAAGTATACAATTAATTCATCGGGTAATGTGATGATTATCCCAATGAGATGACCATACTGATTGGAGTGGGAATAAAAAAAATTTGGTTCATATGATCATAGATAATTTGGGTTTTTAATAGAATCATGGATCAGGAGGAGAACCCAAATCCCCCTAAGAAAGAAGAAAAATCTAATCAAGACCTTTATGGAACAAAGGGATTCAAATTTTAATGCACTATATCATCTCTTAACCATGGAATAATGGATCAAACCCATTTTAAGGATAATCTCCATCCTTTAATGTTTTGAGTGAGAAGAGGTTCTACTTAAATTTTATCTTATGGATGGAGAATATGATCACTGGTGAACATTGATCCATAATACAAATCTTGAGTAAGAGATTTAATTGACTAGATGGAAGGAATTTTGGAAAAAAATTGATTAATATTTTCTCCTCACTCTTCACCATAAAATTGAAAGGGGTTTCCATACACTTACGAAAAATGATGAAAATATATCAAGGAAAAAGAGGCTTACCAAAAAATACATCCATGATACCCTTTGGAATTGTCCTTACCCTCGAATACAATGTCGACTGATTCTTTGGTGGGCTAAAATATATTATTAGAAAATTCATAGTGATCCAAGACTTTGGTTTTTATGAGGAAATTGTTTGATGTGACATCAAATTCAAAATCGATATCGCTGAAACTCAAGGGTATCACAGGGATAAGAAGTTGAAAGAGGAGATTAATTATAGAGGTCTGATGAACAAATATAAGGGTTCTAAAAAGTTTTAACATCCCAGATGACAAAGTATGGGAAGGAATTTCCCTATAAATTGTCTAAGGGGGTTGAAAAAATATATATGTGTGAGAAGAATGGGAACCTAGCTAGCGATTACCGACAGGATAAACCCACTAATGTGATGGAGAAAAAGAATTCCCTAGTAAACCCTCAATGCATTGTTTATTGTTTAACTATAAAGAAATAGGGAACTTTGAAAACCAATACCATAAGAAATAGGTTTTTTGAGACAACCAATATCCTCCAATGAAGTAGTGGTGAGATTTTTTCTAAACATCCCCTGTGGTTTATCCCGACAACAAAGTGGTGAAAAATAGTCTTATTATTCATTGAATAATAGAAAACTTACTTTTTTGAATCTAGTTCAACAAATTTTATCATATCACTAATGTTTAGTAGAACAATTCAAACTGCACCACAAAGTGTAGAAGTATATCTATCAGTGAAAATAGATAAGGGGGTAATTATTTCATCCTAAGTATATAACTCCTCCCCTGTCAAAAACCGTGGTCAGAACATCCCAACCAACATTGTAATACTCTATTTTGTACAATTTGATACAATTATTGAATGGAATGGATTTCCCTATATAGATACAACACAATTTTCCATGAGAATGAAATCACTCTACATATTGAAAATCAACCCCTGATTCTATATAAGTGTTAAGAGGAGGATGAATCTTATTTACCACCAAGATATAAATCATTGATATTATTTCCCTATGACCATGTTTATATATCCTAAATGATTAACTCTAATGAAAATACCATCCTCAAAGACATGCTTATTGGGATGAAATAAGATTATGTGTTTCTTTAGGAATTTCCTAATATTAATCTTAACCGATAGGTTAAATTATCAATCGGGCTTATACCCAGGGAATTTCCATTATTGAAGAAAACACAAGGAATGGCTATTTTTGAACCCAAGAATCTGATGAAAACACTATAGTAGAATTAGGATAAAAGGTTCAAACGCCCAAGTGCTTCACTATGGGGTGGATCAGTCCTCTTCATCCAGAATAAGGATAGATCAATGCACCTTTGTATTGATTATCGTGAGCTCAAAAAGATTATAATAATGAACCAGTATCATCTAACATAGATTAATGAATTATTAGATTAACTATATAGAGAACAATACTTACCCAAGGAGGATCTATAGTCAAGATGTTATCATGTTTTGGTGGAGAAGGATGATATCCCCAAGGATTCTTTTCCTATAATATATGAGAACTATGAGTTCCTAGTAATGCCATTCACACTCACTAATTATCTATAAATCTGCATAGATGTGATGAATAGTGTATTTAGATATTACATTGGAAAATTTTTGGTAGCCTTTATATATGATATTTTAATATTCCTCAAAACCAAGGAGGATCATAAGGGGTATCTAAACACTGTGCTAATGACCTTATTAAAGGAGAAGATTTATACCATGTATGATAGATGTGAGTTCTGGTTAAAGGATGTATCATTGTTGTGTAATATCATCACAATATATGGGATATAGATGGACCCTTCAAAGATATATTAATTTTAAGGATGGAAGAGGCCAACATCTATGATAGATATACATAGTTTATAAGGAATAGCTAGGTAATATCATCGATTTATGAGAAATTTATTATGATTGTCAAAACCAATAACCGAGATAACTCAAAAGGGAGTAATGTTTTCATGAAATGATAACTGTGAAGAGATATTAATGGAGATGAAAAGGAGGATTATCACTACACTTGTTCTCACACTACCCATAAGTGGAAAACATTTTGTAGTATTCAGGAACAATTCATTGAAGAAGATATTGGGTTTTGTTTTAATGTAGAATGAAAAACTCATTGTTTGTTCTTTAAGGCAGTTGGGTGTTCAAAAAAAAATAACTACCTAATTTATGATATGTAGTTGGATGTAGTGATATTCTATTTGTAAATATTGAAACATTATCTCTTTGTGGAGAAATATATTCACATCATAAGAGTTGAATATTTTCTAGTGAATATGGATAGAGATGGTTAAAGAATATGACTACTCAATCCAATTCCATCTTAGTAAAGAGAATAAAATGGAATACAATCTATGAAAAAAGTATCCACCAATTTTATAGTTGATGCGAATTTAGAGGGATTTTATTTTCTTAAATTTGAAATGGATGGACATGAGAATCATAAAGTAAGCTATATCAACATTTCTTTTACAAATGACATATCAACCATACCTTTTGGAGAGGATAAACAATGTTCAAAGTGATATTTTTGGAATTCATAAGAAAGTGGATACTATAAGAAAAGGTAAATCCATAGAGTAAAATGTTAATGAATATGGACTTGGGATATTTGGTTCATGACTGTGTGTACCATCAAATCATGAGTTAAATATTGAATGGTTGGATGATAAACATAGTTTTACATTCCCTATTCACCAAGGAAGAAAACAATATGTATTAAGATATATGAGAGAACTATTTTGTGGACAATATGATGAATAAGATCCCTAAATATACATTAGTGTTCCTAGTATGATAGAATGTGTAGGCCAAAAAGAATAAGTCTAAAGGGATTATGCAACCACTACCCATACCAACATGAAAATGGGAAAATTCACCATGGAATTTTTCACTATTCTTATGAATACATAGAGATGGAATAATGTTATATGTGTTGTGGTTGATCATCTTATAAAGACCACACACTTCATAGTGATTAGGGAGGGTTTCTCACTGAATCAATATGCATGGATATACATCAGAGATGTTTTCAGGTTTCATGGAGTAACACTATTGATTGTATCTGATCAAGAACCAAGATTCACTTCCATTTTATAGAAAAGACTCCAATATATTATAACAATTTAGCTGAACATCATCATGGATTATAAAACCAAAGAATATGGCTAATCTGAGTAGAAAATACATACAATTGAGGATTTGTTGAGAGAAAAATCAATTGATTTCAAAAGAGGATGGTGTCAACATCTTCCACTGGTCTAGTTATCTTACTAAAATAGTTTCTAATAAAGCACACAAATAGCTCCCTATGAATATATTTATAGGAAGTGTTATAGAAAACCACAATTCTAGGATGAATTTGTGGAAAAAACTAATTGGTCTTCAAATGGTTGAGAAAAATATTGAAAATTTTAATACCATTCAACAACACATCAAGGCTTATCATAGTTGATAGAAGAGCTATGTGGAAAATCATAGATGAGTATTAATATTTTATGTTAGAGAGATGATATTCCTCCACATTTCATTATGGAATAAAGTTATTATATATGTGAACAAGGGAAATATTAATACAATATACATTGGCCCCTTTGAGATCCTTTATCACTTTGGAGTGTTGGAAAATTGACTAGCACTCCCACTTAACTGGTTTCAACTACTTAATGTATTCCATGTATCCTTCTTGAGAATGTATATACCAGACCACATCTGGAGGTTATAATTTTGGAGAATGATTATTCTTATGAGGAGAAGTTGGTGAAGATCATATATGGTAGATACACGATTCTATGAAATAAGAAAATGCACCTTGTCAATGTGTTGTGGAGAAACTACATATTTGATAAAGAAAAATGGAATCTAGAGGAAGTGATATAAAATAGATTTCCTAATATATTTTAGTGTGAGAAAATAATATTTCATGGGAAAAATTTCTTAACGGGGTATGATTGTAATGTCACAAACTGTTATAAATAAAAGTATACTAGAAATTTAATTAAATGTCTTATTATATTACATGGATATAGAAAACACATAAACTTATATGTTTTTAATATACCCTATCTTATTCAAATTATGGTTAAGATTATTTATAGTTGATAATATAGCTATTGAATAGTGAGGACATGATTAGTATAAATATAGGGCTTCAACAAATCCATTTGACACAAACAAAAAAAGTGATGGCCTCAACTTGTAGGATTATACCATATAAACTCCATTTTTTGGAGAATACAAGAGTGGTGGAATAACTAGGATTTTACAATGAGAAATCCCAATATGGTATCCAATAACATAAGAATTATTGAAACTACTTATGGGAGAAATTCATGCTCATTGAGATCACGACACAAACCATGTTCAGTGAACAGCCCCATGAAAATATCACCCCCACACACCTTACTCATATGAATTTTTCATGTGTATTAAAGGGATATGTATGAAGAACCAAGAAATATGTGTATGCATATTATTTTTTAGATAATAATGAATAAATTTATCATCCTTTTATTGTTACTTTATAAATTTTTTAAACAATAATTCAAAAATACTATTTTTAGGTCATATTCAAATTAAATTAAATAATTTATTTTGATCAGTCAATGGATTTTTGAAATAAAAGATATTTTAATAAAATATTATTATTAGATATTTTTTATAAAATATAAATGATCGTATAATATTTATATAATCTAATGTAATTTTTATAGGGGTGTGAAAACTTTTACTCTCATAAAGCCCAACATTTATCAAAAAATGTTGATTATTATTTTAAAAGTGATAATATATATATATATATATAATGAATATTATTTATTTAATCAAAGAAAAAATATTTTATAATTGTGATTTTTAATAATTTTCTTAAAATGTCAAATATTTATGGAAAAATTAAATTCAATATAAATATAATTTTTGAATAATGACTTCATAATTACTAAAAGGTGATTTAATAAATAAAATTAATGGTATAAATGACCAAATATATGTTTAATATTTAATATAATTATATTATATTTTAATTTTATTAATTCTATAAAGCCATTTTGACCCCCCCAAAACCATTAATATTTTTTAATGTATTAAAATCATTTCCTTAATGAAATGACACACTTACACAAGAGAAAGGATTTTATTTTATTAATTTCGTCCATTGGACATATAAACTATTAGAAACTAATCCCATTTTCAATATACCATGGGTAAAAATCATGGTATGGTTTGTGGTTTTGGTTATGTTATTATATATATTTGAAAACCTATGTTTGAGAAATGATAAATAATTCCCCAATCATTGCATATATAAACCCACCCAATATTCCATTTATCTTCACTAAAAATCATTGGATCACTTTTTTTACTCTTCCTTCCAATCTCTATAGTCATCCTAAGGCTCCTCCATGCTCTCAAGAACCCCCTATTATGCTTTTTGAATCACACACTCATGTAAAAGATATTTTCATTGCTACTATTTATTAAAGTGTCTTATTTACCTTATAATATGGAAATTAATTTCTCTATTATGGATATGTTATTATATATCCTTACAAATAAAAAATATAATTCAATATATTGAGATACCCCTTTTATATCATCAACCCATTTTATGAATTTTTAAACGATGCCGATATGCTGTGAAAATTTCTCTATGATTTTCCAAGCCAAAATAGTTGTGTACTAAATAAAATACCCATTTTATACAAATGGTGTTAACCTTTATAAAAATATACATCTTTATCTTGTGAAATACATGTATTTATTCCACAATCCTTAATCAACAAATAAAATATTAGGATGAAAGAATCATTGTTGTATGATCTATATTGCATGATGAAGCATGAGAATGAAATAAAAGCGATACTTCCACCTAGAATTTTATTGATCTCCAAGGAATTGGGTAATGTTTATTCTCATGAGATATTATGTCGATAAATAGAGTTAATTTTATTCCATTATGGTAAGTCTTCTATAATTAAGTCTCGGTATTTATTCCTGAACTATGTTTATGTTGTAGTGTTTTAATTTGTTGCCACATTTTCCATGTGACCTTTCTGATTACATTGATATATCATATATCATTATTCATACTCATTTTATTCCCCATTGATATTCCTATATTATAACATGTATTATTAACTTCATGTAATTCCACGTTGGTTCCATTAATGGGATTTATATGTCACCCTTTTCTTATGTATGTCCCATGGTTTTCCCATGCATTTTTAAGTGCGCTTATATAAAGGAAGATTTCAATAAAAATGTTTTTTTTCAATTTTAATTTTTTAATGTACCTAATTTACAAGGTCACAAGACTTATCGATCTTATGGTTTGTATTATGTTTACTTGTAAGTAATAAATTGTGAATTAATGTGTAATAAATAGAAGAAGTGTAATATTTTCTATGTAATACATGATAAACATATCTTACTCTTACTTGTGTATGAGTAATTTTTTTATTATTGGGATGAAGAAGGCAAGAAACTGGTATTACATTATTTATTTCCATTATAGAAGAATAATTTAACCATTTGGATGTATCTTTTGATCAATTTTTACCATTGATTGATCTCTCACTCAAAACAATGAATTATGAAGATGGATTATTCATCCATGGAGAACTAAAATCATCTTAAATATATAAAAATATATTCAATGGATGACAAATAAATTAATTTATTTCTTTCTAATTACAAAAACCAATGTGGTTAATAGAGGTTAATATAATTTTCAATATGAATAAATCTTAATATTATAAAATAATACATTAATCCTAAAATCATTAAAAATAACTGTAACAACCCAAAAATTTATAAAATAAATTCCCTATTTAAATGGGTATATTTATTATTATTAAATGATGTTATAGAAAGCACATGTTGTACTTAAGTTATTTTAGAGAATTATATATTATATCAAGTTAGATTTAAAAGAATATTAATCATCATATCCATTCACAGTATAGATATTTTATAGTGACTGTACGATTTTTATATATCAAGCATTATGATAAATTCAAATTGACATTGATAAAGGAGGAAATGGCCTCAACCAGTGAGATCAAACCAAATAAACACCATTTATTAGAGTATCTGAGGGATAAAACATTAGTGGGCTTTTCCCACAACCATTTTTAAGATGACATTCAAAAACTAAAGCAAATTTTTTTTTACATAATATGTTAAAGATTGCTGTTATCATGAGCAAAACGTTCTTTTCCTAACCACCCAAAGAAAATCCTACCCTCGCACACCTAACCCATATGATATATGCTAGTGTAATAAGGGATTATTTATCTAGTACCTAAAACTGTTAATTTTTTTATTTTTATTTTTTTAAAAAAGAATAATTATTTTATCTTTTATTATTATTTCTTTTTAAATGATTAGATAATGAGTTTGACAAATAAATAGATATTTCTACGATGAAAATAATATTGTATTTTTTTTAAATATAATATTTCAATCAAGAAACTATTTTTTATGAAATCATTTAATTTCATAAATAAAAGTAATTTTAATAAAAAATTATTTTTCAATAATATTTTCTAAATATAAATTATAATGTAATTTTAGAAGGTAAATGCCATTTTTATAAGGTCCAGGAAACTATAATTGTTAAAAAAAATCAATAAATGGGGATTTTTCATTTTACAGTATAAATTATCATATTAAAGGTTTTAATTTGATAAAATAAATTTTAATTTTTGAAATAATCATCCTAAAATTATCAAATTGTTATTTTTTATAATTTTCTATGACATATGATTTTTTTGGTAAAAATAAAATAATATAAAATAATATTTCATGTATTATAAAATTATAAAATCCCACCAGTGATGTAAAAAATAATTTAAATAGTACCCACAACCCATATTATTTTTCACATTTAAAATAATTAGTTTTTATGATATTTGATTAATTTTATAAAGTCATAATGGATCCTCCAAAATCTATATTTTATTTAAATGTTTTAAAATCAATTAATTATAAACATGACCCTCTTCCAAAACCCAAAAAAATTATTTTAATGTTTTATGGTCATATAATTATAAAATAATGAAAACTAATACTTTTTGTAATATCCCATGTTCAAAATCCATACGAAAGGTTGCAGTTTTGATTACATTATCATATAGTGTCTAAAACCTATGATATAAAATTAATAAAAAGTTCTACTATATTTCTCTATATAGACCCACCAACCATACCTTCCCTTTCACTAAAAACTATTGTTTCATAATTTTACTCTTAACTTCTCTCTTTAGATCCCTACAAGGGTTACCCAAGATCTTAAGAGGCCTCTCCCAATCATTTAAAAGAAACCTCTTAGGGTAGAGATCCCCTACATCACATCCTTATTCAAAACACTTATTTATGTAATGCCTTTTGATTTCAAATTTTTAATGTTGGAGTATGTTTTCAAACATACCTATTATTAGAATTAGGATTACCAAGTAATTGGTGAGAACTGTAACTGTAACGCCTCGACCCCAGTTACCCAGTGTCTTGCATTATTACATAACATTGGAATGATCACAAAGGATCACATCTCGAAAGACCAATTAGTTTAGTAGTCTTGGAAACACTAAATATATACATAAGTCTTACATTAAATCCTAAAAAAACTACAACAACATCTTATCTTTATATCCCCTCATACTATCCCTGCTTTCTATTAATAAATTACTTCTTCATAATCATGGGAAAAATAAAATATTTAAAGGGGTGAGATCAGATGCTCAGTAAGGATAACATTATAGTAGAAGCTTTCATAGATAAGCATAAACACTTAAGGCAGTTTATAACTAAAACAAAAGCCTTTTAAACTTGAAATTCAGCATAAAATGGAAAAGATAAAATAAAATAATTCCATTTAATTACTCACATGGATATTCTACTAGTCGAATGATCTCATACAATATCAATAACCACTTTTATAATGATGGAATGCATAATGCCAGACTATCATAACCACATAGCCAAGGACTCGTGCCAAGACTACAAATAAGATTTTGCCAAGGCCTTGTGCCAAGACACTAGTTTGTCTCATTAGACCTACCGATGCATCGAGGAGCTATAGCGGGCTCCACCCGTCACTTATAAAGTCCAATTCATTCCTCATATGAACAGGTTTAAACATAACATAAACATTTGTATTAAAACTAACATATGAAATGCCAATAATTTAACCACAAACCATGAATGGTATAAAAATAGCACATCCACAATCAAAAATATCTCATTCGATACAATATGGAAGTTTTTATTGTATCACATTAACCTCAATCAATTATAATGAATGATATTGACATAGATGAAAATAATCTTCAAAACTATTTGAGAGAAATATCTCCCTTTTTCTTGAAATCATTTAAAAGTCACACTATTTGTCAAGAAGCCATTTAAAAATATATTTTTGAATCAAAGTGTCCCATACCACTTTGAAAATATTAAAAGGAGTTTTGATTTTAAAACTTTAATGTCCATATAAATAAATCCTTAAAACAATTTTTAAAACATGGACATTAATGAGGAAGATTTAGAAGAATAAGTCTTTAAAACATTTAAAAATGGTATTTTAGTTAGAGTTTATAACCAAAAGTGAGACACTTGAATACAAATAATTGAGGAAATAAAAACATTTTAATATCATGAGAATAAAGGAATTCATGATATACGATGTCAAAGTACATTATATACACCACATAAAAGTGATTTGCTGTATAACAACAAAGAAGTCTCAATGGAATGTAAATTGAGATGAAATCTCTCATAAAGGTCGTATCCTTAGATTAAGGATAAATAAACGACATAGTTATGTGTGAAAAATATAAATACACTAAATATGATTGGACATTCAGTGTAAAAAAATCAAAGGACATTCACACATATTCTTGTAAAAACAACACCAATGAATTGGATGTTTATCTCAACAAATCGAGATTGAGTAAAAATTACTCTTATCAAGTTCATACCGATGACGTGATAATTTATAAATGAAGTTATTATGTGTATCAAAAGTATATTCACAGAAATGGTATTGTAATTTATGACATAATCAAATGAATATAGATTCTACACATAATCTTGGAGTAAAATAATCAATGTAGTATGCATAAAGCCGAATGAGTGGAAATTGAAATTTCAAATTCCCTTATCGATTAGGTAACTTATGAAACATAAACCCATGAAAAAAGGATCATAAAATGATGCTTTAAATACCCTTAAATTAAAGTATATTACACAATTAATACAATCATGGGTAATACACATACACCACATGCAATAAATAAGTGGTGGACAAAGGAATTCACACGAAACTAAGAGTGAGATAAGAAACCCCTTACTTTGAACTTTTTCCTTTGTCGATGGTAGTTTAACCTCCTTTATAACGGTTAAATAATTTTTATTGAATTATACAAGAATAATTTACATTAATATGATATCATATATGATCTTTTAACATTGATTTGTTAATAATATCTTAGAATTATCGTCATTTCGGGTGTTAACGGGTTCATTTTACTTTATATTCTTTGTTATGTGAGCCATATTTGTTATTAATGGGATCTATATTATAAATATCCATAATGATATCAAGTCCTTTGATACTATTTTTAAATAATCAAATGATAGTTATACTTTAATGGATATGATGGAGAATGAATCTCATCGCGTTCGTGGAGACGGTAGTCCGTATGTACGCACGAGCGACAATATCATTCTTTTGATATTAAAATAATATATAATTTGATGGTATATCATATATAAAGAATCATTATAATGTTATATTTATTATTTACATGAGTTACACATCATTATTATACCCATCCAAAATAATAATATATTGAATAACAATTACACCACGACGGGGAGACGGTATGCCGTACGTACGCACGTATGGTGACATGTTATTCAAAGGGTGGATAGAATAATGAATATGGTTGTAACATGTTTATAATAACATCACAATATATATATGATACTGGAGATATTATTTTAGAATGGTAATAACAAAGAAAGACGAAGTGGAAGAAGAAAGGAACTTGAAAAGGGGTGGTGAAAACATTACCTCTTCTTCGGGTTCTTCCTTTTGATTTGATCAAAAGGGCTCCATAGGATGGATTTATGATCAAAATAAGGCCTCTAGGTTGTATTGAGGGAAGTTTAGAGAGTATTTGGTCTGGGGTTGGCCGATCCAAAATGCTTTGAAGGTGTGAAGAAATGAGAAGGAGGAGTGCCCTTTTATAAGAGGGGTGAGGGGCCCCTTTGGAAAAGCTAGAAATATTAATTTATAATAAATTCATATTAGGTTTATAATAGATCCAAAGTTTATTATTCAATGGATAAGGTGGGTATGGGTCTAAAAACATAAAAACAATAGAATTTAGACAGGTTTTGGTTACTATATTAACCTTATCATTAAATATTAACTCTTAGTTAATTAGTTTGACATTTACCATGTCACTTTGTATTTTTATATTATATAGTTAATAAACTTAGTATATACATCCAAGAGACCCCCAAGTGGTCCTTTAATGATATAAATATCATGATATAAGTCTCCTGGAAGAACCTTAGATTTTTAGGAATTAAATATCAACTAATAATATAATATTTGTTTAAAAACTCTTTAATGTCCATTTTTACACTATTCAATAGTTGAATTTTTTTGAAACACATAAAAGAATTATTACTTCGAAAAAAGATAATTAAATAAACCCTAATATATCATATTAACCTATAAAATTAGTTTAATTCAATTAAAGTCTCATATTATATTTATTTGGGTATTTATAATATCAATTATTCACATTTTTCACTATTATGGTAATTACTTCATCACCATTGTGTCATAAATAAATTACTTTATTTAATTTATAAAAATTATAAATAAAATATAATTATGTAGGAAATATTTTTATATTTCTAATTAATATTTATAGTATAAATTACAAAATATATAACCCTATTTAACAATTGTTTTGCTAAAAGATATATGCTTGTGTCATTTTTGTATTCATTTTAACTTAATTAAAATAAAGTGTCCCTATCACTTACAAGTGGATCCATGGGGTCCCAAAATTGACCCAAAGATGATCATGGTAGGAAATGTATCTACCAATAAGGTTAAAACACGTTTTAGGATAATTTAGTATTATTATAATATTATTTTAACCCTTATTTACCAGATTTACCCTTAACGATGGTAAATAAAATATTTACCGAAGTAATTATTCAAAATGACTAAAAATAAAAGTTACCTATTTACACAATTGGAATTTCTGATTACAAATATGGAATACATTTTTCCAAATTCAAAACACAGAAGTGGCAGAAATTAATTTAAAATTAATTCCCGCTGTCAAAACAAAAAGTGTGTTTTTAAGATATATTAACTATCAAAAGATTGATACTTGTTTATGTTCGGTTTAATTGTGAAATTATGTTCGATGACCAACATTGTATTAAATGATAAAAATATATTCTAAATATACTTTAAAACCACTCAAATTAATAATTTATCACTATTAATTATTTTTATTAAAAAATATTTTTTTAATTAAAATTTAGTAATTTTCACTATTCATCAAAATATGAAAGTTAGCCGAATAGTACCAAAATTTCACCCTAGGCTAATTTCGATATTCCAAATCCAAAAATTAAGTCCATTTTGAGAGATAGAATTTATAAAATTTCAAAAAGTAGGTATTACTATTCATAACAGCTAGTTTGATTGGTTGTGGTGTGTTAGAATCTCGAAGTTGCGTACAATGCACGCCATTGAATTATTCGAAGGAAAACGTACCGTGGAAGCTTAGGGTGTTACATTCTCACCTCCTTCAATAAATTGCATCCTCGCAATTTTTAAAATTGTGCTTGGGAATATAATGGAAAGTCCCACATCGGAAAAATAGTCAATAAAACTATCACTTTAAAAGAAAGGAAGAGAGGTATAAAGGTCAACCAGGATAACCCATACTCGGATTACATGTAAGAAAACATGGATATGGATGATAAAAAAAGTGTCAAGTTCTGATGGAGAGGGATAGAAATCATGATCAGGAGAATGTTAACAATAAGAAAACCACAAACTTGTGTTGGGACAAACGACCATTAGTCTCCTAGTAGGAAAGTAAACGGACAACATTTTTTTGTTTTAAGTTACATTACATAAGGATGAGGAATTCATTTATGATATTAACAAAGAACATAAAGATATATACTTACTTTTTAAGTAGAGTTTCATTATTTAATAACTTTTTAACACTAACTCATTTTTTGAACAATGAGTATTCAAGAAGACTTGGTCAAAATGGAAGAGGTAGAATAAACTTCTATAGAAATACATGATCCACGTAGGATAAACTATATATTTACCTTGTCTTTAGAGATTAATCAAAACCAAAATGGTTAGTATAATATCTGATGACCCCCCAAATGGATATTTCATTTGAGAGAAAAAAACTAATCTTAATTTATAAAATTAAACCATCAATACCCCAAAGTTAAATAAATGACATTAAATAATAAATTGTCCATAAAATCCTTCAATATAATCCAAACTAATATTGAAACTCAATACTTATAAGAATGTAGTCCTCCAGATTAAATTGTATCTCCAAATGACATTAATTACTCATAAAGTCACATACTTAGAAGTAATTAACCTAATCATTTCCATAACCAACCCAAATCACTATAAATCCACAATAAAAACATAGATTAAAATCCACCATTACTCCTCAAATGAAATCCCATACTACTCCATTTTCCATTGGAATATAGTGTTCTCAACAAAGCGAACAACTTCCAAAATAACATTTATCACTTTATCACCAAATCATTTTCCTATACTAAGGGTATTCATTTGATAAGACATAAGATCCCAAATCAAATTATTATTGATCAATAAAATCATTTAACTAAAAATAATAGTCACACTAACCAGGGACTTCATGTAGTCCAGTGGTAGGTGATAAATCCCACTCTCACTTTGGTTGTGGGTTTGATTCTCACAACTTTGTCCGACGTGACAGGTTGTCACCCGGTCTACGTGTTGTCTTTTTTTCAAAAACTATATTTTATAACATTACCATAAATAATTTAACCACAAATGTTATATCATACCTTGCATTTTCATCCCAAATTATAATAACTTATAATTCTCTCAAACCCCAATGATCATATAAGACCAAATGGTTATTTATAACTATATCCACAACAGAAAAGATAATTCTTCCTCAAATATATTTTTCACATGATAAATTGAAGGTTTACACATACAAGAGAAAATTATTCCAATGTAATCCCATAAATAAAGAGCACTAACACTTTTAAACATTTCACCATCCATTTATTTCCACATAGGTTCTTCATCATATGTTCCTCGGGTTCCCACATTGCCTCCTCCATCTTATGATTTCTCCATAGAACTTTTACTAGACGAGCCATCCGGTTTCTTAACACTTGATCTTTGGTCTGAATAATTCTGATAGGCTCTTCACAATAAGATAGATCGGGTTCCAGTTCTAATTCTTCATAGGTGAGTTCATGCGTTGGTTTAGGTATATATTTTGTCACTAGAGATATGTGGATCGCAACATGAACTCTGGAGAGACTAGGCGGATTTGCCTTTTGGTAGAATGCATTCATGTGTCAGAATGGTACCTCAAGAATTTTTAAAAATCATCTAATTCCTTTACCCAAAACTCTTCATCCATCTTGGATTATATCGATGGAAGCATCGATGCATCATCAAAAAAATAGGAATTTCTTATATATAATTTTGAGACATCGTCTTTAACATGTTTTTTTAGAAAAATTCTCATTGATTCATCTTCAAATATTTCAAAATAAGGTTTTGGTAAATCAGTTTCCATATATCCCAAAAGACATAAATATATAACTTGATACATATAGGCTGCTCGAAGGTCTCCCTCTTCTGCAGCATCATGAAAATCATTTAGTGCATCGTAATTTTGAGATAAAGTTAATAATTTGAAAAGACCCTGATGGAACTTCCCACGATTAGCATGGTAAGAAAGCTGAGAGAGTAACATTATCCCATAGTCGGTACTTGATCCTTGAATGAATCGTGAAATGCTAGAGGTATTGGATGTCTCATAAAGTTGTTTGCATGTAACTTGGACATTTGAAAAAGATTCAACATCATCTGCGCATGACTTCTGGATAATAATTGTAAGTAGTTCTTCAGAAAGAGAGAGAAGAGTTGTTTGTGATCTTGCTCCCTCCATGTTTCAACTAACAAAAATAAAATAAAATTAAGTTTTTTGAATACTTATCTAATAAGAGTGTAAAAAAATAGACATAATAGGATAATCGTGTAATTGAACTATATATCCTAACTTGGGGTACCCTATGTTAAAATCTAGGTTATCCACTATCTATTTGCCGACATATATTCTTAGGGGCATTTTTTTTATTCCCTTAAAAATGGTTCATACTATTCTTGTGAATTTATCAAAGCATATCCCCCAGGAGTGTCATAACCAAGAGTGCAGCAAGGCCCGTTGTCATGCCCCAGTTCTCGTTCGAGTCTAGCTCAAAGCGGTGTTTTCGAGTTTTACCCCTAGGTACATCTGTGCCAGAGCCGCCTCTACCTGCTTGTATCCAGACAGGGATGTATTGCTCTGAAAACTCACAAAATATCTACAATAAAAAAATTCCAGGAAGTTCTTCTATACTAATCCTCAAAGTTCATCTTAGGTCTACGTGATCTAATCAGAGTTTATCTAAATCTAGCTTCCAAGGTTTGTACTAAAATTCCTTTGATACCAACTGTAACACCCCGACCCTAGTTACCCAGAGTTGGTGCATTATTACATAACATTGGCATGATCACAAAGGATCACGTCTCGAAAGACCGATTAGTTTAGTAGTCTTGGAAACACTAGATATATTCATAAGTCTTACATTACATCATAATAAAAAACTACAACAACATCTTATCTTCATATCCCCTCATACTATCCCAAATTTTCATTCATAAATTACTTCTTCATAATCCTGGAAAAACTAAAACATTTAAAGGGTTGAGATCAGATGCTCAGTAAGGATAACATTATAGCAGAAGCTTTCATAGATAAGCATAAACACTTAAAGGCAGTTTATAACTAAAACAAAAGCCTTTTAAACTTGAACTTCAGCATAAAATGGCAATGATAAAATAAAATAATTCCATTTACTTACTCACATGGATATTCTACTAGTCGAATGATCAAATGCAATATCAATAACCACTTTCATAATGATGGAATGCATAATTCCAGACTATCATAACCACATAGCCAAGGCCTCGTGCCAGGACTACAAATAAGATTTTTCCAAGGCCTTGTGCCAAAACACTAGTTTGTCTCATGAGACCTACTGACGCATCGAGGAGCTATAGCGGGCTCCACCCATCACTTATTATGTCTAATTCATTCCTCATATGAACAGGTTTAAACATAACATAAACATTCGTATTAAAACTAGCATACGAAATGTCAATACTTTAACCACAAACTATGAATGGTATAAAAATAGCACATCCACAATCAAACATAACTCATTTGATACAATATGGAAGATTGTATTGTATCACATTAACCTCAATCAAGAGTAATGAAGGATATTGACATAGATGAAAATAATCTTCAAAACTATTTGAGAGAAATATCCCCCTTTTTCTTGAAATCATTTAAAAGTCACACTATTTGTCAAGAAGCCATTTAAAAATAGATTTTTGAATCAAAGTGTCCCATACCACTTTGAAACTCTTAAATGGAGTTTTAATTTTAAAACTTTAATGTTCATATAAATAAATCCTTAAAACAGTTTTTAAAACATGGACATTAATGAGCAAGATTTAGAAGAATAATTCTTTAAAACATTTAAAAATCGTATTTTAGTTAGAGTTTCTAACCAAAAGTGAGACACTTGAATACAAATAATTGAGGTAATCAAAACATTTTAATATCATGAGAATAAAGGAATTGATGATATACTATGTCAAAGTACATTATATACACCACATAAATGTGATTTTCTGTATAACAACAAAGAAGTCTCAATGGAATGTAAATTGAGATGAAATCTCTCATAAAGGCTATATCCTTAGATTAAGGATAAATCAACGACATAGTTATGTGTGACAAATATAAATACACTAAATTTGATTGGATATTCAGTGTAAAACAATCAAAGGACATCCGCACATATTCTTGTAAAAACAACACCAATGAATTGGATGTTTATCTCAACAAATCGAGATTGAGTAAAAATTAGTCTTATCAAGTTCATACTGATGACCTGATAATTTATCAATGGAGTGATTATGTGTATCAAAAGTATATCCACGGAAAGGGTAGTGTAATTTATGACATAATAAAATGAATAGAGATTCTACACATAATCTTGGAGTAAAATAATCAATGAAGTATGCGTAATGCCGAATGAGTGGAAATTGAAATTTAAAATTCCCTTATCGATTAGGGGACTTATGAAACATACACCCATGAAATAAGAATCATAAAATTATGATGTAAATACCCATAAATTAAAGTATATTACACAATTAATACAATCATGGTCAGTACACATACACCACATGCAATAAATAAGTGGTGAACAATGGAATTCTCATGAAACTAAGAGTGAGATAAGAAACCCCTTACTTTGTAATTTTTCCATGGTTGATGGTGGGTTAACCTTTTTTATAATGGTTATTGAATTATACTGGAATAATTTACATTAATATGATATCATATATGATCTTTTAACATTGATTTGTTAAAAATATCTTAGAATTATCATCATTTCGGGTGTTAACAGGTTCATTTTACTTTATATTATTTGTTATGTGATCCATATTTGATATTAATGGGATGTATATTATACATATTCATAATTATATCATTTCCTTAGATACTATTTTTAAATCATCAAATGATAGTTATACTTTAATGGATATGATGGAGAATGAATCTCATCACGTTCGTGGAGACGGTAGTTCGTACGTACGCACGAGCGACAATATCATTATTTTGATATTAAAATAATATATAATTGGATGGTATATCATATATACAGAATAATTATCATGTTATATTTATTATTTTCATGAGTTAAACATCATTATTATACCCATCCAAAATAATAATATGTTGAATTACAATTACACCATGACGTGGAGACAGTAAGCTGTACGTACGCACGTATGGTGACATGTTATTCAAAGGGTGGATAGAATACTGAATATGGTTTTACCATGTTTATAATTAAATCAAAGTATATATATGATACTGGAGTTATTATTTTATAATGGTAATAACAAAGAAAGAAGAAGTGGAAGAAGAAAGGAACTTGAAAAGGGGTGGTGAAAACATTACCTCTTCTTCGAGTTCTTTCTTTTGATATGATCAAAAGGGATCCTTACGATGGCTTTATAATCAAAATAAGGCCTCTAGGTTGTATTTAGGGAAGTTTAGAGTGTATTTGGGCAGGGTTTTTCTGAACCAAAAGGCTTTGAAGGTGTGAAGAAATGAGAAGGAGGAGTGCCCTTTTATAAGAGGGGTGAGGGGCACCTTTGGAAAAGCTAGAAATATTAATTTATAATAAATTCATATTCGGTTTTTAATGGCTCCGAAGTTTATTATTCAAAGTTTAAGGTGGGTATAGTTCTAAATCCATTCATCCAATAGAATTTAGACAGGTTTGGGTTAATATATTAATGTTATCATTAAATATTAACTCTTAGTTAATTAGTTTGACATTTACCATGTCACTTTGTATTTTTATATTATACAGTTAATAAACTTACTATATACATCCAAGTGACCCCAAAGTGGTCATTTAATGACATACCTATCATTATATAAGTCTCTTGTCCAAACCTTAGATTTTTATGAATTTAATATCAATTAATAATATAATATTGTTTTTAAAAACTCTTTTATGTCCATTTTGACACTATTCAATAGTTGAATTTTTTTGAAACACATAACAGAATGATTACTTCGAACAATGTTAATTAAATAAATCCTAATATGTCATATTAACCAATAAAATTAGTGTAATTGAATTAATTTCTCAAATTATATTTATTTGGGTATTTATAATATCAATTATTCTCATTTTTCACTATTATGGTAATTACATCATCACCATTTTGTCATAAATTAATTAATTTATTTAATGTATAAAAATTAAAAATAAAATATAATTATGTAGGAAATAATTTTATATTTCTAATTAATATTTATAGTATAAAATCCAACATATATAACCCTATGTAACAATTGTTTTTCTAAAAGATATATGCTTGTGTCATTTTTGTATTCATTTTAACTTAATTAAAATAAAGTGTCCCTATCACTTACAAGTGGATCCATGGGGTCCCAAAATCGACCCAAAGATGCCCATGGTCGGACATGTATCTACCAATAAGGCTAGGACACGTTTTAAGGTACTTTAGTATTATTATAATATTATTTTTAACCCTTATTTACCGAAGTAATTATTCAAAATGTCTAAAAATAAAAGTTACCTATTTACACAATTTGGACATCCTGATTCCAAATATGCAATCCATTTTTCCAAATTCAAAACAAAGAAGTGGCGGAAATTAATTTAAAATTAATTCCCTCTGTCAAAACAAAAAGCGTGTTTTTAAGATATAATAACTTTCAAAATATTGATACTTGTTTATGTTCGGTTTAATTGTGAAATTATGTACAATGACCAACATTGTATTAAATGGTAAAAATATATTCTAAATATACTTTAAAACCACTCAAATTAATAATTTATCACTATTAATTATTTTGATTAAAAAATTTGTTTTTAATTAAAATTTAGTAATTTTCACTATTCATCAAAATATGAAAGTTATCCGAATAGTACCAAAATTTCACCCTAGGCTAATTTCAATATTCCGAATCTAAAAATGAAGTCCATTTTGAGAGATAAAATTTATAAAATTTCAAAAATTAGGTATTACTATTCATAACATCTTCTTTGATTGGTTGGGGTGTGTTAGAATCTCGAAGTTGCGTACAATGCACGCCATTGCATTATTCGAAGGAAAACGTACCGTGGAAGCTTGGCGTGTTACATTAACTCCCATTTACCCATTCTATAAACAATTATGTACACAAGTTATTATGGGGAAAATTTTATATGATTTTCCATGCCAAACAATTATTTAGTCAATACCCATCTCAATTTACACAGAAGGTTATTATAATAGTAGTACCTATCATTAATTTATTTGGGATTTACATGTATTTAACCCACAGTCATTAATATTAGGGTTAAAATTATGAAGGGGATCATTATGTTGATTGATCTAAGTGGAACTCATACACATGTTCAAGATACAAAATTAATGGGTTGGAATGGAATTATATTATAATCCAATGCATTGGTTAATGTTTGTATATAATGAGATTCTATGTATGGTGCATGAGAGGTTATCTTATTTACACCATGTTATGATTTCTTAGATGTTAAACATGAGTTTATTTATTATGAGTTCATATATTATATTTTTCCCCATTATTATGTTTCCTTGATGTTATCATGTTTTGTCATGCCTCATTATTCTATATTATGATTTTCAACACATCTATGTCATATTGATATGACTCGTAACTCACATGTATTTTATTAATAATGTTTTTCTATGAAGGTTACTTTACTCTTCTTTATAGTTACCCCTTCCTTGTCTACATCCTCCAGTTATCTCATGTGGTTTTTAATGATCAAGAAATCGTAATGGATTGCTATGTAGTTTTAATTTTCATTGTTGAAAATTTATTTAAATTTTTTATTCTATATACCTAATTACCCAAATTAATTAGGTCTCTGGATCTTCTAGATTGTTTTAGGTGTTTATTTATGTATTAAATCACTAATTAATGTGTAATAAAATATGGATTCTGATAGTTTTTATCAAATTATTGTGTAGTTATTTTTGGGATTATGATAATAAAGCTCTCGGTATAAGACTAAACATATAAAAACATGTCTAGGTTTTATAAAATTAAAAAGTGGTGTTTGTGAAAATAAATCATTGTCTAGATACAAAAAGTATATGTGGATCCGAAATAGTTGTACATAGGAGTAATAACCCTAAAAGGTTAATTAGGACATCGAAATCTATGAGGATATCTTTTGAGGTTTTCTCAAATTAGAAAAAGAGATATGTGAGTATAAAGGTTCTCATTGGGATAAGAATCATAAAATATAGTTTAATTTCAGTTGTACAGTGGTGAAATCATGTGGTTGTAACAAATTCCTTCTTCCAACTTTTTAATAGTTTGGGAAGAAAAATACTGAAAATTTCTAAAAGGGTCCATGAAATGATTTTGGTGTGGGGAGAAAGGGAAACACGATAGCTATTTCCATCAAGAGAAATGCACCAATGTGCTAAAATAATGGAAATCTCTATTAAACCCTCATCATTTACTCAAAATTTTCAACTACTAGGAATATTAACACTTTTGGAATCAATTCCCTATCATAACTTCAGAAATATTAATAAGCATAATTAATTGAGTCTTTAGGAATTACCTCTGACATGTTTTTGTATAATTTATATATGATAATCTTAGCTACTCTAAATGAAATGAGGAACATGTGGAGAATTGAAATACCATACTAAGGACCCTAAAAAGGGAATGTTCTATGAAATTTATATCAAATTATTGTATTGGTAGGAGGGAGTATCTTTCATGGTGAATGTTTTATCCAAAAAAGAGATATATATGTATATGTCCAAAATATATGTAATTAATGGATTAAACAAACCAATATCTATTACATAAATCTAAATTTCCCTTGGATTATCTGGTTAATATCGTCTGTTTGTGAGAATATTATCATGATTTTCTAGACCACTAACCACGCTTAATCAGAATGGACTCATTTTTTTTATAAAAAAATGAATGTGAATAACGATTTAAATCCATGAATAATAGGCTAATAACTGAACTTGTTCTCAAATTACCCACCACTAGATATGTATTTGTGATATTCAATGATTATTCCAAAAATGCATTTGGTTGTGTTATTTTCCAATAGGAAATGTGATAGACTATTCCTCCCACTAATTAATGATAAATGAGAATAACTCCCTGACACAAAATCTAGGACTGGATGCAGTGATCTTCATATTGAGGATTTATAGACACTATCTCTATAGATAAATTTGTTACATATTTACAGATCATAAAATCCTCAAGTATATATTCACTAAAAAAGAGAATAATAAATTTCAACAAAGGTTGTTAGAGTTTATCAAGGATTATTATATTTCAATATATTACCTTCCTAGGAAAGAAAAGAATGTGGAAAATGCTCTGGTTAAAAAATTATCCCACAAAAATATCAAAGATGATGACTAAATGGGATCCAATATTCTAGGATATGAAAAGTATTGATATTGGAATAATACAATGATATTTAGCCTACATTGACCAAATAACTATTCAACAATCTATTCTTAAAAGAGTCAGGAAGTCCAAAAATAAGAGGAGTTGAAATAGAAAATGTTAGTGGAAATTATAGATATCAACATGGATAAATATTGAGTTACAAGTTTTAGAACCCAAAAACATGTTCCATAAAAACTAGAATAATGAGGGAAATTTTGGATGATGTACGTTGCTCATCCTTATCTTTTCATCGATGAATCACTAAGATATATGTATATTATAAGTAAAACTGATTCTTGGATGAAATTTTGATAGAGATTATGGAGTTTGTATCTTGATGTTTGGTATTATAACATGTCAAGGAAGAATGATATAAATCTATGGTTATTATGAAACTATTTTCTATATTATTATGGATTTGGGAAAAAGATTATGGATTTTGTCATAGGAATCCCAAAGGCACTTAAAAGATTAATTTCATATTGGTGGTAGTTGATCACCTCACCAATTCAGAATATTTTATTTCTATCAATTAATATTTCCATCTTGACCAACTATCCAATATATACATAAGGTAAATTGTAATATTTCATGGAGTTCCACTCTCTATTGTATCTAATCAATATTTTAGACCTACCAAGAGGTTTGGTAGAATTGTTCAGAATGTTTTGGATATAGAACCATGATCCATTACATCTTATCAGCCTTAGATAGATGGTCAGTTTTAAAATACCATTTAAACTCTATAGGATATTCTGAGATCGTGTTCAATAGATTTTCAAGGTTACTCATACCACCCGTTCCCCTAATATAGTTTTCTAATAACTATTTTTTCCATTCATGAAATAAAATTTCACCTATGAAACTCTATATGGGATGATTTGTTGGACTCTAGCATCATGAGATAATTTAGGAGTGCAAATGTTTGGGGGATATAATATTATCCAAGAGACAATATATAAGGTATAAACTATTCATCATCATATTAATTTTTCACAAAGTCGATATAAAATCTATCCAGAAAATCACCTATTAGACCAACATTTTTGAGGTCAAGTATAATGTATTCCTTTATATGTCATCATGGAGAAAATTCACATGGTTTTATAAGAAGATAATTAAAATTCCAAGATACATCAAGTACATTGAGGTTGTTGATTGCATCAGAGTAGTGTCTTATATCGTAGCACTCCCACAAAAAATATATCATGTACATGATATATTCCATGTATCCCTATTGTGGATGTACATACCCAAACCCTCACATGTAATAAATAAATTGGTGGTACCATTGGATAATTATCCATAAAAGTTTTATAATTCGGTGAAGATATAAAATTATATAGAATATGTCATTTTAAATAAGACAACACTACCTGTGAAAGTGTAATTGCAGAACCATATGTTCTAGAGAGAAACAAGGGAACCAGAAGAGGTGGTGAAAAAAATGTAAAATTATTTTTATTAGTGTATGAAAGGAAAATATATTGGGAAAAAATTATAAAGGGGTGAATATTGTAATTATCTAAACCATCACACAATAAATTATCTTTTTAAATGACAAATTCCCATACTGAAGAATGATATTATTGGATAAAAATCCACTAATTTGGTCATTTTGGTCCATTATATGCAATATCATATAATATTCAAAAAATTTATATCATACCCATTTATATTATAATAATTATAAATTAATTGTTTTATTACTATATATTAAGGTTTTTAATAATGTCCAATTGAACAAAACAATGGAATCGATGGACTTGACAAGTAAGATCATACCCAATTAAGCCCATTTACCAGAGCTTATAAGGGAGACCGAATCAGTAGTAATTACCTTTGATCATGAAAAATTTTAGATTCAATAACTATATCATGAACAAACCCACTAATTAGATAAATTCAAGCTCATTGAGATCATGACCAAAAATAAGTTCGCCGAACCATCCCATTAAAATTTCACCTCACACACCTTACCCTTAGGTCATAATATTGTCTAATATAGGTTTATTTATCTAGGAACTAAATGTATGAATTTTTATATTTATATTATTTTATAAAATATTAATTATATGTATATAGTAATATTATTAATTTTAAAATTATTATATAAGTATTTTGAAAAAAAATTACATTTCGATAAAAGGAACAAAAAATTTTATTTTTTAGAAATATATAGTTACTATCATGAGAAACATTTTTATAATTGAAATAATTTCTAGTATAAATTAAATTCTAATAAAATATTATTATTAAATAATACTTATTAAAAAGAAATGGTAATATAATTTCATGAAGGGAAATTAGATTTATATAATTGTCTAAAAAGAGTTATTGTAAGAAAACATATTTTCGAATAAATATCTATTTTTATTTACAAGTGAAAATTAAAATATTTTTATATTTATTTTGTTAAAATAAATATTATTACTTAAATAATAGTGTTTAAATTATCCATTTGTTAGGAAATCCATTTATGGGTAAAGATTAAATATGATAATAATATACCCTTTTCATTATGACATCATAAAAGACCAAAATTAATGTAATAAATAAAATAAATAATATCCACAACCCAAATTATGTTTTCCATTTTAAATAATTTGTTTTTGATGTCATTTTATTAATTTTATGAATCCAAACTAAATCCACCAAAAACTAATTTTTATTTTTTTTGTTTTAACATAAATTATTTATAAACATGACTCCAATCTGCATCACCAAGACAATTATTTTAAATTTTTCAGTACATTACCCTATAATATAAGGAAAACCGCTTCTCCTTAGTTGAAACCACGAGGAAAATCCATGATATTTTTGTGTTTTTTATTAAGTTATCACATAAAGACTAAAACCTATGTTTGGAAATTAACAATAAAATCTCCTCTCTTATTATATACTAACCCACCCATCCTCTTATTCCTCTTTAATATATACTCTTTTAGGAGAATGATACTATTAATTATCTCACTAGGGATTTACCAAGGTTCCATAAATCTCTTAAAAAGATCCACCATGCTTTTAGAAGTTACCTATTAAGGATATGGATCCTCTCATTCTACTATTTATTCATGAACCTTACTTATGATAGTAATTTTGATTTCCAATTTTTAATGGTTAGTTATATATTTACACATCCCTATTACTATCATTATGATTAACATGTAAGGAGAGACATGTTTTCCTCTCATTCACCACTTCTATTATTCTTTATGTACCCCCATTATGTTGACGGAATAATCCTTTCATTTTCAGAGGAAAAAATTTATATAATGAAAAATCATCTCCATTTCTAATCAAGAGTATTCTCATAGTTTCACTTATTCTTCATTGATTAGGGATTAATATGAAATTAACACAAATTCCTTATCATGGGGTTAAAATTGATGAAATTAATTCTTATTATGTATGATCTATGTTGAACACTTATGCATGTATATGATATGAATGTAACAAGTGGACCTATAATTTTATATCCCTATAATGCAATGGGTTATTTATTTTATTTCATAATAATCTATTTAGGGCACACGAGTGGTTATCCGAAGAACACTATATTTTGATGTCTTTATGGTTAGCATTGAATAATGTCTAGGATGTCATGTTTTATGTTGTATCTACATCCCTATGTTTTCTGGATGTTATGTTATTATATCACGCCCTATTGTACAAGATTATTATTCTCACCACTTTTATGTCATCTTGAGATCCCTCTTAACTCACATGTATTTATTTCATTATGTTATGCTTCTATTATTCCCATATTGGGTTTTGAGCCTTTCTACTTTCTTATATACAACCCTAAGTTATCCCATACAGTTTTAGAAGATCATGTAATATTAAGGGCATATTATAGAGTTTTAGTTAACAACATTGTATTTTTTTTATTTAAATTTTTATGCTATGTACCTAATTACACAAATATAGTTGGCCTCACAATCTTATGGGTTTGAATTAAGGGTATATTTTTGTAATAAATAATGAATTAATGTGTAATAAAACATGGATTTTCATAATGACACCCATTTCCAATATAATTAATTCCACAAATAACTAAGATTAAATTATTTCAATAGATTAATGAAAATGGTTCACAAACAAAAATTGGAATGATTTGATCAAATATAGTTCAAAAATATACATACCATTTATTTTATAATAAATTTATATTAAAAATGTAAATACCATAATCATATATTCTATTAAATATATTAATATTTTCAAAAAATATTATGAATTCCCAAGACATGAAATGCTAAAAAATAATATGTGGTTAAAATTATGAATTAATATATATTATCTAAATAATATCAACCTCCAAAAAAACTCATATAATAGACAATAATTTTCCATTGACATTATTTTTTCTAATTTTTACTATATATAATAAATCATTTTACTAATTAACTATAATTACATAAACATCAAAAAACATAGTAACCAAAAATCTTATCTATACCATTCAACTTGTGTCCCAAAAAATAGAGTTACCTTATTATAAAATATACTTAATCAACTTAAAATTCCATCACATAAAATGATAAAAGGTTGTCCATTCGTTTGATCTTATGATCTAGTATAATATTATTTATTTGGGATGAAATTTAGATGTCATAAACTATCCTCAACTAATAACATACTAAACTATAACTTAATTGAACCCAATTATCATACCGGCTATGATTCTATAGACCTATATATTTAGATTTGGTTCTAAAAAAACACTCTATAAATAATAGTTATAATACCAAATGAAGTGACCCAAACATAACCATGTGTAATTAAAATATCAATAACTAACACTGAGTCACGTACTTACCAAATACCTTTTAGATTTTAAATTTTAGCGACCTAGGGACAACCATTAACTAATAGAACCCATATTTTTCTCAAATAATGGATATTTTTATATAATAATAGGTTTTTTATTTCATAATAATGAATCAACATATCCCACAAAATTACACACACATAAACCCCATATTTTCATATAACACATAATATTTTTCTTCATAACATAGTAAATAGAATCATAAGAATAATATTACCTTATATGCCTTGTGGAGAAAAATATGAACAATATCATTCAAAGATCATAAGTGAGTCTAAGATGAAAACATGGTAGTAAAAATATAATTAGAGTATACATGATCAAATGACAATGAAATCATAAAAAATTCATGGGCTAGAAAAGATTATCCTGAGAAATGATAAAATATTATATATAATTACATAAGATTATAGGATCATAAAAGGACCATAATTTAATCATTAAACATATAACATCTGTTGTAAAAAAAATACTATAGTAGGGAATAACAATAGGTATAATAAAAATATAACCTTATCAATAAAAATAAATGTAATAATATCTATGTACATAGTTATGAAAAAATATTCACAATAGTTTTTCCAATACAAAAAATGTTGTAAAAAAATATAAACAACAATCATGTATTTTAAAAATGATGATAAAAAATATAATCTACAATAATATACATGAATTTTTTTAGAACATTGCAAAAAAATTATCATTTACTTTAAAAATATCATTATCTTGTGAGGTATATATAATTAACCAATGAAGTAGTGGCATATATAAGACCCCATATATCACATAATGATAACACAAACATATTTCAAAAAAATTATAATAAGAGAATTCATCATTTATTTTTAGTTAAATTATGTCATGGAAAATCAAGTGTTATCATGACAATTTCTATAAAACATTATCATAATCCATCAAATGAAATAAGGTCTAATATTTCATTAGATAATTTCCCCATGTAATGATAAAAATATAAAAATGTTGATAACATAGATGAAAATTAATTTTAGAAAATAATTATAAATATTCATTCAGAAATTAGAAGAAATAACCAATTCTTTTGGTATGATGTATTAAATGAAAAATTTACTAATAGTGGGAATAATACTTTCATTAAAAAATTATGGAAGAAATTAAAGGAATATTGAAAATGAATAATGTTAAATATAGTTGAAAAAATACATCTAGTGGAAATCATTGAAAAATAATTATTTTTTGAATATTTATAAGAAACTCAATAGTAACTGTAACACCCCGAGATTTTATGAAAAATATTCTTTTTAATTTCATTGATGTCTTCTATTGTACGCTACACCCAAAAAAATCTTACACTACAAGAATCCCTGACTTGGCTTGTAATACACGCAGTCACGACCTTCCACGATTGCGTGTGTTGTACGCAATACCGAGTTTCACTAAAACAGATATTACTATAATATTATTATGAACTAGCCATTATGAATAGTAATACCAACTTTTTGAAATATTATAGATTTTACCATTCGAAATGGACTTCATTTTTGGAGTTGGACTATCGAAATTAGCCAAGGGTGAATTTTTGGTATTTTTCTGAAAACATTCAATTTTTGATGAATAGTGAAAACACTGAGTTACTATTTAAAAACCGACTTTTTATTTAAATAATTATTTATTTTATTTAAATTTATTTTAGATCAAAATTGATACATAATACCTATATAAGTTAAATGTAATTCATTGAAGTCATTTTATAATAATTTTAGATATATAAATATTTTATTGGACTTTTCACCGTATTTTACCCACCTCCTCGGAGAAATTTAAAATTTTCATAATACTTAATTTTACAGCTTCTGTGAGTGGAATTTCAAAAATCCAAGAGACACAGTTAATATAAGTAAGTAAAATTTGGTTCAAGAAGATAAAAATAATTTTTGGTGAGTAGTAACTTTTTACTTTTATTTACTACGGTTAAAAGTAAATAAGGTAATTAAGGGTAAAAATGATATTATTATTACCATAACACATGTCCAAATTATATTGGATAAGTTTAATTAGACCAAAAACATCCTTAGGAATAAAATATTACCCTTTAGGTCCACTTGGATTAGATTACGAGATTTATTATTATTTTATTTAAAGAAGAGTTAAAAAGGTTAAAATCAAAGTTTATTAAATAAAACATTTTTAATATAGGGTAATACATAAGATAAATTATATTAGAAATATTAATTAGAAATATAAAAAGATTTCATAAATAATTTTTATTTATTTATAATTTATAGACATTAAATAATTTAATTTATTTATGACACAATGATGATGTAGTAATTACCTTATTAATGAAATATTTACATAATTGATGTGATAAATAGCCTAATAAATGTAATTTGAGACTTTTTGTGAATTAAAGTAATTTTATAGGTTAATATGACATGTTTATATTGATTTAAAAAAGTTTTTTCTAACTAATCATGCTATTATGAGTTTCAAAAAAATCATGTACCAAATAGTATCAAAATTGACATAAAATAGTTTTTAAAACAGATATTATATTATTAATTGTTATTTTCTTCCAAAAAATATAAGGCTCGGCCAAAGGACTTATATAAGAATATATATATTAATAATGAACCACTTGGGGTTAGTTTTTCTTGTTATAGTATGTTTATTAACCATATAGTGTAAGAAAATAAAAAGACACGGTAAAAGTTAAATTATTTAACTTAGAGTTAAATGTAAATGATAATAACAAAATAGTAACCTAAACTTGTCTAAAACCTATTGGTTGAGAGTATTACGATCCATCATCACCTTATATTCTAAATAAATCAATTTAGAGCAATTAAAAACCAAATATTACTTTTTTATAAAATAATATTTTATGTTTTCCAAAGGTTCCCCTCTCCACCCTTATAAAAAGGCGCCCCTTCCCTCTTCTCTTTACACCATTTTGAGAATTGAAGCTCTAAAAACCCCTGTAAATTCCTCTTCTCAACATCTCTATTTATATCATATAGTTTCTGGTCTTCTCAAAATACCAACTCTAGTGTCCTAAGAAGAAGTTTAAAGGAGGTGCGTCAAGGAAGAGGTAATCTCTTCTACTGACTCTTTAAAGTTTCTTTCTTCTTGTACATCCTATTTTTTAGTTGTTTCATTATAAATTAATAACATAAGTATTAATTATATACTTATATGTTATTATAAATTTTAAAAAAACCCATATCACCTTCTATCCATCCTATGAAAAATGAAATCACCGCGTGTGCGTACGTACGGAATACCGTCTCGACGCCGTTGTGTAATCTGTTTTTCCACCACCACCTTACTTGGATGGGTATAATGGTGTAAAGAATAACTATATATGGTTATTATAACATTATACTAATTCAAAGATATTATATAATCCACTCCAATTCCATTCAATAAATATGGGAACGATATCATCACTCCTGCGTACGTACGGATTACCGTCTCCACGACGCGATGAGATTCATTTTCCATGTTAACAATTAAATAATGATTATAAAGTATATATAAAAAGTAATCATGAAATATATGAAATAATAATTCTACTGGATTTATGTACATATATTTTTATTTCATGTACTTAATTCCATTCAATTCAATAAGGAAACGAAAATAGCATTCATGAATACGTACAACCTACTGTCTCCATGAACGATGTATTTCATTCCATTTATCGATATATTATATATATGTATATTATGAATATATATTATATAAAAATAATGTTCTATATTCTTTAATTATGTAATCATGATCTATGTAATCATATTAATAATCACAAGTCAAATCACGAACGATAAATGAAACGATTTTTCCCAAAACGCTGCCTTAACATGGAATTTACAAAATAACAGGTAACATAAAGTCATAAGTGAACCATATATGATATAATAACAGTTAGTATGATTCTATAATAATTAAATGATATTATTTAAATAATTATATAGGAGGTTCAGATACATACGAAGCATATCAGACCTAAGGTAAGGGATAAATATTCCAATCTCATTCTTATCCAAGATTGTTTATTCGTAAGTATTTACTAGGGTTATATTTATCATCCATGTCCATGTTTTCTAAAAATGTTTTCATGTATGTTTAATGTATTTTTTACCCTTTTTTTACTTTTACTACATGTTATGAAAGGAATATTTCTTTTGTTTACCATACGAGGAACTTTTTGACTTTTTCGACAAATGTACGAGGAGAATGTTTTTTTAACTTATACGGAATGAATGGATTTTTACAGTTTCATAATGCCTTTTCTTAATAAAGAATACTCTACATGATTTCATGACTCTTTTCGACAAAATACCTTTCCTTTAAAATTAAATGGAATTTTGTGAATAGAAAATGATTCTAAAGAAGAAAAGATATTTTCCTCAATAATTCATTTCAAGTGTATATCAAAACCATATTCCATATAAGATGGAATTATTTCATATGTTTATGTTTCAGGTATAATGTCTCTATTATTTACATGGTTTTACTTTTCTTTTGATGAAATGATATCCATTTTTTTCTGTATGGATTATGTTATTATGGGATGATGTTTATGAAACCCATTTTATACTTTGGGTAATGATGAATGATTTATGTTCATGTTGTGGCAAAAGTAAGAATTATTTCATTATGAGATGGGTGGGGCCTTTATCTACATCCAATACATTGGGTAAAGACTTATATCTCATGATATAGACATGGATATAATGGTATGTTAATCCGGTTCAGTTATACAGGACTGGAACAAGGAGTGAACTCGATTCAGAAATTGACTTTGTCCACTAATATGGTCTTAGCAGCAATGCCTTGGCTACTATGGAAATCATATCATGTGCTAAATAGTTTTCCAAAATTACATGTTTTATTCCCATGCTATTTCATCATGAGTTATGATCCATTATGATCTATGCCTTATGTATTGCCGTGTTTTATGCCATTTCTCAGGTTTTGTATGTTTAAATATTATGTTCATGTTTTGATGTTCAAATGTATATGGTTTGTTTTATTTTCTCCATGCTTACCTTTACTGAACATTTGAGCTCACCCTTTATATGTTTTCCTTTTCCTAGGATATAAAGAAAGGTTTTAGGTAAGAAAACAAGAGGGGAAGATCTTTATGGGAGATGTTGAAGATCTTTCACCTAGATTACAAGATTATGTTTTGAGTTTCCAAAGACACTAAACTATTACAGTCATTCAGTGTTTGTTTTTGTTATTTATTAAGTATTCTGCAAATGTAATGTAATGTCCATGTACGTCATGATTTGGGACTCTACAGTTGGTATCAAAGGGAGGTTTAGTTAACCATTGGAAACTAGGATGAGAAAAATTAAGTGAAATCCCTAGATATATTTCTAGGGTATATCTAGGGATGTCCCTATGGATAAGTATATGAATAGGTTATAGTCCTAAAATTATGGTAATGATCTTAGAATTAAACATAATGTGTTATATATTGAAGGTACTACCCCTTTATTATGCTGGTTTCCTAGAATGATTTTTGCCTCTCACATTATTCATTTTGGGTTTTAGAAAATGGCTGGAAACAAGAAGATTCACGATAATGGAGGATATGGTGGAAAATGGAATGATATTCTTCATGAGAAACCAAATGAAATTAGATCTGGAAGTCCACATATCATTATTATGCCTAATCAAAAATATCATAATATGATCAATAATCTCAACTTTTGTAAGTTTCTCGACTCAGATAATAAGAGAAATATGAAGCTTCATGATGATCATAGAGGAAATAAAGTTCAATTTACCTCATGTAAAACATGTGGGAAGAGGCATCAGGGAGATTGTTTTAAAGGAAATGGAAGATGCATTGGGTGTGGAAAAGAAGGAATCAAAGCCAGTAAGTGAAAAGGAAAAGGTTCAGTTAACACCATGGACAAGGATAATGGTATTCCTACGACATCAACAATGAATGTTTTAAATGTCGAATGTATGGGCATTATGAAAACCAATACCCCAAGGGAAAGTATCATGAAGAGAATAAGTATAGTCGAATAGGTAGTAATTATGTTGATGACGATGAAGAGACTACAAATGATATGTGAGATGAAAGAATTGTTGAAGCTAGGTTAATGATTTAAGAAGGTAGTGGAATGATTTATGTTTATCAATAGTTATGTTGTATAGGTAACGGTACTATGGAATAAAGACACATCTAAGGATTGTTACACTATTGTTTTTTCTAAAGTATATGAAAGTATTTGTTGAATGGTACCGTTAATCATGAAATGTTATTCAGATATTTTTGGAAAGTCAATGATATCCGTATAATGAAGTGATAAGGAGATAATGAGATGTTTGATAGTATTCATGATCTCATGATTGATATAAGGACTAAGTGATATCATGGTTTGTGTATATAGAATTTTTTGGATTTTGGTATGTGGAAAGATTTAACTTTTGAAAACATTCATATTTTCACTAAGGTTCTATGGTAATTCATGTTTCCAAAAAATACATGATTAAGGCATTCACATGTTTGGAATGTGACCAACAAGATATATCTTATGATATATGGGGGTTAAATGATGTTATTCACGTTCTTGTTATGTGACCTTTCGAGTAATCGTTTTCGTTATACTATGAGATTGGAAAAATGTATTCTAGATAAGTCTAAAGATTGGAATGCATTAGATTGGTCATCAAATAATATTGTTTAAGGCTAGAAATTTTTGATATTATTTCTAGAATGTTGTAATACTATATTTTTAGAAAAAGGACAACCTTTAGGATGGGTGACAACCCATCGCATCAGACAAGGCTATGGGAATCGAACCCACAACCGAAGTGCGATAGGATTTTATCGCCTACCACTTCCCTACAGGAAGTCCCTGGTTAGTAGAAATTTGTTTTATATTATTAAGTGATATGATATATGATTTATAGGTTCATTTTTGGAACCATATACGATTAATCTCATCATAGATGGACTTATGTATGTTTAATAAATTGTGCTAATATTTTTTGTGATAGAGACAGATGGAATGACCTATAATTCTATTGCATGATCTTTTAACACTTCACGAATGACAAATTCAACTTCATTTCTTTAAGAGATGAAGTGGAAATAGTTCAAGGCATAAAAACGATGAGATTATACTAAAATAAAGTAAGTATTTCTTCTAATTAAAATTCTTCAACATTAGGGAAATCATCTTGAAAGCCAAAAATGTTGTCCTAGTGACCTTATATTCGATGAATCAGATGGCACCTTAGGTCATCACAAATTTATGGCTTTGTGATTGTTGGATTTTTCATATCCATGTTCTCTACCACTCTTCATCAGAACATGATGGTTATATTTCTCTCCCATATCCATATTTTCCCCTATGTTCTCTTATGTGGAAACCAAATGATTAGTTAATTTAGGTAACCATTATGTTTCCTACATTAGTTTTGGTATTTCTTTTTTACGATGTGAATTTCTATTAATACATTTGAGTAGTAAAAAATTTATAATCCCGACAAATTTAGAGGTAAAAATTCATCATAAGGTGGGTAGAATGTTATAACATGAGATTTTATGAAAAATATTCTTTTTAATTTCATTGATGTCTTCTGTTGTACACTACACCCAAAAAGAGCATGCACTACATGCATCCATGACTTGACTTGCATTACACCCAATCGTGAGCTTTCACGATACCGTGTGTTGTACGCAATACTAAGTTTCAATAAACGAGATATTACTATAATATTATTATGAACTAGCCATTATGAATAGTAATACCCACTTTTTGAAATTTTATAAATTTCATCATTTTAAATGGACTTTATTTTTGGATTTGGAATATCGAAATTAGCCTAGGGGGAATTTTTGGTATTTTTTTGAAAACATTCAATTTTTGATGAATAGTAAAAACACTAGGTTACTATTTAAAAACCGACTTTTTATTTAAATTTATTTTAGGTCAAAATTGATACATAATACCTATATAAGTTCAATGTAATTCATTGGAGTCATTTTATAATAATTTTAGATATATAAAAATTTTATTGGATTTTTCACCGTCTTTTACCCACCTCCTAGGAGAATTTTAAAATTTACATAAAACATAATTTTACTACTTCTGTGAGTGGAATTTCAGAAATACGAGAGACAAGGTTGATATCAGTAAGTAAAATTTGGTTCAATAAGATAAAAAAAATTTATGGTGAACAGTAACTTTTTAAATTTATTTACCACGGTTAAAAGTAAATAGTGTAATTAAGGGTAAAAATGATAATATTATTACTCTAACACATGTCCTAATTCGATTGACTAAGTGTAATTTGACCAAAAACAACCTTACGAATAAAATATTACCCTTAAGGTCCACTTGTATTAGATTAGGACATTTATTATTATTTTATTTAAAGAAGAGTTGAAAAGGACAAAATCAATGTTTAATAACTAAAATATTTTTAATATAGAGTTATAAATAAGATAAATTCTACTACGAATATTAATTATAAAGATACAAATATTTCATACATAATGGTATTTTATTTATAATTTTTAGACATTAAATCATTTAATTTATTTATGACACAATGATGATGCAGTAATTACCTTATTAATGAAATATTAACATAATTGTTGTTATAAATACCCAAATAAATGTAATTTGACACTTTTTATGAATTTAAATAATTTTATAGGTTAATATTACATGTTAGTATTGATTTAATAAACCTTTTTTGAACTAATCATGCTATTATGATTTTCACAAAAATCAAGTACCAAATAGTGTCAAAATTCACATAAAATAGTTTTTAAAACAAATATTATATTATTAATTGTTATTTTATTCCTAAAAATCAATGGTTTGGCCAAATGACTTATATAAGGATATATATATTAATAATTAACCACTTGGGGTTCTTTTGTCATGTTATAGTGTGTTTATTAACCATATAGTGTAAGAAAACAAAAAGACACTGTAAAAGTTAAATTATTTAACTAAGACTTGAATCTAAATCATAAGGATAAAATAGTAACCTAAACTTGTCTAAAAGATATTTTTTGAGAGGCTTTAGACCCATACCCATATTATTATAGAAATAAATCAATTAGGAGATATTAAAAATCGAATATGAATTTATTATTAAATAATATTTTAAGTTTTCCTAAGGTTCCCCTCTCCTCCCTTATAAAAAGGGCACCCCTCCCTATTATTTTCACACCCTTTTGAGCATCGAAGCTCGGAAAACCCCAGAAAATTACACTTCTCAAGATCTCTAGTTATATCATAGAGGTTCTGGTCTTTTCAATAGACCAACTCTATTTCCCTAATAATAACTTTAATGGAGGTGCATCGAGGATGAGGTAATCTCTTCTACCGACTCTTTCAAGTTTCTTTCTTCTTCTACTTCCTATTTTGTTGTTGTTTCATTATAAAGTAATAACAAAAGTATTAATTATATACTTATATGTTATTATAAATATTAAACAACCCCATTTAACCTTATATCCATCCTACGGAAATCAAAATCACCGCGTGTGCGTACGTACGGAATACCCTCTCCACGCCATGGTGTAATATGTTTTTCCACCACCACCTTACATGGATGGGTATAAGGGTGTAAATAAAAACTATATATGGTTATTATAACATCATAAAGATTCTAATATATTATATCATCCACCCCAATTCCATTCAATAAATATGGAAATGATATCATTGCTCGTGCATACATACGGATTACCATCTCCACGACACGATGAGATTCATTTTCCATGTTAACAATTTAAAAATGATTATAAAGTATATATAATAAGTAATAATGAAATACATGACATAATATTTCTTCTGGATTTATGTATATATATATATATGTATTTCATCTACTTAATTCCATTCAATTCAATAAGGAAATGAAAACAACGTTCATGCGTACGTACGACCTACCGTCTCCATAAACAGTGTATTTCTTTCCATTTATTGATCTATTATATATATATATATATATATATATTCTGAATATATATTATATATAAATCATGTTTTCTATTCTGGATTTAATTAAACATGATATAATTAATCATATTAATAATCACAAGTCAAAACACGGACAACAAATGAAAATATTTTACCCAAAACGCTGCTTGAACATGGAATTTACAAAAGCACAGGTAATATAAAGTCATAAGTGAACCATATATGATATAATAACAGTGAATATGATTCTATAATAAGTAAATGTCATTATTTAAATCATTATACAGGAGGTTTGGATACGTACGTAGCATATCAGACCCAAGGTAAGGGATAATTATTCCAATCTCATTCTTATCTGATATTGTTTATTCATATGTATTTACCGGGGTTATATTTATCATCCATGTCCATGTTTTCTAAATTTTTTTTCATGTTTGTTTAAAGTCATTTTTACCCATTTTTGACTTTTACTACATGTTACTAAAGGAATATTTCTTTTTTTACCATACAAGGAACTTTTTGACTTTTTCAACAAAGGAATGAGGAGAATTTTTTCTTAACTTATACGGCATGAACGGATTTTTACAGTTTCATGAAGCCTTTTCTTAATGAAGAATACTCTACAAGCTTTCATGAATATTTTCAACAAAATCCTTTTCTTTTAAAATTTCATGGAATTTTGTGAAAAGAAAATGATTTTGAAGAAGAAAGGATATTTTCCTCAAGAATTCATTTCAAGTGTTTATCAAAACCATTTTCCATATAAGATGGAACTCTTTCATATGTGTATGTTTCATGTATAATTTCTCAATGATTTACATGGTTTCACTTTTCCTATGATGATATGATATCTATTTTTTTTGTATAGATTATGTTATTATGGGATGATGGTTTTGAAACCCATTTTATACGTTGGGTAGTGATAAATGATTTATGTTCTTGTTGTGGCACAAGTAAGAATGATTTCATTATGAGATGGGTGGGACCTATATCTCCCTACAATGAATTTGGCAATGATTTATATCTCATGAGATAGACATGGATGCAACAGTATGTTAATCTGGTTTAGTGATACAGGACTGGAATGAGGAGTGGACTCGATTCAGAAGGGGACATTATCCACTACTATAACACCCGAGATTTTTATGAGTAATATTTTGTTTTTTATATATCATCAAAGGAATCTTTCACTACACACTTGCTTGACTTACTTTACACGCAATCACGACCTTCCTCGATAGCTTGCGTCGTACGCAATACCGAGTTTCACTAAACAACGATATGCTATTAAAATATTATTAAAACTAGCCGTTATGAATAGTAATAACCACTTTTTGAAATTTTATAAATTTTATTTTTCAAAATGGACTTCATTTTTGGATTCGGAATACCGAAATTAGCCTAGGGTGAAATTTTGGTATTTTTCTGAAAACTTTCAATTTTTGATGAATAGTGAAACCACTAAGTGGTAGGTTAAAAACTGAATTTTGAATAAAACTTAATTTTACCGCTTCTGTGAATGGAATTTCAAACCTCCGACAGACACAGTTGATATCAGTAAGTAAAATGTGGTTCAATGAGATAAAAATAATTTTTTGGTGAATAGTAACTTTTTACTTTTTTTACCGCGGTTAATAGTAAATAGGGTAACTAAGGGTAAATATGATATTAATATTACCTTAACACATGTCCTAATTCTATTGGAAAAGTGTAATTCGACCAAAAACAAACTTAGGAATAAAATATGACCATTTAGACCCACTTGGATTAGATTAGGACATTTATTATTAATTTATTTAAAGAAGGGTTAAAATAGTTAAAATTAAAGTTTAATAAGTAAATCATTTTTAATATGGGGTTATATATAAGATAAATTCGACTATAAATATTAATTAGAAAGATAAAAATATTTCCTACATAATGGTATTTTATTTGTAAATTTTAGACATTAAATAATTTAATTTATTTATGACACAATGATGATGCAGTAATTATCTTATTAATGAAATATTGACATAATTGATGTTATAAACACCAAAATAAATGTAATTTGAGACTTTTTATGAATTAAACTAATTTTGTAGGTTACTATGATATATTAATGTTGATTTAATCAACTTGGTTCGAACATATAATTCTGTTATGACTTTCACAAAAATCATATATCAAATAGTTTCAAAATTGACACAAAATAGTTTTTAAATCAAATATTATATTATTAATTGTTATTTTATTCTTAAAAATCTAAGGTTCGGCCAAATAACTTAGATAAGGATATATATATTAATAATAAACAATTTGGGGTTCGTTTGTCATGTTATAGTAAGTGTATTAACCATATAGTGAAAGAAAACAAAAAGACACGGTAAAAGTTAAATTATTTAACTTAGAGTTAAATATAATTGATAAGGTTAAAATAATACCCTAAACTTGTCTAAATCCTATTGGTTGATAGGATTTCGACCCATCCCCACATTAGCTTCGAAATAAGACCCTTTGGAACCATTATAAACCTATTTTGACTTTAATATAAAATAATATTTTGAGATATTCCTAAGGTGCCCCTCTCCTCCCTTATAAAAGGGCACCTCCTCCCCCTCCTCCTCACACCAATTTGAGCACTCAAGCTCGGCCAAACCCTACCATTCTATCCTCTCCACTTCCCTAGAATAATCCTAGAGATCCTGGTCTTCTTCAAAGACCAATATTCGTCCCATAAGTGTAGGATTCAAAGAGGCGTTCCAAAGAAAAGGTAATATCCATTACCGATCTTTTCAATTTCATTCTTCTTCAACTTCTTCTTCTTTAGTTGTTTCATGATAAAGTAATAACATCAGTATTAATTAAATACTGATATGTTATTATAAATATGAAACAACCCTAATTCACCTTCTATCCATCCTATGGAAAAATGAAATCACCGCGCGTGCGTACGTACGGAATACCGTCTCCACGCCGTGGTGTAATCTATTTTCCACCATCACCTTACAAGGATGGGTATAATGGTGTAATGAGTAACTATTTATAATTATTATAAAGTAATATTGATACTGAAATAATATATATATACTCCAATACAGTTCCACGATCATAGGAACGATATCATCACTCGTGCGTACGTACGGAATATCGTCTCCACGATGTGATGCGACTCGTTCTACATGATAATCATTACATAGTAATTATATAAATGAATTTAATGAATAAATATGATATATGTTACACTAATACCATTCTGGATATAATGTATCTATAACCTTAAAAGAATAATAATAATGTATTCGGCAAAACACGCATAAGAACAAAAGGCAATAAAGACCCGAGTAACAAGTAACAATGAAATATTACTAACAAGAAGCTAAGAATATGACCATATATGATATCATATCAATATTTATGATTCTGGAACAAGTCAATAACATTATTTAAACCATTATACAGGAGCTTCGGAAACGTACAAAGCAAATCGGACCTAAGGTAAGGAAAATATCACAATCTCATTTTTATCCGAGATTGTTTATTCGTAAGTATTTACAGGGGTGTATTTTATCATCCACATCCATGTTTAATCAATATGTAATATTATTTCCATACACCTACAATTTTTTAAATCCATTTTTACCCTTCGGTGAGTTTTTAGTAATATGTATGAAAGGAATCTTTTGTCGTTTTTCGTACGAGGTACTTTTTGACTTTTCTGACAAAAGTACGAACAATGTTTTTTTAACTTATACGGCATGAATGGATTTCTAAAACATTATTTCCAAGAAGTTTCCTTTACAATTATTCAAGTTTATTTTTAATCAACTTCTTTTAGTTTAAAATTGTATGACATGTTAAGAAAAGAAAAGTTTTTTTTGAAGTAGAAAGGATATTTTCCTCAAGAATGGAATTCAAGTGTTTTATCAAAATTATTTTCCATCTAAGATAATAAAGGGTTTTGTTTCTATCCATATTTTTACATTGATTTGACTATTTTGTGATGGAATTATGTTTATGAATTCATTTATCTTATATGAATGGTTTTATGATGTCATGTTGTTTAAGAATCCCATTTTTATTACATGGGTTATGCAATGATGTATGATTTTTGATTTTGTGGCACACATAAGAATGGTATCATTATGAGATGGGTGGGACCTATATCTCCCTCCAATGCATTGGGTAAAGATTTTATATCTCATGAGATAGACAGGGCTGGAACGGTAGGTTATACCGGTTCAGTGAAACAGGACTGAAACGAGGGTTACTCGATTCAGAAAGGGAGTTTGTCCATTAAGATAGTCTTGGCAATGAGTCTTGACAAACATGAAATGATTCTCTATGATTATGTGTGCATGCCACAAAGTTTCAAGTTTTATGTTACGATTATGGAGATCTCATTTTCACTTCTATGATTTATTCCATGTTAAGATATTACGATCTCTTTTGCAGGTTTTGATTTTCAAAAAGATATGATATGATTTTTATTTCCTTTATTTGCCCTTGCTGAGCGTTTGAGCTCACCCTTTTCTTTTTTCTTTTCCCCAGGTCAGGAAGATGAATATTAAGTAGAATATGCTAAAAGGGACCCTAGATATGATGAAATAAATGGGAGACACTGTAGAAGATTTATGAACCAGATGTTTATGTTTCCCAGTTTCTAAAGACACTATACCTATACGGTCCTTTGTGGTTTTGTCATATGTTGTAATAAGTGTGCTTCAATTTTGAAGTATTAACAATGTATGTAAAGTATGGGTCGTTATAACTAAGATGGTCTTGGCTGAAATGCCTTGACTAGTATGGAAATCTTATCATGTGCTTAATTGTTTACCTCAATTACATGTTTTATTACCATGCTATTTTATCAGGATTTATGATCCATTATGATCTATTCCTTACGTACTACCGTGTTTTAAGTCCTTGCTCATGATTTTGATGTTTAAATATTATGTTCATGTTTTGAAGTTCAAATGTATATAGTTTGTTTTATTTTTTCCATGCATACCCTTACTGAGAATTTGAGCTCACCCTTCATATGTTTTATTTTCCCCAGGATATAAAGAAAGGTTTTAGCTACGAAAACAAAAGGGGAAGAACTTTATGGGATATGTTGAAGATCTTTCACCACGATTAGAAGATTATGTTATGAGTTTCCAAATACACTAAACTATTATAGTCCTTCAATGTTTGTATTTGTTATGTATTAAGTTTTATGAAAACGTAATGTAAAGTCCATGTATGTCATGCTTTGGGTCTCTACAGTAACCCATATGGAAAATGTTAAAAAAAAATTCATTTTAAAACCATTATAATGATTGTGAATGATATTTGAAAATGAACTTAAAAAATCATTTATGTGTAGATCATATTTATATTGTAACATGAAAACGAATATGCATATGGAAGAGAAAGTGTTTAGTAAATTCTTTAATTTATTCAATATAATGATATAAAATAAAATCCTATAAACATTTAAAAAACACCTAAAATGAAGAAATTGGGAAGGAATTTAAAATTGCAAGAGTAAAAATATATCAATGAAATAATATTCCAATGATTCAGTAAATAAGCCTTTTAAATTAATAGAGGCTCATAATTCAAAACATGTATTACAAACTGAAATTTTATTTTTGAAACCATTAAAAAGAAAATATCTTTTGATGTATGAGCCATTTATTGAAGTGATTATGTGAAATAAATTTAGGTACACCAAAAATCAGTTGAAATAATTCATAAAACAATTAGAGGGAATAACACACATCGTTAATGAATATGTGATATTAAACACTGAATATAAATTGAGATAAAATTTCACATACCTATAATAATGAATTTTTTGGAGTGTTTGAATAACCTTTAGAATAATCATATTAAATTTTTTAAATACCTACATAGGAAAATATTTATAAATTATACCTAGGTAACTTTTTTATGGATAATAATAAAAGAAGAACTTATTACCTATATCAAAAATTCTGATTAAAAATATTATATCTATTTTGAGACATTCAATTTATATAGGTGGAATAATTTACTTTCACAATAAATTATCAAAATAAAATGAATTTATTTAGAAAATTTTATTTTAAGATTAAAAATGAATTTACCACAAATTCATATATGATATTCCCTACCATGACATTTATTGTATTATGATAAAATAATTTATAGTAATTTTACATTACATTAAATCCAAAATCTATTGAAACCATGTAAATACATAATTAACTAAAAGGAGAATTTTTTTATTAAAATAAAACATAACTTATTTTATAAAATGTAAAAAATAGACTTGCGAATTCAACATAATATTTTTAAATGATTTATTTTACTTATTAAATATATAATTTTTCTTTTAAGTGAGATTAAAAAAATTTGAGTAATAATTATTTTTTAATGTATTCATAAATCTGAAAGTATTTGTAAAATACAACACCTTTCACCATTCACCCAAAAAATCATTCATTTCAGAAAAGACCCAAAAAATCACCTTATGTAATTTTTACATTCTTAATCGAACAAATTAAATATATATCATTTTTTACTCTCTATTTTTTTTGATAAAATATACCTAACAATATATTTATTTAAATTAATATATATAATAAATATAGGGGGTTCCCATAACAATCATTTATTCTCATCCTTTCTCAATTTTATGATTAGAGAAGTATTTTGTTAAAAAGGAAAAGTTTTGAATAATATGAGATGATGGTTTTTATAGACATGCTAATTGATTGAAAATATTTTATAACAAAATTGAAAGGATTACAGGGGAAAATGTTTTCTTATGGATAAAAACGTTTATAAAAACGTTTTATAAAATATATGGGACTTTATCACACCCCCCATTAGTGACATATTTTAATGAAAAAATATAATATATTCAGAAAAAATCACCAATCATACAGAATATCATATTTCATATCTAAGTGGTAGTTTTTTATTAAATATTCCCACTGAAGGAAATAAATGTAATTTCTAGAACACAAAAGAGCCTGTGTATATTATCACGACATTCTTAAGAAAATATAGTTTTAAAGAGATTGATGTGACTATATTTGGATGAATAACTTAAAAGTAAATAAAATATAATATTACTATATTGAATAATTAATGTGAGTGTAACTAAACATCCTAAAACTGTTTAGGATATATTAGTAAGGATGAATATAAATGTTATATTGAGTTATCAAAATGAATTTAAAATCAATTTATGTCTTAAATGTATAAAGGACGTGTTGGTAATGAATAATGTAACAAATTATATATTTCCCCCAAAATGATCTCAAGTGTAAATTTTGTTGGAATTTTTCCAGGAACGAATATGAAGGAATTTATAAGTATAAAATATATGTCAATAAAATTTTTACATTTTATTTTTTGAAGTAAATATATTTGGAAACATTGTTTAGAATGTTGAACACTGGGAATATGGTTGCTATGTCACACCACTAATCAAAATAACTTTATTCAATGACTTAAATCACTAATGAGGTTTATTTGGAGGATTATATCATATGTTCACATACATATGTTAAAATATTTTCATAGAGATGTAACAAGATTAACAAAAAGAAAAAATTAGAGAAAAAATAAGTCCTCTCAAGTGGTATATCCTGTATGATATTATTAGATAAAAACTTACGTATGGGTTTTCTTCTTGTGGATGTTTTATAATATAAAATATTTCATGTATTGTCAATATGTTTTCTATACATTATCATTATTTCATGTTGGATTTCTATATATTTTTATGTGAAATGATAATTGACCCCTCAAAGTATAAAATTTTGTTAATCCTATTTTATTTATTCTGTAGTATTATAGGATGTGATGAAATGTTATGGTTATAATGACTAGGGTTTCATATATCGATAAAAATTATCCTAATTAGGTGAAAAATGATTTTTTTGTTGGGTGACTTCCATGTATATAACATTATGCATTAACACTATATATTTGTTATACTAGGTTTTTAATTTTAATATTCCTATTTATTAATAATTATATATATATATATATATTATTTGTTGAATTAAAAACTTTTTACATTGATATATTTCTTATTAAATCTTTATGGATTTTCTATTCAAGATGGATTGAAAATGTTATTGATCATGTCTCTGGTTAAGGCTTAACTAAGATGGTATTTCTCATATCATATTATGAGAATAAAATTTGGGTCCTGAATTATGATATAATATAGTAATGTTTGATTATAACTAGATAATAAATTTGATTTTATAATTTATTTTATGAGGAGAATCTCTTTTGGTCTTCCATAATAGTGAATTATATGAGATTTCTTCATCAAAATAGACAATTTTCAACCAAATAATTGAGAACATATGAGTAAATATATGAGATTGAAATACACTATGACCCATTGTCACTCAATTTCTTAGACAATGGAATCAAATGAATGTGAATTCTGGTATATGATATAATTTATTTTCATAGTTATAAATATATATGTTCCTTATAAATATCATACTAGTTATATTCAATGTATGAGTAGTATTAATGCTTCTCTAGAGGAATCTATTTTTTTTTAATTTATGAATTTATGAACTCATATTTTTTACAATCATATAATATATAATGTGTTCACTCATTACTTTTTATTTAATTGGTATTTAGTTTTATAATTCTCATAGAGATTCTGTATAAGTGTTTTAATATTTATTAAAATTGGTTTTGGATAAAAATATAATTATATTCATATAATGTGATATATGGGGAATTAAATGATATATTCCCAAAATTTAATTGGAAATATCCAAAATCATTTTTTCATATGGTTTTATAATTTATTATACATGATATTATTAAATATGAAATTGATGAATAATAATAAGGATTTAATGAAAGTTAGTGATTAATGATGATATTCCTAGAAAAATGTAAAGAAATATTTTTTATTCTATAGATTATATGATATATGAATATTTTTATTAATGATAAGAATAAATTTAAGGTAGATTTAATAACTTTTGTGAGAAAAATTTCATGGAAATGATTTATCATATATATCAATTAACCAATAATATTGAAAAATATAATGATACATTGATATGTTTAAGTCTATTTTTATGATAAAAATATAATTGATTCATGTGATTTGAAATAAAATATTATGTTTTATATATCTTCTATATATACTATAGTTAATATTTTTCATGAATGGGATAATAAAAGTGATTATTATATAATAATTACATATTGGATTAATTTTACATGAATTTTAACTCAAGAACGTTACTCATATGTTATATTTCATGTGTGAAAATTTCAGACTTGATTGAGAAGTGTCCCCAAGGCTTATATATAAATATAAAAATGAATTGAAATGGTTTTTTGTGTGATCCATTATGATGATTTTTCAGAAACAGTCGAATATCTCTTCTACCCAATTCCTTACCTCCGAATATATATTATAAAATCATGGTTTCAATGAGGATCCCACCCATGTATTTGGTGATTCAATAAAACCATGGATACACAATAGAGTTAATATTCCATTGGATGATTCTTTGGGTTTATGATCAACCAAAAAAATTATTTAAGAAGGATCAGTCATCATCTGTTAAAGGTTACATTTCTTAATTTATAGTGTATATGGATTTGGTTTTCATAGCATGCTGATCTTGATAAATTATGGTTTTCAATTCCATACACTAGTTTGAAAATTTTTCATGATCATAATAGAACCATCAAATAAATATAAGGGAAAAATTAACGAAACGATAGATAAAAAGGGATGTTTTAATGGATATAATATTCTATAAAATTTTGTATCAAAAACGATAAAAATAAAGGCAGGAAAGATTGTTAGGTTCATGAATTAAACATTGAATTTTTAGGATAAGATAAATATTAGTGGATAGGTACCATAGAAGTGGATATATAATTACATCAAGGAAAATAAAAAATTATTTCAAAGAAAGGAAGGACACCAATTCATTTATAAGATGTTGAACTCAAACCATTCATTAATATAGACGAGGTAAATCCTTTAAATTTTTATAAATATTGAATATGGTGAGGATATATATACCTAAGATACTATAAAAAAAATAATTACCACTGGAAACCTGAATTTTTTATTCTTCATTCATTGAAAATATTTTTTGAAAATCATATATATTGGGGATATTCCACATCATTTGTCTCTATACACTGATGATAACCATTATATTTTTAGTCATGTGGTTTTCTCTATTAGCATGTATCACGAGATGATGAGTGACTCTCTGGCCTCAAGATCAATGTTTCACCCATAATTTACTATGAAGATCCATGATATTCACATACTGTATTGGTGGATAGATATGAATAAGAAAAAGGTGGGATTTTTTAAAATGTTCTCCAACTATCAACAAGTGAGGGATGGGAACCAATTCCAATCTATAATTCTTTAGTTCATTTATATTTTTTAGTGGTAGTTGGATGATGTGCCCCTAGATTTTATGATGTGGTTTATGAGGAATTCCCATGTTTTTTTTTGATTTGGGTTTTTTATGGACAAGTTGACTCTTTTTCCATTTTTTATCCATTCAGATGACATTCTTTATCATTGTGTTGTGAATGATCTATATATGGGAGGTAGTATGTATTTATGGGGTATTGTGGTGTATCAAATTAAATGGGGATGAAAATTTAAAATCATGATTTTTTGAAGTGTTTCAGAGGTCACCAGATACAAGAATTCATCTAACAAATAGTTATCATCAATATAAAAATTTCTAGTCGGATCATATGATCACGATCCTAGACTAGATTCTATGAGTGTGAATCCGGAATTTCAAATGTTCTCGGGAGATTTTCATACATCTTTCAGAGTTTTCATATAACAAAAACCCAAAAACATTAATTAAGATGGGAACATTAGAGGTCATATACAAGTGGTCAATATAATCATCCCTATGTTATTTGATGTTCATGGATTCAGAGGTAATTAGTTTGAATCTTGAAAAGGATACATCCTATCATATCCAGCTGATTAAGAAGAACCGGGAAATAACTCTATAAAAGTGGAGATCATATGATTACTGGATAGATCAACCATTAGATTTTGGGGTGGGTGATCAAGTACTCTTATAAGTATCACCTAGATAAAGGAATCATTATATCAAGTGTATAGGGATGAAAACACCTATAATCATATAATTATTCAACATTATCAAGAGGATAAGTACATTAAAATAATATTTAGGTCTTCTTGAATTTTTAAATGATATGAATGACATGTTTATTCAGTCAGCTTTAGTAATGCCATCATAATTATTCACATTTTATCATTATTATAAAATACAAGATTTATGATAATGCATTATTTGAGGATGATTTAGATTTTATAGTAGGAAAAATAATGAAGACTCTATAAGGTAAATGGTTCTTCTATTATTAGCGTAGTGGTTGTAAATTTGTATCTGAGGGAGAACATGGAGAGGGGATCTGACGTGTGGGTTCAATTTTGATATTTTTTTTCAATAATTCTTACTAAAGATGGATGACACAATTTAAGTATTGGAAAATCTTTAATGGGGAGGTTTTTACATAGTGGACCTTATTGAGGAACAGAATAAATTTATTTATAATTGAAAAATTTGTTTTTTAGTTATATTGTTAGGTTAATGGTGTCAGTTGGATCCTATGAGTCATTCCCTTGATTTCATCTAGTATTTTGGCTAAAAATATAATACAAGTGGATCATCATGCTGTAACATGTGATATTTTTGTAGTACAAGAGTAGAGGAGGGAATTTCATACAATAAAATTGGGATATTTCATTGTGATATTTGTTTCTAAATGAAATTCTTTTCTACAATCAATGGAAATACCATATTAAATCACATAACATTAAGAGAGATAACTCCATAGTTGAGGGTATTGTGGCATGATGAGTGGCTATGACAGATTAATTTTGTTTGGGTAAATTCTTATAACATACACATATATATATTACCATGACTATTTATATGTTAAAATGTATTTTCATTTTCATGAGATTAAAATTTGAATATATTTTGACAATGATTTCATAGCCCATGGGCACCGGGACATGATTATACTATGTAGGAATGAAGTTTTGGGGTTTTAAAAGGGAAATGATATAACCAATGGAATTATAATGTCATGGGTGTCATTTATGAATAAATAGAGTCTTATAAGACTATCTTCTAGCAATTAAGTGGATCATTTGATGACATGGTTTATTTCCCCATGAAGTGTAATGTGTAGGTAACATCACATCACAATTTTTAAGGGATACACCATGGACACCTATCCATATAGGATGGTTAAACCATTATGTGTAGGGACAGAAATCAATATCACTCTTGGTAGTGAATTAAATTTTTGGGTTAGATTTTAGGGAGGCATTCTATGATGTTACCCATTTATGCATGAAAATAGTGTAGGATCAACAAAGGTAATTTTTTTATAGCTGAGGATCTACACTGTGATGTTCCTTGTGTACATTGATTTTATAAAATATATTTAATCTAAGGTTAAATGATGCATTTTACTTATTTCAGCTATCAAAAAAGGAAGGATATTCTATAGATTTCCTATTATGTTATTCTATTTTATATTGAGATATATTTTATTCTAGATTATATCAGTGGCTTGTTTATTGCATAATGTCACAAAAAATGGGTCTATCATTCATATTGTAACCTTATCCCCCCCTCTCTATCTCTTTGTTTCACAATATACGCATTATTTTCATAATTTTAAATGATTCAACCTCTATAACCATTAATCTTAAATTAGTTGAAATAATCAATGTGAATGACCCAAAAGGAAGATGGTTGCTATTATATTCTTAATTTCTCTATATTTTTTTGGGTGTGTTTGTGATGTGTGGTCTTGTTTACTTATTGTACAACTAAAAAAATCAATTTAAACTTCTTATAGTCTGTTTCAAATTTTTATTTAATTTTTATAACACAAGTGACATGATGATGATTTAATTCCAATACCATGGATACCATGTGAGGTGGGCCTTAATCTAATGAAAATGAATATATAGGAGACCATATAATAGGTTCCCTATATGGAATTGTTTCCTATTGAGTTGAATATAAAATCCCTAAAATGATATAATACTTAATAATGTGTTGTGAGTGTGGTTTCATTTGATGATTTCACTATTGAAACATAGGCATAGTGATTGGGTTTTTTGAGAGGGTGATTAAATTTATAAAATACATTTTTGTGACTAGGATTTCAAGTGTAATCCCCTTGAGAAAAATAATGAAAATTTTTAGCATTAATAATATTTTACATGATTTTATATTTGAATTCATATATAACTTGAATTTTCTAAATTGAAATCTGTGATTGGTATCAAATATTTTATTAAGATGAATGGTTAAATACTAATAAAGTGGTTAAAAATTGGGTTTCATTCCCACCAAGTGTATAGATGACATGTGATGGCACCAGTAGAGAACACTATCCCCTGTGTGTGTGGATTCTATATAATGAAATATATAGTAGGAGCCATTCCCCCTTGTGAAAAGGTAAAGGGACCCATTCATGATGATTTTTAGGGTCAATTGGGATGGAAATTGAAGGATTATATGGGGCCATTACTCAAGATAATTTTTTCGTTATCTCCAATTTTATTTTTACATCATGTCTTTTTGGATATTTATGTTTATGATCTACCAAAATGTGATTATGATTATATATTTGTTCTTTATATGGAAAATTAATTTATATATATTATTATATTACCTTTTTATGTATTTATATACTATAATAAATATATGGTTTCTATTATGTTTGATTTATTTTAATAGAATATATTATTTCTGCCTTTAACATTAGTTATGGGTATCTGAATCATGGAGTGTAGTATCCCCAAAATTATATTAGACACAAGACTATTGTTAACACCCCCTAGAAAATGGGGAGGTGCACATGAGTTATGTGGTGACCTAGTTAATTCATAGAAGAGGGTAATTTGGATGGGGATGTTCTAAATATGTATCAAATGATTGTTTTATTTCAATATCATTATTCGGGTATGGTAGACAGGAGATATAATATTTTTAGAGAATGGTCCTGATGTTGTATTAGGGAGTATTTAACCCATATGTGATGGAAATCCATGTTACCATGGATGGGGAATGTTTTCATTATTTACACTTTAATTATTGTGTTACATTAGTAGATGTGATACACATTGTTATTGATATTTGATTTATCGAATTTTTATTTCTATCATAGGGTAGAAAGAGGTAATGTGTTCAGGAATCATATTGGGCATATAGGATTCATAGGGAATAAGTGTTATTTCTTGTAAATTATTATTATTCAGTTTATATCGTTTTGATTAAATGAAATATCTATTGTAATTTAAAAAAATTCTTCATCTGTGAATTGTTATTGAAAATTTAATTTAACCAAAAAATTATTATTATACTATAGTTAAAAAATTTAAATCAATTGATGTTGATCATTTATGTGTGCAGTAATAACATTTATTTTGGATTTTCAAAGATATAGAGAGAACTCAAGTTGTTAGACCATATTTTATAGAGTCTGTATAGGGTAGTGAGATTTAATAACTATTTCACATTTCCTTTAAAATATTTACATTAAAAATGATAAAAGAATTTTGATTTGAGGTGTGTGTTTTTTAATTTTAGAGACAATCCACCAAGACCCACTCTAGTAGAATTCCGGGAGGGTGGGGGCGAGCAGAACCAATGATTTTTGCGATAGTACCATTATTCCACCAACACTTCCTATTGATGATCATTTTTAAGATCTCATATTATGAGTAGTATTGTCACTGTATAGAGTTATTTGTAATTTGTACCTTCTATAAATAAGTTTATATAGGATTTTTAAATTCAACAAACTTCCCTATTCATAACTGAGGGTGGAACCCAACATATAAACCATTGTGTGTAATTGAGAAAGACCTTATTTTATCATTATAATATACAACCAAAGAGGAGGGTTAATTTAGTAACATATTTATTATAGGAAAAATATAATTGTTATCCGGATTTATTGATATTTCTAGACCAACATATTAGATTATCCTTGAAATAGTATAACATAAATTTTCTTGAAGAATATCTTCCTGGTCACCTTGAGAATATGACATGATAGTTCATATATCTCACAAAGAGGGGGATTTTAGTTATGTAATATTCATGACTCATTTTATGAATTCATATTTTCCCCCAATGTTGGTTATTAATAACACAACCAAGGATATACACTTTGGGTATGGTTTGAGGTATCCAATTTGACAATTGGTGAATGTATTTTTCTAATAATATTATGTAGAGTTTTTAAAGAATATCATCATATATGGGAGGATAATGATTAAGGGTAGAGGCTCATGTATGATGGATTCTATAGATTGGAATACTATTAAAAAGTAATTGTTTAATAGTTCATATTAAAGCAGTGATCGGAATTGTATCCATGGAAATTTTTTATCTTGTCCACCTTGTTGGGATGGCTCTATGGATTTATTATGAATATTACATTTTTATTCATTTTTTTTCACAGTAAAACTAGTCATTTTCTAATTATTCATGTGGATGTGGTTCCTCTAGAGGTATTATAATAGTGACTATCATTCATCTAGGTGTAGAATATTTGAAATGATAAAGGGTTCAAGAGTTAGTTTTTTACATATTGGATTGGTAGTAGGAGTTACATAGGACATTTACGAACTGGGGAAGGATTCAGTGGCAAGGGTTAGGGGATAAAACATTACCAAGTAGGAGTTTCTTATGTGAGTCAGGAAGATTATCAGGGATGAGATTAGGTCAATTTAAATATAAATGAACATAATCCATCTAATAATGGTTTCATTCCATCTATGGTTTAAGGTAATGTTTTGTTGAAACAACCCAAGATTTTAATATATGTAAATTACATTTATTTTTGAGTAATAGTTAATAAGTTACACAAATATATGTTCAAACACCGTATTAGTTTAGTGTCTTTAGAAACATGGAACACAATATTTTAACTAGGTGAAAGATCTTCAACATCTCCCATAAAGAGCTTCCCCTTTCGTTTTCCTACCAAGATCATTTCTTTATATAATGGGGAAAACATGAAATGGGTGAACTAAAATAATCAATAATGGTAAAAATTTAGAACATAAAACAAACCATAAACATAAGAATGTAAAATCATGAACATAATGTTTAACCATCAAAATCTTGATTCATGAAATAAATCATGGCAGTACGTAAGGAATAAATCATAAAGTAACATTAACTATGATAAAATAGCACTGGCATAAAACATAGAACTGTGGAATAAAAATAAGTATATAATATTATTTCCATATTATTCAAGCCATTTCTACAAATAACATCATAATTTATAATGTCTATTACTGAACTGAGTTTTCTAGTCGTTCAAGACATGTATTACTGAACCAGATTTACATGTCGTTCTATCCCTATATTACTAAACCATATTTACTTTCCCTTACATTAATGTCTATCTACCAATATATAAATCTTTAAAAAATTTATTAGAGGGAGATATAGGTCCCACCCATCTCATAATTAAATCATTCTCACATGTGCCACAAAAAATAAACCATTCATCATAGCATAACCCATAAAATAAAATGTGTTTCTCAAATATAATTCCATAATAACATAATCCATATAAAATAAATTAATTTGATAAAAATAATTCATCATAAACACAAAAAAATCAATTTAATAATAGGTATAGAAACATAACCTTTTTTAATGAGTGTCATCTTAGTAGGAAAATATTTATGATAAAACATGTGAACTTAATTCTTGAAGAAAACATCCTTTTTTCAAAAAATGGTTTCGTTTCTCATAATACCACAAAATTTTAAAATAAAATAATTAGATGATAATAAACATGAAATCTTTTAGGGTAATATTTATTTTTAAACCATAAAAAACCATTCATGATGTATATGTTAAAAAACATTCTTCTTATACTCTTGTTGGAAAAGTCAAAAGGTACCTCGTATGGAAAACAAAAGAAATATTTCATCCATACAATATAATAAAAATTCATAAAAAGGATAATTTAACATTTAAAAATTCTATAATAATAGAAATATTATTATATAATTATGAAACATGGATGTGGATGATAGATAAACTCTAGTAAATACATGCGTCTAAACAATATCGGATAAAAAGGAGATTGAAAAATTATCCCTTAACTTAAGATTGAAATGCCTCATAAGTATATGAAGCTCCTGTATAGTGGGTTTAAATATATTATTAACTTGTAAAGGAACCATAATAATATTTATGATATCATATAGGATTCACTGATGACTTTATATTACCCAATCATTTATCAAGTCCATGTTAATGCAATGTTTTCGGTAATAATCGTTTTATTTATCGTACGTGTTTTGACTTGTTATTCATGATACTATTACATATATCACTATTTACATAATTCCATAATGTAAAACATTGTTTATATATCATATTTATTTATTATATAAATATATATAATAGATAGATAAATGAAATGGAATACACCATTCATGGATATGGATTGGTCGTATGTATGCATGAATGCTATTTCTGTTTCCTTATTGAATTGAATGGAAGAAATTGAATGACACACACAAACACACACAAATCTAATAGAATAATTATGTCACATATTTCATTCTTATTTATTACATATACTTCATAATCATTCTTGAATGGTTAACGTGGAGAATGAATCAAATAGTGTCGTGGTGACGGTAGGCTGTATGTATGCACGAGCGACGATAACATTCACTTAATGGTTAAATGTAATGTAATTGGATGGTAAAATAAATTTAAATATTAATTATCATGTTATATTCATTATTTAAATCCATTATAATAATCATTTTACCAATCCAAATTAAGTATCATTGAATAAAAAATTACCCCACAATGTGGATACAGTAAGTTATACGTATGCACTCAGGGTGACATTGTTATTTGTAGGATGGATAAAAAAAGGAATAAGATCAAACCATAATCATAATAACATATAATCATGTATAAAAAAATTATTTATTACCTTAATTTGAGTAGAACATAAGAAGAGTAAGAATAAGAAGAAAATAATTTTGAAAGGGCTGATAAAACAATTACCTCTTTTTTTAGTATCTCATTTGGATTTGAACAAAAGGTCTCCCTCTGATGGATTTTTCCTAATTTTTGTCCTATATAAGGAATTTAGGGATTTTTCTAGCTTATTTGAGAATATTTTTGATGATATAAGGGGATTTAATGTTTTTTTATAAGTGGGTATAGGTGGTGGCCTTTTTTAAGAGGGAAGAGGGGCACTTTAAAAATGTCTTGAAATATTAATTTGGTGAAAATTTATTTTCAGTTTATAAGGGTCCCAAAAACATTTATTTTTTAAATATAAGATTAATATGTGTCTAAATCCTCTGAAATAATAAAATTTAGACTTGTTTTGATCTTATTTTAACACTTATCGAATTGATTTATCATTATTTAACCAATTTAGTTTTAATTTTGGTTTAAATTTTATAAATGGTTATAAATATTTACTTATGGGTTTTCAATTCTCTATAATTGGATAATTTATAAAATATAAGACCATAAAATTTGCAATTTTTAATTTTTCTATATTTTTGTGATTTTTAAGCAATTTAATAATATGTTATTTTCATAAAATACCAATAGTTCCAATTTTGAAACTATTCATTTATTTGACTTCATATAAAATCCAAACAGAATATAAATTCGAACCAAAATATTCACTATGCTCCTAACATGTCATAGTAATCTATAAAATTCGTGGATCACAATAATTAGTTCATATTGTATTTATTTTATGGTTTTTAATACCATTTATTTGATATTTCTATCAATAAAATTATTTCTACATCACAATTGTGTCATCATTAATGAGAATTATTTAATATCTAAATATTTAAATTAAACAAAAATTATTTTGATAATTTTATTAGATCTAAAAAGCCTATTTACAATTGATTTTTTATCATGTTTATCTCTATATTAAAATTATTATACTTATAAGATAATAGAGAGTGACATGTTGTCAATTTATTTTCTATTAATTATAATTACATCACATTCATGGAAAAAATTCCACTAAATGAATAAATTTTGAACCTAAGGTAATATCAGTCAACTTTTATTCATCTTATTTGACTTTTTTGGGTTTTAGGGTAATTTTATTATCCTTATAATATTGTTTGTTATCCTAATTTACCTGATTTACCTTTAATTATGGTAAATAAAAATTACCAATTTTAATATAATTAATACCAAAAAATAAAAGGTACGTATTTACAAAATTTATAAATTATTATTAGAAATATGGATTACATATATATAAATTCAAACCACCTAATTGGATGAAATTTATTTAAAATTAATTCCTATTGTCAAAATAAAAAAGCGAGTTTCTAAGAAGTAAAAACTTATAAAAATGTTGACATGTGTTTTGTCCAATTTAAATATAAAATTAAATCCAATGATAAAAAGTGTACGAAATAAAATAAAAAATCCAATTTCTCTTTAGAAATAACTAAAAATATAATCTAACTATAAAAATAAATTAGATGAAAATGCAGTTTTGAATTAAAATAATGTATTTTTTACTATTCAATAAAATATGAATTTTATGAGAAAATATCAAAAAATCTACCAAATTAAATTTTTATTTCTCTATTATAAACAAGTAGTCTATTTTTTAAATATATTATATAAAATTGTTAATAATACTTAAAATGGGTACACAATCCAGAGGTGGAAAAACTCCATTTAAAAAAAATACTTATTTTATTTGAAAAATTGATTTTGTTTTTATATAATTTTTGTGAAAATACATAAGATGAATTTTAATGTTATATTAAATTGAAATTGTTTTTAATAATATTCATAACATCTATTTTAAATCCCATTAAATAATAATATTTTAATAATATATCATTGTTTATTGAAACTTGGTCTTGCATAGAACACAAGATATCGAAGAAGGTCACTCTTGCATGTAATGCGAGCCAAGTAAGTGATGAGTTTAGTGAAAGATTAGTTTTCTTTTTGGTATAACATAATCCAAACATGGTTATATAATACATTGAACAGAATCTATACTCAGTGTTGCATGAAATTAATTCTATCGAAAGAACATGAAATTGTGTGTAACACAAGACAAGTATAGTGTTGCATATACTATAAGCTAATACAGTGTTACGTATATTGAAAGGTAATATTGTTGTAGCATAAAACACAAGACATCAAAAGAATTAAAAAGATTCTATCTCATAAAATCTTAGGATGTTACATTATACCCCCCTTAAAATGAATTTCTCCCTCAAAATTCTTCAGGGTTGTAAAAGGTTTACTATGTGAAATATTCATTCATAGAAACCCACATCATAAAAAGGAATACTAATACTACATTTTAAAAAACTAAAGTTAGAAAAAAATGGTTAACCAAAGTTACTCATCAATAGGTTTCTATATAGGATAATATAAGTGGGAAGTGAAAACATGGATATGAAAGGAAAATATAACCTTTGTTTTTGATAGACAATGACATAGAAAAATGTCTAGAGAAAGTTAACAACCATAAAGAGATAAATCTATGAGGATTTATGGGACCATCTGATTCGTCAGATCAGAAGGTACTACGGAAACATTTTTGTTTTAATGATCCTTTACCTAAAGTTGAATAATTATCCATGAGGATAAATACTTATTTAATTTTGGTACAATATAATTGATGTTCATGCCTTGAACAATTTCCACCTTATCTCTTATTTAAATAAATGAAGATGAATTTGTCATTCTTGAAGTGTTATCATGTCATGCAATAGAATGATATGTCATTCCATACATCTCAACAAAAAGGCTAGAATAGGTAATCAAATATGCATAAGTCTACATATAGTGGGATAATACATTAATCTAACTAATGTAAAATGGAATATAACTTCTAATATCCATAAATGTATAACATTAAAATCCATCAAAAAACTAAAAATATAAAACATTAGAAAGATTTTAACTAAATTGACATAACATTTATCTCTTATATCTCATATGGTAGTTCTCTATCGTCACATTCCAAACATGTGAATACCTTAATCATGTATTCTTTTGAGACATGGTAATAACATTAATTACTATAGAACCTTAGTGAAAAAATGAATTCCATCAAAATTAACTCTAGACAAAAATACCCAAAATTCTATATACTCAACCCATTATATCACTTTTTCCTTATATCAGTAATGAGGTAAATAATACTACCAACCATCTCATTATATCTTTATCCATTCATTATGTGAATATACTATGCTTTCCTAAAATATTTAAATCTATTTTCATGGTTACCAGTACCATATATTTTTGGAAAATCACAATGGACCAATATATATATATTCTAGTATTCCATAATACTATAAAAGAGATTTCATAACAATATTTTGGAATCCCATTACATAAACACATAATCATTAAACCACTTCATTGTCATACTCAACATCACCAATAGTGATCACATGTGATTTTCGTTTGTCTTTGTCCTTAAAAGGGTTTTTGTGTCGATAATCATCCATATCCATTTTATTAGTGCATTGGTTAGCAAAATTCTTTGTTTCCTTGCATTTATAATACTGAATGGTTGAAGGTTCACTCATTGGGTCTTTCTGGTTATTCTCATTACTTCGGCATTAAAATGCTTGATGAACTTATTTTCCACACATAAAACATTTATCTGTCCCCTTATGACAATTTCTTCCATGTTTCCTTCCACACATTGATTATAAAAAAATATAATATTTTTTCTCCATATTTTTAATTTTTTCATTTAATTATATCCTTATTTTATTATCATAAACATGAGATATATGAGAAATTGTAATCTCACTTTTTGTAAAAAGGAAATGACAAAGGTATAAACTAAAAAATAAGGTCTTGAACTCATCCCAATCCATAGATTTAATTTTATCTTGTTGCCTCGTATTCTTGATAATTTTCCAGCAAAAATTCTCTTTACCTTCCAAAAAAAAGTTCCCAACTTAACATTTTCATGTTCTAAACAATTGAGAATAGAAAATATATTTTTAGTAGTACAAATCCATTTCTCTGCAACTAGTGGATCGTTCATTCCACTAAAATAATTTGGTTCTTTCCTTAAAAATGATTGAAGAGAACGTTGTTCCCTCCTTTGGTCATTTGAATTCCTAGTAGGAATTGGTCATAGAAACAAATTTTTTTTTGAGATCCAATAATATTTGGTTATACAAGAGGACAATAATTACAATTCTCATCCCATATATCATTAAAATGGTTCCTTTGTGTTCCAGCCATTGTCTAAAACCCAAAAAGAATAGCATGAGATGAAAAAATTATACAAGGAAGTCAACATAATCAAGGGGGAGTTCTTTCAATCTCTAACATCTTCAGTTTAATCCCAGGTTATTCATGATCATTACCATAATTCTAGGACTATTACCTATAGTTATACTTACCCTTAGTGATATATCTAGGATAACCTTATAAATATCTACAGGGATCTCACTAATGTTTTCACATCCTAGTTTCCAAAGGTTAACTAAACCATCTTTTTGATACCAACCGAAACAGACCAATATTGATATACATGGTAATTAAATTTATGTTTACGGAATACTTAATACATTACAAAATATATACCCAAATAACATATTAGTTTAGTGACTTTGGAAACATAGAACACTATATTTTAACATGGTGAAAGATATTCAACATCTACTAAAAAGAAATTCCCCTTTTTTCCCTACCTGAAACCTTTAATTATTACACATTGTAAATAAAACATAAAAAACATAAGCTAAAATGATTAGTAATAGTAAACATGGAGAACATAAAACAAACCAAAAACATAAGAATGTTAAAATAAGAACATAAAGTTTAAACAAAAAAATCTTGAATTATGAAATAAATCATGGAAGTATGAAAGGAACAGGTCATAAAGGAACATTAACCAGGAAAAAATAGTGTTGGAATAAAACATATAATTATGGAAAAAAATAAGAACATAATATTATTTTTGTAGTAGCCAATACAGTGCTCCCATAACCATCATAGTGGATGAAATCCATTAATAAATCAGGCTTACTTTTCATTCTAGCCATATATTACTGAACCATATTTACTTGTTATTCTAACCTTGTTTTACTGAACAAGATTTACTTTCCATTCCAGTCATTTCTATCTAATGAGATATATATGTTTAACCATTATATTGGAGAGAGATATAGGTCCCAACCATCATGTAATGAAATCTTTCGCCGTTGTCTAATTTTCATTCAGCCATATCTTTTCCCTGACCTCATACACCTCCACTCAGTTCTAAGTAGGTCCCGAAGTGGTGGCTCTTTGATAGTTTTGTGAGGTGAGATACTTAGGTCGTGTAACATGCGTGCCCTCGCTCTTCAATACTTAATATTTTCTTTGATTGAATTTCTGCATGTGATCGTCTTCTGTGGTGGCTATCAGTGTCCCGGTCTACTCAATGCACTGCCCTGACCTCTAATCCCTCCATTTATTCCTGGTCAGACCTGGAATAGTGGGTTATAAGGGGTTTTGGTATGTGGGTTTTGGCAGACGATGGGGCTCGATTTTTTCGATGGTGTCACTTTGGTTCTTCTTCTTGATGAGGGTGGTTTTCAGAGATTTTGGCTGGTGATGATGGTGTTATTAAGTGGTTTCTTTCCCAGTATCAGGTTTGTTTATGTTTTATGTGTAGGTGTTCATCTTGTTTGGAAGACATCATGTATAGTGGTTCTTCAATTTTGCAACTGTTTTCTGGTTTGGCTGGTGGTTTCGATGTCCTAGGAATTCTGGATTTGGTGATGACATGACGTGGTTCAGCCAGATGGATGGTGTTTTGATGGTCTGATTCACCGGTGGGACTCTTCCACTGTGGTGATAATGAGGTGGTGAATGTACAATATTATCGAAGTGTTTGGTGTGTGACTCAAGGAAGGTGCATGACTTGTGATTCACGAGAACCGAAATAGGTGATGATGCTGTTTGAAAGTTATTTTTTGAATTTTAATTCTGTGGATTATGGATCTTCTGATATGTAATGTTTCCCCCTTACCCTTAAAGCGACTTTTTTAAAATTGGAAAAAAATCGATTTGGCCCTATTTAATTTTATTTGTGGTTATAATATTCTAAATGGTTATAATTATTTACTTATGGGTTGTAAATTTTCAATAATTGGATAATTTATTACATTTATTATCAAATAATTTCCACATATTAATTTTTAATTTTTTTTGGGATTTGTAGGTAATTTTATAATATGACATTTTTATAAAATATCAATAGTTTCAATTTTGATACTATTTATTTATTTTAGTTTAAATAAAATAAAAAAATATGAAAAAATAAAAAAATAATTAAATTTTAAAATATCTTATTCTTCTAGAAAATATGTTTAGCATGTTAATTAGTTCATATGATATTTATTTTAATATTTTTAAAACCATTTATTTGATATTTCTATAAAAAAAATTTCTACATTAGTATTGTGTCATTAATAATGGTAATTTTATAATCTCTAAAAATTCTAAATAAATTCAAATGATGTAGATAATTCTATTATATTTTTGGAGACTATTTATTTTTGATGATTTATCATTTTTATCTCTATATTAAAATTATTATACTTAAAAGATATTAGAGGATGACATGTTGTCACATTCTTTTTTTTAAATTATAATTACATCACATTCATGAAACAAAGTCAATTAAATGAATCCATTCATACCCTTAGGTGATATAAGTCATCTTTTATATATCCATTCAGATTTGGGTAGGTGTTAGTGTAATTTAATTATCTTTGTAATATTTTTTGTTGTCCTAATTTACCTGATATACCTTTAACTATGGTAAATAAGAATTTTAAAAGTTACTATTCATAATGTCAAAAAAAAGGTACCTATTTACACAAATTTCACCTTATTATTCCAAATATGGAATCAATTTTACCAGATTTAATACATAGAATTGGAAGAAAGTAACTTAAAATTAATTCTCGATATCAAAACCAAAAGACAGGGTGTTTAAGAAGTAACAACTTATCAAAAGATTGACTTGTATTTGCGTCGAATTTAAAAGTAAAATTACTTATAATTTCCAAAATTGGATTAAATGATAAAAAATAATCCCTTTAATCATTAAAACAAATTAAAAATATAATCTAACTATATAAATAAATTAGATGAAAAGTTAGTTTTGAATTAAAATACAATATTTTTCAATATTCATTAAAATACGAATTTTATTGGAAAAATTCCAAATTTTCAAGAAAAGTAAAATTTGATGTACCTTTTTCAAAAAATTAGTTTATTTTTTCAAATATATTATATATATGTGTGAAAAATAGATTTAAAATTTGTGCAATGTTAAGAGGCGTGAAAACTGATTTTTTTAATATCCTTCTTTTATCCAAAAAATTGAAATTATTCTTATATCATGTTCTATAAAATACATAATTTTAATTTTAATGTAATATGAAATTCCTAATGTGGTTAATATTATTCATAATAGCATGTTTATATCCCATTAAATAATAACATTTTTTTAATATATCGTTGTTTAGTGAATGATGGTATTGCATACAACAAAAGTTATCGAAGAAGGTTGCTCTTGCAAGTTATGAAAGCTAGGTAAGTGTGGAATTTATTGAAAGATTATTTTGTTGTTATGTATAACTTAATCCAATAATAGGTCTTTTATCCATTGAAAAAAATCTATACTCAATGTTGTGTGAAATGAATTATATCCAAAGAACATGAAATTGGGCATAACACAAGCCATGTATAGTGTTGTCTATACTACAAGTTAATACAATGTTGTGTATAGAACAAGATAATATTGTTGTTGAATACAATATAAGACATCAAATAAAATAAAAAAATATATCTCAAAAAATCTAAGGGTGTTACATTTGGTTTATAGTCATGATTATATTACATAAATCCCATGCATTGGAATATTTTTTTAGATAGATTTGTGTTTTATTATATTATATTCAGGGTTCCAAAGGTATATTATATACCTGATTATTATCTTGTATGGAATGTTTTATGATACCATTATATATACTATATTTGTATTTAAGATTAATGTTTGATGGAATAATGTTTGGATCATCATTCACATTGGATATAATTATTATGGGAGTTTTAGTATAGCATTAATTAAAATAATTCATGATAAAATATCATAAAAAGGTTGTATCAAACGTGACTAGATTCATTAACTCATAAAAAACATGTCAATACATTTTTTTATCAAGGGTTTCATGATATTTAAATATAAATAGGTTTTACCCATATTTTGGGTGTGACTGACACTCTTGCATATGTTCCAGGTATATTCTCTCCATGCATGACAGTCCTGATTTATTCAACAATACATAGCGAGTCACTTGCATGACATGGTAATAAGAGAAATCACGATTAATATATAGTGATTTATTTTGTATTTTGGATAAAAAATGGTTGATGGAAACATTTTTCCTTCTTTATTTGAAAATTTCATGAGGAATGATGGTTGGATATAGTAACAGGGACCGTCATAAACAAAAGGTACACATGGAGCATCTTTATTATATATAGTATCATAGTTTCAGTTTTTAGACACAAAATTGAAGATTTTATAGTTTATTAATTATTTTTATACTAAGATTAAGTTATAATAAATTCTAAAAAAACCTTAATGCTATATCATAGTAGTTTCATGTTGTTATATTCTTGAAATCTTGCTTTAAAGTAAAGAGTTTTTGTCTCTATTATTATAGAATATCATAAATTCACTATGATATAGGTGATATAGTGAGGGTTGAAAAGATTAATATAAAATTTTCTATGTTATATGCCTATAAGGATTAATCTTATGTTGTATTTGTTTAATTTCACACTTTCCCCATTGGTTATTGATTATTCATAGGTGAACACACTACTGGAAATCGGATCTTTCCCAACACTTCTATACCAACGGTTTGTAAAAACCGTTGGTATAGGCACCCTTTCCCAACGGTTCTCCCAAACCGTTGGGAAAGGGAGCTCAAAACAACCCTTTCCGAACAGTTTTGGAGAACCGTTGGGAAAGGGGTGGGTCTTTCCCAACGGTTCCACCAAACCGTTGGGAAAGGGAGCTCAAAACACCCCTTTCCCAACGGTTTTGGAGAACCGTTGGGAAAGGGGTGGGTCTTTCCCAATGGTTCCCCCAAACTGTTGGGAAAGGGAGCTCAAAACACCCCTTTCCCAATGGTTTTGGAGAACCCTTGGGAAAGGGGTGGGGAAAGACCCAACCCTTTCCCAACGGTTCTCCAAAACCGTTGGGAAAGGGTGTCCCAAAATCCAGCATACACCCCGAAAAAAAATATGCACCTATCCCAACGGTTTTGCGAACCGTTGGGATAGGTTCTTCGATTTTTTTTCCAGGTCTACTGCCCGAGAACATTATATAAATCTAAATTTTAAATAATTATTATAATACATATATATATATTTATGAAATTATGTTTAAAAAAGTCATATTAGTTTAGTGGTTAAGTCGTTCTATTATAAACGAAGGGTTCAGGGATCAAATCACACCGAATGTATTTTTTTTGAAATACATATACCAACGGTTTTATAACCGTTGGAATAGATTTTCATATTACCTATGTCAACGGTTTTCAAAACTGTTGGGATAGGTCTATACCAACGGTTTTCCCAAAACCGTTGGTATAGAACTATCCCAACGGCTTACTTCACCACGGTTCTCCAAACCGTTGGTATAGGCTATACCAACGGTTTGGAGGCCTATACCAACAGTTCCAAACCGTTGGTATAGGTTAGTTTTCCAGTAGTGACACCTGCCTCACTTTATATAGTCCATTGCCACACCAATATATTCAAATGAGTTATATTCACTACATCATATATTGTGGGATTTATTGCTATGCATGAATTTGGGTTTTGTGTTTATATGGTATATATCCACAGTAATCTCACAAAAGATCCAACCTTTTGGGATTTATGCAATGTTTATTCCAATTATTAGTTGTTATTTTCATGATCTTCAAGATGTTAATCTTATTCAATGAATTTCATGTTGTATTAATGTCAAACTACAATAGTATTATTATTATAGAGGATATAAAAAGGTATGGATAATATAATGTGATTAATTATAACCCCAGGATTCATAATACGGATATTATAGTACATGGCCGATGTTTTTAACCTAATATGGGGCCCATGTCTATCGTTAAAAATGATATATTGATGAAAAAATGATTATTATCCAAAAATTTAATTATGAATTTAATTTTAAAATTCTTAAATTATTTAGAAAATATAGGGAAAATTATTATTTTGAAATTAATGTATTTTATAAAAAAATTGAAAATTTATTGATCATAATGTATTTATAATTAATTAATTATTATTTTTATGAATCATTTACAGAATAAATATACAAAAATATTAATTATTAGTGTTAAAATGATTTTTGTAATTCCCATACCTCGAGGGAATCAATAGTACCTAGACTGAAGTCCCAAATTTCCTAAAATAATGCTCCCCATTAGCTAGAGTTTTCTAATTATGAGAGTGTGCCTAATCCATATAGTGGGGAGAATATACCCTTGAATCTGATTTATACCAAAAAAGTAGAAATATCCAAACAATTATCCATCAAAAACATAAAAGTATTTAATATCTAATAAGAAATGTTTTCTTAATAAAATATATAATGAGGTATTAAACATGAATATATTTATGGCCTCCCACTCATCAATCCCAAAATAAAAAAAATATCCAAAAAGAATTTTACATGAATAAATGAATTAATACCATACTCAGACATCAATAAACCAAATTGTAAAAAACCGCTGAGTATACCAATCTAATATACCACATGACCCATGATAAACCTAAAAGAATATATATTCTTCATGCGCATTGGGGTTCCTATAAAGGGTGTGAGAAATTTGTCTCACTAGGTTATAACCAAGTTATATTAGTATGAAATATCATATATTTGTATTCATAGGGAATAAAATAATCATGTCACACAAGTGACTGGGATGTTTGGTGCTAAACATGACACCCTGAATACCTTCACATCATGTAACCATGTGCTAACTAGTCCACTATGACACCAGATAATACATTATTCAAATCTATTTAAGAATACACTATTTAACCTCAACATATAAACCCCATTACCAATTACCATTCCGTAGCTAAATACCATGGGAAGGGATACATTTACAACCTAAACCCAATACCAATAGATATTGGGCATGATTATAATTTCATAAATTGTAACCCATTACTTCTTACTCAAAAGAGGCACATTGGTCTCTTGTTATCCCATGAACCAGGAAGACTAGACCATCCCCATAGACTATGTGGAGGCCTATAGGGACACCATCCCATACTCAAAGAATTCAGGGATACCATTAAGAACATGCACACATGCAGGGCCAAAACCCCTCACACACATCACAAGTTAATCCCATGGTCGTAGTTATTAAATAATTATCCCCATATTTCATCACCTATCAACAATATCAATAATAAATCCAATGTGTTATCCAAACTAACCACAATCTTGTCACATCAGTATCACCACACACCCATCAATGCATAGTGATACTGCAACCCACTGGCTCTTATCAACACAGACCTAATGGTCTTGTCGACATCCTTATCACACTAACCATTGATTATCCCATGTTACCACACTAAAATCCCCTTGGAATAACAATTAAAAGTCTTTAAGAAACTCATAACTCACACCTAGTTTATGCCTCATGAACATATCCCTCTTAAACACTCAACAATCCCCAAACCCCCATCAATAGGGTGTTTGTCATCAGGAAGGAGACGAATGATCATCTCCTCCATCATCTATGGGTCCACGCCTCCCGCACTCATCAAAGTAGCCCTATAAAAACCATCATTGGCTACCCAGTCCACATCTCAGACATTAATTCATACAAAAATACTCTTTTAATTTAAGGAGACACCTCCAACCCATGGAGAAATCATCATCAGGTGTTTCAAAGATCTCAAATTGATTTAAATCACACATACTATGCATAGAAGTACAAAAGATACCATATATCTTCTCCCTCTACACTCTTCATCATTATCAATTAACCCCATACCATGAACATGCATGAAGGAATGAAACCATAGAAAATAAATATAGGTTTTTACTAAATAGAACACTTAACATATCATATTGTTTCCACCCACAAAAATATTGGAATCTCCTTCGCGAAGCCCATCCTTGAACCTTTGTAGCTCACACCTCATCTTGAGATCATACCTCACACAACACATCATAAATAATTTGTCGTAAAAAATTATAATTAATTATAAAATTTATAATAAAATGTGGAATAATCATAGAACCTCTCATTAAGCACTAGTGTATTTCCAAAAACATTACCAACTACACCCAAAGGGTCTACACAACTCCCTCAATTCCAATATGTACAAGATAACTATCATGAGATTCCCAATTTTTCTCCATATAAATTTAATTTAACCAATAAACCCAAATATATTAGTGTAGTAGCTTACAAGTAATGAAATTTTGATGAGTGAAATTCATACTACATCTATAGTTCTCCACTTGCTTAGCTATGCAGTATCCATATCAATCATCACGATTTCCTCTAGCATTTTAAGGAAATAACCAAAAATCCTAACAAAAACCTAACAATTTTTTTTGTAATATAAGGAGAACAACACAAAAGGATAAGGTATTAATAACCTTACCTTAGAACCATTTAATCTCACCAAAAACGTCCCTAAAATAAGGTGAAAGGAGGGATTCTTGAGTTATATTCGAGAACTCCCCATGTGCTTAGTTCATTTGAATGAGAATGTGTGTGTGTGTGTGGGGGGGGGGGTTGATATAGAACATATAATTTTTTTCAAAAAAATCATACAGACAATATCAGAGTTAACTAATGTTTCATGATATGAATTTATGGTAAATTATTCATGACTTCAATTTTACACCTAGAACAAAAAGGGCACACCACATAAAACATGGTCATATAGAGAATGACATATTAACATTGTGATTAGACGATATCTTAACTTTCCATCTGTTTAGGACTCTTAAAACTCTTCTAGGATTCACCAAAACAATAAGATGTATCCCAAGACTTAAAAGATATCCAAAACATCAGTTAGAATGTGAAAACTCGTAAAAACTTATTCAACATAAAATTTAATTAAACAGACCATTCAATTGATGAAAAATTAAATTTCTATTTGAAAACATAATACCGTAAAACACATGAGGAATTAAAAAATCAACACCATAATTCTTATTTCCATCAAGAATCCACAGTAATCCTATAACTACATCTCCAGACCTACCATGTATGTCATAAATTAGATAAGTTTTTGTGTTTTAAATCCAAATAGCTAAAATGATTTCATTGTGGACATCTAACCACCAATACTTTATAAAGTATATTCATTAAAACAACACCATGTCCCTTACCCATACCACCTCTACCACATCCCATAGGATGTTTCATAAAAAGTTATAATGTCAGAATGTCTAATTCCATGTAAATGTACTAGTTATACCACATTCGATTAACATTTTCCAAAATGATAGGTCTCACTCACACATTTGTCTATCCATGGAAACATGGAACTCAAACATGGAGTTCTCACAATAAACCCCACACACATGGACCCTGTCATGGAACATTCAAAAACACCATCACCACTTGATTCACAATCATGATCACCCAAACTAACATCTTCCTGAAATTTCATCACACGATTCACCCATGGAATCAAGCATTGAATTAGGTTCACCCCATGAACCATGTGAGGTGACATGTTCAACCATGGAACCATGTCTTGAAAATAGTTAAACCATTGAACAATTTATGGAAACTTATTAACCCTTCAAACCCAATCATAATTAATGACTAAACCCCTCAACCATCCTAAGATATTACTCAGACAACCACAAGCTTGATGTCAATGAACCAACTCTATCCGAAACTTGATCTAATCCCAAAGTATTATATTGACAATGAACCAAATATCACTGATATTTATCACATATCATAATAATGTTTCCTACAAATCCATTTAATGAATGATATCACTATAACCACAACCCTTAAATTCTGAGTCTTATTCAGTCGAAGACAGTTTAATACATGCGAAATAAGCATATCCTTATCGTTAAACCAAATAGATGAATGGTTTACTATTTAGGTATAATTATCAATAAATTACTACAAGTAATGACTTCACATGGCCTTATCACTCCTCCACAAGTGACTACACCAATTACTATCTACTTCATGTTCCCAACTCACAATAAATTTTGTCCTTGATCAACCAATGGTGTAATCCCGTAAATATAGTGTCCATTTATTTGAACATCATGTTCCAACAACAAATGGATCCTCCAACCACTCACGCACATCATGTTTATACCAAGAAAGCATCACCCCAGATCAAATATTACATGATTCCCTATTCTATTTATAATTCCACCACCCACCAATTATGGACACATCACACACATTGGGCCCTGGTCCACCATGACCATTAACATTTCACTGAACACATAGGTCACCAAACACTATGAGTGAATCTAAACTAGACACCCCAAAATAGAATCTAGTTTCATCTATAAATGATCCATTACTGAAAATACTACCACATGGAACATTCATTATTCTGAAACTAAATTTTTGTTGTGGATAACCAACATTCACCTGCTTTGGGACACCAATAAATTTCCTAACATTATCACCAATCCTCACTCTACCCCTCAAATAGAATAATTAACTATGAAATTTCTTATATATTCCAACCCATAATTCAAGTATGTCTTACCACAACCAAATTTAAGAGCCTAGAACCCACACTCATAGATACAGTACTAAAAATATAATCATTAAATTTTTGTATTTGATAAAAATAAATATCACCCAATTTAAATCATCCCAAACAAAAAAAAATAAAGAGAAATATTGTATCATCTTCAAGGTTATGGGCCATTCAGGTTTAGATTTTTAGATAATTAAGAAAAAAATTTAGATATCATTGATAAACAAAAAAGTAGTTCATAAAAATCAAATCATATCCAAGAATTTATTATTTTATAGAAACCTTAATATACATGCCCTATATAAAAGCATTCTATATAATCTTGGGAATGGAAACATAAGAAATGTGTGTAATTAGATTCTCATAAAGGGTAAACAAGAGGGATATCAATGATTACCTTATCATAACATGGGAATAAGGGAATAAGAACATGAATGTAAAATATAAAAAATATATATTGAATATCATAGTTAAAAATACTTATTCATGGAATAGATCATTATAGTTCATAAGATATGAATAATAATTGAATCAAGGAGCCTTATCCGTGAGTTAGATAAGTCAACTGAATTATAGAATACACATAGAAATATAAAATAATTTCCTTATTATTCAAGGATAATTACCATTACATTAATACTAGAGTAGGATAACTCTTATAATCATTGTAGTAGTCATGGTTCACACCCATGATTATCATACTCTCTTATTGAAATGGTTTCACTCCTAATTACAGTTCTATTTATCTAATGAGATACCAATTTTACCCAATGAATTTGAGAGAGATATATGTCCCACCGACTACATAATGAAAACAATACATATGTGTTCTAAAAGATAATAACTCATTCATCATATTAGAACATGGTAATATAAGTGAGTTTCATAAAAATTTCATCATAGCATAACCTACCAAAAAGAATGGGGTTTCAAAAAATTTCATTATAAACATAAAAATCTATAGAAATAATAATTATGGTGTCCTTAGATTTTATCCGTAGTAAATTATATGTAGCATAAATGTATGTAATTTTAGAGGGAAACTGGTTTTGAAAGATAATGTTGAATAATTCTTGATGAAAATAACTTTCACATTTAAAAATAACTTCCCTTTTTTAAAATTCGAGAGCTTATAAATGAAATAATTTTTTTAAAATGAACCATTAAAAAATGCATGTAAACATTCTATGGAATAAGGCATAATGATGGTAAAAAATAAACTAAATCTATATATGTTAAACAAAATTGCACTTGTATATTAGTTAGAAAAGTCACAAGGTACCTCATTTGGAAAATGACAATAACATTTCCCTTAAAAATATTTTTTATAAAATTTAAACAGGGGTATAAATTATTTTAAAACATTTTAGGAAAATAGTAGAAACCCTTCAAAAATAAGTTTAAGAAATCATAGACATGAAAGAGAAATATTCACCAGTGAAGAAAAAAAACTAAAGAATCTTGAATAGGGATGTTATTGTATAATAAACCCGTAAAAATTTGATAACATTTCAATAATAAGATCCATGTAATAAATATAAATAGATGATTATTTAAATCCAAAAAATATTCATAATAATCATTATAAAAATAATTCATGGATAGTGTGTAACCCACACAAATAAAATAAATAATTAATATAGAATGTGTCTTACAGATGTAAAAGTGAGATGGAAATTTCTTACCATGAGTCTGACTCATCATTTATGTTATTTTTATTTTTAAATAAAAATATTGGGATAATTATTTATGTTATTTTGAACTATATTAATTTTAATTATTTATTTTATATCACTTTTAATATATTTATAACAATTACTTGATCATTTATGTTCATATCGAGTGTTTTAGATATATTTGGTACACAGTTCCAAAATGACTTTGTTAGGATGCATATGGTCAAAGTGGTAATTATAAGATAATAATAAAAAATTGTAATCATATTTTTTAAATTTTCATACATAAATAATCATATGTTTAAATCCATCAATTAATTATGTTTAACAAAAATGAATCATGTTATAATCATGGATATGGTATGTCCTATGTAAAAAAGAGCAACAATTCAACTGTTCAAAGAGTATAATGGAAATAATTTTGGAATTATTTTAACATTAAATAGTGATAATAATATAATATGTATCATATTTATTATTTAAATATATTTATATATTTCATCTTTTAGATTTGGTGATGAAAAAAAAATCCCATAGATTCAAGGAGGTGATAGTCCATATGTTCACACGAACGACATCATCATTTTACAGAGAATAGAATTTTTATAAAGAAAATGATATATTAAAAATGTATAATGGTAAATATGTTATTAATATCATTTAAAAATATTTGTTTGATAATTATAATTTGTCATTATATATGGTGATATAAAATTAATTATATTGGTTTGTGATGTGGTAGTCCTCCATACATATGAATGATAGTTTCAATTTCCATTTTATGTAATAGGATATAGATATCAGTTATTACATTAATAAAATAAAATATCCGTATATTTATTATATGGTTTTTATTATTTTATAATTTATTAGTAATATTTTATAGATGTATAATAATAATTAAAACAGATATTCTAGATTAAAAATGATGCAACTTATTTGGAAAACTCCATTTTCATAACAACCTAAGTCCTCAAATATTGTTATTTTTTAAAAAGACATATAGAATGTTTTATAAGAATGTATTTGGGTAGGTATTGGACCTAAAGGGTTATTTATTAAGTGTGAAGGACATAGAAGATGATGTTCCCTTTTATAAGAACAAAGTGGGTCACTCTTGGAATTTTAATGAATATTAAATTAATATAAATTAAGATTAAATTAAAAATGGATTGAAACATATTTAGTGATAATATATGATGATAATGGTTCCAAAATATCTCATAAAATTATTTTTGTAATGGTTCATATCACATTTTACCCTTATTTTTTGGTTTTAACCCCTTGTTAACCCTTTTGAAGCTCACCATCATAATAAGAAAATTTTTCTCTTTGTGGGTAAATATAGACAATATAAATAAAAAATTCCCATTAATTGACACTGGGATTGTATAAAATATTATATTTACTCTTCCTATTATATTATTTTTAGGAATTAGAAATCATTTAGTAAAATATTATTTATTATAACATATATATAATGTATCTTTTTATAAGTAATCATTACAATGAATTCAACAATATCAATATTACATATAGAATTATAAAACAATTTATATCCCTAAAATTTCATTTTCATTTATAAACATATTTTATTACGTTAATCATCACATCTTATGTTACATTTATATATTTTTAATACCAGATATATGATTCTTCCAATAATTAAATTATTATTGTATTAGTGTTTGATAATGAATTTAATGTAATTATATATTCTATTAAAATTGAAAATAAATTTTCATTATGAAGTTAAATTTTTTATATTAAAAAAATATATATTTATAGTTGGAAAAATCCACTAGATACACCCATATGAAAAATATTACAGTTATAAAAAACAAGTGTGTGACTTGTTGGAAATATATTGAAATTGAATTCTATAAATTTCATAATCTCATAAAAATGGTCATCGAATGAAATATGATGGAATATTAGATAATAATGGAAAATATTAACTCATAAAAAATTAGGATTTTTTGGGTTCATTTTACAGTCCTCATCATTTTAATTTTAAGGATAACAGCCTCATATAACATTTACTATCGTTAAAAAATTATTAATCATACTATTCATATTATAAAAAAATAGAAGGTTCCAATTTATTAAATTCTGAAATAATTATTCCAAATGGGAAATTAATTTTTTAAATTTAAAAACATATAAGTGGCATAAAATAATTAAATATTAAACTGATAAATCCGTTGAAAAAAAAATCTTTAGAGAAATGACCTTCATGAAATATAAAATGAATTTATGCTTAATTTAATAAGAAATTCCTTTTAAGAAACAATAATTGACTTATTTAAAAAAAACAAGTAATCAAAAATTAATAATAATAATAAATATAATTTTAATTTTTATGTAATAAATAAAATTATAGTTTTCAAAAAAATTAAAATTTTTAACTAGCCCTTGAAAATTAAATATTTTCTGAAAATTATATAAATAAATTTTAAGATATTTATGACATGATGATTTCAAAAATTTATTTCTTTTTATAATATAATCATTCATAAATAAATTTTATTATTTAATCACTAAAAGAATTAAAAAAATAAGTAAAATGTATTTATGATGAATTAAATGACTATAGAAAATTAAGTGTTTATTTATAAAAAACAATCTATGCAATAGAAATAAGTAAAACCATTATATATTTAACAAATATTTTATTCCTAGGAATAGTAGTAATTTAATTACTAGGATATTATAGTCAAATAAAAACATTTCATTATTCATTTAAGATTTGTGTTGGATACATTATACTCAATAAAAAATATTAGTTCCTTTTATTATCATGAGATATTACATTCTACCACTTTAATATATTGTGTCCTCTCAATTTGAATATGGTCTTGACAACCAATGAATGAATTTTTTAAAAATCATTGTCTAAACCCCAAATTTTAAAGAGGGTCAATAAAACATCCACTTGAAAAATAGATAAATATAAGTATAGAGGTCATCTGGAATAACACCTACTAGGTTTTCATGTAGAAAAAATTGGTGCGAAGTGGAAACATGGACATATAATAAAGCAATATGTCCCAATGACTGATATACGGTGATATATAAGATGATCATGATAATTTTATCCATCCCAAAACTGAAATAATATGATGGATTTAAATGATATTGATTTCTATATATAAAAAATAAACAAATAACATTTGTATTTCAAGATCTTTATTCCTATATTTGAGGAATTAATTTATTGCATAGTCTATGAATATGAGTAAATATACTTATTTGACATGTATCGTTTCATAATTTAATTAATTTTTACTATAATATCATATCATTCTCCGAATGATGTGTATTTAACACAATGTTTTCATGCATGAAGCACTAAAATATAATTATAAATGATTTAAAAATAAACAATAAAATAAATATATGTTCCTAATATCATTTGAATTAAAAAAATCATTTTACATGATAATATTATTACAAAAAAGAATAAGCCTTCATATGGAAAAAATAATTTAATTTCAAAAAATAAAAAGTAATACCCAATGTCAATCTTAGATTATTCAATAAATAACTATCTATAAAATTGTTCAAAATATTTCACACTCATACTGATACAAAAAAATCATAAGGATGTTATCATATCATATTCCATGAAAAATTTATTATTTATCAAAATAAATAATATGAATTAACATTACACCATAATAAATAATTTTAGGCCACCATTAGAAAATTAAACCTTTATTCGTAAAAGAAAATTCCATAATATTCTCTTTACCATAATAATATAGGGTTAACAAACAGTGAACAACTACTAACATAACATTAACCACTTAACTCCAAATCAATTTCCAATCACCTGGTTATCATCACATTGAAACATATGTTCCCAAAATGAAATTATCTATTATCTATTAAATAGATTTAAATAAGAAAAAACAATCATTCAATTTGGAACTGATATTGGATAGTTTAAGAGGATTCAATTTTTGAGACCCTATGATTGTGGCTTCAATACTAACATCCCTTTTGAATGTAATTGGTTATCACCAGACCTTTGAGGTTCCCTTTCACTTAGACTCTTTTAATATAATTCAAATTAAATTCCCAAAATAATATTAACATCCTAAAAAATGTAATAACCTATAACTACCTAAAAATAGGAGATCTTATAAAAAAAATTAAGTATACCAATACATTTAAATATATTCCCACTAAAATAAAAGGAATTTTTACTCAAATAATACTTCTTGTTAATCCTAAGGGTTATATATACCTTTCAAAAAAATATTATTATCCTCTTCAAAAATACATCACTTAAAACAAAAAAAGGGGTATCTAAGACTCAAAACATGTGGTTAAAATAAAACTTATAAAACCTTGATTATATCTATAACTGAAATATAATGTGTAATGAAAAAATAATAATCTACAATGAAATCTAAACTAAACTATGATACCAACTGTAACAGCCTAGAACACGCACTCCAAGATCTATAGCTAAAAAACAATCTTTACTTTACAGTATTTGATACCAATACATGTGATCCGATTTCAAAAATCTAAATCATAAAAAATAAAAGGAAATATTGGATAAATTTGGTACTGAATGACCTTTCAAGTTTATAGTTTTAGATAATTAGGGAAAAACTATTACATATAATTTAAAAATAATCTATCATTTCATATAAATTAATATCATCTCCCAAAAGTTATTCATGACTAGAACACTTCATAGACATACCCTACTAAAAACATTATTAATAACCAGTGGAATGAAAACATTACACAAGTGTGAGATAATATTCATAGTAATGACTAATAATGAAGATATCAATGATTATATAATAATAAAATGAGCAGAATTTAATAATAAAATGAATATAACATTTTAACATTATAACTGTGATATCATAGATATAATTCCTGAGTCTTGGAATAATTATTTTTTGTTATAGTGATATAAATATTTAATAAATCAAATAATATGATCCATGAGAGATTATCATTGGAATAAGTCATGGAATTGTGGAATACACACAGAATATAAAATTATTTCCATAATTTTCAATGTACTTTTCCAAGACAATTAGAGTGCAATGGGTTCACTCCCCAAACCATCATAGTAGTCTTGGTTCACACCCAATAATATCATAGTGAAAAATTTCCCTTACAGAACTGGATTCACTCCCTATTCTAGTCTTGTTTATCTCATGAGATATCAATCATTACATAATGAATTGGAGTGATATATAAAACCCATATTCAATAAAATGAAAATCACACATATATGTTCATAAATATTATAAATCATTTATTATATCATAACCCATAAAAGGAAATGGGTTTCATAAAAATTTCATCACATCATAATCCAAAGAAAAGAAATTGTATTAATTAACGTTTAATTATAAATATAATTCATTTATAAAAACAATAACAATTTTATCCTTTTATAATATACCTATTAATGTAAAAGTGACATAAATGATGTTATTTTAAATATAAAATAATTTTCAAAGAACACATTGAATTATTATTGGGGAATATAAATTTTCCATTAAAAAATCACTTTTATTTTAGTAATATTCACAATGACAAATGAAAACACTATCCTTGAAAAAGACTTGAAAACATGTAAATGAAGATGAAAATAATTGAGTTGTCATGATGGTTTAAAAATACACTAATTTATTATAAGTTTAAAAACATTCCCATTGTATTATTTTTAGAAAACTCACAGAGTACCTTTTTGGGAAAATGATAACAAGATTCATTTCAAATTTTTTTTTTGAAAATTAAAAAAATGGGTTATAATTATTTTAATAAACTGTAGGATAATATAAATGAATTTTTGAAAAAAAATTATGATAAAATTGACATGTAATACGAATATTACATAGTGTATAATTAAATAAATCTAATAACAAAAAATTAAGAGATTGTGAAATAAACTCATATCACTTTTGTTACTTTTGAATCATATTTCCATAAAATACGGAAAAATATAAGGATATGTTAACCCATATAATATTAATAAAATGTACCAAAAAATTTATTAATATGATGTATATACAAAATATATGAAAATAAGTGGTGAATATGGAATGTGACACATAGAAGTAAAAGTATGACAATAATCAATTTCAATGAGTCTGACTTATCGTGTTAGATTTTTTAATGCTTAATAATAAACATAGGTTAATTATTACTTAATAAATAAATTTTTTTACGTTTATTATACCATTTATTTGACTTATTACCATGTTATAAGAATTACTTAATCATTTATGTTCACATCCGTCATTTTAATAATATTTGGTAAATAAGTCCAAAATGACATCACTAGAATGAATATGGTCATAGTGGTCGTTACTACATATTATACAGAACAATAATTATTAATTAATTATATTTTTTTATAAATAAATTAATATTTTAAATAAAACTATTTAATTTGGGTAGAAAAAATGAACCGTGTTACAATCATTTCGATGGAAGGTCGTATGTACGCAAGAGTAACATTTCAATTTTACAATGAACATTATGGATAAAAGCTTAGTATTTGTTTATCATCACATAATTTTCATAATATTATATATATAATATTTATTCATTAACTATACTTATATGTATCATTAATGAGATGTTGTGATGAAAAAAAATCTCATAGCATCATGATGGTGGTTGTCAACACAACAGCATGAATGATGTTATCATTTTTATGTAAATAGAATGGTAATAACGAAAATGATATTTTATCTTATTATAATTAGATAATTATAATTAGTATAATATAAATAAATTATTACATCATTATAATAACTCATGAGAGTGGGTGATGTAAAACTAACTATATCAGTTCATGAGGTAATAATGCTCCATAAAAATGAATGATTGTTTTCATTCAAATTTTATAGAATTAGAGATTGATATAATTTTTTCTATTAACATAGTAACATATAGATATTTATAGGATACTTTTTTATTATTTTATGATGGTTTATGATGAATTTAACAAGTTAGAAGAAGAAATACAACAGAGACTCTCGATGATGAATGATACCACTTTTTTTTTTAAAACCTCCTTTGTTTAAAACCTTAAGAACTCAAATATTGGAATTCTACAAAAAACAATAACTATACTGTGGAATTTGATTCTAGGAATCCATTTGGGTAGGAATTTGTTGATAACATATTTTTATCTCTGTAGGATTGAGATGAAAAGTTTCCCTTTTATAATAACGGGGAGAAGAACTATAATAATTTAAAAAAATTAAATTTAAAATTAAATTTTAAATTTTATACGAACTCAATTATTTAGAATATAGAATTATATAAGTTAAAAAAAATTACATTATAATTTTTGGAAATTTTTCGGTCACATATTTACCCATCTCATTTGGTTTCAACCCCTTATTAATGCTTTTAAAACATATTATAAAAACAATAATTATTATTCATTGAGGGTCTATATAGTTTCTATAAATGTAAAAAAAATCTAATAAATGGAACATGGATGAAATTATTAATAATATACTAATCACTCAGAATAATATAATATTTTTATGAATTCTATAACATTAAATAGAATATTATTTGTTGTAAAATATAAGTAATGTCAATTTGTAGAACAATTCATTACTTTGTGTATAAAAATATCATGATAACACATAGAATTATAACATAATAATTAATTATATCCATAAAATGGAATTTCTAGGTTTGAAATTCATATAGAAAATTAATTATTACAAATTATATTACTTATAATATTTTTAATAATATTTATTTTATTTTCCAATTAATTAATTTTTATTTCATTAGTGTTTGGGATGAATTTCAGGTAATTATTTCTTCAGTATAAGTAAAGAATAAAATACAATGGAAAAGATAAATATTTCATCATTAATGAAATGATTTATTTTCGAACATATCATTTGAATAACCCCATATTAAAATTATTGTATTTATTAAAAAAATAATGTGGCATGTTTTAATTTTCGTGAAATAAAAAACCATAAATGTCATAATCTTATCCTTCCTAAAGGGTTCTAAGGCCTTCAGTTTGTATTCATTGTTGACAATCCCCCTATTTTTAAGGGTTTAAAGGGAACTCATACATAGACCATAGTCTTCGTAACATTAGAGGACCTGAAGGTCATAAAGGAATTCATCCCATATAATGACTACATGAAAATACCCCTACCCAATGTCAGAATCGTGATAATCACTCCACCATTTCAGGAATGGTATGTGAGTTATAATGTGCAAGGATGAACATGTCTGCTACAGTTGTAAAATCCATACACACTCATTATTTTAAGTCCGATTAGCACTACTTTGGTGAATGTGCTTTCTCTGAATCCTCATCTTGGGCCTTGTTCCTCGTAAGTCAGTTCGGTACATCTGTAATAAAATCTAACAATTTTTTCTATCATTTCATAATACTTATATTTTTAGTTTTAACTTTAATTAAATGATTTACCATTTACTATTGTTATACCAAGTACTAATGTTACTATTTATATTGAAGAAAACTAAAAGGGTCCTATTTACTAAATTTTGAAAAAATGATTCAAAATATGGAATAAATGAGTTAAAATTACCAAAATTTTAGTGGTATAAGTTAATTTAAAAATAAATAGGAAAATCTGATGAAAATTAATTTTTCTTAAAAAATGCCTCTTTTAAAATATAAAATGTTTTATGCTAAATTAATGTATGAATCCATCTAAAAACAACAATTAAATTTTTTTAAATCACAAATAAATAATGAAATTTTAATACTAATCCAGAATATAATTTTACATCATAAATAATTAAATATAAAAATACATATTTTAATAGAAATCATTACTTTTCACCATTTATTTGAAAATATATATTTTCCCATTATTCCCAAAAAGTTATTTTAAGATAATTTTGACATGGTAATTTCAAAAATATAATTCATTAAATAAAATTCATTTTCATAAATTAATTATATATTTTTTTATTTAAAGAAAAAAAATTATTTTAACGAAAATTCAATAAGAAGATTTAAATGAGTTTACTAAAAATGAGTGGTTATTTATAATAAATGAATTAAAAAGTTTTCATTGAGTAGAACTATAAAATATTTCATAGATCTGTTATTCCTTTTTTTACCTACAAATTTAATAGAGAGGATAAAAATTTCGCATAATAATATTCTATTTTTCATTTAAGCTATGTGTTAGTTAACTTTTAATCTCTCGAACATAGTAAAGGTATTACAAATAACAAAAATAAGTTATAAGAAAACCCGATCACACAACCCAAATCACACTCTTTTGAGTCATTTCCCATAAAACCCAAGGTCACATTCCAAACCCACTGATAATGATCAATTTCATGTCATTAACAACATATAACCCAAGGCATCCCACCTAATAAAAATATACTCACATAATCACACACAACAATGATATCATTCAAAAACTATATGAGTCAACCCATGATTCCACTCCTCTCATAGAAAGTTTAGCCTGATAAAAAAGGCCACATGTTAAACTGATCCTACCCTCTTGAAACATTCCTTGTTATCAAAAGAACCTCCCATTCTCTATGTCATAAGACATGTAATTTCACTTATTCCTTTTCTCAAAATCTAGGTTTGGATATGTATAATGATCCCAAGAATCTACAAAGTAAAATACAATAAACATTTTTGTTGAAAATTTTTGTAACCAAAATCGTATCCTCATGGAATGTCATTCCCACCCTCAAATCATTCCTCCAGCATGAAATGCCTATTTCAAACCTATTATGTTTCCCCCATTGATGCGTACAATTCCAATAGTGATCCACAAAGGGTACCAATGCATCCTTTGATGATTGTACTAAATTTTTCATCACCATTAGAGAATTACATACACCATGATCCACATAACCTACCACTTGAGAAAATATCATTATTATATTTAGTAGAATTATACCAAAAAGTTATATGGGAGAACACAATATATGTTTTTGTTAACACATATATTAATTGAACACATTTCAGATAAACCAATCAAACACAAGAATGAACATTCCATATCATTCCTATATCCCTAATATGATTCATGAATGAAACTGTGTTGTAAATATGATAATATACAAGAACCAAAAATAACAATTGTAGGTAACATGTCACATTCCATAAAAGTATCACCCATAACTACACAAAGAAACAATATCAAACCCATATCCAAGATTACCAAAACATACCACCATAAAGGTGTTCACAATTCACAAGTATATGGTCCACTATACGATCTAACTCATTTCTATACCACATATATTCCATTTACCCTAATAATAAAAAAAATCTATTATCAGATCCTTTTTTATAATTACTTATCCCCGATCCACTTGACAGTTTCTGAACTGATGAAGCATAAGGCCTCAAGAACACCTCCCCATATTAAATTTTTTTTCGACTAGATGAAATGTCATAATACATTCAATGTTGAGACTATTCTTATGAATAAAGGTTATATAAGAACAATATAAATTTCTTACTAATAATCCTTCCGATTCATAAGAGTACACAATATCATATAAATATTATGTTGTAATAAAATTAACCATGAAAGAAGAATAAAAGAATAATTCCATAACTTCCCACTAATCCAGTCCAAAATAAAAAAATACAATGCACACACATTATCCCCATTTTTATCTTGAGTCTCATACACCATATATCAAAAAATTACTAAATTTCACCATCCAAATCCACTACACTTCCAAAATTAAATAAGATTTTAGACATATGTTTTTAATCCCATGGATATTTATGTTTAGGGTGTGATAAATACTACTCGTTAGGGTATTAAAATGTCCCCCTAGTATGCTCAATTATATTTATACACATAAATAATGAATAAAATGAAAATTTATTATAAGATACTTGGTTGTAGAGTGCTACTCATTCCACCATAAAACAATGTTCTAACTAGGACACTATGACAGTTAATCATTCCTTCATCAAAATTTTACCAAAATCCAACTCATTTAGTCATCATATATAACATTATTCTAATATTTGGATCATACACTAATACTTGGGGTAGGGTGGAGTCTAACTGCATGATCTTGTACCTACATACACTTGGAACCATCATACATATATAATCCTTTAACTATACCTTCCCACTCAAGGGATGTACATCAATCTTATATTATCCCATAAACCAACCCATAGTTTGATCTTATTCCATGACCCAAGGGACACCTAAAAAGGAAATATTCATTCCCCCTAACATATATTGATGTTTTAAAGGTCCTCTACTAACACTTAAAGAAACAATTCATAGACTTTCTATAAAACTATGCCATCCCTAGAAAGTTATTTAACCGAATAAACGTTTTATGGTACATTCATTGCACTCACAAATCATAGTATAAAATGTTGATGTACATGAAAACTATACCATCACTATAGAATCTAGGGAGTCTATTTAGAAAATAGTCTTATTCCACAAAACTCTATAGATACCATCAATCACATGAAAAAAATAAGTTCCATAACCTGTCACATAGGTCACTGATAGATTCCAAGAAGATAGTCATTCGAGACCCAACCCCAGGAAACATCACCAATTAAATCTCCCATCTATGTGTGAATAGGGCCCTATGCACCCACCTCGGTCTCTTCATGTTATTATAAGCTCATCATTTTTACCCCTTGGTAAAACCGCAACCACATGCTCATTATGATCAAGAACTAATTATTTAGTATACATAATCATCAATATATTTTAACAAACCAACTCTCACTACCTAGTGATCATCCCAAATATTTTTTTATCTAAGACCCCCTAACATCATAACTCTATGTCCCCAAAAACAAGGACTTTTCATGGTTCTCATCACAAGAACACATGATATTCAAATTATCACTAATCACTAGATCATCCATAAGAGGATGTCCTTCTTCAAGAGTGAGATGAATGATAGTCTTACAAATCATTTTTAGTCCAATGATTCTCACAACCATCCAACTAGAACTAGGGAAATAGTCTTAGGGTACCTATATCTCATATAAAACCCTAAGACCTCACTAGGTTTCTTTTTAATTTATCTAAAGCCATCACCCCATAGAGACAAGTTCAATAGGAAATTCCATGCACCCATAAATCTAGAAAATACGCATCCTAAGCATAAGGGATCCAATGACATCCTATATTTTCTCCACAACCACTCATGGTCCCTAGTAATATACCCCATCCCATGAAAATTCATGAAATCATGAAGATATGAATACACACTTATACATATTGGAATTAAAGAGAAAACACGACATCATCAACATGTTACCACCAACTCTGAGATTGGTGTCACCTCATTAAATCCCATACATGCCTCATCCAATCTCTTACTGCCACCAGAGATCTATCCATACACTACACATCATAAATAATTAATCATAATTAATTATTTCATTCAACCAAAGTTGTCAGAAATTGGATAACCCCTCAGAAAGAAAGATCGTATCACTTGAACCTTGACTGATCATAACCTGAGGGTATTCAACATCCCCACAAAACTAATATGAGAAAAAACAATATCATCTGGAACCTGATTATTCAGTAAATAATATTAATTTAACCAAAAATTGTAAATAAATTACAGTTGTATCCTACCTAAATATAGATGATTATGGATGGCGTTTAAATGGTATCTCAATTTCTCCTCTAGCTAGGATAAGTATGTGACCCTTTGATAATGGAAATAACCACCATCCTCTGTTGGACATCATTGAAAATACTAAAATAAAATCATTAAATTAAGACAATAAAAGAGGTATAAAAAATTGATGAATGGGGGAAAGAACATTACCTCTAAAATAATCAAATTTCTACCAAACCATACATAAATAGGAGTGAAATATGGGAGGTAGGAGCTTTTTCCAAGACCTCTCCATGTTCTAGATTCTTCTAAATTGGGGGATCAAGATACTTGGTAAAATTTAAAAGAAAACCATTGAAATGTTCATATAATTGATATAATTTTTACATAATAAATTATTTGGAAACCCTCAAGGACCCCTCTTCCTTGAAATAAACCACCCACACATAACCCAGAAGACATATTCATGGATTGAATACAACATTAATGCAATAAATGGATTTCAGATATACATTTCCATTCTTAGGACCCTGAACACCACAATAAAATTCACTCAAATATTTTGGACATCCCAAAAACCTCAAACAATGTAAAATGATGTCATTTTAAGATATTAAATCTAGTAGAAATTCCTTTCAGGCATTGGTTCTTTAAAAAACCACGAACCAAATAAAAATTAAAATTCTTTAACAAAACATAACAACTAGAAATATATACGGAATTAAAAACTCACCTCCATAACACTTCTTCTCGTCTAAATTACATGGTAAAACTTAATCCCCATCAAAAAATATACCATAATTATCAATTCACTTTCAACTCAATTCATTTTACCTCAGAACACCCACCACACTTTCAGTTCATTAATCAAACCTCCAATCCTAGATAATCCATATTCTCTCCAAAAGTCATGATTTTATCCATAGAATACATCAATAGTGTACCATGTGATGATACTATTATAGTTCCTTACAACAATTTCAAAATATAGTAAAAATCACTAGATAAACTACCATCATCTAAATGTTTCCAAAACACATGGTTTTACACACTGACACACCCATCTATAGAAACATTAGCTTCCAATATAGAATTTCTCCAACTGAAGACCAAATGATGGGTCATTCTCATAGACCGAGTGAAAACACAATAATTACATTATTATAGAGAATTTTTATCCCAAAAAAATCAATCATTATATTTTGTCACAAATATCATCCCTAGAATCATGTGACGAATTGATTTCACCCCTAAACCCATCGAGGGAATATATTAAACACATAATCTATTTCATGAAAATTTTTCACCCTAAAAACCATATCATAAAAACAACTCATCTTAATAGTAGTTTGATGAATGATGGATTACACCACTCTTTGAACTCATATACCATAGAGACCACCTCATATAGGATGTTAATTAATTGAATCTACCCAATACCTAATCTTACCCCAAAATTTGGTATTACCCAAACAACTGGATATCAGTGGAACATAGCATATATTAAAATCATGATGTCTTCACAACCAACCAATGATCTATATGAAAAAAAAATAAGAATCTTCCAAAAATGAAATATTTAATAACCAGTATGATGCTCCCCACAATAGGAGTATCATAATCATTTCCCAACAATCCCAAATTACTATTCTCCATGGAATAAACTCCATAAATTACCTCATGCAATGACTAGATGTAGTCATCTCACTCCCCTTTATTAACATACAGAAAACACTAACTATCACCCATTATAATATCACCAAGAACAATTTCCTCAAATTTCTAATGGGTTACTCCTCACCAGATGGATTCCCTTACTCTTCCCCTCACGCATTGTCACCAAATAGGTCGTAAATCATCTATAACATATCCAATAAATACTTAAAATTTATCATAACCTCATATTTTCCATACCATGGTACCCTAATTCATTTAAGATGTTACCAAACACCACTAACGGAAACCTCTCATACATTGAAAATTGGACCTCCAAGCTCCTGAACATCTTAGTAAACACATTGTTCACCTCAATCAAAGTTTGACCCTATACAGAACTGTCCACAATACCATAGAGGTTCATCCTAAACCCAAACCATTCATTAAAGACATGCACATTACCACTTCCCTGATCTGAAACTAAATCGATGATATGTGTAACCAACTCCCACCATCCCTTCCACCCCAAAAAATTTCCCATAATCCTCTCTAATTCACTCTCTTCACCACAATACGAGTAATTCATAAAGGATATTCCCATATGTTCCTTCTCATGATCCAACATGGTCTCACCCAATCCCATTGGCTACACGTTCACATAAAACACAATCACACATCCTGACCCATGATCCAATGATTCACATGGTATCTAACCTAGGCTCACAAACTTAACCCACTAACTATCTCTATAGGATTCTAATCACACCAAAAAAAAAGGTATCCCATCATTGCCCTGGCTAGGAACACAATCACTCATCACACATACATCATTCCAAAACCATGAGTATCTACCCATACTCCAACCATTGAATATAAAATCACATCTCGATGATTAAGGTACTATATTATTTATTATCACAGGATATCCTCATACATCAAGATCAACATGAAATTCTATTAGATAAAATATCATAGATTAGTTGAGTAGAATTCCATTCACAAGATACATGATTAAATGTTATATAAGTTGTTGCTGACACTTTAAGTAATAGAATAACCATTAAAAATAAATGAAATTCATGGAGAAAATTCCATGTTGGTTTTAAATTCCTAAAACGAGGCATCTGCATATTATACTTTCAAACAATAATAAAGTAAAAAATTAAAATCACATCTCTATTGAACACATGAAATTCAATAAAAATGTCACCGATAATAAATAAAATCAAGGACCACAATCATTCACCTATGATAACTATTATATACCACCAAAATGGTGTCCATGAATCACCTGTCCATGGTCCATAATAAGATATTAAATATTACTATACAACAAATCTACAATATACACTAATAATAATATAGAACTATACATAGATACTATTTTAATACTCTTTCTCAACCATCGCTTGAAACTTCTTAGGTGAAGCACCATACAGCCTTAAGAAAGAACATTTTTATTCTAATGGTTGATAAATAGAAGTGAGGGGATAAAATATATAGTGGGGAGACTATTACATGAAATTATATTTATAGAAATATAGTTTAAATAGCCCACCAATCATCCATCCCAAAAATTAGTGTAAGAAATATGAAATAAACATAGTGTTGTAATAAAATACATCATATGAAATCATATGAGAATAAAACCTTAACCATCCATTGGGTAAAACTAAAAGAAAAAATAATCCAAAAAGTAAAATTCAATCACACTAGTCCTACTTACATCCACGGGCCTCACACACAATGTACCCAAAACCTGCTGATTTGTACTAGCCTAGTCCACCACAGGTCACATGTTAAATTTATAGAAAGCATAAGGTATTTATATACATAGAGGAACCAGTGCAGTGTGTGAGATATACTTCTTAGTATGGTGTCACAAAATTCCCCTAGAATGCAACATTATAAACATGTATACATAGAGAAAAAAAATTAATATTTTACACAATTGATTCATTTACTAGGTTCTAAAAAGGGCACACTGAATCTTTTTGTATCAATTCACCATTTGCTAAACCAGAATCATAGAACTATATCATACCTACATAGAAACCATTATGAAATATAGCTCATTACCTCATTATCCATAATAATGTACTCATTGTTAAGGAATAATCAAAGGCTCATGGTAGGGTGGAATCTAACACCTCAACCCTATACCAACATACACTAGGCAAGGTCATATGAATGTAATATACAATCCATCCCTTCTAACTAATGGGCGATACTTGGTCTAACATAATTCCATGAACTAAACCCTATTGTAGTGCCATTTTATAACAATAACTACACCTAGAAAGGTCTCATTCAGTTATGATATCACAAACTATATATGAAATGGACCTCTACTAATATTCGATGGAATATGGAAATAAATATCCCTTAAACCATGTCATGTTTGGTTTGGTCCTAGTCCAAATACCATCATAAGGGAATAATAATCACACTTACACACCCATTTATACATTAGTGAGGTCCAAGAACAATAAATCATCCCCACAAACCTTGGATAAGATATCAGGCACACCAACCCATCCCTGGGGACTATGGTTATTCCATCAAGAGCATTACCACATGATGGGTCTCAACACTATATACTAGTCATTTGCTTATCCCATGGTTTTAGTCAATCATGATCTATCTGTTAAAGGAATAACCTATCTACTCAACCATCAGGGCATAAACAGGGTCCACTAGTCATTCTACAGTTATTGACTATTAGTATCAACTTTTACCAATCACCACTCTGAGACGATGCATCAGGAAGGCTAATCCTGAATTTGAGATAATGGTATGGACCACATCTTCATCAATAATTCTGAAAAAATATCAAATTAATACAAAGGTACCATCCCACATTTCTATTCTCCAATTCCTTTTTCATCCTAATTCCATAACCCATGTTAACTTACGATGCAATCTTATATCCCGTCTCAAGATCTTATCCCATTAAAAAGATAACTAAGCACTGACCCACCCTTATGAAATTATCACTTTTCTTGAGAGATCTAAATGAGTATATCACCCATAATATCATGGACAATAACTCACACAATTTTACAACTAGGTCTAATAAAACCATCATATGATACAAACATCAGATCTCAAAACCTGAGACCTCTCAAGGGTCTATGGAAAAATCAGCAGACACCCACTCCTCTTAGTGACATCATCATTTGGTAGTTCAAATATCCTAAAGTATTATACTTCACAAATTTCAGGAATTGGACACCCAATGACATATTTTATATTCTCCCTGTCCACTCAAAACCCCTATCCATCTACAACATTCCATGAAAATGTATGCAAACAACCAATCATATAGAAACACATATATGTATTTGTATTAAAGGGGGAAACTACCTTCATCAGGGAGTTAACAACCATACCAAGCTTCAAATCTCAATTTCCAAGAACATTCACTCTCTATTGAAGCTCATACTACCAGTAAAGCTCCTTCCCATCATTAAAAAACATAAATAATTAATTTTAAAAAATTATAATTAATTATTTAACACAACCCAATATTTCATATTCACGAAATACACATTTATAAGCAATATATCTAAAAAACCCTGACCAAATACACCTAAAGGTTTTATATATCGATTCCTTATCATGCAACACCTAGTTATTTTACAAATAAAATTAATTTCACAAAAAAATCTAAATAAACTAAGGAATAAACTTACCCTCAACAAAAAAAAGATATACGGGGTTCATAAGACATCTCAAGTTCTCTTATATATAGGTTGAAAAAAAATCACCATCCATCGAGGACTTTTCCACCACGCCCTGGTGGAAATTTCCAAAAAACCTAAATGAAAATAACAAAAAATAAGATAGAATATATAGGGAATAACATTCATGTAAGTGCAGGGATAACCTTACATATGACACAATCAAATTGAACATGGAATTTTCCTAAATAGAGGATAAATAAGAGAGGAATAAATTTATTTGATACCTCCCCAGAGAGCTAGTATTTCTAACGAATAAAGGGGGGTCCATCCCCATATTGAATATAAAAAACTGACCATGAAAACATTCATAGAATGCCCATTAGTGTCACACCATTAATCCATGAGAAATTCTCTTGAGCAAAAATTTACATTAATGAACCACATGAGAATATCCCATGAAATATATTAATGGAATGAATGACCTATTCATTCTTTTATTAACCAACACCTATCCATTTCTTCTGCCTAGGAACTGAATAATCCTTTTGTATTATCCTAAAACCCCAGTACAAACCTTATTCCTTAAATAATGTCCCAAACATCATTTTAGAATATTCAAAAACTTGGAATCTCATTATGTGTTTCAATAAAAAAAATACAACATTAAATGAATAATTCAAGTTCCATCATAAAATTTAATGGATTGAAATTTAGGGTGAATTATTTAATTTTAAAAATTATATATAATGATATATAATTATATTAAATAATCATAATTATAAGGGTAATTTAAAATAGAAATTTATAAATATTATATATATATTTTACATGGAAAAGTTATAATATAATTAAAAAATAAAAAATAAGAATAAAATATAAAGGGTTTTATATTTAATTGTCAAATATTCTAAAATCTATTTTTATATCTTCAAATTAAGATGAATTATTTGTGAAATAATTTAAACCATATAAAAATGAGTTTGATAATTTTTTTATAATGGTTTAATATCTACTAAATATGTAATGCTCAGGTCAAGTAAAAAGTTTTCTTAATTGAAATAGGTATATAAAATTTTTATATAACATGTGATATCATATATTTAAAGTAGAATTCATATAATAAAAAATATTAACGATTTAATATTGGAAATAAAATAAATATTTTATATTTTTATCGATTTAATGACCATAGTGAATAAAAAAATTATAAATTATTTATTTTTATATTTATTTATGAATTTTTCATGAATATTGTATAACTTGTTCAAAAAGATGATTTGTTAATTTATTTAATTTACTTTTATTTATATTATATATATATATATATTAATAATGGTTCATTATTTATATTAATGTTAAAAACCCGCTTGTAGATATTATATTATATTTTTCAAAGGAGTTACATTCTTGGTATGATAATGGATTTAGTTTTATTATACCCTAAATATAGATTTTATTGAGGAATAAAATTTAATTAATTAGATACATATTTTTTTAGTATGTTATGTTTTATAGTTTTAATTTAATTGATATCTACATGAGTAAAATATAATTGGTTATAGGGCCTTGGGGTTGGGTGAATCGTTGTTCCAGTGGCTTATGCCTTGTCTGGAAAACTGAGAGTTCAGTATATGTGGGTCTCAGATTTCTCATGAGGGTATTGTTGATTTCATGTACATAAAAACTTTTACCTGAAATTTTTTCATTTACCAAATACAAAGGATAAATTTAGATGTGTATAGATATTATTGTTTTTTGAATTTTGTTAGTAACACAATTTAGAAGTTGTGTAAAGATGTATACATAAAAATTATTTTATTATATTGATTTTGTGGATGGAATAGAAATACAAGGTAATTATTTTGATGAATTAATACATGTAAAGGAAATAAAATGTGATAATATAGTAATAGATTTTATACTATTTAAAATACTAAGTGTTGCATTCATTCCAAAACAAAAACATGTAAAGACCTTAATCATTTAGCAATATAGGTTCTAACATTACATGGATCCCAATGGTAATATTTTGTAATTATTTATGTAAATGGCTTAACATTAGAGTTATGTAACCCAATACTATACAGATCATTAGGTTAAACATAGCAAGAAAACCGAATGAGTTATGATACCATAAGAATAGTGCTGGGTTTACCCATTTTTTGATTCAGTAAATTGTTATTCTATCAACTATCTAAGTATATTATATGTTATGTTTTGGATGATGCCATTAATACGTTACTAAGTGGTGAGGGGGATTCTATGATAGAATCTTTTCATGAGGAATTATGGGTCTTGGTCCACTAATGGATATGATGGTCCCAAAAAGGTTTATAATTTTATTGGGAGAATATTTAATAAATGTCTTAATTATTATATATAACATGATCTTTATTTGATAAAACACTCTTTTATATATAGTATCATTATCATAATTAAACATAAATTTGAGATTAATATTTTAAAATGAGATTATTAATATAAGAAACTCATATTATAAGAGACTTATGAAAAAATCATAAATAATAAAAATTATATGTGTTAGAGAAGCACCTTCTTTAGTAACATAATGTCGAAGCTATTTGAAATATCAATTTAGATTCTTCTTATATGTATAGATCAATTACATGACAGTTTAAAATTAATTAGGTGTTAAATTACCAATGTTACTTTATTCTCCAATCATGTAATAACCAAATTCTAAAGAACCATATATTTGATAGCGTATTTGTCACACGACACCAAGCTCATAAGAGAATATAATATCGGAATAATTTATAATATATTTCATATTTAAAATAGATTCTATATAGAAATGAAGTACTGAGTTATCTTGTGTTCCATGGAGTAGATACCTTCCTCGATAGCTTTTTTTATAAGTAAAAGCATCCTTCCTCGATAGCTTGTGTTACATGCAAGACTTAGTTTCTCTGAAAAATAATGTATTATTAAAATATTATTTTTAAATATAATATTATATAATATAGATGTTATATTAGATGTTATGAATAATATTATCTAAATTATTATGATTTATGGTTCATATAAATATAAAATTAATTCATGGATTTCAATTAATGAGAAATGAAAATAAGAACCAATTGACAATGAAAAGAAATATTATTATTTTTATGATTACAAAGGATTTATTTCTTCATAAAACAAATTAAATAAAATTAGTTAATTATTTTTATTAAATATATATTTTATATATTCAATAATATATTTTTTATATTTATCTAATTGATTTTCTATGCATAAGATAAATATAAACACAATTTTACACACAAAAAAAATATAATTTTATTAAAGAAATTTTACCATCTTTTAGTGGTGCACCTATTTTAAATCTTAATTTTGACACATTTATGAATTTAATTTATAAAATAAGAGTAATTTTTTAATTAATAATTTTAAAATTAGTATATTTTTAATTTTTGGTATTTTTATGAGAATCATCAGTTTTTTGACAAATAGTGAAAAAAATACTACAGTTTGCTTAAAAAAATACCTTTGAGTTTAAATAATTATTAACGGAAAATATAATATTACCATTTTTAAGGTCACATTAGATAATTTATTTATATATTAATACAATTTAGTTCATTTGAATCAATTTTATAGTAAAATTCAATAAAAAAAATGGTTGGCCTCCTTTAGTTTTAAATCTCACAAATCATGAATAATCATTATTTATCAAGTTATATTATATTTATTCATGTTTAATTATATATAAATATATTTGGAATATATTAGTTTAGTGTTTTAAAAAAATACATGTTGAAAAAATTTGGATAAGTATGTGTAACCGTTGTGGTGGACTCATTGTCACCATTTCGGCTAAAACACAGTTAGGCTGGACTCACTCATTGACAACTCTAGGATGGACGCAAATCAAATAACAATGAGATACAATTCTTAAGAAATTTCCAATAATATGTCTCACTATAATATCTATCACACTTATTATAGATACTAAATTATAACAAAGGATGATTCACCATCACATTGAGCTACCAACAAACATGACTCTGAATTTTTACAAAGGACGAGAAATCATCGCATCAAGATACCTAGAGAGTGATATACTGATATCCAATTTTTTAGAAAATTATGAGCTACCTATAGAAGATTCAATTTCAATTGGACCTACCATCATAAAGACTTACAATTTACGATTCACTGCTACATGACACACCATTATCGATTGTAGAATATAAGGTCTGAGACACCGTTCCTAAGATAGAATTCCTAAGAAACCATTCAGGGGCACCAGTACTTACTAGATTTTCATTTAAATTAAATTTTATTTACATCAGTCATATTTTTTAAAATTATCACTTCTATCAATTTTGATGACTTTTCATGTCTTTTTTATACAACCTTTGAATCAATGTCAGACTACAGTATGAGGTACAATATTTCAATATTTGATAGATATCATGCTTCTATTTAGTTACATAATATAAAGAATACACCCAATCCAAAGGTAAGATATCCATGATGTATGCATAGAATTCATGAACACAATAAAATACTCTAGAAATACTATCTATAGAATCATGAATAATCAACTAAGTACCCAATATGAAGAAACATTTGCAGCAGCAAACTATTAAAGGAGAATAACTCACCAAGCACATCAAAAACTCTCTTGAAAAAGAATACATAATCTCTTAAGACACTATATTTTTCTATCTTTTTCTTGAAAATGGCTCATTATTAATTTCATAGAATTTTACAAGAGCCTCAAGCTTCATTGATCCATCACACAGATCCATCTAACTCTATTATATTAATTTTTTCATTTTTCTATGTACTGTTTTTACATTATGAGATGTGTGTGTCTCTCTATATTTTGAAAACACACTAACGTAAATGAAAAAATAGGTGACAGATCTATATGTTCACAAATTTTCATCATTCACCTATCATTACCAAGAATAATAGTGGAAGATATACCTTCAAGGCGTGTTTTGTTTTTACACTCCCATGAAAATTGTGGACAAAGTCTAGATGACCGAGACAGTTGTGTATACTATTGTTTACCCTGATCCATGGTGCTAATAATTGTTTATTTATATAAACTTATTTATGGTATGTAATTACAATGTGGAGAGGGTTGTGATTTTTCTTTATACTGGACCTCTTTTTTTATTCCACTATGCTGTTTCATTTTTAGTTTTCTATGTTTGTGTTTATTTAAATAATAAACATTACTTTTCATTGATAATTAATCATAGATAGTGTTTAATTTAGAATCTAATTTAGTAAATGTATTTTAAAAATAAAATTAATAATTCATATTGTTTTGAAAAATAAGTAATCACTCTTTGATAAATCCTTCACACAATCAAAATTTTTATAAATTGCTCTTTTCGTTGACTGTGTTGTTTGGTATTTCAAATTGGGGAACTTTTTAAAAAATCATTTTGACAGATATTTTATTATGAACTCAATTCATCCCCATATTGAGTGTCCTACTCCAACAAACCTTTGTTATCAAAGGAACTCATTTATGAGTTCATGAGACTTCAATGCAATCATATCTTTTCAACTATGATTTTAGTTATGTTTTAAAGATATTCAAATTTCATTCTATTCAAAATTTATAGTTCTGTAAAACTTGTATTTACTCTTTAATATGGATAATATATAGGAAGGTTCTAATTCTAACATACCTTCCTATTTTAATGGAACAAACTATAACAATGAAAATTAAAATGAAAATGCATTTAGAATGCATGGGTTTTGAAATTTGGTTTGTTACTATTGATGAATATGAAATTCCTACTACTACTAGAAACAATTTAGATGACCCAACTAATGATTACTATAATAATAATTGCAATGCGGTGATTTCATTATATTTTTATTTAGGTGAAGAATTCAATAGGGTTTCTGCATGTAAAATTGCCTTTGAAATTTGGGATACATTAGCTATTTCACATGAAGGAACCACTAAGGTTATGGAAATGAGGATTAACACATATACTATTAAATATGATAACTTCAAAATGAATCCCAATGAACCTAATTATAACATGTATCTTAGGTTTAACAAGATTTGAAATATAATTATCTCACTAGGAACGACAATCACTACAATATAACAAATCATACAAATCTGGAGATGTCTTCTAGAATGATGTAGAGGGACCTCAGTATCAATTTGAGAATCATGTGACATCTATTCAATACATATGAAAAATATTATTAGAAAAATAATGATGTATGAGGAAGAGATGGTGGACAATAAAGAAGAAGATGATAAAACTAAAATAAAGTTAGTGCCCTTCAAAACTACCTCATCGAAAAAATAATATAAAATTTATGTTCTTATAGAAAGTTACGACAATGAAGATTCATCAGGTGATAGTGATGAGGAGAGGGATCATCAAGACAAGATATTTATGAAATTTTACTGAATTAATATGATCTTTATAAATCCTATCGACAAATGAATATTTGATAATAAGGAAATTTTGAAAAAGGATTTGAAAAAATTGATAATACCAATGAGATTGTCAGATATGAATATAAAAGAAAAGGACATGTAAATGCTGACTGTCTAAATCTAATGTACAATAAGAAATATGAGGATAAAGTTAGAAAGTAAAATAAGGAAATGAGGGTTACTTGGAGTGCTTCTGAGGGTAGCTCTAGTGAATATGATTCATCTCATTATGAAAAGGGTGATAAGGCCAATATGTGTATAATAAAAAAATCCAAGTTAACCTTAGTTTCTCTGACACACAATTATTATTATTCAATAGAGGAATCTATATCTAAAAATTTTTAAAGTATGAACAATGAAGAAATGTTTGAATAATATAAAATTTTCGATGATACCTACATTGATTTTAATGATAAATATAAATCTATTAAGATACAACATGGTCTTTCTGCTCCTGTAAAATCTAAAATCACTATAGAAAACGAAAATAATTCTCAACTACTCAATGAGAATACAAAAAAAACATTATAATGAGAAATTAAAGAATGATATATAAAATTTTACAAAAGTTAATGATACCTTAGTTTAAATTTTGGTAAAAAATTTCTCCTAAATATAATTTTGGAATTGGTTATCAAACTAGAAAACATAATTTTTTAAAATCCAATTTTGTATCAAAAAATAAAGAATCTAGTTTTATGCCCAAATTAGAGAAATTTTATGCTAGTGGCGGTGCGGTAACATCTTTAATTTATTTTATTTCTTCAATACCTAATAATTTTTGTTATAATATCATAAAAAAAATTATAGGATACCCATGAAGAAAATGTGGGTTTCTAAAGATTTTGTTACTAATATAATTAGACCCAAGAAAATGTGTGTACCAAAGACATTTCTTACATTAACTATTTTTGTAGAAATGCTGTTTGTAGTGGTCTTGTAAGAAATTATAGTAAATGGGTTTTTGTTGTTCATGAAACATGATGGGGGACTAATCTAACTTCAAGAACCTCATAAATATCGATGGCTGGCATCTCACCATTTGTTACAGGGGAAGAGGAAAAACAACTTGTCTTGGCCAAATCAGTAACACTAACTCAATTTTAATTTATATGGTTTTTTTATAGTATAAATAAAAATATTCATAGAATATCACAGTTATGTGAAAATGGATTTCAGGTTAAATTTTAAAATGATTCTTGTAATGTTTTAAATTATAATAATGATTTATTTTTTACTTATTTTAGAACTAAAAATGTATATGGTATAAATTTGGATTCCATAGTTTCTTAGAATGATTCTTTCCTTAGTGCCTTTCATAGATATTCTTACCTCTGGAATATGATACTAGGACACTATAACATTCTATAAATTATAAATATTTCTTGAAAAAGATTGGTCAAGGATCTACCTAAACTAGAGTTTCCAAATGAAAAAGTTCTTAATCTTTTCCAAAAATGAAACCATAAAAAATACCACTTAAATCAATGAATGAAGTTTCAAATTCTCAATATCTTGATTTGGTTCACATGGATTTGTTTTTACTTCTTATTGATTCAAATTTAAGAGGGAATCACTATTTCTATGTTCTAGTATATGAAATTTCAATGTATACTTGGACTTTCTTTTTATCTCACAAAAGTGAGTCTTGTTCTTATTTCACCAAGTATTCTAGGTCAGTAAAAATTTTAAGTGGACATAGAAAAAAATATAACTAGTTAAAATGTTCATGATTTTAAAATTAGGAATTTGAATCTTTTTTCTCAAAAAAATTTCTACAGTCATAGCTTCTCTACTCTTATGACACCCCATTAGAATGCAGTCATAGAAAGGAGAAATAGAATATTAAAAGAGACAGCCCAAACTATGATTAATGAATATGATCTACCTATTTATTTTTGGGAAGAAGATCCAAATACCATTTGATATATAAATAATATATTTGTAATTAGACATATCCTATAGAAAACCCAATATTATTTGTGAAATAATATGAAACCCATGGTTAATAACTTAAAAATTTTTTAGTTTCAATGTCTGTATCCTTAATGATAATGATAATATTGAAAATGATCCAAAAGTAAAGATGTAATTTAATTAAGTTATTCAATCTATAAAAAAGAATATAGTGTCCTTAATTAGAGAACCAAATTTTTGGAAGAATATGTGAACATCAAATTTGTTAAAATAGTTCCAAATGAATGTAAAACCTCCATAGAAAATCATGTTCCAAAATCATATAATTCTTTTGTGAAACAAGAAAATAGTTTTGGAAAATCTTCACATTCTGACCATGTGGAACTCAATCCTATAGAATAACTCGAAGTAATCATCCCATCATTATCAAGACATTTTATAACTCTTAAAAATCATACTTTTGATAATGTAGATGGAGACTTAGATAAATGAACACAAACTAGAGTGTCTCAAAGAAAATAGGGTGGACATACAGTCTTTGTTTCATTGATTTAGCCCAAGAATATCAATGAAGAAATAAATTTTTAATGATGGATGATGGAGATAAAAAATTTACATTAAAAGACATAAATTTTGGAATTTTTTTGACAGACCTAAATACACCTTGATTGTAGGTACTAAGTGGATGTTTAGAAATAATGTGGATGAAGTTGGAACTATAGTGAGAAATAAATCCAGAATGGTTGCAGAATATTATAGTCATTTAGAATTTGTAGACTATGAAGAAAAATTTTCACCAGTAGCCATACATGAAGCCATTAAAATACTGCTAGATTATGCAACACGTCTTAATTTTAAACATTATCAAGTTGATGTCAAAAGTGTATTCCTGAATGCTGATATAGTTGAGTATATTTTTTTAACTACCCCCCAAGTTTTACAAATTCTTATTTTTTAAATCATGTTTTAAAATTAAAAAAAGACATTTATTTTTTGAAATAGGTTCCAAGAGCTAGGTATTATGGCCTTAATACTTCTCTTATTTCAACATATTTTTCTAAATGATAGATGATCCTAGTCATTTCATAAAAATAATATCTAAAGATGTTGTAGTTGTTAAAATATATGTTGATGATATTTTTTTGTATTATCATATAATTATTTATGTTTTTATTTATTCAAAAATATTGAAAAATTTGTTTGAAATCAGTTTAATGGGTAAACTCAAATTATTCTGGGATTTAAAAAATTTCAAAATATGGAAGTTATTATTTAAAAGCAACATAAATATATGAAATATATTTTAAAATTTTCATCTGGAAATGACAAAAGGTAGTTATACTCCCATGAGTACGACCTTTAAGTTGGATCTTGATGAATATGTAAAATTATTGGATCAAAAAATTTACATTGGTATTATTGGAAGTCTTCTTTACTTGATCGCTAGTCGTCCTTGTATTATATTTAGTTTGTGTATGTGTGCTTGTTTTCAAGAAAATACAAATGATTCACACCTAATTACTGTTAAAATAATTTTCAAATACCTCAAATATACTACCAACTATGGACTATTTTATCATATAAGAAAACCAATTGATATATTTGGTTTTTATGATTTTGATATTGGTGGTTAAAAGTTAGATTGAAAATTAACCTATGCATCATGTGAATTTTTGGGAAAGTAACAAGTTTTAATTTATAGAATGAAAAATAATTCTATTGCATTATCTTCTTTTGAATTTGACTACATATCTATCGGTATTTTTTGTTATCAAATTTTCTATATGAAACACAAATTACTATATTATGGACATCAATTATCTCATGTCCCTATGAACTGTTATATTACAAGTTCAATTAGAATTTCTAAGAAACTAGTTTCTTATTCAAGAATAATGAATATTGATGTAAGTCATCACTTTTTGAGACATCATTATCAAAAGAGTGATATAACACTTGGATTCGTTAGAATTGAACATAAAATTGCATATAATTTAACTAATCCACTAAATTCTGAGATAACTAGTTACATCAATCATGTGTTGTTGTAGATAAATTTTGGGTGACTAACTATTGAATGACTCACCATTGATGTATCACCATTCTGACTCACCATTGATGTCTCAAAAATGATTAATCTCCATTGATGATTTACTATTGTGGCTCATCATTGATGTCTCTCCATTGTGACTCAACATTAATGTCTCACTCTTGATGACTCATCATTGATGTCACTCCGTAAGAACTCACTGTTACATCTTATTCATCATTACTTAGTCAGTTTTCTAGATTGAAAATAAAAACATTGTTTTTTTATTTCATTTCATTTTATAACACATTTATGATTTTCGATTTTAAAATCTCAAAATGGTAAAAAATGAATCGATCTGAATCACATTATCAGATATATACTCTTTCTCTCGATCCTTTATCTTGAAAAACTCTATGTCCTAATTCCATCTAATTGAACCTTTCAAACCATTAAAATAGCTTGAGTGAAGCATTTTCATGTGAGGTTTTTGGACGAGTCTTGTCCTTCTCAGAAAAAAAAGGGTGAATCGAGTGATCATAAACCCAAACCAATTGACCATAACCTTTCCAAAATAATAGTTGACCCTAAAAAGTAAGTGCATGTTGATTTGTTGTTATCAAGTAAGTCTCTCATGATAAAATCGTTAGAACAAAAAGTATGGTTTGATGGTTCCCTAACAGCAAGCTACCTCTTTATCCTATGTTAGTTCATGAGTTCTACTTATATGTGGATTATATTATGGAGGGCACAATTTTTTTTGTATCTAGTCTATAATTAATGGAGAAAGGATTTACATTTCTTCTAAGCATTGGGATAATTGTCTAAATGTACATCATGATGGAATTTTTTAATATTATCAAGGTGTTCCTCCTCCCACTAGTGGTCTTTTTAGATACTATATATCCTTGATTGATCTAGTTAGTGATATAATTATTAGTAGACTTATCTCAATTGATTGGGATGAAGAATGCATGTTATTTTTCGAGTTTATTCATCAGAAAATTTTCCTAAAGAAATGGGATTTTTCATCCTTCAAATATCAAGATGTTTATTTTTTTATCTAATTAAAGGAAAAAAGATCAACCTCTGCGGATACCACATGGTTTATTTGAGTGATAGGATAATTCCTCATAGTAATTAAAACTCCATTTTTTTATTAAAATATGATTTCAAAAATACATAATGTTAAATGAGTGGTGACTACTGAAGAATAAACTGTAATTTATTATGTTGGTTTTTGTATCACCAAAGGTATATTAAATAAGGATGAGGATAAACTGAAATCCCTAGAAGATATATCTGGTTAAATATAATGAAAAACTTTAGGATGAATTTGATCCAGTGCAACACCCCACAAGAACAAAAAAACATTATTTCCCATGGAATATAACCATATGAATATGTGGAGTATTGAGATGAGAAGGAGACTGAAGTTGAGGTGGATAATGGGAAGGAATCACCTGGTGATGATAAGAACGGACCCATATATTTCAGGATTCCTAGAAATTATTACGTATGGATCTCATAGTCCTCTATAATCTATTCTTATAGAATAATATCTCCTAATAGATGATGATGTCAAGGAAATAGAAGAGTATGGGGATGATTGATATTTTAGTTGAAGTGGAATTGAATAGTAAGATGATGATATTGAAAAAAGGAAGAAAATGAAAATGAGGAATTTTAACCAAAATAAGAATAAGAAGAGTTTGGGGAAGAAGAAAAAAGTGAATGTAATGAATAAAGGGAAAATATAGAATGTTGTAAAAATAATGGTGACACTGGTGAGGAGGTTGAACTTATATATTTGGATCAAGGTTCTATTTCAGAACCTATATATCTTGCTAAAAATGTTTTAGTGGATAAGGAACCAATTGTGGAACCTATATAGGATGCATTATTAGTATCAGGAGAGGAATAAGTTTTAGTTGTTCAAGTGATAGAACTAGTTTATTATATAAATAAAACATCTGTTGAGAGGGAAGCACCTATTGAGGGGAAAAACATGCTCACAGTCAAAAAATCTATACTCATAATTTTTATGATGTGATAGCTGAGGAATAAGTGAAGTACCCTGGATATATGACTCTCAAATTAATATATCCATATTCAAATATTGAGGAATCTAATTCTCAAGTATATTCAGTTGAAGTGGGAGATAATGATCAGACATTTCATGTTGAAATAGATCCAATAGTGGCTCATTCTCATGATCATGTTCCTGATCCTTCAGTTACACCTATTCCTGCAGACAATGTGAGTAAAAATGATATCAAAATTTTCAAAGAAGAATTGTGTTCTATTGTTAAATAATTCCTTCAACCTCAACCAGCACCAGTGGAAAGTCTTAGAGAAATCTAAGATTCCACAATTTTAGAGAAATTTGTATCCCATACACAGTCTCTAATGCATTATGATCTTTAAGAAGAAAGAATGGAGAAAAATATATTACGTTATTACATGCCTTCTCTAATTCCTAGTGTTAAAGGCATGTCCTCGGAGTATACAATATATTTGAAAAAAGATTCACATACTATTTAAGATACATATTATGAGGATGATACTCCTCCACCTCCAAATCAGGATTTGGATAACTCATGATTAGTTTTAAAGGATGTAGTCAATGGTGCCTCAATCTCTAATACTCCTACTCAGAATTATGACATTTATTTGATCAGAATAGTTATAGGAGAATATATTCTGCCTATACTGGTTAGTTCTGATATAGTGAGCATAAGAAACATTCGATAGAGTAGTAATCATGTGCATGAAATGGTTAGGTTTTATATGAAATGGGTCACCAATGCTTAAGAAGAAATAACCAATAAAGTATACTTATACTTTTAAAATGATTTATACCAAATACTTTTGGATATTCATTTCAAATATTTTTTAGAAGAATTAAGGATGAAACATATTACCAAAGCCTTAAAGGAATAGGGGTCATAGCTTAAGGAGATATCTGTTGCACTTTAGATATTTATGGAGAATAATGATGATTTTAAAAATAAAAAAGAGGGATATTGTTTTCCTCCTATAGTTTTAATGCTCACAAACCATTCTTAATCAAGCTTCATCAATTTATTTTATGTTTCTCATGTTTAATTATTCCTACATATAATCTGAATCTATTCTATTTGTGATTTACATTATAATATAGGTCTACAAAATTGGGATATGTATGATTCAATATTGAGGTGGAATTCTTATCAGTATTTTAGATAATTCACTGTTAGAATGCACTCACTATTGGAGAAATCATTGATGGTAGAAAATTAACTTTGTATTTTCTAATGTTGATATGGAATTATCAATAAGACATCTCAATATAATTTGTCTCACCGTTATCACAGATGTAAAATTCTGAAAAAGGATGAGTCATCATCTAATAGATCAATAGAAATACATGGATCATAATTTTTTCAAATGACATGACATTATAAAATCAGGCTACTAAAAGAGATACCTACTGATATCCATAAATTTTTCAATGTATGAGCTAACCATTGATAAGTCACCATGAAGATGACCTACCTTCAAAGTGACTTACCAATCCAGTTTCACTGCTACTTGGAACACCATTCCTTATTACAGAATACAATGTCTGAGATACAGTTTCTAACACACCGTTCCTGAGACACCGTTCAGAGACACCATCACTTCTTCCTTTTTCATTTAAATTAAAATTTATTTCTAATGGTCATATTTGAAAAATAGAGTACTTATATTTATTTTAATGTCTTCTATAGTGTTTTATAGAAAACCATTAAATCGATGTTAGACTATTGTATGATGTATGTGGTACCGAGATGTGATAGAGATCATGATTCTCGTCAAGTTCATCTTATAATAAAAATACCTTATTAAAAGGGTATATATCAATGCGGTATGGAAAAAAGTCATTCACTTGAGGAAAAACATGATATCTACTAACTGTGGAATCCAGAAAGAAACTTTTTATTACACAACATCAATAATACTTTATAGCATCAAACAAGGAAAGGATAATAACTCATCAAGAAAATCAAAACCATGAAATAAATATAAATTTAAATATCTCATGACACACTTTTTTTATATCTATTTCTCGAAATTGACTCAAGCTACAAATGAAGACATCTTTCAAGAGTCTCAAGTCGCATTGACTAAAAACACAATGCCTTCTAACTCTATTCCTAATTTTTTTCTTTATTTGTGTAATGTTTTTACATTATGAAAAGTGTGTATCTCTCTGTTATATAAACACACACTAAATCCTATGAAAAAATTTAATATAAATAGATATCTTTATAAACTATCCTTTTACATATTACACCACCACAAATAATTGTGGACGAGGTCCTTGTGATGCATGTTTTGTTTTATCACTCCCACAAAAACTTTGGAAGTGGTCCATTTGACATACATAGTTGTGTATACTATTGTATACATTGTTCCAAGGTAAGGATCATTGTTTTTTTATATAAACTTCTTGGTGGAAGTTCATCACCAAGTGGATACTATTAAGTATTCTCCTATTTTATTCTCTTGTGTTTTTAAATTTTAGTTTTATCTATTCGGGTTTATTTAAATCAGAAATAATAAATATTCATTGATATTTTATATTATCTGGTGTTTATATTAATATTTTATTTAGTATATTGATTTAAAAAGTTAATGTCATAATTCATATTTTTTTGACTGAGAACTGATCAATCTTTAAAAATCCTTCAAGCAATCAAATATTTTATAAATTTATCTACTAGTCAAATGGGGTGTTTTGTATTTAAAATTGGGGAACATTTAAATACATATTTTCAATTGAAATTATTTTAGGAACTCAATTAACCACCCTCTAAAGTGTTCCACTCTGACCAACAATAACAAACTTTTGAACATTTTTCTACAAAACCTGTTAAATCCTTTTTCTGCTATATTAACATTAATCTTAGTTTTCCTACTTCTGTGAATTGAGTTTTAAAAAAAGGACATACATAATTGTAATCAAGATTATATTTATAGTATAATAGAATAAACGTAATTTTTACCAAAATAATTAGTGAATGTGATTAATATTAATTATATTGATTAAGAAAAAATTAAGCTTAATAAAGGAATAAACCATTAATGTAAGGGCCCAAATGACCAAGACACTTATCCAACACCCATTATTTTTCCATTCATAGTCAAAACAACTTTAATTATTGAGTTTATATGTTTTTATATAAAATTTTATTTGGTAAGAACATGTGTATACTTAACTTTTTTAAAAAAATTCCATGTGATACCTTTTCCTTCCCTATAAAAGGACACCACCTATCCCACTTCTTGACACCTCTAAAAGCTCATATGGGAAAACATGATTTTCATAAATATCATCCCAAAATCATTTACCTCACACTAAAATACTCCCCTTTTTATAAAATCATTCCAAGTATGCTTTTTGTCCAAAAAAAATAAAAGTTACTCGATTAACAGGTAATGTCTTCTCTTAAGCTTTCTAGCTTCATTTCCATTATTAAACACATATAATCTTATTATTATATGATTATATAAAACCAAAATAAATATAAATATACTAGGATTTTTTCATGTTAATATTTTTACTAACCCTTACAGACACCCCCATCTAATGGGTAACAAACATATTGTTTCTGTGTTTGGTGGATTACTACCTCACGAAATGATGATTGTTCATTTTTACCATACCACCTATCATAGTGGACATTATGATGGAAAATATATTTATATATGTTATATATGATATTTATAATAAATTTAACTATTCTGTAATTTTATTGAGAACATACCTTTATGCTTTCCATCTTGTGTAAATATGATAATTTAATTTGAGTAAGTGTGGACTAACACCCCCTCATAGTAAAATAACTCATTCATTCAATATATTGAATTTATTAAGGATGGTTATAATAAACCATTGTAAAATATATAAATTAAATTTGAAACTTGAATTACAATATATACATGCATCATTTATATTTCATTATTTTAATAAAATAAAAAAATGAAAGTATTATTTATCCATACATACAACCTACCATCTCTATGAACTCTAAAATTCATTTCTAGTATCCAAACATTTTGGAATATGATAAATAAATATTCAATGAATATATAAGATATTTTATTCATGTATTATATTATACTTATGAATAAATAATGATCTTAGTAATGAATAAAACAAATAACAAGTTAAAATTTACTCGAGGAAACTAGAAAATTAACACCTGAATGAGTAAAGTTAATAATTTTTTTACCAAACAGGTAATAAAATATTATAAGGCATCAGTATACGATATTATAAACATGTGTATTTTTATTTTATAAGTTAGTAACAAATTTTATAACAATATATATGAAGATAATGACCAATCACCAAATTAAAGGTTAAGGTAAGGGATTATCATCTCACTTTTTACACCCATGAGATAAATGTCATGTTTTCCACTTGAATAGTTTGTGTGGTGTATCTGCTACCCATTTTTTATATTATATCCTTAAATATTATATCTTAATTTTATATTATATTTTATCTAATATTGTTCCATCATGAGTTTTATGATTTAAAATGTTTCAAAGATGTATGGGACAGTTTGGAATGTTTACAGATTATTTTCATCAATAATAAAATTTATGATATTCCAATGGTATTTGTGTTTGAGTAAATTATATATACATTTTTAAAGAGACCCATTAATTATTTTATGGTCATACATGGAAATTTTCATGTTTTTGTTCCATTTTTTCACTATTTAGTACCCAAAATTTTTTAATTTTTTTTAATAAAACGTGACTTCATTTCCCTCTTTAGTCAGAGAACTTTTTTTCTTCTAAAAACATGTTTTATTAAGATGTTTTGAAGATTTATTTTCTAAGAAAAGGTTTCTCAAAATATTTTTCTTAATAAATTGATATTTTCCTTAATTTTTTTATAAAGAAAATTTTGTAAAATAATTATTCATCAACGATAATAACCTATTATTTTACCCCACATTGGGTATTTGTAACAACACAATCTGTAATCATACTATGGGTAGATTATGATTTATTTAGAGAAGGATTGTATTCACATTAACTTCCTTGATTTCATTTATTCCCTTTAAATGTTATGTATCCTAGGATCATTTTATTTGACCTAATTATCCATACAATTAATTATTGATATTAGTATTACATTAACATTATACAATTTTACATATTATGTTTACTTTGATAGTTAGTTTACTATTTGAAGATATATTAATATTTCTATATTCTTTATTCAATATGGTTATTCAATAAGGAACATTGTAAAATAGATTATTCGATATTTGGGGAATGTTTTGGAAATTTTCGACATGGGTGGTCGGGGTTATAGATATCCCTTCGATGAATCCGAAAATTAACGAGACAAATCATTTTTCCAATAAAACCGGTTTTTACCCTACACGTTGTAAACAATCTCATGAAACGTCTTGATGATAAGGGTATAATTTACATAGGAACCCCAAAATCCAATAATTAATAATTTCCCTTATTTAGATTCAATTATTATTCATCCATGATATTTTTCATCAATATATCTATGGATATATTTCATTCTAAATTTATTGATTTAGATTTCATGAATTACAGTTTATATCCTTTCCATATGTATTTTTCCATATCTAGTTGTTTGAATGGATTGTGTTATAATTTATTTACCTTTAGATGTTAATTTATTCTTATTTATTTATTATTTATTATACTTTACAAACCCTTATTATGAATTTGAAATCACCCATATTTTGATTCATTTCCCTTGGTAAGGAAAAATAAATCCAAGAATAATATTTCAAGGATACAGTTTATTCCATTTTATGATGTATCATGTTTATAATTTCTATAACCCAATGTATTAATGGTATCATGAATATAATATTTCTTTCCAAGAATGCTAAACTAAATGTTCCTTTGGGATATTATTCCTCGTAACAATGCTATTGTAATAAAATATTGCACCGGGTTTGGTTTTCTAGGGTTAGGGCATTACAATTGTTATCAAATGTATATTTTTAGCATACTTAGAAACTAGATTTAGAATATATAGATTATAGAGCTCAACCCTAAGTTATTCATTGAATATAAGTATACAATAACATCCTATAATTTTTTAAAGGTATTGATTATGTGGGTATTTATGGGAATATATCAATGTCTGGATACTACAAGTCAATGTGGTTCTGAAATAGATGTACCTAGGAGTCATAAATATGACAAAGTGTTCTGGTCTTGACTCATGGTAACCTAGAATACAAAAATGGGCCTTACTGCACACTTGGTTTGACACTTCCAGGGGATATGCATTAGATAGTACACATTTTCCTTAACCGCCGTTATGAATGGCTTAAAAGAAATATTTTTCCGTGATGTAACTAAATTTTTTAATTCTAGGATTCACAAATCATAAATTTATATTATGTGTTATACCATATTTAGATTTATTCAAATATCATTCTTTGAAGCGCCAGTGTAGTATATTAAATTTTTTAAAAATGTTTCCTAGAAAATGGAATGGGACCTCCCCCAATGCAAGTGATCCAAAGAAGGATCATATATTTCATGGTCATAAGCCAACATTTCTAAGGGAGATAGTTTCCCAAGTGTAATCATATTATGAGGAAATCATATCATGTGTTAACAAGAGAATTAATTAATTATCAGGTTATACGACTTTAAAGGTAATTAAGAGAAGAATAGGATGATATAGAAAAGGATAAACAAAGTGAAATAGGGAAAGATGGATTTTCCCACATGTGATAATTGTAGAAAGAAACACCATGGTAAATTATTAAATGGAGTGGGAGATTACTACATGTTTTGAACGAAAGAACACAATTCTTTTAATTTCATGTGTATGAAAAATGTTACCAATGTACAATTCTTCAACTATAAGGAAATGTGACACTATTAAGACGAATGTCTTTAGAGGCAAAAGAAAATATCATAAATGATTATATATGATAATGATCAAGTTATTATACTGTCGATGGTGTAGTAGAATTATTAATTTTCATTTTCAATAATTATGTCATCTGAATATTTTATCAATAATGTACTTGTTATAAGAAATTTGGAATATAAGTTGATTTTACAGAATTGCTTTTTAATTAATGATTAGAGATAATATGTTGAATGGTACCAATAATATTTATTTAATTAAAAGGTAAGCATTTTGGGGAACACCAGATTGAGGGAAATAAAAACCCTTTATATGTTCATGATGTTAAGATAATGATGAAAAATGATTTCTTTGGATAAGTGTTAACTAACTTAGAATAGATTAATGACATGTCGATAAGTGGGTCTATGCTATCATTGATTGAGTCCAGATCATTTCTCAATTAAATAAATATATCTAATAACATGGGTATTTATAAAGGATTAAGGATGAATGCATGTTTCAAATGTGTTTTTTTGGTGATTCATGTTATTATCATATTTCAAGAGGATACATGATCAATTTATTCACATGTTTGGAATGAGAAAATTTTGAGCTAATTCATGTTTATTAAAGGATACTGGTAAGTTAATTTTGGAAATTCAGTGGCATCCATCAATATTTATAAGATCATAATCTATTGGAAATGTTATCCATTTATAAAATGGTTAATCATTGGATTATATTTTAGAGGTTAATGTATTACTTCACTATATTTTTCATCATGTCCTATGAAACCGCGTAGAAATAGTTCAAGCCATAATAAGAGGAAAACATTATTTTTATAAAAAAATATAATTAATAATAAACTTATAATGTGAAATAATTATTTATCAATAGAAAGGGGGGTTGAATCACAAACAATTTGTCATATAATCTTCATTTATTATGATATTAGTGGCCTTTATTCACAACATTAAACTATGGTTTTGTGGTCTACAACTTTCTGATGAACATTTTCTCTATCAATCTTTATCAAAAAAATATTTTTATATTTTTCTTCCATATCCATGTATACATTTCCCACTTATTTTCTCATACTAGGGAACCTAGATATGAGTCTATTTTACTTTCTTTTGCCTCTCATTAATAATATGTGTTAGTAAACCTATTTATGATGTGGGTTTTTCATAAATAGTTTATTTTCAATCCCTATATTACTATGATTCTGTTTAAATTGAGGGGACACAATTTAATTATGGTGGTGTGAATGTAACACCCCAAAATTCTAAACAAAGAACCTTGTCTTTGATAGTGTGTGCGACCAGAAACAACAAGTGTGTAAGGGAATATAATATTTGGATACATTATAATATATTCAAAATGTAAAATAGATTCTATATATGCATGAAACACTAATTTATCTTGCATTACACGTAGGATAGACCATATTTGATATCTTGTGTTGCATGTAAGAGTGACCTTTCTCCATAGCTTGTATTACACGTAACACTCAGTTTCGCAAAATAAAAATGTATTTTAAAAATATTATTATTTAATATAATAAAATATAACAAAGAAATTTTTTAGAATTTCTGAATACTATTTACAATATTTTTAATATTTATGTTTTGTATAAATATAAAATGAATTCATGGTTTTTAATTAATGTGAAACGAAAATAAGAACCAAGTGGATATAAACAGAAATATTATTATTTTTATGCTCCCAAATGAGTTTTGTCATAATAAACCAAATTAAATACAATTAGTTAATGATATTAATGAAATATAAATTTTATATTTTTTAAAGAAATATTTTTTTATTCATCCAATTTATTTTATTATCATAAGAGAAGAACAAACATGATTTTACACATATAAAATTATATTTTTAGTATGGAATTTTTAATGCCTTTTTGTGGAGCATCTATTTTAAATATGAATTTTGTGATAATTATGAATTTAATTTTATAAAAGAAATATAATTTTTAATTCATAATGTCAAAATTTTATTACTAATAATTTTTTGGTATTTTTAGGAGAAACATCATTTTTTAGGATTCGTGAAAAAAATACTTCATTTATGTTAAAAACTGCCTTTTCATTTAAATAATTATTAACATGAAATTATATATTATTATTAAGGACAAATTATATCAATTATACCTCTATTAATTCAATTTATTTCATTATAATGAATTTCAATTTGAAATTGAATATAAAAATATAACCAACGTTTTCCCTTTTTTACAAAAACTAGTTAATTCCTTTGTCTACGAGATTAGAAATAATCTTTACATTCTTGCTTCTATGAATTTAATTTTTTAAAATGGACATAATTCACATTAATCGATATTAAATTTATATTATAATAATATAAGGATAATTTTTTACCAAAATTATTAGTGAAAGTGATTAATATTAATTATAATGATTAGGGAAAAATTAAGCTAAATAATAAAAGACAAAACCTTTAACATCAGGGCCCAAATGACATATCCACTTTTCCAAAACCTATTAAGTGGCCATATCATGGAGATAAACCTTCCCTTATTTATTTTTTATGGTTATATATGACTTTTTATTACGTAATAACTTGTGTATACCTATCTTGTTTCAAAAATTCAAATTGAGTCATTTTCCTTCCCTAAAGCAGACCACCACCTATCCAAATTCTTCACACCTCTAAAACCTCTTAAATTCAGACACTATCTGCCCAAATATCTTATAAACATCTCAAAACGTATCCTAGAATCCTGAAATTGTGATGAAATCAATCCATGGAAGATTTTCATTCAAACAAAGAGAAGTTACCCAATTAAGAGGTAACATCTTCTCTCAAGCATTTTAATTTCATTTCCATTATTCAACAACTATACTCTTTTTATTCAATTAGTACATACCAAAAAAGGTATTATCAATACACTAGGATGTTTTTATGTTAATATTTATACCTAAAATTACACAAACCTCCATCTAAAGTGTAACAAGCAAATTGTTTATATGTATGGTGAACTATAGTTTCACAAAATGATGATTGTTAATTTCACCCTTACCACCTATCATGGTGGACATTATGATGGAAAATATATTTTTATTTTTTATATATGATATTAATAAATTTTTTATTTATTCATTAGTTCTTATTTAGAATATATTATTATCATTTCCATCTTGTGTAATTTCAATAACTTTGTTTGAGGAAGTGTGGACTACCACCCCCTCAAAGCGATATGTCTCCTTGATGCCACAAATGGAACATATAAAAATTGTTTTTAATAAAAATATGTTACATATATAACACATATATGATTCAATAATTACAATATACATATGTATCATTTATCTATCAACCTTTTAATACAATAATGAAATGAAAGTAGCATTCACGAATACATACGACCTACCATCTCCCTGAACGGTGCACTTAATTTCTAATCTAAAAATATAATGTAATACTATAAATAAATATATAATTAATATATAAGATAATTTAAATAAGGTTTAAATTTTTTAGATTATGAATTCATGATCATAGGAATAGGACCAAAAAATAACATGTCAAAACATACTCCAAAAAATGGGAAAATTAAAACTTAAAATAGTAAAATTAATTAAAGTTGTTAACAAATAGGTAATAAAATATTTAAAGAATTAATATATGAAATTATAAACATGATTATGGTTCTAGTATAAGTTATAAAAATATTTTAAACAACTATACATTAGGATAAATACTACACAAACAAAAGAAACTTTAGGTAAGGGATTATAATATCACTTTTCACATCCATGAGATAGATTTCACATTAATGGCATACATATTTTGTGTGGTGTATCTATTAACAATTTTTATATATTATATCATTAATTAATTTATCATTTTTTTTAAAAAATTTCATCTAATATTATTAATTCATGAGGATTATGATTTAAAATGTTTAAAAGTGGTATGAGACACTTGAAAATGTTTAAAGATTCTTTTCCTTAACAATAACATTAATGATCTTTAAATGGTGCTTCCATTTGAGGAAATTAGATTAATATTATTCAAAAAAAACATTATCTATTCTATGATCAATCCTAAAAATTTTAAAGTATTAGTACCATTTTACCTCTATTTTGTACTCAAAATATTCTAAAAACAGTTTTCAAAAAACTGAACTTTCTTTATCTCTTTAGCCAGAGAATGTGTTTTTTTATAAAAACCATGTATTATTAAAAAAAATTAAAATGTAATTTTTTATGAATGTTTTTCAAAAAAAATTCAAAATAAAAGTATATGGTCCTAAATAGTTTTTTTAAAATTTCTTTTCTATACTTTTATATTCATCAACATCAACCCTTTATTTTAATCAACGTATTGTATTATGTATTAATACCATCTTTAATCTTCATATGGATGGATTTTTATTGATTTGTCCAATGATAGAATTCACATTCAATTCATTGATTTATTTTGTTCCCTTTAGATATTTAATATCCTAAGATCATTAAATTTTCCCTAACTATCCATATCACTTATCATGGATGTTACTATTTCCTAAACTACATAATATTTTACATATGGTGTCTAATTTGATGGTTAGTTAATTATTTGGAGAAATATTGATATTTTTTTATTTATTTAAAAAAATTATTTGATAAGGAAAATTATTAACTATATTATTTTATATATTATGAATGTTTTCGAGAGGTATGACATGGTTGGATCTCGTTTATAGATATCCCCTTGATGCATCGGTAGTACCATGAGACAAATTATTTGTCCAATCAAATGGGTGTTTACCCTACACGCAGTAAATAGTCTTGTGAGAGGTCATTATGGTAAAGGTACCATGTATATAGGAAACATGGAATTCAATAATTATGAATTCCCATAATTTTTATCTATTTATTATTAATCCATTAGATTTTACGTCGATATATCTATGTATAAATTTTACCTTAGTTTCAATTACAATTCATCGATGATATTTTTCTTTGAATTATCTATGGATACATTTCATTCTTATTTTATTGATTTAGATAGAATGAGTTTCAGTTTATTACCATACCATATTGAGTATTCCTAATCTGGTTATTTGAATGGAATGTTTTATCAGTTTTTTACCTTTCCATTTTAATTTATTCTCATTAATTAATTATTCTTCTCCCTTACTGATCATTTGGGCTCACCCTTATTCTGTTTCGTTTCTCTTGGTAAAAAAGAATAAATCCTTCCATAAGATTTCTTGGATATATATTATTTAATTTTATTATGTATCATGTTTATAATTTATATTTCCCAATTAATTATGGGTATCATGTATGTAATCTTGATTTCCAAGATTGTTAAACAGAACTGTCCATTGGGATTTGATTTCTTCTAATAATGAAAATGTAATAAAATAATTCACTAGATCCATGATTTTGGGTTTAAGTAATTAAAAATAATATGATAAATATGATTGTGTATTCCAATGACAAGCTATGTTAGAATGTTTCTTTTAAGGGTTGTTCTAGTTATAGAATTAACAACTTTTTCATCAATGGAAATACACCAAAAATGTGAAAAATTAAAGACATTTCCCCCTCTTTTATCAATTTTTTTGAAAATATGAACTAGGAATGTGATTTCTATATTTTAGTATTTTATAAAATATATAAGTGGGATAAAGTTAAATCTTGACGAAGAAATCATATTTGGAAATTATAATAATGTTTATTTAAGTATCATTCCTTGGTCATTGAAACCCAGTTTTATCATAAAGAAATATTTTTGATTCCATATGACGTAATAGTTTAGAATGTATGATGGAGTTTTATAAAATCCTTGGAATTTAAATCTTATACATAAATTATTATAGAAATAAATTCATTTTTTAAGGGTATATGATACTAAGTATATAATTAACAATATTACATAAATAAAAGAGTTCCAAATCCATGAAATAATTGACAAATTTTGTTTTTTTAATTGATGTAATTTAGGAATGAGTGTCAATATAATATATTTGAATGTAATTAAAGATATCATAATCATAAAGATTGATTTAAATGACGTGTATATCCATCTCATTTATATTACATGATATTAGGGATTTTTACTGACAATGTTCTTTGTAAACTATATTGGATAATTTATTCAATACTAATGTTTTCTGACTCATCATATTATATAATTTTATTTAGAAAAATATAAAGATATTTTTTTATCTAGGATAAAATATTTTATACAATTATTTATTAAAAAATGAAGTGAGATTACTACCCCATTATTAAGATATAATTTGTAAATAATTATTTCTAATTAAGTTATCCAAACTTAGGGAATACCATATATGGTGTGAATACTGTAGTTTAGTTTTTAAGTATTCCAATTGAAATTAATCGAGTGTTATTTCCTATATAAAAGTGTTTTTGTGTAATATCTTGATAATATGATGAAAATACATTTCCAATGCGTTTTATTGATGTATGTTTAGACTTTGAGTTGTTCAATGTTAATAAATAAAATATTATTACAGTTAAAATAGAAGTAAATTTCACAATATCCAAATCTAGTATTGGATTTTTTTGGTTAATCAAAAATGTAAATGACATTAATAATTATCAAAATAATAAATTAAAATATTTATATAAAGTGTTATATGAATGATAATGTTTTACTTGTAATTATTTTTAAGTATAGAAAATAATTTAATAATATAATAACATTTGTTGTTATGTAGCTCTGTATTTTGAATATATTCATGGAGATGAAAATTATGAATAATATTCCTAAGTTGATCAATTTTTCAAAATTGTTTACTTTATATATTTTACTACCTGAACTGATTATTTGGATATATTTAATAGAAGGTCAGAAAGAGATTTCATAGTAATTCCATATATATATAATGAGTTTAACATTACCCAAACAAGTGAAACAAACAAATTTTTGATCTATCATTCTAATATGTATAATATGTTAAAAAATAGATTATAGGTTTGTGTTTTAATTATTTTTCATGGAGTTTATGAATATAAAATTTATTAGGTATTACAAAAGGAAGTCTCGACTTTATCATTCACTCAAATCACCTAAATTGATTTATACAATTATATACATATCATGAAGTTTAATGATAATTGATCACCCAAAATTAGACATTGTGTTCTTCCTAGATGATTTTAGTTATTTATTTTATTACATTATGATGAAATTTTAATGTTACAATGAGTGTGATTATTATATAAGGATACATTACATACTAATATAGAATAAAACATGTTTATAGAATTGGATGGTCAACTATGTATACTTTATGGATTTCCCTACACCATGTATTTTTAATATAGGGGTTAATGGATTATATTTATATTACACACTACCTAGCGTTGGTGAGATACCAATCATGAGAAATTCAAGAATTGGTACCATTTTTACTAAAGCCATTAGTCTTAGATTAATTGGAGGTGGTTGAGTGTGTTGTTCACCATTTCATTGGTTAGAAGTTAAATGACAAAAGATTTCTCATTTCATATGATCTATATGAAGAATATGCCCTTTATTAATTTAGACATAGGAAGTGTGCGGTTGTTCCTAATTAATATATTGATGTTCCTATGTATTCATATGAGGGGAATAAGATATGATCATCCATAAAGATTAACGACATGTGTTATATTCATCAACATAGAAAGTCAATACTCAAAGATTTAGAACCTATGAGAAGATATAAAATATTTTAATACATTATTTCCGATGGTTGTTCAATTTTTAGGATATAGTAATCTAGTGAGAGTGCATTATTTTATATGATACATTAGGAGAACCCATGTTTTGAGATACATGTGTTTGTTGGGATCATTCTAGATCTATTTATATAGTGAGTAACAAAAATTATATACATAGGATTATAATTTCTTATTTTTATTTATTCTATTATTAAAAGTTATTCTCAATTTTGTAAATGTAAGGACCTAAAATTTTTAACAACATATTTCCCCTTGTGATTATATAAGTGTTATGTATTTAATAATTTGGTTTTATATATATCACATGAACCATATGATAAATCAAATAACCTTTTATTATATGATTTTTAATATTACATTTAGAGAATATATATAGATCCAAAAGAATTGAAAATATTATAATGGGATAATAAATAGATGATAAGATAATTATAATATGAAAATTATGAAATGCATGATCCATCAGAATAACTACAATAATGAACAAAAATAAAAAAATTAAACAAAATAGTAATAATAAAATATTCATCATGAAAATAATATATATATATATATACACGAGAAAAACATACTTTATTATTGAATAAATAAATATGAGGTATCTATAAAATAGGAAAAACTCATATGACTGTTATATTTTTTTTGTTGTCTTTATAATATGACCATTAAGAATAGTAACCTGATAATTAGAGTAGTATATTCATATATTCAAGTGAAAATTAAAATTTTAAACATTTTAAAATTAAAATATGGAATATTTATATACAAAAAAAGTAAATAAATGTTTTAAAAATGGTAATATAAGTGTTTTTATTTTTGTAAAATATAATCGTTTAATTTTTATTTTGATAAAAAATATGATGAATTAAGAGAAAATTTAAATTCAAAAAGTGATTTTGTAAAAATAATATTCTTTATTATAATGATAATATAATTTTATGTAACCGTAATAAAATTTTCAATGGGTTGGAAAATTGATCGTAATTTAAAAATTTGTATTTCTCAAATAAATAAATATTTTATTTAAAAAATAAATTTCACAAATTTATAAAAATATTTTAATTTAATGTATTTTATTTTTTGAACCCACAAATTTATGAATTTTTCTGTTTAATTTTATTATTTTTCCAAAAAAGTTGATTTTTTTGAATAGTGTAATATAATGAAATATGATATTTAACATTACTAGTTAAATAAATGATTTATTTCATATGGAATGATGTGAGAACCTATTAGTTTGAATTTACATAGTACATTTATGGTATATGGTCAATAAATTCACCAATATTTTTATTATTCAGATAAAATAATTATCTAATGAATATAATATTCAAAAAACACCCAACCACTCAACTTCTAAAACCACCCCTCACCACCCTTTCTCCCCACACATTCTAAGAATTTTAGGTTACTAAAGATATACTAAAATACCTTATCATCTCCCATACCACATTTCTCGAATACCTATCCTTGCTGAATAATATTCTATGGAGATTTAAGGGGTAGCATAAGAAGAGACAACCAATGGGAAAATAATTTCAACTAAACATCATTTAGTTTTATTCTTCTCATAAAACACCATATGTATTCCATAAACCTAGGAATAATTAAATAAATATTCTAATTACAATTATATTATATTATTTTGGTGTAATATATATCTTCTAACCTCCCCTAAATTGAATCTTTAATGAAAACATTGTTCACAATATGGATGGATTATCTCTTCCATGAATATCCCACTTCATTTTTGTAGAATTGCATCATGGTAGATTATATATATATTATTATATTCTAATATGATAACAATAAGTATAATCTTGATTAATTTATTATTTTTGAATGCGTTAATAACCTTTTAATTAAATATATCAATTATAGTTAATGATGATCAATAAAACTACCCAAATTAACTAACTATATAACAATGATAATTATACTAAAATAATTATCCCTATTTATAAAAATATGAGGTTATTTGGGAACATTTCAATTTATATTTTTACATAAATTCGTTTTAATTTCACTTCTCATAATGTATTCCCATTATAAACTAACTCAAATAATTAAGCACAAGTTACAAGACCATGGAAATGTAAAACCAACGACCTTAGAATTAAAAAATTAAACATTATATCTCATTGAAATTAATGTAAATTAATATAATATAAAGATAATATATATAAAATATATTTAAAAGGTTATGAATTATATAATTAATGACTCTAATATTTTTTTTCATTAAGTTAATGTGTATAATTATTCTATACATAAGGCAAGGGATCTCTCTGAACCACCATCTTTTCTTTTATTTGTGATCTTTCACTCAATATATCAATTTTTTTATCTATTTTACATTATAGAAAAATTGTGAATTATTTATATATGACTGTTACATATATACATCTTTGAATATCACTTCATTTATTTTGTTTATACATGTCAATATTCATTTCTCAAATACATTACATAAAATCCAACATTTTTTAGGGGATCATTTCAATATATTTTCCCTTTTATCTAACACTCAATTAAAGTTATTATTCTCATTAATGATTTCACTAGATAAAGAGATATTTTTGGTATAAAGATTCTAGTTTACCTATCATTTTCAATTAAAATTAAATATTCATTCCTCCTATTAAAGTATTTATCTAAATCTATAAAACATCATTCTGAAAGTTATTATTATACCCAATTCTATACAGTTTATTATGGTGTTTTTTAAATAATATAAAATTTGATACCAAATATTATTTAATCATATATGAAGATATAAAATTTTTAATTCATTTTCCCTTTGAAATCCTTATCATATCTCTTTTTATTGTGACATAAGGCAATATTATGTAACTAATTTATTTATACTGGTAATTGTTATGTGTATGCCTTTTGTATGATTTACAATTAGGGAAAAATAATCATAACATGATATAATGGGTACACCCTGATAAAGATAAATTTTATTGGGTAATTTTTATATATCATATGTTGATATCTATGGAATTATAGATTAAACATAATATTTGATGAGACATTGTCCAACCTATAATGCTTCCATTGCAGTTATCCTTGGCTTATGATTATGTCAAGTATTATGTTGCTTCCAAATTACTATTTTTTCATGATATTATTATTCCATATTCATTATTTCATTACTATATTTTATTATTCTTTATCCTTGACAACTATGATGTCAGGTTATACATTTAGAGTCATACATTATGCCTCTTCACCATGTTTATTTCATTATTGGAATATTTAGCTCACCCATTCCTATTTATGTATTCCACATGTTAGTCTATTTAGTTTTATTTTTTAAAAGGGATTTAGGATATTAATATAGTTAATAGAGTAATGTTTTTTATTCTCATTTATATTTATTATATTTCTTTTTTTCAAAAGGTACATGTCATCTCGATTATTTGGTTGAGTTAATTTGATAATTATGTTAAAAATCACATAATAATATTTGTAAAAGGATTATTTTAATTTTATTGGTATCAAAAAAATGTTTTGTTTAATTTTTTTGATTTATAAAATAAAAGATAATTTAAAAAACCTATAAATAAGTTTATTTATAGGAAAATATTATGAAATTTAATTGATTTATAGAACGAGGGGTTTCCATGAAATTGAGTCCCGTTCTGGACACTAGTAGTTGATATGGATATAGAACAGATATACCTAGTGGTAAAAATCATGAAAGGGGAAACTGGGAGTTAACATGACATATACCTTGTTTATGAAAGTTCATCCTTGATTCCCACCTAGTTTGAAACTCTTGAGGGATATGTTTTAGAGGATTCACAATTTACTTTCAAACAATCATAAAGGAATTAAATAGACTGATAGGGTAGAAAAATTGAAAGTAATGTTAATATTGATAACCTAGATTTAAACCTAGAGACTCATGAATTAAGGTATAAATTTTATTTATAGGTTTTTCTATATAAGATAATAGTTTTTCAGTTATAATATATTTAACCTAAACATTCACATCCCTAATTATTTCATTTCAATTATTTGTTTTTGAGAAATTAGAGAAATCATACAAATAACCTCTTTGATAATAAATGTTATTATTTCTTTAATGAGATTCCTACCATAATTTGTGTTATAGTTGATAACTTTTTTATTGGATCAATTAATTCTGTCTATGAATAATTACATGATTCATGTATAAATCCATACTTATCCCATGATATGTCATATTGTAGTTGATACCCTTTTATAATAAAGGTCTCTTATAATTAGTTGATCTTATGATCACCAAATCATTGAACTATGTATTAAGACAATTTAGAAGATACTCTATGACCACCCATTCTAAAAATAATAAAATATTTTTCTTTAAATTTATCACTTGGAATGGGGAGATGATTACTGGTGGTCACTAAAAAAGAACTCAAATCCCAAAGTATAAATAAATTATTTGGAATGGGATGGAATCCCAAAAAAATAATTTGTATAAAATATTTTCCCCATTCTATCCATCTTAAAATGGACAGGGTGTTTCATGGACTAAAGATAATGGAATATGACTCTATCAAGGGATATAAGGAATACATCACATTTTCATCATTGTATCACTTCTTCTTTCTGATCAAAAAACTGTAAGGTGGACCACTTCTTCATTATATTAATGTTTTTATATAAAAATCATTGGTTTTAGATTCATTTATAGCTTTGAAGAGATTTTTCATTATGAACATAAGGTCAACGGTAAGATTAGTGGCCTTATCTGGCCTCATGATTCTTGATATAAAAATAAAAAATATGGTTTAATTTGGGGATGTAAAAGGATAAATCCTATGGAGAAATAAAAAAACAAATTCCCACATATAAAATATACTAGATGAATAATATTGGAAATTGTCTCAAGGGAATATGTAGATTTTAAATTGTAGAATGAAAGTGATTCTAGTAATGAATATCAAAGGGGGTGAAGTATCACACTAATTAAGTGGAAGAAAAGAATTCCAAGTTCAACAAAAAACCAATTTTATGATGGTTACTCATTATGTAATCATAGAGTACTCTTAATGTAGATCTCTACAATGATGTGGTGATAGATACACCAGTTACTCATTCAAGAATTATTAATTTAATACCAGATTATGTATTTAAAAACTCGTTCATATCATTAATGTTTAGTATCATTATTCAAACACCACATAAAAACATTTGAGTTAAGCAAGTTATAAAAATATAAAATGGGAAATTATTGAATATCAATTATATAAATCCACTGCAGTAAATGTTTATGCACTATATCAAATAGAATAATTATAAGTAACCCCTTAAATGAAATTTAATGTTATGTGATTCCTATATTATCTATAATTATATAAATCTAATGTCAACTGTAATGAGAAGATGATTAATCTTGACATCCAGAGCTATCCTCAAATTATGTAAAAGTGTAAATTATGGTATAAATATCCCTTAAAACATTTTTATTAAGTATGGATACTATGGTTATTTGAGAAATAATATCTTGATCAAATGATAGAGACAAATGAAATAATCAAGCTTGATAACATGCCTATGGTGAGTAAAAATACTGATGAATTTCCTACAGAGTTTCCTAGTATTCCACCCAACCAATTGGTTGAGTTCTTAATTAAACTTATATCTATCTCTATACCCAAATCCTATTATCATTTAAGAATTGAAATAATTTAGTTATAAGTACCAAATTGAAAATTACCAGGGAATCAAGAAAAGCATTTTATTCACCTGAGTGCGTTATCATGGAGTTATCCAAACCAATTAATCAAGAAGAAGGATGGGTTAACATACCTATTCATTAATTATCATGAGATCAAGAAATACATATTAAGAAAAATTATCACATGCCATATATTGATTAATTTTTTGGTCAGCTTTGTGGGCCTAGACACTAATCTAGGATAGTCCTTTGGTTAAGATTACAACTATTTAATTTTATAAAGATGTTTATTCCAAAAACACTATTAAGACAAGGTATAGAAAATATGAGTTCATAATGATTCCATTACGAATAAATATGGCCCCAAAAATATTCATGTACATAATGAATAGAGTATTTAGATATTACACCAATAAATTTATGGTAGTCCTTACAGAAGATATTCTGATATACCCTAAAAATAAAGTGCAATAATTAGGTTCATTTGAATACTATGATAAAATAATTTTGAATGGATAATAAATGAATAATGTACAATAAATGGGAGTTTTTTAGGGATGAATTATCATTATTGGGTAATTTTATAACTAAATAATCAATATATATGGACCATTCTAAGATATATTTGACTGAGGAATGTCTTATATCAAAAGATAAAAAAATGATACAAAATTTCGATAAACTATCTGGGCTTTAATAATTATTTATGAGAAATTTTTTTATGATTATCTAACTACTTATCCTTGATTAATCAATGGGGATTAAGTTTTTTGTAGTCTAATTAATTCTTAGAGAGAATCAAGGAAAAAAGTGGATAATCCCTACACTAGTACTTACACTACCAATAAGTATGGAACTTTTCATGCTACAAATTGATGATTGTATAATGAAATTTGGATGCATGGTAATTGAAAATTATATAGTACTAGTATAATCCATAGAAAAGATGAATTTTCATAGGAATAACTACTGAACACATGATCTAGAGTTAGATTCAATGATCTTTTCAATTATTATTTTGGGGAATTATCTCAAGAGATAGAATTGTGGAATAAATATAGTTTATGAGAGCCACAATTATATATTCACATAGAAGGAGATTAATATTATTCAATGATTATTTCTAGATGTGATCAAGTTTTATGAATCTCAATAAGATAACATCTAGGGAAGGTGAATGAAGATATAGATTCTATATGTAGAAAATATCCTACAACCATATAAACAATGAGAATATAAGAGGATCCAATATTTATTGACATTCAAAATATGGACAAGGAATTCATAGGGAAATAAATATCATTGTACCTTTCTCACATAAAATTTCAACCATCCATGTAAGATAATATAATGGATGATTGAAGTGATAATGTTGAAATTTAGAAGAATGTAAAAGTTGAAAGTAAATGAGAATCCTCAGAGTTCAAAATTGAAAAAGAATGGGTTATAATTTTTTGGGTCATGAATATATGTACAACGAAATACTAAGATAAAAAAGAGTTAGTGAATGAAGCACATCGATCAACATTTTGCAATAACACAAGGAGAATTAAGATGTACTGAGATATTTGAGATTACTATTGGTGGGAAATAGGAATAATGAGATCTTGGAATATACATCAATGAGATAGGTATGCCAATAGGTGAAGGATTAAAGGATAAATTCTAATGGGATGACGTAACCATTACCGATACCCACAATGAAGTTGATGAACATCGCTATATATTTTTCATTAGTGTTATAATGATATGAAAAAGAATCATTCTATATGGGTTATTGTGGATCATATTAAAAATAATAATTATTTCACCACTATTTAATAGGTGTTCTTACTCTTCCAACATGTAATGATAGACATTAGAGAAGTGTTGAGGCTATATGGAATGGAACTTCAAATTATATCTGATCCAAATACATGGTATACATCAATGTTATAAAACGGTATCCAATATTATCTAAACACCAATTTGAACATCAGTATATCTTACTAACCCAAAAACTAATGTCTAATATCAGTAGACTATATATTCCCATGAGAATATGTTGATAAATATATTTTTAGAAATTAAAGGTTTATGAGATCCACAAATTTAAATTGTAATGTTCTCATAAATTAGTATCATTAAATCAATATTCCAAATGGATCTATATGAATACCATTATAGAAATATTTGTAACACAATATCATTTTTTCATGAAGTATCAAAATTTAAGATGTTAGGAGTTGATATGGTTGATGAAAGCAAGGAAAAGATAAAAACCATTTATCTACATACCATAGAAGCTCAATGGTGATGAAAGTGATATACTAATAATCACTATAGAGGTATAGATTTTTCAATTAGATAGAATGTGTTTCTAGACATATAAATAGGGGAGAGAGTAATGGGAATTTGTAAGGGAGGAATGTTATGTCATAGGTATATCAACCACTTTTAGATTATATATTTCATTAGAGTCATGTCCTAATTAATAGTACTAACACTATCCAAGTCTCATGTACATGGTGTGTTCTATGTATTCCATATTAAGGTATCACATACCTGATACCCAATATGTACTAAATTTAGAAGTTGTAAAACAGAAATATGATATCTCTTATAAGGACCAGATGGTAATGATCTTATATCATTGAGGAAATGCACTTTGAAACAATAATAATCACATAGTAAAAGTATTGTGGTGAAACCATAAGAATGGGGAGGCAACATGGGAACTGTAGGAATAAGTAAAATAGGAATACACTCATATGTTTCCATAATAGTGTTTGAAACTAAATTTCAATGGAAAATATTATTAATAGGGAAATAATGTAACGACAAAAAAAATTATCAATTGAATTTATCATGTGATTACATTATTATGTCACATTGAGGGAAAGAAAACCCTTTAAATGTTCTTGATTTTAAGATAATGATTAAAAAATGATTTCTTTGGATAAGTGTTGATTAACTTATAACTGATTAATGACGTGTTGAAAAGTTGTCCATGCTATCATTGATAGAGTCCAGAATAGTTTTCATTTAAAGAAATATATCCAATAACATATTTCTTATATAAGTAATAAGGATGAATGCATGTTTCAAATAAATTTTTATGGTGATTCATGTGATTATCCAATTTTATGAGGATACATGATCAAGTTATTTATGTGTTTAGAATGTGAAAATTTAGAGCTACTTCATGTTGATTAAAGGATACTGATATGTTCATTTTGGAAATTCATTGGATATCCTTCAACAGTGATTGGATCATAATCTGTTAAAAATGTTAATCATTTATGAAACATTTAATCATTGGATTATATTTTAGATATTAATATATTACTTCACCATATGATGCATCATGTTCAATGTGAGGATGTAGAAACATTTCAAGCCATAATAATAGGAAAAAAATATGTTTATTGAAACATATAATTACTAATAATATTATAGTGTGAAATATTTCCTTCACTATATAAAAGGGGAGATTGAAACACAAAAAAATTTCCATATTATCTTCCTTTGGTATGATATTAGTATCCTTTATTCCCAACATTGGATTATGGTTTTGTGGTCTAAAATATTCAGATGAACATGTTCTATATCACTCTCTATCAAAATGTGAATTTTATATTTTTCTTCCATATCTAGATATACATTTCCCACCTATGTTTTCCTTCTAGGAAACCTGGATACGTGGCCATTGTACATTGTTTTCTCTCTTATTAATAACATGTGTTATTAATCCTATTTAAAATGTGGGTTTTTTTGTAAATAGTTTATTTTCAATTCCTATATTACTAATATCATGTTTAAATTATGATGACACAATTTAATTACGGTGAGTGGAGTGTAATACCCCAAAATTCTAAAGTAAGAACCTTGTATTTGATAGCATTTATGACACACACCACCAAGAATGTAATGGATTATAATATTAGGATAATTTGTAATATATTTAAAATGTAAAATAGATTTTATATATGCATGAAACCCAGAGTTATCTTGAATTACACATAAGAGTGACCATCCTTGATATCTATTGTTACATGAAAGAGTGACCTTCCTCAATTTTTTGTGTTACGAGTAAGATTCAGTTTCATAAAATAATAATGTATTATTAAAATATTATTATTTATTATAATATGATATAACCAATACATTTTTTTAGAATTTATGAATAGTATTAACAAACATATGAATAGTTATGTTTTATATAAATATAATTCAAATTCATGGGTTAGTAAATAATGAGAAACGAAAATAAGAACCAACTAAATATAAAAAGAAATATTATTATTTTTATGATACCAAATAAGATTTTCATTAATAAACCTAATTAAATACAATTATGTAACTATTTTAATGAAATATAAATTTTATATATTAAAAAATATATTTTTAGATTCATCCAATTTATTTTATAATGATAAGATAAGAACAAACCCAATTTTACACAAATAAAACTATATTTATATTCTGGAATTTTTAACGCCTTTTATTGAAATACCTATTTAAAATATTAATTTTGAGACAAACATGAATTTAATTTGATAAAAAAAACTTAATTTTTTAATTCATAATTAAAAAAAATTTCTTATTTCGAATTTTGGGTATTTTTATGAGAGATATCTTTTTTTATGAATAGTAGAAAAATACTGCATTTTAGTTAAAAAATGCCTTTGTGTTTAAATAATTATTAATGTAAATTTATAAATGCTTTATTAGGGTCAAATTTTATAAATTATACATATATTAATAATATTTATATCATTATAATCAATTTCACTTTGAAAATGAATATAAAAACATAACAAACTTTTGAAATTTTGTCTACTAAAACCGGTCAATTCATTCATCTTTAAGATTAGCATTAACCATTATTTTTCTCCTTCTGTGAAATTAATTATATAAAATGGATATAATATACACTAATTAAAATTATATTTATATCATTATAATATAAAATTAATATTTTACTAACATGATTATTGAAAGTGATTAATTTTAATTATAACGATTAGGGCCAAATTAAGATTAATAAAGGACAAAACCTTTAACATAAGGGACCTAATGACCAACCCACTTTTCCAAAACCTGTTGCATGTCCACATATCAGAAATAAAACATCCTTTATTGATTTTTCATAGTTTATTATGACTTTTTATTAGGTTAGAAAATGTGTGTACCTAACTTGTTTCAAAAATTCCAAGTGAGTCATTTTCCTTCCCTATAGAAGACCACCACTTATCCAACTTTTTCACACCACTAAAACCCCCTAAATTAGGCCAATATCTGCCCAAATATCTTCCCAAAACACCTAAATTCATCCTATAATCCTACAATCATGATGAAATCAATCCATGGAAGCTTTTCATTTAAACAAATAGAAGTTACCCGGTTAAGAGGTAATGTCTTCTATAAATTTTTTGGGTTTCATTTCCATTATTCAACATCAATACACATCTTATTATATTATTAAATAAACAAACATGTATTATAAATATACTATTATGTTATTATGTTAATATTTATACCATAACTTACACACACCTCCATCTAATGCGTAAAAAATATACCATTTGTGTGTATGGTGAACTACTACATCACGAAGCGATGATTGCTGATTTTTCCCATACCACCAGTCATGGTGAGAATTATGATATAAAATATGTTTATATATGAGACATATGATATTTAAAATGCCTTTATTTGTTCATTAATTTTTATTTATAACATTCCATTATGATTTCCATATTGTGTAAATATTATTACATTGTTTGAGGAAGTGTGGACTACCTCCCCCTCAATGCGATATGACCAATTCATGCCATACATGAAACATATAAATGATGGTTTTAACAAAAATATATTAAATATAAAAAATATATATAATAATTAAATTAAATTATAAATATGTATCATTTATCTTTAATTATTTTAATACAATAACGAAATTAATGTTGCATTCATGCATACGTACGACCTAACGTCTCCATAAATGGTTCACTTCATTTCTAATCTTCAAATATTATGGAATACTATAAATTAATATTTACTAAATATGTAAGATAATTTAATCGTGGTTTAGAATTTTGAGAATATGAATTAAATATCTATGAAATAGGAACAACAAATAACATGTCAGAGCATAATTGAGAAAACTGGGAAATTAACACCCAAAATAGTAAAACTAATGAAAGTTGTTAAAAACAGGTAATAAAATGTTATAAGAAATTAATATATGATATTATAAAAATTATTGTGGTTCTAGTATAAGTTATTAAAATATTTTAAACCACTATATGTTATGATAAATACCACACACAAAAAGGAAGGTTTAGGTAAGGGATTCTCATCTCACTTTTTTACATCCATGAGATAAATATCATGTTAACCACTTACAGATTTTGTGTGGTGTATCGACTATGAATTTTTATATATAATTTCATTAATTCCTTTATCTTAATTTTATTTTAAAATTTCATATAATATTATTTATTCATGTGGTTTTGGATTTAAAATATTTCAAAGTGGTATTGGACACTTCAAAATGATTAAAGTATATTTTCCATAAAAATAACTTTAATGACCATTAAATGGTGTTTCCATTTTTGGAAATTATATAACCATTATTCAATAAAACCTTTAGCTCTTTAGTGATAATTCAAGAACATTTTCAAGTATCAGTACTATTTTCCACTCATTGTTACACAAAATTTTTTAAAATTATTTGTAAGAGAAATCCACATTATTTCCCTCTTTAGTAGGAGAACATGTTTTTTAATAAAAACCATTTTTTATTCAAAAAATTAAAAAGTTATTTTCAATTATTTTTAAAATTTTTTTCATAATAAACATATATTTTCAACAATATTGTTTTTAAAATTTCTTTTTAAAATCTTATATTCATTAACTACATCCCTTTAGTTTAATCAATGAATTATATGATATATCAACACCATCCTTAATATTCTTATGGATGGTTTATTATTAGTTTGTACAATGATATAATTCACAATAAATACTTTTATTTCTTTTGTTCCGTTGAAATATTAAATCTCTTGTGATCACTGAATTTTACCAAATTATCCATATAACTTATCATGGATGTTACTATTTCTTAAACTATATACCATTTTACATATAGTGTCTAATTTGATAGTTATTTTATTATTTGGAGAAATGTTGATAATTTTATATTATTTATTTAATACAATTATTTGATAAGGAAAATTGTCAATTTTTTTTTGATATATGATTAATGTTTTAGACTGGTCTGACATGGGTGAATCCAAGTTATAGGTAGCCCCTTGATGAGTTATTCGTCCCATGGGACAAATTATTTGTCCAATCAAATGGTTTTTTACTCTACATGTTGTAAACTATCTTGGGAGAGGTCATTATGGTAAAGTTACCATGTAACTAGGAAACCTAGAATCTAATAATTATAAATTCCCCTCATTTTGATTCATTTATTATTCATCCATGATATTTTACGTCGACATATTTATGGATAAATTTTATGTTAGTTTCAATGAATATTCATCCATGAGATTTTTAATTGACATATCTATGGATACATTTAATTCTCAGTTTATTGATTTAGATGGAATGAGTTTCATTCTTTTACCATTGTCTATTGATTATTCTTTATCTATTGATTCTAATGAAATGTGTTATTTTTTATTTTACTTTTCATCTTAATTTATCCTCATTAATTCATTATTTATTCTACCTTACTGATCATTTGAGCTCACCCTTGTTGTGTTTCACTTCTCCTAGTAAGTAAGAATAAATCCTTTAAAAAGATTTCAAGGATGTAGATTATTTTATTTTATTATATTTCTTGTTTTTAATTTATATTTCCCAATTTATTATGTGTATCATGTATGTAATCTCAATTTCCATTAATGATAAATTGAAGGGACTATCAGGATTTGATTTCATGTAATAATTTCAAGGTAATAAAATAATAAACTAGATCCATGTTTTTGGTGATGGGGTATTCAAAATCATATTCTCAATATGATTTTGTTTTCAAATGACTATCAATGGTATAAAGTTTCCTCTAAAGGTTATTCTAGTTATATAATTCACTTCATTTCATTAATGGAGATATTCCAACAATGTGAAAAATTATGACATTTCCCCCTATTTTATCATTTTTTTTGAAAATATAGACTAGGAATCTGATTTCTATATTCTAATATTTTATATATTATATAAGTGGGTTAATGTTAAATCATGATGAAGAAAAAATATTTAGAAATTATAATAATGTTTATTCAAATATCTGACATTGGTTATAGAAACCTAATGTTATCATGAAGAAGGATTATTGATTCCATATGATGTAATATTTTAGAATATATTATGGATTTTGATAAATAACATGGAATTTAATCTCATACATATGTTTTATATAAATAAATTCATTGTTTTTAAGTACATATGATACCAATTATATAATTTACCTATATTATAAAAATAAAAGAGTTCAAAATTAAAAAAATAATTGATAAGTTTTGTTTTTTTCATTGATGTAATTTAGGAAATAGATTCTATATAATATATTTGAATATAAATGAATATATAAATCATGTACAGATCAATGTAAAGGATGTGTATCTCCATCTCATATTTCATACATGGTATTAGGGGTTTCTAATAACAATGTGTTTTATAAACAATAATGGATAATGTATTCAATACCAATGATTTTTGACTCATCATATAATATAAAATTATTGAGAAAAATATAAGGATATATTTTTTTATCTAGGATAAAATATTGTATACAATTATTCATTAAAAAATTAAAGTGAGATTACACTACCATTAGTGAAATATTATCTTTTTAGAAAAAAAAATTCCAATAAATTATACCAAACATTTGAAATACCATATATGGTATGAATGTAATAGTTTAGATTTTAAGTAATCCAATTGAAATGAATCAGGTGTTATTTCTTATATAAAATATTTTTTTGTAAAATCTTGATACTATTATGAGAATAAATTTTATGTGCGGTTGATGGAAGTATTTTTAGGATTTTACATATTAAATGTAAATAAATTAAATACTATTCCATTTAAAATAAAAGTAAATTTAATTATATCCAAATATAGTATTATAATTTTTTGGTCAATTAATAATTTAAATGAAATCATTAATTATCAAAATAATCAATTAAAATATTTATATAAATAGTTATTTGAATGGTTATGTTGTACTTATAAATATTTATAAGTATAAAACATAAGTTAATAATTTATTAACATTTAATGTTTTGTAGTTAGGTATTTTCAATATGTACATGTAGATGAAAATTAAGAATAATATTTAAAAGTCTCATCATTTGACAAAATATTTTACATTATATATTTTACACCCAAAAGTGTTTGGTTGGATATATCTAATAGAAGTTCTCAAAGTGATTTTATATTAATTACATATAGATGTAATGATTTTAACACAACCCCAATAAGTGAAACAAAAAAAATTTGACCTATCATTCTAATATATATGATATGTCAAAAATAGACTATATATTGGGGTTTTAAGTATGTTTAAATGGGTTTGAGAATATAAAATTTATAAAGTATTATAAAAGGACGTCTCAACTTTATCATGAACTCAAATCACCTGAATATATTATCTAATTATATATATATCATGAAATTTAATGATAATTGAACACCCTAATTTAGGCTTTGAGCTCTTCCTAGCTGATTTTAGTAATTTATTTTATTACATTATGATGAAATTTTAATGATATGATGAGTGTGATTATTTTATATGGATGCATTACATCCTCATAAGAAACAACATGTATTTAGTGAATTGGATGGCCAACTATGTATACTGAATTGATTGTCCTACACCATTTATTTTTATTCTAGGGGTGAATGGATTTTATTTATTGTACCAACTACCTATGGATGGTGAGATACAAATCATGAGAAATTCAAGAATTTATACCATTCTTACAAAATCCTTTAGTCTTAGATTAAGAAGAGGTGTTCGGGTGTGTTGTTCACCATTACATTGGTTAGAATTTAAATGAAACTAATTTTATCATTTCATATGATATATATGGAGTATAGGACCTTGATTAAGTTAGACGTAGGATGTTTTCGTTTGTACCTAATTAGTATATAGATGTTACTATCTATTTAGATGAGGGGTATGTGATATGATCATCCATGAAGATGAAGTACATGAATTGTATTCATCAACCAGGTAAGTCAATACTTAGTGAATTTAAAACCTATTTCTTGATATAAAATGATAACATAAATCATTTCCCATGGTTGTTAAATTATTAGAATATAGGAATCTTGTGATAATGCATTTTTATATGATACATCTGGTGAACCACTTTTTAGAGATACATGTGTTTTTTGGGATTATTCTAGATCAATTAGTATCATGGGTAACACAAATTATATATAGAGGATTATCTTTTCTTATTTTTATATTTGGCATGATTCATATTTTTTTATCAATTCTATAAATATATTGATCATGAATTTTGATCAACAGAATTCCCATTGTGACTATATAAGTGTTCTTTATTTTGAAATTTTTTTATATATATCACATGAACCATGAGATAAAACCAATAACCATTTATTATATGATTTTTAATATTACATTTTTAGATTAAATATAGCCATACAAAATGAAAATATTATAATTGGATAATAAATAAAAGATATGTTAATTATTATAAGAAAATTTTGAAAGGCATGATCTATCAAAATAACTAAAATACTAAATAATATCATAGAAATGAAAAAAAAATATTAATAATAAAATATTCATCATGAAAATGAAAATATATATAGACATGAGATAAAACATACTTTATTTTAGAATGAATTAAATATGAGGTATTTTGAAATGGATGGAACATGTATGACTATTATAATTGTTTTGGAATAAGAATGTGACCATTATGAATAATAACCTCATCCTTATCGCAGTATCCTCATATATGGAATTGTAAATTAATTTTTTTAAATATTATAAAATGAAAATATTAAAAATTTAGATGATAATAAATGTAAATTAATGTTTTAAAAATGTTAAAATAAGTGTTTTTATTTTTGTAAGACCAAATTATTCTATGTTTATTTTGATAATAAATATAACGAATTAAAAAAAATTAAATTCAAAATGAGGTTTTAAAAAAAATATTATGTTTTATTATAATGATAATGTACTTTTATGAAACAGTAATAAATTTTTTAAATCATTTGGAAAGACGATCATAATATGAAAATTTATATTTCCCATATAAATAAGTATTTTATTTACATGATAATTTCACATATTTATAAAAAAATTAATTTTATGGAGTTTATTTTTTGATCCACGACATGCAATGTCCGGAAATTTTTGTATTTTTTATTATATGGGATTATTACAAGACTTCAAAAATTGATGGCATGTGATTCGAAGGTATGGAGTACACATCATGATATGCTGAAAAAAAATTAAACTTTAAATAGCGCAGGTGAGTAGTTTTTCTGAAAAAAGTGGAATAACACTTAAACAGGTGCTCAGATCAAAAATCTGATGTTACCGTTGCATTCAGGATGGTGGTTTTACCCTAGGCATGACATATGTGTAGGCAACACAGGCCTCTAGTGAGAAAACCCAAAAAAGGCATAACCATAAATAAAATAATTAAATAAGTTTATTTTATTTTTCAACGCATATAACTCATGAACAGTGACTTGGATTAAAAATATGAGACCACCATTGAGATCACGAGGGTACGTTTTCTTGGGGAAGATCCTAACCTTTCCCGGCACAGGCTACCAGTGGAAGTTAACTTTTGTCCGTAAATAAAATAATTAAGTACAAATTATTTTATTGTTAAATTATTTAACGTTTAAAGGGTTACTCGGATTGGAAATTTGAGTGTATCATTGAGCTGATGAGGGTGTGATCCCTTTAGAAAAATCCTATCCTCGACTGGCACAGGTCGAGGGTGGCTGTTAAGAATTTTTTGAACTTTTTTTAGGTACGTTCAGTAAACATGCGGGCAGCGATTTCGATCTTTTGATATGGTGCTCATATTAAATATCTGAGGGAGCCATTGAATTCGTAGTGCCATGATTCACTTATGTGAAGCTTAAATTCCACCGGTAAGGGTTAGAGGAAAAATTAAATTTTTTTAATTTACAAAAATAACTAAATAACTCAATTAGTTCTTTTATCTCTTTTTGTAACCATTGAGTGACGTGGAGGAACTGCGGAGTTAATAGTTCATTCAAGGAATTTACCCTTGGTTCACAAAACCTCAATGTTGGTTGTTTTAATGTAACACTATATGCAGTTCATTAATGAACCACGATAATGTTATGAAATGTGGTTGGTTTCTCAAATATAATTAAACAAATCTAGGGCATGGTTTATATGGTCTCATGAGAGGAACCTCTGACGAAGTGTCATTGACAACTTCCACCAATGTAGAATAAAGCTTAAACGCCTTTGAGGATTCGAACCGGACAATGACATATTCCAACAAACATGGTCTCATCTTCCTCATATACTCAGTCTACCAACATATTCGAGGTTGGGGATTTCATTATTTAACTACGAGTTGTTCATTCTGAAATTGTTTCCGAAGTTATAAAGCTAACACAGATGGCGCGATTTGAATGAACAAGGCCCGGACCTTCTGCCATTCTTGGTTTGGTTTTGTTCTTTGTGGGTTGCCAAGAAACAACGCTATAAGGCCAAACTCGAAGCCATGTAGTGATTACAGTGTCCCGGGTGGGCCATAGGTGCAGTTAGAAGAGAAAACGGACCTCCGGAGATTCACCAGAGGCCTGCGGAAGCTTCACCGGCGCAGCGACACCAATGAACGAAGAAGGCGGCAACCGACTTCCACTGGTCGTGAAGAGGTTGTGGCACCTGATCGAACCGCGACGGCCAAGGGTGGTCGTCTGACGCCGATAACATTGGCGATGGTGGCGTGCCATAGAGGAGGGTGGTGACACTAAGCCACGACAGATGAATGGGGTTCCCTCTATTATTGGAAACATTGACGATGGGTGGTGTCACGACCCGTCCTCAGGGCCCATTCTGTTACTACCCCAAGCCCGCCTTCCATAGGCCAGGGGTTGGAGACTAGCACCAAAGGCGTAATCCCGATAACTAGGAAGGCATTTCCTTTATAAAAGTAAACAAAAAACCACAGTGTACAAGCGGAAGTAAATCACTGAGTATGAAAGAATGTGATGAAAATTAAAAAGTGCCCGAATACAAACCCAACTGAAAAGTACAGCTACACCTGAAAGGAAGTACAAAAAGACAAACAACTGTAAGAAAGGAAGCAGCTCCTGGGTCGTCCTTCTCAGATCCTACCTGAAGGGTAGGTACAGATAGCGCAGCTCCTGGATCTTCCACCACGGATCCTACCTGAAGGGTAGGTACAGATAGCCTCCACAACACTCTCGCCCGTCAACCTCCTCCGATTGTTATCTCACCATGAAGTCAACCTCCGAATACTGACTCGTCGTGTGGTCCACCTCAGGGTACCGTCCAGTCCTCGAACACTCGGCCTCTGTCAGAGCTGCCCGTCATCTGCAACCAACACAACGGGGTGCGAGCATAGCCCGTGTAGGGGTGAGTATAATGATACTTAGTAGGGACCCCGAGACCCTCAAGTTCTCACTAAAACCAACAAGGATAACCACAAATAAGATCTCAATAGATAACCTTTAATTAGGTATATGACATAAATATACCTAAGTTATCAAGTAACCCATCTCAATCCGAAGGAAACAAAAAGATTATGAAATCAACGGATAACCACCACCCAGGTATATTCCCATACATATACCTAAGTTATCAAGTGACCCATCTCAATCATGAGGTAAACACAAAAGTCATAGACTCAGCTCAAACCAGGATTTTTCTTACCGAAACCTTACCTACTGAAGAGCCCCGTCTCTGGAGTGTACAGTGGTCCTGTCACACCTCTGAGGTACTGTTCACTAACCTAAGACTGCTCACGTACTCCTCCTGTCGAGTACCGTGGGATAGCCACCCAAACACAGTAGTGATTCCCACCGGGGTATGCCACCCAAACACAGTAGTGCACACCCCCTAGTAGCCTGCATAGGTACTCTCTGGATGAGTACCGCGGGTCTGCACTGTCACACAGGTAGTGCTCCATCCGCCATGGGTCTTCACCCAAACAAAGTAGTGCTCCATCCACTGGGCTAGTCAACTCAGTCCAAGTCGAGTCGGTCAAGCAGTCGTCAGGTCTCAGCCGGCTACACGGTCTCCGTACTCCAAACGCTTGTCTCCGAGAGGGTCCGCTCCATGAGCTACAGGTCAATACTCCAAGTATCGAAAGGTCCCACGAAGAAGTATCTCAAAGGACTGCCTCGTCATAGGGGTCTCAATGCAATAGACGACACATCAATTGGACGCTCGGTCTGTGAGTTACTAGCTTTTTCGTCCTAGGGGCCCTGTTGGTTTCCTGTACGAACCAACCTGGTCGTATCTCAACTGTACCCCGAACTCTCATAGGATATACTCATAGGGACCATTTCTCAACATGATCGCCAACTTCGTTGATGGTTCGTCAAACGGACGTCCGGTCTGAAAGTTATCAGCTTTTCCGTTCTAGGGGCCCAGTTGGATTTCGGGTACAATCCAACCCGGCCATTATTGAACTACATCCAAATCTCAGGATAAGTATTCAAAAAGTTCCGTCTCATCAAGAGGAATCCCACAAAGTCGACGAAACATCAATCGGACATTCGTAACTCAAGTTATAAGCGTTTTCGTTCCGAGGGCCCTGTTGGTTTCGTGTACGAACCAACACGGACAAATACCAAGTAGTCTGAAACATTGAGTGTAAAATACCGAAACGACCGTCTTGATACAAGGATCTCTACGCACCTGACAGTGCGTCGATCGGAGGTCCGTAACTCAAGTTATGGGCAACGAACCAAAAGAGGTTCGTTATTAAGGGGTTCATGCCCGCTCCGACACGGTCGGATACCCCCAGGGTCGGCCCGAACTGGGTCGACCCGAACTGGTTCTAGGTCCGGCTTTCTTGGGCGCGGCCTGGCCCGGTCGGCGCTGCCCGGCCCGTCCTGGGCGCGGCCCGGCCCGACACGGTGGCTCGGCCCGGCGCACTGGTGCTATCCAGGTGGCCAGGCGTCCGGCTCGACCGTTATGGCCGAGCGAAGTCGGTGGGGGGTGTGCTGCCCCCGCTTGGAGAAACCACGACCCCTTTATGGGGCCGCTCAGTTAGCCGGCCGGGGGTTTGTAACCCCCGACTATTCCCTTTTCCGGCCGGCCCGCCCCGGCCGGCCGGCTGTTGTCGCCACGGGACCCGCAAGGCCGGTCCCCCCTACTTCGACACTGGCGGCCAAGTCCCGGCCGCCAGCTCCCCTGCTCTGCCGCAGCCCAGAACCGGCCGCGGACTTGGTTTGTCCGGCATAGCACGACGGCGCCGCGCCCCTCCGCCGTGGCCCCGCTCCGGCCATGGTGCTTTAGTAGTCCTCCAGCGCGGCACGACGGTGATGCGTCTTTTGTTCGTCTTCTACGATACGGCGCGACGACGCTGCTGATTAGTTTGTTTTCTATATCACGGTGCGACGGTGCCGTGTTTCTCCACCCGCCCTTTAGCAATTTCCACGTTGTGCTTCGGCATCGTGTTGCCTTGTTCGTTCCGCATCAATATGAACAACCAAAAAAAGGGAGGAGTGTCGGTCGTGTTTGTGCGGTCCGACCTCCACCTGTTATCACGATAACAAGCAGTTCAATTTGAAAGGAAGAAAATGATGGAATTAATAACGAAATAGAAATGAATAAAACCCCTACCTCGTGATGTGATCCCTCTATGGATCTGTGGAGAGGTAGCATCGTTTGTTGACGTTGGAAGGTGACGTCGTCGTTTGTGATTTTTCCCACGACGGTGTATCCTCCTTTGATGGAGACTGGGAAGCATTCTTCGTCGAAGGTCTTGGAAGGCCCGATGTCACCCAAGTGTACTCAAGATGTGAAGTATCCCCTCTTGTCGCAGAGAAGGAAGAAAGGGGGTACGTCGCCGCTCTTTGGTGTCGGCATTCTTCGTCGGAGAGTTGCGTTCTTCACATTCTTCAAGAAGGAAGATGTTCTTCAATGCTTAGAGCTTTCTCTTCAAATCCTTTCACACCATCAACTATTCTCCCACAAAATAAGACAAAGTTTTATTCAATTAACACACAATACAAAGGAATTCATTTAAAATTGAAACAAATCAATGAATTAATTACTTGAAAAACCTACACAATTAAGGAGTTGACTTTATTTAAAGGGGGGGGGGGTTTCTTTTTGAGAGTTACAAAATTTAAGAGGGGAAAAGTTATGAAGTTAGGGGAAGGTGAGGGGTTGGGCTTGTGTGGGCCCCAACCCACCTCAATCCTCTCAAAGGTTGTCATCAACAAGTGGGTCCCACCCCTAACTCCCTTACATAGGTTTTAACCACATAAGAGAGAGGAAAAGTGTTGTGACACAACACTTAATCCACCTAACAAGAAAAAAAATATAATTGTAAAACAATTATATTATTATCCCCCCCTTTAATTAAACAACTCATCCGAGATAACACAACTCCAGAAAAGGGGTCTTCTTAAGCAATTACCAATGCTGCGAATCCATCGGTGCCCTCAGAATTCGATTCCGAGCACCGGTTCAAAATTTAGAAAAACCCGCTTGTTCGTTCACTGAACACACCCGAGCTAAACTTCAGAAATTGATTCTGGGCACACCGGGCCTCGGAATCTGGTGCCGTCAGAAACTCAGTTCTTGTAAAATTCCAAAGAAAATTAAGAAAAAAAATTTCCTTGTAATTTCCGGGTCTTTAAATTACTCCCACCATAGGGCTTGACGTCCCCGTAAATCTATAACACAAACTAGGGATACAAAAGCGGTACTTAGCACGTATTTGATCCTTCCACTCCCATGTGCTACCTAGAGGTTCCCGTACTGCCAGTGAAAGTGCACCCGATGAATCGGCCATCCTCGTAGAATCTGCTCCTGTCGATCCTCGATCCCCACTGGAACCTCTGTGAAAGTCACCCCTTTGCCAAATTCCAGCTCCCCATGGTCGATGATATGTGAAGGATCACGCATGTATCTCCTCAGTTGAGATACGTGGAAGTCATCGTGCACCTGGTGCAACTGAGTTGGATGGGTCAAGCGGTAAACCACCTCGCCTACCCAGTTGGGGACCTAGAAAGGTCCGTTGAACCACTGAGATAACTTGTCGCCTCGGCCACATCTCCGTAAACCTCGTTGAGGTGAGACCCGTATAAATACGTGATCGTCATCCTCGAACTCTAGGGGTATCCAATTCTTGTTAGGACTGAAACAGAAAACGACTGCTGCCACAAGGGTAATGTTGACTGACTCAAGAGTGATCGGTTTCACCCTCCTGTGCATGAGTTTGTCCTGTGCTGCCTGGGGTTTTCTTTTCTCTGACCAAGGAAAACCAATCCCGACGTCGTAGTCAGACCACAACCTTTTTTCCTAATACCATCAATTTGTGTATGAACTATGATTACCCAGTACATACTCAAACCAACGTCGTAAGGCCTCGACACTACCACAAAGATATTCCAACCGAAACTCTCAGCTCGAGGGTCTGACCACACCATCGGTATAAGTGTGATTATCGAGTCTTCTCTCAAGGTATCTCCAGACGTGAGGGTCAAGTCCACTGCTTACCGGAAACTCTAGGTCTGGGAAAAGATTCATGAAAGCAAGGAATGATTCATATCGACGTCTGTTACTAAGGTAGCTAGTAGTGCACACAGACAATCCCTTGAATCATTCTTAGATCCATCAGGTCACTCTCCCTGACCGCACACAGCTACCCTCTTCCCCTGCCCTCCAGCTCCTTGATCCTGGCGGGGAAAACTAATGCGGGTGGTTGTGTCATGTTAAAATGTACACCACCTCATGCTGCTCCCCTAGATCTGCTTCCATGTCTGCAACTTCGCAGACTCATCTCTCATTAATGCTTCCTCTTCTTGAAACATTTAACACCCCCGAGTCTCTAAGACTGGTGCCAGTTTCCTGTTTCCTACTACACTGTACAGTCTTCATCCGCTCCTGGATGATCTGCACCTTCTTTGCCTACGATCTGAAAGAGCTGCTAAAATTTCTCCTTTTCCGAAAAGAGAAACTCGGTCTCGCCCCCTGGATGAACCACGCCCATTTCCTAATACAATCAATCCTGAGATGAATGATGTATTCATTCCATGGATGAAGTCGTACGACCTTGACTTAACTACCAAGAGATCCAATCGTCACTCTCACCTCCAAGGGTCGAGTCACGCTGTCGGAATCAGTGTGAGGTCACTAGGTATCCTCCAGTATAAATCTCGAAAGTGAGGTTCAAGTAAATTTTTTTTAACTGGGACCTCTCAGTATCAACCAAACAAAAGGATAGGAAAGCAAACATCACAAAGATAAGTGTATTTTTATTATTGCACCTTATAGTACATAGACACAAATACAACAAAATAAATGGAACTAGAAGTACAAGGGATGTATCCACTAGTTCCTCTCTTGTCCACCTGATCCCAGAGCTCTACTTCCTTGTCCACTACCCGGTTGTTTCTCAAGCACCCGCCGCTGCTTCTACCTCGGTGGCTCCTCCAACGCCTGCGGATAGACTGTGCAGGGGGTCAGATAGTCATGTTCCACGTGACCCTTCCTATCGCATTCATAACACTTCCTGCTCCTCGTACGGCTGGCTCTGGTCCTCTTGGACCTCTGAATCATCTGTCTACTTCCCACAGATGACTCGGCTACTGATAAAAAATCCTGTGGAAAAGGCAGCAGCTCCTGTACACGCTCGGGGTGTAGAGCTAATGGCACAAACTCCACCATGAAGAAGGTCTCGAAGTCTTCCCATGTGGAGGTCATCCCGTAAAAAAACTGGAACAAGTGGCTCCACCACCTGCCTGATGCTTCCTGAAGAAGGCTGGAAGCAAAGGTCACCATGAAGTCTATTGGCATCCCCACTAGCATGAAGACTCTCACTACAGCCTCCAGCCAATCCCCAGCCGCCTGCGGGTCCATCTCTCCCTGGAACCTGGGTGGCCTCTGGCGCTCGAACTCATGCAGCGCGCTCAAGTGGCGTGCATCGCATACTGTTGGGGCTGGTGGCATCAGTGGCCCAACGTATGGTAGTACCACTGGTGCCTCCACTGGTGCCTCAACTGTAAGAGGGCCCTGTACCGAAGCCTCGTCACTCGGCAGGCTGTCAGTACGCACATACCTCTGGGCTTTGGCTGGTTGTCCGTGGAAAGGTATCCTGAAAGAAACAACGTGGCACGGTCAGATGATTATACCTGGTGAGATGACCTGGTTTGAGTTGACTTTAAAAAAAACTTCTGGAAACACACATGCAATCAGTGTTTTCGTGCACAATGTCAGAAATCAGTTGTTGGGGTCCTGGTGTATGGATACGTCGGCCGCCCGCACCAACACTGGACTCCCTGAACTGAAGACCACACTTGGTACCCTTAACACTATTGCTTCATAGAAAGAAAATATTAGAGTTATAACTTCTGCGGTAGAACTGACTCCTCTAATACTAATTTGTCATGACCCGTCCTCGGGCCTGTTCCATGACTACCCCAAGCCCTCCTTCCATAGGCCAGGGGCTGGGGACTAGCACCAAAGGTGTAATCCCGACAACTGGGAAGGTATTGCCTTAACAAAAGTAAACAAAACACCACAGAGTACAAGCGGAAGTAAATCACTGAGTAAAAATGAAAGTTCGTAAAAGTAAAAAGGGCCAGAATACAAACCCAACTAAAATGTATAGCTAAAACTGAAAGGAAGTACAAAAATACAAACAACTGGAAGAAAGGAAGCAGCTCCTGAGTCATCCTCCTCGGATCCTACCTGAAAGGTAGGTACAGATAGCGCAGCTCCTGGATCATCCACCATGGTCCTACCTGAAGGGTAGGTACAGATAGCGCAGCTCCTAGATCGTCCACCACAGATCCTACCTGAAGGGTCGGTACAGATAGTCTCCATAACTCTCTCGCCCGTCAACCTCCCCGAGTGTCGTCTTTCCATGAAGTCCACCTCCGGATACTGACTCGTCGTGTGGTCCAACTCCGGGTACCGTCCAGTCCTCGAACACTCGGCCTCAGTCAGAGCTGCCCGTCGTCTGCAACCAACAAAATGAGTTGCGGGCATAGCCCGTGCAGGGGTGAGTATAACGATACTCAGTAGGGTCCCCGAGACCCTCATGGTCTCACTAAAACCAACAAGGATAACCACAAAGAATATCTCAACAGATAGGCTCTACTTAGGTATATGCAATACATATACCTAAGTTATCAAGTAACCCATCTCAATAATGAGGAAACACAAAGATTATGAAATCAACAGATAACCACCACCCAGGTATATCCCCATATATATACCTAAGTTATCAAGTGACCCATCTCAATCATGAGGTAAACGCAAAGGTCATAGACTCCGCACAAACCAGGATTTTTTTTACCGAAACTGTAACTGCTGAAGAGCCCCGTCTCTGGAGTGTACAGTGGTTCTGTCACGACTCCGAGGTACTGCTCACTAACCTAAGACTACTGAGGTACTTCTCCTATCGAGTACTGCGGGCCACCCACCCAAACACAGTAGTGGTCCCCGCCGGGGTATGCCACCCAAACACAGTAGTGCACACCCCCTAGTAGCCTGTAGAGGTACTCTCCGGATGAGTACCGCCGGTCTGCACTGTCACACAGGTAGTGCTCCGTCCCCCATGGTTCTGCACCCAAAAAAAGCAGTGCTCCGTCCACTGGGCTAGTCGACTCACTCCAAGTCGAGTCGGTCAAGCCGCCATCAGGTCTCAGCCGGCTACACAGTCTCCGTAATCCGAACGCTCGTCTCTGGGAGGGTCCGCTCCACGAGATACAGGTCGATACTCCACGTATCTCAAGCTCCCACGAAGAAGTATCTCAAAGGTCTACCTTGTCATAGGGGTCTCAACGCAACAGACGGCACGTCAATCGGACGCCCGGTCTGTGAGTTACTAGCCTTTTCGTCCCAGGGGCCCGGTTGGTTTCGTGTGTGAACCAACCCAACCATATCTCAACTATACCTCGGACTCTCATAGGATATACTCATAGGGACCGTTTCTCAACATGATCACCAATTCCATTGACGGTTTGTCAAACGGACGTCCGGTCTGAAAGTTATCAGCTTTTCCGTTCCAGGGGCCCGGTTGGATTTCGGGTACAATCTAACCCGGCCACTATCCAACTGAAACCAAATTCAGGCGAAGTATGCCAAATGTTCCGTCTCATCAAGAGGAATCCAACAAAGTTGACAGTACGTCAATTGGACATCCGGAACTAAAGTTATAGGCGTTTTCTCTCTGAGGGCCCGGTTGGTTTCCTGTACGAACCAACCCGGACGAACCCCATATAATCTGAAACCTTGAGTTTAAAATACCAAAACGACCGTCTCAATCCAAGGATCACTATGCAACTGACGGTTCATCGATTAAAGGTCCGCAGCTCATGTTATGGGCAATAGACAGAAAGAGGTTCAGTATTAAGGGGTTCGGGCCCGGTCCGACCCGACCCGATACCCCCAGGGTCGGCTCGAACCGGGTCGACCCGAACTGGATCTGGGTCCAGCCCTCTTGGGTGCGGACTGGTGCGCTGGGCGTGCTGGCGCTGGCCGAGTGGCCAGGCGGTCGGCTTGGCCGTTACAGCCGAGCGAAGCAGGCGGGGGGCGCGCTGCCCCCGCGTGGAGAAACCGCGACCCCTTTATGGGGCCGCTCAGCTGGCCGGTTGGGGGTTTGTAACCCCTGAGTTTTCCCTTGTCCGGCCGGCTGGCGGTTTCCGCCACGGGACCGGCAAGGCCGGTCCCCCCTGCTCCGACGCTGGTGGCCCGGTACCGGCCGCCGGTTCCCCTGCTCCGTCGCGGCTCGGAACCAGCCGCGGCGCGACGGCGCCGCGCCCCTCCGCCACGACCCCGCTCCGGCCGCGGTGCTTTAGTAGTCCTCCGGCGCGGTGTGAAGGCGATGTGTCATTTTTTCATCTTCTATGACGCGGCGCGACGGCACCTCGGATTTGTTTTTTTCCAACAGCGTGGTGTGACGGCGCCGCGCTTCTCCGCCCTCCCTTTAACAATTTTCGCTCGGTGCTTCAGCACCGCGTTGCCTTGCTCGTGCCGCATCAATATCAACAACCAAAAAAAAGGGTAGGAGTGTCAGCCATGTTCGTGCGATCTGACCTCCTCCCGTTATCATGATAACATGCCGTTCAATTTGAATGGAAGAAAATGAAGGAAGTAATCCTGAAATAGAAATGCATAAAACCTCTACCTCGTGATATGATCCCTTGATGGATCTGTGGAGAGGTAGAATCGTTCGTTGACGTCGGAAGGTGACGTCGTCGTTTGTGATTTTTCCCACGGCAGTGTCTCCTCCTTTGATAGATACTGGGAAGCATTCTTCATCAAAGGTCTTGGAAGGCCTGACATCGCCCAAGTGTACTGAAGATGTGACCTATCCCCTCTTGTCGCAGAGAAGGACGAAAGGGGGTACGTCACCGGTCTTTGGTGTCAGTGTTCTTCGTCAGAGAGTTGCGTTCTTCGCGTTCTTCAAGGAGGAATAAGTTCTTCAAATCTTAGAGCTTTCTCTTCAAATCCTTTCTCACCATCAACTATTCTCTCTAGAAATAAGAAGTAGTCTTATTTAATTAACACACAAGACAAATGAATTCATTTAAAATTCAAATAAATCAAAGAATTAATTACTTGAAAAACCAACACAATTAAGGAGTTGACTTTATTTAAGGGGGGGGGGGTTCTTTTTGAGAGTTACAAAATTTAAGAGGGGAAAAGTTATGAAGTTAGGGGAAGGTGAGGGGTTGGGATCGTGTGGCCCCCACCCCACCTTAATCCTCTCAAAGGTAGTTATCAACAAGTGGGTCCCACCCCTAACTCCCTTACATAGGTTATAACCACATAAGAGTGGGGAAACGTTTTGTGACACAACACTTAATCCACCTAACAATAAAAGAAAATATAATTGTAAAACAATTATATTATTATCCCTCACTTTAATTAAACAACTCATCCGAGATAACGCAACTCCAGAAAAGGGGTCTTCTTAAGAAATTACTAGTGTTGCGAATCCATCGGTGCCCTTGGAATTCGATTCCGAGCACCAGATCAAAATTTAGAAAAACCTGCTCGTTCTTTCACTAAACATACCTGAGCTAAACTTCTGAAATTGATTCTGGGCACACCAGGCCTCAGAATCAGGCGCCGTCAGAAACTGTGTTCTTGTAAAATTCCAATGAAAATTAAGAAAAAAAGGTTTCCTTGAAATTTATGGGTCTTTACTGGTGGATCACCACAACCACGTGGTGAAGTGGAAGGACAAAACATTGAGTCATAGTAGTGGGTGGACCCACACCCCACGGGTCCCATAGGTGACTAGTCCAAATAGACCAGATAGGTGGAGGGGCACCAACCGACACAGCTAGTTGAGACCAAACAGACTTCTGTCTGTTCTGAAGGGGAAAAAGCCCTCGCACCCAGCCAGTGGGCTGGATAGTTCCATGGTCCAGCGGGCGGCGCCCAGCCAAGTGGGCCGGGTGGAACCCGCGACCAGCGGGCCAGGTCAGACCGGACCCATAACCACTTACAACCCATTTTTTCTTAAATAGGTGTATCTCCTAAACTAGTTGCTCATTTGACGAACCATCTACATTGATAAAACCCTTATGATGAGACAGTCCTTTTGAGATATCCAATTGGGTTTTGGAGAAATTATAAGTATGGCTATGTTGGATCGAACTTGAATCCAACCAGACCCTCAACACTAAAAAGCCTATAACTTACAGACCGGGCATCCGATTGATACACCATCAGTAGTATTGTAAACATTATGACATGGAAGTTCATTGGGTTACATCTTTATGGGGGGATCCATTATAGTTGAAATAAAACATATGGATAGAGGAGCGAATCCTCACGGAATCAAGTGTGATTTTTGTGGGGATCCAGTGGAAGACTATGAAATGAAAAATGAATAGAGATCTTGTGTGGGTCAGCACTGAGTGAGCTTGTGTGGGTCAGCACAGTGAGATCTTTTGTGGGTCAGCAATGAGTGATCCTATATGGGTCAACAGTAATAGATACTATGTGGGTTAGCACTGAGTGACCTTGTGAGCACCTAGCGATCCTCTATGGGTCAGCACCTAACGATCATGTGTGGGTCTGCACCGAGCGATAATGTGTTGGTCAACACCTATTTATCGTATGTGTGTCACCAAATAATGATCATGTGTGGTTCTGCACTGAGATATCATGTGTGGGTCATGACTAAGTGATCTTGTGTGGGTCAGCAGCAGACCCTCTTGATAGAATAAGATGATCTAGCTTTATGACTAATCATTTGTACTTCTGTACTGAGGTTATACCTAGTGTGAGATGTATTTTTCTTTGTGATTTTTGATTGAGATCATGATTTATGGTTTTTCCTTTGTGGAATTCTGAGAGACTTTCAAGGGTCTAGGGGTCCCTACTAAGTATTGTTATACTCACCCATGCACGGGCATTTCCCGAACATTGTTGTCTCTTGTGCAGACAAAAAACATCTTGACTGAGTCTTGAGGATTTATGGCTAGACGGTGCTCAGAGGTTATTGACAGACAGTTCAAGAAGGTGACCAGTTGACGTGGAGAGTTATAGTGACAATTTTTACCTTCCCTTTTAGGTAGGGTCCTTGGTGGATGTCCTTTAGATTTGTTTTCCTTTTTTGATGTACATCCATTTGAGTTGGGCATGTATTCTGACCCTTTTACTTTTAGTACTTATTTTTATACTCGGTGGTGTTTTTTAGTTGTGGTTATACCCTTCTTTATTCTATTGTGTTTTTCTTGTGCATAGTTTTCCTTGTCTATGTGTGTACAGGTTTTGAGGAAATGCTTTCACATTTTAGGTATATTCCTTTTTGTTGGTAGTCGCCAACCCCTAGCCTAATGGTGGCAGGCATGGGGTAGTCACAACACGGGCCCTGGGGGATGGGTCATGACAAAGTGGTATCAAAGGAGGTCAGTTATACTAGAAGAAATAATATTCTATGTTTTCTATGGATCAAAGGTGTTCAGTGTCATGAGTTTTGATTTAGTTCAAGGAGTCCAATGTTGCTACGACGACCAATGTATCCATACACCAGGACCCCGAATTCTGTTTTATGACTTAGCACATGAAAAACATGATTTCATGTGTTTTTGAAATGTTTTTCAATTGATCACTTTTGATTCATCTAACCAATTATAACTTATTGATCATGATTCATCATGAGTCTCTTTCAAGACAACTCTACGCAGATAGATAGCCATGATTCCAATGCATGACCATGAGGATGGTCCACAGTGAGATGAGGCTTCTGTACAAGGATTGTTACATGAGATGGTACCTTCAAGCAGTGTCTCGACAATACCACTTACCGTTGGTCAATAGTTACTATCGGCGGTATTAGTATAGGGAACATATATGATCAGTTACTTACATGATTTGTAGTTATAGATACCCCTAAAGTTCCGAGGTGAGATGGAATCACAGGTGGCTACAGACTGGCTTGAGGTAGTGACCCAGGTTCCATCTTTCCAGGGCACCATTAGATCAGATGGTCGTCCTAGCAGTGAGAATTCTATGTGGCTGAACAGGGAGATGACAGTGTTTAGATTACCCATATCTTACGATGAGGGGGCTTTTTTCCATGGACAAATATTGAGAACCTTCGTCAGTGAAGGGGTTCTCTTTCCATGAAAAGCTAAGGGGGTTTGTGTTCCCAAGAGCTTCTACAGTTTTGAATGGATGACATGTAATTAATTGAGTATTCATTGATGTGTACCGACCATTCCTGGTAATTGATGATTATGATATGACTAGTGCTTCATTGCCCGGACCTCTGAGAAAGACGTGTTTAGGGACATCCAAGGTTGAAAAATTCCTCTATGTATTCCTAATTATGTTAGGATGCTAAAGATAACCTTTGTGGTTGAAAATTATTTAGATGTGTAGATGCATCCCGTGAATGTTAGCAGTGGGAAAGAAGAAAACCTACATCAATATCAGAGATATAGAGGCATAAAATGTTTTGGGAAGAGGATGTGAGAGGGATAGATGAATCTTCTAGGCAACAGATGCAGAATGGGAGTTAGGAGTGAAGTTGGAGGTCGTGTAAATTTTGACATGCTATAACCACCACCCAAATGTGGCTCCCAGTAGGTTTAGGGAGCTGAAGGACAGGGTATGGTAGTAACTGCATGTGTTCAAGGTGTGTGACCCAAGTGCTCCATGAATGATTCAAGTTATGGGGTTTGTCTACTACTAGTTTCTGTAATTAATGGACAAGGGTACAAATCATTTCTTTTGGCCACAAATCATTTTCAAGACCTAGAGTTTCTGATAAAAAATTTCAATTGACTGTAACATATGGAGATACTTATGAGAGGAAGATCGACAATCACTCTTATGCTGATGGTGTGATTTGACCCTTGAGGCGTGAGTTTTGGTTGGAACCTCTTGGTGGCAGCATTGAGGCCTTGCGATATTAGTTTGGGTATGGAATGGTAGTCCACAGTTAATGCTCAGATTGACTATTTTAGGAAAAAACGATGTGGTATATCTACATGATTAGAATGAGGTTTTCCTTGTTCATTAAAAAAGGAAATCAAGGCAGCACAAGATAAACTCATGCATTGGATGGTGCAACTGATCACTTTTTTGTCATCCATCCTTACACTCATGGTAGTGGGAGTTTTTAGTTTTCAGTTCCCAATAGTACTGGAAGAGTGCAGGAACATCATTTCTAAAGATGATTCTAGGATAAACTCACCACACTAAAAGGGAATTCTACATTGTCTTGTACATAGGAAACCCACCAATATCTACAACTACATATCGGATGGATCCTACAACACTTCGAGAGCTGAGAGTATAGTTAGAAGACTTACAGAGGAAGGGATTAGTAAGACCTATTGTTTGAGGTTATGTGTGGATTACCGGAACTCTAACCATGATTCCATGGAGAATGTGTACCCATTACTAGGGGGTTTATTTCACGCCAATCAGTTAAAAGTGGTAGACTTTTTCGTTGATAGAAATGTGCCCTTATTATTTTCTGTAGTCAAGATGGTGACAATGGTTGGAGTTCCACCCAGACAATGAATTTTAAATAGTTTGTATTCCTAAGAAGGGGGATATCGTGTCAGACATGCTCAATATGTGGTCTATTCTATAGTTTATGACTGAGGAGATAGAGCAGCTAGCCACATTGCAGACATCCTTCATAGATAGTGATGGAGCAGCTTACCTCCAGTCTATGACTGTCACTCCCCACTCCTTCAGTGAGTTCAGGAGGAAGAACTTGGGGACGTGGACTGTGGGACCCAAAGTTCTCAGATATCCTCCAGACAGGCTCCTAAAGGATTTTATAAAGGTGGGGATCATGTTATACTTTTCAGAGGATTCACCATTGTACCATTTACACTACAAGAATTGGTGATTATGGGAGTTCCACAAATCCCTTTTGGTGGTACATCCAGGTGTGGAAAATATGTACTAGGACCTCTGACATCAGTACTGGTGGAAATGGATAAAAAATTGGTGGAAGTGTTTGTATCATGATGTCTCACTTGTGTGCAAGTGAAATCTGAGCATCGGGTTTGATCAAGCATGAGAACAGATTTTTTCCACAGACAAATGATCAGACACAACAGGCCATACAGACCTTGAAGGACATGCTTCATGTTTGTTTCCTAGATTTGTTTCCTAGTTGGTAGGATCACCTACCACTGGTTGAGTTTTCATACAACAACATTTATCACACCACCATCAGCATGGCACCGTTGGAGTCCTTGAATGGGTGACTGTGTAGATCACCTCAATGCTGGAATGATCTAGGAGAGTTAGCACTTTTGGGTCTAGAGTTGGTACAGGCTACCACTAAGAAGGTGAATATCATCCTTGAGATGATGAATACTACATAGAGTTAGAATAAGTCTTATGCCGATAGGAGACAAATACTCTTAGAGTTCAAGTAGGGAGACCATGTCTTCCTACGGATCTCACCCCAACAAGGATTTTAGAGATTAGGCTGGGGTATCAAGCTATCTATGATTTTCACCAGACCTTTCTATATTCTCAGTATATTTGGAAAGGTGGAGTACCACCTATATCTTTCCCCACTGATGAACTATGTGAATAATTTTTTCCACATTTCGCAGTTGAGGAGATGCATGAATCATACATCACACATTATCGACTAGGGTGAGTTGGACTTTGACGATGGGGAATCTATTATGATGTTCTTAGTTGAGATAGAGGATCCACATGAGTGGGTCCTTCATGGACGTTTGATCCCTTTGGTGTGAGTTCAGTGGTATCATGGGAACCACTAGAAGATCACATGAGAGCGGGAGGCTCATATTCATGATCCATACCCTCATTTGTTTGATTTGGCGTTGTTTGGGCATTCAGGGATGTAAATCCCGAAGGTGAGGAGAATGTAATGTACCTGAATTTCCTTATAAATTTTTTTATTATATGAAATTGTTACGAGACCACAAAAACTATATTCACATTATTCCGAGTCCCAGAGTGCCTGAATTGATCTATAAAAAAATGTTAAGATTTTAATAGCATGTCTGCGCAGTGTTTCTAAAAAAGATGAATAACTCTAAAAAGGGTTCCTTGATTAGAAATTTGAGGGAATTATTACATTCAGGATGGTAGGTTTACCCTAGACACACCTTAATTTTAGTCGGTGTAGGACTCTAGGGAGAAAACCCAAAAATGAAATAATCGTAAATAAAATTATTAAAGAAAATTGTTTTATTTTTCAAATGATTATAACTCATGAACCACGACATAGATTGAAAATCTAAGACCACCAATGAGCTTGTGTGGGTATTCCTTTTTTAGGTATATCCTAAAATTGGCCGGTGCAGGCTAATAGTGGATGTTAGTTTTTGTCTATAAATAAAATAATTAAGTAGCAATAATTTTATTTTTAAATTCTTTAACTATTAAACAGTATCTCAAATTGTAAATCTAAGAGTACTATTGAGATCATGAGGTAATTTTCAGCTTAGGTGGAACCAAACCTCGACCGGCGGGGGTCAAGGATGATTGTTAATAATTTTTTTAACATTTTTTAAGGTACTTTAAGTAAACATGTGGGAATAAATTTCTATCTTATGAACCAGTGCTCGGAATAAAAATTTGACGGCACCGTTTAATTTGGAGTGCTGAGATTCACTTAGTTGAAACATAACATCAACCAGCAAGTGTAAGATGAAAAAGTTGATTTTTGTACTATATAAAAAGTGATAAAATAACGCCGTGAGTTATTTTATGTGTTTTTCTAACTATTGAGTGATGTGGCAGAACCATGGAGTTAATAACTTATTCAATGACTTGACCATTGGGTTGCATAACCTCTAGGTTGGTTAATTTAATGTAACAGAAAATACAGTTCATTAATGATCCACATTAATGTTATGAAACATGGTTGGTTCCTCACATATATTTAAAAAAATCTTGGGAATGGTTCTTGTGGACTCACGAGAGGAACCTCTGGCGATGTACCAGTGATTACATCCTCCAATGTAGAGTGGGGCTTCAACGCCTTAGAGGATTTGAACCAGACAATGAAGAATGCAAATGAACATGGTATCTTCTTCCTTATATTCATATGCTACCAACATATTCAAGGTAGGGGGTTTTATTATTTTACTATGAGTTTTTCATTATTGAATTTCTTCCCATTTTATAATGTTGACGTGGAGGGAACGGGTCGAACAAACAAGGCATTAACCCTCATCCATTCTTGGTTTGGTTGTGTTATTCGTGCACAACTGAGAAGAAATGTGATAATATAATACCAAGAGCCACAATGTGATAGAAGTGTACTAGGTGGACTGTAGGCAGAGTCAGAAGAAAAAAATATCCTTCGGAGTTTCACTAGAGGCCCATGGAAGAGTCGCTGGTGTGGTGGCTCCAACAAGCGGAGAAGGCAGTGGCTGACTCTTGCAAGCCACAAAGAGGAGGAGGCACCTGAAGAAGACGAAGCAGACAAGGGTAGTCATCCGACACCGACCGTGTTGACAATAGTCACATGCCACAAAGGTTGGTTGTGGCAGCAAGCGATGGTGGATGAAAGGGGTGGTCGACCACCGTTTACCACATTGACATCGGGCGGCGCACCCTTGCAGCGTGCTATGGAGGATGTTTGAGGATTCAAGCCAGGAAAGAGGTTGGAACCATGCCTCATTGGTCCTGTTGGTCAATAGTCCGAATGGAATGGCTTGGTGGAGAAGGTTCCAAATGGAACCGCTGGTTGAGACCAAACTGACTTCTGTCCGTTCGAGAATGTAACAGTCCCCAGTACCAGGCTAGCGGGCAGGGAAATTCCGCGGTCTGATGGGCCGTGCTAAGTAGAGTGAGCTAGGATGAACCCACAACCCTACCCTATGGTCAGTGGAATGAGGCCATCTTTACTAGGCCAAGACCATCCCCTTCGAGCTGGGCTGGGTCGGACCGGACCCGGATACACTTACATCCCGGTTTCTCTTAAATGGGCATATCTCCTAAACCAGACGCTCGTTTGATGAAATGTCTATGGAGATAGAACCCTCAGGATGAGAAAATTCTTTTGATATACTCCTCATGAGTTTGGGAGAAAGTCCGAGTATGGATGGGTTGGCTTGAACTCGAATCTAATCGGGCCCTTGACATTAAAATGCCTATAACATACAGACCAGGTGTCCGGTTAACGTGCTGTCAGTTGCATTGGAACCCTTATGAAATGTCATTTCATTGGGTTTCTTCTTCGTGGGATACTGTACTGATTAAAATATGACCGAAAACTTGAGGAGCATATCCTCACAGAATCAAGCGTGCTTTGTGTTAGAATCCATTGGTTGGTTGTGACGTGAAAACTGTATAACGATCCTGTGTGTGTTATAACCGAGAGATCCTATATGGGTCAGCACCAACGGATCCTGTGTGGGTTATCACCGAGTGATCAAATGTGGGTCCACACAAAGCAATCCTGTGTGGGTTATCACCAAGCGATCCTGTGTGGGTCATCACCGAGAGATCCTATGTGGGTCCGCACCATGAGATATTGTGTGGGTCAGCACTAGGAGATCCTGTGTGGATCAGTAGTATAACCTCTTGTTAAAATAAGATAATCTAGCTTTACGACTAATCATTTATACTTCTTTTCTTATGTTATACCTGGTGTGAGTTTTCTTTTGATTTGTTCTTTGTGATTGAGATCATTCTTTGTGGGTTTTCCTTTGTGGAATGTTGAGATACCTTCGGGGGTCTCGGGGTACCTATTGAGTATTGTTATTCTCACCCTACACGGGCCTCACCCACACCTTGTTTTGTCTTTTGTAGATGATGGAAATCTTGACTGAGTCTTGAATAGCCAGGGCTAGAAGGTGCTCAGAGGTGATTTACAGACAGTGCACGGAGGTTACCAGTTAACATGGAGAGTCGTAGTGATGAGTTGTACCTACCCTTCAGGTAGGATTCTTAATGGACAACCTTATGAGATATTTTTTCTTTTTATTGTATGTCAATTTTAGTTGGGCTTATATTCTGGCCCCTTTAAATTCAGTACACACTTTTACACTCAGTGGTGGTTTTTAGTTGTGGTTGTACCACTCTTCTTCCATTGTGTTTTTCTTCTGTGTAGTGTGCCATGTATTTGTGTGTACATGTTTTGAGGCAATGCCTTCCCATCTTTGGGATATGCCTTTCCAGTGCTAGTCTCAAACTCATGGCCTAAGGAAGGTGGTCTTAGTGTAGTCACGACACGGGCCCTGGGTTATGGGTTGTGACAAAACATTTATGAGTATTATGTTTAATTATATTATTTTTCTAAAATAGTTTTTTTTGTAAATATTGAAATATATTGAAATATGATATTTAACATTATTACTAAAATACATGATTTATTTCAAATGGTATGATGTGAGAACCCATTAGTTTGAATTCACATTGAACATTTTTGGTATATGGTTAATAAATTCATCAATATTTATATCCTTGAGATAAAATAATAATCTAATGAATACAATATTCAAAAAACACCCAACTACTCCACTTCTAAAACAACCCCTCACCACCCATTCTACTCACACATTTTAATACATTGAGGTAAAATAAATTATCATCTCCCATACCACATTTCTTGAATCCCTATCCTTGATGAATAATATTCTATGTTGCTTTAAGGGGTACCTAAGAGGAGACAACCAATGGGAAGGGTGAATTTTTAACTAAGCATTATTTAATTTTATTCTTCTCATTCAACACCATATGTATTCCATAACCCTAGAAATAATAAAATAAATATCCTAAATACAATTACATAATATTATTATGGTGTAATATTCATCATCTAACCTCGCATAAATTGATTCTATAATAAAAACATTGTTTACAATATGGAAATATCACCACCTCTACGAACAACCTACTTCACATTTATACATCACCATTATGGTATATTATAGATATATTATTTTTTTCAAATATGATTAAAATAAGTATATATGACTTTTTTTTTGAATTTTATAATAACATTTTAATTAAATAATACAATTATAGTTCGTGATGGTAAATAAAACTTCCCAAATGAACTAATCGTTTAATGATAACATTTATACTAATAGAATCATCCCTATTCAAAAAAATATGTTGTTATTTGGGACCATTTCAATTTCTAAAAGGACATTAATTTTATTTTATTTCACTTCTCTTATTGTATTCCAATTATAAATTCTCTTTTCTAACTATGCAGAAGTTCTCTGACCCTGGAACCGTAAAAGAAATGGCCTCATAATGAAACTATTAAACATTATATTTCCTTGAAATTAATGTAAATTAATATAATATTAATATAATATATATAAAAAAGGTTCTGTAATATTTAATTAATGAATGTAATTTGATTATTTAGTTCATTAAATTAATGTGTTTAATAATTATATAAATATCGTAAGGGATCTCTCAAAACCACCCTATTTTCTTTGAGTTGTAATCATATACTCTATATATTGATTTTTATCTATTTTATTTTAACTAAATCATCTGAGTTATTTATATATTTATCTTACATATATATCTCATTGAATCTCACTTCATTTCTTTAGTTTTTACATGTCATATTTCAATTTTCCAATGCCTTACTTAAAATACAAAATAATTAAGGGCAACATTTCACTCTCTTTTTTCCTTTTATATGAAAATAATTTAAATTCATTACTCTAATATATGATTTAATTAGATAAATATATATTTAAGGTATATAATTTATATTTTACATTTTATTTTCAATTATAATTAAATTTTTATTCCTCCATCAAAATTATTTATCCAACTCCAAAAAAACAACATTCTTAAAGTTTTTTATACCCAATTCTATAAAATTTATTATGGAATTTTTTCAAGACTAGAAAATTTGATACCTAATATTCTTTAATCATATATGAACATATACTATTTTTAATTCATTTTTTCATTTGAAATCCATATGATATCCCATTTTATTGAGACATTAGGAAATATTATGTAACCTATTTCATTCCATTAGAAATTATCATGTGTATACCGTATGTTTGATTTACATTTGGAGGAAAATAATCATAGAAAGTTAGGATGGGTGATCTCTGATATAGCTACACAGGATTGAGTAATTTTTATATATCATGTGTTTATATTTTTGGGATTATAGAGTAGACATAATATTTAAGGAGACATTGTTTAACATGTGATGATTAAATAGCAGTAAGCCTTGACATATGATTATGTCATGTATTTTGTTGCTTCTACAATACTATTTTTTCTTGATATTATGATTCCATATTCATTTTCTCATTATTCTGTATTATTATTCTTTATCCTTGTTGGTTATGATGTAATTTTATGCATTTTGAGTCATAAATTATGCCTCTTCATCAAGTTTATTTATTTATTGAGTATTTTAGATAACTCCTTTTTGTTTATGTATTCTTCATGTTATTTTATTTAGTTTTATTTGATCAAAGGGATTTAGGATATCAATATAGTGAAAAGAATAATTATTTTTATGTCAAATTTTTATGTATTATATAACTAGTCTTCACAAGGCACATGGCCTCTCGATCTTTTTGTGGGGTTAACTTGATATTTATGTAAAGGATCACATAATAATATTTGTCAAAGGATTCGTTCAATTTTATTAGTATCAAAGAAACATTTTGATTAATTTTTCAGATTTAGAAAAGAATATATTATTTAAATAACCTAGGGATATGTTTAATTATAGGAAAACAATATGAAATTTTTGTGATGTACAGAGAGAGTGGTTTCCATAAAATTTTGTCCCAATCTAGATACTAGTAGTAGATATGGAGAGGGAACAAATGTACCTAGTGGTAAAAATCATGAAAGGGTTTATTGGGTGTTAACTCTATATATACCATGTTCATGATCCTGCGTCCTTGATTCCCACATTGTTTGACACTCTTGAGGGATATGGATTACAGGATTCTCAAATTACTTTTAAAAAATCACGAATGAATTAAATAGACTGATAAGATATAAAACCAAAAAGTAATGTTAGTATTGATAAGCTACATTGAAACCTAGAGACTCATGAATTAAGGAATAAATTCTATTTATAAGATATCGTATATAAGTTAATAGTTTCACCTAAATATTTTTTTAACCTGAGCATTATCATACATAATTATTTCATTTCATTAATTTAGTTTTGAGAAATTATATAATTCATAAAAATATATAATTTGATAATAAATTTAATGATTTCATTAATGGGATGCTTACCCTGATGTGTGTTTTACCTGAGAAAATTATTATTCTTTTAATCAACTATATCAATTTATGAATAATTACATGATTCATGTTTACATCCATCCTTCTCCAAAAATATGTCATATTGTAGTTGAGTCACTTTTATGAAAAAGGACTCTTACTATTAATTGATCTTAAGATCACCACATCATTGAACTATGTATTAAGTAAAATTAAGAGAAATTTAATGACCATCTAATCTTCAAATTAATGAATATTTTTATTTCAATATACCACTTATAATGGGGAGATGATCACTGGTGGTCACTAAAAAAGATCTCAAAGCCCAAAGTAGAAATAGACTATTTAGAATGGGATGAAATCCAAAAAATAATTTGTATAAAATAGTTTCCCCATTCTATCCATATTAAAATGGAAAGAGTGTTTTTTGGACTGGAGATAATAGAATATGAGTCTATCAAGGCATATGAGGAATACATCACAAGTTTTTAATGGTATCACTTCTTCTTTTTAAACAATCAAATGTAAGGTGGACCTCTTATTCATGAGATTAATGCACTTTCTATGAAAATTATTGGTTCATATATTCTTTTATAGCTTTGAATAGATTGTTCATTATTCCCTTAAGGTCAAGGGAGGGATTAGTGACTCTATGTCACCTCATGAGGAAAGATATAAGAAGGGAAAAATATGGTTTAATTTGGGAGAGTAAAAGGATAAATCACATGGAAAAATAAAAATAGAAATTCACACACATAAAAAATACTGGAGGAATAATCTTGGAAACTATTTAAAGGTAATATGTAGATTCTTAATTGTGGAAATAAAATGGAATCTAGTTAATAAATACCGAAGGGGGAAGAAGAGAACACTAATGAAATGGAAAATAGGAATCCTTAGATCAACACACAACCTATTGTATGATCGTTAATCATTAAGTAATCATATAGTACTCCTAATGTATAGCTCTATAGTGGTGTGATGATAGATACACTAGTTATTCATTCAATAATAGTCAATTTACTATTTTGTTATGCCTCTACACACTCTTTCATATCAGTCATGTTTAGTATAATTATTAAAACACCACAAAAACTTGTGATTTGTGTTATCTATGGAAACATAAAATGAGGGATATTATTTAATCTCAAGTTATAACTCCACCGCAATGGATTTTTACGAACTGTATGAAATAGAATATTTAGAAATAACCCCTAAAATGATATTTTATGTTATATTGGTCATTTATTAGCCATACTTATATAAATTTAATATCAACTGTATTGAGTGAGAGATAACTCTTGACATCCTCAAACATCCTCTAATTATGTATAAGTGTAAATTATGGTATAAATATCCCTTAAAACCTTTTTCTCCAGTATAGATATTATTTTTCATTGAGAATTAATTTCTTGATAAAATGATTGAGACAAATAAAATAATCAAGCTTGAAGACATGCCTATGGTGAGTGAAAATAATAACATATTTCATATAGAGTTTCTTAGTATTCCTCCCAACCTATAGGTTGAGTTCTAAATTAAACTTATACTTATCTCTATACACATATCATTGAAACCTTATAGAATTTAAACAATTGAGTCAGAAGAACCATAATGTAAATTACTAGAGAATCTAGAAAACCATTTTATTCACGTGGGTCCTTTATCTTGATGTGCTCTATACCAATTAATTAAGAAGAAGGATGGGTTAACATACCTATTCACTTATTAGCACGTGATCAATAAAAAAATATATTAATAAAAACTATTCACTTCTATAGATTGATTAATTTTTAGGTCAACTATGTGGGCTCCAATATTTATCTAAGATAATACTTTGGTTAAGATACAAACTATTTATGTTTATGAAGGAGTTTACTCAAAAAACAACATTTAATACAAGGTTTATACACTATGATTTCATAATATTCCATTAACAATAAATAAGTATCCAAAAATATTCTTGTACATAATGAATAGAGTCTATAAATATTACCTCGATAAATTTTTGGTAGTATTTATAGATGATATTCTGATATACCCAAAAAAAAGAATTTGGTTTATTTGAATACTATGATATAATCATTTTGAAAGGATAATAAATGAAAAAATTACAGTAAATGTGAGTGTTTTTGGGAATAAATATAATTTTTGGGTAATTTTATCACTAAATGTTCAATATGCGTGGATCAATCTAAGATATATTTGATTGAGGAATGTCCTAGATCAACAGATAAAACAGTGACACATATTTTACTAAAACTATTTCGGCTTTAGCAATTACTTATGAGAAATTTCATATTATTATCGGACGTGTTATCCTAGATTAAAAAAATGGTATTAATTTTTTTATAGACCATTGATTTCTAAGATATTATCAATGAATCAAAAAAGTGGATAATCACAACACTAGTACTTACACTACAAATAAGTATGGACCTTTTCATTCTACACGTAGATGATTTGATTACAAAATTGGGATGTATGATAATGTAAAATGATATAGTGGTAACCTAATCCATAGAAAAGATGAATTTTTATAGGAATAACTACCCAACACATGATCTGGAGTTGGATTCAATGATCCTTTCAAGAATTATTTGGTGGAATTGTCTCTAGAGATAGAAGTGTGGGATAAATAATGTTCATGAGAACCACAATTATATATTCACATAGAATGATATGAACATTCTGCAATGACGATGTCTAGACGTGATCAATGATTACGAGTGATCAATACACCAACATCTGGGGAATGTGAATGAAGTAAGAGATTCACTATGTAGAAAATAACCTATAACTTTATAAATGATGAGAATATAATAATATCCAATATTCTTTGACTTTCAAAACGTGTAAATGGGATTCATAGTGAAAATTATATCATCATAAATTTCTCACATGTTTTCTCAACTATCCCTATAGGATAATATAATAGACAATTAAAGGGATAATGTTGAAATTTAGAAGATTGTGAAAGCTGTAAGTAAATGGGAAACCTCCGAGATTAAAACTGAAAAGTAAGGGGTTGTAATTTTCGGGTCAGAAATATATGTACCATGAAATTCTAAGATAAAAATGATTTATTATATGATGAAAATTGATCATCCTTTTCAAACAACATAGGGAGAACGAAGATTTATCGAGATTTCTGAGAGTACTATTAGTTTGAAATTTGATGAATGAGATCTCAAAATATATCTTAATGTGATCGGTATGTCTATAGGTGAAGGATGAATAGATAAATTATAAAGGGATGATGTAAACACTACCCATACCTACAATGAAATGGATTAACATCACTATGTATTTTTTATAGGTCTTTATAATGATATAAAATAGGAATCATTCTATATAGGATGTGGTGGAACATATTACAAATAATAATTCTTTCATCACTATTCAATATGTTTTATCACTCATCCAACTTGTAAGGATATACATTAGAAAAATTTTAAGGCTATATGGGATGGCACTATAAATTATATCTGATCAATAAACATGGTTTACATCAAAGTTATAAAAAGTATACAATGTTCTCTAAACACTATTTTGAAAATAAATAAATCTTACAAACCCCAAACTAATGGAAAATATAAGTAGACCACATAGAACCTTGAGAATATATTGAGACATTTATTGTTATAAATTAAAGGTTTATGAGGTCAACAGATTTTTATTGTAATGTTCTCATAAAATAATAACTTTTAATCATGCTTCTAAAATGGATTTATATCAAACCCAATATGGGTATATATGTACAACAACATGATTTTGGGATGATTTAGGATAACACAAGATGTTAGGAGTTAATGTGGTTGATGAAATCATGGAAATGTTTAAAACAATTTAGCCACATACCAAGGAAGCTCAATGATAAGAAATGTGATATACTAATAATCACTAAAGAGGTGTGGATTTTTCAATTAGATAGAATGTGTTTCTATACATATATCTATGGAATAGAGTAATGATAATTTGTCATAAATAAATGGTATGTCATGGGTACATAGACTACTTTTATATTATTTATTGCATCAGATCCATGACTTAATTACTAGTACTAACACTATCCATATCTCATGTACATGATGTGTTCTATGTAAGCTTATTCAGGTATCACATACCTGATACCCCATATGTAATGAATTCAGAGGCGGTAAAATAGAAATATGATATCTCTTATAAGGACCAGTTGGTGATGATATTAGACCATAAAGACAATGTTATTTGAAACAAAAATAATCATATAGTAAAACTAAGATAGTGAAACCATACAAATTGGGAGGTTACATGGGAACTTTAGGAATAAATAAAATAAAAATAAACTCATATATTTACATCTTAGAGGTTGAGAATAATTTTGAATGGAAAATATTACTAATAGGGAAATAATGTAATGAATATTTTTTGAGCAATTGAATTAACTATCTGATTACATTATTATATCACAATTATTAATAGAGAATCATATCGACCAGATGTAACACAAGATAAAACCAACCAAAAAATTAATGTTAATATAACATCAATTTTAGATAATAAATATATTAATAAGAATTGAAATTATTATAATATGATAAATAATAGAAAATAAGATAACTATCATATCAAAATATGGACATGTTCGATCCACAAGAATATTTGTACTCATGAAGAATGGTGTAGAAATGAGAGAAATATTAGTTTTACAATATTCCTCATGAAAATGAAAATATATATAAACTTGATAGAATATATAAGGAATGAATAATGATTGAATAGAAGGTATTTATAGAAATCTGTTAATCCATATGATAGTTACAAGATTGGCTATTGGAATATTTATCTAACCAATGGAATAGAGATAAGACCATTGGAAGAGTAATATGACATTTAAAATTGAAACATCATCATTTGAAAATTAATCTAAGGGTCAGGATTAGTAACCTAATTATTAAAATAGTAACCTAACCTATAGAACTGAAATATATTATATTATTATCCCATAAAATGGAAATTATAAATATTTAAATCATGAAACATATAAATAATTGTTTTAAAGATATTAAAATAAGTATTTTTGTTTTTATAAAAAATTATGTATTATATTTTTTATAAAAAATATAATTCTTTAAAAGAATGTTTAATTTCATAAAATAACATTATTAATTAATATTTTATTTTATTAAAATGATAATATAATATTATGAGGACATAATAAAATTTAATAAGTTTCATGAAAATTATATAAACATTAAATTTTTTTAAGGAAATAATTGTAGATTTTATTTAAAATTGAATATATCATATATAGGTAGTTATTTTCATAAAATGGATTTATTTTTTAGAAACTAAATGTTGAAAAATGGTTATATAGTTTTTTTATATATTTTTAAAATAGTTGAATTTGTAGTGAATAGTGAAATATGACAAAATATGAAATTTAACATTATATATTAAAAGCATGATTTATTGATTATGAGATGATGTTAGAACCCATTAATTAAAACGTACATGCATTATTTACTATATATTTTTACAATATTCACCACTATTGGTATTATTGATCTGAAATAATATTCAAATGAATATAAAATTTAAAAAACAACCCTCTTATCCCCTATAAATACTACCCCTCACTGTCCCTTTTCCTCACAAATTACAATAATGAAATCTTATAGAAAAACTACCCAAATATCTCATCAAATCCCCCCCATGAATGTAGAATCTATTTTCTCACCAAATACCCTTCAAAGGAGCCTCAAGGTGTTCCGTAAGAAGAGACATCCAAATAGAGAAGAAAATTCTCAACTAAACATCTTTTAGTTTTTTTCTTCTCCTACCACATCCATATGATTTACAGCCAACTATAAAATGAAACATAAATTTCATAAATATACTAATATATTTTTATTATAGTTTAATATCCATCTTTTACCCTCCAATCAATTGATTCTAAAAGAAAACATTTCCCACAATATGGTGGTTCGTCACCTCCTGGAACAACTTATGTCTTTTTTCCCCACCACCATGAAAGATGGTAAAAGAAATATTATTATTGTCAAATACTAATATCATAAGAATATCATAACATATTTCATGATTATTTAATATATGAATAAAATTTGAATTATATAAAACAATTGTAGTGCTTGATGTTTGGTAAAACCATCCAAATGAATTAACCATATAATGATAAATTTTATACGAAATGAATCATCCTTATATCTGGGCACATATTGATATTTGGGAACATTTAAATTTATTTAATTAAATAAGTATTATTTAATTTCACTTTAGTAGTTATTTTACCATTTTTCAACAATATCAATAATTATCCACTAGTGAACTAAACATAAAACTATGAAATGAGCACCTTGAGAATGAAAAATAAAGACACTAAATATCACATAGAAATGATTATAAATGAAAATAATATTTCTATAATCAATAAAATGTAGTTTTAAAATTTCTTTAATTAATTTATTAATTAATTAGTATAATTTTATTATTAATGATGTTAAGTGGAATTGATTAATGATTCAGGAATTGAGGTAAAATGACTCCCTCAACAACCCTATTTTATTTTTATTATAGACATTATATATCAAACTCAAATTATATCTCACTTTTATGTTATGTAACAATTATAAATTATATATATTTATCTTACATATATAACTATTTAATTCTCCTATCTTTTGGTGGGTTTATAAATTTATTATGTTCATTTCCAAAATTTTATATTTAAAATGAAACCTAATTATGGGGAAAATATCCATCCCTTAAAAAAAATTAACAATTTTTAATTCCTTAGTCCCATTGTTTATTTAATTTGAAAATGAATCATTTCAGGGAAAAAATTACACTCTACCTTCGATATTAAATGAAAACATCATGTTAATTATTTATTTAAAAGATTTTAATCGACTCCATAATACACAATTTTGATATTTAATTTCTATATACAATTCTCTACCCTCTCATGACATTTTTATAAATTAACAAAAAAAATTACACATGTTGTTTTTTTCAAATATGAAAAACAAAAAAAAATTAATTCCTTCTTCTCTTTTAAATCTATAAAAAATCACCTTAGATTATGATGTTAGGAAATATGATACAACCATTTCATTTCATGGGTAATTCTTATGTTTATGACATACATTTTATTTCCATTTTGGAACACATAAGAACAGATATATTATAATTTGGGAATCCAAATAGGTATCCAATGAAATCGGTAATGTTTATGTCTAAATAGATGATGTCTACGAAATTAGTGGGTAAAAAGAATCATTGATTGGACTGTGTGCACCATGTGATGTTTTCTTTGTAGTTAGCCTTGAATTATGATCAAATCCTATTTTTATTTTTACCCCATTCCTATGATGCCATGATCCAATGATTCCAAATTAATTAATTCATTGTTCCATATTATTATTCATGAACCTAATTTTTTTATGATAACTTCTTTATCCATTTACTCATATTTTATGCATCTTCACCATGTTTATTCCATTACTAAAATTTTTAGGTAAAATTTTTCTTGATGTATTCCCTAGTTAATCTAATGTAATTCAAGGTGATCAAAGGGAATTGGGAGTTCATTATGATGAATAAAATATTGGTGTTGTGTTTTAGTTCATTTTTATGTTTTCTAATACTACACTTCTAAATACACTATGAATCTCATACTTTTGGGGTGTTTTTATTAGATATTTATGTTAAAAATAATGTAATAATATGTGTAAAAGGATTGGTTCAATTATTAAAAAGAATGTGTGGTTACACTATGTGGTCAGATAAATGAACATTGATTTTGACGTAGAATGCATCTCTAAAAGTGATTTATAGTTCAATAAAAAGTGATTTTGATATGTATTTATAAGGTATTACATATGATATAATGAAAAGTGGTGTTCATGATAAATTTAAAGAAATATTTTTCGAATATATCAATAAGAATTTTTTGATTTGGTTTCAAAAGTTATTTTTTATAATATAATATAAGGTGAAATAAAATATATTCTATGGGAATTTAATACAAGTGAATGATTAATGATGATATTCCATAAAGACCATGACATGATCAATATTGTTTTATATGATAAATGTATGTCATAGGGTATGAACTAAATTGATTAAAAAGAATATTTTATACTTATTTCCTATATCATATCACATGGTATTGGATTCCATGGAATTTACTATGTTTTTATGGTAGACGATCATTTAGTGGAATAATTTTTAGACCATCATCCACATTGGATATCATTATTATCAATGTTTCTGATAATTTTTTATAAGACAAATATATAAATAAATATGGTCAAAATATTTCATTTAATGTAACAACATTCATTAACTCATAATAAAATATTTATCGATTATTCACCCAATATTGTCTTGAGACTACAATATAAGTAAGGAATAGAAATGTGATGGGTGCGAGTGATACTATTACATGGGTACTTGATCAATTATCTCTCTTCCCAAAGCTCTTTCTATCATCCACTATTACTCAGAGTGGCACTAGAATGAATTAGAGTTTATAGAAATACCACTTGAATAAATAAAAATTAGTTTGTCTCATGGATACACCACTTTGGTGATCATTATAAATAATTATGGTTGAAGACAGATCCAGATAATTTCATCAATAGAAGGTACTCGTAAAACATATTCATTTTATACAATTCATCAGTTATGGTTTGAATATATGAAAAAATATTTTATAGGGTTCTTAATGAATAATCTATATATCTAATGCATTAATTTTTCCATGGAGATCTAACATCATCCAAAATATGATTTATATTATATAGTTTATGTAAATTCTATTGTTTTGTATCTATTGAGTTGGTTATTGAGTTGGGGAAAGATATAGAGTACTTTCATGGGTAATTATAGTATATAATAATTTAGGGAAGTGAACAAAGTATATTAAAATGTTTTAAGAGTGTCCCATAGAAATCTGTGGTCATATAATTATTTTGGATTTTATTTTACTAGAGATGATTAGTTTAAATATGGTATTCAGAATTGATTAACTAGTTTGGTATTAATTCTACATTAATTTTTACCATTTATGGCTATCATTCATATCTTTTATAGGAGATTTTTTTTATAATCTATGGTTATGATATATCTATCGGTCATGTGTTAGAAAACCATTTGTAACTAGATGGGATCATGAACTGTTTTCTATTATCATTATATATTATGAGGGGATGCATTAGGTGGTCCTTTATCCCATAGATGACAAATTATAGAACACTTGTCCTGACTATTTATTTGGGTTACCACCTATGTATGAAGTACACTTCATGATTAAAATACATCAATGAATAGATTCCATATCCATTAAATCCTAAAGGTTGGATTCTATTGATATTTGATATGTGAAGGATTATTTTGAGGTTTTGGATGTGTTTATATTGCTGATTAAATCCCCTAGGGGGGATAAAGACTTTTTCTCCAAGAACATAGATAATTCATTGATTTTTTCTTATTGATTATTGGAAGATAATTTTTGAGGTGATCAGTAACTTATATGGATTTCCATGTATTGATAGTCTATTGACTAGTAGGGGATACAGTGTCATCCTAGATTGATTTGATACTGGGCTCCCAAATCTTGAGAGTGAGTCTTTCTAATATACCTTGAAATATTTTTAGGAGTATGTATGAAAAACATGAGTTCCTTTTCATGGTTTTTAGTTTAATGAACAATACAATGATATTTATAGCCTTTAGTAATAGGGAATTACATCCTTACAAGGATTATATTATGGTTTTTTATTGATGATATGGCTATGTACTCCCGATCAAGGTATGTGAAGACTGAGCATTTTGTAGAATATTATGAGTACAATTAGAGAGAATCATATTTATGGAAAACACAAATAGTTCCAATTTAAGATATGTAAGGTGAACTTACAAGGGTATATGATAGTGAACATTGGTATATTAATAGAATTTGAAAAGGTTCAGGTAGTTATATCTCGTAAGAAACATCAAAATGTTTTTTAGATCTGTATTTTCATTAGTTTGGACGATCACTACTAGAGACTAATATTGGATTTATCCAAAATTTATATGTCGATGATGGAAGTGACCATGATGGTGGTGAATTTCATATTTTCATATTAACATGAGGGAGCATTTTGGGAGATGAAAGAGTGGTTTATGTATACAATGATCCTAGTATAACCTATGTTGGGTATGATTTATACACTATATTGTTATTTATTAATAGCCAATCTTCATGTAATTTAGATATAGGAGGTTCATGTAGTAACATATGGTTCTAAGATGATTAGGATAGTGGAGAAAATCCTCCCATCATGTGATTATGAGTTAGTGGAGGTAGTTCATTATAGTTGATGTTTGTGTCACTATGTTTAGGTTATAGGTTTCCAATATATAAATATAGTATATAATGGTATAGTTTCTCAAATAATGACATGATCATTTGGTAGTGAAGGTGGATTGAGTACCTGTAGTGTTTGAATTGTGAGGTGGGGCATACCCATGGGAAGGGGAACATTGGTAGAGTCATGTTATGTAAGAAGAACCTAACACATTTGGTGTAGGAGTTGAATAATGAGAAGTATATTATGGGACTCTTTGATGACATATTCCTTGATTTTGATGATTATTATGGATGAGAAACACTTACATCCCGAAATATAACCTACTTAATCCACTTTATGTTGGATGAGAGTTTGTTGTTGGATTTTAAAAATGTAGTTGTGAGGGAAAAAAAATATAGTGGGGTCCAATAATAGATTTATCTCTTATTATAAATGAGATCATTAACATCTGAGGAAACATTGTGGTAACTATGAGAATAATTGATTAAATAATGAGAAATTATCATGCATGAGGATAGTTTGTTCACCAATATACACCTAGTTGTACCACCATACACACAAATGGTGCTAGTGGTGCTGGATAAAGCATGAAATGTCATTTTTTTCACAAGGTTCTCCACATATAAAAAGATTAAGGATGATTAAATTCATATCACAAGTAATATCTAGTTATTACACATTATTCTATGGAAATACACTCAATTGACCACATATTATTGGGAGATGTTATCGAGGACTCCTAGTGGTAGTGATAAGATTTGAGTTTTTTTGGACCAACTGAATAAGGTCACCTGTTTTCTATTGATCTGGTAGACATTCTCTCTTGATTAAATGGGGACGATCTATATATGAGATGAAGTAAATCATGATTGGGTTCCTCAAAGTATTATATCAAACATGGATTTTTAGTTTACATCATGATTCTAGAAATGTCTATAGATGTCTCTTCATACACATGATCATTTAAGTGATATGGATTATCCTCAAGAAAATAATAATTTGGAGTGGGCTATCAAGATCCAATTTTAAAATATATGATATTTTATCATCGATTTCATAGGTTAATGGGTGAGACCCCTTGATCTTTTAATGTTTTATAAAAATAACATCAATAAGACATAGATTTAGATGGAATATTTTGGGATGTTCTATAGTATCCTATACTAATCTAATCAATATATTATAATGGTCAAGGAGTCAATGGTTATCAAGATAGGTCTCGCGAAGGTTGATCAAAACTTCTTGGAGATAGGTTAATATAGAAAATGATTGTATACCGACTAGTGATGTTGTCTTATAATGCTTAAAGTGGGTAATCAGATATTTTTATGAGTCACACATTGTTTGTGATATCACCATATTTGGAGTCAGGGGATATTTGAAACATGTTTGATGAGTCTATTTTTTTATTATTGATATAATCCATATATTGGTGCATAGGTTAGCTCTTATATTATGTTTTAGTGATATGAAAAACATGTTTTTTATAAAAAATAATAATAATCCATCAATGACCATCACATCTAAATAGTATTTATGACATTATGAATATGGTTGAGAAGTAATTTGATTGGATTATGGTTACTATATTAGATAGGAGTGACAAGTCATGTCTTAAGATTAAAATTCCTTTAGTAATGGTTTGATAGAAGTACATGCACATTAAAGTGGAGGGATGAGAGAAATGACTATTTTAGTGGCCCAAGTAATTCACTTATAAGGCCCAATAACCATCAAATAAAAAATCTAATATGACTACCTATATGACGTGAAGTTTTAAATACCATGGCCATTATTGAGGTATAGACATGGTTTATTTTTTTTCTATATTGTGTGATTTTTAGTTCATTTGGTTAAATAATTGTGTTAATGTTGGTATGAGAATTATATCAGAGAGATGAACCTGAGTTATGGCTTAAAATATACACTAAGTGGCTCACTATGTTGCAACATGTGTGGGTTTCACGAAGATGAGGGCAGTTCATGGGTCTTTACATTGTAATATGGTTATCAGTGTCATTATAAAGGAATATAAATTAATAAATTCTCCAATATCAAGAGATATATGATACCAATTATCATATAATCATGATAGTAAACATCATTATTAAGGAATTTCCACATGATGCAAGGATACATTAGATTACATTTATTTTGGGGCTTTGTGGTCATGCCATTGTGAGGTGAGGTTGTGTTGTAAATACATATATTTTTAAATTGAAAATTCTTAAATTGATAATAAATGTTCAGTTTGGGTTTATATCCATGTTACAGCCAAGGGGAACCATGGCGTGACAATTTTTCCTGGGAATGTTTTTTTGGGCTAACCGGTGACCAAAATATATCCATGTTTATAATGATATGGTCAATGTTAAATTAGAATAACAAGATTCACGTAATATTAGTTTCTCGGTGGGTAGTTTATCATGCTGAAATGATTTATATTTCACCATAAATTGTGTCTTTAAAGGGATATTAATCTATAGTTTTATATCATTGTTCTATGAGGGCCCTTTCAAACAATTTGGTTCTATCGTGAAAGGAAGGGTCGGGAAACAAGATGACCCTATGATTAGATGTTGTGGTTTTGGGTAACATTGAAGTATGTGTGCCATGTTATAACCCATGGGACTACACTACGAGGTTTCTTCCGATAGAGGGAATTATGTTGTGATTCAGGATTCCACACAATGACACCCCTTATGTCTAGTTTTTTTGAATATTAAATTAATATTTTAAAATTAAATTTAAAAAGGGGTATTTTCCTCATTTTCATCAAGGGAAAAGTGAAATTTTACCCCATACTCCATCCTGTGTTATCCTCTTCTATGTTGAGATTTATTTCATTTAGGATGGTTTTAGGTTCTTGTCTATCACAGTGGGTCGCCTATAATAGTTCTACCATTTTCCATCAACAAATTCTCATCTATTTATCTCTTTCGCTATATGTAATCAAACAAACCCTGATTTGGGTAATTTTTAGGTTCCTTAATTTCAACTAATTTCAGTCAATTCCATGGGGATAATAAAATATTAATAATTCAAAAAGATTGTGGTTAGAGGTCCCTATGTCATCCCTAAGGTCTAGCTTAAATTTTTAGGTTCATGAGATTTTTAGTTTCACTAGATTATTGAGAACATAATCTAAAAATTAATTAATTGTTTTAATTGTTTTTTTAATGTTAGTGTTACCTTGGTGTAATCTTAAAATGTCTATTTATGTTGTAGCACCCATTCCATGTACTCCATGTAATGAACACAATAATCTAACGGAAGGGAAAATGTGGTCGACATCCAATGTGGTTCACTTAATGGAATTGATACCCTATTGAGAAAAAAATGAATCCCTAAGATGATACATTTATTAAAGTTATATTTATATTCATGGTATAACATGATTATTTACATAAAGAAACATGGTTATAACGATTCAGTGGTGTGATCAGGTGACCATTTTTTAAAACCACCCTCAGGTTTGGTTGGGTGACTTGAAACCCCATTAAAACAAAAACTCAAATCCTAAAAATTTGAATGATTTATCATTATATTAAATTTCAAAATACATATAACCTTATTTTGTTTATATTATAAATTGTTATTGGTAAATATTATTTAATTATAATGACTATGTAAAACTTTATAATGTGGGTATGGATTGGTTGTCATTCCCCAATGTGTAGGAAGATATTAGGTGGTATTAGGGGAAAGTTTCATCCCCCACCCAATTAATTAATTTTATTTGATGGAATCCTCAGTATAATTATTTCACTCCATATGTGTGGATGATATTACATGTTGGTAGGGGTGTGAACTATTCCCTAGTGTGTGGATAATATGATTTGGTGGAAGTAGTTTTCACCGTTTATCTCAGTGTTTAGATGATAAGATAGTTTACAAGGGGGCACCATTCCCTTAGGTGTTAATGTTACATAGTAGAACCAGGGGTGGACAATATCCTCCCCTTTTTGTGGATGACATCAAACTGTGATAGGTGTGGGTAATATATCTCTCATGTGTGTATGATGTCAGTTGGTGTGAGGGGAAAGAACTATTCCCCCTACCTAGGGATGAAATGGGATGGTTTCTAGGGAGGGCCCCATTTAGACCCCTAGGTGTTGATGTTATATAAATATACCAAGGATAGAAACTATTATCACCCTTAGTTTAATTATGTATCTTTTTTAGAGACACCTCAATATTAGAATAACGAGGAATGGTTAATCATAGTGGAACCTGAGGATCAATATAGATTTATTTCTTTTTTATTTCACTTGTTTATTATGGTACATCAATCTGTTTTTTGAATGGATGGTATTTATTTAAGGAACACATTAGTGGAGAACTATTATGTTATTCCCACCCTAATTGGTTATCATGGGTACACTATTATACTTTTTTGTTCAATTCCAGGATTAGAGAAAGGTCCTGATGCATAATAATTACATTGGTTATTTTTGGATAGAGCATGGGAGATTAGCCACATCCAGGAATCAAGAATATTTTTCCATTATGTCATGTTTTTTGTTTAATTTTTTTTATACATTAAATTATGTGAATTCCCCAAAGGGCATTCTAATAATGTATGAATTCCTTTAATAAAATATTCTATTATACATATTTTTATAGAATGGGATTATGTATGTGTCTATTGGAATGATTTTTATTTACTATTCTAGTTACATTTTCATGGATGGTATTTTTTGAAATTTTCTACTATTTATGGTCACATGGTCTAGGTGGTATAGAATCCTCAATGTATTTTCAGAACCGCACCTCTAGTAAACAACTAATAGTTTATGGGGAGGCACCCCTAATGTATGTGGTGACAAAGTTTGTTCATGGTGTAGGTAAACAAAGATGGTGATAATAAATTATCATTATCAAAATTGGGTGGTAATCAATATATTCCTAATCAAATATACTTTTTTAAATGGGCTAAAACATTAATCGCCACTCAAAAAATTCCTAATACCACATTTATAACCAATATAACAATAATTTACATGGTTTCCCATATGGAACCATAAAGGTATCCATATAGAACGAATCATAAAATCAATTTTTATTTGAAAAAAATTATAGATGAACATCCTAAAATATTTCATAACTGAGCACACAAACCCTTTATATATCCTTAATTATATAGATAATACTCTTAATCTACCTATCTATCTATAGGTGGTACACTTTACTATACTTCAGCAGAGACCCCAACTATTCTATAGGACCTTCCAAAATCTAATTGAGAAAAATAAAACACAGTAAGATACTGTACTCATAAACACTCCATGGAACCACACTATCTCTCATGTATATATATCATTATGCACTCTTCTTATTAAATGATCTCTTGTTTAGGTAAGAAATTAGAAACATTCATTAGTAAGTCCATTGCAATGCAGAGGACATAAAATTCCCTCAGGGTCCATGGTAGTCTTATAAAAAAGGCCATGGTCACTGATCCCACCTCAGTAATGGTATTTTAAGGGGTTGAAGTTACCCATCTAGTCCTTAGTGATCCATGTTTTCCTAAAATGGGTATGGAAATGAGTGAAAATATCTATGATATCATTTCTGTAACCCATCAACCATAGGCACTTCCAAGTTTCATCGTACATATTTGTCAATCCTAGATGGAAACCCCAATGTGAGTTATTAGAGTCCCTCATTGACTCATTTTTCATGGATTTTGGGTCAAAAAACCTATTAAGGATGTAAAGAAAAATATTTTAATCACATGAAAACCTTGAAACTGGATCATATTATATGATTCATAAACATATTATAAGATAATATGAATTGAGATCCTATTTGTCATCTTTATTATCCAATATTTATGAGGTAATGACCAAAGGGGAGTAAGATAAATCCCCTCATACCTATAATACAAAAATCTTCTATTTAGTGAGTAAACTATTATACATTCACTCCTTATCATATTCCCTAACACTATTTGTAACATCCCAGTTAAATAATGAATAAAAAATTTTCATATTTATTAATATTTGTGAATTAAATATTAATTTTACTTTAAAGGGGTTGCTATGTTCGATAGTGTACCCAATACGCAACAAAGAGTTTCTTTGAAATATTATGTTGCACACTAGTAATAAAATAATATTATTTTAAATGGTAGTTAACACATAGACATTGTATTGGCGGGAATGAATAGAAACAACTAAAATATGATTACATATGTTTGTTAAATGGTTTTACATTTGTCCAATAAAAGATAAAGGCTTAAAATAAGAAAAGAATTCAATTTTAGGCATAAATACTCTAATATTCACTAAAGGTCGACTTATCGCCTTTTCATGGCGAAACTTCTTTAAATATAGTTTTGGTCACACTTATACATTCTATTGGTCAAAATAAAACTATTCTTTAGAATCAGGACATCAAAATTCACTTTGTGTAAATGTTGGGTACCTTTCCGATAAAGTTCAATTTTTAATGAATAGTGAAAAATATTGTATTTTAATTCGAAACCACTTTTTAATATAATTTATTTATATGATTAGATTATATTTTGAATTGTTTTTAAAGTAAAATTAGAATATATTTTTACCATTTAATCCAATAGTGGTCATTGGAAATAATTTCACTTTGAAATTGGACTTAAACTAGTGTCAATCTTTTAATAGATAATGTTTCATAAAAACACGCTATTTGCTCTGACAGCAAGAATTAATTATTGAATTAATTAATGAAACTTATATGTTTTTAATTTTGTAAAATAGACATCATTTTTTAATTCATAATATCAAATATATATTAGGGTGAAGTTTTGGTATTTTTCTGAAAAACATCAATTTTTGATGAATAGTGAAACCACTAAGTGGTAGTTAAAGAAACTGATTTTTTCGTTTAAATGAATCTTTACCACTTCTGTGTTTTGAATTTCAAAAATCCAACATACATGGTTGTCATTAAGAAATAAAATATGGTTCAATGGGATTAAAATAATTTTTTGGTGAATAGTAACATTTAAGTTCTTAATCGCGATTAGAGGTAATTAATGTAGTTTAAGGTAAAAATAATGTTTTAATAATATGAAATGACCTAGAAACATGTCCTACCCTTATTGGATGTGTCTTGTCCGACCATGAAAATCCATGTGTCAACTTGGGGACCCCATGGAGCCACTTTGGTTGGAAAATGACATAAATAACTTTTTATTCAATGTTGAAATAAAAATGTCACAAACATGAGTTGTTTTACTAAACAAATTTTTAAATGGGGTCATACAAGTCATAATTTTGACTATAAATATTATTTAGAAATATAAAATGAATTCCTACATAATGATATTTTTTTATAATTTTTAGACATTATATAAATTAAATTATGTATGACATCATGATGATGCAACGATTACCTCATTATTTGACGATTTAAATAAAATGAAAAGATAATGTAAAGTCTAAGACCTAGACATGTAAAAAACCTATTGGATGGGTGGATTTATAACCCTTATCACCTTATCATATAAATATATAATTGTGGGACCCTTTTTATCCGAAAATCCTTTTATAATAAAGTATCTTCTCTTAACATTCCAAGAGTGCCCCTCCTCTCCTCTTATAAAAGTCCCCCACCTCTACCACCTTACCCACACTTCCAAAGCCTTTGGCTCGGCCAAACCCTACCCATTTTGTCTCTACACATACCTCTATAACTCTTAGAAGCCTCACTTTGGGCAGAAGTCTTCCCAAGGAAGCCTTTGAGTTCAAATCTAAGAGAGTTACCCGATTTTAAGGTAATGTCTTCACTTGTGTTCTTTTATTTTATTTTGCTTCTCCAACCACCTAAAATATTTTTATTAATTTATTTTGTAAAAAACATAGTATCTTCAATATACTAGTATGTTTTTATAAGAAGGATTCGAGCTACACCTACACACACCTCCGTCTAATGGTTAAAGAACATACTGTTTCTGTGGTTGGCTAATTTCTGCCTCACGAAACGATGATTGTTCAATATTCTTTTAACACCTTTAATAGTGGACATTAATATGTAACTATATTTATATATGATATATATTATGTTTATGTTATCATTATTCTTCTGTATTTTTCATTTGTGGTATACCTTTATGGCTTCCATTCTGGGTATACGCGATATCTTCATTTTAGGAAGTGCGGACTACTACCCCCTCAAAGTGATTTGATTTGTTAATGCCATATGTGGTACATATAAAGGATGAATTTAATGTTATTATATATGATGTTATACTGGAATTATAATATACATTTATATCATTATTATTTCTTTCCATTAAAGTATGAGATAGAAATGAAAGTAGCGTTCATGCGTACGTACGGTTTACCGTCACCATGAACGGTGCATTTCATTTCTTATCCACAAATGTAATGTATTATTATAAGTAAAAATATATAATATATATATATGATGTATGTTACATCTTAATGATTAATATAATTCTGGAATTAAAATATACATATCTCTCATTTAGTTTTAATTCCATTAATATGACATTGAAATGAAAGTAGCGTTCATGCGTACGTACGGCTTACCGTCTCCATGAACGGTGCATTTCATTTCTTACCTATAAATGATTATGTAATATTATAAATACATGTATATTCTGGATATATATTATATATATGATATTAAAATCATGAATATCATTCAGGATATAATGAACCTTTGACCACACAAACAACATGTAATTGTAAGAAGCCCACTTTCGACTTAAGGACCAAATATCAACAAAGCATACATTATTAAAATAAATGATTACATACTATTTATAACATGGAAATAAGTGATATAAAAGGAAAAATGAACTTGAAAAAAGTTCTTAATCAAGTATAAATTAACTCAACTTTATTACTCTGGATGATAAAGAACGATCGAGTCAAGTCGGACCCGAGGTAAGGGACTTCATCTCACTCTCTTTTCCTTGAGGCATGTTTCGTTTTATACAAAACATTATTTAATATGGTGTATAAACCCATATGAATTTTACTTTTATACAAAAGGAATCTTTTTCTATGAAGCATTTTACTAAATGACAAAATGGAATGTTTCTTTTAACGTACGCGGTGACAATGACCTTTTCCACCACCGTGAGTATTATTTGGTCTTTGGCATCCTCAAAAAGCAGTAATTTTTTTAAAATGAAATAAATACCATATACTCTTTTAAGTATTTTGGTATTGAAAATGGTTTTTATAATGGATTTGTTATGTCAATATATTTAAGTGATATATTGTGATCAAATTGTTGAAATGTTTTCTTTCCATTATATTTGTTTTATGTCTTATGATTTTATAATGGTACTTGGACATTTGATGGGTGGTTACGTGATAAACCATATGACGGGTGGTGCCATGAATACCATGATGGGTGGTTACATTATAACATCCAATGCATTGGGTATGGAAGTCGGCCGTATGGTAATTCCATTAAGTGATATGTGTGGAAGTCGACCGTATGGTTATTCCACTTAAGTATGTCTATGTCCCAAGTTACCTTTATATGTTATGTGATATTTATATGGGTTCTATGGTAATCTTTTGGTTACAAAAGGATAAGTAATGATCTTTTATTCAGTGAAGATTTTTTACTACTTCATAAAGGTGAAAAGTTTTACTTTGATAATGTATACACGGTTTACTTGTTGTTTTGATAAACTAACAGTTTTCATTCTTTGTGTATCCCTTACTAAGCTTTTTATGTTCACCCCAGGTTTTTTTGAAATGTTTTTCACAGGACTTAATGTGGAATAGGGTCAAGGATGAGATCAAGGGAAAGTCATGCTATATAAAACAAGGAACTAAACATGTTTCTTTTTAAGACTTGTTATTCTATGGAACCTTAGTATAGGTTTCTACTTTATAATCTTTTGAGATGTAATAGTTATGTTATAATTATCTAAAACTCTAAAACTGCAATGATCCTCAATGTGAATTATTCATTTAATTCAATATTAAGTAAGGTTTCAGGTCGGGGCCTTATAGTTGGTATTAGAGGTCGGTTTAGACAACTTTAGGAGTTAGAAAATTGTTAAATTATAAATTAATATATGGTACGATTGAAATTATATGTCATTTAAATATTACCATGTTGCTTCGCCTAAGATATTTATGTGTTAAGAATGGTTTTTTCATAGAGGAAACATAACAGATTTTCTGGGACGACATACGGAGGGAAATGAACTTTCAAATAAGTATCCTGAGATTGTCAGAATCAGAACTAAATAGTTTGTTGCAGTGATGGATCAGTTGACTCAGGTGAAAAATATTGGTTGTGTTTATTGATGATATTTTGGTATTTTATAAAAGTAAAGAGGAGAATGAATGTCATTAAAGGGTTATCTTGTAGACCTTAAAAGAAAAGAAATTGTATGGTAAATTCAGAAAGTGTGAGTTTTTGTTGCAACAAATTTCTTTCCTTGGTTACATTGTTTCAAAAGATGGCATAACTGTTGATCCTACTAAAACAAAAGTTGTTGACGAATGGCCAAGACCTACAAATATAACCGAGATCCATAGTTTCCTTGGTTTGGAAGGTTACTACCGAAGGTTTGTTGAAAATTTTTCATGGTTATCTAGTGTAATGACTAAGCTAACTCGGAAGGGTGTTATGTTTATCTGGACAAATGAATGTGATGATTGTTTTCATGATTTGAAAAGAAGATTGGTGAATGCTCCAGTTTTGGCACTTCCTTTCAGGAATGGTGAGTTTGTTATCTACAAAGATGCTTCATTGAAAGGACTTGGTTGTGTCCTAATGCCGAATGATCAGGTAATTGCTTATGCTTTATGTCATTTGAAAACTCATGAGGTAAATTACCCTACACATGATTTATAATTAGCTGCTGTTGTTTTTGATCTAAAAATTTGGAGGCATCATTTTTATAGAGTAAATTGTGAAATATATACTGATCACAAAAGTTTAATGTATATATTAACTCAGAAAGAATTTAACATGAGACAGTGGATATGGTTAGAATTAATCAAGGATTATGATTGTACAATTCATTACCATCCGGGAAAAGCAAATAAAGTGTCTGATGCTTTGAGTCGAAAAATTAATGCTTCATTAACAATGTTGTGTTTGAAACGTGATCCTTTGGTTAAGGAATTGATGAAATTTGTCATAGAAGTTGTTGGTGTAGGATGTTCTTCTGATTTGTTTCAGGTATTAGTGAAATCTTCTCTATCAGACAGAATCAAGAAAGCACAGAAGCAAGACAGTGAGTTGTAGAAAAAGGTAGAGCTGGTTCAGAAGGGTAAGTTTCCTGAATTTAACATTGATAATGATTGTGTTTTGAGGTTTGGGAAGATATTATGTGTGCCTAGTGATTCACAGTTGAAGAATGAGTTGTTATGTGAGGCTCATAGTTCCCCGTTTTCAATTCATCCTGGTAGTACTAAGATGTACAGAGATCTACGGGAGTATTACTGGTGGGATGGAATGAAAAGAGATATTGCAGATTTTACTGTGAAGTGTTTGAATTGTCAGCAGTTTAAAGCAGAGCGAAAATTACTGAAAGGGATGCTTCAGCCTTTACCAGTGCTAGAGTGGAAATGGGAAAATGTATCCATGGACTTTGTTGTGGGATTACCGAGGACATCTCGAGGTAATAATGCAATATGGGTTATTTTTGATCGCTTGACTAAATCTGTTCATTTCCTTCCTATTCGAGATACATTCTCTCTAGATCAACTTTTTTGATTATATCTTAAAGATATAGTCAAGTTGCATGGAGTTCCCATCTCTATTGTATCTGATCGTGATCCCAGGTTTACTTCTAACTTTTGGAAATGCCTTCAGAAGTCGTTGGGTACTGAATTAAATTTTAGTACAGATTTTCATCCGCAATCAGATGGGCAGTTAGAATAAACAATTCAGACATTGGAGGATATGCTACGTGCTTGTTTGATGGATTATCAGGGAAGTTGGGACAAAAAACATTCTTTGGTTGAGTTTTCTTATAATAACAATTTTCATTCTAGTATACAGATGGCACCATTTGAGGCATTATATGGGAAAAAGTGTTGAACTCCAGCTTTTTGGGATGAAGTGGGTGAAAAGAAGCTGATGGGACCAGAATTGGTAGAAGAGATGGCAGAAAAAGTTCAGTTGATTCAGAAACACATGAGAACAGCTCAGAGCAGACAGAAAAGTTATGCAGATAACCGGAGGAAGGATCTATCTTTTGAGGTAGGAGATTATGTTTTTCTCAATGTTTCACTGTGGAAAAGTGTGATGGGATTTGGTAAGAAAGGAAATCTGAGTCCAAGGTTCATTGGACCATATGAAATTCTAGAGAAAGTTGGATTAGTTGCTTACCGAGTGTCTTTACCTCTGAGTTTATCTCAGTTACACAATGTTTTTCATGTTTCGATGTTGAGAAAGTATATCCCTGATCCACCTCATGGTTTGAGTCCAGAGGTAGTTATGTTGGAAAAGAATCTCTCTTATGAAGAACAACAAGTCTAGATTGTTGACCGAAGAGAGCAAGTGTTGCCAAATATGGTAATTCACCAGGTAAAGGTTTTATGGAAAAACCATATGGTTGAAGAGGCAACATGAGAATCTGAAAATGCTATGAGGGATAAATACCCCCACTTATTTTGATAAGTGAATAAAATTGCGAGGACACAATTCCCAAAAGGGGGGAAGTATGTTACATCCTAGGTAAATAATGAATAAAAAATTTTCATATATATTAATATTTGTGAATTAAATATTAATTTTACTTTAAAGGGGTTCCTATGTTCGATAGTGTACCCGATACGCAACAAAGAGTTTCTTTGAAATCATACGTTGGACACTAGTAATAAAATAATATTATTTTAGATGGTAGTTAACACGTAGCCATTGTATTGGCAGGATTGAATAGAAACAACTAAAATATGATTATATATTTTTTAAATGGTTTTACATTTGTCCAATAAAAGATAAAGGCTTAAAATAAGAAAAGAATTAAATTTTAGGCATAGATACTCTAATATTCACTAAAGGTCAACTTGTCGCCTTTTCATGGAGAACCTTCTTTAAATATAGTTTTTGTCACTATTATACATTCTATTTGACCAAATAAAACTATTCTTTATAACCGGGACATCAAAATTTACTTTTTGTAAATTTTTGGTATCTTTTCGATAAAGTTCATTTTTAATGAATAGTGAAAAATGTTGTATTTTAATTAAAAACCTATATTTAATCGAATATATTTATATGATTGGAGTATCTTTTGAATTGTTTTTAATGTAAAATTAGAATATATTATTACCATTTAATCCAATAGTGTTCATTGGAATTAATTTCACTTTGAAATCGGACTTAAACTAGTGTCAATCTTTTAATAGATATTGTTTCATAAAAACACGCTATTTTTTCTGATAGTGGGAATTAATTATTGAATTAATTAATGCAACATATATATTTATAATTCTGTAAAATAGACATCATTTTTGAATTCGGGATATCACAAATATCTTAGGGTGAATTTTTGGTATATTTCTGAAAAACTTCAATTTTGATGAATAGTGAAACCAATAAGTGGTAGTTAAAGAAACTGATTTTTCTTTTAAATGAAACATTACCACTTATGTGTTTTTATTTTCAAAAATCTGACATACATGGTTTTCATTAAGAATTATAATTTGGTTCAATGGGATTAAAATAATTTTTTGGTGAATAGTAACTTTTATGTTCTTAATCGCGATTAGAGGTAATTAGTGTAGTTTAAGGGAAAAATAATGATTTAATAATATTAAATGACCTAGAAACATGTCCTACCCTTATTGGATGTGTCATGGCCAACCAATATAATCCATTGGTCAACTTTGGGGCCTCATGGAGCCACTTTGGTAGGAAAATGACATAAATAACGTTTTATTTAATGTTAAAATAAAAATGTCACAAACATGAGTTGTTTTACTAAAAAAACATAAATGGGGTTATACAAGTCATAATTTTGACTATAAATATTCATTATAAAGCTAAAAAGATATCCTACATAATGATATTTGTTTTATAATTTTTAGACATTAAATAAATTAAATTATTTATGACATCATGATGATGCAGCGATTACATCATTATTTAGCGATTTAAATAAAATGAAAAGATAATATAAATCTAAGACCTAAACATGTAAAAAACCTATTGGATGGGTGTATTTAGAACCCTTATCAACTTATCCTTTAAATATATAGTTTTGGGACCCATTTTATCCGAAAATCATTTTATAATGAAGTATCTTTTCTTAACTTTCCAAGAGTGCCCCTCCTCTCCTCTTATAAAAGGCCCCCACCTCTACCAACTTAACCAGACTTCCAAAGCCTTTGGCACGGACAAAACCTTCCCATTTTGCCTCTCCACATCCATATTTAACTCTTAGAAGCCTCACATTGGGCAGAAGGCTTTCCAAGGAAGCCTTTGAGTTCAAATCTAACAGAGTTACCCGATTTTATTGTAATGTTTTCACTTGTGTTCTTTTATTTTATTTTTCTCCTACAACCACCTAAACTCTATTTATTCATTTATTTTGTAACAAATCCGGTATATTCAATATAATAGGATGATTTTATAATAATTATTCGAGCTACACCCACACACAGCTCCGTCTAATGGTTAAAGAGCATACTGTTTCTGTTGTTTGCTAATTTCTGCCTCACGAAACGATGATTGTTCAATCTTCTTTTAACACCTTTAATGGTGGACATTAAGATGTCACTCTATTTATATATGATATATATTATGTTTATGTTTTCATTATACTTATGTATTTTTCATTTGCGTTATACCTTTATGGCTTCCATTATGGGTATACGCAATATCTTTATTTTAGGAAGTGCGGACTACCGCCCCTCAAAGTGATTTGATTCGTTAATGCCATATGTGGGACATATAAAGGACGAATTTAAAGTTATTATATATGATGTTATACTGGATTTATAATATACCATTATATCATTATTATTTCTTTCCATTAAATCATGAGATAGAAATGAAAGTAGCGTTCATGCGTACGTACGACTTACCGTCTCCATGAACGGTGCATTTCATTTCTTATCCCCAAATGTAATGTACTATTATAAGTACATATATATAATGGATATATATGATGTATGTTAAAACTAAATTATTAATATAATTCTGGAATTATAATATACATATCTCTCATTTAGTTTTAATCCCATTAATATGACATAGAAATGAAAGTAGTGTTCATGCGTACGTACGACTTACCGTCTCCATAAACGGTGCATTTCATTTTTTACCTATAAATGATTATGTAATATTATAAATACATGTATATGCTGGATATATATGATATATATGATATACAAATCATGAATATCATTCTGGATATAATGAACCTTTGACCACACGAACAACATGTAATTGTAAGAAGTCCACTTTCGACTTAAGGACCAAATATCGACAAAGAAAACATTATTAACATAAATGATTACATAATTTTTATAACATGGAAATAAGTGATATAAAAGGAATAATGAACTTGAAAAAGGTTCTTAATCAAGTATAAACTAACTCATGTTTATTACTCAGGACGATAAAGAACGATCGAGTCAAGTCGGACCCGAGGTAAGGGACTTTGTCTCAATCTCTTTTCATTGAGGCATGTTTCGTTTTATACACAACTTTATTTTATACGGTGTATAAAACCCTTTGAATTTTACTTTTATACAGAAGGAATCTTTTTCTACGAAGCGTTTTACTAAACGACAAAAAGGAATGTTTCTTTTAACGTATTCGGTGGCAACGACCTTTTCCTTTGCCGCGAGTATTATTAGGTCTTTGGCTTCCTCAACAAGCCGTAATGTTTTTAAAATGAAATAACTACCATATACTATTTTATGTATTTTCTTATTGAAGATGGTTTTTATAATGGATTTTTTATGTCAATATATTTAAGTGGTATATTGTGATCAAAGTGTGGAAATGTTTTCTTTCCATTATATTTGTTTGTGTCTTATGATTTAATAATGGTACTTGGACATTTGATGGGTGGTTACATGATATACCGTATGACGGGTGGTGCCGTGAATACCAAGACGGGTGGTTACGTTATAACCTCCAATGAATTGTGTGTTGAAGTGGGCTATATGGCTATTCCATTAAGTGATATGTGTGGAAGTCGACCGTATTGTTATTCCACATAAGTATGTTTATGTCCCAAGTTACCTTTATATGTTATGTTATCTTTATATGGGTTTTATGGTAATATTTTGGTTACAAAAGGGTAAGTAATGATCTTTTATTCAGTGAAGAGTTTTTACTACTTCATAAAGGTGAAAATTATTACTTTGATAAAGTATACATGGTTTACTTGTTGTTTTGATAAAGTAACGGTTTTCATTCTTTGTGTATCCCTTACTGAGCTTTTTTATGCTCACACCACGTTTTTTTGAAATGTTTTTCACAGGACTAAATGTGGAATAGGGTCAAGGATGGGATCAAGGGAAAGTCATGATATAAAAAACATGGAACTAGACATGTTTCTTCTTAAGAGTTTTTATTCTATGGAAACTTAGTAGAAGTGTCTACTTTGTAATCTTTTGAGATGTAATAGTTATGTCCTAATTCTCTAAAACTCTAAACCTGAAAAGATCCCCAATGTGAATTATTCATTTAATTCAATATTAAGTAAGGTTTAAGGCCGATGCCTTATACTATTCCTCAGTGTCTTCTAACTAAGAGAATATATGATGAACTTCCCCTTCCCTAGGAAATATTTGATCTCAATGTTAGAGGTCTTTTGATAAAAAACCTAATGACTTTAGAAAAAGTTAATTTCCTATTGGGATAATGTGTATCATAAAATTATGTGGTCATTATAGAATAAAATAAACTAATTGGATAGATAATTATTCCAATATTTATGACATTAGAAACAATAGAAATCTCTTAGTTATGGATAAAATATTTCTTCTCCAAGGATCATAGAATTCATGGTCCATTAGCGACCATATCCTATTACATCATAAAATATATGAGATTGACCCATCAGGCCTCACAATATAGGGTAGAACTATTCCATGCATCTTCTAGAATCATATCTAAAGAAGTTTTCAACCTCACTAACTACATTAACAAGTCATATTCACTCCAATCATTCAACTCATACATTACACCACTAATAGACAACCCTTTAATGGTTGCATCCATTTGAGATAAATTCTGAAGGATCTTTTTTTAATACCCATATTCAGTAATAATTTTTTAATATTATTAACATTACATTTTAATTCCCAAGAAATCCATTTCTCTACATTCTTGATTTCAATAAATATCCATTCCTCTAAAATCGCACACGCAAGAAAGCACACCTCTGAAATCCAAAATCGATACTTTGAGTACATAACATAAAAATGATGTTCTTTATGTGTAATAAATATGATCTCTAGGTTCCTGTAATGTTACTCATGAGATTATGTGTATACCAATATGCAAATAATTAACAACATAATGAAGGTGTATGAGTTGGGATGAGAATAAAAGTTCATGAGAGCCTCGAATTATGCTAAGACATTCATTAAACCAAATGGAATCTCAAGGTACTAATAAAATCTAAACCATCCAAATAATTCTATATTTTTTACATCCCCTACCTTAACATAAAACTTATGGTATATTGATTTCTAGTAAATATTTGAGAACCATTACGATCCCATTATCTGATCAAATAAATCATATATCCTCAATAATGGAAACCTATTATCCATTATATCCAAATTCAAATACCAATAATCCACACATAATAAGAGGCCACCATCCACCTAATCGGAGAATGAAACAAGAGCACTATATAGATGAGTACATGGATGAATAAATCATTTCCCCTTAAGGTCCTCAAGAGGAACCTTCATCACTACCAAATCATTTAGTTCAATATGATAAAATTTTATTGATATCGTCTCTACACCTAGTATAAGATCTACTATTAAAAATAAATCCCTGACCAACATAATCCTAAGATTCCAAAATGGAATGTATTCATGAAATATTATATTATATAAGGAAAGATAATTTAAACTGTCACCGTATTAGCTATAAGAACCATACTGGACATATATGATGTTAGATCTCCCATATAAATAAGGGAATGTCCCACTTTACATACCTTCAAATAACACTCTCCAAATATAATGTACTGTTCACCCATAAAAGGAGAAAAAATGATACCTAAATCTTGTATTAATTGATGTAATCCACAAAGTAAATAAAATAATCCATCCTGAAGATGATGTTCATTATTTTCAAGTATTGATCATGGAAATACCACATATTACAATGGCACCAACCTCTACAACACAAGTATGGAACCTTTGAAAATTACAAAACATATTCTATATATTTTTATCAAGATCCAATATATTTTTGTATAACACTTTAAATAACCCAAAACTAAAACCAACACATGTAGAGATTACATAATGGGATAAACCTTTATCGATCATAGAAAAGGAAAGTATCAAATAAATTTAAACTATATACCTGATGTTATAAGGACCCTCTAATACTTTCTTAAAAACATTATCTAAATCATACACTCGATAGAAAATATATCTATATACTTGATCCAATGATATATAGATCTCATGAGGAACTTACCCTTGAATAATAATTTAATTATGATCCCCAACAATATCTATGAACCAACCTCCTATATGAGGAACTAAATTCTATCTGAGTCCTCTATTATAAATCCCACAAATAGTGTTTATATCATTAACCTCTTACAATTACTATATAATATCTTATCATAAATAACAACTTTATATAGAAATATGTCCATATGAATGGAACTCCTGTAGTGGGCCCATACACACATTGTAGAAATTCTTGATATACCCTCATAAATACAATATAAGGGGAATTAATCTAGAATAAAAACCCCAAATAACATCTTACTTTCCCATATAATATCTCATTTACATTGAATATTTCACATTACATACTCTTAAAAAAATTGAAAATTTATTAATTTATCCACCAGAGAGGCCACCACCTATCCCACAAAAGATAGGAAGAGATCTGATAACACTGAACTCAAATACGGACTTCTCAATAATGAGAGATATTTGAACTAGCTATGAGAACTATGTTTTGTTATAAACATTACATAATACCTGAAATGAGCTCAAAGAAATATATAAAATATATGTATTCAGAGACTCATTTCCTTCCAATTAATGTGAAATATGAATGAATTTGATGATCTGGGTATCATTGTCCCACTTAGGAACTAAAATTATTAATATATCCAGAAGTTCATGAAATAATTCTAGATTCCATGAATCAATGTATAATTCCTCAAAGAAGAGTTCTCTAAAAGCCTCATATATAAATATGTCATTCCTCATATATTATACAAAAAACCACTCATTCTTTGGGCAGGTCATTGAACAACATATATCCCCAACATTACCCACCAATCAATGGGTCACTCTACTAGCTCAAAGACACCATTGATCCACTTGATATAGTCCTAAGAATATTGGGGACCTCTTGTATCCTATAATACTAAAGGTTGTTATATTTATATGTTCTTAGAAAAATCAACTATAGTAGGTCCATATTTTTTTCAACTCTAGATCACACCTTCATGATACAAAAGATTATTGAATAAATCCAATCTACTATATGAAACACTTGAATTCCCGTTCGAGTAAGCTTAGTCCCACACTCATGAACATTTGGTTATATAATATGACAATTACCAACAAGGATAACGTCCTCAATTTTTTCCCTAGGTGGCACAATATGATGTTGTTAAGGAATTATTTTCCCAAATAAAGAAAAATATTATCTATAAATTACTTTAAAATATTAAATATTAATGATATTTAATACAATAATAAGAATATATACACACAACATTCTTGTGAGAAATTCACTAGGGATATACCAATAAAAAATTTGAATAAAAACACACCCCTAATCAAGGCCTATGATCATACCACTTCAACGTAATCATTTATTACAATCATATATAACAAAATTATTACCCTAATAAGTAAAATTATTTAAACTTCAGCAATAATGTTAAATGGAAAACAACTAATATATTATTATTTAAATTAAATAAATTTATATTTTTACTAAGAATAGAAAATCATGAACTTGACATGTGAACCTATGTTCCTACTCATCATGTTTGAACCTATGTATTCTCACAAAATAGAGCATGATAAACACCCATAAAATAACGAATAATAATATAACATAATAATAACATAAAAAATGACATGAAAATATAATTAAAGAAGTTCTGCTTCCCTAGAAGCTCAATCATCCACTATAAAAGTTTTGGACTAACACAAACATAGCATCCAAACCATGTTTCAAATAGACTATCTATAATCTCACAACCCCCAAATAACATTAAATGAGAAGGGTATCAAACAAATTTTTTTTACATTGGATAAAATCATTGTGTCTAACATAGAGTGTCACATGGAATCATGTATACCTCCTTTTTTGTAAGAGGTTGTCAATTAGTGGAAAGGGAGTAAGTCATGTAGTGGGGAGACTATTACATGTATATGAGGTTACCATTACTTATTGAAGAATAAAAATTATAATAAGGAACATAAAAGGAAAATATAATGGGAAAAAATATATAAATAACATATCATGTTATATAATAATGGGATATAACCATCCATACATCTTATTCAAAAAAATCCCCACATGTGGTGGACCAATTTATATATATAATAAAAAAAATAAAAAATGGATATTATAGGAATAATAGAAAAGGATTTTATAGTGTGTCCAAAATTGAATCGAATCACTTAATAGATCCACCTACCTAGTTTCCTTATATAGTTCCATTTCCTTTGGCCAGATCGATGATATTAAAATCTCTATATACTCCAACTTTCCTATTCAATTTATGATTAATAATAATAGTTAGACACCACCAAAATAACCATAGAATCTGTTCACCAAATATTATATATTGTATGTATAAACCAATAAAAATTATGAATAAATACATATATCATCCTACCCATAGTATGATATCTCGATCATCATAAACGTTGACCATTACAAAGTCATCTCCATGTATGAGGGAAGATTCATCTGATATCACATGTAAATTGTAAAAAACGTCCAATGTAGTATATCTAATTGAAGGATCCCATCACCACATATTGTCTTAGACCAAGCCCTCTCACTTAATGGAGATCATGCATTATGTCCCTTTCTAAATTTTAAACCACTCCCTATTATTTAGGGTGGGTCACACAACATCTTCTAAAACACATTTCTTACCTCTCACTCATTCATAGGGGAGATAACTCAACAAGATCATGAGCCAACCACACTGAATTAAGGCCCTAAAAAATATATAAGATTCCATGAAATCACCTAACTACACATCATCCACTTAGTAATGGAGTGGTTTAAATTAAGAGAAAAAATATATAAAATATAACTTGAAATAATATTATCAAATAATAAAATAAAATTAGTTGGATAACCCCTATTCTGATGGGACTTCTCATGCACAAATGTCCTCATATAAAAATCAAAGGAATATCATATTCAGATCCCCTAGGTTATACATATTAGATATTCACAAACACTATAAAACATGAAAATTCATATATTCATCACCCACTCTCATATTAATAATAATTAGGCGATCCAATACTTTATTGAGACTAAATAGATCAATTTAGTTCCAAATAAACAATGATAAAGTCCCTATATCCTTTCATAAATCGAGGTGTTGTTTCACTACTTCAATGAAATTTGACACATAGATATCCCCTATGGAGTCCCTCATATCATTTTACCCCTAGATATCCCCCATTATATCCAAATAATAACCCTATTATGAGAACATAGTTAATCACATGAAAACAAGGGTGTAAAACCGCCTAAAAACATTATAACCCAGTAAGGGATTCCTACCATGATCTGACAAAAGTTCACTCATGAAAGGATTTCCCCTAATTTGATCATAATTCAGTATGTCCCCACATTCCACCATAAAACCTCAGAACATGGGATAAAATATGAAAAAATGGAAATAGAATTAGAGTGTGTAATCTAAAGAATATAATGTACTATACATACCATGATAGGATCACCCCATCTAATTATACATCGAATAGAGGATGTTAAATATTATAGGAACCATGTATTCTAAAAGGATGATGAAAATCATTATTGAAATGATTAAGGGTCAAGGGAGGCATATAAGAGGGTTAAAGGAGAAATTTTTTATGAATCTCTAGAACTCCTGCTAATAAACCAACCAATGGGTTTCCATGTACCTCGTTATCTAACACTAGGTACATATTTATTCTCTAGTAGTCTGGTTATTCTCTATTTTCTAGTTGGTGGGATCAAGACCCCATTATCCCACAACCTACAACAAATAGATCTAGGTGAACTCCAATGAGGTTCTTAATTTCCCTATAAAAAATCTATGGGGAGTGAGCCCAGAAACCATCTCTAATCTACCTCTTCAGACCCACTACCCATGAGAACATTTTAAAATCCCTTATAAAAGCATTTTAAATCCAAAAAAAACATTACATATTATTATGTTTTTGAAAAAATAAAGAAGTAACAATGATAAATTATAGTTATGTGGAAGAAACTATTACATAGTTGATGAAGAGGAAGTTAAAATGGAGTGATTATAGGAAAAATAATCTTGTATGGAATTTATTATGGTGAACATGTATTTTGAAATTAATAGTTGAAAACCTAGGTGAAAACAAGGTCTAGGTATGCATGTTATTGTTTATTGATTGATGATCTGTAAAAAACAAAGAAAAACCCATGATTAGATTATAGTTATCATGGTTAAAGATGAAACATTGATCATTAAATGTTTATTTTTAATGATTACCTTTCTTTTTAATGATAAGGAGATATAAAAATTTTATTAAAATATTTCAAAATTGTTTTCTTAAAGAGTAAAATGAAAATTTAATGTTACCATGTTATATTGGGTGCTAGTTGGTTATATTATTGGTAATTATAGAATGTGAAAATATATTGGGAATATTAATTTGGAATCCTATATATGTATTTTTTGGGATAAATTTGATACATAAAAATTAATTTTAGGAATTTTTTTGAAGTATTTTACCCTAAATTAATGATGAAAATAAGTTTTAGATAGAAGAAGATATAAGGTTGGATATTCTCTATTAAATGAGGACATGTCATTAGAAAAATAATTCATTCAATTGACTACTTAGATTCACATATTTTAAGGATATAAGACTAATAGTATATCATATATATGATTATTTAGGAATATCATTCACACCGATAACGGATCAATATTTTCATTCCTATAAAAAATAGGGGTAGTAACTTTATTTTGAGTTTTATAATAACTGAATTTTTACTTATTGAATTATCTTGTTTTTAATAGTTATTATTTGAGGGTTTATGCATTTAACGATTATTTTATATCATTTATTAATTATATATACAAGATAAATGATTACTAAATAATTAACTTTCATTCAATAAATCATCTAATTAATTTTATTCTTTGGTAGGCATGGGATGAGTTTTATATTTATATGGTTATATATGATTTTAAATTAAATAATTGGTAAATTAATTAATGTATTTGATCAAGAAAATATATGAACTTTTTAATTATAGAACAAATAAAAATTCAATAGATTTATTTATATTCTACTTTGAAAATTATAAATAACATGAATTCAGAATATTGGGATTATAATAGCTGCACAGACCTATAATTATAATAAATAATATGATTTTGTTAATTAGAATTTCTTGGAATTAAATTACTTTTAATTCAATAATTTGTTTTAATGAACATTAATTTTGAATTGATATTTCATGGTATTGATCACACATAATGTTTAATTTAACATTATAATTGAGATTTATTAAACTTTTATTTTTTATGTTTTAAGATCAATTATTACTAATTGATAAATATGATTCCTTAATTTAATTAATATCACATTATAGGTGGCTAAATATTCTTGATATATATTGATATCTCCATGATTTAATGTATTATGTGTTAATAGATATGAAGGAATGATTTATTCAATGAAAATAGTATACTTGGGTGATAATAGGTGTTGTTGGTGATATAGTAAGAGGAGTTCTACTATTAATCAGTTTAGTGTGAGGTTTATTGATAATCCACTTTATTTAAAAAATAAATAACTAAAAGGAAATTGAGGGATCATAATTTATAATTATATATTTTAGTACTGGTATTTAAAGGAAGTTATTGATATTTTATATATGTTATTTTATTATCATATTGGATAAGGATGTGATATTAGTAAATTTTTTGATCAAGATATGATAATTAATTGAAATATTTCCTTAAATAAATACTAAATGTAAGTCTAGAGGTAAAATTTATTTATTTATAATGAAATAAATGCTCAGTTGAAGCCACATGAGTCGGTTTAAAATGCAATATCATATTAATACAATATGTAATATATAATAGTTTTGTAAGAACTGAAGTAGTATATTCATGTCTAATAGTGGTATAGTTTATTTCCTATTTTTATTTACCCCTTTTGTAGATTCTATTAGAGGTCATAGATGATTGTGATTATTGAAATACTAGCCTATAAATTTCATTACACTGATTAGTAACACTTTTTTATAGAATATATATGATTTCCGAACTTTGAGACCACTAATACCGAGTATTTTTGGTAATGAGCATCATATAGGATATCCAATTACTTAGGGAAACATAGATAATCATATACAAGGATTATATGAGAAATAGAAATAAAAGTAATAGTATTTTATGATGGATGACTCAAAGATATATATGTTCAATAGGTAAGGATACCAAAGGTGGTTTAAGGTAATATTTTTATTTATTATGTTTTTTGGATACTACTGATTTTCAATTTTTATCACCCTCTACTAGGTTTATGGGTTAAAACATTTTATATATTATATTCATACAACATTAATGTCAACTACTACAGTACAAGGTCATATGAGGTTATCAAATGCATGTTATTAGTAGTTGTTTATGGTGTGAAATTATTTTTAATATAACATATTTTTTTAAATATAAAACAATATGATTTTATCTATGGAAAATATTTGTTATAGTTTTTTCAATTTTTTTGGATTTATATTAATAAAATGTATTTTTTTTTTCAAACAAATGAATGGAGTTCAGATATTTTTTTATATGAAAATATATATCTGGGTTGGTAAGTGATGTATTAAGATATTGAGTGTTATATCTCATATGAATAATTTGTTACATTAATCACATAACATGGATATGGAGGAGTTTCCTTGGGTTATAAGGGATTATTTAGATATTTTTATTGAGGATGGTATGTGTTTACCTCAAAGGATATATATTGGTTTTGGGTTTTTTATATACCTATATGTTACCCTCATTATTATGGAATATAAATCTGTAGAACCTTTAATGCATGAAGAGTTGAGTATTTTGATAGATATGTTATTTTATAGAGGTTTCAGTCAAAATTATTCATAACCATGGGACATTCTTCTGTTTTTTTCATAGAATTTGGATTAAATATTGATGTTGGTTAAATATTACCTGTATTTGAACCAGGTGATGATAATGAATCATTATCCTCATTTAGGGATAGATTGTTTTGTTAATATTTTTGAAATGGAATGATGGGGTTGTAATAGAATATTGAGGATCTATATATCTCCTAATGATAGTTAATCATGGGGAAATTTTAGAAAAACGCCTTTTTTCTAATTTTGAGTTTATTTTGTCATTTATTTGAGTAAAATATACCATGGTTACATTTCTGGGAATTATAAATATTTTTTATCAGCCATATTATAATGATTATTCAGTATTGTAAATTGATGATATCATAGATTTTTTAATTATGTAATAGGATCTTATAGAAAATCAAAAAATGATATTTTATTTTATTTGTTACCATTATTTTTAATGGAAAAGGTGAACATATTTTTTATGTACATGTTAATTATATATTATTGGTCATGTCATAGAATATAATGATGTATTAGTGTATCTAATGATGGTTTAGGTAGTTTTTTATTGAAAAAAATGATTCTAATGTAATAAGTTCTTAGAATTAACTATATATTAATGGATAACTTCTCAAATTGTGTATCCATTATCTCCTTTGACCAAGATAGGTGATTATATTACATAGGTGATGATATATTTATATTCACATATAATTTTAAAGTATAATTTATAGAGTCTTCCATTTATTGAATTATCTAATTTTCTTTTTCCATATGTGATATAATTTAATGAATCTAATATGGGGTCATTATGTGCCTTGATATAATATAGACTACATATTTTCTATTGCTATAGATAGTTATATATTCCATAACATAAACATGATACTCACTAGTTTGTGTTTTCTAAAGAGATGTTTATAACTAAGTTAGGGAGTATATATTTAAATAATTCTAGATTTTTAATCAAACAAATCATGATAGTTTGATATATATTATTTATTAGAAAGATTTTTATGAAACCATTCATTTTATGAACATGAACCCTGTTTTATTTATTTTTAGGTTGTATAATTTTATGGATTAGTCTTTGGTTGTTTAATAAGGGTTTTGCATATTTTGGAGGTTCCCTACGAGGATACTAGTCTGTGAATGGTTAGAAAAAACCATGAACCACCTCTAGTAAACTATCAGAATTGTTTTGTTAGTCACTTGTTATGATCATGTTTAGAGAATGGTTTAGAAAAAACATGTGAGTGCCTAAGGGAAACCATGAAAAGAAAAAAATATTGGGATAAAGATGATTAGAACATAGTTTTTATATTCATGGAGCCATCCATTTGTGGTTTTGGGATTGAGGCAGTAGAACCACATGTTTTTACAAACTCCAATTCCTACTACTTTGTCTCTCTAGACCTTTTCCAATATAACATGAATAAATGGTTCATGGTTTGATAAATTGTGACACCTAACCATGCGACATATAGTGTTCACTGGGAAATTTATAGACTTAATCTGAATTAATTCATGGGATTATCATTTATCCCCTAATATCTTAGTATGTTGAACTTCATACCCTTCATAGGATTGATAAATAATTCCATTCATTCCAGAAGAAACATTTGGGTGAATCAAAATTCATTGGGGACCCTAAAATCATCGATATATATTTATTCTGCCTCTACTTCTTTATTTATATTAGAACCCATTTTCGTATTTCTATTTGGATCATAGATCTAGTCTATTACAGATAGATATATGTAATTTGAAATAAATCATGATGAGATTATGTTTATTTTAATTAAGGGACCTTTTCTTGATCTCAATTCAAGGAGTTTTAACTAACTATCTTTTTTCCCACTATTCGATGGTGGGTAAGTGGATTCTCTATCATTTTCACTATTATAGAGGTAAAATGATTAGTTTTGATTACTTTTTTCTTTCAATTCTTTTTCAAACGTTGTGTGATTATGTAAGGAAACACCTTTTTAGTTATGGATTTGGTATTTTGGGATATTTTTTGTTTTTTAGAAGACATTTTATTTTAAAATTATGGTTTGAAAATTATTATATTTCTTTTATGTACACAATTTGTCTGATAAAAAAATCAAAATAAAATTGTTTTTAGGTGATGATGAATTTTGAAAAGAATTTTGAATATATAGTTTGAATGGCTTCATTATTAGATTAGACCCAGAAGAAGGTGTGTTTATCATTAGGGGACCAATATTCTAGTCCAATTTTAGTGAAATATTGTATAAACACAAAGTACTAATGAGTATTGATGTGTCACTTTGTATACATGTTTCTGCATGTGAAAACATGGGTTTTTGTATGTAGAATGATTATAAATGGTTTAAATGAATTTTTATTGTTTTAAATGGAAATATTTTTGGGTTTGATATAATTTTTATAACTAATTCTAATTAGTTTATATAATATGTTCTAACTAAATTTTTCATAGTTGAGTGAGTTGTGAAGTCTTAGGGGAATACCTACTGATTTTATACTCACTGCAACTTTGGAATTTTGATGAATTTAAGGATATTATATATCACTAGAGAGTTAAATTTAAGGTATAATACTTCTATTATGATGTACCATGATAACATGGGTAGGGAAATTGGAGTTGGACTTTAGAGATAGATAGAAATTTTTTTATAAGGATATCACATGGATGTATTTTGGTCTGGTTATCATTCATTCATTATCAATTGTTATATTTGTTTCCATTGTCATTATGATGATTTTTATTATTTTACTTTGGCATGTATTAGACATACTCATGCATTATATAAAATTATTGGAGGTTTATTGGTAAAACAAGAATTATTGTTTTATATTAATGTTTAAAATCATCCCCAACATATTTCTATTACCTTGTTATTTATTTCCATCTATTAGTGTATTTTGATGTCACCAAGGGCCACTAGTACTCCAGTACTTCTTGATCCAATGAGTAGGAGTGGGATGTCACAAATGGTCTCATTCATGGTGTATCCTTCTCTCTATCTATCTTCATAGATAGTAGACCAAATGGCTCAAAGGCCTTCTTTTTTATTTTATTATGGATAATCCCCCTTTTAAGGGTTGAATGGGAACCTGAACATAACCTGTAGGCCCAAGGAACATGGCCCAAATTACTCAAATTACATGAACGGAAGGCCCAGAGGCATACTATGACCAATACATGACCCGTAGGCCCATCCCAGTAGAACTAACCCTCCCCAGATTCTACATTATTTTTATCACCTAGATCCCCACCTTGCATTTTTGATCTGCTAGCATTTCTTCGTACAAAGCGGCATGGTGCCTGGTCCCAATAGCGGCTGTCATACCCTCTCATTCTTACAATATAGTTAGCTCTCAATCTGGAAGCTACTACTCATGTTTCTCTGATCATCTTCTGGGGCTTGTTCTATGTGAAATGGGATACTCCATGGTCTCTGTGGCACGAAGGCCCTGTGGCCTGAAGTCCTTTGATGACCCGAAGGCCCTTAAGACCCGAAGGCCCAAACCGGTGGCCCGAAGGCCCAAATCAGGTGAATAGTTCTGGTGACTACAGTACCAAATAGTTACTGCTACAGTACTTCTACATTACTGCTACAATACCCTTGAAATTCTCCTCCACCCAGTTTTGATCCTAGATCTCTTGGATGCCAAGGAGGATCACTTACCACCCGAGTACGGGCTCGTTGGTGTATATAGTATATTGTCTTTTCCAAACATAAAATGTATGGCATAAAAATACATATCTAACCATTTTATAATGAACATGAAATTACCAGGATGGTTTTGGTATGCAAGTGTTATGAGACACTTCATGGTGAGTTGTTATCTCATCATCATGGGTTCACTTGATCATGATTTCATTTCATGCATTGGTAGTGAGACTACCCATTAAGAATTAATTTTCATATTTGGTTTCCTTTTATAAGGAAAAATATTTCCATGATTATAATTCATCTATTTTGAGAATAATGGTTCAATTATTTTTCAATATGGTTTTTTGAAATTTCAAAACCTACATTTTCTATTGAATGAAACCAAATGGTGTTTTCATCTTGTTATAGAGAATTGAAATAGGTATATAATGAAGGAATCGTCCATAATAGGTAGAAGAAAATATTGTTTAACCTAATCTACATGTGTATAAATATTCGATACAAATAAATCTTTGATATTATAATTATATAGAAGTAGGATATAAGAATTATGAACTGCAATATGCAGACCACTCAATTTTGTTTCAAATCCAAAATAGAAACATATTTCTAAGGGGTTATATGAAATAAAAAATGTTGTGTGGCTCAATAGGATGAATATAATCTTCAATTTCATTATAAAAATATTGGAGATAAAATTCATATGATTGAAATTTATATAATTGAAGATATATAATATCTATGATTTCATTTATTTTTGAAAAATTTGACTATGTAATTATATTGAAGGATTTTAATGACATATTCAATAAAAACATTTATCCACAAAATTTATGATATCTATAAAAATAGATTTCTTTAGTTTATATAAATATAGTATGTCAGTGATAGAGTATAAATCTATGATTATGAATTTATTTTTCATTACCCTATAATTATCTAAAAGTTAATCATTGAAATAACACATTTTTTAGTCATGAATATAATTAATATTTCACAAAAACATACTATCTTTTTTATTATAGAATATATATTGATGATAAATATAAATATTGTAGAAGAAAGGTATATATTTTTAATATATTTTTATGGATAATGTTTAACCCTATAGTTTTAGGTGGGAACTATAATAATGGGAATAAGAGGAAGGGGGATACCAACGTCCAAATTGGTGGGATGCCTGAGAATCAGACCATGAGATCAGTTAACTTCCCTCCTCAAGTAAAAAATATCTAACAATGTATTTAATTTGGTTCCTTTGAGTATATCAAGAAATATTATATAGAACCACCTATATTATATCCCAACTATTACCATATAGAATACCTAAACCTTTATCATCATAGTACTTCTCAGACATGTGAAAAGAATACATTGTATGTCTCTCATACGTATTATGCTTTCACCTGAATATCTCTTATGAATAAGTCACATACTCAGAAATGAATGAGATAAGGCTTTTCTAGAAACACTATGACTCCTTAGGGTATATAATCTTAGTTGGAAAACAATGAAAAAGATACCAAAATAAATCAATTGTATGGTGATGAGAAATTCATAAAAAATGATCAATATAGTACTTCGAATGAGGGAGGTAATTTTTTTTGAATTCATCCCCTATGCATATCCTATTTTATATGGGTATATCCCACTCATTATAATTTTTCATGTGGTTGATCTTATAGTCATTCATGTAGATATTATACCCTATATTCTAAAACTACAAACACCTCGAGGGAAATAAGAGTTATGATCATATAGATATGTTGTGGGTTAAATATCATTGACAAGATTATGTTTTTATTATATTTCACTATTATAGAGACTAATATTTATTAATTTATTTTGGGGATGTACTGTTTGATGAATATTAAGTCCCATGAGTATTGTTACACATGACAAGTGGATTTTACATATTCTAATGGCCTAAACCATATCCTTAATGAATATTGTTATGTAATTGGAAGTAGAGATGAAATAATTGTACATGTGGTTTGGAATATCTCTAAATGTTTTGTATTAATTACTTCAGAATCAATGTATGACATCTAAAATATATTTTTTCCAACCATATTTGACTATTTTCTTGAGTTTTTCTGGAACAATTCTCAAGGTTTCCACCTAAGGGAGAAGTGGAGTTTACAATTGTTCTCTAACAAGGGAACAATACTTTTTTACATCAGTATTATAGGATAGTACCAATAGAAATTCCGGAATTTGATGTCCAAATGGGTGACTTAGAAAGGAAAGGGTTCAATTGACTAAAACATCTCTTTGTAATGAATTTGGTATTCTTATAATGTAGGATGATGGAGCACGTTGTATTTGTGTATATTATCATAAGATAAACATATTTATGATAAAGAGTATATATCATATTCCATGAATTTATGACATATTTTGTCAATTAAAGAGAGGTTATTGGTTCCATTAAAATGAACTATGTTCAAGCTACCACTATTTTCATGTTTGAAAGGAGGATATTCCAAAAACATATTTCTAAAGTCCTTATGCTAATTAATATTATATAGTTATTCCATTTGGTATTATAAATGAAACAATAATGATTATGTAATTAATGAATAAACTCATTCTATGCCATCTTCATTCAAATTTAGTGGTGTTCATTGATGATATTCTAGTGTATTATATGATCGAATCTAATCATGAAGAACACTTGTCTACAATGATTGGTATCTTGCGAGAACATCACCATTACACTAAGCATTCAAAGTGTGACTTATGGATATAAAAGTTAAGTTTATTCAATCATTCACATTATATGAAATATGTTTTTTTGGATCCTGAAATAAACAAAGCTAATAGATATTGGAAACTACTGAATAATGTTTTTGAGATATAATATTTACTTTTATTGAAATATATTACTTGTATTCTGTTCTATATTTTCCATGACATACATCACCAATTAAATATATGAAAAGATATATATTTTCTTTCAAATGGATATATTAATGTGAGAAATATTTATAGGATCTAATGTTTTGAAAGACATCAACACATATGGCTTACACTAACAGAACTAGGACATAGAAATGTAGTCTTCTGTGAAGCAACAGTATTGTGGTTGGGTTGTGTTCTAATACAGGGATATCATATTGTTTATTATGAATCACGTTACTAAACAAATCATATAAAAAAATATACAACACATTATTTATAATATGAATAAATATTCCATGCTTACATGTAATAGAATTATTATCCTTTTAGTGAGAAATTTTTGTTTTTTATAGATCATAAAAGTTTTAAACACAATTCACAACAAGATGTTTGAATATAAGGAAACTAATATGGATGCAATACACTAAAATTATTGAATTTTAATTGTTGTGTACACAATGTAAAGTGAGTTTTATGATGATTCTTTAAGTAGGAAATGATATAATAAACATGATAAAGAAGATTTGAATTAGTGGAAATTAATTTCATCAATAGAGGATATGCATATGGGGTGTATAGAGAAAGGTTACATTTTAAACATCTATAAGGTTTCTTAAATTCTAGATTTGGTTGATAAGGTTATACAATATCAGAGATATAATCCATAATGTTTTAATTTTATGTCAAACTCAATGGTGGGAAGGCCATAGAGGTATGGTTCCAAGATGGGAAATATGTTATGTGATTTATGGATTGGATTATAGTTCAACCAACATATCAATGAAAAATTCTTTCTTTTAAACATCATTTTTGTTGGGCTATTAATATGAGAATAAAAATATGTGTAAATATTTGATATCACAAATTTGATGGGATATAATGAAGAGGAATGTGGAAGAGTTTTTATTGAGAGGCCTCATATGTCACCAGTTCAAGAAAGGGAATGATAATAAAGATGGTGTGTTTCATTCCATATTGATTCCCATGTAGAAATGGGGATAGATAGCTATGGATTTCATAAAAATTATACCATGAGTGTTTCTGGAACATGATGCCTTATGGTTGAAGGGGATCAACTCACAAAGACATCTCACTTTATACCTATTCATGAATCCAATATGTTGGAATATTTTGCAGCACTCTATACCCAAGAATTTTTGAAGATGTGTGGTGTTCCTATCTTTATAGGGTCTAATTAGAACCCCATGTTTACATCTTGGTTTTCAATATCCCTGTAGAAATAAATTGGAACACAATTGACTATAAGGAAATCATTTCATTGTCAAACATATAAAAATTGCAAATGGATGATCAAAATATTAGAAGAAATGATTAAGGAACGTTTGATGGTTTTTGGGGCCTGTGGGAGGAGCATATTCCAATTTAGGATTTCTCATAATATAATAGTTGTCAAGACTCAATACATATGGATTTTTTATAAATTGTCCATACTTATTATTATTTATTTTTTTGGGAAGAAACAGGTGAGGCATCACTAATCAGAACATGTAATATGAAGGGAGAAATTGAAAATATTAAACTGATCAAAGGAAAATAGAGAGAGATTAGAGTAATATAAATTCATTTTTCAATCATCATTGAAAAATATTATATTTGATGTAATTGATCAGTTTTTCTTGAGAATCAGTCAAAGGCCAGGGCATCATCATTTTTGTAAGAAAGGTATGTTATCTCAAATGTACATTGCCCCTTTTGATAAACTAAAAAATATCAGTGAGGTTTCTTACCATTTATCTCTACTCTGTACAATCAATTATATGGAAAATGTATTTAGTGTATCTTAATTGAAGAAGTACTAACCCTATCAGGATTGTGTCATTCAATAGGACTATACTGATACTAAAACAGATTATATAGTGTTTAATATAATGATAAAGATTTTGGGTAGGAGTTATAATCTCGTTCAATATAAAATCATCATTTTAGTATAGGTTTTAAGGTAGCATGGTCAAATTCATGAAGAGACATGAGAGCATGAAAGGGGAATGTTCGAAAAATTACCTAAAATCTATCATAACGATACTATATTTATTATCTCAAATGATCTAAAGACCGGTGTTTGAGAGAATGTGACACCCCCTATTTTTCAATATGTCCCTTTTTAATGTGTTTTGATTCTATATAATTCATGGGTTGAGAGTCATATAGTTTCAAATGTTTTTTGGATTATTTTGTAGGTGTTTCTAGATGTTCATGGTTCATACATGGCTATTAGAAAAAATTAACATTATGTTATTCCCATATTCAAAAAAATATCTAATCCAAAAACAAATTTTTTAATAATTTTTTGTAGTATGTGTCAAATAAACATGGTTTAATACTAAAAATAATTTGTGAGCATTGTATGAAATCATCAATATTCAATTCAGTAGAATATTTTAATAATAACTGTCTCCCTACGTACCCAAAATGTTTAATTATTTTTTTGGGTTCTTCATTCAAATTAATACATGCCATTCAACTAAATCATTGGATAATACATCAATTTAATTGTCCATATAGACCACACAAAAAGGACCATAGAATCTGTGATGAAAAATGTACCATCAATGATGATAGAATTTATTTGTTTAATCCAGATGTCCTAATTTTATGAAAATACATATTATGTTCTATGATAACCACTTACAAATTGGATTAAAATTTCAAGGCCCAAACAAACCAATAAGTAGCCCAATCTATGCAAGAATGTCTAACACACAATTCAATAATTTGGAGGATTAATTTTCCAAATCCATATATAAAACATTAAATAAGGATATTACACACGACTATTCTTTCTAAATGGTCAAATTCTAGATCCAACATGAGGGGATTTTTTTTGGAATAAAAACAGTCCACCACCTTAGGATCGAAATACATTCCACTCTTATCTGTGGAAGATTTTTTAATTTAAAATTTTAATAGGATACTTTTTAGATACTATAAACTAGAAAACGTCCTGTGAGTATAAAAAAAACTCATGTTTCAACTTGATATACCTTTCATAAATTCTTTTTTTCATGTGATTTTCCATTTTCTTTCATTAGTAATCTCATAAGTGTTTGATTTGTAATTTCATTTAAACCATATTGAATGTATATTAAAAATATCTTATTATAATCGACCATTTTTTTGAAATTAATGGTTCTAGAATAGTTAAAATCAACTTTAAAAGCCTTTCCTCTTTTCCTTTCTTATTCAATTAAAAGATTGTTTTTAACTCTCCACACCGTTTGTGTGTGTGTTCGGCCCACGACTCCTTTCTTGTACCGTTCTTTTTCAACTTTTTATAACTCATTATTATAGGAATAACAACCAATTTTATTAACCATATCAATGGATTATTAAATAATCTAATTGGGTGAGTCATAATTTGGGGGTGTTAAGTTAGTGATATCATTTTCTCGTTAGAAATTATTTTGTTTAACATTGTGTATGTTAAACATAAATTTTCATGGATTAAGGACAAACTTTATTTAAAATGAAGATTCCATGGAGTTTTTATACCATTAATAAACAATAATAAAAAATGTTTTTATTTATACTGTTCCCTTATATTAATTATGGATTTGATTAAAGCCTCAACACATATATGTTAATTACGATCAAAATAATCTTGTGATGTGGTTGTTAATTAAAATAATATAATAAAAATCTCAAGGATTTCATAAAATTAAATACTCAATAATGAACTCAAAAAAATACTTATAAAACTATTAGAATTGAATCACCCATAAATTGATTAAATTAATCTTTGGAAACCACCCATTTAAATAAAAAATCAATAAAAACCATTAGATTCTAAAAAAATGTACCATCATCAAAGATTCGACTCGAGTGCTTCTATACACATTAGTTGAGAACCATAATATTTAATGGTAGATAAGTGATAGTAAAAAATTCCTCAAATTATGATGTTCTTGGGGATGGTGCAACCATTATTTAGTATTTCATGATTTAACAAATTAATATTTTTTAAAAAAATAAACCAACCAATATGAAAAAAACACAAGGCAAACCCCAACTTCTTCATCATCAAAATGTATTCTGAATGCCCCCTAGCCTAAAAAAATCCAATATAATATTTGACCATAAAATCAAGAGAACACTTTTCCAACTTAGTAGGGACATTATGGGAAATAAAATCAACCAAGACCCATTAATTTCCAACCTCATTGATCTAGATATGTCCAATACTAGGGAAAAAATATTAAACTATGTCACTAACAATAATATGAATTAACAACCCCTTAGAATTAAATTTATCAAAATTGAGGATGATTTCAAACTCAAATCAGGTTTCATTCATCTATTTCCTCATATCAAAGAACCATTCAATGATGAACCCCATATTACCCTAAAAGAGTTCATGGTATTGTGATCTACAATGAATCCTCAAGGCGTTTTTGAAGACAAAATCAAACATCAAGAATTTACGTTCTCCCTAGATGACTTGTCAAAGTAAAGGCTCTATTACCTACCTCCCAGTTCAATAAACACGTCTAATGAAAGGAAGTGACTCATCTTAGATAAATTAATCCCTGATTCTTGGACCACATCTATCTAAATAGAAATAAGTGGTATCCATAAATTCCCAAAATAATCACTCCATCAGTATTGGGGAAGGTCCAAAAATGTTGTGGAAAACTTCCCACTTCCAAATCTATAAACAACACTTGATCAAATAATTCCATGAGGGTTTATTGGATATGAAGACAACTCTCATTGTTGTCTCATTTGGTGCTAATCTAGTTTAGAATACTCATGCTGATACAGATGATCTCATAAGCAACATGGATGAAAAGACACAAGAATTCCATACACCACCAAATGATCTTATTGAACAAGTCCATGAGAAACAATCAATATAGCCAAACTAGAAAACCGAGTGGATGAGTGAAATTACAAGTCTTCAGTGACAACTATTGGTGGATAGAAAATCCCTAACCTCTTATTCTCCACAATATCATTTACAAGGACCTAAAAAAAACTATGGAATATGCATCTCGCAATCTCATTGAACAAACACATGTCGCACACTACAAGTTGATCCCTCATATTCATATGGTCTAATGGATCTCAACATATCAAACTCTAAATGGAACACTAAACCTTATAAATTAAGTCCATTCATTAGAAACTCTAACCTAACCCACTATATAAACATCTATTATACCCATAATCCAAGCTTAAGGTATGGTAAAACAACCTATCATACCCTAAAATTCCCTCCTAAAAACAAAAAAAAAATCCAATATGGTCATGGTGGGAGTAACTTAAAAAAATACATTTATTCATCCACCTCAAATGATAAATCCTCCTCCCTCTCCTATTGGGTTCTAGAATCCTGGTTATCCTTCCCAATTCATATTCTAATAAAATCACTTTTCTAATAATAGAAATCAGGAATGATCAATGTAGGACATGCCTCTTCTTTTAGGAATCCCTGGGGATGATTTATGGAAGATATTGACTACATAACCTATTCAATCCATGACAACAATTAAAACAAAATTGGTCAACTATAATTAAACGTAACACAAAAACAATAGTCCAATTCTTCCCAACTTCCATCCCAACCATTACCCCTCAAGAAGTTTAATGTAAGTGAAATTTCAGTTTTATTTGGAATGAAAATAGCTATGAATCATGATAAATACTCTAAATTCCCTCTAAATGTTGATCTAGAAAAACAATAAAAGTAATGAAATTAAATATAAAGCCACTCCCTCACCTCTTTCCATCTATCTAAAATACCCAATTCATTTTACTCAATATATCTTTAATCCTGAAAATACCTTTGAACCTGAGTCTAAAATATTGTTAATTTAAAGACTATTTGTTGTCAACATTCCCGTATTAGATTCCAACAAACAAAGACATATGTACAAAATTTTTCATATGTAATTGGTCACCCATATGAGACAAATTATGACCATTGAAATTTTATAACAGAAGTTTCCATTCCATTGAAGTGAAGAGATCTATGTATCTTTATTGATCCATGACAAATATGGAGTTCCAAATTCTATAATTATATAATAGTAAATGGACCCTTGATTATTTTCATGCCAAAATTTGTCTTCTCAAGCATTATTATTTGTCCCTTGGACCCAATGAAATATTTAATCTAATTATTTAATCGATGTAATTCCACCCCACAGGGAATAATCAAGGATTTACTTATTCAGGTCAATGACCATATCATAGAAAATTATTTTTATGTACTTAACATCGAAGGTGAGACATAATCTCCACAATCTCATTGTATTTAATGAATTACATTACATATGACATTTAACACCAAAATTTATTTCCATGTTAGAGTCTTATCCATTTAATTTGGTGAAAAACAAGTTATGTTCAGTATTTTTCATTTAATGCGATACCAATAATAGAATAACTCTATATTATCTATCAATGCTTATAAAAGTCTATCTAAGAGTGTTTTAAAGCTTGATCTATCATTTTCATCCTTTTATAATGATAGATTATTTTATTAATTTTTTATCCTCATTAACGATGTCATAAATGGAGAAGTTGATGTTGAACTTTAATGTGTCAACTACATCAATCTAAATGATATTGAAATCTCTATAAAATCCCATTTCACCTCTAATATCCACTAATCCAACATTGAATGTAATGAGGAAAAATATCTAAAATTCTCATTTTTTTATTCGAATAATATTATACAACATTATACTTTTCTTATCCCTGATTCTAAAAATTATATTATATGTGAGCTGAACCCTGATAAAATGTGCTTGTCTTATGCCAATGGAAGTGAACTTTGTGATATTGTTTCCCTGATTTAAAAACCTACCAATGGTGAGGTTTAAATTTATCATTACATGGGAAGGAAAATTGATATCGATGATCTTGAAAAATTTACCAAGACTCATTTCTCATTTGAAACTCATTAACCCACATTGAAAAAAGATGAAAAAAATGAGTAAAAAAATGGGATCTCAAACATTAATTTAAAATTTTTTGAACCACACATAAATTGACAATCAAAATTGATACATCATCCTAAACATTCAAATATGGGAAACCAACACTAAGTGGTCTATATAATTCCTCCAGATGAATACTAAAGAGAAGATACCCACATTCTCTCTCCAATAAAATTGAATTACAAGAACATTATAAGGAGGCGATGAAATTATTCAGTGAACAGTGGGACCTCCCAAAGGGGAAAATATTATAGAAGTACACTAGAATTTGGAGAATACAATGCCCATTAAGAATCTATGGGTAGTCTACTAAATCTATCCATTTTTGGAAAAAATAAATGTAATGATTATTGGAAGGAAATCTACGGTTTCATTTACTTTTATAATTTTTTATTTTCTTTCACTTTTTTCATTAAATGAATACGGATTTTCTTTTCTGATTCTATTGTAGGTAGTGAAAATTTTACAAAGCATCACCAGAGGGGACACATGATAAGGAAATAATATCTACATCCACCAACCCACTACTAGATAGAGATGAAAACCCACAAAATCCAAAAACCCCGGGAACTTATTTCACATTAACTCCCTCTACCTCTATTCCTCCTCATTATCTTTCTCTCTTTTTCTCTCAATTTATTTTTCTCCATCTCTATTTCTTGTTGTATCTCTAAAACGTTTACCACTTTCTTTATCAAATAATTTTATTATTCTTATTTTAGGTTGTTTTTTAACAAGAAAAACAAAAAACCTAATAAAACTAGAAGAGTCACAATTTTAACCATTAAAATTGGTAATTGTTTCCATACATTTTAGGGAATAAAAAGACTTTTTTATTCTCATTTTTTTCATTATAATTTTGGGTAATGAATTTTGTGTCAAGACCAACAAATTTTTATTGATAATTTTTTATTGGGAAAATTATTATTCCACAGCCATGAGGAATAATGTATTCTTTCATACCAAGGTCACCAATTAAATTTTTTTATATTTTGTGGAATTCACCATTGATTGTCCAGCTTCATTTTAAGTACATAGAGATTCAATTCCTAATTTAGAATACATTAATATAATAGAGGCATTTTATAAACCACATGATAATCAAAATATCAAAATATCATCTCATTACTCTTAAATTGATCCTTCTTTTGAAATCACCTTTGAGACTATGAAGAACCTTTTTTATATCCACATTACAATCCCAAAACCATTTCATCATTATGTGGACTATTTCCTTGATTTTTAATTTTTCATCATACTTATTAGGATAATAATCCATTTAAGTGTGGGGGAAAATATTTCCTTTAGTGAGGTTTGGGAATGGATTCATTTTTATTCCAAATTTTAAAAATGTTATATATAAGCATTCAAAAACATAAAAATTAAATAAAATACAAAAAATTAAATAAATAATGTGTTGTTTCTTGTGAGGTTTAAAATACATCTTTCCCAACCTATGATTGTGTTATAAAACTTAAATTTAGTGTTGTGGGGATAAAAAACAAGGTTTGGAGGATGAGTGTGATATTTGTTCCATCTAAAATTATTTAAAAAATCTAAATAAAAACAAAACAAAAAACGTGAATCATATTTTCATGAATACATATGGTTTTTTTGTTTTTTATATATTTCTTATTTTCAACCCCTTTAAATTATCTCTCTCTATTTTCTTCAGTAAAAAATTAATTCCATTGAAAATATGTGTTTTCATTTCCTTCCATGTTTAATTTCAAAAAAAAAAATCATTTCTTTTTACAATTTTATGTTTTACCCCACTTTTACTATCTTTTGTCCCTTATATTCTTATCATCCCATATCAATTGAAAAAAACCCTTAAAGAAACTCTTTACTCTCGTGATCATTAGGATCAAAAATAGAAGTTTATAGCTCTTATAATCATTATGATTTCACTTTTGGTTCATGAATTGGTGAACCTCTCTGAATAAATATATATCATATTATGAGGAGTGAGTTTTGTGTGACTACGTATTTCATTTCAAATTTTGAGCATGAAAAATTAATTATTTCTGGAACATTAGTGATGGAACCTTTTTTGGTCAAATTCATTAAAGATGAATGAACTAGTCTATACCCCCTAATTAGACGGAAAAAAATTAATTTTTTATTGGGTAAAAATGATTTAGTTGTTTTTTTTAATTTCATGTACATTATGAAAAGGAATAATTGTGTGGGAGTTGGTGTTATTTAATTATTCATAATTTCGTTATACACTCCTTATTAATTTTCAAATAAATTTTCATAATTGTTGAGAAATACACATGTTTTAAAATTTAATAAATTTTTTGGTCATTGTTTAAAATAATCCATATTCATTCAATTTTACGATTTTAATCATAAATATCTACTTAGTGGTCTGAAACATTTTATTCTTCATTTTATGTTTCCGTATTCAACTTATAAAAAATCATTCAATGGGATATTAGGATAATTCGATGATTTTAATGGACATATAGACAACACAAAGTGTTCCATTGAATTAATTATAAAAACTAGACTTTCCATGATGATTAAATTTATGGGATTAATAATGAATCCCAAATTAAATGAAAATATATATTTCATTCAACAAAATCTATTTTCATATTTGATAAAAATTTCATGTCCAAACTCGTCTAATAAGGGGACCATTAAATGTATGAAACCCACCACATAATTCTTTCCAGGAATTTAGTAAAAAAAGATTGTCATTTCTCTAAATATAGATATATAGAAGAGTTGAAATATTTTTGGAAGAAATTAAAGATTTAGGTTCCCAAATTTTTATAATAAATGGTTTTTTTGGAATCTTTATATCCTAAAATATACTCAGATTGTGGCCTTTGAAATATTATGGGTTAAATTCTAAATAGGAAATTATTTAAGAAAACATTCATAACATTTGATAAAAAAATTTAATGGCCTCAAAATATGGAGTGTGAACATTTAATATCCATATGTACAACTTTAAAGATGATTATTTGTAAATATTCAACTATATAAATGGTCAAATGGTTGATCAAACATGAGGAGAAGTTTTGGAATTCAAGCATTCCACCACCTTGGGCTATAAATACGCTTCCATCTTCTCCATGGAAGTAGATGGAATTTTAGAGCTTAATAGGATCAATAATAATGAACATAAACTTTAAAAAAGGACAATTATGACCTTATAAAACAATTTTTTACCTGATAAACCTTTACTACCCTCTTTGTTTTCAGGGACTTTTCTGTTCTCTTTCATTTGTAATCTTCTAAGTGTTTGAGTTTTAATTTTCTATAAATATTAATGAAAGTATCATAGTAATCTATTATTATCATAAAAATTATGCAGTTTTTATTAATGGTCTTAAAATAGTTTAAATTAAATTGAAATCCCTTTCTTATTTCTCATTCTTATTCAATCAAAAGTGTTTTCTAACTCTCTTCATCATTCATGTGTGTTTTTGGCACAAAACACTTTTCTTATCACATTATTTTTTTTATTTGAAAATTATTACCATAAGAATCATAAAATATGTTAATAACCATATTAGTAGATGAGTAATTCATTCATTTGGTTGATCCATAAGCTGGGGATGTCAAGTGATTGAGATATTATTGTCATTAAATGTTCTTTATGTCAACATTTTGTATGATAAACATAACATTTCATGGATTAATGACATTTTTTGTCTAATGAGTAAATTACATGGATTACTAGAAACATATATAAACTTCCATGGACAAGTTTTTATTGATATTGGAAAAGTAGTTATGTTATGTCCTCGATTAATCCCTCAATGGTTGGTAATTTAGATCCCAATCATATTTTAAGGTTGATGTCAATTTAATGAATTATAATGAAAAGATAAGGATATCATAAGTATACATTACCAATTATGAAATAAAAACAATAAATTTCATATTTTCAAAGAAACTTCATTCATAACTAAATTTAATTAGGCTCTACAATGAAAACCCCAATTCAAAAGGAAAATAAATTAGAAAAAAAATGACTCAAAAAAATATATTGTCACCAATTATCTGAACTGAGTTACCCTATTAAAAATTATGAGAGAACCAGACCCATGAATAGTAGATAGGTGATATTTGGATGTGATTCAACACTAACTATAAGAAAATTTGAAAAATGTTTTTAGTAGTCACATTGTTGGCTCAGTAAGGGAATTGGTTTGAAAAAACTATTAGAGTTCCAAGGGAAATCCTTGAAAAGTAAAATATGGGAAACTCAAGGTTGGTGAATAGTTTATCATATAGTGTAAGACAACCATGTGAGTTTTTGTTTTTATAAAATTTGATCACAATGTTTAAAAAATTATACGACATTCTAATATAGCTCTCTAGGAATTTCCCAGCAGCATGTTCCTAGTTGGCACACATTTTGACCAACTGTGTGTCCTAACAATTTGACATAGAGTTTTCACCCTTGAAATTTTTGGATTTACTATTATCTAAGTATCAATTTCCTCATTAATTCCCTAGTATTATAGAATCTCAAACACCTCACCCTCTCTATCTTTGGTATATAATTATCCATGATCCAAATGTTATGTTTGGAAAAATAAAAGTGTGCCAGAGACCTAGAAATAACAAATAATTCGTTTCTCTCTCTATTATTCCATGTTCTTCTTATATCCAAATATATTTATCTCTAGGTATCATAAATCAGTTATATTATGGATATATATATATATATGTGTGTGTTTTGACATAAATTTTGATGAGATCATATAGGATCATTTGAGGGGAAGGTGTTCATATCTCATATATTATAGGTTTAAGTATTGTTCTTGAATTTTTCCTTTAGTTAAGAGAAAGGTGGATTCTCTCTCATATCCACCATTATTGAAATTTAAGGTTTTTATATGATTAAATGTTTTTATTGAAATTATTGTGAGAAACTTGTGTTCTTCTTGATGGTAACCCCTTTTTTTTATGAACATGGAATTTTTTGAAATTGGATGGATTTTGGGAAAACATCTTTTTTTATAGTTTTAAAATTACTTTGTTAACATTAATTAAATTTTTTATTCATGATATTTTTTTGATGAATTTATTTTAATAAATAATTTTTTTCATGTAAAATGGGAATTTTCACGGTTTTTTAAATTCATTGTTGGAAGTTGATCATTTGTAGAAATGACCCTATGGAAGGGGGTGTGCCACTATAGAACATTGATATTGGTCACATTATGATGTCATAATTGATAAATGTGAAATTGTTCATGAGTATGAAATATAACTTGGAATATATGCTTGTGTGTTTGTGGAAACATGGAAATCGGTACACTAAATATTGAGAAATGGTTTAAATAATTATTAATTATATTCTATGTAAATTGTTTTTGGTTTTATATAAACTATTTTAACTACTTCCAAACTAATAATATATATATTTCAAACATTATTCTTCATATTAAAGTTAGTAGGGATGTATTTGGGTATGAAATTTTGAGTTTATACTCACCCCATTATTTTAGAACATTGGTGAATTTTAAGATGTTATCTATTAGTACACTGGAAAGGGAATGGTATAAAACTTATTTAGTGATTCACATTGATACCATTGTTATGGAAGGTGGAGTTGGAGATTTCATATAGCACATTATTTAGTTGTGGGGAAACAATAAGGGTGTCTTTGGGTTTAGTCATTCCTCATTCCTGGTTATTTTGTTTCTTTGTTAGCATTGTCACTCTGATAAACATAGTCTCTTTTGGTTTTATTACATTGGGTTTTATTAAACATACTCATGAATTGAATGAAAGGATTATATGTTTATGTTTTAGTGATGATAAGTTGTTTCATAATGAAAGGAAACCCCCCCATCATATCTCTATTCCCATTCCATTTATTTCTATCCATTGGATTACTAAGGATGTCACCTAAGGCTAGTAAAACACTGTAACTTCTAAATATAATGAGGAGGGTATGGATGTTATAATTTTACTACTTTTAGAGATCATTTTTAGTGGTTTTCATGATAATTGATTTAAAATCATATATACCCTTAGAAATCGTAATGAGGTAGCTGACACATTGTGTCAAAGTCATATCATGATATTTCTCACCTATAGATGATGGATTATAAGATAATCAAGATATTAGAAACTATTATATCATGGTTTTCAGTATTTTGGTGATAGAGAATGTGTTTATGAAATGATGATTATATATTTTTTTAGTGATAAATTTTGATCAGCCTCAATTATGAGATCCTAACTAGTAGGTATATATTAATTACATAGTTAATCTTGATTATTTCATTTGGTGGGTTTTTGATAAGGAATATCATGTGTTGTTTCATGGAAGTTTTTTTTCATCAAAGTACATGGGAAGTAGTTTTATATACGTTTTATAGATATTATTTATTGATACATCTTGGTATTATATATATTTATATATATATCATTATTTAAAAATTTTGTTTTTTGGATATAAATAAAGAAATCAGTGGTTGAATTTGTTTTTAAATGCCTTATATTCTAGTGAGTGAATGTCAAACACCAAGTTATAATAGTTTTATCACATAACCCAGATGTTACCTAGTTGATATTGGAGTACATTTCCAATAATTTTGATATACGAATACCATATTATATAATATATTTTGATGATATTTGGGTTACTATAGATCAATTGATGAATTTAAAGCATTTCTAACACATTTATGAATCATGATATGTGTCTAGTTTTCTTATTCATTATGTGATGGAATTTATTATGATTCAAAACATTTCAAGGATAAAAATTTCCAATAATGATTCCCATTTGACAACACATAAGTATAGGGGTTATTACATTATTTGAGTAGCCATTTGTTCCTTAGAACCGTATTCCATACATGAATAATGGTATGAATGAGTTGTCTATTGTTTAATTAGATGATATGTTAAAATTGTGTATTTTATATTTTAAGGGATTATGGATTGACCATTTAAAACTAGTTGAATTTATATATAACAATAATTATCAATTTTCTATTGGTATGGAACTTTATTTAGATTTTATGGGTGATCAAAAGAGTTTTCAATATGTCGGGTAGAGGTTTGTGTGGTGTCAATTATTGGTCCAAAGGCGGTAAATGATATAACATAACATGTGTATATTTTTTACATTTTAAAGAATAATTCCTAGAGTATATGGAAATGTTATTTAGTTCATAGGGTGAATTCATTACATTTTTCTTTTAGAGTTCATATACCCGTATGAGTTTCTATTTAGCATGGATTGCAAGGATTGGTAGGTGAAGTATGTTGTCACATTACATTTTTGGTACTTTTTAGGTGTTTGATTTATTTGGTGCGAAATCATAACTATTTTTCCATATATTATTATAGTGGATTCAGAAATTGTTTTATGTATACATTCATTAGAATTATTATCAGTTTTCATCTCATATGGCTGATTTGGGTGATATTGGTAGTAGATATGATATTATGTATTTTGAGTATCCTATGGAAAATTAGTAAAGTAGGTATGAGTTCATGTATGTAATACTTATTCCCATTGTGGGGGATATTTTGAAAGTGGTGGATGAAGATGAGATAACTTTTTATAGTTGAATTTGAGACGTGATCACAATATCATGAAATAGTTTAAACAATTATATTTGGGTACTTTATTTATATTTTTTTAATAATGAATGTTGATTTAATAATAATCGAAATGTGATTATGTTCTATTAGTGATCACATTTTAATGTTTTTAAACATTAATAGTTTGAAAAAGTGTATGTACTTTAAAAACTACTAAAATTAAAAATTTAAGAGTTTATAAATTGATTAGGGTTATTTTGGGACATTTTATGGTGATTTTATAGTTTTCTAAATAAACTTCAAAATCAATATTTGGGAATGGAACACAATTTTAATCTTTGGGTGAAATTTTTGTAAATTTTTTAAAGAAGTTGGAATTTTGGGTAAACCTAGAAATTTGATGGAAGTAATTGATTAATAAATTAATTTTTATTGATTATTTTAAAAAATAAATTTCGTGACAAATATTTTATTTCTTGAAATTAGAAATATTAGAGGAATTATTAAGAGATAATTTATTTAGTACATGACATAACTCATGGACCACTCAATGTATTTCGATGGGTTTTCGAGTGTAATTATAAATAGAGGAAATGGAAAATTTATGGAATAAATATCACATGTCATAGGAGGATAATATGTCATTTTATAGAATCTTGTTCTATGTGATATCACTAGTAGGGGGTGGGGTGAATCAGTGATAACATTTCAATTTTTTTCAAATTTATTCTTTTTCAATTCTACCTATATGTTCAGTTAATTAATTTTTTCAGACATTATTCTATGCTCAGCCTCTTCTTCAATGATTTAATCAATAGTATCTCTAAATATACCGATTTACAAGTTTTTTCTTAAAGGATTACTCCTTCCCTTGTTGGTTATACACCACAACACATATTATTCACTATAATATGTTTATCAATTTTAATGTTCAAATGATTAAAGACAATATCTTAACACATAATTACACATATGAGTATCATAAGACTGATTCATATAGTGTTATCAGAGTACACAGTATCCTTCATTATTTTAGTCATAAAAGAGGATATATTTTACTACTATACATAGTGTTACTAGAGTCCACACTAGCCTTCTACTCCGAATTCCACATTAGAGGGTTCTTATACAACATCATATAGTATTATATTCACAAAGGATTCATACTTTATGGGATGATATCTTGATATTACTCCCGGATCATTAGTGATCTAACATTATCATTTACACTTCAATTACCATTATTATCCATAGACCAATTATATCAATCTAGATCAATAATTATGATTACCTCTATATGATCAATTTCCTTGGTGAAATAAAGCTATGGAAAATATTCTTTTTTATAATGAAGAAATAGCCTCAAAAATAAATTTTCAAGTGATTAAAAAATATTATTATAATATAGTTTTTTAATTTATAAGTCTTTCAAAAGTATATCCACTATCTCTATGAATTATTAATTCATTCTCAATGATTTTACTTCATGCTAGCATGGTGTAATGAATGGTTCAAAATGTAAACCCTAGAACAACTTATTTTTTTATAATATATTTTATGTATTTTTCTTAGGTTCTCTTGATTTAGTTATGTTCTTATGTGAATATGAATACATATACTTAATTAAGGAATTCATTCCCTATATTCATAGAACTAAACCAAATAGATTCTTGATCATGGAATTAGGAGCATGAAATCTTGTATCTTATTCATGAAATTTTATTTCTCAATCAATTAGACAATGCATGAAAAAATGTACTGTTTGAAAAAAAAAGTATTAAAATATTAAAATCTTACTGAATTTTTGTTATCCAAGGATTTTAATATAATCCATTTCACGTTAAAACTATCGATTATGAGATTCACAATAAGAGAGGCTACATATGTCCCCATTATTGTACAAAAATTGTTTGGTAGAACTTCTCTTCTTGAAACAATGGTTTCATGGAAACTGTTTTTTTCTGGAGAAATGAGATCTATCTCAATGGTAGTAATTTTTTCTACCTTATTCCATCCTTATTTAAAGAAGTTTAACTACCTCTAATTTTTTATGATTCACAGACATATATGATTGATAAATAAACCATATCAATGATGTTTTTAATATCACCAATGATATTAACATTTATATATTAAAAAATTATTTTCCACCAAAATATATCCAAGACTTAAAAAACCAAGGAGGAAATTATTTTTCTATGAGGCCTCACATGCAGGTGGAAATGATCAAGTGCATAATCCTCGACCATTAATACTTCATCATCTACAATATTCATTTAATTATCATTGCAAAGAACTATACCATCCTCAAAATAACACTATAACAAAATTTATATTATGAAGTCATGGTTTATTAATCATTGATATTTTCCAATCATAAGGTCTTTTTTATCGACATGGAACAATTACTCATGATGTCTCTTGAAATAAATATTCATGTCAAATAATATAAGGTTATGGGTGGTTAAATAAAATTTTGTAGCATTGATCAAATGGCCTAAATTAAAAAAAATAATGGAGGTGATAAAAGATTATATTTGTAATAGGAAGAATAGTGATCTATAGTTATCATTTCCCAAATCACGTTTCGTTGATGTCAATATCTTCTATATAAATAATCTTGTGTTTTTATCTTCTTGAGTCTAAATCAGAGTTGGCACCTAGATACACAAGCACACATCGCATGGGGTGGGCCACACCTCTTTCATTAAGAGATCTCCACTATGCACAAAAATTGGGATGTATATTTATCCTATAAACCAACTTTCAATTCCACTCATGGTGGGTACTATGCACCCTAACTACCACCTCTTTCTTAGGCATGGAGGCCTTCTCCAGCAAAGTGAGCCGATGTCCTAAAAGTGTAGTTGAGCTAGCCTGGTGGATAGTATGAGGAATGATATATTGTTCATTAAATAAATATTTTTGATTGTTTTCTATACATGAAATACCACATTTACATTAAAATATATAAATTATTAAATTATTATTATGTTACAATTATTTAATATTTTAATTCATCATGCCAATATTATCTTAGTATGAAATTTTTGGATTTTTCCAGAAAGATTGATTTCTCATTTAACAGTGAAAAATAATGTTTTTTATAAAACAATATTTTATTAGAATTGAATAATATCCATCAATATATGAATTGAATCCTAAATTTATTTGATAGCCATTTAGTTAAAAGAAAATTAATTAAAATTTGAATTTTTGTTATACCCGATTATTGAATATGTTAATTTTTTGATGTAAAAACACATTTTTTTTAAAAACATTGTTTTTCATTACATTTTATATTTGTAACTTATATTAAATTATACAAATTATAGTAATCAAATAGGATAAATTTTATTATATATTTTCAATTAGGAGGTTCAAATTTCGTAAATAGATCTCTTTAATATTTTTCCATTATGACAAGTAACTTTAGGGGATGGTTTTCACTTTCATAAGGATAAAATAGAAAAATCTGGCTTAAAACAATAGGATAAGGTCAAAAAATTTCCCTAAAATTTGAATTTATCTGATTGTATGATATTATTTTAACCACTTCATTTCATTTACCAAAAATATAGCCACAAGATTCTATTTTTCTTTTACATTGACCATTATTTTACTTTAAGATTAGATTAATGACAAAATTATATAAACTTGACTTGAATATCTATAATGCTTTTACATAAGGATAAAGATAAGTTGTTATAGATTTTAAAAGTTTATTTGAAATAAGAATTATTTTTTATCATGATAATTTATTTTAATTTTTTTTTTGAATAATTAGCTTGAATTCGTAAGTAGTATAAACTCAATATTTATTCAATTTATAGAAAAATTAAATTAATGATTTTAAAAATATGATAAGTAATAAAAAAAATGATGAATTATTATTTTTTAAAAAACATTATTTAATATTATTACATATTAGGTTTGAGTGAACATATATATTCTAATTACATTACCATATTGATGACATTAAATTCAAAGTAAATGAATAGATCCAAAATGACATTGATGGTATTTTATAATGAAAAATATTTTATAAAATGATTTAGAATTCATAAAAATCCAATATCTAACCATGTTAATGGGATATTATTTAAAATATAAAGCATTGTTCATTTATGAGTCACTCAAAACTTTATGAAAAAATCTGGCTTAAAACAATGGGTTAAAAGTAAGATATAACAATTAAAACATCACCTAAAATTGAAAAAAATTTCATTTATGATAGTAATATGAATAATATTAAACATATTTTTAAAATTTATTAATTTTGAGTAATTTTATATTAAAAATAATTTATATTAATTTAATCATTTTTGTAATTCAAAGCATTCCGCTCCGCTCACATATAAAAGGACACCCATTCTCCATTTTATTTACTCAAAATTAATTCATATAAATCGAATTAAAGATACCCAATTCTATTATAAAAATATCTAACCATGAATTAGTGGTTCTTATATTATTAAAATACCATTTCAAGGGTTCTTTATAAGAAATCTAATGGAGGTCTACTGAAGAAAATGTAATCGTCTTTGCTGAGCCATGTTTATTTCTTATTATATATTTTGTAACACTATTTCAAAAATAGTAACATAATAACTAAAATATGATAAATAAAATTATATTTCATTATGATTTTGGTATAACTTGTAACCATCACTTTTCCATAATAAAGAAAGTGAGAACATCACTATTGTGTGTGTATGACTTACCGTCTCCAAATAGTAGTGTAATTCATTTTTCATCATCACATTACATGGATGGTTATAAAATATAGATAATGAAGATATATTCTATTTTTTAAACAAATAATATTATGTAATTATAATATCCTATATAATTTCTTACCTTTTAATTCTTTAAAAAATTATAATGTTGTTCATGCGTATGTGTGGACTACCACCTTCAAAAAGAGATGTGATTCATTTTTCATTTCTTTTTCAAACGGATATTAATAAGAATATATTTAATAAAAATATAAGATAAATATATTATTAAAAATATAATTTAATGGTTAATTATTATTTAACTTTCTTTCTTTCAGTACATCAAAATGTTGAAACAACGTTCATGCATAGTACGACCTACCATCTTTATTAATTGTGTAATTAAGTTTTATATTTATATATTTTATAAATGGAAAAAATATCTATATATTTAAAATATATAATATTTAAAACATTAATAAAATTATATATATTATGGAAACCCTTGGTAGATGAAATTAATGAAACTAACCAATAAAAATATACATGGAAAATGAAGTAGATACTCATGAAATAATGACAATAATAAAATATTATTAAAAAATAGGTGATATAAAGTTATAAATGGATAATATATGGTATTATAGTTAGTAATATTTTTATGGGATTTAATTATAATAATTTTTTATTTTTTATATTGAAGGTAAAATAACTTATGATGAAAGATGAAATCGGAGAGAGGTATTTCATCTCAATTTCCACTCACTTGTGAAATATTTGATATTGTTATCATATTTAAATTTATGTGGGGTATATAATACCCCTTTTATGTATATATAATGGGTATCTATCTATTAATTATTATTTTTGTTTAGATTCATGCTTTCTCAATCAAGTGGATATAATTTAAATGTTACCAAAGAGATAATGAATTCCCCTACAATCTCATTTTATTAGATTCATCTTATTTTAAATGAATAAATTTAATAATATATCATCCATAAAATCAATATATTTTTATATCATATGAATTAAATGAGTTTCTATAATTTACTCCAATTTTTCCTCTATTTTATATTTAAATCAAGAATATAAATGTTTAAAATTATTTTCATGTTGTTTCTATTTTTGATCAGGAATATTTTTTCTTCTATGTCCATATATTTCAAAATTTTCTCAAGAAATTCCGTTACATTTAGAATAATTGTTTTCTAATGAAATTTTATGTTGTTGTATAAATTTTAAAAGGTTTTTTGAGGAACCATTATAGTATTTTATTAAAGGTTCATTTTCAACATTGTTTATAAAAAGTAAAATATGTGGTTTTTAATGTATATGGTGTCAACAAATCTTTCTTATGCCAAAAGTATTATATTCACAATTATCTTCTACTATAAGATTTAAAAAATTTAAAATATAAAAATATTTAATGAAATATTATGTTATTTATTTTCATCCATTTTTATTTATTCTCCAAAGGACTTGATTTAATTATAAAACCAGTATTTCTGACATGTTGAGGGTTATATTTTATCTATTATTAATTTTCAAGGATTTAACATTATCTTGAATCGTTATCTTTGTTATGATATTATTTATGTAGGCAATGTATTTCTCTTAAATATCCAAATTATTTGTATCTAGTATATGATTAATTCCTAACATGTATAATATTCTTAAATAGAGTGTATTACTATGAATATTTTTTTGATTGACTTGGGAAACCCTACTATTACATATTATTTATTATATATAGATATTCACATGTAATGAGTTTTTTTTGAATTATATTTAGTACTCATTATATAAGGATGGATTTTGACATATACTGGCTGGTGAGACCTAGGTATAGAGAGGCAATGGATTTATCGACAGGTCTAATGAGACAAATCAACTGGAAAATTTTATTAATTGGGGTTTTAAATATAACTACAAATCAATTAAATAGTATTCAAACAAGTCTTTGAAGGAGAAAATTTCATTATGTTTAAGATCATAAAGTCCAATATTAATCATTTACATCACTGAGAATTTAGTTATTATTAACAATGATATTTCTAATGTGATATTATCAATGGATTCATTTTTTTGTCAAGTTATTTATTAAAATGAATGTTTTTATAGTTATTTAATTTATAATATTGATTATGACTTATTTACTTATGATAAATTATCATGTACATAACTATTACAGAGCATATGAGTTCTGAAATTATTTTTTTCCATTCCCCAAGATATGAATAAGGATATCATGAATAATATCAGCAATGAAAGAGTGATTCTTACTATATGTATTTTAAATTTCCAATTTAATATTGGAATCATTTATGTATATGATTCCTCAAGACTAATAAAATGATCAGTCCTTTAAGATGATGTCCCATGTATCTTATGTAAATTTAGTAAAGTATACAGTGACTCTTGGTTAGTAGAGATTCAGTTTCTACATTTGGTATTAGAGGATGTTTAGATAAATCCATGGGAACATGATTTTCAATGAACATAAATAACGTAAGAATAATGATAATAAATTTTAGTGTTTTAGAACTTTTACCATTATATGGATTTACATTTTATTGGTCAATATTGAGGTGGGTTATGAGGTAATTCTATATGTCCCATTTTTTAGTGATAGAGGATACCAGATTAAAGTTAATCGATAACCATAAATAATTTAGGGGTTTTTTCGGCCGAGAAAGACAATAAAGATGATATGTGAGTTGACCATGGCCATATTTGGGAAGCATACTTTGGTTATGATGAATAACATTACCCAAATCAAAAAAATGTTTTCTGTAACACGATTCACCTATGTTGGATTTCATCATGTGATAAAATCCAACATATTTTAACAGAATTACTAATCCATTAGAATATTAATAGTCGATGAAGTCTCTCAAAAAGATATTATTAGTAGTGGGAGGTAACGAGTCTGAATGTATTATTTTTATACTTAGTTAATTTAAAGGATATTCTAATCAATTTTGTTAATTCAAATAGAACTCTAAATAAGACTAAAATTTTTTGATAATTGAATGGTGAAATTTTAAAGGTACTTTCATAGAAAAATACTTCCCTCTATGAATAGAGAGTGCAAATAGGGAGGAAGTTCATAACATTATGGAAAAAAATAAGAATGTGTTTCTAAGTATGAGCATAAAATTATATATTTTCAAATTATGATTTGGACTATATGAATCATCAATAATTAAAGATTTACCATTTCATTGATAGGATTAATAAAATTATATAAATATAACTAGTTTCTCAAATGTTATTATCATATGATGACATAGTGTAATTTTCCCTTAGGAATGATAAATGATTTTATAGATCTAATTTCATACAAGTATATTAATAGAAGAATTGGTTTGTAGGAAGCAAGAAACAGGTAACACATCAAAAAATAATATGGGAATACATCAATTTCCATCATGTAATAAATTGTGAAAAGAGACATCATGGGATGTTATTTAAGGAAATTAGTGTCTTTTAGATGTTTGTAGATAAGGTTCATCTATATAATTAGTGTTATGAATTTAATGAAACCAAAACTCTATAGTGGTTACACAATAGTGACTTGACTAATTATTCAAACTAGTTTCCAATTTTTCCAGGTAAATTAACATATATGAAGTAAAGTGTAGAAGGATAACCAAATTGAATCATTATATCCAATATGGATGTTACATGTAATGTGGTTAATTTATTATGATAAAAAACTCTAGATACAATTTTTTAATTTAATTTAGGCCGTACCCACTTTTTAATATATAAAAAAATTTATATGGTTATCACAACACCACCTCCATTATTAGATACTGAGTTATAATTAAAAACTATTAATGGTTAGATGATCAGATCTCAAATTTCTATATTATATCCAAAATATGTTTATTGGAATTTTCATCCCAGAAAACATTTTATTCTACATATAGTTGATTTTTTATGTAATTTGTTTCATGTATTGGATTTCTCTATGCAGTGCCTATATCAATTTACAACGAAGGTATGTTAGATTTTTTTTTGAATCAATAAATGATGGTATTTCTATGTGTGTTTGAACATAATATCCAAAATGAAATTATTTTCATTATATAGGTTTTAATAACTATTCTTGAGGGGTATTTTCATTATACGGTTGATGAGAAAATAGACATTGAATATTTTCATATCATAAGGGAGTTTTTTTATTTCATTACAAAAGATTTTCCTAACCATCCCCAAAATAATGAAATTGAGTTTTCAATTGAACTCTTTCCAACTATGATATATTTTTAAAGAATCAATTTCTACTTTCTATTATTGAGTTATAATAATTGAAGAACTAAATTCAATAAAATCTATATAATAAAATAATTTTATCCAGTGCATCACCATGGTGTACAATGACTCTTTTTGTTAGATTAAAAATTTGTCAATGTGTATTTCAATATATTATCAAGAACATCAAAAATTAAATATTAATAAATAGTATCCTATTACCTTATCATTGATATATTTGAACAATTATGATAACATAAATATATTTCATTGATTTATCTTTACATTGAATATTTTCAGCTAAGGGTCAAGAAGAATTATGTACCCATGATATCCTTCCTTAAGAGGTATAGTTGTTATGAATTTATATTAATTGCATTTAGAATTACCAAATCTCATTCATTTTCATGTATTTAATTAATATAATATTTATATAATAACTTTATCAAATTGTGGTAGGATATATAGAGTATAATATTGTATATATTAAAAGGGAAGGGATGATAATGATGAATATATGAAAATTGTGATAAAAACATAAGGAAGTAAAATTTGTATCTTAAATTTTCTAAGTGTGGATTTTGGATTTAGAAGGTTACATTTTTAGTAAAATTAACTCATGTGAGTTCATATCAATGGATCGTTATTAAAATTGATTTTATTGAGAAATTACATACAATACAATGGTAATTGAGACCCATAGTTATCTTGGGTTGTCTGGATACTACTATAATTTTTTGAGATATTATACATGACTCTATTGTACAAACAAAGTTGGCTAGAATGGTGTTCTAATTAATTCCCTATAGTGGATAAGGGATGGGTTTGAATAGAGATATATTAAATAATGGAAATGGATGCATCCTGATGAATAATGATATGCTTATATCTTATTCCTCCCACTAATTGAAAATTCATGAGTAGAATTACCCAACATAGGATTTAGAGACGAAAGTATAAATTTTTTCATTTAAAATATCAACGCATAATCATTATGGTGAAATTATTTATAAATATAATGAAAATAATATATTAAATTATACTTATTTTCATATAAATAACTGAATATGATCTGGATCATATTGTTGGAGTTGGTAAAATATTATGACTTACATTACAACATTGGGAAGGAAAACAAGTAGGGTAATTCTCAATGTTAGAAGATCATACAGTATTTTCTACGGTATGTATTGAATGAGATATAATATTTAATGATTTTATAAATCTAGAAATTGAAATCCATATGAAAGAGTAAAAAAATTATTTCTATCAAATATTTGTTCAATAATCCATCTGTGATAGGATTAGTAAGAAGCACAAGGAAGATGAAGAATAAATGAAAAAGTTATAGAATTCTCCGAAGTTGAACCATGATCACGATGGAAAAATAATGTTCCAGAATATAGAGCGTTTCACATAAATACAATTTTTGAAGAAGCATATATATAATTAAGCTCATAGTACATAAATTCTTATTAATTAGGGAATTATAAATATGTATAGAGACCAAAATTAATATATCTAGTGGGATAACATGCATAGGAATTCTTATGAGTATGTCTCTCAATGCCTTTTTGTGTCTGTATGTTATGTTTGATTGTCAAAAGTCTTAGGGGTTGTTACGAACATTACCTACACTAGAAAGGAAATTAGAAAACATTACCATGGATTTCATCATTAGAATCCCCAAAAAATATAAATGGAAAAATTTTATTTCCTTTGTATACAACAACCTTATTAAATGATGACATTTTATCAATATTGGAGAATATTTCTATTTTGATAAGTTTAATTTGTTATAAATTAATTAAATTTTGAGATATCATGGGGTACCACTCTCAATTATATTTTATTAGGATATAAGGTTTGGATGTATGTTTTGGAGAAGTCATCAACATGACATGACATTAAATTTTTTTCATGAAACATACTTTCCTCATACAAATAGATAATTTGAGGGTAAAATTAAAACTCTTGATGAATCTTTCAAACCGTTGTATATCGATAAAAAAAGTGGTTGGTATCAACACCTTAAATTTTTAGAATGTTCAATTAATCAAATCCTTCACATACAGATTTTTAGGGATCCCTATGAATCCCTTTATGGAACAGTGTGTAGAAATCCAATTTTTTGGATAAATTTAGAGAAATAATGCTAATTAGACCTAACCTACTTTAGTAAAGAGTTGAAACCTTTAAATCCATCAAACAAAATATAATGTTAAATGAAATTTGGAAAAAAAATTATTATAATCACTAATGGTATATAGAATTTGAATTTGGTGATAAGGTATTCTTAAAAATATCTCTTGGGACGAATTTTATTATATGTTTAAAGAAGTTTAAGATGATCCATATATATATCTTTCAATATGAAATTATTAATCATATTAGGATGGTAGAATATCAGATATCACTTCCATTAAATCTATTTATATTTCCTAATGAGTTCCTTTTATATATCTATAGAAATTACATACTTGATACACCACATTTATGGAATTCTATGGTTATACCACTAATGAAATATATATCTTATGAGGAACATTTGGCACATATTCTAGATCATAGAGATAATGTGCTTTGAAACAAGAACACTTATCTATTCAATGTGTTTGAGGTGAAACCACAAATATGAGGAAAGTACATCAGAACCTAATGATGTTGTGGGGATGAAGAATCCTTAGTTGATTGTATCAAAGTTATTGAATTTTTAGAGATAAATTATTATGATGGGGGTTGAATGTAACAACCCAAGATTTTATAATGCATTTAAATTAAGAACGATTATTTGATAACTTAATTTACACAAAACACAGTGATAAAAATAACCACAAAACCTAATTAAAATTTACTATATGAATATTATATAATTTATAAATTCATTACATTATTATTATCGTAGGTTGAAATTTTGTGGCTTTTATGAAAATATTAATTTTCCTTGTGTAGTGAAAGATAATGATTTGTGTGAATTTTTTATTTCTTTTAATAGAAAACCTCAATAATATGTTTAATTTAATACCAGATTAACATAGTCACCCTTTAGTAATAAATAATTTTATTAATTTTATTTTAATAATCATTATAACTGCGTTTAGTATAATCCAATTTTTTGAGTTAATATGCAATTTTTTAAAAACATAGTTTTTCATTACATTTTATGATTTTATAATAAAGTTATTTATTCCAAATAAATGAACTATATTTCATAAAATAAATTCTATATTTTGAATTAGTTGTTTTATTTTTGTAAAATAATACTCTTTTATTTTTTTTCATTGTGAGTAATAACTATGGTGGATATTTGTCACTCGATAAGGGTAAAACATTGAAAACTTTTGTATACGTATTTAATATTTATATAAAAATAGAATTTATAAAATATTATCATATTATATCCATAATTTACAAATAAATATTGATAATATATCTAAATGGTTATATTTTTCATTGATATTGAAATTTATTTCACTTTATGAAAAGAATAAAAATAAATTCCCACACTCTTGGCTTTAATTATATAATATTTTTAAATAATTCTAAAAAGAAGTTATGTTTAGGTTTAAAAATTCATTTAAATTATTATTTAATTTTTTTATCATGGAAAATTATTTTAATTTAATAGTTATTGAATATTTATCTTCAATTCTTATGCAACACCAATATGGTATTTATTCAATTAATAGAAAAGTAAATTAAATTAATATGAAAGTACTAAAATTAATAAAAATTTAATGAATTATTTGTTTATAAAAAATTTATATATGAATATAAAATATTAGGGATGTTTTAATGGTTTAGAGTTGAATTCCATTGAAATATTTGTGAATTTCAAGTCAAAGTAAATTAATAGTTCAAAAAAGACATTGATAATATTTTATAATAAAGAAATATTATTAAATGATTTCAATCTAATAAAAATAATATATTTGGATAAGTGAATGGGATATATTTGAAAATTTAATCCATGGTCTATTGAAGAGTCACATGTCCTTTTATGGAAACAATTTTAACCCTTAAATAGTACAGAACATTGATGTTGTGGTAATTGTCAAAAGTAGAAATGGGGGTTAAAACTATGAGGTAAGTGTTAAAACATCAACTAAAAATATCTAAATATTATTATATAAGAGTATTTTTACTTTTATTAATGCTATATTTTATATATATATCAATTTTGTTGGAATTATTTTGAAAATTTATATCTATTAATTTAATCTTTTTTGTAATTCCAAGAGTGTCCCTCCCCTCACAAATAATAGGACATCACTTCACTCTTTTCTACACCCATTTTTGTCACCTAAAATGTCCAAACCCTGACCAATTATTTTCTAAGATTATGTATACATTAATCATATGTTTGTATCTTCTTAAAATTTAATTCCATGGGTACTTAAGAAGGAATCTAAAGGAAGTCTTCTGATGATGTGGTAATCTTCTGTATTGACTCTTTCAAGATTATTTATTCTTAAAATTATTATATATCTATTGTGAACATCTAAATAAAATAACAATAGTATCATAAATAAAAATATATATTATTATGATTATGGTAAAAACATTTCTACTACTTTTACATCCTATGGAAAGATAAAACATCGCTCATGTGTATATATGACCTACCATCTCTATATAGAGGAGGAATTAATTTTTAATAACCCCATGACATGGATCATTTAAAAAAATTAAATAATGGATACATATGATATTTATGTCATAATTATTCTTCTATAATTATAATATGATATCTAACAACTTACTTTCTTGTCTATTAGAAATGAAAACATCACTTGTGTGTAAGTGTGGATCACCACCTCCACGAAGTGATGTGAGCGATTTTTCATATGTGTTTTACATTGATGATAACAAGGATAGATTTTATTAAAAAATATGATATATATATATATATATATTATAAAAATGTACTTGTAAATGTGAATTATTATTTACTATTAATTCATTCCATTCATCAAAAATTTAAAACAACATTTATGAATACATATGACCTACAATCTCTATAAATGCGGTATTTCATTTTTCTATATCTATATTTTATGGATGAACCTAGATATTAATATTTCATAGTCTTATTTTTTATAACATTGTATGATATTTCTCTCTGTATTATAATATCTAGGAACTGAGTGAGTGTATGATTTTGAGGCCCATTATTCCCATAATTAATTTTATAAAATATTATATATTTTATATTATGCACACAATGTTCACAAAGAAAAATAGATAACTCTTAAAATAATGGTCATATCAGATTTCACAGACTACAAATGAGTCTAGAACACATTTTTTAGCCCATGTGTTACCTAATATAGGTTGGTGTAGGGTGTTCAGACACCTCACTCATTCCCATTATGTTCAATGGAATAATAAATTATGTATTTGTATAATTTATTTTTAAAAAAATTAAATAAAATGTATATAACTAAAACTACATGGGAAATTCACTAGGGTTAGCTGCATAAACCATGGTATAATTCCAACATTTCTTCCACTAATTTTTGTGGATAAACTCTAATGATGATGAAATTCAAGATTAGAGCACATCAGAGAAAAGAAAATATGATGACCTCCTTCAATTATTAGAGATCATTTTATTCAATAAATATCAATCCAATATCTATCTTGGACTCATAAGTTTTTCGGTTTTCACCCTTTTTTATTAAATTTATTGAGAAAACCAATATATTCTACTGATATTTTCTAATTTCATCATTTTCATGATCATACGTATCATATTACATTGATAATTTAAATTTCTTTCTAACCTCATTTCACCTATTTCCTATTAATTTTACATGAAATATTTCAAGTGATACTTAAAAATTTGTTATTGTGATTTTATCTATTTATTTCTCAATGTTTTTCACTGATTGGACACTAAGGTCTTGGTTAGAATTTTCTAGGCAGTATAGAGCACGATCGAACCCCCATAACCAAGGAGAAATGATGATCAAGACTTGTATCGGTGAGATATGGTTAGATCTAAGATAATATCAAGGCATGGATGATCATTTTTATTATAGGATATTAATAAATCTAAGGTGGAAGTATTGGGGTATGCACATTCTATGAGGCGTGTATGAGATTGTTCAGAAGACAACCATATTCGATTTTTTAGCCACCGAAAGGATTGAATATATTTTTCCAGGATAAATCCACAAATATTGAGTATATATAGGGCTATAATACAATCTTAAATTCCATATTCAGGGAGTGGAATGTGGATATGTGATTTTATAAAAATTCTAATCTACAAGTTGTGTAGTCTGAAGAACACATGGCATGTCGATCCATGGCTGTGGTGGATAGGGTTTTAAAAAATTACAAGGAAGAAGTGGTTTGTAGTTATCCCACACACCATGTGAAACCATATATTTTTGGATGAGATATGTGACTGAGTACATAAAAATGGTTATAGGACTCATGCGACAGCCCATGGGAAGCAACTTGTCATGTACCAAAGTACACATAAATGACTTGAGTAGATGGACATAGCTAGAAAGGCATGAACCAATCCCAGATAAGTAAGAAAAATTGTGTAGTCCACCTTCTTGGTGTGTACCTCTACATGGGTTTGGATCCATGATCTGTCTAGGGATAAAGATAGGTGGTGGAGTGGGACCACACGCAGAGTAGGTCCCCTCACATGTCATGTATGTCCTCTCACATGTCATGTACTACATGGTTCTTTTTATAAATCATCAAGATTTTAAATCTCTATAATTTGAACTCGTATTTAGGAAAGTTAGTGGCATATCCTATGTGTCTTCCCACATAGAATGTGATGGTTCCATTAGTGGTGAATTCTAATATACGATGTGAAATGTTCTTAACACAATGCGTATTTTATGTCATGCTTGATGATGGAAGTGATTGGGATGAGGATCACTAGAGACACTAGACTGGAACCCCACATCATCATGGGTATGGTTTCTCTAAATATACCTCCAAAGTGGAATCCCCTATTGGATATGGTGTGGTTCCATGATGAAGAGAGTGGAAACGCTTTTTTGTACTAGGGAACGAGTCCTTGACAACTAAGTTGAACCCCCCTAATTAGAGAGGGTGTGGGTCCTTAATGATTAGAGTGGAAACCCCATGTTATACTAGGATGTGTGTCCTCAAATTTTTATTAGACCCACTATCAGATAAGGTGCAGGTCATCGATGACTAGAGTGGAACCCCCTTATCACCGAAGGGAGAAGGTCATATACCTATAGTGTGGAACCCCTATCAGGTTGGGTAGAATTCCTATACATAGTAACTTGAAACCCACTATCATCATAGGGCGTGATTCCACATGACACTAAAGTGGAACCCCCCTTTATGATGGGAACATGTACTCTATAGATACATAAAGAGTGAAAACCCCCTGACACATAGGCGCAATGGTCCTCTAAATAGAGTTTGGGCAATCTCGACTATTTGTAAAAGTGACGAGGCATGGATTAACCTACACAATTAATTCTAGGAAGATGAGTGAGATGATGAGCATCATTGATGGACTTCTGGAACTCTTGGGGACTATTCTTATTGGGATGAGCTATGGGATGGAACTCCCCTCACTCTATTTTTTGGGTTTATTTTGTTTGAGAATATATATATATATATATACTTCTGTATTCATATACTTGGATTCAGTTACTCTATTTCCCTGAGAAGTGAATATGAATGCGCTATTCCCTATACTTTACGTGTTTGGCATCACGTAGTTGGATGAGTATACACTCTTACTATAGTTGGAAAAGACTCAACGTGTTTTCCATCTACACAATATGTAAAACCCCTTGTGTATGGATGAGGTTAATCTCTCTTGGTTTGAGTTTATATATTTTCTTTTACTATATTTTGCATCATTTTAAGTATTTAATGATTCTTATTCCTGTTTTATCTATTAATACCCCCCTTTAGCGTTCGGGCCTCCTAATGTGTATGTATATTCTCACTACTACATTGGATTTACCTTCTTCTATCATTCTTGATGAAGACGATAGCTATGTTAGTGGAGAAATAAAACGAGTTTCCTTATACCTGGTACATTAAACAATGTATGGTGGTCACAACATGGAGATAATGACTCTCACCATTATACCATTCTACTTTTTTCAGGTAGGGACATATTTCTTGTTGGGTGCGTATTTTTATCCTTTACATTCCAGTTTTCATTATCAGAAAATGGCACACCAATGAGGTTTTTCGTGCATGGTGTACATTCATGCTATTTCATATTTTTATTATTGTTCCTCAACACTTCCACATTGAGATGGTTGGTTGTGTACATATAGGTACATAGTAAAAGGCCTCCAATTATGGTTATTCCATTATGTACTTGTTTCCACCCCTTGGACGATGGAGGCTAACTTGGGGTTGTTGTGGAACAAGCCCAGGATTTGGTTATGTGATGAAATATTGCTATCAGAGCAGTTCATTTCATGAAATGTTGTTTGAACTAGTCCCCTTACGAGGTTTTGGTTGGGATTTAGGGATTCATTGTCAGATTTTATTGAGTGTGGATATCCAGCTAGATAATCTAGTGATAGTATATGTGGCCAAATTATCCATTGTCTAGTACCTGTAACACACCATGCTTCCACGGTATGCTTCTCTTTGAATTATATAGTAGCATGTGTTGTACGCAACTTCGAGTTCTAACACGCACCACAACCAATCAAACTAGCCGTTATGAATAGTAATACCCACTTTATGAAATTTTATACATTTTATATTTCAAAATGGACTTCATTTTTGGATTAATAATATATAAATTAGCTTACGGTGAATTCTTGGTACTTTTCAGATAACATTCATATTTTGTTGAATAGTGAAAATTACTAAATTTTAATTAAAAACAACTTTTTTAATCGAAATAATTAATAGTGATAAATTATGAATTTGAGTGGTTTTAAATTATATTTACAATATATTTTTACCATTTAATCCAATTTTGGTCATTGGATATAATTTCACATTTAAACCCGACATAAAAAACTGTTAATCTTTTGATCGTTATTATCTCTTAAAAACACGATTTTTGTTTTAACAAAGGGAATTAATTGTAAATTAATTTCTGCCACTTTTGTGTTTTGAATTTATAAATATGTGTTACATATTTGGAATAATGAGGTCCAAATTTTGTAAATAAGAAATTTTAATTTTTAGTCAGTTTGAATAATTACTTCAGTAATTATATTATTTACCATGGTTAAAGGGTAAATCCGGTAAATAAGGGTAAATATTAATATTATAATAATATTAATTTACCCTAAAACGTGTCCTAACCCTATTATTTGATACATTCCCTACTCTAGGCATCTTTGGGTCGATTTGGGGACCCCATGGAGCCACTTGTAGGTGACAAGGACACTTTATATTTATTAAGTTAACGTAAATACAAAAATGAAAAAAGCATATATCTTTTAGAATTTTTTTACATACGGTTATATATTTAATATTTTGGACTATAAATATTAATTAGAAATATAAAAATATTTCCTACATAATGGTATTTTATTTACAATTTTTTTACGTTTAATAATTAAATTTATTTATGACACAATAATGATGTCGTATTTTCCTTATTAATGAAAGAATCAAACAATTGGTATTATAAATGTTAAAATAATTATAATTCGAAAGTTTTGATGACATAAAATAATTTTATTGGTTAATATGACATGTTAGTATTGATTAAATGAATTTTGTTTTAATTAATAAAATTTTTACGATTTTAACAAAAATCAATTATTGAATAGTGTCAAAATTGACATAAATGAGTATTTAAAAAAAGGTTATATTATTAATTGATATTATATTCCTAAAAATCATGGGTTCAGCCAAAATATTTATATCATGATATTTTTATCAATAATGGACCACTTGGGGGTCTTTTTGATGTATATAGCATGTCTATTAACTATATAATATAAGAATACAAAGTGACATGGTAGATGTCAAACTAATTAACAAAGAGTTAAAACTAAAAGGTAAGGTTAATATAATGACCCAAACCTGTCTAAATTATATTGGTTGAATGGATTTATACCCATACTAAACTTATAATTTTAATAATCCACTTTGGAGCCATTAGAAACCAAATATGAATTTATTATCAATTAAAAATTTAAGTTTTTCCTAAAAAGACCCTCCTCCCCCTTATAAAAGAACACCACTTCTAACCAATTCCTCACACCTACAAGGCTCATCTAAAATCTACCCAATTAAGATCCCTACATCCCTCTTCTACTCCTAGAAGACTTAAATTAGGAAGAAGGCACTTCAAGAGTCATTTTTGGTTCAAACCAAAAAGAGTTACCCAAATTAAAGGTAATGATTTCTTAGCTTCTTTCCTTTTATTTTACTTCTCCAACCCATAAACTCTTCATATTATTTTCTTTTGTAACAAAAAAAGTATCCTAAATATACTATAATATTTTTATGAGAAGTAATTGAGCTAAACTTACACACACATCTATCTAATGGCTGAAGAACATAATGTTTCCGTGGATGGAAACCAAATGCCTCACGAAACGATGATTGTTCAATTATCTCCTACCACCTCTCATGGTGGCCATTATGTTGGAACTATAATTAAATATGATATTAATGATATTTATTTTATATATAAGATTATTTAATTCCATTTTATATCATACCATTATTTGTTTCACATTGTATATATATACGATAATATCATTTGAGGAAGTGCAGACTACCACCCCCTCAATGTGATATGACTCGTTCATACCATACATGGAATGTATAAAGGATGGTATTAATGAAATTATGTAACACATATAAGATATTATATGATAATGGAATAATAATATACCTATGTGTCATTTGGTTTTTATTCCTTTTAAAATGAAAAATGAAATGGAAGTAGCGTTCGAGCGTACGTACGGACTACCGTCTCCACGAACGTGATGTGATTCATTCCCAATCGTATCCATTAAAGTATAATTATCATTTTATGAATAAAAATAATGTTTATTGAATTGATATAATTCTATATATGAGTAATAAACAACCTATCCATATCAAACACGGCATATGTAACAAAACATATAAAATAAAAAGAGTAAGTTAACAACCAAAACGATGATAATACTAAGATATTATTAAAAAAGAAATGTTAAAAGATCATATATGATATCATATTAATGAAAATTATTCTTGAATAATTTAATAACAATAATTTAGCCATTATACAGGAGGTTATCCTACCCTCGAAAAAGGAAGAGTACAAGGTAAGGGGTTTTCATATCACTCCTTATTCCCGTGAGATTCATTCCATATTTCCACTATTACCTTATGTGTGGTGTATATACTACCCATAATTGTATTCTTTGTGTAATAAAATTTAATTTAAGTGTATTTAAATATTCATTGTATGATACCTCTTTCATGGGGTGTATGTTTCTTAAGTTACCAAATTGGTAAGGGTTAATTCCTCAATCTCATTAATATTCAAGATTGTTAATGTGTAAGTATTTACTGGGACATTTTTATCATCCATGTCAATTTTTCATAAAAACGATTTCAAAATGAATATTTTAACAATTTTTGAAAGGTACTATTTACCAATATCATAATTTTAAATGTTTTAATGATTTATCTTTCTAAATCTTTTCAATTAATGCATATGTTTTCAAAATGATTTTAAGGATTTATTTATATGGACATGAATGTTTTGAAATGATAATTCTTTTGAAAAGTTTCAAAGTTGTATGGGACACTTTGATTCAAAAATCTCTTTTAAATTACATCCTTTATAAATGTGTGACTTATAAATGATTTTACAAAAATGGTATTTCTCTCAAAAACATTTACTCATCATTTTCAACTATGTCAGCATCCTTTACTAGATATTATTTTTGATTGAAGTTGATTTTTTATAATACAATATTCCACATTTTATTGAATGAGTTATGATATTTTTGACTGTGGATGTTCTATTTTTATACCATTCATGGTTTATGGTTAAAGTATTGACATTTCGTATGCTAGTTCTAATACGAATGTTTATGTTATGTTTCAACCTTTTCATATAAGGAATGTATTGGACATAGTAAGTGACGGGTAGAGCCCCCTATAGATCCTCGATGCATCGATAGGTCTCGTGAGACAACTAGAGCTGCGGAATTGGCCGATGACCTTTCCCAATTTGATAAATGGTTTTGGACGAGGCCTTAATAATTATTAGACGTCTTGGTCGAGGCCTTGAAAAAATTCTTTAGAATGTCTGGCATTATACATTACCTCATTATGAAAATAATATTGATGGTTCATGTGGTCATTAATCTAGTAGAATACCCATGATTATGTTTTATTATGGCCTTATTTACTCAGTTCATATTCCTTCCATAAAAGTATTCAGGTTTATTATTGGTAAAGGAATTGGTTTCAATTATTCACCATACTTAATATTTAGGTTATCTTCCAATGTATTGATTACCCTTACTGAGCATTTGAGCTCAACCCGTTCTAGGTTTTATTTTTCCTAGGATTCCAAGAAGTGCATAATGATTGATATACAGGGTTAAGCTAAGAGAATAATTGAGTTTATAAAGGATTACTTATGTTGTGTTGTATGTTATAATGTATAATGTAACATTCATGTATGTAATCTATTTTCCACGACTTCTAAACTGATCGGTCCTATGGGACATGATTCGTTGTAATCATGACAATGTATTAAAATAATGTAGGTAACTGGGGTCAGGGCATTACAGTTGGTATTAGAGGAATTTTAGCAATAACCTTGGAATCTAGATTTAGATAAACTATGATTAGAGAACATAGACCTAAGATGGACTTTGAGGATTAGAATAGAAGATCTTCCTAGAATTTTGGTATTGTAGAGATTTTGTGAGTTTTCCAAGCAATACATACATGTCTGGATACAAGTAGGTAGAGGCGGCTCTGGCACAGATGTACCTAGGGGTAAAACATGAAAACACCGCTTTGAGCAAGACTCGAACAGGAACTGGTGCACAACAACAGGCCTTGCTGCACTCTTGCTTACGACACTCCTGGGGGGATATGTAGAGGATAATTCTCATTTTCATTACAAACCACTATGAAGGGATTATGAGTATATACCTCCTCAAGAATTGTTTTGTGATTATGGATTATATCTATAAACTATTCAATTTGCGTTATGTATTTTACATGTTTGGAATTATGAATTGTGATTCATAAGCTAACATAGTGTATTCCATTTTACAAAAATGGAACCTAATAGAAGGAATGTGAACTCCAGCAATATGTATGATCCAAAGAGTAAGAAGTATCATATCATTCATAGTATTAAGCCAACATTTAGAAGGGAAGTAGTCTCCCATGTATTTTCAACAAATAAAGAAATAATATCATGTGTTAATAAGATAAGTAAAGAATTATATGAGTCATATGGATTTGAAGAGAAGAAAGATAAGAAAAGTATGGAATAGAGAAAGATGGATAAAGGGAAGAGTGAAAAGAAGGATTTTAACATATGAGATATCTGTAGAAAGAATCACCATGGTAAATGCTTGAAGGGAATGGGAGTTTGTTACAGGTATGGAGAAAAAGGACACCAAGTACGTGATTGCAAGGGTAAGAAAAAAATTCAAATGTACAATGCTTCATCCGCAAGGCGTTGGGACACTACGTGAATCAATGTCTCAGTCATCAGAGTATAACATAAATGATGCTATTGGATAATAATCATGTTATGATACAACCTCATGTAACGAGTAATGACTAGTGTTCATATGTTGTTAATGTAGAATTATTTCATTTGATTGTTGTATCAATAATATACTGGTTATATGAATTATGGAGATAAATAAAGATTGTATTACAGTATTATTTTATTGAGGATTTGAGATTATATGGTTCTATGAAAAGTGAAATAATAGTAGGCTACACTTTTTGGAAAAAACAATGGTGATGGAAATGTAATCCTTAACATCGTCCTGATAATGAGATAGTGATTTTGGAATAAGAGATGGTTTATTTGGATAAATTATATTGGATATTCTTGACTTCCTTGAAACTGATTAATGATTTGTATATTCCATCATTTTTGGAGTTTACAACATTTTTGGATAGAAGGAGTATATCCAGTATTCTATAAGGAATAAGGGAGCATGAATGAAATCATTAAGGTTATATGGTAATTTAGGATGTTGGGGTGTTTTAATAGAATACAAGATGAAGGCGTTCACATGTTATTACCTAGAAAAAGGATCATAATTATGTTTAACATTTTTTTAAATTTTGGACTAAGAGTTTTGATATAAGTATTTTGGATAAGTCTAAAGGTTGGAATGGATTAAGTTTGAAATTGGATATTATTGTTAAATTTATTTTTGGAATTTTATAAAAGGACAACACGCAGACCGTGTGACAACCTGTTGCATCGGAAAAAGTTGCGGGAATCGAACACACAACCATAGTGAGATTGGGATTTATCACCTACCACTGGACTACATGATGTTCCAGGATGGTATAATTTAGTTTCTTTTTTTAAAGGGTCTGATATGTGAATTATAAATTCATTATATTTTTAACCCTATACGATTAGGATAAATAGAGTATTTTTTAGTTGTATTATGTTTTGGGGTGAAAGATGAGTTTTTGGTAGAAATTTATTAATGGATAAAACTATAATTATAAATTAAGTATATCTCCTTATGATCTTAGAAAATATCATAAATAAATTCCTCAATATTAAGAAAAGTAACTTAGAATAAAATTGTTTTCATAGATGGTACCTTAGATCATCACAAATTTATAGCTTTGTGATTGTTGTCCTTTTCATATCCATGTTCTATACCACTCTCCATAATATATTTCTGGTTATATTTCTCTTCCATATCCATGTTTTTTTGCATGGAACCCTTGTACATGATATTTTCAGTAACCTTCAAACCTACCACTCTTTATTTTAAATATATGCCTCATTAATCCATTTTTCGATGTGGGATTTCAACTAAGATATTTTGAAATGTCAACCCCAAATTTCCAATACCAAGAATAAATTAAAATTATGCAATTTATTGAATGAGGGGATAATGTAACACCCAAATATTCCATAGTATGCTTCTTTTTGAATAATACAGTAAAATGTGTTGTACGCATCTTTGAGTTCTAACACACACCATAACCAATCAAACTAGCTGTTATGAATAGTAATACCCACTTTGTGAAATTTTATACATTTTATCTTTCAAAATGGACTTAATTTTTGGATTCAAAATATCAAAATTAGCTTAGGGTTAATTTTTGGTACTTTTCTATTAAATTTCACATTTTGATGAACAGTAAAAAGTAGTAAAATTTAATTAAAAACAACTTTTTTAATCAAAATAATTAATAGGTTCAAATTTTCAATTTGAGTCATTTTAAATTATATTTAGAACATAATTTTACCATTTTATCCAATGTTGGTAATTTTACATAATTTCACATTTAAACTGGACATAAACAATTGTTAATCTGTTGATAGTTATTATCTCTTAAAAACACACTTTTTTGTTTTAACAACAGGAATTAATTTTAAATTAATTTCTTCCACTTCTGTGTTTTGAATTTATAAATATGGATTCCATATATGAAATCATGAGATCCAAATTTTGTAAATAGTTAACATTTATTTTTAGACATTTCGAATAATTATTTCGGTAAATATTTTTTTTACCATGGTTAAAGGGTAAATCCTATAAATAAGGGTAAAAAATAATATTATAATAATATTAATTTACCCTAAAACGTATCCTAACAAAAATGGTTGATACATGTCCAACCATGGGCATATTTGTCTCGATTTTGGGACCCCATAGAGCCACTTGTAGGTGATAAGGACACTTTATATTAATTAAGTTAAAGTAAACACAAAAATGACATAAGCATATATCTTTTAGAAAAAAAAAATTTACATAGGGTTATATATGTTATCTTTTCAACTATAAATATTAATTACAAAGATAAAAATATTTCCTAGATAATTGTATTTTATTTACAATTTTCATACATTTAATAATTAAATTTATTTATGAAACAATAATGATGTAGTATTTCCTTTATTAATGAAAAAATTAAACAATTGGTATTATAAAATTTTAAAATAAATATAATTTGAAATTTTTTGTGACATAGAATAATTATATTGGTTAATATGACATGTTAGTATTGATGAAATGAATTTGGTTCGAATTAATAAATTTTTTATGACTTTAACAAAAATCAATTATTGACTAGTGTCAAAATTGACATAAATGAGTTTTTTAAAAATATTATATTACTAATTGATATTCTATTACTAAAAAACTAAGGTTTTGACAAAGGACTTATATAATGATAGGTGTATAATTAATGGACCACTTGGGGGTCTCTTGGATGTATATAGTAAGTTTAATAACTATATAATACAAAAATACAAAGTCACATGGTATATGTAAAACTAATTAACTAAGAGTTAACTCTAAAAGATAAGGTTAATATAATCACCCACAACCTATCTAATATATATTGGTTGAAAGGATTTAGACCCATAACCATATTATAATTTTAATAATACACTTTTGAGTCATTAGAAACCGAATATTTATTTATTATAAATTAATACTTTATTTTCTTCCTAAAGAGCCCCTCCTCCCCCTTATAAAAGGACACCACTTATAACCAATTCCTCACACCTCTCAAGACATATGGCTCGTCCAAAATATGAACAATTAAGCTCTATACATCCATATACTACTATTAGATTCCTTAACTCAGGCATATGTCACTTAAAGATTCTTTTTTGGTTCAAACCAAATGGAGTTAACCCAATTAAAGGTAATGATTTCTCTTAGCTTCTTTTCATTTATTTTACTTCTCCAACCCCTAAAATCATCTTATTATTTTCTTTTGTATCCAAAACAGTATCCTAAATATTCTAGGATATTTTTATGAGAATTATTCTAACTACACTTACACACACATCCATATAATGGTTGAAGAACATAATGTTCTTATGGATGGCAACCAAACGCCTCACGAACCGATGATTGTTCAATTATATCCTTCCACCTCTCATGGTGGCCGTTATGATGGAACTATAATTAAATATGATATTAATGATAATTATTTTATATATAATCTTATTTAAATCCATTTTATATCATACCATTATTCGTTTCATGTTGTATATATATATATATGATAATTTCATTTGAGGAAGTGCGGACTACCACCCCCTCATAGTGACATGACTCATTCATACCATACATGGAACGTACAAGGATGGTATTAATGAAGTTAAGTAACACATATAAGATATTATATTATACTGTAATAATAATATACCAATGTATCATTTGGATTTTATTCCATTTAAAATGTAAAATGAAATGTATGTAGCGTTCGAGCGTACGTACGGACTACCTTCTCCACGAACGCGATGAGATTCATTCCCCATCGTATCCATTCAAGTATAATTATAATTTTATGATTAAAAATAATGTTTAATGAATTTATATCATTCTGTATATGAATAATATACAACCTATCCATAACAAACACAACTTATGTAATAAAACATATAAAATAAAATGAGTAAGTTAACACCCAAAAGGACGATAATAGTAATATATTATTAACAAAGCAATGTTAAAAGATCATATATGATATCATATTAATTTTTATTATTCTTGTATAATTTAATAACAATCATTTAACCATTATACAGGAGGTTAAACTACCCTCAACAAAGGAAAAGTACAAGGTAAGGGGTTTTCATCTCACCCCTTATTCCAGTGAGATTCATGCCATATTTCCACTATTACCTTCTGTGTGGTGTGTGTACTACCCATAATTGGATTATTTGTGTAATAAACTTTAATATATGTGTATTTACAAATTCATTGTATGATACCTCTTCCATTGGGTGTATTTTTCGTACATTACCAAATTGGTAAGGGTTAATTCCTCAATCTCATTATTATCCGAGATTGTTTATGTGTAAGTATTTACTAGGACATTTTTCGCATCCACGTACATTTTTCATAAAAATGATTTCAAAATGAATATTTTAAGTATTTTTGAAATTTAATATTTATCAAGATCATAATTTTAAATGTTTTAAATATTTATTTTTCTAAATGTTTTTAATTAATGTCCATGTTTTCCAAATGATTTAAAAGATTTATTTATATGGACATGAATGTTTTGAAATGATAATTACTTTCAAAACATTCAAAGTGGTATGGAAAACTTTGATTAAAAAATCTATTTTATATTACTTCCTTTATATATGTGTGACTTTCAAATGACTTTACGAAACAGTTATTTCTCTCAAAAAGTTCTACTCATCATTTTCAACTATGTCAACATCCTTTACTGGATATTATTTTTGATTGAGGTTGTTGTATTATAATATAATATTCCATATTGTATTTAATGATTTATGATATATTTTACTATGGATGTTCTATTTTAATACCATTCATGGTTTATGGTTCAATTATTGACATTTCGTATGCTAGTTCTAACATGAATGTTTATATTATGTTTCAACCTTTTCATATGAGGAATGTATTGGACATAGTAAGTGATGGGTGAAGCCCGCTATAGGTTCTAGATGCATTGGTAGGTCTCATGAGACAACTAGATGTGGAATTGGCCGAGGCCCTTTCCCAATTTTATATATGATTTTGGACGAGGCCTTAATCATTTTTCGACATCTTGGCCGAGGCCTTGACAAAATGTTTTAGAGTGTCTGGCATTATACATTCCCTCATTATGAAAATAATATTGATGGTTAATGTGGTCCTTATTCTAGTATAATACCCATGATTATGTTTTATTATAGCATTATATACTCATCTCATATTCCGGCCATAAAAGTATTCATGTTTTTTATTGGTAAAGGCATTGGTTTAAATTATTCACCATGATTAATATTTATGTAATCTTCCACTGTATTTCTTACCCTTACTAAGAGTTTGATCTCACTTCTTTCTATGTTTTAACTTTACTAGGATTCCAAGAAGTGCATTTTGATTGATATGCAGGGTTGTGCTAAATGAATAATGGAGTTCATAAAGGATTAATTATGTTTTGTTTTATGTTATAAAGTATAATGTAACATTCATGTATGTAATCTATTTTCCAAGACTGCTAAACTAATCGGTCCTTCGGGACCTGATTCCTTTTAATCATGCCAATGTATTAAAATAATGCATCGACTCTGGGTAACTGGGGTCGGGGAGTTACAGTACCGTTCATACTTACTTGTCAACTCGGCATAGTAAGGCATTGGTAGCATGGATCAATGGTACATGCAGTATATATGGTTGATTCATTGATTGTCCTTATTGAATCATACCACCATTTCTATGTATATATATATATATATATATATATTCTTATCTGACTGCGGTATGACTTGATAATTGTCGGGATGCCTCTGATGAAAACCAATCAGGATACTAGTTCTAGATCATGATGATGAACTGATGAGCAATGATGCCCAATACATGTTCCATAAAATGATATTCATCCTCTATCTGGGATGATAGAAGAACCTCTACATGTTGAGTGGATGATCATCCCAGCAGATCGGGATGATGATGCACGCTAGTTTAGATTGCTCCGTAAGTTCTAGCGTCAGAGGCTGCTGAGGTTCCATAGTGAGAAAAATCCCTAGTAATTAGAGGATTGGATATATCCTTTGGTCCATGTCTTCAAAATTATTCTTACCCCAATGGATCGGGCGGTTACTTTGAAGGATATCCTCTTCCATCGTGCAGTTTGTTTCTAGTGGAACCCTGTTACGTAGATTCATGATGAGTTGATACACTTGTTTCCTGAAATACAATAGTTGTTTCATGAGGAGTAATACCACTCTTGTATGTAGTCGATTTATTTTCATGATATTATATGGCTTCATCATGGAGGGTTTGAATTGAATAAGTCTGATAGAGGATTAGAAACCTTACTTGGTACTCCCGTATCATGATATGGGATGACTACTTCCTAGAACATAGGTTTGATTTTCACCTACCTATAGGGATTTATACTAATGTGGTTAAATTTTTAATCACCATATATTATTGGCTACCTAAGGGGGCACCTATAATAGATAGATTTATTTTAATAGGGATACATGAATGTTGGATATAAAAGTGTATTCCACAGGGTTGAGTCTTTTGCTGAAGATGGTGGATGCCTGGTGGAAAAATCTTGACATTGGATAACTCCATGAGATCAAACATATTCGCATGGTCAGGGTAAGCACAAAGGTTTGGTGTGTCTCAGATAAGTTGGTTATTTTCTTGTGATGGGAGAGGTCTCATAATGATAGATTGCACGATGAGATATGATGAGTTTCATGTGAAGGTAGTTGGTGGAATTCCATGATAGACACAACATAGTGATCTAGGATCTCCCAAATGGGGAAAAATTCATTGGCAAGGAGGAAAATCTTTTGAAGGAGAATTTACAGATATGGTTGGTGGATGATGTTATGATATCCTTCCACCACCACCACCACCAGAAAACCCATGCTAGGATAAGAGAAATAGCGGTCGAGGTTTTTGATAGTTTCAGGTTGTGGAGGCTTATGACCCTACATCGCATGAGATGATTAAAGGTATGATATGTGTTTATTGAACTATTGATTTCGTATTAGTATACATGTGTTCTAGTTATTCATTTATATCTATACTATTGGTGCAATATTTGAAGCACCCATTTGAAGAAAAATACTAAATCCTTCAACTAGTGGTTCCTACATGGAATGATTATTCCGTAACATTAATCTGCTGGTATTGAAAGCTATCACATGGTGGAGAGAAGTTCACAATGGAAATTTTGGTTTTTATGATTTAACCCTTTGACATCATCTTGGTTATGGATTGGTTGTCCATGATTTGAGTCTAGATTGACTATCACTTTTGATGATTCAGATTCATATGCATTGATTAGACGATTCTCACCTTTAAAGGTGAGAGAGAACACATGGTGGGAGGAGTGTGTTTTGTGAGAAAGTGGTTGCATCCCATTACCCATTAGTTGGAGAGTATATAACTTTTTTGTTGTAGGATCTTCAAAAGTATAGATTTATTCAATTCCTGAGGATTATATGGAAGTATTATCTAAGGGAATTGTATGAATAACTCAACTATAGGATATGTATATTTTTATAAATTCTTATTGTGGAATTGCTCTGATATCGATTATGGCATATCATACGGCCCCTACTAAGCATTGGGAGATATAGTTGTATTTAGAGAACATTCAAGAGAAGGGATTATTTAGGCATAATATGTCCTCCTAGTATGTTCTAGTGTTGTTCTTGAGATATACGAATGGGATCTTACAACATTACATGGAAAATATTTACATTAACTAGGCTATGATAATGAACAAGTACACCTTACTAAGGATTGACAACATCTTATACCTACATCGATGTATGATATTGTAACACCCGATATTTTAAGAGAAATATTTTGTTTTTGTATGTTATATGCATCACCAAAGGAATATTTCACTACACACTAGATTGTCTTGGCTTGTGCTACATGCAAGATCCACCTTCTTCAATAGCTTGCATTGTATGCAATACCGAGTTTCACTAAACAACGATATGTTATTAAAATATTATATAAACTAGCCATTATGAATATTAATACCCACTTTTTGAAATTTTATAAATTTTACCTTTCAAAATGGACTTCATTTTTGGATTTGAAATGTCGAAATTAGCCTAGGGTGAATTTTTGGTATTTTTCTGAAAACTTTCAATTTTTGATGAATAGTGAAAACACTAAGTTATTGGTTAAAACCGACTTTTTAAATAATAATTTATTTTATTTAAATTTATTTTAGGTAAAAATAGATACATAATACCTATATATGTCTAATTTAATTCTTTGAAGTCATTTTATAATAATACAGATATATAAAAACTTTATTGATCTTTTTACCGTCTTTTACCCACCACCTAGGAGCATTTGTAATTGTTCATAAAACCTAATTTTACAGCTTCTGTGAGTTGAATTTTGAAAATCGGAGAGGTATAGTTAATATAAAAGAGTAAAATGTGGTTTAATAAGATAAAAATAATTTTTGATGAATAATAACTTTTTACTTTTATTTACCCCAATTAAAAGTAAATAGGGTAATTGAGGGTAAAAATGATAATATTATTACCCTAAAACCAGTCCTAATTCTATTGGATAAGTTTAATTCGACAAAAAAAACCTTAGGATAAAATATTACCCTCTAGGACAACTAGGATTAGATTAGGACACTTATTATTATTTTATTTAAAGAAGAGTTAAAAGAGTCAAAATCAGAGTTTAATATCCAAAACATTTTTTATATAGGGTTATACATAAGATAAATTAAACTTTAATTATTAATTAGAAAGATAAAAATATTTACAACACAATGGAATTTTATCTATAATTTTTAGACATTAAATAATTTAATTTATTTATGACACAATGATGAGGCAGTATTTACCTTTTTAATGAAATATTAACATAATTGATATTATAAATACACAAATAAATGAAATTTGAGTCTTTTTATGAATTACAAAAATTTTATAGGTTAATATAACATGTTATTATTGATTTAAATAACTTTTTTCGAACTAATCACACTGTTATGATTATCAATAAAACAATTACAAATAGTGTCAATATTGACATAAAATAGTTTTTAAAACTAATATTATATTATTAATTGTTATTCTATTCCTAAAAATCTAATGTTCAGCAAAATGACTAAGATAAAGTTATATATATTAATAACGATCCACTTGGGGTTCGTTTGTCTTGTTATAGTATGTTGATTAACCATATCGTGTAAGAAAACAAGAAGACACAGTAAAAGTTAAATTATTTAACATTGAGTAAAATCAAAATGAAAAGGTTAAAATAGTAACCTAAACATATCTAAAACCTATTGGTTGAGAGTATATAGTCCCATACAAACATTAGATTCAAAATAAATCAATTTTGAGCTATTATTAACCAAATATGACTTTATTATAAAATAATATTTTAAGTTTTTCCTAAGGTTCCCCTCTCCTCCCTTATAAAAGGGGAACCTCCTCCCTCTCATCTTTTCACAATTTTGATCTTTTAAGCTCGTACAAACCCTGACCATTTCCCTTTTCAACATCCCTAGATACATAGTAGAGGTCATGGTATTCTTTGAAGACCAAATTTAGTGCCCTAAGAAGAGGTTAAGAAAAGGCACATCAAAGAAGAGGTAATATCCTTTAACGATCCTTTCCAATTTATTTCTTCTTCTACTTCTTCTTCATTATATGTTTCATCATAAATTAATAACATCAGTATCAATCATATACTTAAATGTTATTATATATATGAAACAACCCTATTTCACCTTCTATCCATCCTACAGAAAATGAAATCACCGCACGTGCGTACGTATAGAATACCGTCTCCATGTCGTGGTGTAATCTATTTTTCTAAAACCATCTTACATGGATGGGTATAATGGTGTAACGAAAAACCATATATGGTTATTATAACTTGATAATAATTATGAGACATATCATCATCCACTCCAATACCATTCAATAATTATCGGAATGATATTTTCGCTCCTGCGTACGTACGGTCTACCGTCTCCATGATGTGATGCGACTCGTTCAACATTATATTTATTGAATAATGATTATATAAATGAATTGAATGAATAAATATGATATATATTATACTAATAACATTTTCCAAATGATGTATCTATAACCTAAAAATAATAATAAGAATTTATTCGATAAAACACGCATAAGAACATAAAGCAATGAACACCCGAATAACAAGTAGCAATGAAATATTACTAATAAGAAGATAAGAATACGACCATATATGATATCATAAAAATGAATCTGATTCTTTAATAAGTCAATGAAATTATTTAAATCATTATACAAGAGGTTCAGATACGTACGAAGCATATCATATCTAAGGAAAGGGAAAATATCTCAATCTCATTTTTATCCGCGATTGTTTATACCTCAAAATTTAGTGGGGAATATTTATCATCCACATCCATGTTTCCTCAATATGTAATATTATTTCTATCCTCATACAATTTTTTAAATCCTATTTTACCCATTGGTGAGTTTTTTAGTAAAAGATATGAAAGTAATCTTATGTTGTTTTTAGTATGAGGTACTTTTTGACTTTTTCGGGAAAAGTACGAGAAGAATGTTTTTTTAACTTATAGGGAATGAATGGATTTTTATGTTTTCATAGGACATTATTTCCATGAAGCTTCCTTTACATGTTTTCAAGTTTATTTTTAATCAAAATCTTTTATTTTAAAATTTTATGATATGTTAAGAAAGGGAAAATGTTTTTGAAGTAGAAAAGATATTTTCCTCAAGAATGGAGTTTAAGTGTTTTATCAAAATTATTTTCCATATAAGATAATTTAGGGTTCTGTTTCTATCCCTATTTTTACATTTATTTGACTATGTTATGATGGAATTGTTTTTATGATGTCCTTTTATCATATATAGATTATGTTATGATGGAATAATGTTTAAGAATCTAATTTTTATTACATGGGTTATGCTATGATTTATTATTTTGTGGAAAAAATAAGAATGGTTTCATTATTAGATGGGTGGGACCTATATCTCCCTCTAATGGATTGGGAAAAGTTTTATTTCTCATGAGATAGACATAGCTGGAACGACAGGTTAATCCGGTCTAGTGATACAGGACTAAAACGATGAGTGAACTCGGTTCAAAAAATGACTTTGTCCTCAAGGATAGCCTTGGTAATGAGTCATGACTTATAATAAATGATTATCTATGATTATGTTTGAATTCCACAAAGTTTCATGTTTAATATTATGACTATTTCTATTACATTTCACTATTACGATTTATCCCTTGTCATGATATTATGATCTCTTTTACAGGATAATATATTCAAAATGATATGTTCTTATGAATATGTTATTATTGATATTTTTTTCTACCCTTACTAAGAATTTGAGCTCACCCTTTTGTATGTTTTCTTTTCCCCAGGTTAGGAATAAGGTTATTAAGTAATATATGCTAAAAGGGACTATAAATATGATGAAATAATTTAGAGACAATGTAGCTGCTTTATGAACCAGTTGTTTATGTTTCCCAGTTTCTAAAGACACTATACCTATACAGTCCTTTCATGGTTTTTTATATGTTCTAATAAGTTTGATTCAATTTTGAAGTAATAATAATGTATGTAATCTATGGGTAGTTATAGTTGGTATCAGAGGGAGGTTATAGTCAACCATTGGAAATGAGGATGTGAAAGCCTTAGTAAGAACCCTAAGGATATGTCTAAGAATAGAACACAATATTAGTGTTTTAGAAATTCGCATGAGTAACCTATGATATTATATAAAGTGTAAAATTTTATTATTGATTATATTGTGTTCCTGTTATAATTAATGTTTCTCACACTATTCTTGGTTGTTTTAGTCATTGGATGGAACCTGAAGGAACCCTGTTAATGAGGAATGTGATGGGAAACACAACGATTATCCCCATAATCAACCAAACATTATGGGAGATGAAATAAAAAATCTTGTTTCCATGGTCACACAACATTCTCAAGCTATAAATCATGCAGGACATCCAAACGAGCAATGGAATGAGAAATATTCTGTTGAATCCTTCATGAGGAAGTGTCTAATCTCATTCAGTTGGTCTACTGATCCATTAGTGATTGAAAAATGGATCAGTACCACTGAAAAGATATTTTCAGTTCTACAATGTTCTGAACATGATAAAGTCATCTTAGCAGTATATTGTTGGGAAGGTGAAGATGATCAATGGTGGAATATTACCAAGAATACGAGGAAAAGAGACGAAATTGAGTCCTTGGAATGGTACAAGTTCAATTACTTATTTTTCAATAAGTACATCGCTAGTATTCTTTGAACAAATATGGAGAAGGGGTTTATTTAACTAAAACAAAAGGATGATGAATCTGTTGGTACCTACGAAGAAAAGTTTACAAGAATTTCAAGGTACAGTTCTGGGATTATTATCCAACCTGGGAGTAAGATCGATCAATTCTTTAATGTCTTAAAACCAAGTCTCTGAAGGGAATTATCCATAAGGTACTTCAATATCTATGAGGAAATTGTTCGTTGTGATCTCAAGGTTGACATGGAAATTAGAGTAAGCCATCAGTCATATGGGGTTGATAAGAAGAGTAAAATGGAATTAAAATGGAAATATAAAGAGCACACTGAAAAAAAAGATGAGTTTTCCCTTATTCTCAATGTGTGGAAAGAAATATGGAGGGATTTGTCTTAAAGGGACATGTAAATGATTCAAATGTAGAAAATAAGGTCATCAGGAATTTTAATGCTACAATGATTGGAATAAGATGTCTAGTTATGCGAACAATGAAAATGCTACAAAGAATTCACCTCAAACACATCAATGTTACAAGAGCAAGGAAATATGGAATTAATCTAATCAATGCCCTAATCCAATGGTTGTTGATGATGATCGATGTCAACAAACTCTTAAGGCCAAATAAAAAGGAAAGTCACATGAAATTTCTGTTGGATATGTGGAGTACGATAACGAAGTGGTGACAAGTACACTTACCATCCACTCTAATGTAGAAAATGTTTTATTTCATTATGGATCCACCCACTCTTTTATTTCTAAAAAATGTTATATGGGTATCACTATATTACCTCAAAAATTAGATTTTGAGTTAGCTGTGACAACCCCTAATGGCACAACAGTCACATCAACAGTTTACAATTCTTCCCCAATTGAAGATTGTGGGAAAGTTCTTCCTACAAATCTTTTGATCCTTCCTATAGTGGAATTTGATGTGATTCTTGGCATGGATTCTATTTCATTATATGGAGCTCATATTAATTTCCAATGTATGGAAGACACATTTCATATTACTGACCAATCAACAATCATTTATCGATGCAAGGATGAATATAACATTCCTGTGGAAATTTCATCCATCTTATGGGTCTTGATTCCAATAAATGAAGGTTATTTATCTCAAATGGTTAGAGAGAAACTCACAATTAAGAATACACCCATTGTACGAGAGTTTTATGATGTCTTTCTGGAGGAATTGATAGGGCTTCCACCAAATCGTGAAGTTGAGTTTTCAATAGAACTCATACTAGATGCTTTACCTATTTTAAAGATACCTTATAGAATGGCACCAATTGAGTTGTAGGAATTGAAGAAACAACTCTAAGAGAATCTTGATAAGTGATTCATACGCCCTAGTGCATCACCATGGAGAGCACCTATTCTATTTGTTAGGAATAAAGATGGATCAATGAGACTCTACATTGATTATCAAGAACATAAATTGATCACTATCAAGAACAAATATCCTCTCCCACGCATTGATGACTTATTTGACCAACTACGTGGAGCACAATACTTTTCCATGATTGATCTTTGTTCGGGGTATCATCAATTAGGGGTCAAAAGGGAGGATATACCAAAGACAACATTCTATACAAGGTATGAGCAATATGAATTTGTAGTGATGCCATTTGGTCTTACTAATTCCCCTACTATCTTCATGGATCTAATAAATAGAGTCTTTAGAAAATATCTTGGTCAGTTTGTGGTAGTCTTTATAGACAATATTCTTGTTTATTCAAAGAGCAAGGAAAAACATGAAGATCACTTGAAAATTGTATTGAAGTCCCTATGAAAGGAAAATCATTATTCCAAATTTACCAAGTGTGAATTTTGGCTTCAAAAAGATTCATTTTTGGGTCACATAATCTCAAAAAAGAGGATATTCGTGGATCCAGGAAAAATAGAGGTTATCAAAAGATGGTCAAGACCAACAATAGTAAATGAGATCCTATGTTTTCATGGTTTGGCAGCATATTATCGATGTTTTTTGATAGATTTTTCACAATTATCTAATCCACTCACAAGGCTGACTTGAAAATGATTTATGTTCATTTGGATGGAGGAGTGTGAAGAGAATTTCAAGGAGTTAGAAAAAATATTATCTAGTGCACCCGTGCTCACACAACCTTGTAGTGGAGAAAGGTTTGTGATCTACAGTGATTCATCCTAGAATGTATTGGTGTGTGTTCTCATGCAAAACGATATGGTGATAGCTTATGCCTCACGAAAATTGAAATTACATGAGAAAAATCACCCAACTCATGATTTGGAGTTTTCTGTGATAATCTTTGAATTAAATATTTGGTGGCATTATCTTTATGGTGAAAGGTGTTATATTTATACTGATCATAAAAGTTTAATGTCTATTTCATAGAAAAGGAGCTGAATATGCACCAAAAAAGATGGTAGGAGCTGATTAAGGATTATGAAAGCTCAATTCATTACCACCTTGGGAAAGAAAACAAGGTGGCAGACACATTAAGTCGACAAGACCATGCTAGCTTATCCATGATGAGGATCACAAAAGATCAAATATTTATGGATTTACAAAGGATGGATCTTGGAATTATAATGGAAGGGAAAAATTCTTATGTTTCTCAAATGAATGTTCAAACATATATACACGTGAATATTAAAGAGGCACATAAAGAAGATGTAAAGTTACAAAAGAAGTTGAGAAATGTTCCTGAATACTACATTGATTGTGATGTAATAATAAGGTTCAGGTATCAAGTTTGTGTTCCTCCCACCCCAGAATTAAAGAAGGAAATATAGGATGAAGCTCATAGTTCTTCATTCTATTTTCACTCTAGAAGCACGAAGATGTATAGAGACCTGAAAGGGTACTTCTGGTGGGATGGAATGAAAAGAGATGTTGTTGAATATGTCTCTCGATGCTTGGTTTTTCAACAAGTTAAAGCTCAGAGACATAAGTCTAAGGGGATGTCACAACCATTACCCATACCAAAATGGAAATGGGAAAACATCATTATGGAATTTGTCACTGGACTTCCTAAAACATCCAAAGGCAATAATGCTATCACTGTTATAGTTATCGTCTTATGAAGTTGGCACACTTCATTGCTATTAGAGAAGATTTTTCTCTTGATCAAATTTCCAAGATATATATAAAGGAAGTGGTAAGATTGCATGCAGTACCACATTCCATTATATCCGATTGGGATCTAAGGCTTACCACGATGTTTTGGCGAAGTCATCAGCAAACTCTAGATAAAGAGTTGAGTTTCAGCACTACTTATCATCTTCAGACAGACAATCAGTCAGAGAGGACAATTCAAACTCTAGAAGACATGTTGAGAGCTTGTTCTATGGATTTCAATGGTGGTTGGGATCAACTCCTACCTTTGGTGGAATTTTCATATAACAATATCTTTCACTCTAGTATTCAGATGGCTCCTTATAAAGCTCTATATGGAAAGAAATGTAGAAATACAACTTACTAGGATGAAGTTGGGGAAGGAAAGCTATTAGGACCTGATCTTATTGATGAGATGGAAGAAAAGGTCAGATCTATTCAAAAATACATAAGAGCATCTTAGTGTCGAGAAAAAATATTTGCTGACAACCGAAGAAAAGACCTAGAGTTTGAAGTGGGTGATAAAGTGTTCTTACGAATATCTCCTTGTAATAGAGTAATGAGACTTGGAAAGAAGGGCAAGCTAAGCCCTCAGTATATTGGTCCATTCGAAATACTGGATCGGGTTGGGAATGTAGATTACCGATTAGCACTTCCACTGAATCTCTCTCATGTTCATGATGTGTTCCATGTATCTCTCCTGAGAAATTACATACCCGATCCTTCACATGTACTCATCACAGAATTTATACCGCCAGATCAAGATCATTCTTATGAAGAACATCCGATAGAGATTCTAAATCATAGCGAAAAAGTCTTACGAAATAATAACACTCGCTTGGTGAAAGTTTTATGGAGGAACCACCAATTAGAAGAAGCTACATGGGAACTTGAGGATATGACGAGGGAAAGGTATCCTCATTTGTTTATTACAAAGTAATGAATTTTGAGGGAGAAATTCATTTTAAGGGCATTAGAATGTAACACCTGATATTTTATGAGAAATATTTTGGTTTTATTTGTTATATGCATCACCAATGGAATATTTCACTACACAAAAGATCTTGCATTGTACGTAATACCGAGTCTCACTAAACAACGATATGTTATGAAAATATTATATCAACTAGCCGTAATGAATAGTAATACACAATTTTTTAAATTTTATAAATTTGATCTTTCAAAATGGACTTCATTTTTGGATTTTCAATGTTGAAATTATCCTAGGGTGAATTTTTGGTATTTTTCTAAAAACTTTCATTTTTTGATGAATAGTGAAAAAACTGAGTTATTGGTTAAAATCAACTTTTTAAATAATCAGTTATTTTATTTAAATTTTTTTTAGGTCAGAATATATACACAATACAAATATAAGTTCAATGAAACTCTATGGAGTTATTTTATAATAATATAGATATATAAAAATTTTATTGAACTTTTTGACCGCCTTTTACCCACCTCCTAGGAGCATTTGTAATTGTACATAAAACATAATTTTACCTCTTTTTTGAGTTGATTTTCGAAAATCTGAGAGACACAGTTAATATCAAGGAGTAAAATGTGATTCAATAAGATAAAAATAATTTTTGGTAAATAGTAACTTTTTACTTTTATTTACCTCGGTTAAAAGTAAATAGGGTAATTGAGGGTAAAAATGATATTATTATTACCCTAATACATGCCATAATTCTATTGTATAAGTGTAATTTTACCAAAACCAACCTTAGGGATAAATTATTACCCTCTAGGTTCACTTGGATTAGATTAGGACACATATTATTATTTTATTTAAAGAAGAGTTAAAAGAGTTAAAATCAATGTTTAATAACTAAAACATTTTTAATATAGGGTTATACATAAGATAAATTTGACTATAAGTATTCATTATAAAGCTAAAAAGAGTTCCTAAATAATTGGATTTTATTTATAATTTTTAGACATTAAATAATAAAATTTATTTATGAAACAATGATGATGCAACAATTACCATATTAATGAAATATTAACATAATTGATATTATAAATACCCAAATAAATGAAATATGAGACAGTTTATGAATTAAAATAATTTTATAGGTTAATATTACATTTTTTTATTTATTTAATTAACTTTTTTAGAACTAATCATGCTGTTATGATTTTTACAAAAATCAATTACCAAATTGAGTCAAAATTGACATAAAATAGTTTTTAAAAAAAATATTATATTATTAATTGTTATTCCATTCCTAAAAATCTAAAGTTCGGCCAAATTACTTAGATAAGGTTATATATATTTATAATGTACCACTTGGGGTTCTTTTTCCTTGTTATAGTATGTTTATTGACCATATAGATTAAGAAAACAAGAAGACACTATAAAAGTTATATTATTTAACTTAGAGTTAAATCTAAATGATAAGGTTAAAATAGTAACCTAAACATTTCTAAAACCAATTGGTTGATAGTATTTCGAACCATCCCCACTTTAGCTTCAAAATAAATTAATTTGGAGCTATTATAAACCGAATATGACTTTATTACAAAATAATAGTTTACGTTTTTTCTATGGTGCCCTTCTCCCCCCTTATAAAAGGGGAACCTCCTCTATCTCCTCTTTACACAATTTTGAGCATTCAAGCTCGGACAACCCCTAATAATTTCCATTATCAACATCCCCATAAACATAGTAGAGGTTCTTGTAGATACCCAAACATTACTTTTGAGGAATACTTAATACATAACAAAAATAGACACACAAGGACCGTAATAGTTTAGTGTCTTTGGAAACTCGGAACGTAATCTTATAATCATGGTGAAATATCTTCAAAATCTACCATAATGATCATCCCCTTTTTGTTTTCTTACCTAAAACCTTTCTTTAAATCCTGGGGAAAAGAAAACATATAAAGGGTGAGCTCAAATTCTCAGTAAGGGTAAGCATAGATAAACTAAAACAAATCATATATATTTGAACTTAAAAACATGAGCATAATGTTTAAACAAAAAAATCTTGGGCAATGACATAAAACATGGAAATATGTACGGCATAGATCATAAAGAAACATTAATCCAGATAAAATAGCATGGGAATAAAACATGTTTCCATGGAAACCATTAAGCACATGATATGATTTCTATAGTAGCCAAAGCATTGCTGCCAAGACCATCTTAGTGGAAAAAGTCCGTTTCTGAATCAAGTTCACTACTAATTCCAGTCATGTATTACTAAACCAGATTAACTTAATGTTCCAGCCATGTGTATCTCATGAGATATAAATCTTTACTCGATGAATTAGAGGGAGATATAGGTCCCACCCATCTCATAATGAAATCATTCTTACGTGTGCCACAACATAAACATAAATCATTCATCATAACCCAATAAATAAAGTGGGTTTCACAAACATCATCCCATCATAACATAATCCATATAAAACAAACAGATATCATTTCTTCATATGAAAATTAAAACCATGTTAATCATAGAGGCATTATATTTGAAACATACACATATGAAATAATGTCTTCTTAGATGGAAAAAATGTTTTGATAAAACACTTGAAATGAATTCTTGAAGAAAATATCCTTTCTTCTTCAAATTCAATTTCTTTTCACAAAATGTCATGCAACTTGAAAATAAAGAGATTTTTTTAAAAATTGTCATGAAATATTTTGGAAGAAGATTCATGAAGATAATGCTTTATAAATCCATAAAAATCCTTTCATGTCGTATAAGTTAAAAAAACATTCTTCTCGTACTTTTTCTGGAAAGGTCAAAAAGTATCTCGCATGGTAAAAAAAGAATAATTCCATACATACCATGAAGTAAAAGTAAAAAATGGGTAAAAGGTATTTAAAAATACATAAAAAAGTTTTTAGAAAACATGGGCTTGGATGATAACAATAACCCCATTACATACTTACGAATAAACAATCTCGGATAAAAACGAGATTGGAAAAGTTATCCCTTACCTTAGGTCTGATATTCTTCGTACGTATCTGAACCTCCTGTATAATTATTTGAATAATGTCATTGACTTATTAAATAATCATATAAATTGTTATTATATCATATATGGTTCAATTATGACTTTATATTACCCGTTGTTTTGTAAATCCAATTTTAAAGCAACGTTTTGGGTAAAATCATCTTATTTATCGTACGTGTTTGGACTTGTCGTTCTTGATGTTATTATTACTTATATCATTATTTACTTACCTCCAGAATGTAAATCATGATTTATATATCATATATATTCATTATATATCCATAATATACATGTATTTATAATAGTACATAGCATCTGGAGGTAAGAAATGAAATGCACCGTTCATGGAGACGGTAAGCCGTACGTACGCATGAACCCTACCTTCATTTCTATTTCTTATTTTAATGGAATTAAAACATAATTATACATAGGTATATTATAATTCCAGTATAATATCATATATAATATCATTAACCACATCCTTTATACATCCCACATAAGGTATTAACGAATCATATCTCTTTGAGGGGGCGGTAGTCCGTACTTCCTCAAATGAGATTATCGTATTTACCGACTATGGAAACCATAAAGGATTGGTATAATTGGGAAGTAAATAAGAACAAGGGAATCATAAACATAATATATATCATATATAAATACAGTTCCATCATAATGGCCACCATGAGACGTAGTTGGAGAAAATCGAACAATCATCGTTTCGTGAGACGTTTGTTTGCCATCCACAGAAACATTATGTTCTTCATCCATTAGATGGAAGTGTGTGTAAGTGTAGTTAGAATACTTCTCATAACAACATCCTTGTATATTTAGGATATTATTTTTGTTAAAAAAGAAAGGATTAAAAAGAGTTTAGGGGTTGGATAAGTAGAATAAAATAAACAATTTAAGAGAAACTATTACATTTAATTTGGGTAACTTCCTTTGGTTCGAACCAAAATTACTTCTTGAAGTGACTTCTGCCTAATGTAAGGCTTCTAGGGGGAGGAGAGGGATATATATAGCTTAATTGGGCAGAGGTTGGATGAGCCAAATGGCTTGAGAGGTGTGTGGAATTGGATAGAAATGGTCTTCTTTTATAAGGGGGAGGAGGGGCTCTTTAGGAAAGAGTGAAAATATAATTTTATAATATAATTATGTTCGGTTTCTAATGGTCCAATAATCATTATAGTAGAATATAAGATGACTCATGGTTGAAATATAATCATCCAATTAGAATTGGACATGTTTTGGATAATATTTTAATCATTATAATCTTATTTATTTAAATCATTTATTAATGATGTAAACACTGCATCATTATTGTGTCATAAATAATTTAATTCATATGATGTCTAAAAATTATGAAACAAATACCATGATTTAGGAAATAATTTTATATTTCAAATTAATATTTACAGTAGAAAAGATAATTTATATAGACCCTTATAAAAATTAATTACTAAAAGATTTTTGTTAATGTCAATTTTGTCTTTACATTAAATTAATTAATCTAATGTGTCATTGTCTTTCATAAGTGGCTCCAAAGGGACCCAAAATCAACCCAAAGATTCCCATGGTCGTCCATTACTCATCCAATAAGTTTTGGACAAGTGTTATGGTAATTTTAAATTATTATAATGTTCTTTTAACCTTGAATTACCCTATTAACTTTTAACTGTGGTAAATAAAAGTAAAAAGTTACTATTCACCAAAATTATTTTTATCTAATTGAACCACATTTTACTCATTTATATTAAATGTGTCTCTAAGATTCTAAAAATTCAACTCACAGAAGTGGTAAAATTAAGTTTTATGAACAATTGCAAAAACATCTAGGAGGTGGGTAAAAGACGGTGAAAAGTTAAATACAATTTTTTTATAAATAAAAAATTATTATAAAATGATTCCAATGAATTTAATTGAACGTATATAAATATTATGTACTTATTTTGACCTAAAATAAATTTAAATCAAATAAATATTTATTTAAATAAAAAGTATATTTTAACCAAAAACTTAGTGTTTTCACTATTTATAAAAAATTGAAGTTTTTTAGAAAAATACAAAAAATTAATCCTAAGCAATATTTGATATTATAAATTCAAAAATGATGACTATTTTTATAAATTAAAAACATAGAAGTGTCATTAATTAAATTTAAAAGTAATTCACGTTATCAAAACAAATAGCTTGTTTTTAAGAAACAATAACTATCAAAAGATCGACACTTGTTAATGTCCAAATTCAAAGTGACATTAATTACAATGACCAACATCAGATTAAATGGTAAAAATATATTCTAATTAAACATTAAAACCAATTAATACTATAATCTTACTATATAAATTATTGTGATGAAAAAAATTTGTTTTTAATAAAAATATACCGTGTTTTTACAATTCATTAAAATATGAAAGTTAGCAGAATTATCTGAAAAATTTATCCAAAGTAAATTTTTATATCCTGATTCCAAAGAAGAATTTAATTTTGTCAAATTGAACTTATAAACATGTCAAAAACAAGATTTATTTTGGGTGTGCCATCAAAAGGCGGCAAAACTACATTTTTTGAAAAATACTTATTTTACTCGAAAAATTGATTTTGTTCTCATACCATGTTCTAGAAAATGTGTAAGATGAATAATAATGTTATAAAATTCAAAATTTAGTTAATTATAATTATAACGGCTAGTCCATAATAATGTTATAACAATATATCGTTGTTTAGTGAAACCCGGTATTGCGTACTACACACGTTATCAAGGAAGGTCGTGATTGCGTGTAATGCCAGCCAAGTCATGGTTGCATGTTGTGAAAGTCTCCTTCGTTGTTTTGTATAACAGAATCCAACAATATTTCATTTATACATTTAATATATATATATATACACACAGTCAATGTTGTGTAGAATAACTACTATCAAACAAACTTGAAATTGTGTGTAACACGATCCAAGAATAGTGTTGCGCATACTTCAAGATAATACGGTGTTGCGTATAGCGCAAGATAATCTTGGTGTGGCCTACAATAGAATACATAAATGAAATTAAAAAGAATAATTCTCATAAAATCTCGGGTTGTAACATTCTACCCCCCTTAAAATGAATTTCTCCCTCGAAATTCGTCGGGGTTATAAATGGTTTACTATTTGAATGTTTCTTTCATAGAAACCCACATCGAAAAAAAGAATACTAAAACATAATTTTAAAAAGTAAAGTAAGAATCATAATGCTTACCCAAACTAACTCAGCACTGGGTTTCCACATAAAAGAACATAGGTGAAAATATGGATATGGAGGAGAAATCTATCCATCAAGTTTTGATTGAGAGTGGTAGAAAACATGGCTATGAAAAAGACATCAATCACTAAGCCACAAATTTGTGATGATCTAAGGTACCATCTGATTCATCAAATATAAGGGCACTAGGACAACATTTTTGGTTTTCATGATCATTTCCCTAAAGATGAAGAATTTGAATCAGAAGAAATACTTACTTAATTTTGGTATAATCTCACCGTTGTTCATGCCTTTACACTTCATCTCTTTAATAAATGAAGTTGAATTTGTCTTTTGCGAAGTTTTAGAAGATCATGCGATAGAATGATAGGTCATTCCATCTATCTCAAACAAAAGTTTGCAAAAGTTATATATGTAATTCCATCTATTCTGAGATTAATCATATATGGTTTAAAAAAGGACTTATACATCATCTATCATCCTACATAATAAAATAAAACTAGTTTCTACTAACCAAGGACTTATTGTAGACCAGTGGTAGGAAATAAAGGCTTGTCAGACTTCGGTTGTGGGTTTGATACCCACATCCTTGTCCGACACGACGAGTTCTCACCCGTCCTGCAGGTTGTCCTTTTTCTAAAATTACAATCATTATGACATTACATCAATAATATCAAAAACAGTTCAAGTCTTATACAATACTAACTTATGTTGAACATAATCCATTTCAAATCTTTAGGCTTATCCAAAATACTTAGGTCTACGCTTATAGTATAAAGAAAACAATTAATAGAAATGTCATCTATCAAGAATGTGGGTACCATCATTTATCCCCCATATATCATATTATATATCTTGTTGATCGCATTCCAAACATATGAATACCTTAATCATGTATTCTCTTGAAAAAATGAATACCCATTGACTCTTAGTGAAAACATGAATGCTGTCAAAATTTAACACTTTCCACATACCAAAATCCCAAAATTCTATATACTCAAACCATGATATAACTATTTCCTTATATCAGTCATGAGCTCATGAATATTGTCAAACATTCCATTTTCTCTTTATCCCTTCATTATGCACATATCATCTTCTTTCCAAAAATATCTCAATCACTTTCCATTTTTACTGGTACCATAAAATTATTGAAAACCACAATAGACCCATACAAAAATATTCCAATACACCATAAAAGTACCTCAACAACAATATTATTGAATACCAATACATAAACACTTCAATCCAACCTCCTTAGTGATTGTCATGGAATGCTTCCTTCCATGATTTAGAAGTATCCTCTTAGGTCAGGGCATTGAGTTGGGTAATTCCCATGTTCTCCACAAATAGACATTGAACTCCATAACAGTCTGTCACTCTATGTCCCTTCTCTCCATACATATAACATATTACCCTCCATTTGAGGTATTCCTCAAGGTTATTCTTCCCTTCTTTAGAAATCTCAATCTTTATTTCTTTATGCTCCTCAACATGCAAACATGCATAAAAGTCTATCTTCCACTTGTTTGATGAATTAGGAATACCACTAAATTTCACCCTGTTAATAATATATCGTGATGAATGATTCGACATAATCACCATATCTTCTTCTCCAGGCATTACATAATTTTGTTGATCGTAGTCACCAATTTTTTTCATTGTAATCAATGTTAACTGAATTCCTTCTCATTCCCTGCATTGACTAAGACTAGAAACCATAGTGTAAGAAACAGTTAAAATAACGAGGAACCACATAATCCTAAACTGTCACTTATGGGATGTCTAACTTATCAAAAATCCTTTAATCAATAACACCTTAGGTTCACCCTAGGTTATTCATGATCGTAAACATAATTCTAGGACTCTAACCTATATGTGTACTTAACCTTAGGGACATCCCTATACATACTATAGAAATATCTCTAGGGATCTCACAAAAGTTTTCGCATCCTAGTTTCCAAAGGTTGACTAAACCTTTCCTCTGATACCAATTGTAGCGGTCTGGAATTACATCCAGTGGACTATAATTTATACCTATCAGGGCACTCCATGGGCAGCTACACCCCCTGGGTGGGACACACCACCATCCCCAGTGGAAGCCATTTCCTCATGAAGCCCTTGGGCGGAGAGACATGATTCATCCAACGCTCACTTGTGAGAGTTCCCAAGGATCAGATTCATTCCTAACTCCTTTGCCTCTGATTCCAACTATAGAGAACCAAAGCTTTATGTAAATAGACATTACATTACTTTTGTGGAATAATTAATACATAACAAAAACAGACACACATGGACCGTAATATTTTAGTGTCTTTGGAAACCCAGAACGTAATCTTCTAATCGTGGTGAAAGATCTTCATCATCTCCCATAAAGATCTTCCCCTTTTGGTGTTCTTACCTAAAACCTTTCTTTAAATCCTGGGGAAAATAAAACATATAAAGGGTGATCGGAAATTCTCAGTAAGGGTAAGAATGGATAAAATAAAAAAATCATATACATTTGAACTTAAAAACATGAACATATTGTTTAAACAACAAAATCTTGGGCAATGACATAAAACATGGAAATACATAAGGCATAGATCATAAAGAAACATTAATCCTGATAAAATAGCATGGGAATAAAACATGTGTTTGTGGAAACCATTAATAACATGATATGATTTCTGTAGTATCCAAGGCATTGCTGCCAAGACCATCTTAGTGGACAAAGTCCCTTTCTAGATCGAGTTCACTCCTCGTTCCAGTCCTGTATTACTGAACCAGATTCACATACCATTCCAGCCATGTCTATCTCATGAGATAAAAATCTTTACCCAATTCATTATAGGGAGATATAGGTCCCACCCATCTCATAATGAAATCATTCATACGTGTGTCACAACATGAACATAAATCATTCATCATAACCCAAAGAATAATGTGGGTTTCACAAACATCATCCCATCATAACATAATCTATATAAAACAAATGGATATCATTTCATCATAAGAAAAGTGAAACCCTGTAAATCATAGAGACATTATACTTCAAACATACACATGTGAAATAATGTCATCTTAGATGGAAAAATGGTTTTGATAAAACACTGGATATGAATTTTTGAAAAAAATATCCTTTCTTCTTCAAAATCAATTTATTTTCACAAAATGCCATGCAACATTAAAAGAAAGATATTTTTTTTAAAAATAGTCATGAAATATTTTGGAGGATGCTTCATGAAAATAAGGCTTTATAAAACCGTAAAAATTCTTTCATGCCGTATAAGTTAAAAAACATTCTTCTCGTACTTTTTCTGGAAAATTCAAAAAGTACCTCGTATGGTAAAAAAAGAGTAATTCCATTCATACCATGTAGTAAAAGAAAAAATGGGTAAAAAGGACATTAAAAATACATAAAAACATTTTTACAAGACATGGGCTTGGATGATAACAATAACCCCAGTAAATACTTACGAATAAACAATCTCGGATAAAAACGAGATTGGAAAAGTTATCCCTTACCTTAGGTCCGATATGCTTCATACGTATCCGAACCACCTGTATAATGATTTAAATAATGTCATTGACTTATTAAAGAATCATATTCATTGTTATAATATCATATATGGTTCACTTATGTCTTTATATTACCTGTTCTTTTGTAAATCCCATTTTGAAGCAACGTTTTGGGTAAAATCATCTAATTTATCGTACATGTTTGACTTGTCATTCATGATGTAATTATTACTTATATCATGATTTATTTACTTCCATAATGTAAATCATGATTTATATATCTTATATATTCATTATATATCCAGAATAAACATGTATTTATAATAGTACATAGCATATGCAGGTAAGAAATGAAATGCACCGTTCATGGTGACGGTAAGTCGTACGTACGCATGAACACTAATTTCATTTCTATTTCTTATTTTAATGGAATTAAAACATATAGATACATAGGTAAATTATAATTCCAGCATAATATCATATATAACATCATTAACCACATCCTTTATACATCCAACATAAGGTATTAACGAATCATATCACCTTGAGGGGCAGTAGTCCGCACTTCCCCAAACGAGATTATCGTATTTACCGACTATGGAAACCATAAAGGCATGATATAATTGGGAATTAAATAAGAATAAGTAAATCATAAACATAATATATATCATATATGAATACAGTTACATCATAATGGCCACCATGAGAGGCGGTAGGAGAAAATCGAACAATCATCATTTCGTGAGACGTTAGTTTTCCATCTACAGAAACATAATGTTCTTCATACATTAAATGGAGGTGTGTGTAAGTGTAGTTCGAATAATTATCATACAAACATCCTAGTATATTTAGGATACTGGTTTTGTTACAAAAGAAATTACTAAAAAGAGTTTAGGGGTTGGAGAAGTTGAAAAAAAGAAAACAATTTAAGAGAAACTGTTACCTTTAATTTGGGTAACTTCCTTTGGTTTGAACCAAAATAGCTTCTTGAATTTCCTTCTGCCTAATGTAAGGCCTATAGGGGGGATAGAGATGTAGAGTGATTAATTTAGTAGAGGTTAGACGAGCCAAATGGCTTGAGAGGTGTGAGGAATTGGATATAAATAGTCTCCTATTTTAAGGGGGAGGTGGGGCTCTTTAGGAAAGAGTGAAAATAATATTTTATAATATAATGATATTCGGTTTCTAATGGTCCAATAATCATTATTAGAAGATAAGATGACTCATGGTCTAAATATAATCATCCAATCAGAATTGGACATGTTTTGGATAATATTTTAATCATTATAATCTTTTTTATTTAAATCATTTATTAATGAGGTAAACACTACATCATTACTGTGTCGTAAATAATTTAATTCATTTTATGTCTAAAAATTATGAAAAAAATACCATGATTTATGAAATCTTATTATATTTCCCATTAATATTTATAGTATAATAGATAGTTTATATGTCCCATTATAAAAATTAACTACTAAAAGATTTTTGTTAGGGTCAATATTGTCTTTAGATTAAATTAATTAATCTAATGTGTCATTGTCTTTCGTAAGTGGCTCCATGGGGTCCCAAAATTGACCCAAGGATGCCAATGGTCGACATTTACTCATACAATAAGGTTTGGACAATTCTTAAGGTAATTTTAAATTATTATAATATTCTTTTAACCTTGAATTACCCTATTTACTTTTAATCGTGTTAAATAAAAGTAAAAAGTTACTATTCACCAAAAATTATTTTTATCTAATTGAACCACATTTTACACCTTGATATTAACAGTGTCTCTCGGATTTTCAAAATTTAACTCACAGAAGTGGCAAAATTATGTTTTGGGAACAATTTCCAAAGCTCCTAAGAGGTGGGTAAAAGACGGTGAAAAGTTCAATATAATTTTTTTATAAATCTAAAATTATTATAAAATTATTACAATTAATTTCATTGAACTTATATAAGTATTATGTATATATTTTGACCTAAAATAAATTTAAATCAAATAAATTATTATTTAAATAAAAATTCGATTTTAACCAAAAACTCTGTGTTTTCACTATTCATAAAAAATTGAAGTTTTTTAGAAAAATACCAAAAAATCATCCAAAGATATATTTTATATTCCTAATTAAAAAATTATGTCTATTTTTCCAAATTCAAAACATATAAGTGGCATTAATTAATTTTAAAAGTAATTCCTGTTATCAACATAAATTGCGTGTTTTTATGAAATAATAACTATCAAAAGATCGACACTTGTTTATGTCCAAATTCAGAGTGAAATTAATTACAATGACCAAAATTGGATTAAATGGTAAAAATATATTATAATTACACTTTTAAACCAATTAAATATATATTCTAACCATATAACTTATTTATATGGAAAAATTTGTTTTTATTTAAAATATAGCGTGTTTTTACTATTTATTAGAATATGAAAGTTATCAGAATAATATGAAAAATGTATCCAAAGTAAATTTTTATATCCTGATTCCAAAGAAGAATTTTATTTTCTAAAATTGATCTTATAAACATGTCAAAAACAAGGTTTAAAGTGGGTGTGCCATTAAAAGGCTGCAAAACTACATTTTTTGAAAAATACTTATTTTACTCAAAAAATTGATTTTGTTCTCTTATCATGTTCTAGAAAATGTGTAAAATTAATAATAATGTTATAAAATTAAAAATAGTTAATACTATTCATAACGGATAGACCATAATAATATTATAACAATATATCGTTGTTTAGTGAAATTCGGTATTGCATTCTACACATGCTATCGAGGAAGGTCGTGATTGTGTGTAATGCAAGCCAAGTTAGGGTTGTGTGTTGTGAAAGAATTTTTCGTTGTTTTGTATAACAGAATCCAACTATATTTCATTTATACATTGAATATATATATATAAACACACTCGATGTTGCGTAGAATAATTACTATCAAACAAACATGATTTTTGTGTAACACGATCTAAGAATAGTGTTGCGCATACTGCAAGCTAATACAGTGTTGCGTATAGCACAAGATAATATTTGTGTAGCATAAAATAGAAGAAATAAAAGAAATTAAAAAGAATAATTCTCCTAAAATCTTGGGTTGTTACAGTTCTGGTCTTCTTCGAAGACCAACATTAGTGCCCTAAGAGGAGGTTAAGAAGAGGTGCGTCAAAGAAGAGGTGATATATTTTACTGATCCTTTCCAATAAATTTCATCTTCAACTTATTCTTATTTATACGTTTAAGCATAAATTAATTACATCAGTATCACTCATTTACTGATATGTTTTTATAAATATGAAACAACCCTATTTCAACTTATATCCGTCTTACAGAAAATGAAATCACTACGTGTGTGTACGTACAAAATATCGTCTCCACACCATGGTGTAATCTGTTTTTTCAACACCACTTTACATGGATGGGTATAATGGTGTAAAGAATAACTATATATGGTTATTATAAAATGATACTAATTCTGATGCATTCCATCATCCACTCCAATAAAATTCAATAATTATGGGAATGATATCATCGCTCGTGCGTACGTACGTCTTACCATCTCCACGATGTGATGCGACTTGTTCTACAATATCTGTATTGAATAATGATTATATAATGAATTTAATAAAAAATATGATATATATTATAATAATACCATTCTGTAAATGATTTATCTATAACCTAAAAAGAATAATAAGAATTTATTCGACAAAACACATATAAGAAAATAATGAAATGAACACCCAAATAACAAGTAGCAATGAAATATTACTAATAAGAAGAAAAGAATTTGACCATATATGATATCATAACAATGAATATGAATCTGTAATAAGTCAATGACCTTATTTAAATAATTATACAGGAGGTTCAGATACGTACGAAGCATATCATACCTATGGTAATGGAAAATCTCGTAATCTAATTTTTATCTAAGATTGTTTATACCACAGAATTTACTGTGGAATATTTATCATCCACATCCATGTTTCCTCAATATGTAATATTATTTCTATCCTCCTACAATTTTTTAAATCCAATTTTACTCATTTTTGAGTTTTTTAGTAAAAGATATGAAAGGAATCTATTGTCGTTTTTAGTACGAGGTACTTTTTGACTTTTCCGGCCAAAGTACGAGAAGAATGTTTTTTTAACTTATACGACATTAATGGATTTTTATGAATTCATAAAAAATTATTTCTATGAAGCTTCTTTTTACATTTTTTAAAGTTTATTTTTAATCAAATTATTTTAGTTTCAAATTGTATGACATGTTAAAAAAGGAAAAATGTTTTTGAAGTAGAAAGGATATATTCCTCAAGAATGGATTTTAAGTGTTTTATAAAAACTATTTTACACCTAAGATAATATAAGGTTCTATTTCTATCCCTATATTTACATTGATTTGATTATGTTATGATGGAATTATTTTTATGATGTCATTTTGTCTTATAGGGATTATGTTATGGTGGCATGATGTTTAAGAATCCCATTTTTATTACATGGGTTATGCTATGATTTATGATTTCGTGAAACACATAAGAATGGTTTCATTAATAGATGGGTGGGAAATATATCTCCCTCTAATGCAATGGGTAAAGATTTATATCTCATGAGATATACATGGATGGAACGGTAGGTTAATCTGGTTCAGTGATACAGGACTGAAACAAGGAGTGAACTCAGATCATAAATTGACTTTGTCCACTAGGATAGGCTTGGAAATGAGTCTTCACTAATAAGAAATGATTCTCTATGATTATGTGTGTATGACACAATGTTTCATGTTTGTAGTTATGATTATTGGGATTAAATTTCACTATTATGATTTATCCCAAGTCATGATATAATGATATCTTTTGCAGGATAAGATTTTCAAAATGTTATATTCTTATGAATATGATATGATTGATATTTTATTTTTTACCCTTAATGAGCATTTGATCTCACCCTTTTGTATTTTTTATTTTCCCTAGGTCCCGAAGAAGGGTATTAAGTATGATATGCTAAAAGGGACTCTAAATATGATGAAATAAATGGGAGACAATGTAGCTGCTTTATGAACCAGTTGTTTATGTTTCCCAGTTTCTAAAGACACTATACCTATACGGTCCTTTCATGGTTTTGTTATATGTTGTAAAACGTTTGCTTAAATTTTTATGTAATAACAATGTATGTAATGTATGGGTCGTTATAGATATGGTTCTTCAAGAATAAACTTCGGTCCATTTACCACCAATGGGGGGTTTTCGAGGCTGGTATTCTAATGTTTTCCTTTCGATGTCAGAATAGTCACTATGATTTCTGGGTGATTCAATTGGGTGTGTAAAATTCCTCCATTGTGTTTATGGATTTGATGAACTAGATCATCTTGTTGTACATGGACCTATTTTTGGACATATTCATCAATGACATACTGATCTACTCTACATCATAGAAGGTTAGTTCATAACACTTGAAGATGGTTATTGAATTTCTTTGAGAGTACCATCTTTATGCGGTGTCCTCAAAGTGCCTATTATGGATTCAGGAGGTTAAATTTATGGGACTTTTCATTTCTGAACATGGTTTATGAATAGACCCACTGATGATCGATGCAGTTATTTTTTGGAATCCACCCAATATCATGTCATAGGTGGTGAGATTTTATGGCTTGGTGGGGTACTACAGGGGGTTGGGGGAAGACATTCCAAGAATTTCAAACCCTTTGACCACCCTCACATAGAAAGGGAAGTCATTTACCAAGACTGAGCAGTGTCAGATGGCCTACGTGGAGATGAGGCTAAGTTATACAATTGATCCTATGTTGAGACTACTGTAGTATGGTGTGGATTATATTGTGCATTGTGATTCCTTAGGAGCTCACATTGACCATGTGTTGATGCTGGGACATACAATTATTATATATGATTCATGGAAGTAGAGACTCTAGAAGCATAACTACATGAATCATCACATAGAGACTGCTTTGGTAGTCTTATCCTAGAGTTTTTGGAGGCACTACCATATTGGGGAGTGATTTTTGGTTTAATAAGACCATCAATGTCTTTTCAATGTCTTTACTCAAAGATATATAAACCATATTAAGAAGAACTGGTTGTAATTTTTGTAGGATATTGACATCGATATAGTCTATACTATATGGTATAGAAACATAGTGTAAGATTCCATTGACAAGAGTTCCAAGTCTTGGTTAGTGTTGGAGGGTACTGAGGTATTGGCCTCTTTGAAACTTACCTTGGCGTCGCATGAGAGTATAACTTTTATATAGTTTATGGTGTTAACTCCTCCACTTATTGAGCTTGTGAGAGAGTCCCAAATCAAATACTTCGAAATTATAGTATTATGTAACCAGATTCTAACATGTTACACTCCATATGAGTATTTTGAAGGAAGGAATCATGCCATATTTTTTCACATAAGGATGTGGGTCCCATTCATGATGTGAGTAGAGGTGATGCAACAGTTCCACACATCTTCCTTGGTTATACATAACAATGTTGGGAAGATGTAAAAAGAAATTTAGAGGATTTTTTTCTAGTATAACATTAGATAGAGAAAAGATGAGTTTATCTCTCATTTTCCAAACCAATAAGATGGTGAAGGATGAGAACCATGTTCTGGCTAGTTTATGTAGACCCTATAGATCTTATAGTGGATGTGGGATGAAATATTCAGGGAGATTGTGACTGGGATTCCATGCACAACGAAGGGCCCAGATTCCTTATGGGGGATATTTGACCGATTCATGAAGTTTACACACTTCCATTCATTTAGGGAGAAGATTTTGACATGGAGTCTTGATCCATTTTATATATTGGAGATTGTTTTCCTTAATGGGGAACCCTGATTGAATGTCTTAGATCGTGACATATAGTTTATGTCATGTTTTTGGAGAGGCTTGTAGGAGGAATTTAGGACTCAAATAAGGATAAGAAAAGCCTTTCACCCTTATAACGATGGGAAATACGAGTTCACTATCCAGATGTTGTAGGATATGATGAAAGCTTGCATGTTAGACTTCGGTTGCAGTTGAGAGGATATCTATTCTGTGGTAGTGGATGCATACAAAAAAACTACCACTCTACCATCATCATGGTTAATTTTTAGGACATATATAGGACATGCTAAATACCACTTTTATTTTGGAAAATGTATTGGTGATAAATAACGTCTGAGATCATAGATGGTGGATGTGATGAAAAATTAGTTCTAGGTCATCTGTTAGAAGATGAGGAAGGCCCAGAGAATAAAAAATATTATGCAGATCTGTATATTAGGTCCTTGTAGTTAATGTTGGGAGAATATATTCTCATAAGAGTCTCCCCATGATAAGTATTCCATAGTTTTTAATAAAATGGAATGATATCCCCAATATTCATATGTCTTATCAAGATCATGATGAGGGTGGGCCAAGTTTCTTGCTACCTTTCCATACACCCATAGTAAGAGCAGGTGTGCAATGTATTACATGTGTCACAATTGAGAATATATGTTCATGACCCCATTCACATCATAAACTAGGGAGAGATGGAAATTGGGTATGGAGACAGCTTTGTAGAACACCTGTCAGCGATCGAGGATCAATAGTAGATGACCTTGCGTGGATGGACCATCTCCCAGGTTCTTAAGTCATGATAGAAAGGGAACATGAAGGAGATTTCCTAGGGGATGTAGAGCCATATGTGCACTCTATATACAGAGTTATTTGTGTATTATTTGGATTTTTTGATGAAAATATCGAAGGGGTGAATGATACAGAAACTTGGATTTTTACTTGTATGATATTGTGATATTTATATCTATACTTCCAGAGTTAGGTGTTGAGATGAAATATGATTTTGAGGCCTGATGTTTGTAGAATTAATTTTAGAAAAATAATTCATATAATTCATATTATTCATGTAAATATCATAAATATAAATAGATAAATCATACATGGATGCTCAGATCAGAAATCTAATACCATAGTTGAGTCTGGAATGCATTTTTTACACTAAATGCAACCTAAGATAGGACAGTATAAGGAAATTGGGCACCTCAATCATTGGTAGTACATTCAATGTATTAATTAATTAATTAATTAATTCATTCATTAATTTTAAACGTAATAATCCTTATAACTATTCTTCCATGGATAATTTTCCAGGGTTAGAAACATAAACAAAATGATAATTTCAAATTTTCTTCGCCTATTTCCTTTGTTAGATAATCTCGAATGGTGATGAAACAAAACATCAGATAAAATAATATCCCAAAGAATTCACTGACAAATTAAATCTTTAAATAGTTCAATATTTGATTATCAATGTCTAAATCTATATGAAGGACTCCAAAAAACTGTGTTTTATTCCCATTTTTATCAAATTGATTGAAAAGATCAATATTTTACATTGGTATACCCCAATTGTTCCTTTGGAATTATTTTATATGCCATATTTATTTGATAATTTCAATTATCTTATAACCAATGTTTTATTACTCTTTATTTATTGGACAAGAACGATTTGAAATGATATTTAAAACCATTGTTCTTGTGAAATTATACCTCTATTTCATCATGTTATTCAACGACTTGACCCCTCAGTCCCATCTTGACTTCTACAGGTGGTACTAAGCCATATCACGCCCCTAAAACTATGGAAAAATAAATTTTGAGAGTTGGATCGATGATATAAGGTTTTATCATTGATCTTTTCAATGAAAATATCATCATTTTGATTATTTAAGATCAAGAAATCAAATGTGGAATTATCAGGGTGTGTTTTGTGTGAGAGGAATGTACAAGATATCTTAGAATCAAACTAGATTCAATTTTCTAGCCACCAGAGGGCTGTAATCTATATTATGATGACAAATACAAGAATATTAGTTGGAGATAGGGATGAAATCAATGTGAAAATTATAGATTCAGGGCATGAAATATGGATCTCAAATTCTAGAAAATTCTAAACTACACACAGTGTAGTACAAAGATACAATTGTGTGTTGGGGTCTAAATGTGGTGTCTTGGGATTCAGAAAATTATAAGGATGTAATGAAACATAGTTACAACACATTTCTTATAAAACCTTCTCCATGTGGATGAGATGTGTGACCGAGTACACATACACATTCAGGGCACATGGACATTAACCCTATTATAGAAACATGTCATGTACCAATGACATGGACACATCTTGAGTACACATACACTACTCGGTCCCAGATAGCTTGAACATGATGTGTAGTCCACCAACAAAGCATGTAACTTTACATGGGTTGGAAGCCATGTGACTTATAGAGTACCAATTACGAGGTATAGAGAGACCACATTTCATGTGGGTCCCTGCACTCGTTGTGTAGTAATATTAATTTAGAAAACTTCATGGTTACATATCTCATTATTTTGAACTTAGATATTGGATGGAAAGTAAACTTTCATGGGTTTTTCATTATATAACATGATGATTCGATCGATTTTGGATTTTGAGATATTATGTGAAATGGTCTAAGAGTGATGCTTATTTTAAGTGATGCTTGATGATTATAGTGATCTAGATTAGAATCATCAAAGACACTAGAGTGGAACCCCACATTATAATGGGAGAGAGTCCCCTACAACTACATTACAAGTGGAAATCCATATTGGATATTGTGTGGGTCCTCACTTTCCAAAGTGGAACCCCTTTATTATAACAAGGTGTGGGTCCTCGACTTCATAGTGGATCCTCCTAAAAGATAAGGAGTAGGTCCCCAATGACCAGAGTGGAACCCCCTATTTTTCTAGGGTGTGGGACCTCAGCATCTTTGTGAACCCCACCATAGGATAGTGTTCATGTCCTTGATTACTATATTAGAGCCCCACATCATACCATGGAATTTTCCCCTGACCTGTAGAGTGGAACCCCACATAATCTTGATTGTGGTTCCTCTACCTAACAATTTGAAAACACTTATCTAGATAAGGAATAGGTTCATGTGCCTAGGTCTACTACAGATACCTACAGATTGTAAGCCCCTGATGAACATGGGAGCAGGTCCCCTTCATGGAGTTTTTGGTCCCTCGACTATATGAAATAGTGACGAGGCATGTATTGACTTGAGAAGTTAATTTTGGGAAGACAAATGAGATGATGAGCAACATTGATGGAAATTTAAAACTATTAGAGACTCCACTTCTTAGGCTGAGCTATGTTATGGAGATCCCTATACTTTCTCGTCTATTATTCTTTGGATGGACCATATATATACATATTCATTGGTACACATACCCTTGGATTTGGTTACTCACATTGAATTAAAGGTGAAGACATGTGGGGTATTCCATGTGCTTTTTGTGTTTAGATTATCATGGTTGGATGAGTATAATCTCATACTTTAGGTGGAAAGGAATAAAATATTAGTCCATATTCACACCCTATGGACCCCTTGTGTTCGGATAAGGTTACTTTATGTTAGTATTGGTTGAGTAATTCTCAAACATTTTTTCTTACATCATGGTTACTGTCTAATATCTTTATTTTTTTGTTGTATCTCATTCTTCTCCCCCATTTGAATTTAGGGAATCATAATATTTATATATATTATCACCCCTGTATGGTCTTGTCCCATGCATGTCATGTCTTATATAGATGATAGATAGGTCGAAAATGACTTTAGAGGATCCTAGGGATACATGTTTCTTTGGACCATGTAGTGAGGTAAAAGATTAGAGGTAAGGATTTGAGCTCTCTTGGTGGTTTAATTTTCCATTTTTTTCTTATTGGGACATGTTTCTTGTTGGTCATGTATTTTTCTCCTTTACTTTTTAGTTTTCACTATTTTACTCTTGTACACACTAGAGGCTATGAATGCATGGTTTAATTTCAAGTTGGTTCATAATTTTATTTATATTCATCTTAAATTATTCATTGATATGGTTTGGTTTGTGTGTATAAGTAATTTTGTAAAGGCCTTCCATTTAGGTTATTCCTTTCACCAATTTCCTCCACCCCTAGCCTATGGAGGCAGTCTTGGGGTAGTTCGACTCGAACCCCGACACATGTTGGGGCGTGACACATATATTGAATATATATAATATTTTATTCATGAATGAAATTCTAGATATGATGTAAACATGATGTAGATTCAAGGAATTAAATATTTTAAATCAAAGAAAACATGAAATATGAAGAAGTTAACACATTAAATAAAGATAATAATGAAATATTATTAATAACTAGGTGATAATGTTTTATAAATGGATCATATATGATATTATTGGGAGGATTATGTTTATTTTATGTGATTTCAGTAAATATATGTTTATTATAATGTATATTATAATTCACTAAATAATAATTTCAAATATTAGGTTAGGGATTTCATCTTATTTCCACTCTTTTGATCCATATTTGGTATTATGCTCCAATTTATTTTTATATGGTGAATATAGATCCCCCTTGATGTAATTAAAATGAATATATATTTATTAAATATGAGTAAATTTTTAATAAATGTTTAATCATAAATTTTTTACAAATTAAATGGTACTAAAAAGGTAATAAATTGTTTTACAATCTCATTTTTTGGGTTTTCACTTATTTAAATTGAATAATTTATTAATCTATTTTCATAAACTCCATCCATTTTTTATCATATTAATATTTAATTATTTTAAATAATTTCCCTCATATCCTCCTCAATTTTTCAATTGAATCATTCAATGAAATATTGAAAATAAAAAATGATCCTATTTCTCTTTTTAAACTGGTTTATTTTACATCCATGTCCATATTTTTCAAAAAAAATTAAAATGACCCTTTTATTTATTTAGAATATTATTAATGACATTATATGTTATAAATGAGTTTTTAAAAGTTTTAAATGAATCAATAATTTTTTTTAAAAAATATCGTTTTTATTCTTTTTGCAAAATAAATAAAAAGGAATGATTTATATAACATTTATGGAATAATAATATTTTCTAGCCATAATTACATTTAATTCAATTTTAGATTCCAATAAAATATTCCATTGTTGATAAAAATAAAGAAATTATTGAAATATCATATTTTAGTTTTTATTCCATTTTCATTTATTCACCAATAAACATGATTTGATTTGAAAAACTACGTTTCTGAAAAATTTATGGTCATCTTTGACCTCTTATTAATATTTTGTTCATCAACATTATGATTATAAAATATATTTATTATGATCATTTTAAATAGTAATTAAAATTTATTTTAATTATAAATGTTATTTGTTTCATGTTTATAATTATTTTATAAATTGTGTACCATTTTTACTAATGGTGTTTTTCTACGAAACTTATTTTATTGACATGAGATCTATTATTATTCAATAATATTAGTTAATACAAATATTTATAGATAATAAATATCAATTATGAATTAAATTGATCATTCCATATATGGGGAATTCATTGACCATGAGTTATGGGTGGGTCCAAATTACAGATAGTCCCTTGATGCATCGACAAGTCTCATGAGAAATATTATTTAGCCAAAATTAATAAATGAAGTTTTGGTATATATATATAAACCCATTGATTAAACTATGTAGGGATAAGGCTTTGAATGTAAATATGTCATGATTTCATATGTCATAATTTCTTCTTCATTTATATATATATTATTTTTATCCATGATATTAATATATTTTTTTAACCATGGATGAATTATGTGCGCATGTTTTTGGTTAAATGGAATGTGTATTCTATTATTTACCTTTCAATGTTTAGTAGTCTTTATTTACTTATAATTTCTTGATATATATATGACTTTTACGTAGAAAACGAGCTTTTCCTCTATTTGTTTTCTTTTTTATGATATGAAGAATCATATTGGGAATAATATCAATGATTCAACTATGTTTCATATGATATTTAAAAAAAATTACAATGTAAAATGGGAATCATGTATGTAATTGGTTCATTAAGGCTACTAAAATGCGCAGTACATCAATATGAGACACCATGTATCTTATTCCAATGAAATAAAGTAGACACCAAATTTGGATTAATGGTGTTTGGGTTTCTATAATATTCTCACTCAAACAATTTACATAATAATATTTGTAATTTTTTCCAGGACGTCCATAAATTATTATTCAAATATATTACACAACATGTTATGAAAACTTTTATCATACCAAACTCTATTACCACATGTTTCAGAATTTATGAACAACACAACAATCATCATGTTTTTTATGGAGAATATTAGTTCTTCAGGTTTTTTCACTCCATTACGTATATAATCTCCATAACATATTTATAATTTATTGACAAAAATAAAATTCATGTCCATTTAGTTCAAAAATATCCCCCCCTGTAGATTTATTTTCAATACCCTTTACAAATAACCTAGTAAATAAGTCAATTATCTATATTTTATTTTCCCCTTTATTGATAGTAAATATAATCATTCATTTATAGTTTGGTCAGTCAACTCAAAATATTAAACCACATAATTTCTCAAAGAAATGTTAATTTTTTAAGACAAATACATTTATTTGTGAGCTAATTAGGTGTAGAAAACAATAGTTGTGGTACCAAATAATCAATGTAGTCCATAAAGAATCTTGATATGTTATACCATCTACAATCTCATTCAAATTATTAAATTTAAGGGATGTGAATCCAAGTTAATAAAGATAAAACTACGTTTTATCTAAAAAACAGATAAAAACTGTTCATGTCATGAAAATATTACTCCCATTTTATATCATATTTATTATGATCTAGCACTCCCCATTAAGAAGTTATTTGACATAATTAAATAAGATGTTCAAGTGTAATGATCATATCTAATATTAATTGTTTTTCCTAATAAAGGATTAAAATATATTCATATTTATAGAAATAGGTGTTATGTAGGATGATTAGATATTATCCTTAAATTTCATTCCATTATTATTCCATTACGAGAAATTATTTTATAATCCTTCTTCTTCAATTTTCCAAAAATTTATGGCAGTTTTCTTTTCACGGATTATAGTTCATGTAAAATTGTGTTCTTATCCTCACTTGAAAATGGTAAATATTTTCCTTTTTATTGATCTCCTGGAACATTATATATGTTTCATGATAATTTTTATTGATTTCAACTAATAATTTTACCTAATTTGTTGACATTCAATGTCTTCTTAGAGTTTCCCTAGGATTTATTCTCAACATATTCTTATCCTTATTTACGAAGCATCTTAATGTATTAATATTATATTTATTCAATCAATATGATCTTATATATTACTAAAATTTTTCATTAATTGATTTTAGTATGCCTCCATTATATTTTATTTTCATGAAATTCTTTTAATGATTCATGATATGGCCTTTCATGCCATAATAGAATGATCTTTTCATAGTATGTTTGAAATTATTTTATTCTTTAATTATTAAAATCTTGAGAATAATATAATTTTCCATTTTATTATTCTTTTCACATCCCAAGGGTGACTTAACTTCAACGTGTTTTGAAATATTTCTTTTTTAATCTAATTTTACCTCTTAATGAAGTCTTTTTATATTTTTCATACTCTCAAAATTATTCCAATAATTAATTTTCTGATATCAAAAATTTCCACAACACCAACAATTGACAACAAATATTATATTGACATTCTATTCAATATTATAGCATTCTATTAAGACAAGCTCATTTTGGAAAACAATACCCTTCTTCTAAGAATTCAAGGTGGGATAAGAATTCATTAATTTGATTACATCCACCATTACAGAAATTGTATGTTTTTTATCTAAATTTCACCCCAAACTTTTACATTTTTTGATTTGTAACATTCAATAGAAGATGGAGTTTTATAAGTACAGACAAATTCATATTGACAGTGTGTATCCTCTTACCCTGATCTTGATGTCAATGATTCATCACCTGACATCTATAATCATTTTCCACAATTTGGATTCATCCTGGTATTATTAAAATCATTAAGGATTTGTGTATAATCATCCTTATTTTCTAATATTTTTGGAAAAATCATCATATAATGTTTCAAAACATTTTAATATTTATTATAGTTCAAGATATTTTAAATTATATAAATTTTTCTCTATATCTATAGATCTCACACTCTATTATCAATCATTATTTATCTTTTCGATCTAATCATTATTTTTATTTTACATGTCTTGTAGATAATTATCAAACTCCTTAATATTATTTACATTAGTATTTAGGTAATCTTCCTCAACAATCATAGAGGGTTCAAAATGTATCTCCTAACTATGGATAACATATAAATGATTTGTTTCTATCACATATTTCTCATGTAATATTATTTTCAATTCATCACTAAATAATGAAAACTATTTCATACAAATATTGAAAATTTTTTATTTTGATTCTTTAGCAAATAGTGTTCTCTCTTCATAAGTAATTATGGTTTCATCATTGTATTTTTCATCATATATGAGAGAATTGCAATTTTTTAACATCATGGACAGTGTAACATTTATTACATAGTCTTCTTCTTCTAAATTAGATTTTTTTCATTATGAATTATCTAGATAAATTGAAATATTTATGCAATTTATTCAATTTGAAAATTATTCAAATTATACTTCATTTCGGAGACTAAATCATTTATTGGTTCGTTCATAATTTCGTCTACATAGCATGATTCATTAGATAATTCTTATTTATTTACTGAATTATTTTTTATTTATTTGGAAATATTTTATATTTTTTCTTCACGACATTTTTTGACATGTCAAATTTTTTTATAACAAGGATAAATACTGAATATTACATCAATGGTTTTCCCAAAAACTCATTCACTCATTACTTCATATGTTATGATTTTATTCAATAATTTAGAAATGTTGTAGTCATGTTATTTATACTTCTTTCTCATAATTCCTTATTAAATCTTTCTAAATATCACTAGAAACCTCATATCAGACCAAAAACAGAATTTATAGGGATCCTTTAAGGAATTATGATTAAAAAATCCATGACCATTAGGTGTTTTAATCATTTCAAAAGGGATGCAATTAATAAAATTAAAAGAAATCAATTTCCATGCCAAGGAATTAGTTTCTATTGATTTAAACAAAACTCACCAGACTAATGGGGTTCTATTACATTTTAAACCTAGAGATGTGAATTATCATGAACAACACAACCTCATAAAAAATTGTTTTAATAAACAACCTATAAAATCAACAGCCTCGACGCATTTATCTCCAAATTTTTATCCAAACAAAATCATTGTGTTTTTATTTATCTTTAAAGTAATTTATTATGAAATTAAAATCCAATCCCTTTTATATCAAAGCACTAAATATCAACTCATAATTTCTGTAAAAATCACTAAATCAATTAAAAACATCATAAAAAACAAGAATAACTCTCTCTCCCTTTGGATCAACCTCTTACTGGTACTATACTTTCTAGGTTAATATAATTTGGATTGTAAAAAATAACACTTAGATAGGAATGATACCAAATTTTGGAATTGTTTTCAATGATAAAAGTTAAACTTGTTTTTGATTTCTATCATGTTTTTATCAATTTTAGTGAAAATAAAAATCCAAAATTCTGAAATTTCTATTCTTTGTCTCATTTCTATTTTTATTACTTGTTGTCTTCCTATTTTACGCTTGGTCTATTAACTGTTGTGTAGGTTCATACGTTTTATGTGTGGTTGCATCACTCATCATTAGAATGTTGAGTCATCGGAGAGTTTTTCCAATTGACCCATAGATCAAATGAACACTTTTGAGGATATGACGTACCCTTATGTGAGAACGCAACCTAAATACCCCCATGTTGCATATCAAAGAGGGAGATCCAGCTTCTTTCCATGGAGATGGAAAACCATTTGGCCCATATAAAAACTGTAACCAATAAGCACAAATTGTTCTAGGGTATGACCCAAAAAAACTCCAACAGCTCTAACTAGATCAGTTTCCACACCTACATCCATGTCAGGGGCCTTATTTTTCTCCTGAGGAACAATTTGTTCCCCCACCTCATCGACAGAAATGGCCCCCTTTTTACCCATATGGAGTATAGTCTTCCCTCCATCCAAGTGGTAGATATGGGAATATTCTAACCAAAATTGCATGACTAGAACTTAGAAATCGAACCATACATTTTGCAGCTGATCCAGATTATGGTGCATTTCATTGGTTTACCAAGTGATGACCTGAACTCTCACCTCTTCAAATTCCAGATGATATGTGACACCTTCTATTACCACAAAGTGTCATAATTTTCTAACATTCTTCACCTCTTCCCCTTCTCATTAAGTGATATGGAGAAAATCTTGATCAAGGGACAACTAAAACGATCCAATCCCTTGGATTCTTGTCCAAATTCTTTCCACGATGAAAGATGGTGACACTGCGGAATGAGATAAAAAACTTACAATAGCATGACTCAAAATCCTTATACGAGTCCTGGGAGCACATCAAGGAGATTATATGAAAATGTACTCACCACAGAATTCTACTCTGGATGAAACTATAAACCTTCTACATCGGCCAGAACACAAGCACTAAATCAGTGGTGGATGTCGCTGCTGGAGGAAATGTAATGTAGAATCCGACGAAAATATATGAACCCCTAGAGGACATGTCTGCCAACAGCTTCCAATAGCACTTATATTGGGGAACTCAAAAGTGAGTTTTAAACAACATTGATGCCACCACAATGATCACTGCCCAATTGGATGCGTTGTCCTAGAATATTGATGCATTTAACCTGAAGAACACATCCTAAGTTCATGTTGAAAACTATACGACATGCAGCGAATGTGGTGACAACCACATCATTGGTGAATGCTCGGGGTCAACTATCAGCCCTTCAACAATTGAGTTGATCTACATTTTTCATAACCAAGGGCCGAATATGTACCCGTAGTACCAGAACCCATCATGATGATAACATATAAACATGGGTTACCAGCAGCAGGAACAAAATACTCCACCCTAGAGACCAGCTAGATATAGTCAATAACAGTACAAGAACCCATATCCAAGAAAACAACAGCATGAGACTTACCAGTAGAAAGGGTAGAAAAACCCTCACCTACAACCACCAAGGTAGCCACCACCTCCACCAACTTCACATCAAACATTGAAAGAACCCCTATTAAAACATGATGAAATGATGAAAAAATTTATCTCCACTGTTGAAACATGATTTAAAAATCATGAATATTCCATTGGAATATTAGAAGATCAAATTGGTAAAATCACAAACCAGCTCTCCTCAAGGCGACCAAATACACTACTGATTAACACAGGGAAGAACCCATGAGAAGTACCCCATGAAGTCACTTTATGAAGTGGGAAGGAGCTACCTCAAACACCAAATGAAAATCAAGGTGAGTCTATAGATCTATCTCAACCTTCCCCTTATTTAGTTAAAGAAACCAAAATGAAGGAACCCCCCTCTTGAAAATAACCATCAAAAAAGAAAGTGGCCTCACATGGTAAGGTAAAATATGTGGTCAAGCCTTTTGAGCCTACCTCACCATTTTTAGGGAGGATGAAGAAAAAGAAGTTAGATCACAAGTTTGGTAAATTAATGGAGGTATTCCAAAACCTTCAAATCAATATCACTTTTAATGAAACTTTAAATCATATTATAATGTACACTAATTTCATGAAGGATATTATATCAAATAAAGAAAGATGTAGGATCTAGGAACCATTTCACAAAATAAAGAATGCTCAGAAGTGGTAAAATGCTCACTTCCTCAAAAACTCCAAGATCCCGGTAGTTTCACATTCCAATGTACCATCGGATCCTATGAGTTTGGAAAATACCTCTATGACTTAGGATCCAGTACTAACTTCATTCCCATCAATGTCTTCAAAAATATAGGGCTCAATGATCTCAATCCCAACCGAGTGGACCTCCATCTTGCAGATTGCTCCATCAAATATCCCAAGGGGTTTCTCAAGGATGTTTCGGTGAAGGTAGGAAGGTTAATTCTCCCAACCTACTTCATCATTCATAACCTGGAAGAAGCCCATGAAGCACCTTTGCTTCTGGGAAGTCCGTTATTGTCCACTTGTAAGGCAGAGATCGATGTGCACCAAGGAGAACTGATCTTATGTGTAGGTGATGAAAGAGTCTCCTACAACGTCCTAAAGGCTATCAAGAAGACATCATTATTGGAACATGAGGACTGTTTTGCGATAGCAGTAATGGATGAGCACCACATATTTAAGGAATATTGTCTGGTATGTTCTTTTTTCCATTGATGACCCACTCTTCCTACGTTTCCATGATGCATCCAAGTTGTTTCAATTTATCAAAGTCTAGGGAAATCATTACTAGCAATTCATAGTTGTTCTAGACATTTTGGAGTGAGAGGATGTGAATCCCACTATTCCATTGATCCAAAAGGCATGTCAAATTAAGATAATTTCTTTCCCATCGTCTCTAAAATATGCATATTTGGGTGATCAACAAAAAATTCTAGTTATACTTAATGCAGATTAGTCTCAAAAGAAATAAGACGCACTTCTATAGGATTTATAGACAAGAAAGCAAGCCATTAAATGGATCGTCGTAGATCTGAAAAGCATCAGTCCCTCCATTTTCACTCATAAGGTTCTACTAAAAGAAGGAAAAAATAGCTCTTGTAAACCAAATTGATGGTGGAAAACTCAACTGAAGGAAGTTGTGAAGAAGGAGGGAATCAAATTTTTAGATATAGGAATCATATACCCCATTTCAGATAGCCCATGGGTGAGTCCTCTGCAAGTGGTACCCAAAAAGGGGGTATCACTATGGTCTCTAATGATAAAAATGAACTCATATCTACACAGACAGTCACGGGTTGGAGATTTTGTGTAGACTACTAGAAATTACATGATGCAGCATCGAAAGATCACTTACCACTACCCTTCATGGATCATATATTGGAATGACTAGTAGGGAACAGATTTTAATGTTTCCTCGATGGTTATTTTGGATATAACCAAATGTCCATTTCCACTAAAGATAAATAAAAGAGAACCATCACATGCCCTGGTGGTACGTTTTCTTATCGAAGAATGTCTTTTGGGATCTGCAATGCTCTTGTCACCTTCCAATGATGTATGTTGTCAATATTCCCTGACATGGTAGAGGAAATTAAAGAGGTCTTTAGGGATAATTTTTTCCACTATGTAAAATCCTAAAACACCTATTTGATGAATATGGAGTGGGTTTTGGAAAGGTGAGAGTGCACTAACCTAGTTTTAAACATAGAGAAATGTCATTTTATGGTGAATATTGGTATTTTCTTAGGACACCAGATCCATATGATAGTGAAAGATTTTGATCCTACAAAGATATAAGTCATTTCAAATATACTCATTTCGACTTCTATCAAATCCATAAACATTTTTTAGGTCATGTCAGTTTCTAAAAAGGTTTTTCATATAATTTTTAATGATTTACCAGCCACTCACCAATCTTGTATCTAAGGATGTCATCATTGAGTTTGATTTGACATGTGCCAAAGCTTCTTAGAATTAGATGCAACGACCGGTGGAAGCCATGATGATGATTGATCCAAATTGGGAGGTGAAATTTGAAGTCATGTGTGATGCTAGTGACTATAATGTGGGTATAGTACTGAGGAAATGACTAGATCTCATCTTTTGTTTAATTTACTTTACTACCCGAACACTGAATGTAGCATGAGTAAACTACACTACAATGGAGAAATAAATTCATACCTTTGTGTTTACATTTGATAGGTTTCATTCTTATTTGGTGTTTTCCAAATTTATTATATATACTGACCATTCATCCCTTAATTATTTACTAAACAAGAAGGTGGAAAATCCACAACTCATCTGTTGGGTACTTATGCTCCATGAATTAGACATGGAGATCCATGATAAGAAGGAAAGTGAGTAAGTCATTACTGACCACCTAGCCTACCTAGAACTCCCTCATTTGGAGGAGGATGATTGGGACATTAGGGATGACTTCCTAGATGATAAAATTTAATCAACCAAAGGAAAACCGTGACCTCGTTATGAAAATATTGAAAATTATTTTGTAATAGGTTCTTTTCACCCCGATATCACTTACCAGCAGGGGAGGTGATTTTTATCCAATTTCAAGAGGTAATTCTGATAATACCTTATACTATTTCGACCATGTGTAAATGGGAATATTATCTATTGCATCCCAGAGAATGAAGTTCATGTAGTTCTGGAGTTCTATCACTCCTCACTAGTTAAAGGACATCACGGCTGAGACTGTATGATAGTGAAGATCCATCATTCTAGATTTTTCTAGCCTACCATGCACAAGTATGCTCGTTACTTTATTACAAAGTGTGATCAATGTTAGAGGATAGGTAATATGGGACGATGTGCTGAGATGCATCATCACCCCATCATATAGGTCGAAATATTCGATTTATGGGGAATTGAATTCATGGAGCCATTTCCCCCATCATATGGGAACTCTTACATACTCGCCTCTGTGGACTTTGTCTTCAAGTGGGTGGAAGATGCTGCTATAACACATGACATGACCAAGGTAGTTATGGTCTTTTTGAGGAAACACATCTTCAACAGATTTGGTATTCCTCGAGTATTGATCAATGACAGGGGAACACATTTTGACAACGCCTTAATGAATAATGTGTTAGCTAAGTATGGGGTGAAGCATCACATGGGAACACCTTATCATCCCCAATCTAGTGGGAAGGTGGATTATCTTATCATGAGATGAAATAGATCTTGGAGAAAACTGTGGGATCTTCAAGGAAGGACTGGTTCAAAAAGCATGATGATTCCTTATGGGCATACTGGACTACCTTAAATACACCATCAGGGACATCTCCATTCCACCTTGTCTATGGGAAGCTTTCCAGCTACCAGTAGAGCTGGAGAATAAATCCTACAAGTCCATTAAGGACCTGAATTTCAATTTAAAGGCTACTGAAGAGAAGCGAAATTTCTATTTGAATTCAAGTCTATATATGAAAAGACACGGGAAATCCAGGACCAAATGATTTCTTGTAAAACCTTCCAACTCGGTGATTATATATTTCTATTCAACTCCTGTCTGAGATTATTTCTAAGAATGTTAAAGCCCCAATGGTTGGGATGATTTCAAGTGATCAATGTTTTCCACCATGGTGCGGTGGAAATTACTGGTGATGATGGACAACCTTTAATGGTGAATGGAAAAAGCCTAAAGCATTACCATGACATAGAGGATATATTTGGTACAGTCTCCACCATTCATTTTAGTTAACATGTGGTTGGTAGGTCGAGCCAACGACCTACAACAAAGGTGCTACCTGGGAGGAAACCTAGAGGTTACACACCGTGTACCACCTATACACACAACATGTACCTATCCATTTATTTTATATCCTTAACATTTTAAATATATATATTTAATAACATAAAAAAATAGTGATGATTCCCATTTCTATGGTAAGGTCACCTAAGTTTATCTGAGCCGTCATCAGTTCCAATCCCTCAATACCTTCCTTCGGCACGAGGTTTATCCTTTTTATACCCATGTATAATTACATGGCGTGTATGGTTTGTTTAAAATAATATATATATTTTTATATATAAGAAAAACCTTGATGGGGATGGACCAGTTGGTCAGGGTTTGTAAAGTAGTTCCAAATGACCCAGGTTTGAATCCTGACAATCAACCCATTCACATCATTTCTCCTTATAATAAATCCACACAGTATGCATTTCGATATATGTCCTGTGAGGCATGTTTTCCTTAATAAATAAAAACATTTTCAAAATAAAGGAATACATGTGGGGGAATTTAAAAGATTAGCAGAGTCTCGAGTCTGGATTCAAGAGACCCAGGTTCAAATTTGGAAACTCTCCTTACTTAAAACCTTTTATTCAAATTAAATTCACTCTACATGATTTTTTTATTCCCATTTATTATCAGTCATTTAAATTGACTATATATATTTAATGAACATGAGTAGAAGTAAAACCTTTATTCCAGTGGTTGAGGCTTGGGTTTGGATCGACTGATCACCAGTTCTATCCTCACCCAAATCACCAGAACAAATGTTGTACATCTCTTTTTCCCAATTTTAGAACATGTGGAGTGTATTGATTGATACATTACATATATATATTTATTATTAGTAAATAATATTTATTTATTTATTTTAATTACTACTATTAATTATTATATAGTTTACTATAATAATTATATTATATATTTAATTTAAAAAAATAGTGCTACATGGAGTGTGGGTTCTGGTACACTCTGTGTACCATGGCTATAATGGTTACACCCTACCTTGCCTCTGGTCGTGTCGTGCGACCCTCCCTTCTCCCCATTTCTTCTCCTGTAATCTGTCTGCCCTCCCAAATCTGAATCGACCATTTTAGTGCATTTCTGGTTCTGATTTCTTCTATATTGTGATCCTTGGTCTAGGTACACCCTTCTAAACCATCTATTTACCAATTTTACATTAGTTTAGGGCAGTTTACGGATCATCAAAACGTCCGGCATCCCACTTAGTAAATAGGTTTTGAGAATAACACATGCCATGTACGTATTATACATAGTCACACATGGAATTTTATCACGATTTGGCTAGTACATGGCATGTTTATTTGGTACACAGCGTGTACCATGCCTCCCCTGGCCCTCTAGCTCAGGCTATGTCCTCTTGGACACGGCCCCTTCCCAGATCACCGTACACAACATGTCTGTTTTGGACACACCATGTAATTAAACCCATCAAAGGACTCTGTGTGGATAGCATACACACCTTAGACACCATGTCGATACACATGGTGTGTACCCCTTTCCACATATCGTGTATTTCCCTTCTCCCCGACGCTCATCAAGCCATGTCTAGCTCCTTACACGGGCATCACAACATGTTGGGGTATACAGTGTAAAGACTATAATACACAGCATGTTCTCTTTGTTTTCCCAACACATGCCCACATGTCATGTCTATCCAGAGTACACATGTTCTTCCACATCTCATATTACATGCCATGTACCCTGGATCTACATGTCGTGTTCTACTATATTTTTAGTTTTATCACATTTTCATCTTTTTGTTTTTCTTCGTCCATTCTTTTTATTTTTTATTCATTTCATTTAGAAATATCTGATTGAGATCATGGTAGTGGGAAGTGTCCCACTTCCATAACTGAGGGTGAGAGGCTTCCTTGCCATCGGATTCGCCTTCTCCATTCTAAGTGGCCATCATTGGGTATCCCGGTTATCCAGACCCCCGCACTAGATGCTCTACCTCCACTTCTGATTCCACCTCCCTCTGTAACCTCTACTTATTTGGATACTTTTGTGGCCCATTCTATCACATATCCTCAAGTGGTGGCCTCTTCCCCATCTATTGTGGTTGGGAGATTCGGTGCTTCCACTCATTCATCCAACACAATTCCCATAGAGAAACCCTCCACACCAATGGCAGAGCTGAACAAAACAGCACCTCCACCTACAAGCCAGCCCTCTGAGCCCACTAAAGTATCAACTACTCCATATTCTACCTCATTGGTGGGACCATATGATCTGGAACCATCCATTCCACCACCTCCTATACCGAATATGTCCCTCCCTCTACCACATCTATGCCTAGTGTTTCCTAAGGATTATTTTATAGTAGAGTGATTACAACATTTATTCTGTTGTATTATCCAATTAAGTGACAACTTATTATATATTTTAGTACCACAAAAACATGTAATTTGGGAGGATCCTGAGGGGATTCTAGACCATACTCATCAGTTAGACACTTTTCAGGTCAGCAATACTACTTACTGTGATTTTGTTTGGATTTCATGGCCACCTTCGGGTTCGATGGGACCACATACCACTAGAATCCCACCAATACAGCTTTCCTAGTTCATTTTCAGCTTGTAGGATGACCTTTTTCCCTAAATATGGTCGAGTTTGGTCAAGGGTGTGGCCATTATCCCCATCCTGCCGCCCACCTATTTTATCTACATGGACCCACCCTAAGTGTTCTGATTTTTTTGTGATGGGGTAGGAGCTTGCTGGGCCTAACAACAGGTATACCCCCACATCACAAAAGAGCACACTCATCATTGACCCTCCAATTTGTTTCCTAACCAGTGATTTAGTACCATTATTTTTCCTCTCCATGCGGATATGGGTGTTGTGTCTGGATGGGACATGGAGATTCTTACCTGTATCATCTAGAAATATTACCCATACTTCCCCTATCTTGTTGCTTTATATTATCTTTCTATTATCCATGGCTTTCAAGGCAATCTAAATAGTGGGTTCTGTGGCACCTAATTGGCACAGTATTTGGGAGTTTTTGACCCATTTCTCCCTTAAAACCAATTGGTATCTACTTAGCATATAGACTTCCTCATGCTTATCTGCATGAGGTTGGTCGAGCATCGGGAAGATCATTTTTTGCTTGTGTAGGATACCCCTACTTCTACAGGGGTGAGAGATGACCCACCATCTCCCGCTGGGGTTCCTGCTCCGGATCCACCCCATCCACCTATAAATGTCCCCTCCCCAACCCACTCTTCTTCCTCTAGCCTTCCTTAGACTTATTCTATTCCATATTCCCCTATTCCTTCCACCTCCCCAACTCACTCCGCACCCTTAGTCGATCTCACCTTCACCCTTCGCCTAGCCGAGCTAGAGAACCATTAGGATGCTATGGCATAGAATCTTTTGTGGCTTGATCAAATATTGGAGCTTACTCTTCACTAGTATGACCTTTCCCTACTGATGACCTCTCTGGATCTGATACTTCCCTCTGCTCTTCAGCCTTCTACCACACTATCTTCGCTAATAAAGTTGTAAAAATATTCCATTTTGATATCAACTACTAGCCCAACTACTACCACTCTTACTATCAGCCCGAGCATCACTGCAAATCCTTCCACTCCATGTTCCACTCTTGAGGCTCCAGCTGCTATTAATAATCCTCCATGTATGACTTCTGTACCTCCAACCTCCACTACTGCTGTCGAGCCATCACTGTCCAATCCTTCTATAGCATTCCATCCTCTTCTGAGGTGACCTAGTGACTAGTTTCTGGGCACATTTATTTATTATGTATATATCTTTTTTTCTCTTATTGGGATATGATGATGTATATGTTTACAGATTTTTTCCTCTTCCCTCGACCATCATAGGTACACTGGAGCAGCATGGGCATCTCTATTCGACTAATTCCCCATTTGGTAGATTCACCAAGTGGGGATTATTTTTTTGTTTTTCTTTTTCCCTTTCTATATTGGGTTTACTGCTTCAACATCTTCCCCTCAGAACACACACATTTTCCCTATATTCCTTGTTCTTCTTTAGTATTGCACTTGGGGGACCATCTGCTGTATTAATTATGGGGCAGGTAAGTCTTTTCCTTGACATGATTTAGGAAACATCATTAATAGTTGAATTTTTTTAAACTATTATTATTTTTCTGATTAATTATAATTATAAATAATAATTACCTAAAAGGGGTTGTTAAAATACTTACATTCTTATTTCAATTTTCATATAATTTTAAAATGATTGCGGATATAGTATGATTCTAGATTTTAAGCCTTGAAAATTTACATTTATTAGATTGATCATTTTGTACCCATGTCATGACCAGATTGACACCTGTATTTTTCACATTCCGAAGACGTATTCTAATAATTTTTGACATATTCATTCTTATACGCTGTTTCTTGAGTGATTCATGGGATATTCATAACTACCAGATCTTGCTAATTTTTATCTTCAAATCATGAATATTTTTCAATCACATTAAAATGATTCTGGAATTTTATTTTTTTTCAACCCCTTTGACCATGAGACATACCCTACATATTCTCTTTGTAAACCCTTAGAAACCATGAACTTCCTTGATAGAAATACACCTTACAAGCCTAATTTATCGTTCTACCCTAATTCTATTATAATTTTGAATAATTATTCACATGTGGTTTAAGGAGGTATTTTTGGCCATTCATGGTATATGTTGTTGAGAAACCATGACTTTTTGTGTGGGGGAGTTAATCTATAATTCATTGGGGAAGAAGGATTCCAAAACCACTCTTAATTGAATTCTTAGTGGTCCCTATTTAAAAAAATGAAATATACAAAAGAGGTACCAGATTCGTTATTATGTATTATTGATGGTTTATGGGACCATATTGTTAAGGGAATATCATTATGATGATACCCTTAAGTGTTCTTGATTGGGGGTGCATTTTTTAGAGAAGATTTATCTTCAATATCATGCATTATTGTTTAAGAATTCATCCACCTTTTCAAGACTTTGAGATAAATTTTTATCATTACCTCCTAACCCTTAGCCTTAGAAACATTTGAACCTTATTGAAATCCCTCGTGATTTTTGTGATTTGATTTCTAAAGTAGATAATGAGAACACATGGAAGCCTATAGATAGAGTGTATATACTTATGACTGAGCATAACTTGGATTAAATAAGATTGAGTGATGAGTGTGGTATCTTTTGGTGAGGTAAATCATCAAGTGACATGTTTATTTTGGAATAGTTAAACAATATGAATGAAAAAGGATTCATATTTTCAATTAACTTTTATATGAGGCGTGATTAGAATATCCGTGGAATTGAAATCTATTTTGTGCATTTTAAAAAAAATCGTCCATTAAGACTATATTATTTATTGTTATAATTAGTTAAATGCTTCACATTTTAAAGTATGGATTCTATTTATTTGATGTTGAGATCATTCATAAGGAAAAGAAAATGACTATGTGTGGGGGAATTTGAAGTACCTGATTTGTATATTATTTTTCAAACATTTAATTTAGTAGAAAAACTTTTTTTCACCAAATACCTTTATTTTTATAGGTAAAATAATTTATTTTGGTGATTATGATAATTTTCAGGATGTTTCCATTCAATAAATCAATTCAGGGAAGATCATAACAAAATTTTAAATATACATGACATGTACATTTATATACATACCTTATACGAATACCACATCATAGATCGGAAAGACTGGAAACATGTCTATGTTGTTAGAAAATGAATACACGCCACATACTTCACATATACATGCCATGTGGACCTTCTACAAGTGGTTGGTGGACATTGAATGGTATTAAACACCATGTGTGGTAGGGCTACATGTCGTGTACTTCCACCTACTAGGAGGAACCAAGTTCCAAGTCAAAGAAGGCATGTTATCTCACCTATCGACGATGAAAAGATCACCAAAACGCATTTACCAGGGTACACTCTGTGTACTTCTAGGTACATATCATGTACTACTAAAAACTATAAATAGGCGGCATGCCCTCCATGGTTTGGAGTCATTCAGACACATTCATTCCGAGATATTCCAAGGGGTAGCACTCAATAGATGACCATGAAGAGAATAAGAGAGAGAAAGAAGTGTAGAGAAGAGAGGAGAGAAGGTTCTTCCATGATACCTTCCCAACAACCTTCAGTCCGAATCTTTCAAGAGTTTTAATTAATGTATTATAATTTTTTTAGTTAAGAACAACTCCATGAGTAGAAAAATTTCATTATGTGTTGTGGTAGTGGACAATTATGTATTTAAATTTGTCAATTGTGATATTTTAATCAAGTTATTTTTTCTTCTTTACCATAATTACTTATTAACTCTTTCTAAATATCACTAGAAACCTTGTATCAGACCAAGAATGGGATTTCTGGGGATCCTTTAAGGAATTATGATTAAAAGAATCCATCACCATTGGGTGTCTAAATTATCTCAAAAGTTATGCAATTAATAAAATTAAGAGAAATCAATTTCCAGACCAAGGAATTGGTTTCTATTGATTTAAACAAAAATCACTAGACCAATGGTCTTCTGTTATATTTTTAACCTAGAGATGTGAATTATCATGAGAAATACAACCTAATAAGAAAATTGATTTAATAAAAAACCTTTATAATCTACAGCCCCAACGTATTTCTCTCAAAATTTCCTTCCAGACCGAATATTTGTGTTTTTCTTTATCTTTCAAGTAATTTTTCATGAAATTACAATTAATCACATTTTTATCCAAGAGATACAAACTCAACTCTATATTTCAGTAAAAATCACTAAATCAATTACAAACAAGATAAAAAAAACTAAAAGAAATCCCTCTCCTTGTAGATTGACCTCATACTAGTACTATACATGATAGGGTAAAATAATTTGGATTGTTTAAAATAACACTTAAGAAGGAGCAATACCAAATTTGGGCACCATTTCTAGGGAGAACAGATATAATTGTTTTTTATCATGTTTGTTTAATTTTTAGTGAAAATAAAAATCAAAAAATCAAAAAATTCTATTCTTACTCTCATTTATCATTTTATTAATTTTTTTATTCCTCTTTTATGCTGTGTGTGTGAAGTGTTTTGTAGGTGTATAGGTGTATGAGTGGCCAAATCACTTGTTCCTAGAGCGCTGAGTCATCAGAGATTTTTCTAATTGACCCAAAGATTGAACAAACTCTCTTTAGGTGATGGTGTGACCTTATGTGTGAGTGCAACCTAAATGCCCCCATGGTGCATATATAAGAGGGAGATCATATTCTTGTCCAAGGAGATGGACATAAGTTTGGACCAGAAGACAACCATAACCAACAAGATCCAATTTTTCTAGGATATGGCCCACAAAACTCCAACATTTCTAACCAGAGCGGTTTCCATAGATACATCCAGGCCAGAGGCCTTATTTTAATCCTAAGTAACAATTTGTTCCCCCACTTCCTTGAGAGAAACTATCCCCATGCTATACCCTTATGAAGTACAGTCTTCCCTCTTTCAAAGAGGAAGATACGTGAATAATCCAACCATTGGTGTAGGCCCAACACTTCAAAAATAAATAGGCTATTATACAGTTCATTTATAATATTGGGAAATTCGGTGGTTTACCATTTTATACCTGAACGCTCATATCTCCAAATTCCTAGGGATGAGTGACACCTTTTGTTACCACAAAGTGTCAAAAGATGCTATCCATCTTCACCTATTTTCCTTCTCATTAACAGATAATTTGAAAGAATGGATCAAGGCACTGCCTCACTAGTCCATCCTCACTTAGGAGGCATTATCCCAAGAATTCTTGTCCAAATAATTTCCACTGTCAAAGATGGTGACACTATGGAATGAGATCCTAAACTTCCAGAATCATAACTTAAAATCCTTATATGTGTCCTGAGAGAACTTCAAGGAGACGCTTCACAAATCTCCTCCCCACAGACTTCCGTTCTAGATGCAAGTACAAACCTTCTATGGCGACCTAACCACAAACACTAAATTTTTGGTGGATGATTCTATTGGGTGAATGATAATGTGGAAATATCCATAGGAACTCTTCGACATCTTGGAGGACATGTCGGCCAACAGATTCTAGTGGAACTCAAAGAGTGGAACTCAAAAGTGAGGTATGCACCAAATTTATGCCACCACGATGATCACTACACAATTAGATGTGGTGTCCAAGAATATTGAAGGGTTGAACCGGAAGAATGCATCCCATGTTCAAGTAGAAAACCATCCTCTATGAACCAAATGTGGGGGCAACAACATCATTGGTGAATTCCTGGGGTCAACTGTTGTCCCATAAACAAGAAAGTTTAGCTTTGTTTCTTATAATCAAGGGAAAGAAATGTACACTCATCCACAAAACCCATCATGGCATAAACATACGAACATGGGTAACCCGTAGGAACAACAACATCATACACCCCAGAGACCACCCAAATATGGTTAACAATAGAACTTGAACCCATATCCAAGACAAAAAAATTGGGGACTTACTAGTAGAAAGGGTACCAAAACTATCACCCTCAACCACTAAGGTAGCCAACACCTCCACGTGTTGCACATCAAACTCAGCAAGAACCCACATTAAAACTTGAATAAATGATGAAAAAATTTATTGCCCATTTTGAAACACTATTATAAAATTCAGAATGTTCCATTCGATGCATGGAAAATAAAATTGGGATGCTAGCAAACCATCTCTCCCTGAGCCAGCCCGGTACACCACCAAGTAACACTGAGAAGAACCCATGAGAAGTGGCCCATGCAGTCACTTTACAAAGTGGGAAGAAGCTACCTTAAACCCCAACTGAATAGCAAGGTCAGGCTATAAATCTTGCTCAATGTTTACCCTATTCAGCTAAAGAAACCACAATTAAAGACCCCTCATCATCAAAAGAACCATCAAAAGAGAAATAGGACTCACATGGTAAGAGAAAAGAGGTGTTCAAGCCATTTGATACTACCTTACCATTTAAAGATAGGATAAAGTAAAGAACATTGGATCACCAGTTTGGTAAATTCATGGAGGTATTCAGAAAGCTTCACATCAACATCTCATTCGCTAAACCATTAACTCAGATGCTGACAAACACAATGTTTATGATGGATATTCTCTAAAATAAAACAAATATAGAGGATCTGTGAAACATTTCACTGAATAAGGAATTCTCAAAAGTGGTTCAATGCCCACTTCCTAAAAAACTCCAAGATCTAGTTAGTTTTACAATCCCATGTACAATTGGATCCTGTGAGTTTGGAAAAGCTCTTTGTGACATAGGAGCCCATTCTAACTAGATTCCCTTCAGAGTCATCAAGAATATGGTTCTCAATGATCTCATGACCATTGGTGTGGCCCTCCATCTTGTAGATATCTCCATAAAATATTCCATGGGGTTGCTCGAGGATGTGCTGGTGAAAGTAGGAAGGTTAATTCTCCCTACAGACATCATCATTCTTAACACAGAGGAAGACTATGAAGAACCTTTGATTTTGGTAAGGCCTTTATTATCCATTTGTAATCAATTTATCACTGTCCATCAAGGAAAACTGATCTTTAGAGTAGGTGATGAAAGAGTCTCCTACAAAATCATCAAGGCTGTCAAGCAAGCATCATTACTGGAACATTAAGACTATTATGCGATAACAGAAATGGACGAGAACCTCATCTGAAAAGAAGATGATCTGGTATGTAATTTTTTCAATGATGAACCACTCTTTAAAAATATCCAAGATTCAAATGAGGAGTTTCAATTTCTTGAAGAACAGGGCAGCCATTACTAGCAATGCACAATTGTTCCATACATTTTGGGTTGAGAAGAGGTTCAACTGATTATGCCCTCGATTCTGAAGGAATCTCAACTTGAGGTAACGTCTCTCCATTCATCTCTAAAATATGGACATTTTGGTGATCAACAAACACTGGAAGTTATACTTAATACAGCTCTATCTGAAGTGAAAGATGTCACACTTGTGCAGGTTCTGAAGAGAAGAAAGAAAGTCATTGGATAGACTATCGCATATTTTTCTGGAATCAGCCCCACCATTTTCACCCACAATGTGTTACTAGAAGGAGGAACAAATCCCTTTGGAAACCATAGCAATTGATGAAACCTCTAATAAAAAAAGTCATGAAGAAGGAGCTAATAAAATTATTATATGCAGGAATGATATACCCTATTTTAGATAGCCAATGGGTGAGTCCTTTGCAAGTGGTACCCAAAAGGGGGGTTATCACTATGGTCTCTAATGATAAAAATGAATTCATACTTACATGGACAATAACAGGTTGGAGTTTCAATTTAGACTGTAGGAAAATAAATGATGTAATAGGGAATGATCACATCCAGCGACCCTTCATGTATCAGCTGCTGTAAGGACTAGTGGGGAATGAGTTTTTCTACTTCGTTGACTGTTATTCTGGATATAACCAAATATCCATTTCCCCTAAAGATCACTAAAATAAAACCTTTACATTCTCCTAAAGTACATTTTATTATCTAATAATGTCTTTTGGGATGTGTAATTCTCCTTTAACCTTCCAACGATGTATGTTGGAAATATTCCATGACATGGAAGAGAAAATCCTAGAGGCCTTTATGGAAGATTTTTCCTTCTATGTAAAATAATTCAACACATTTTTGAGTAATCTAGAGGTAGATTTGGAAAGCTATGATCACAGTAACCTGGGTTTAGACTAGAATAAATGTCATTTTATGGTGCATAGTTGTATTGTCTTAGGCCACTGGATCTCTATAAAAGTGATATAAGTTGATCCTGTAAGGATATAAGACATTTAAAACCTACCCATTCTAAGTTATGTCAGATCCATTCGATGTTTTCTATGTAATGTCGGTTTCTACAGTCTATTTTTACGCGTTTTTTCAATGATTTCCCAGCCACTCGCAAATCTCTTATCCAAGGATTCCATCTTTGAGTTTGATGAGACATGTCCCACAACTTTTAAAAATATGAAGTAATGACTGGTGGAAGCTCTAGTGATAATTGCTGTAAATTGGGAGGTGCAATTTGAATTCATGTGTGATAGTAGAGACTATGAAGTGGGAACAGTACTAAGGCAATGGTCAGAGCACATATTTTGGCCAATTTTCATTGCTAGAAGAACTCTAAATGAAGAACAGATAAACTACACTACCACAGAGAATGAAATTCTTGCAATGGTGTTTTCATTGGACAAGTTTTTTTATTATTCGGTGATATCCAAATTTATTATATATACTATCCGTTCAGCACTCAAATATTTACAAAAAAAAAGTATGTGAATCCATGACTCATCCATTGGGTACTTCTCCTCCAAGAGTTCTACTTGGAGATCCGCAAAAATAAGGGTAGTGAGAATGTTATTTCTGACCACCTCTCCTTCCTGGAACTGCCTCATTTGGAAAAGGAGGATGACATGAAAATTTGGGATGACTTCCTAGATGATCAACTTTTCAAATATAAGGAACAACTTGACCATGGTATACAGATGTTGAAAATTATTTTATAATAGGAGCAGTTCACCTTGATCTCACTTACTAGCATAAGAAGTAATTTTTATCCGATGTAAAGAGGTACTTCTAGGAATACCCTCTACTCTTTTGATCATGTGGCGATGGGATGATGAATCATTGAATCCTAAAGAATGATTTTTATAGAGTTATGGAGTACTGTCACTCCTCACCAGTTGGAGGACATCGTGGATCAGATCGTACGATAGCGAAGATCCGAAATTCTATATTTTATGGCCTTTCATGGATAGGGATGCTCGTTACTTTGTTTCCAGTAGTGATCGATGCCATAGGATAGTTATTATGGGATGATGAGTTGATATGCCTCAACACCCAATCCTAGAGGTCAAAATATTAAATATTTGTTGAATTGATTTCATGGGGCCATTTACCCATCATATGGGAACTCTTACATAATCGTATGTGTGTACTATGTCTCCAAGTGGTTGGAAGCCATTGCTACAACACATGACATGAACAAGGTAGTTTTGGCCTTTTTGAAGAAACACATCTTCAGCAGATTTGGTTTTCCTTGATTGTTGATCAGCGATAGGGGAACACATTTTAACAATGCCATAATGAATAATTTGTTACTTATGTATGGGGTGAAGCATCACATGGGAACACCTTGTCATACCAAATCTAATGGAAAGTTGGAAATATCATATCATGAGCTAAAATAGATCCTGGATAACATTGTGATAGATTCAAGGAAGGACTGGCCCAAAAAGCTTGATAATGCCCTATAGGCATACCTGATCTCTTTCAAGACACCTTTAGGGATGTCTTCATTCCAACTTGCTATGGGAATCCATGCCACCTACCAATGGGGCTAAAATATATATTCTACTGGCCCATCAAGGCCCTAAATTTCTATTTAAAGGCTGCTAAAGAGAAGTACAAGTTCTAGTTAATGGAGATTGATGAGATTCGATGGGAGGAGTATGAGAATTCCAGTCTATATAAATAAAATACACGAGCAATCCATGACCGAATGATTCCCTGGAAAACTTTACTTCCTTGTGATAATGTATTTCTCTTCATATCCCATATGAGATTGTTTCCAAGAATTTTGAAGTCCTGATGGTCAGGTCCATTTTATGTGATCAATGTTTTCCACCATGGTGCAATGGAAAATGCTGGTGAAGATAGAAAACATTTCAACATGAATGGAAAACACCTAAAGCATTACTATCACGTCGAGGATATGGGTGGTATAATCTCCACCATTCATTTTAGGTAACATGAGGTAGGTATGTGAAGCCAATGACCTAAAACAAAGGTGCTACCTAGAAGGTAACCCAGAGGTTGCGTGGCGTGTACCACCAATACACAAGACATGTACTTATCCATTTAGTTTACAGCATTAATATTTTAAATATAGAGATTAACTAACTTAATAAACATGGATTATTCCAGTTCTGATGGTATAGTCGCTGGATTTTATCCGAGCCATCACCAGTTCGAATCCCTCCATACCTACATTCGGCATGGGGTACATCCTTTTTAAACATATGTTTAATTACATGATGTGTGTTGTTTTTTAGAATAATATTTAATTATTTTTAAATATAACAAAACACATGATGGGGATGGATGGGTTGGATAGGGTCATAAACCAGTTCTAAAAGACTCTGGTTTGAATCCTAACAACTGGACCATTTCCATCATTTTTTCTATTAATAAAACCACATGACATGTATTTTTATATATGTCATGTGAGGCATGTTTTCATTCATAACTGAATATATTTTCAAACTAAAGGAATACATGTAGTTGAAGCGGGTATATTGGAAGAGTCTTAGGCCCGGTTTAAAAAAAACCCAGGTTTGAATTTGGATAATCTCGCTGCTTCATCCCATTTATTCCAATTATAAGCACCCAGCATGCATTTTTTTACCCCATGTAGTATGGGCCTTGTAAAGTAACTGTATGAATTTAATTAACATGACAATTAGTACAACCATCACTCTAGTGGTTGAGGGCTTGTGTTTGGATCAGCTGATTGCCGTTTTGAACAACGCCCCAGGCATCAGACCCAAGGTTGTACTTATTTTTTCCAATTTTATAACACACGCTATGTATTGCTCGATACATTACATGTATAGATTTATTGTTATTGAATAATGTATATCTATATCTATATATATTTATTTTAATTATTAATAAAAATTATTATATAGTTTACTATAATAATTAAATTATATATTTTTTTAAAAAAACACAGTGCTACACGGCGTGTGGGTTTCGGTACATGTCGTGTACCATGGCTATAGAGGTTATCCATAACCTGCCTCAAGATATGTCATGTTGCCACCCTATCCTCCTAGTTTCTTCTCCCACATGTTTTCTAACCTACCCAATCTGAATCCACCATTTTAGTGCATTTATCCTCTTGATTTCTTCTATATTGTGATCCTCGGTCCAGGTATCCCCTTCTACACCATCAATTTCCTAGTTTTCATGTATTTAGTGCAGTTTCTAGATTACCCAACCATTCTTGTTTCCACACAGTTCAGGGGTTCCACAAAGAACACATGTCGTGTACTTCTTGTACATAGTCATACACAAAACGTTATCACAATTTGGCTGGTACACAACGTGTACGTTCGGTACATGCCATGTACCCTGCCTCCGCTGGCCCTTAGGCTCAGGTAATGTCTTCTAGGACCCATCCCCTTCCCCTATCACCGTACACAACATTTTTGTTTGGGAATCTCCATGTACTTCAACCAATTAGAGGACCCCATGTTGATAGTATACATGCCTTTCACACCATGTCGATACAAATAGTGTGTACCCCTTTCCACATGACTTGTATTTGCATTTTCCACTACCCTCACCGAGCTCTGTCTAGCTCTATGCATGGGCATCACACTATGTTGGGGTACACGGTGGGTAGTCTATGACACATGCCATGTTGTCCATTTTTTCCAACACATGACCATGCAACGTCTCTATCTAGAGTACATGGGTTCTTCTATAGCTCTTATTACACATTGTGTACCCTAGATATATACATATTTATCTACTATATTTTCAATTTTCTCACAGTTTTTTGTTTTTCTTATTATTTTTTTGGATTTTGTTTTCTTCTAGTCATGGATGATAAAGATAATGCTTGTGGGAAGTGGCACACTTACACTACTGAGGGTAAGAAGCCTCCTCATCATCAGATTCTTCTTTGACATTCCATGAGACAGGCTTTGGATTTCTCAGTTAACCAACCCCCACCACTAGCCTCTTGACCTCTTATTCTGATGTCACCTCCCTCTACGACCATTACTGACGCGATTGTTTATGTGGACCCTTCTACTTATGATCCTCTAATGTGGTCCTCTGCCACATCCACTGTGGTTGGGAGATCTGGTGCATCGACTCCTTCTTCCATCTCCCTTCCCTCAAAGATACCCTCCACGCCAATGGTGGACTTGACCAAGCTCGCACATCCACCTAGTGGCCATCCCTTTAATATCAATCTGGTATCCACTAATCCATCTTCTACCTTAGTGGTGGGAACATCTAATCTGGCACTAAACGTTCCACCACCTTCTACATTGGCTGCTACTTTCCCTCCTCCACATCCATGCTTGGTTTTTCATAAGGATAATCTTACAGTGGAGCGATTGCCTCTTTTTTTCCGCCGCACAATCTAGTTGGGTAGCCACAACCTATATATTTTAGTGTCTCAACACCATAGCATTTGGGGGGAGCATGAGGGGATTCTAGTTCATACTCATCTAAGGGAAACTTTTTAAGTTATCACACCTACTTAGCATGACTTATTTTTGGAGTTCATGGAAACCTTCGAGTTCAATAATCCCACATACTACCAAACACCCACCAATACATCTCACCTAGTTCGGTTTTGGCTGGGAGGACGTCCTTTGTCTCTTTCTAGGGTTGAGTATGGATGATGGTGCATATTATATTTCCATCCTGCCACCTCACCTCTTGTCTCCACCATGACCCACCCTGAGTGATTTGATCTTGTTGCGATGTGGCAGGAGCATACTGGGCCTAACCACAGGTATTCCCCCACATCATAGAAGAGAACAATACTCATTGACCATCCACTTCATTTCCTTGACTAGTGCTTTAGTTTCATTATTTTTCCTCACCACAAGGATTTAGATATTATGTCCTGACGAAACATGGATCTTTTTACCTATATCATCCTCCATGATTACCCAAACCTCCCCTATCTTGCTGCTTTCTATTTTCATTCCATGATCCATGGCTATCAGGGAAACCTGAATGGTGGGTTTTATTCCACCTATTTGGAACAATAATTTTGATTTTTTGAGCTATCTCTCTTTCACGACCTCTTGGATTCTCCTCAGCATATGGAATTCCTCATTCTTATCCATATGAGATTGGTCAAGTGTCTGAGAGAGAACTTTATTCTTGGGCAGGATGCCCCTACTCTTACGGGGGTGAGAGATGACCCACCTACTCCTACAGGTGTTCCTGCTCCGAATCCACCCCATCCAACTATGGATGTCACCTCCCCAATCGACCTTGCTTCCTCTGGACTTCATTATAATTCTTCTAATCCTTCTTCTTCTGTTCCTCCCACCGCCCCACCTCCCTCTGCACCCTCAGTCGATCTTACCTTCACTATCTTCCTAACTAAGTTAGACCATCGTCAGGATGTTGTGGAACATACTCATGGGATACTCGAGAAGATGTTAGGTCTTTTCCATCACCACAATGTCCTTTCCATACTGATGACCACTCCGACACTAGAACAACCCTGTTCTCCTTACACTTCTGTGGCACCGTCTTCACTGATAACTTTGGCCATGGATTCCATTTTTCTGTCTACTACTATCCCAAATAATACCACTCCTGTTTTAGGCCCAGGAATCACTGCAGATCCTCCCACTCCATGTTCTTCTCCTGATGCTCTAGCTTCCATGACTACTCCTCTAAGCATGGAACCCATGCCTCCAGCCTCCACTGCTGCCACCGATCACTCACTGCTCGATCCTTCTCTTGAAGATGATGCCTCGTCTTAGGCGACCCAATAAATAATTTTTGGGAACATTTCTTTCTATATTATATGTATTTTTTGAGATCTACTTGGGATATGATGATGTATTTATTTGTATATTTGTTTTTCTCTTCCCTCAACTCTCACAGGTATACTAGAGTGACTTGGGAATCTCTATTCGACTACTTCCCCATTTTGTTGGTTCACCACAAGGGGGTATTTTTATGTGTCTATTTTTTCCTTTATTCTTTGGGTTTAATTCTTCCACCACTGCACCTCATCTCAATCCCATTATTTCCCTATAATCCCTCCTCTTACATGGTATTGCGCTTTGGAGACCATGTGTTGTATTAAGTGTGGGGGTGGGTTAGTCTTTGCCTTAACCTGCTTTAAGAGACATCATAAATAGTTGAAAAATTTAAACTATGGATAATTTTTGATTAATTATAATTATATAAAATAATGACATAAAAGGTATTGTTAAAAAAAATTACATGCTTTTTTCAACTTTCAATGAATTATAAAATTATTGCTGATATAGTTTATTCTGGATTTTACACCTTGTACATTTACATTTGTTAGACTGATCATTTGGTACTCATGTCATGACCTAATTGTCCCCTATTTTTTTTCCAATTCCTGATATGTATACTAAACTTTTTTAGAATATTCTTTCTTATACCCTGTTTCTTGAGAGATTCTTTGGATATGCAGAAATAATAGAACATGCTAGTTTTTCTCTTCAAAACATGCTGATTTTTGAATCACATTAGAATGATTGAGGTATTTGATGGTTTATCATCCCCTTTTACCTTGAGACCTACCCTACATATGATCTTCGTAAACCCTTATAAACCATGAACAACCTTGATATGTAGCCACATAACATGACAATTTTCCTTTCTTACCCTAATTTTTTATAAATTTTCATGGTTATTCACTTAATCATTTGGGAGGTATTTTTGGCCATTCAATGTATATGTTGGTGAGAAATCATACAATTAAGTGTGGGGTAGTTGATGACTTGTTCATTAGGGACAAAGGATTCCAGAAACACTATTTATTGTATAATTAGGGGTCCATATTTAAAAAAATAAAATATGAAAAAGAGAGACCATATTATTTATTAAATATAATTGATGGTTTATGGGCCCATATTGTTAAGGGGATATCATGGTGATGATACATTTTCATGTTTTTTATTGGATTCTAATTGTTTCATTATGATTTATCTTGAATATCATGCATTATTTTTTATGAATTCAGTCTCCTTTTCAAGCCTCTATGATTAATTTTTTTCATTACCTACCGGACTGTAGCCTCATAAAAATTTGAACCTTATCGAAAGCACTCATGATTTTCGTAATTTTATTTCGGATGTAGAGAATGAGAACACTTGAAATACTTTGTATAGAGTGCATATACTTATGGTTGAGCATAACCCTGATTAAATAAACTTGAGTGATTGGTGTGGTATATTTTGGTGAGGTAAATCATCAAGTGACATTTTTATTTATGAATAGTTAAACAATGTGAATGAATGAGCATAAAATTTTTACATTAACTTATATACAAGGCGTGATTATAATATCATAGGAATTGAAATTTTTTTTTCCTTTTAAAAAATATATTCTACTATGACTATATTATTTACAGTTATAATTTGTTAAATGGTTCCCTTTATAATGTATGGATTCTATTGATTTGATGTTGAGATCTTGATTGAGGACAATAAAATGACTAATTATGGGAGAATTTTATGTACCTGATTTGTGTATACTTTTTCATACATTTTATTTGGCACAAAAACTTATTTTCACCAACTATATTTTTTTTGTTTAAAATACATTATTTTGGTGATTATTATAATTTTAAAGATGTTTCCATCCAAAAGAAAAAATTGGGCCTGATCAAAAAAATTCAAATATACATGGAAAGTACTTTTATATACATGTCGTGTACGACTACCTTGACATGGATCAGAAAGCCTCGAAACGTGCCCATGTTTTCGTCTAAAGAATGCACGTCATGTACTTCCCATATACTTGCTGTGTGGCCCTTCTAAAAGAAGTTGGTGGCCGATGAATGATATTACATGCCATGTATGGTGGTGCTACATGTCTTGTACTTCCTCCTACTAGGGGACTCCATGTTTCAAGTCAAAGATGGCATGTTAACTCACCTACATATGAAGAAAAGATGGCCAAATCACGTTTACTAGGGTACATGTCGTGTACTTACTGGTACATGCCATGTACTACTAACACCTATAAATAGGTGGCAGGCCCTCCAAATTTGGGAGTCACTCAGAATCATTAATTTTTACATATTCCAAGGGGGACCACTCTGGAGACTTCCAAGAAGTAATGAATAGAGAGAAATAAGAGGAGAGGAGAGAGGAGATAAGTTGATTTTGTGCTACCTTCCCGATGAACTTCGCATTGAATATTTCAAGAGGTTAAATTCTGGTATTATATGTTGTTTTGTTACAATATACTCCATGAGTAGCTAAATTTCTTTATGTTTTCGGGATATTTACAATTATGTGTTAAATTTTTCAATTCCAATATTATAATCAATTTATTTATTATTCTTTCTCATAATTACATATTAACTCTATCAAAATATTACTAGAAACCTCATATCGGACCAAGAATGGGATTTTTAAGGATCCATTAAGGAATTACTATTAAAAAAATTCCATGACCATTAGGTGTTTTAATTTTCTCAAAAGGGATAAAATTAATAAAATTAAGAGAAATCAATTTCTGGACCAAGTAATTGGTTTCATTTAATTTGAACAAATCTCACCAGTCCAAGGGGGTTCTATTACTTTTTTAACCCTAGAGATGTGAATTATCAAGAACAAAAAACCTCATAACGAAATTGATTTAATAAACAACCTTTAAAATTTGTATCCCTGACACATTTCTCTCCAAATTTTTATCCAAACCAAATCTCTGTATTTATCTTTATCTTTGAAGTAATTCGTTATGAAATAAAAATCCAATCACCTTTTTATCAAATCAATACAAAATTGACTGTAAATTTCTATAAACTTGACTAAATCCATTACAAATTGGACAAAAATAGAACTCCATATCCCTATGGATTGACCCCTTAAAGGCACTATACATGCTAGGGTAATATAAGTTGGATTATTGACAATAACACTTTAGTAGATTTGATTCTACACTTTCAATTAGAAATATTATTTTCTTCCTTTCCCTATCGATATTTATTGAGGTTTCACCTAGTCTCATTCATTATTATTCCCCAAATCATACTCCTTAAAAATATTTCAGTTCAATGATTATTTTAATATCACTGAAGATCATAACATTAAAATATTCAATGAATAAGGGTTTCCATATGAATATCATCATGATATAGAATAATATGGAGTCAATTCATATGCGATTAAGCCTCACATGCATGTGAATATTGTGACATGCATCATCCTCAACCATATATACTTAATCATATTTGATCATTATTCCCTTCTTGTGGTATGGAAGTGAAGCACACTTAGATTATTGATTCGTTCATGATATATTATACAAGATTTATGTTTTATCAAATTATATCACATCGTTCATGAGGTATAGTTCAGTAGAATGTAAAGTTTACTCAATATTTTCAAATTATAAATTCCAACATCAAACGGATAGGAGATACGAGAGATTAAAGATGACATTTTTTCATTGATTAAATTTCTCACAATAAATATATTGGATGATTTTGATATAAATATATGCTTTTATGTGTAAGAATAGTGATTTTCACTTCTTATGTAACACATTGAGTTTCTATGCTATCAATTGCAAAAAAATCATTACAATCCATAAAATTATTTTGTTGAAGATGGGGTCAGAAATTAGAAACACATACACACACCCAATGTGGTGGGACACACCACTTTCCCATTTACATAATACAGTATGTCCACATTGTGGGAACTATTCATCCATCATACTCCTTCATAAATTCACACATCCTACCGATACTATACACCCTCATAACTACCTTATTCCAATCCATTAAATATTTCTTCTATGTTTCAAGACAATGTCCCATAAGTGAGGTTGATTTGGTCTTATAGAAATTTTTGGGAAGGCCTATATTATTAGTTAAAACCAATTGAAATTATATAGGAAATAATAAGTGTATAATATATTAATACAATCCATTCTCAAATAATATTATAAATATATTGATCTTCCTAAAATATTAATTACGAAAAATATGGATTCATTTTACAAGGGAATCATTAAATTATTCTTTTCTAAATTCTCCAACTTGTTATGAAAAATTTTCTCATACCAAACTCATTCATAACATGTTCTAAACATTATGAATATCACAACAATTTTCGCAATTTGTATGGAGAAAAAAATTCTATATGACTCTTCACACCATATCTATTTATAATCACCAACAAATATGAAATATTTACTGAAATCAACTAAAATTTAAGTCCATTTTTTTGAATATTTTTAATATATATTTGATATATTTTGTACTTGGATAGTTTCTATATTTTTTTGACTCTATTAAAAATTAGTTAAATGTAATATGTTAGTTATGGAAAATTTATAATGTTAGGGGCATAAATAATTATAATAGAAAGATTATTTATGGTTATTGAAGACCAATGGTCATATTTAAACTATGGTGCATGACTTTAGTGTACCATATTTTATTATCCTATGTGAATATGTCATACATTTATTCTTATATGATAGGGTAATTGTTAATTAAAATATTACATAAATAATGTATTAGTCAACATAGAATTTATATATGACAAAATAGTGTAATTATAAATCCCTATAATGTTTTCCAATGACAATATCTCATATTAAAGGATGAAAAATGTAAATATTGAGAATGGTAATTGATAATTGATAGGAAATTTATTGTATGAATATTAAAATTTATTTCAAAATTTTCTATGGATTAGTAGTGGAATATGAAATTTTAATGGATAATAATTAAATTATCTAAATAATATGATTTTATGTATTTTTTATAATGAAATTACAATTATTAACCATTTTGGATTATTTTATAATATTATGGTCATAATTTTGAGTATAAAATGTGGTCAAAATAGTAAAATTGATTTATGTCATGTGAAGAATGTTTTTTGAATTTTTACATGAGGGTGTTCCAAATTGGTTGGGATCAATGACACTTTCTATAAAATTTTGAAAAAAATATTTAGTAATTTTAAATAAGATCCATGACATGGTGACTCCAAATCAATAAGTGGATATTTCAATTCATTAATTGGGTTTTCTAATATTGGAAGAAAACATTTCAAAATCTAAAAAATTTCCCTAGATTATAGTTTATTAGTAGATGAAGGGTTTTCCTAATGCATGGGGTCCCGTTAAAGGAAACACATAGATCATTCCACATAAAAGGTCGACTTCTAACTATTTGGAGACATAATTGTGGTTTATTTTTTATATGATTCATTCTACATAAGACCAAGGTTATTACATATCAAAATTAGCTTTATTAAACATCATGTCATATAATTCTATCTAATGTGTTGTGGTAGTGGTAAATGATGAATGAATTTGTAGATAAAATACTACGGGTGGATGATGTTTCTTGTTATGTGACTCATGGGGAAAAATTTATGGGCCATATTTATGTCCATGGTACATGTAATTTTAGTGTTGTGGGGATTTTATCCCTATAAATCATACTATTGTAGACTTATATTGGTGGGTGGTAAGAATGTGTGATATAGTTGTTTATTCTTTAAGGATTATTTTTATGTGTATTTTTTATTGTCCTTTGTGGGGAGTAAAATGAATATTTGGGATGTGAGTTCATTTACATAGATTAGTGGTGATGTTTATGATATTATATAGTGTTGGTTGTAGTATATAGAGGTAATTTTATGTTTTTGTTGAGTTTTATGACATGGGGTGATGATAGCGTGTTTATGGATTGAGATGGCGATGGGAAAATCCCTATGGGAGGACATTTGACAAAAATCAGAGTCCCTATAGGTGGATTAATTTATAAATATTTTATACAATGTATATGTGATTATGGTGTTGATGTTGATGTATAATTGTTTTATAGTTGATGTTATTTTTTTTGGAATGTGTCCTTATACATAGACATCAAACAATAGTGAGATCCCCAATCACTAGACATCTAGTTGACTATTATATAAAGGTTTTGATTTGTAATAGGATGAGGGATGTTTTTGGGAGAGTCTTAGAGTGTGGAACCCCTATAACTATAATTATCCCTATAGGTGGATAGATTCCTACCAATTTTTATTTATAGTGAGGTCCATGTGGAAGGATTGTTGTTGTGGTACAGATAATAATATAGAATTGGAGGTGATACTATGGTGGAAGCAATGTTTTGTATTTATGTTTCAAATGTGAAATTAAATATGAGTTATTTAATAGATTTTTATTATCAATTTGGATATAGATATGTTTTTTACTTTATTTTTATATTTAATTATTTCTTATATTCATTAATACATTCCATTAACATAGACAAATTAGAGTTCATAGATGAACCTATAGAGTCTATGTATACATAAAAAAGTATTTATATATACATAATTCTCACATCATCATGATTGAATTATTAGTAGTGTTGAGTGACCATAAGTCTAGACAATCAAGTATTTTTAGAGTTAGAGGAAAGCATCATACATCATTAGAGGTATAGAGGAGAATATCGGAGATGAAATTTTTTTAACAAATTTTATTGGGTTTTCATTATAAAACATGAATTTTATACACATTATTCATGTTTTTTGATTTGGAATCCTAGTTGTATTATTCATAGTGATATGGAATTTTTTTAGAAGGTTAAATATTTCCATATTAATACATGATGATATCCTATTGGTGATAATCTATAGCTAATGTCAAAATAATTTTGGGCTATTGGGGCCATATAAAATCTTGACACTGAATCATGTGGTGTTTAAGACTGATCAGGTCATAGAATTCACACCATGTATGTCGTTCATTTTTTAGATGCCTTTATTCTAATTTTTTTCCAAAAACAAGACATTATATACATAAAATCATTGATATCATTTATAATTATTAGTACCTCATCTATGTAAAACATTAGAAACATAACCATGATTCTATAAAATTTCTTACACATACATAATCTTTTGACCAATAAGTAATTTTGTACGATTTATTTGAAAATTGGGGTGTTTGAGGTAAGCATAAATTTTTTTGATGGATATTAAGTGGATTTTATTTTTACTTTTTTGTATATATTAATGTAAAATTTATGTTTAATATTACATTTTATTCTTCAAAGGGATGGATGTATCACCCCAAAATTTCATAGTACGTTATCTCTTCAAAGTAATTCAATAACTTGCGCTACACGCAACATCGAGGTTGAGCGCATCACAACGTACCAAACTAGTCGTTCAAAAAGTGGTTATGAATTGTATAAATAGAATTTGGAATTTTATATAATCCAAATAATTTTAATATCCATATTATGTGTTTCTTACACATAATATAAGAAAAAAATTCAATTTTTCTAATAAAAGAAGTATTTTTCAAAAAATGAAATTTTACCGCCATTTAATGGAGAACCCTTTTTAAATACAGTTTTTGAAAATTTTATATATTCAATTTGAAAAAATATACTTCCCATTTTGAAATGGGAAATAAAAATTTAGGTTCGATAAATTCTGGCTGTTTTTCTGATAACTTTCATATTTTCGTGAATAGTGAAAAATAATAAATTTTAATTGATGAAAACTTTTTTAATCAAAATAATTTATAGTGTTAAATTAGAAATTTTAATTTTTTTGTAGTATAATTAGATTATATTTTTATCGTAAAATAAAATTTTGGTTATTATAAGTTATTTCACATTTAAATTTGACATAAAAACATGTCAATATTTTGATAGTTTTTACTTTTTAAAAAACCCACTTTTTGTTATGACAATTGGAATTAATTTTATATTAATTAATGAAACTTATATGTTTTTAATTTGATAAAATAGATTTTATTTTTGAATTTTTAATATCAAAATTACCTTTGGGTGAATTTTTGGTATTTTATTGGGAAACATTAAATTTTTGTTGAATAGTGAAAAACACTACGTTGTTGTTTAAACCTGAATTTTTATTTAAATTATTATTTAATTTATTTAAATTTATTTTAAGTAAAAAATATATAATACCTATATAATTTCAATTTAATTCATTGGATTCATTTTATAATAAAAATAGATGTATAAAATTTCATTGAACGTTTTAACATCTTTTACCCACCTTCTAGGAACATTTGCAAATTTGCATAAAACATAATTTTACCACTTTTGTGAATTCAATTTAAAAAATCCAAGAGACACATTTGAAATCATTATGTTAAATTCTTTTCAATAAAATAATTTTTTTGTGAATATTAACTTCTGACTTTTATTTACAACGGTTAAAAGTAAATAGGGAAATTAAATATACAAATGATATTATAATTACCCTACCACATGTACTAATTCTATTGAATAAGTGTATTTTGACCAAAAACAACTTTAGGATCAAAATATGATCCTTTGGTCCACTTTGATTACATTATGACCTTTATTATTAATTTATTTAAAGAAAGGTTAATAGTGTTATATTTAATGATTAATAACTAAACAATTTTTAATATAGGGTTATAAATAAGATAAATTCTACTATAAATATTAATTATAAAGATAAAAATATTTCCTATATAGTTTTATTTTATTTATAACTTTTATATATTAAATAATTAAATTTATTTATGACACAATGACGATGAAACAATTACATTATCAAGGAATGATTAAAATAATTCATATTATAAATATAAAAATAAATTAAAATTGAGGCTTTTGATCCCATCCACGAATTCTTTAGATAAATATGACATTATAGGGTTGATTAATTAATTTTTTTTATTAATAATGTTGTTATGACTTTCACAAAGACCAAATACTAAATAGCGTCGAAATTGACATAAATGGGTTTTTAGAACAAATACTATATTATTAAATGATATAATATTCCTAAAGTATAAGGTTTAGACACAAGACTTATATAATTATAAATATGTCTTTAATGAACCACTTTTGGTTATCTTACCTTTTTATATTATGTGTACTAACTATTTATTATAATAATAAAAGAGGACATGGTAAAAGTTAAACTCTTTAACTAAGAGTTAAATCTAAAACATACGGTTAATATGGTGACGTAAACTTGTCTAAAACCTATTGGTTGAGTATATTTCTACCCTCCCCCACCTTATCATTGAAATAAATTAATTTTGAGCCATTATAAACTGAAAATGATTTTATAATAAAATAATATTTTAAATGTTTGTTAAAGTGACCCACACCTCTCTTATAAAAGGGTACTTCCCCTTATCTCAAAATAAATCCATAAATGCCATTTGGATTGGTCAAAAACTGAAAAAATCTCATCAAAACATCCCTCACAGAAACCTAGATTCCTTACCTTGATAATAAAGACTACCTAAGGATCCCTTTTGTTCAAATCAAAAAGAAAAACTCAACAAAGAGGTAATTATTTTATCACCTCTTTCAATGTTCTTCTCTTCATCAACTTTTTGTTTAATTGTTATTTCCATACCAAAATTATAACCCAAATACCTTATACATACTGTGATTTTATTATAAATATGGTAAAACCATACTCATTATTCTATCAATCTTATGAATGATAATGTCACCATGCCTGCGTACATACGGCTTACCGTCTCCACGATGTGGTGTAATTTTTTATTCAACAATATGTTCTTTGGATGGATATAATGAAGAATAATATGTATATAAATAATGAAAACAACTTTCCAATTTCTATGGACAATTAATATACCATACAATTCCACACATTTTAATCATTAAGGAAATTAAATCATCACCTGTGTTTACGTACGGCTTACCGTCTCCCTGACGTGATGAGATTCATTTCCAGGTTCACCATTGAACGATGATTATAAAAATATATATTTTTAATAAGTATGTAATATATAAGATAATAATTCTACTGGAAAGATATATATGTGTGTGTGTACGTTCATATATCTTATTCACTCACTTCTGTTCAATACAATATGAAAACAAAAACAGTGTTTATGTGTGCGTACGACCTACCGTATCCATAAACGGTGTTTTCCATTTCATATATCAATCTACTATACATATTTATATTCTAAATATATATTATATATAAATCATGTTTTATATTCTTAATGTATTTAAAACATTATCTAAATGATACTATCAAGAATAACATGTTAAAACACCTACGATAAAGAAAGTGATTATTACCTGAAATGTTAATTTAACATGGAAATAATTATTAAATGGGTAGTATAAAGTCATAAATGAATCATGTATGATATAATAAATATTAATATGGTTCTGGTAAAATTTAATAACATACTATAGTCATTATACAATAGGTTCAATGTAACCTTTACCAAAGGAAAGTGCAAGGTAATGGTAAATTCATCAATTTCATTATTATCTAACATTCTTTATGTGTATGTACTTTCTGGGACATATTTATTATCCATTACCTTGTTTCATAAAATATATTATAAAATGATTCTTTTGAGGTACTCTTTAACTAAAAAATCATTTTAAAATGTTTTAAATATTTATTCTTCTAAATTATTCTCATTAATGTTCATGTTTACAAAATGGTTTTAAATATTTATTTATATGGTCATGATTCATTTAAAATATTAATTCCATTATAAAGTTTCAAAGTGGTATGGGAAACATTGATTCAAAAATATATATTAAATGACTTACTTTATAAATGTGTGGCTTTTAAAATATTTCACAAAAATTAATATTTCTCTCAAAAAGTTTTACTGCTCATTTTCAACTATGTCAACATTCTTTACTGGATATTATTCTTTTTTACGGTTGATTTTTTAAATACAATCTTCTATATCGTATCAAATGAGTTTTGATTTGTTTGACTATGGATGTTATATTTTTATACCATTCATGAATTATGGTTGAAGTATTTACATTTTGTATTCATATTTTAATAGGAATGTTTATGTTATGTTTCAACATTTTCACTTGAGGAATGTAGTGGATTGAGTTTGTGATGGGTGGGGCCCTCTATAGCCCCTAGATGCATCAGTAGGTCTCATGCGAAAAATCAGTGTCTTCGAATAAGGCCTTGACAAATACTTTATTTGTAGTCTTGACACAACACCTTGACTGTATGGTAATGATGTCCGACATTTCGCATTCCATGATTATTGAAATTAATTATTACATGGGAATATTCAACTAGTATAATATCCATGTGAATGTTTATATGGTAATATTTGATTTATTTTCTCTATATTATGTTAGAATTTATTTTTAATTGGTGGTTGTTTTTATTACACATATTTCCTTAAAAGTTTATAGATTCCACTAATTTTTTTACACTTACTGTGCTTCTGAGGTCACCCCTTTCTTATGTTTTGTTTTCCCAGGATTCTAAGAAGTGTATTATGTTTTATTTGTAGAGTTAAGATAGGGGAATAATATAGTTCTAAATGGATTATTTATGTTGTGTTTTATGTTTGAATTAGAAATGTAACTTTAACGTATGTAATCTATTTTCCATGACTACTAAACTGATCAGTCCTTTGGGACTTGATTCCTTGTAATCATTCCAATGTATTAAAATACTACACCGAATCTAGGCTTCTGGGGTCGGGGAATTATAGTTGGTATCATAGAATGTTTAGTACAAACCATGGAAACAATATTTATAAAAACTATGATTAGAGAACTTTTACCTAAGATAAACTTTGAGGTTTAGTACAGAATAATTTCCTATAATTTTCGTAATGTATAGATTTTTTGTAATTTCCAAGAAATAAATCCCAGTGTGGATACGATCAGTTAGAGCCAGGTCTCGAATATATATAACTAGTATTGAAAACTCCATCAAGGAGTTTCGTGTTTGACCTGGGGTATCCTTGTAAACAACAATGGGCCTTATATCACTTTTGGTTACGACACTCATTGAGGATATGCTTAAGATAATTCACATTTTCTTTACAATTCATTATGATGTATTTAGGAGTAAATACTTCCTCAAAGAAAACATTCAATTATGATTATATATTATATGCATAATCTTTTCAATTTATTTTAGTTATTTTAGAAGTTTTTAATTATGCATTGTGCTTCATAAAATAACATACTGTGCACCATTATTTAGAAATGGCACCCAGTAGAATGAATGATAACTCCAGGAATACGCATGATACACAGAGTAAAGAAAATCATATATTTCATAGTATTAAGACAAAATTTTGAAGGGAAATAGTCTCCCATGTATTCTAATCATATGACGAAATATTATCATGTTTTAATAAAATATGTAAAGAATTCTATGAGTCATGTGGCTTTGAAGATAAGTAAGAGAAGAAAAATATTTTAGAGAGAATGATGGATAAAGAGAAGAGGTGAAAGAAGGATTTTCCCATATGTGATAACTGTGGAAAGAATCACCTTTATAAATACATTAAGGGAATGGTATTTTGTTATACATGTGGAGTAAAAATGATACCAAGTATGTGATTGAAAGGTTAAGAAAAAGGTTTCAAATGTATAGTGATTCATCTGCTAGGAGTTGGGGCATGACACGAATCAATGTCCAAATAATCTGAGTATTCCTCAAATGATTCTATTGGATAATAATCATGTTATGATACATACACAGATGAAGAAGACTGAATGGTGTTCTAATTTTGTTATTAAAGAATTATTTCATTTATGTGTTTTATCAATGATGCAATGGTTATCCGAATTATGGAAATAAATAAGGATTGTACAACAATACTATTTCAGCAAGTATTTGGGATTATATGGTTCAATGAAAATTTACTCAATTACATATTAAACTATTTGTAAAATACAATTTTGATGGAAAGTTAAACCATAATATTGTTCTAAAACTAAGGTAGTGATTTTGGAATAATATATGATTAATTTGGATAAATTATATTCGATATTCTTGTCTACTTTGAAACAAATTAATTGTTTGTTTATTTCATTATTTTTGGAGTTTAAAACATTTTTGGATATAAGAAGTATGTCTAGTATTCTATAATAAATAAGGGAGAATTAATGTAATCAATAATGTTTTTTGATAATTCAGGGTTTTACCATGTTTTAAAAGAATAAATGATGATGGTATTCACATGTTATTACGTGGAAAAAATATCATCATTATGCCTACCTTTCTTATAAATTTTGGATTGTGAGTTTGGAAAAAAGTATTTTGGATAACTCTATAGGTTGGAATGGATTATGTTTCACATTGGATACAATTTTTAAGGTTAAATAATTTTTTAAGATTATATTTGGATCGCTATAAAAAAGACAACTCTAAGATTGGGCGACAACCTGTTGTGTCCGGCAAGGCCGCAAGACTCGAACCCGCCACCAAAGGGTGACAGGGGTGCATCACCTACCACTGGCCTACATGATGTTCTAGTTTGTAAAATGTTTTTTTAAATATTATGAAAAATGAATTAAAAAATAATTATTTTTGGAACCCTATACAATTAGGATAAATATAATATTTTTGAATTCTATTATGTTTTCGAGTGAATGATGTGTTTTTGGTGGGAATTAGTTGAAGGATAAAACTCTACATTTCTAGTATATTTTTTCCTCTTATTATATGAATAAATTAATTCTTAAACATTACTGAAGGGATCCTAAAACAAAAAATGTGTTATCGTAATACCTTATGTTTTGTTGAACTGATGATATTTTAAATCATCATAAATTGATGGATTTGATGCCCTAAATTTTATAATTTTTTGGGATTGATGACCTCAATCACTCCCTATAAAGGTTTACATTTTCTCTCCAATTATATGCCTCTAATTTACACTAATGTTCTCTTAATCAAGATCATAATTTGTGGGGGACTATTTCATTTCCCTTTCATTCTTATTAAGACTAAATTTTATTAACCCAATTTCTAATGTGTGTTTTCCCAAAGGTATTTTTCTATTTTTAACCCTTCATTTGCAAAAAAAATATTTAAAATTTCAAGGAAGCAATTTATTGAAGGATGAGAGAATGTAACAGCCCAAGATTTTATAGTATGTTATCTCTTAAAAGAAATTCAATAACATGCACTACATGCAACACCGAGTTCGAGCGCACCACGACTTACCAAAATAGCCAATCAAAAAGTGGTTATGAAAAGTAATAACTTTCATTTTGAATTTTTTATACTCTATATAATTTTAAGTTCCATATTATGTGTTTATCATACATAATATAAGAACTAATTCAATTTTTCAGATAAAGTATTTTTCATAAAATGAAATTTTACGGCCTTTTAATATAAAAACCCTTTTTAAATTAAATATTAGAAACTTTTATATATTAAATATTATAAAATTAAATTATTCTTTAGAATGATGACATAAAAATTTAGTTTCGATAAATTTTTAATATTTTTCTAATAACTTTTATATTTTGGTGAATAGTGAAAAATACTAAATTTTAATTGAAAAAACTTTTTAAATAAAAATACTTTGTAGTGTTAAATTATACTTTTGAATGGTTTGGAAGTATAATTAGATTATATTTTTATCATTTAATAAAATTTTAGTCATTATAAGTAAATTTTCATTTAAATTTGATATAAACACAGGTCAATCTTTTGATAGTGTTTACTTTTTAAAAAACCCACTTTTCAGTTTTAAAAATGAAAAATAATTTTAAATTAATTAATTAAAATAATATGTTTTGAATTTGGTAAATTAGAATTCATTTTTGAATTTGTAATATCAAAATTATATTTGGTTAATATTTTGGTATTTTTTTTTTGAAAACATTCAATTTTTGATGAATTGTGAAAGACACTGCGTTATTGTTTAAAATTGACTTTTATTTAAATAATTATTTATCTAAATTTTTTTTAAGTAAAAATAGATTTATAATACCTATATATGTTCAGAATAATTCGTTGGAATCATTTTATAATAAAATTAGATGTATAAAGTTTTATTGACCTTTTTAAAAATCCTTTACCCACCTTCTAGGCACATTTAAAAATTTGTATAAAACCTAATTTAACCTCTTATGTAAATTGAATTTAAAAAATTTTAGAGAAAAAGTTTACATCAGTAATTAAAATGTGGTCCAATAAGATGAAAATAATTTTTGGTGAATAGTAACTTTTGACTATTAATTACCACAGTTAAAATTAAATAGGGAAATTAAAGGAAACAATGATATTATAGTTACCCTAACACATGTCCTAATTCTATTGGATAAATTTATTTCAACCAAAAACAACCTTGGTAATAAAATATGATCTTTTTGGACCGCATGGATTAGATTACGACATTTATTATTATTTTATTTAAAGAAGAGTTAAAAGAGTTAAATTCAATGTTTAATAACTAAACCATTTTTAATATAGTCTTCTAAATAAGATAAATTCAACAATAAATATTCATTAGAAATATAATAATATTTCCTACATAGTGGTATTTTATTTATAATTTTTAGAGATTATATAATCAAATCTATTTACGACACAATGATGATACAATAATTACATTATCAATGAATGATTAAAATAATTGATACTATAAATATAAATATAAATATAAATTGAAGATTTTAATGCCATACAGGGATTTTTTATATTAATATTACATGTTATGGTGTATTTAAGGCATTTTATTCGAAGTAATCATATTGTTATGACCTTCAGAAAAATAAAATACTAAATAGTATCAAAATTTACATAAATGAGTTTTTAAAAAAAATACTATATTATTAAATGATATAATATTCTGAAAAATATAAGGATCATCCAAAGGATTTATATAATGATTAATATTTCATTAATCAATATCTTGGGTTTCTCTTGGATTTTTATAGAAATTTTATTAACTATTTATTATAATAATACAAGAGAACATGGTAAAAGTTAAACTATTAAACTAACAGTTAAATCTAAAATATATGGTTAATATGGTGACCTAAACTTGTTTAAAACCTATATTTTGAGAGGATTTCAACCCATACCTACCATATCTTCGAAATAAATCAATTTAGTGCCATTAGAAAACGAATATTATTTAATAATAAAATAATATTTCAAACTTTTGTTAAAGTGACAGTCACCTATCTTATAAAAGGGTACTTCCCATTCTCTCAAAATCACACCTCCTTATACATTTTCCTCATCCAAAACCTTCCCAAATATCATCCCAACATCCCTCACTTCAATCTAGAGTCCTTCCCTTGAGAAAAAATCCAACCTACGGATCCATTTTGTTCAAATCAAAAGAAAACACCCAATGAAGAGGTAATCATTTTATCACCTCTTTCAAAGTTATTTTCTTCTTCCACTTTCTCTTTCCTTTTCATTTCCATACGAAAATAATAACTCCAATAACATCTATATACTATGAGGTTATTATAAATATTTTACATCCATACTCATTGTTCTATAAATCCTATGAATGATAATGTCCCCATGCGTATGTAAGTACGACTTACCGTCTCCACTCCGTGGTGTAATTTGTTATTCAACACTATGTTATTTGTATGGATATAAAAATGGATAATATGTATATAAATAATGAAAATGACAAGATAATTTCTCTGTTAAATTAATATACCATCCAATTACACATATTTTAATCATTAATTAAATGATATCGTCGCTCGTGCGTATGTATACCGTCTCCACGACGCGATGTGATTAATTTACAGGTTCACCATTCAACGATGATTATAAAAATATATATTGTTAATAAGTATATAGTATATGACATAATAATTATACTGTATATATATTTGTGTGTCGTTGTGTGTTTTTGTGTACTTACATATATCATATTCACTTACTTCCGTTCAATACGATATGAAAACGAAAACAACATTTATGCGTACATACGGCCTACCATCTCCATAAACAATGTTTTCCATTTCATATATATATATATATATTATACTTATTTATATTCTAAATATATATTATATATAAATCATGTTTTATATTCTAGAAATATTTAAATCCTGATCTAAATTATATGATCAAGAATAACAAGTTAAAATGCGTATGATAAAGAAAGTGATTGTTACCCAAAATGTTAATTTAACATGGAAATCATTATTAAATTGGTTGTATAAATTCATAAATGAATCATGTATGATATATTAAATATGAATATATTTCTAGTATTATTTGATAACATACTATGGTCATTATAAAGTAGGTTAAATGTACCCTCGACCAAAGGAATGTGAAAGGTATGGGTTAATTCATCAATCCCATTATTATCTAAGATTGTTTGTGTGTAAGTATTTTATAGGACATATTTATTATCCATTTTCATGACTCACAAAATATATTTCAAATTGATTATTTTTAGGTAATATTTAACTAAAAAGTTATTTTAAATGTTTTAAATATTTATTCTTCTAAATCTTTCTCATTAATGTCCTGGTTTTCAAAATAGTTTTAAGGATTAATTTATATGGACATGATTTTTTAAAAAAGTTAATTCATTTAAATGTTTCAAATTGTTATGCAAAACTTTTATTCAAAAATATCATCTAAATTACTTCCTTTATAAATGTGTGTCTTTTAAATGAATTCACAAAAAGGGATATTTCTCTCAAAATGTTTTACTGATCATTTTCAACTATGTTAACATTTTTTACTGGATATTATTCTTGATTAAGGATGATTTATTATAATATAATATTCTCTGTTTTATCCAATTATTTATGATATGTTTTACTGTAGATGTGCTATTTTTATACCCCTCATGGTTTATGGTTGAAGTATTGACATTTCATATTATTGTTTTAATATAAATGTTTATGTTATGTTTCAACATTTTCATATGAAGAATGCAATGGACTTAGTATGTGATGGGCGGGGCCCGCTATAGCCACTCGATACATCAGTAGGTCTCATGAGACAAACTAGTGTCTTGACATAAGGCCTTGAATTTTTTTTTATTTTTAGTCTTGGCAAGAGGCCCTGACTATGTGATAATGATATCCGATGTTAGGCATTAACTCATTATGAAATTAATTGTTACATGTTATTATTAAACTATTAGAATATCCATGTGCATGATTATATGGTAATGTTTGATTTATGTTCTCAATATAATGTTCATTTTTATGTTCAAACGGCTGTTTTTTTATTACACATACTACCTGAAAAGTTTATAGTTTCTGCTAAATTATTTACCGTTACCAGGAATCTGAGATCTCCACCTTCTTATGTTTTGTTTTCCCAGGATTCCAAAGAGTTTATTATGTTTGATATGCAGGGTTAAGATAAGGTAGTTATGGAATTATCAATGTATTATTTATGTTCTATTTTATATTTTTATGTTTAATGTAGCGTTCATGTATCTAATCTATTTTTTAGGACTTCTAAACTGCTCAATCCTTTTGGAATTGATTCCTTTTAATCATACAAATGTAGTAAAATAATGCATAAGGGCTTCTGGGGTTAGGGAATTACAATGGATATTATTTTAATCTAATGAATTAGGAGTTATAGATCACATGGATTGGTATTTATGATCATCATGTGGATTATTTTATAGATGAATATAATTGTAGTAATGTTTTAAATATACAATTTCTCACAGATAATTTAAAACAAACAAGTATTAGTGTTTAGAAAATTGGGTTGTGGTTTTTGGTTTAGAAAATAAACTATAGAATAGTTAATGAGAAAATTTTCAATAGTGAAGGTTATTGGTTCAAGAGATTATTATAGGACTACTTGGATGTCATGGGGAAGTAAAAAACATTAGTGTTTGATAAAATACATCAAACTTTATGAGGAAATGGTTATACTTATTTACCAACTTGATGATAATGATGAGTGAAATTGGTTCCTAGGTTAATAATGCAAAATAAAAAGGAAATCATGACATTTTTCGTCTCTCAAGGATGTGGTTTATTTATTGAGTGTATGGTTATTCAAAACACACTATAAATTTAAAAGTTGTTCATGTGGATAATGGAGATGAAAAATTAAAACTCCATGGTTTGAATACACAGTCCCGATTTCTAAATTATATGAAATGTTTTAATGAAGTTAAGGAATTTTAACTGAAACATGACCTAGATTACACTTCTATGTCATGGTTTATCATGAAATTAATATTTTATGTGTTGGATGAAATCTACATGATATAGATATATTTTTTCCAAAGTAAAAAACATCAACATAACCCCCCCAAAGACAATTAATCATATATAAGGTGATGTAATGCTTTGAATTGATCTAATAGAGTGATTTGGTGAGATGGTTTGAAATTAATAATGGATATTATCTTTTTTAATTTCAATTACAATGTTCTTATTAGAATACCTGACTGAATACTATTTTTATAGATTGATTAATTTATTTATGAAATAATATTAAAATAAATGAAGAAGAAGTAGAAGATAGTAAACATAGAGGAAATTAAATTTTATATAAAAATAAACTCATTTTATGAATAAGTAATACTTTGAAGGTAATGCTTGAAGTGACAATTTAAAGAGGATGATAGAACATTTTTATCAAATTTCAAATTGTGTTTTTACCATTTGGATGTTTATCATAAATTCATCTTTAAATCATGATATATTAGTAGAATTTTAAATAAGGTATTGGGTGATCCAAGAGAAGGGTTAGTTAGTAGATGGAGATGGAGAGTCTTCCCTTAGGTGATAACTTAACAAACCTTAACATTGATTTTGGTTCATTCTTAGACGTCATTACATGGTGTGAAGATTCAAAATCTTCAATACATATTGAGATGAAAATTATCAAAACACGGATTTCTAATCATTATCATTCTCGAAGGAAGAGGTACAGATCCTTTATTCTAATATGTGATTGTTCATTTTTTGAAAATTTGTGAAGTGTAGACCCTCACTCACTTTTCATCAAAAATACTATTCAAGATATTAGTATTGATAGATTTAAAATATGTTTACATAACTCCTCCCATGTGGTTTTATGATTCTCATTTGAGAATGAATATTATCATCTATATAAAATAAAATCATGATCCTTAGGTGGTTTCACCATGAATATTTTGATATTGTATCAAATATTTAACATTGATTAAAAGCATCCCATAACCCCTATCTGGTTGGGACTCCCAGGATTTCAACATCAATTATTCTAAAAGGAGGACATATTTTTTATTTCTAGAATAATTGGAAAACCTATGAAAATATATTATTCTACTAGGAACATATTTATAACCAATACTGCAAGAATTTGTGAAGAGATGGACATATTTGAACCTCTTCTATCCCAGATATAGATTCAAAATAGAGGCTCTATTTTTTTACAATAGGATATCTTCAAAAATATTCCAGTTTATTGTAGTAAATATTTTAAACATCATAATTTCACTAGAGTGGGTAGAGATATTCTTCCCCATACACTCCCTCTCTCTTGAAATATTTTAACTTGGCTTGATAATGAAAATTATAAGTGGATGTCTACAATTTATTCTTGCCATATCAGGGATCCTGCTAATAATAATGTTGATAAGAATTTGGATGGACCTTCTAAGAATCATCATGCTCTCCAATACATAAATGAATTTATGGATATTATTAATAAGTACCTCCCATTAAATAAAGGTATATTAAATATCAATTAGAACAAGATATCTGAACTTGATATGCTTGTATTTTTTTCACTCCATGAAAGTAGTAGACTAGGATGACCAATTTGACTCTAATGAATCAGTACATGATACTTAGGACCATTATTCCCTAATTGAAGATGATTTTTAAATTCAATCACTATGAATGGTAAATAACCAATGGTTGAGTATTATGGATTTAAAATTCCAAATCCCAAAAATACACATAAATGTATAAATTATTTCACACTCGAGATAATAATACTCACTAATCTTCTAGAGGCCTTTGGGAATGAAAAAATGGATACCCCCAACAACCAGTGATTCCACTATCCGGTGAAGTTGCATCAGAAAGTTACATTTTGTATGAATTTTTAGATCCTATATTGAGGGATGATTATAGGATCAATAATGAAATGAGGGATGAAATATTATTTTACTAGATTGTAGAGAAATATAATTTTATATTAATAAATTAAAAATATAAGGAAATTCATGTGGAAACTACCTTAAAATAAAAAGAATATATTCTTATGAAAACTGTGGAATAGTAAAAAAAATAATCATGATAATTACTGATAAAAACAATTGAAATTAAATCTTAACTTTGATTTTTTTTTCTCCTATAAAAGAAAGACATTTTTTATTTTTTAATATAATTATGCATTCATGATATGGAATTCAAACTAGAAAATTCTCAATTTGGATCAAGAAATAATAAATGATAGAAAATAATGATGATGAATGTTATCTGATTTTGAGCACATTGAATATAATTAATAGGTTTTATTTGAGGGTCTGGTTACTTTTGTATCCCTTGTATATGTGTTTTTAATGTCTATTTGATTTCAACATGGAAAATGACAAAAAAATGATCAATTTGTGTGTCACACCCCGACTACATGTGTATTTTTTTAAATTATTTTTCAATTTTGAGACTTTTTTGAATGTTCGGGTCCTAAATTAAATTTTTTGAGGTTAGATGATTTTTATTGGTTTTGGGTTGGTGCACAAGAACCGTAAATTAGTGGTGATAATGCAGTTGGACCAGGGGACCCTACAATTTCCCTTATCCTAAAATATTACAATTTTCTGAGAATAAAATATGTTAAATGATTAAGACATAATAATAATAATAATATTTTTTGTAGAATAATATTATTATGATTAAAATTTGTTAATAATATTATTATCATTAATAATTTTAATAATAATAATAATAATATTATTATTATTTAAAATAAAATTCATAAAAAAATTATTTTTATTATTATCATTATTATTATCATTACATTAATATTACGTTTTATTTTAATTTGGTCTAATTTTTTTTAAGATTGATACACTAGCCTGCCCTTCTCTCCGCATCTCGCTCACGGCGTATCCCTACCCTGTCACACTCAAAACACATGTGAACTACACCAACCCCTTCTTCCCCTTGCACCAATAACACCCTATGGCCCAAAATCCCCTTCTCAACACATGGAGGTATTCTCTGGCTAGCCTCCCTCTCTTAGTATCTTGACCCCCTTGCACAAGACTTGCTCCGGTGTGAAGCTCTGGACAAACCCCCTTTTCTGGTACCTCCCTCACCAATAACAAAATCTCCATCCATATCCTCTCTAGAGCACATTTTTTCCCCACCGATGAGTTGTTGTTCTAAATTATTTTCTTCCCTTCACTTTTGTCACACCTTAGATGTTATGGTTAACAGTTGTTCTGTGTTCATTTGAATATATGGATTTCTCATTGTTTGTATGGGATTATTTATCTTCATCTGGGAGCTTCATCGCATTCATACACCATTAAGGTAGATGGATCAATTATTTTCTATTTTTTGAATCAAATTATAATGCTTGAATAGCTTACTGAATTTTTAAACACAATATGATGTTTTACACTACACTCAATTAGTGGATCTTAGGATTTTTAAATTTTTAGAATCTCTTAAGAATAGAGTTTGACGTTATTACATATTCAGGCCTATCAAATAGTGCACAAAAGGTGTTTTATTTAATGTTTGTCAATTCCTTAAGATGAAATTAAGCCTCACTGTGGTTTTTGGTTGTTGAAATGCTTTTGTAATTTATATTAACTTATGAATTTGGAGTAGTTTGAAAATAAAACTCATTCCATAAATATTTAGAAGTTTTTCGCATGATTTAAATATTTTTGTTTAATTTTTGGTGATTCCTCCATGTTGGTATAATTTGGTAAAAATGGTTTTCAAAGGGAATTTTACATTATTTTTATAAATATATGCACATAAAGTGTTTTATAAAATGTGGCTTCTAAAATTTTTCTAAGAAGGGTTGTTTAAAGGGTATTTTTGGCCTTGGTTACTTGTTTGTGGTTTAGTTTGATTGTGATGTGATCACTGTGGGTGGATATCCGTGATTTTATTGCTTGGAACATACATGTGTGACTTATTTTTCATTGATTGAGCTTGTGTAGTTTCATTCAAATAGTTTTTGGTGACTTCATGGATATATGTGGTGTTCCATTTGAAGTGGGAATATACATATGTGCACTGAGAACACCCAGAGATGGACCAAAAAATGCTAAAAGTCTTGGATTAACCATAATAACTTAAATTCCATATTTTAAAACAAATATACCTTCCCCTGTATTCTCTCCCTATTTAAAACTCTTTGTCTATCACTAAGCACCACACTTACTCAAGTAACTTGAATGTGGTTTTAAACATTATGAAAAAAATCATGGAATGTTTGGTACTTTAGAAAAGTGGTTGGTTTCTATATGGAATGAAGGATTGTTTGGCATATTTGGAAATTTCATGTGCAATTCATCATGGCTTTGAAATGATTCTGGATGTGAAATTTTATTTAGAACTCTATAGCCTGGTTAGCATTATGATTGAAAAAATTGGTATTTAAGGTTGTTCTAGAAATTATTTATAGCATCTTTATTATATGTTGGAATTTAAAGTTTCTCGAAAATTTTGTGAAATGAAATAGGGATTTGAAAGTATAAATTCCCATTTGGCATCATTGTAATTTTTTAAGAAATTATTTATGGTGTTATCTATGTGACCACCTCATTCGAACCCTGTTGATGGGATATATGCACATTCACACACACAGATATATATATTTATATATTGGTAACCCATATTTATCATCTCCATTTGTGGGTTATTGCATAGTGGATGTCTGTGTTTGGGGTAGGCAAGTAAGGTGGTGGTAGGTAAGGTGAGTCCCGCATGTGAGGGCCTCCAACCTAAATAGTTTAATATTTACCATGGGTTCCAAGGTGTATTTTAGATAATCATGTGCTAGTTGATTTCTAGATCTGATTAGATGGGTTGGTACCCTCCTGGAGTTATAGACATGCCAAGAGGTTTGTTCCACAAGTGAATCCAGGTTAGGGAATCTAGTTGGTTATTGACTTAGGGTCTTAAACATACATCGAAATGTGGTTCCAAACTGAGTGTCTACAAGGATTTTATAGGGATTCTTAGGATTTCACATTGTTACTTTATATATATATGGTTGCATACATTCCACTATATTTAGTTTTCAGCATTCGATGTTTATTTATTCATTTACTCATTAATTATTTATTTATTTTTGGCATAATCATGTTTCATTATAAATAGATATATTGTTTAATTTTTAGTATAAAAAGTATAATGACGTTTTAAAATAAAATGGGGAGTGTTTTTGTTTTTAAAAATGGTATAGACTGGGTTTACTACGAAAAGTGTAAAAACCCTATTTCTATAATTCTATTTACAAACTAGAATTAATGGAATATTTTTCGGAATGGGAACACGTTGATTCTGTGATGATTTCCTATAGATAATTTTGGTGCTCACACATACTTTATCTTTTCAGTTTTATTTTCCACTAGTGATGGTTCTCTCTTGAAGCAAACATGGTTCTGAATTGGGTGGTGACCTAGGAGATCACATGGAGGTATGTGCAGTTTATTTTTCTTCCACTACTAGTTTTCAGTTTATTATAAATATTCATTTATTTACTTGTATTTTCATATATGGGACAAATATTTCCCAATTTTTAGTCTCGATTTGCGACAATAGTTTCCATCTCGTGGGGATCGAGAATGCCCCTAAGGTCATGTTGTGGACTAAATCGGGTGACCGGTTTAGGGTCGACGCGATATGATTTGTGATAAAATTGATATCAGAGGAGGAAATTAGTTTTCAGGGTCTCAGTTAGATGGATATTAGGATTTTTGGGGCTTAGGGGTAGGTTATGGATTGATGTCTGATCACCACCACTCGCGGTGAGACCTGAGTTACATGGGGTGTCTCAGTTTTGAGTCTTTTGTCATTATTTTTGATTAATGGATGAAAACAAAGGAAAGATAGTATCATGTCACGATATCACATGGAGTAGTGACCCATGTAGAGTCTAATTGGATGGTTTAAGTACCTTCTATTTTTGGACACTAGCATAGGGAATGGATCACTACCATGTCATCGGGTAAAGCGTGACCCACTCTATAATCATTCTAGTTGTTTAGTGTTTTTCATTCTTCTTGTTTTTTGGTTAATATGAGTGTGATTTTAAAATGAAAGTGGTTTTCAAATGGAAAATTATTTATTTCAAATGGTTGAGAAATCACTATATTGGGTTTTAAAATTTAAATAAATAGGTGGATTTTGACAGAAATGTTGTGGATATTTTATATTGGTTTTCACATTTCTGGATTAAGTTACCTTTATTGATATTGATTTTATGTTTTTTATGTATCAAAATGTATGACACCTAGAAATTTTGCTAATATAGTCAGGGAGTCCTTCCTAGTTTTTGGTTCTTCTTGGGTGTTTCTTTTCCATCAAGGCGTTTTAGTTCAGTTAGAAGTAGCGAAGTGGTTTTATAAGAGATGATCATGTGTTTGGGTTATTGGGAACTCCTGAGTTTGTTAGAGTTTGTATTTTATCAGGTTTAATAGAGGGTCTGGCTTTGGAATAGAGGAGGTTAGGAACATCATCATTGATAGGATTTGGGGTGTGGTTAAAGGGTAGTTAATTTTAATTAGGGTTCCCCATATGGGGAGTGGGGTGTGCCAGAAGAACCTGTTTCTAAAGAATCTTCTTCATCGGTGTCGACTAATGTTATATCGGAACATTCTCTTGCATTCCACGAGAGTGTACAGTTTGAGAATTCTATGAAATCTTGTCTAATCTCTCAAAATTACTATTATCGTGTGACCTTTCAAGTCACTAGTTAATGTTACGAAATAAGTATCGTTAAAGGGAGGAGTTTTTGTTGGGGGTGAGTACCTATGTGTGAGGCATAAGATGCTTATGTCAGAAAAGCCATGGCCTCAGATATCAGGGAAAAGCTACCGCATAGTCAGGTTTTTCCAATGCTATGTGGGACCTCAGTCGAGTTCTTATTTTCTGTGTTCAAATAGATATATTTGAAGTTTACAAGATTCTATTTCTCAGTAGGGTTAGGTTCATAGTTTTAGTGTGAAGGTGTGATAGATAGATTCTAATGTGAGCTAAATAGTTTAATTCATTGGGATGGTGATCCTTGATTCATTCATTCATATTAATAATTGTTCAGCCTTTCGTGGTGAGGTGATGATTCTAGTTCAGTGGTGTCCATTATAGGGCGTTTCGATTCTGTGAAGTTGGTGGCTAGTGTTTTGGAACCACCGTTTAAATTGATTTCTTCTTAAAGTTTTCCCTAGTGTTGTGGAATTTGTCCAATTGGGGTGATTGTTGATTCCAATAGTGTTGTTTTTATCCCTCTTATGGATGTTCTTTGGTTCTTCTTGGAAGTGTTTTCATTCAGGCATTCTAATATACCATGTTTCTTAGGGGTAAGTTTTCTGCATGATTTTTGTGGTGGTGTTGTCTTGCTCGTTCGACGAGAGTTGGTTTGGAACAGGTGGGAGTGTGGGTTTTGGTCCCGAGGTAAAATTATTTAGGTTTTATTATTTTGATGTGTTTCAGAATGGAGCACAAAAACCACACTCTCAGCGGTGACTGTGCAGTCGGCCTAGGTGATCATACGGTTACCCTCATCTTAAGGAAATAAAACTTTAATGAGATTAAAATAATGTAAATGTTTAAAACAAAATAATAATAATTATATTATATGGATAATAACATTACTATTATTTAACTTATTTAATATTATTATTGTCATTAAAATAGTTATTAATATAATTGTTATTATTATTATTTAAAATGAAATGCATAAAAACATTTTTTTATTGTTACAATTATTATTATCATTATCATTATTATTATTATAAAATTATAATTATGTTATATTTTAATTTGTTTTTAAATTTTTTAGGGAAGAACCCCAAGCCTAAACATCTCCCACATCCCGTTGATGGAGAATCCTATCACCCTCGCACTGGACCTACGCATGACCAGCACCATCCCCTTCTTCCCCTTGCACTGGTGAAGCCCTATAGCCGTAACTCCCCTCCATCTCCACGCATGGCGGTCTACTACATCCAGCCTCCCTCTCCCGACTGCCCGAACCGCTTGCGCACATCTTGCTCCAACAAGCACCTCCAGCCAATACCCCTTGTCTGAAACATCCCTTACTAGTAGTAACCTCTCCATCCATGTCTTCTCTAGCATATGATTTTCCACCACCGCTAAGTTTCCCTTCTATATTTTTTGGTTTTATTCACTTTGGTTTCACCATATATGTTAGGTTTAATGGTTGTCTAGATTTCCTTTTAATCAATGGTTTGTGCTTTGTCCAAAGAGGCTCTATTATCTCTATTTGGGTGCTTTATCCCAATCACACACAATTTAGGTAGGTTATTCCCTGATTTTCACCTTTCCAAATAAAATTATTAATGCTCAAATGCCTTACTGAATTTTTAAACACAATAAGTAGTTTCCTGCTACACTCAATTAGTTTATCATAGTATTTTGAAATTTTTAGAACCTATTAAGAATAGGCATTGATGTGATTTATTCAGACCTATGTATTGGTGCACATAACATGTTTGATTTAATTCTTGCCTCTCCTTTAAGATGAAATTAATCCTCGATGTGGTTTTTAGATTTTGTTTGTTTTAGAAATTTAGTATTAACTTATTAATTTGGGGTAGTTTGAAAATAACACACTTTCCATAAATTTTTAAAAGTGGTTCACATGCTTGAAATATGTTTGTTTAATTTATAGTGATTCTTCCATGTTGGTATAATTTGGAAAAAATTGTTTTCAAGGGTACAATTTCATTACTTTTATAAGTAGATGTGCATAAGGTGTTTGATGAAATGTAGCTTGTTAACTTTATCTTAAAATAGTTTTTTAAAAGGTACTTTTGGCCTTGGGTACATGTTTTTGGTTTAGTTTGATTATGATATGCGCACTATGTGTGGATTTTGGTGATCTTTATTGTTTGGAATGTACATGTGTGACTTGTGTGTCTATGATAGAGGTTTTGTGGTTTCATTAAAATAGTTTTTGTAAATTCATGAATATCTGGGGTGTTCCATTTGTTGTGGTCCCATACATGTGTGCACTGAGTACACACATGGATGGTCCATAAAATGATAATGGTCTCGTATGAAACTTTCCAACATAAATTAAGGGTTTTACGATACTTATCCACTCATCAACGTTCTCTTCCTCTTTAAAACTATTGGTCTTCCACTAAGCACCGCAATGTCTCAAGTAACATGAATGTGGTTTTAAGTGTCATGGAAAAATCATGTCACATTTCACACATTAGAAAATTGGTTGGTTTCTAAATGGAATGAAGGCCAATTTGGAACCTTTGGTAATTTCTTGTGTAATTCATATTGGCTTTGGAGTGAGTTTGGAACTAAAATTGTATTTAAAACTCAAGGGCCCTATTGGAATTGTGATTAAAAAATGGTATTTAATGTTGTTATAGATATTATTTATATCATATTTATTATATGTTTTAATTTAAATAGGAGAAGTCTCGGTTTTCACTTTAGGATGTTTAGAAATGAATTCGGGATTTGAAAGTATAAATTCCCATTTTGCATCATTGAAATGTTTTATGAAATTATTTGTTGTATTATCTATGTGATGACACAATTGGAACCTTGTTGATGTGATATAATCACATGTATATGTATATGTATATATATATATATATAGGTAACCCCTATTTAGGATCCCAAATTATGGGTTAACACATAAGGGATGTCCATGTTTAGGGTAGGAAAGTGCAATGGCGACAGGTAAGGTTAGTCATGCCTGTAAGGGCCTCCCAATTACACAATTTACTATTTACCCTGGGATTAGGGGTGTATTTTAGACAAACGAGTGGCCATTGCGTGGTAGACCCGACTAGATGGGTTGGAACCCTCCTACAGTTGAAGACAAGTCAGGAGGGTTGTGCCATTTGTGAGGCCAGGTTAGGGAAGCCAATTGGTTATTGACTTAAGGGCTTCCCCATATGCTGGCTGGTGGTCCCAAACTGAGTACATTCAATGATTTTATAGGGTTGTTTAGGATCATCCATGGATACATTATATGTATAACTATCTTATCACATTCTACTGCATTTAGTTTTTTTCAAATACTTTTTATTTATTCATTTATCAAAATTTATTAATTTATTAATTTTTCTTGACAAAATCCTGAATCATTCTGATTAGATATTTGGCTGAGTTTTGGTATAAAAATGATAATCGGGTTTTAAAATAAAATGTGTTGTTTGTTTTTTTATAAAAATGGGAAAGACCTTGTTTTCTAAGAAATATGTGAATACCATATTTTATAGTTGTATTTCCAAACAACCATTAATGGAATGTTTTAGGGAAACGGAAAACTTGGATTCTGTGATGATCTCCTAATGAGCATTTAAGTGCTCACCCCTATATTATATTTCCATTTAAAGGTTCCACTAGTGTTGGATCACCCTCCAAAGGAACATGGTTCTAAGTTGGGTGGTGACCTAGGAGGTCACTAGGAGGTATGTGCAGTTTATTTTCTTTCCTCTATTAATTTTCAATTTATTGTCATTATTTATTTATTTACTTGTATTTTTATTTATGGGCCAAATAATTCCCACTTGTTTGTCTTGATGCCCGACACTAGTTGCCATCCCGGGGGGGGGGTCAGGAAATACCATCAGGACATGTTGTGGACCAACTCAGGTGACCGGTTCAAGGTCGGCCTTGGTTGGTTCATGACATTAAAGACTGTTAAATTATGAATCTGACACAATAGTTTTGATATAGTCTTTTTACAATCAATTATGGAAGAAATTTTCAGCTGTTAATGGTTGGAATCTTCTGAATGGGTTCTGGTTTTATTGTATCCTTTATGGTGAGGTTCTTTATACATGGAACATCCACATCTTTTCTTCTTGTTTTTTACTCTATATTGATGTTGTGAGAGCTCCTTGGTGTCGTGTTTTTTATATCATTTTTGTTTTAATACTTTATTGATTGATTGTTTCATACATAGGGTTTATTCTAGTCACTTATATCAACGTTTTTTTGTTATTATTTAATGATATATCACGTATCTCTTGGCTAATATATATAAAAAAGGTTATGTGACACCCAAAGGCTACATTCACTTCTTTTATAGAGATTCTGTCCATTTTGAGTGGTTATATTGATCAGATTATGTGATTTCTAGGCTGATGACTAACTAATTTCTGAAAGGAATGATGTAATGTTTAGTTACACTAGTTCTTTTAGGCTATATTATCATGTATATCCCTCATTTCATAGATGGTGTAATCTTATTACACCTCACTAATGTATTGTTACTTTTATGTTGTTTATTAAATTTCAATGGGACATGACTTGGGAGAACAATTCATGTCTCTATTTTTTTAAAAAGGGATGGGTTTGTTCATTGATTTTCATAATTTTATTGATTGAAGAGAAGTAGAATAAATGGTATTTTAATTACATAACATAGAGATTATTAATAGAGGATGAAGACACTATATATCATACCATTGAAGAGTTATTATTAATTTTTATAAGAGATAATTGTTTTCATTGGGAAACACTAGTATTTTTATGTGTTCATGAATATTCCTTTCCCATTTTAACCATTGGATTATATATTGCACAATATGATAATGGATGATAGCATGATATAGTGATGATATAGAATTTTTTTTGAAATTTAATCTTTGTAAATTGATTAAATTATATTTTTGTGTAGATGACTAATATTTTCACTGAATTAAATTAAATAACATTATCAAATTCAATATTTATGATGAATGGATTCCTGATATATTGACATCCATTCATCCTAATCAGAAATGAAGAATGATTTTATAGAAATTTTTTAATGATGCTTATTTACTAATTCAGCCCCTCTATGTAAATGATTGTAGGAAATACCTCCCATTATAAATAAATAGTTCATAGGTTGTATTATTGAGACATAAATTATTTTTAATTTTAAGGTGTAAAGGGTTTACAATTTTGAATCCAATGTTTTTCTAATTTCCTATTTATTTTATATATCATATAATATTAATAAATTGTATAGGTGTTCCTTTAGGCGATGAATATAATATCATTTTAGTTAAGGATAAAATGATAGCATTATTATTATTCATGGTTAAACATGTATTAGATATGATTACTAAGGATTAAACATATATTTTGGTTTGTGATATGATGACTTTAGTTAAGAAAAATAATATTTATATTAATATCCATGGAAGAAATAAAATCTAAAAATCACTTTAAAAAATGAATTTATAAAATATATGGATATCAGTGTTCTAGTGAAATATATGTAAATTCATGAATGTAATGTTTGGTTCAAGGATAAATAAATATAAAAGTATGTGTGCTCTTTTAAAATATATTTTAATGATAAAAATGGAAATTGAAGATGATTTCTTTAATAGAGTGAATGAAGACTACATAAAATGTTCTTGAAAATTTCAAAATTATTATATGAGTATCAAAATTTTAATTTATATTTTACCAAATAGGGTTGATGAAAAAGTTTCATCACTTGAAAATAGTTATTCGAATTAATTTTCACAAGCTAAATTACATTGTTTGTTGATCAAATATGAAATATGTAAAGGCTGTTCCATCATGAAGATAAGTAATATAAATAAATAATCTTCTTTTAATGATGTGAATAATGAGAAGAATACAATGTAGATCACGTATAATGATGTAAATTTTTTTCAGATGTAGATATTGAACATTCTTTAAAATAATCAATTCACCTCTCTCATGTGATATTAAAATAGAAAGGTAAATATCAGGTAAAAATATATAAATAAATTATTTAGAATGAAATTTTAATAATAATATGTAGAATTTTAATTATTTATTTTGGGGTTTTGTAATTTTAATTATCATATAACCTCAAAGGGTTTTAAATTATTCATTTTAATTATGGTAAATGTTGGGTTTTTATTCCTTGTGATTTTATTTTTTCTCAGGACTTTACTTAAAAGGGATTTGAATTTATATATATAGGTCATTAAAAATATGTGTCTATTAATAGATAAATTATATTTTGTAAAATTTGATATTATGTTTTTATGAATAGATTATAAGGAAATCATCTTGTTATTATTATTTTTACTAGTGTTATCATTATTTTAAGTTATATATTATATGTTTTTTATCATCCTTATTTATAAGGTTGTCATATGTGGGTGGGGTTTTGGATTTTTATTCCCATCAAAATACTGATTTGGGTGCAATTTGGGTGACAAAACATCCATGGGACCATAATCCCAATCAATTGGCTATATGAGTCCTTAATAGTTCTATATTTTGGTATGGTTCTAGGATGAAGGATATGGAAAGATTTCAAAACCCTAGAGTGGAATATTCAAGGAATATTGTGTGCCCTATTATAATTTCACCTATTTTAAGGATGGTGTTGTTATCATATTATCAAGAATGGTAACAATAAAAATATTGTATCTAATAGGTATGTGATATGTAATTTATCTAATAACATAAAATTACATATCATTTCAAGAAATATTATACACTTTAGAAGTAATCCATAGATTTTAGATGAAATTTTATGTAACCTTTCATCTATTTGAGGCATTAATGAATGATAATGTATTAAAATATTATGTGGTTATTATAATATGGTGTTCAACTCTAATGAAATTAAGAGGAAGTCATGGGGAATTGATGAATTATGACTTAAATACTTTATAATTTTTACTCAGGAAGGGGATACCTAATTTAATAATTTTCTAATAAGTAATACAAGATTTCAAGTTTGAATTTTTATTTTTAGATTAATCTATATTTTATAGCATCAAAGAATCTACAATAAAATATAATTATCTATCAATATCCCCTTTGAGTTGGAAAATTAAATTAAAGTTTATAGGTTTGGATATTTCATTATATTTTTGGATTAAGTGTATTCTAATTCAACATTTATTTAATATAGAATCCTATCAACACATTAGATGATATGAACATGATGATTTTTTATAATCATTTTCAGCCTTTATCTTCTCTGTCAATCAATAAATCATTATAAAGATAAATTTATTAATTATTTTATATGTGCTATTTATTATTATAAGTAGAATAATTCCATAAATTTTCATAATGGGTGACTTAATGAGAACTATGTATACATAAATCCTTGTTTCTAAATTTATGAATGTTGATTTTGTCGATTGGGATCTACTACACTTATTCCAGGTTGTTGTAATCCAATGATGGGAATCATGGAGAAAAAACAACTCGATCACACTAGAGTTGTAAAGGAACTTATAAACTATCTTATGGATTATGATCATCCCAGAATTTGGAGGAATAATACTGATCATGGTCAACATACTATGCAGGTTCATACACAATAGGGTATAGGGGTTGTACAAGTTGTGCTTCTTACTCTGAATAGTATGCTACATATCTATTTTCAAGAATTTATTATCTAATGATATAGGGTAACAATGTTTATAGTGTAACTGTTTATGCTTGGTATGAAAAGAGTATAAGTAATTTTTTGTAGAACAATAAAGGATCTATCACTATATTATAAAATCTTATTTTCGAGTACTGAAGGGGAAGAGGATGTGATTTGTAACCGGATTTTGTGTTTGAAGGTAAAATATATTATTCCTAACCAATTACCTATAAGTCAAGATATTCTGGTACTATACATATTTCCACTAGGGGAGGTGGTATATTTATTATATTAACGACACACTCTTAAAAAAATATTTATAGTTTAGATCATAGTGATGTTTCTGGTCAAACATGTGTTAAGAATTCACAAATTCTGGGGGATATTAATAATATAATGAAACACTATGGTATAAAGTGTTACTAGGATGACATTAATGTTGATTAACCACCTATAAAGGAAATGTACAAATATAATTCAAATTGGAAGAATGCCCTCTTTCATAATGAGGGGTTTTAAGCAATTCTACCATAGAAATAAAGGTTCTGCTAACACCCAGTTCTAATCATCAACAGTCAAAATATTTCATTGTACCTTTAGATTTAGTTTGAATTCAAATAAATATTGTGATATTCATTTTAATTTTTCATATTTTTATTAATGAAATTGTATTTTTAACAGTATTTCTATTTTTATTGAAATAATTTTTTCATTATCAAAACCCAAAAAATATATTTTTTCCTCTTTATTTCATTATTAGTGGGACTAGTTTCGTACAAATTTTTATTAGAAATATATATAATGTGATTGGAAATTTTGTATTGAGAACCCCTATTTCTATATATTGGGTTTATGGGGAATCAATAAAGGGTATGGGAGAGGGCTTGGAATCCTCAATTTGTTTCATATTATTTTTGATTCATCACCCATGGATTTACAATGTTATAGAAAGTAAATTTTACACTATCCATTCACCCACTTTCTATTTTAAACCTATTTCCATATGTTCAATAATGATTTTCTTGAAAAAAAAAGGATATAATTTATTCAATTACATAGATTTATTTATACCTATAATATATGTGGGGACCAAGGATGACTTTGACCACTATATTTCAATCCTATGCATCACCAATTTGATTCCCACTAAGTATTTCATCACCCATACCATAAGAAAACCTTAATCTATGTTTGATTAAATTATTATTTTAACCATTCAAAATTTATTTGGTAAAAAAATGATAATATGGTATTATTTTTAATTTTACTATTGGGATGATAGATTAAAAATGAAGTGGGTTCTATTCATTTTTTTATAAAATTTTAAAACCATTGTCACGGATCGTCCCAGTGGGGACCAATCCGCAACTCCCCAAGCCCGTCTCCAATAGGCTAGGGGACGGTGACTAGCACCGAGTAGACATGTTACTAACATGGGAGGCATTTCCTATAAACCTGTGCACATGCACACACAGCTCCAATCCCAAAAAGCAAAAAAAAAGTAAGAGCTACTAAAAATAGAAATGCATGCATAAACTAAAATTCCAACCAACAAAGTAAAATAGGAAAGTAAAGTATAGTTATGTAAAACCCTAGGCCAAAAGTAAAATCCCACCAAATAAGAGTCTACAACAAAGTCCAACCTATAATGATAGGAACTGGGACTACGATCCGTAGCCGTAGGAACACACCTCGGCCTTCCTGGTCTCACCGAGCACCGTTCGGTCCTGGTCCACCTAGAATTCTGTAAAAGGCTCAATCGTCTGCACAAGACACGACACGTGCGGGCAAAGCATGTGCATCGGTGAGTATAACAATACCCAGTAGGACACCCAGAAACAACAATGGAAAAAAAAGGGAAATACCACAATGGAAAGATATAGTCAGCTCTACACAGTATATGTTTACAGAACATATAACAGGAATATCACGATATAATCATACACAATCGACAATCAAGAAACCACCACTAAGATCCAGCTCGAACATTCCACAAAGAATGTAATAAGGTGAACACACACCTAGGTCTGAAGAGAGAGATACAAAGTAATCATTCCGAGAGAAAACACTCCACAAGTACTTGAGAATATGATGCTCAGATGTGGATCACAACCAATAGTCATGGAGTGATTGCAACAACTCAGTCTGAACTAATCAGCTAAGTAGAGGATCGGTGCCTGGGAATAGTTGGTCATGTCGATACCATGAACTCTACCTTGGGTTCTAGGAATGAATAGAGGATCCAGCTCTTAGTCTCATAGAGGGGATTCTGAAAACTATATTTAGGAATTCCTACTGAAGGGATCATACTTCTTTACATAAGATATGATACGAGAAACCTTTAGGGGAAAGACCAAGGGTACGAACCGAATGAAAACTACTCCAATTCATAGAATACAACTGGCTCAATCCATTAAAAAAATATACACGGGATGTAGTAGGGTTACACGTTGTGTTCCTTGACTCTAGGTACTGCCCATGTAAACAACCCATGTCTTAGTCTAGATTTGAAAAACTGGACTACACAGCGTGTAGTAGGGTCACACGATGTGTTCCTTGACTTAGAGTACTACCCATGTAAATGGCCCGTGTCTTAGTCCAGGTGTGAAAAAATAGACTACACGGTGTGTAGTAGGATCACACATCATGTTCCTTGACTTTGGGTACTGCCTGTGTAAATGACTCGTGTCTCTATTCGTTCCGTAAAATGTAACTATAGGGTGTGTATAATTATTACACTCCATGTCCGAGCACCCGGGGTTCGCTCCATGTACACTGTCCATGTGCTCATACATGGTCTCTATCCATGTCACCTTGCCCGTGTACAAGTACACGGGGTATCCCATGTATCTGGCCGGGTCATGCCGGGAAGGGTATACATGCCATGTCCTTGTCCGTGTACCCGACCCATGTCTGTGTACTCCTAGAGTACACGCTAGGTGTTCCACCGACGAACACACGCTATGTAGCCCATACTACACACCATTTAGTTAGGATTTCTCTAGAATCTCCATCTTCCTCATCGTGCCTCGACTGATCTTTCGGTTTCCGTTTATTTTTCCCATTTGCTGTGAAACATCAGATATTGGTTCTCCCCTTCACACGAACTCTGAATCGGGTGTTTTCGGTCATTCTATTGGATCATAAACCTCGAACGATCCATCCAAAGGAAAAAATGACCAAAAACTCATATCTCTCGATCCACATCGAATTGTCTGCCGAAAACATCATCGCAGCTCCGGACCATCATCTTGAGGGTGGATCACAAATTTCATATTGTTGCGCCACATATCAAAGGTGAAATCTATCATTTTTCATACTCCACAAAGAATGCGTAGAACACACAGTAAGAACATGAGAAATTGGGGAATAAAAGCACAACAAATTGAGAGGGACGAACCTCGATCGATGTTCATGTCGATCTTGGTTCGTCACTATTAAAAGTTTAAACGAAACCAAAATAACCATAAAGAATTGAATCCCCAAAATCCCCTCAAAATACCATCCGGAAAATATGATCGATCCATGGGCTAATCTATTCGTGGACTAGTCCGTGTTCATCGTAGGAATAAAGAACGGGGAAAGGAATTCAAAATCAAACATCCTACTAGTATTTGCAGCATTTGTTGCTGAAGATATGGTCGTCGCATTGTCGTCACCGGCGAAATTTGTCAAGAACGTAATCGCTGCATTGGGGGTTTCCTCCAGAGCCTCCAAAGGGTTTCAGGGTTATGAGGTCTGTAACATTGGACCCCTGCGAAAAACTTTATTTAAAAAGATAAAAGATATCTGCTGCAACAATATTTATAAAAATATTTTTATTATATATTTTATTAATGTTACACCCAAAAACTAGATTTCACCAATAAGCTACGATTTCTGATGTTAGGCCTCACCTTGGGTAAAATAACTACTCTAAACGCAACTGTGACCTTAGATTTCTGATTCGAGAACCCATTTGGGATTTATTCCACATTTTCAGGAAAACCACACACACATGTTATTTAATTATTAAATTAAATTCAAACATTTGTTCCGGGCACACCGAGCCTCGGAACTGCACGCTGACTCAAAGCCTAGTCTCGAAGGAATTCCCATATAATATTAAAATAAAAAATACGGAGAAATCAAAGACATTAAATCACTCCCACCTTAGGGATTTACGTCCTCAAAAATCCAAAACAAAGGCTACCCAAAAGTATGTGGGTACTACACAAAAATCTGAGACTCCCCCTCCCATGTGCCCTTATGGTGATTCTCGTGCTGACACATGACACGCAATAAGGGAATAGCTCTCCCACGAAGGATCTTTTTATGCCGATCCTCGATCACCACTATGTACTCAGCAAAGGTCGCTCCCTCATCGATATCTAGCTTTCCCCAGTCGATAATGTGCAATGGGTCATGCACATACCTTCACAGATGCGACATATGGAAAAAATTTTGTACTCCGTCTATCTGAGGAGGTAGATCCAAGCAGTATGCCACCTCGCCAACTCTACTCAGAATCTAAAAAGGGACGATGAACCTCAAAGACAGCTTTCCACCTTGGCCAAATATCTGCAATCCCCATCGAGGTGAGACCCAAAGGAACACATGGTCTCCCTCCTCGAACTCCAAGGGCCTTCGTCTCCTATCAGCATAAGACTTTTTCCGACTCTGTGCAGTCTTCATCGGCTCCTGGATGACCTTCACCTTCTCTGTAGTAGCTCACACCTTCTCTGGGCCCATGAGTGATGACTCTCACAGGCCAGTCCAGCAATGTGGTGACCTGCAATGTCGCTCGTACAAAGCCTCGAATGGTGTCATACTAATAGTGGAATGATAATTGTTGTTATAAGATAATTCCCCAAGCAGTAGGTTACCCTCCTAGCTATGACCAATGTCAAGTATTCAAGCTCGTGGCATATCCTTGAGAACCTAGATGGTCCGCTCTGTCTGAACATCAGTCTGTGGATGAAATGTTGTGCTCAAGCATATCTAAGTCCCAAAAGCTTCCTCCAATCCCATCCATAACCCTGATGTCAAACGAGCATCACAATCTTAGACGATTGTGGATGGAACTCTATGAAGTCGAACTATCTTCTGTACGTAGAGGTATCCCAATCTCTCTACAGAACTTTGTTCCCATATGTCTAGGAAGTGATCCGACTTGGGGAGTCGGTCAATGATCACCTAGATGGCATCGTTTCCCCTAGAAGTATGTGGTAAACCCTTCATGAAGTCCATGGATATACCATCCCACTTCCTCCCTGGATCCTCGAGGGGCTGAGTCAAACCTACTGGCACCTGGTGCTCAGCCTTAACTTGCTAACAATTAAGGCACCGAGAAACAAACTCTGCCACACTCTTCTTCATTCCTGGCCACCATAACTTACATCGGATGTCCTGGTACATCTTTTCCATACCTGGATGCACCGCCAATGAAGATGTATGGAACTCCCTCAGAACCTCCTCCCGCAACGTCACTGGTACTACTGTGCGCTGTCTGAAAATAACAATGTGCTCCCCACCTTTTGAATATCCATTAGCGGGATCGCCTGTAGATATCTGAGAACGTAAAGTCTCACAACTAGCATCCTCGAGTTATGCTTCCCTGACTCACTGTAAGATTGGAGGGGTAGCAACCATTGACTGAAGGTAAGCTCCTTCATCTCTATCTACAAAGGATAACTGTAAAGAGGCCAACTACCTTGTCTCCTCATCCAGAAACTACGAACAGGACTTCTTGATGAGAGAATCTACCACAACATTCCCTTTCCTAGGGGTATAAACGATCTCAAAGTCGTAATCCTGGAGAAACTCAAGCCACTACCTCTGATACCACTCTTTCATGATCCATCCCAGTGGGGCTCGAGCCACAACTCCTCAATCCCACCTCCAATAGGCCAGGGGATGGTGAATAGCATCAACTAGAATGATACTAACAATGGAGGCATTGCCTATAAACCTGTACACACGAACACACATCTCCACACCCACAAAGATGAAAAAAGTAAAAGCTACTAAAAATGGAAATGCTTGCATACACTAAAATCCCAACCAACAGAGTACGACAGGAAAGTAATGTACCGTAAAGTAAAACCCTGTGCCAAAAGTACATGACCACAAAAAGAGAGTCTGTAAAAAATTCCAACATGTAAAGATAGGTACTGGGACTACAACCCAGAGCCGTAGGAACACACCTCGGCCTTCATGATCTCACTGAGAACCATCCATTCCTGGTCCACCTAGAATTCTATCAAAGGCTCGATCATCTACACAAGACATGACACCTGCAGGAAAAGCCCATGAAGGGGTGAGTATAATAATACCCAGTAGGACACCCCGAAACCACAAATGAATAAAATAAGGGAAATACCACAATAGAAAGACACAGTCAGTTATACACAGTATATGTTTACAGAACATATAAGAAGAATATCCAGATATACTCATACTCAATCGACCATCGCGAAACCACCACTATGATACATCTCAATGATTCCACGAAGCTCCTAAGAAAGAGAAAAAACTCCTAGGTCTTAAGAGAGATATATGAAGTACTAATTCTGGGAGAATACACTCTACAAGTACTTGATAATATGACACTCTGATGAGGATCACATCCAATAGTCATGGGGTGATTCCAACAACTCAGTCTGAACTAATCCGTTAAGCAGAGGATCAGTGCCTAGGTAAAGTTGGTCATGTCGATACCATGAACTCTACCTAGGGTTCTAGGAATGAATAGAGGATCCTACTCTTAGTCTCATTAAGGGGATTCCAATAACTCTATTCAGAAATTACTGCTGAAGGGATCATAATCCTGTACATAGGAAATGATACCTGAAACCTTCTCGGGAAAGACCAAGGGTACGAACCCTATGAAAACTATTCCAAGTCATATAAGACAACTAGCTAAATCCATGTAAAACAAGTTACACGATGTTTAGTAGGGTTACACGCCATGTTCCTTGACTTCGGGTACTTCCCAAACGGCCCGTGTCTTAGTCCAGGTGTGAAAAACTAGACTACACAGCATGTAGTAGGATCACTTGTCATGTTCCTTGACTTCGGGTACTGCCCCTATAAACGGCCCGTGTCTTAGTCCAGGTGTGAAATTCTAGACTACATGGCGTGTAGTAGGATCACACGCCATGTTCCTTGACATCGGGTACTGCCCGCGTAAATGGAATATGTCTCTAGTATTTCCGAAATAAGTAACAACACGACGTGTAGATGTATTACACGCCATGTCTGAGCGCCTGGGGTTCTCTCTATGTACGCTGGACATGTGCCCGTACACGGTCTCTGTTTGTGTCAACTTTCCCGTGTACCAGTACACGTGCTATCTCGTGTATCTGTCCGGGTCATGCTGTGGAAGGGTATATACGTCATGTCTTTGGTCGTGTACCCAACCCATGTCGGTGTACTCCCGGAGTACATACCAGGTGGTCCGCTGACAAACACACTCTGTGTATCCCATACTACATGCCGCCTAGTTGTGATTTCTCTAGAATCGATGACTTCCTCCTCACGCCTCTGCCGATCATCCGGTATCTGTTTTTCTTGCCCGTTTACTGCAAAACATCAGATCTTGGTTCGCACCATCACACGAACATGAATCGTGTGTTTTGTTTCTTCGATCAGATCATAAACGTCAAACGATCCATCCAAAGGAAAAATGCACAAAAACCCATATCTCTTGATCCGATTCAAATAGTCCACCAAAACCATCGTCGTAGCTCTGAACCATCATCCCAGGGGTGGATCTACAATTTCAGATCATTGTTCCGTAGATGAAAGGCGCAATCGATAATTGTTCATACCTTGTGAAGAACACGTAGAACACACACGAAGAATGCGAGAACTTGGGGAATGAAGGAACAACAAATCGAGAGGGAAAAACCTCGATCGGTGTTCATGTCGATCTTGTTTCGTCACTGTTAGAAGATTAAACAAAACCAAAATATCCTTTAAGAATCGAATCCCCAAAATCCCCACAAAAACCCATCCCACAAATATGATCGATATTCATGCTAATCTGTTCGTGGATTAGTTCGCATTCATCATAGGAATCATTATCAGGGAAATTAAATCAAAATCAAACATCCTACCTTGATTCATGGAATTCGTTGGTGAAGATTTGGTCGTCGTGTCGTCGCCGCTGGTGAAATTCGTCTAGAATATCGTCGCCGCGTTGGGGGTTTCCTCTATATCCCCCAGACCCACCAAGGGTTTCAGGGTTATGAGTTCTGTAACCGTGGGCCCCTGCACAAACCATTATTTAAAAGGAGAAAAGATATCCGCTGTAAAAAGATTTAATAAAATATTTTTATTAAATATTTTATTACTATAATGTCCAAAAACTAGATTTCACCACTGACCTGCGTCGTCCGATGCTAGGACTCTCATAGGGTAAAATCTATGCTCTGAACACAACGGTGCCCTCAGGTTTCTGATTTGAGCACCTGTGCTAGATTTATTCAACTTTTTTTTGGAAAACCACACACACGTGTTATTTAATTATTAAATTGAGTTCAAACATTTGTTCCGGGATCACCGGGTCTCGGAACTACACCCTGTCTCAAAACCTGGTCTCAAAATAATTACTATATAATATTAAAATATAAAATATAGAGAAATACGATACATTAAACCATTTTTATTTCATGTGTTAAATAGATTATTCCATAGAATATTATTTAAAATTTATTCTTATGATAAATTAGTGGTGATTCCTTTATTGATTTATTTTATTTGAATATTTCTTTAGTGAAGGATTAAATTCATAGGAACAAAAAAATTTTTTATAAAAGGTATTCCCATGTTTATAAAAATTATAGTTAGTTTCAATAAGGATGGAAATGAGAATATTTTCATAGAATGATTTTTATTGTTATTAAATGAGTTGATGATTTTTTTAGAATAAATTTCAATAGAATAAGTAATTTTTGGCCTGGTTTAAATTTATTTTAACATGAGATACATTCTTTGGATTTATTAACATTTCATTCATTGTAAATTTTTTTATAAAATTGTTATAAATGATGTTTAGATATTAAATAGTCGTGTTTTTTACACATTATTTAAATTTACAAGAATCCCTTGATTATGGAAAAAAATCCTGGGAATCATTGGGTACATTAGTGGGATTCTAGGAAAGGTTTGATACTTTGTAATGATTTCATTATATTTTGATTAACCCCATAAATAATTTTATATTTATCTTTCTATAATGTAAATTTAAGTCTTTCTTTAAACCATGTTCTATTACAATCACCACTAATAACATATAATACTTCTATATATAGTATCAAACATGCTGGTTCAGATGGATTGGAAACAGTACAAGAATCATAATTTTCCCTACCATGGTCACATAGATAGTCTCCTTTATACTATGTTACAAATATAATTATTTTTTTCCATTTAAATGTTATTACTTGGATATATATATTTTTATCCATTTTTTTCATTTTTCATTAAAAAAATGAAAAATGAAAAATATTATATTTATTATCAAATAATATAAATAAATTATATTTCATACTATTTTTTCATAGAACCATAGAAGGAAATTGGATCTTTTATATGTATACTCACCCCCTTCAGATTATTTTTAGGCATATACAGATGTTTTTTCATTTTATATATTTTAGGTAAAAAATTATTTCAACCCTGGTTTTTGTCATTAGTGGAAGAGTGATATTGTATATATCCTAGAGATGGGTTGATGGTGATTCATGAAGGATCATAACCATTTTTTCATGCTTATTATTTAATAATTATTCTATTGTATTATATTACAATACATTTATACATATTTTTTGTATACAATTTAGAATTTTTATACACTCATATATTTGTATGGTTTAATCTTATTTGTTTAAGAGAATAGAATTTATAAAATTAGTGTATTTTGAGGGAAATTAGTCTCACAGTATGTGATACAATCCCTCACCACTTATTGATACCTAGTAGAGATCAAGAGGAGAGGGTCTAATATTAATGGTGATTCAGATATGTTTTTAGGTTGGTATGGGATAGTTCAATAAAAAATCACTCATAAATGTATTATTATTGGAGTCATTCAGATTATTTCCTTTAATTCCCCAATGTTAATGGAAAAGGAATGTGAATAAATTTGGTAAGTCATCTTGTAAATTAATTTGAAATAAGAGTTAAAAAATCCATAAACAGATGTACTATTCTATGATAAGAGAAAATTCATTTTCAAAATAAAAAATTTGTTATTTTTCAGTGTTCATGTCAAAGTATTAGGATAATAGTGACTATGAAGATTATAGTTAAACTAAAATCAAATAAAAATTATTAATTTAAATGGTGAATAATTAATATATTTAAACTAATAAAATTGATTGTAATGATAATTTAGGGACCATGACTGAATCATTCCTCAAAATATAAATTACATAAACTATTAAAATGATATCAAATATAGAAAATAAACTAAGATATTGAATAAAGAGTTTCAAAAATCTAATGACATTAATTTTTACCATTCAAAAGAAGAAAGAATTAAGGATATTAAATCGGAATATTTTTTTGAAGGTGATGCATGTTGATGACAGCATGATAGAATATTTAGTCCAAATAAGATTCCCAGAAATGAAAAAAACATGATAATATAGAAAAAAGTTATGAAAGGATTCAAAAAAATTGAATGATTTCAATTTATTCTTCCGAAAGAATATTCATCAAGTTAAAGAGATTTTAAATAAAAATAGAAACCATATAAATGATTTTAATAACTTTTATTATTATATATTTAGTAATAGACCAAACTTTATTCCCACAATATGATATGGTTATATAGAATATAATCCTTTGGTTGAATCATAAATAAAATATATTGTTTTCATTCACAAAATGATTATTTTATAATTATTAAAAATATGTAAATGATAAAAATAATTTGTCATATGAAATAAATTTCATGGTGAATGTTTTAATATAAATTTTTATTTATAAATGAACATTATATAACAGTATAAAAAAAATCACAAAATTTAGTTTATGTTAGTAGTAAAAGCCTGAAATATAAAGAATCGTAGAATCTAGGAAATAAAAAAATTTCACTAGAACATTTTTTTGTAATTTTTGTTGTTATAGTGGTTATTGGAATATGATAAGAATTTATTAATTAAATATAATAGTTTTAAGAAGATTATATAAGAGTAGACATAAAAATTGTTTGGGGAAATAACATACTCAAAGAAGATATGTTTTAATACAAACCAAAAATTTAATACTATAAGTGAATAACTAGTATCAAATGTGAAATTGAGTCTGTGTAAGATTTGATCAGCTAATTATACATGGGAGATAATTTATAGATAATTTTTAAATATTAATATATTAATAATAATAATCAATATTTTTAGAAGAATAAGTATAGTAGAGTATATAAATAATTTTTGTTGGAATTGTCTTCAATAATATCTCAAAAGGATCAACTAGTGATTATTGAATGTGGATACTCAACTAACATTAAGGTTAATTTGAGGAGAATAAATGTTTTTTAATTTTTTAAGGATTCATTTTGTTTGGTAATTATTTATCCCTCATAATTAAAGGCATTGAATTTATAAATATTTGGTAGATGAATATAAAATCAAAAATTACTCTGTTTTTTATTTAATTAGAACATAACAATCTTGATATTTCATTTCTAATTGATGAAGGAAATGGTTTGATATTTTAGAAATATTAATTTTTTATAAATTTTCTAATAATGGATGTTTCATGAATTGGAAATAGGTAAATAGAGAAAACTAAATTCAATAATGGTTAAATGAAAATCATGTTACATGAGCATAAAATAGGAGAATGAGTTATAACAGATAAGTGTGAGTCACATTGGTAAAAATATAATAAATATTTTGACTCAGGATACCTAATTATTTAACTAAGAAATTGGGGAGAATTTTTAAGTTTTCCACATGAAATAATTTAAATATTATTAAATAATCACCTAAATGGTTGGATATTCAGACAAAATTTCTCTTGGATCATTAAATTTTGATATTAGCATACTAATAATGAATTAATAAATTAAATGATCTGAATATTTTATCTTTCTTAAAAATTATTTTAATCAAATCACTTGAATAATATCATTGAAACAAAATTATGAGGTATTTGAGTAGTTTATAGGCATTAAGATAGGCATTGAAAATAAAAAAGGATATTACATGAAAAGGTTTTGTTAATAAAATGGAGTTGAATATATGAGTGAGTACTTAGAATAATTATTGTAATTTTTATGATTACAGTGCCCTATATTCTCCCAAAAATGGGTCTATTAATGATTAAGGATAGATTTTTTAATGAGATATATGAAACTATGTTAATAGAACATAATAATGTTTATTTATTTGAGAAGAACTTTGTTGGGTAAATTATTTAAAATGGGTTTTTTCCATATGTCATCCATACTCTGATATGTCTCATCAGTATATATATTACATGAATAAAGTAATTTATAATTATTTATAAGTGTTTTTTATCTATTGTTTCAATAATATTAAGGGGTTTGATATTTTTATTTTTTATAAAATAATAGTTTTTTCATGATTCCTTAGATAACCATCAAATATAATGGGATAACACTATTAAATAATGTATATGGGGATTATTTTTGAAATCACTCATATGAAGAAGTTAAACCTCTCATTTAATGGGTTTGAATAAAAATCATTCCAATTTTGATGAATATATTAAGGAAATAATTTTAAAAAGTACTGTAATTTCAAAAATACAAAGAAAACAATTGAACTAAATGAAAATGATGACAATTTAATGATATAAAATTATTAATAAATAAAGATGAAATTTATACAATTTTAATCAATAAGGAAAAGAAAAATAGCATCATTATTATTAATATATAAATGGTTCAAACAATAGAAAAAATGAGGAAGCAAATTAGATATCATTAATTATAATGGTCAATAAAGAACTTTAAATAAAGAATTAAAATAACAATTCATTTTTTCATAAATAATGTATTTCATCAGAATTAGAATCCTAAATATTTGGATTTGGTTCATAATCTTGTTAATAATATTGTTATTGGGTAAAATTGGATATTCCAAAATAAGTTGAATGAGAAGGTATAAGTTTTGATAAATAATGTGAGGGTTGTTGGAAATGGTACTATAAAGTCGATGGAATTATCTTTTATGGAAATTTTTATTATTTTATATGGTTTCAATCATAAGTTAAATTCATTCCATCACATATGAAAGTAGAAAAATGAAATTAAAACCATATTTTAGGTAATATTATTTTAATGGTGAACAAAAATAAAATGTTTTCATTTTGAAACCAATAGGATTTATACTTTGAGATGATTACTCGTGTGTTTATATGATGAATAAGGCATTATATTTTTTTAAAGAGAATTAAAATTATGGTAATATAAGTTTAACTAATGATTGATGTAACTGAATTTGATAAAAGAAAGAGATAAAAATAGTATATCAAGACTTAACATGTATTAATAGAAAAATATACATTTAACACATCTGAATCAACAAAATTGATGTGGAAAGATACATAATTTGATGAAATCAAGATTTAAATAACCAAGACTTGTTGTCTGGTAATGATAATAAATGTCACATTTATATTTCTATAAATCCACTTCAATATTATTGATAAAATAACACTGATATCAAGTACTATTTTTTATATATAAGACATATAAAAGATTCATGAAGTTTTATTTTTCACCCATAATTGAATACGTGGTATATTAGTTTAGAAAAAAATTTCTATTGATTAATTTGGAAAGCCGACATTTATCATGAGTGTTCAATTTCAACATTTCCAAGTCTATGGTATATTCATCTACCCCCTATGATTTTTTATTTTGTTTTGTTTTCAAATGTTTTGATTGTAATATAAATCCAACGATATTTATTTAATATTATTTTGGAGATATCTCTTATTAACAAAATTACATATTTATTATGAGTCTTTAAAGCATGTATGTGTTTACTTCAGCAAGTGTGAGTTTGATTTAGTAACTGTACGTGGTTGGGAATCTGGGATTTTAGAATTGTGGTTTTTGTGTGAATGTTATGATATCTATATTTAAAATCTTTTTAAGGAATACTTTTAGCACATATAAATGATTTATTTATGAGAATATAGGAGTAAATGAGTTTTTAAACTTCTGTTATAGACAATTTTTTTATTTTATTTTTATTCATACTTATTACATTAATTAAATTGATGTATTCTTATACTTTTTGAGTAATGTATCATTAATTAGTTTTATGTTTTGAATGAAGATGATTTAAATTAATTTTTAGAAAAAACAAAAGGGGTAGATTCATGTAATTAAGAATGTGTTTGGTGATATCATTATGAATAAGGATCTATTTTATTTCATGAGAAATGTCTTGACATAAAACAGAAAAATTAAACTTTATAGTAGATTGGTTTTATATTATGAAGTTAATGTTTTAACTTGTTTATATATTATTCACTATCATGTATTTTTTCGAACCTATTAGTCATGTGTCTTGGATTAGTTTAAGGCTGTTTGGAGGATGAATATGTAATGTTTAATGTGGTTGAATAAAATTAAACTGGTTTTTAATGTTATGTTTTTATTACAATCTAGTTGCAAAAAAGTCATGGGGTTTAGGAGACTGGGTCTTAGTTTGTGTTTCATAAAAACTACTTATAAATAATTTCCTAAAATCTATTATAATAGAGGACATACTGTCAATAAAATATTTTCAAGAATTATTATATTAATAAATGAGGTAAATAAATGATGAGTTGATATATTATATCACTTGTTATGGATTATTCTACCATATCATGTGCTACATTGAAGAAAAATGAGGGTTTTCAATAGATCCATGGTTAGGAAAGAAAAATGGTGAGAAAATCATGTTGTCGTTTTTATATCAAGGTCGTTTTTTATCATTGAAGTTCATATATTTTCATATAATTATATATATTATCTCTTTGTTTATTTGATGAAAGAAAATAATAATGTAAAATTAAGAGTTTTTTATATCATGTTCACAATTTTATGAATTTTAGAAGAATTTCAAACAATTTGAGGTAGTTGATTAAAACTAAAATGTTGTTTTCCTAATGAAACCATAGTTTCTCATAATATATTAATTTTATGTTAGAGAAGAACATTATAGAAAATGGATTGATTGGTTACATATAGGAATAACTCAACTCACCACCTCCCCATTTTACATTAATAATAGTTAAGGTGATATAAAGTTAAGAATTTAAATAATCGATCTATTTGAAGTGAGATTTGATAGAACCTATGATAGAAGTAATTTCTTCGAATTTAAATTTCAAAATTCAGATTATAATAGTTTGTTAGATACTAATGTGGTGTATTTAATAGATTTATAATATATATAAGAGAATTAATAAAAAAATAAGACATATAAGACACTCTAAGAAGAGTAAATTTAGTTTTAGTTATCTATCAACATATGTGTCAATGTAGGAATAATTGGAATTTAAAAATTAAAAAAAAATATTTTGAAGATGATAAGGTATAATTTTTTTAAATAGCGGGATATTGTGATTTATCTTTTTGTTTGATGATAAAAATTTTATCTACATATTAATATATCTTTTTGGAAGTAAAATGGTAAATGTTTAGTGATCAGGGGAAATTTTTTTAATAGTTTCTCTGATTTCAATGATTGGAGGTGAAGAAAAGAATTTATTATCTTACTTACAAAAATATAGGTGTTCTAATTGACTATAGAAGAAATACATTTTGTTTTGTTGATGATTTATCTGTTATTTTTCAGTATCAATTTATTTTCACCATGAAAAACTTTTATTAACTTGATTCCAAGGGTATAAATTTCTTATTTACCCATTACATGACACTATATGACTATGGAAAAATGATGAATTCATGTCACTATAAAGATGAAGCAATTCATTTTAAAATGAAAGCTTTTTATATTGGAGTTTTCATCATGGGTTTGTAGATAACAAACAAAGTCACTAAATATGATTGATTAATTATATCAAATATGATATTGAATAAGATAGGTTTCAAGATAAATTGATATTCATTCATCTAAATAGGTAATGAAGGTTTTTTTAGATAAATCTATAAAAAATATCCATTACTTGATTCACCACTCTTCCTAGAGAATTCATATGGAACATCTCTAAATTATTCTTCTCCGTTTATTTTTTCTTTAAAAAATAATTAATCAAATCATAAAAAACAAGTATTCAAAATTTAGGTTTCTATCATCATTTTGTAAATAGATAATTGGATGTTGTATAAATTTGTTGGATGATTCATAACATTATTTGTTTTATATATATCCCAATTAAGGATATTGGTTTTGAAATCCATATGCTATTTCTAAAAATTATAATAAGATATATTCACTATAAAATTCCCAGTTGGCTTTATCATATCTACTAGAAAAATAATTCATCAAATTTATCTCTATAAATTTGGTTATATGTATTTTCAACTCATATTAGATTTATAAGTACACAATCTACCATTTAAGTTTCTTTTATTTATGAAAACATACTTTTAAAATATGCATTTTTCCTCTTCATATTGATTAATCACACTTTCAACATCATTTATGTACATGGATTCCACTTCCTATGTCATTTATTCATGGAACATCACAAAATTAAAACAATATATGGCTTCAAGATATGTTAAAAAATAATCTTTTATGAATTATTATTTTTCATCATTTTACATGTGAAATTTGTATATATCAATAACTAGATTAACCTTATTAATCAGGTTCATTTCATGTGATATCTGATTTAGTTCAGTTTACACAACTCTTTATGGAACCATTTAAAATTTAATCACATGATCTATTTCTCTTTGTAGGTCTTAAACACCACCATGTTTAGTGTTTCATTCACTAGACCCTCGAGTAATATATATATTCTCAATAAATACTCCTTACAGAGATAAAAATATATTTCTTAATAGGATGATAAATATAGTATCCCTTATATAAATTAGTGAACTTACATATATGGAAATTTTTATATTTAGGGATATTTTTATAAGAAACAGAAGACTTTAAATAATCATTATAAAATATAATTCTAAATAAGTACATATTTGGATGATTTATATTCAACACACCACATGTCTTATATATAAAATCCCTAATTATAATTCACATAAGTAGAAAATTAGTCATTTTAAGTTAATAGTCCATAAAAACTATAGGAGGCTTAGGTGATCACATCATTTACAAAACCATGCCTAACAATGTGAAATTACACATTTCAGATACACTATAGTTATATATAAATTATTGATGAATTTAAAAATATATATTAAATTTTCATATTAGTAATAAATCATGGACTTAAGTATTCTCTGATTAATTCTAATTAAAATATATTAATACTCTTACTAATTTGATAATGTAATTATATTTTTTAACATATCAAACATTTCAACTATTTCAAAATAATTTTCATAATATATACATAACCATACCAAAATAATCCATTATTAATGTTTATGAAGTGATTATCAGCCAATAGTCCGAAGACCTTCATTTTTTATTGATTTTTGATCATACAACTTTCAATGGGTAATGTGGGACCCTAAAAAGGCCCATAGGTGTAAGTATTACATGGCCCATAGGCCTTAGAGAAATTCATTTTTCATAGGATTCAAAAATTACATAAAACCCAGACTAACTACTTGTAGTTGCTCATCCCCAACATCTTCATTGTTAAATCATGTCTCCACCTTCGCATGGCTGTTCGGCTAGGCTTTCCTATGTATGCACAGTCTTGTCCTGATGAAGTGATTATAACCACCTCTATATTATATAATCATGGTACCATATACATCACATTTTATTAAGACCAGTAATGCACGATCCATTTCAACTTTCTAAAAAATTAATTTTTTGTAGTTAATATTTAAAAGAATTTGAAATTTGTAAATGATTTCAAAAATTCATTTTTTTGAAAACATGTATGCATTTGTCATTTCTATTTCTAATGTGGTAATTTGAAAAGTTATTTTTTACTTGAATCATTCACTTTGGCCTTCTTATTTTCTATTATATAATTTAAATTATCCTTTTATCAAATATATAAATCATTAAAATTATTTTATATTCCATTAAATATTCCATCCATGTATATATAAGAAATATTGTTCTTAATATGTAAGGGAAAAAATATATTTTCTAAATAATAATCATAAGTCGAATATCCCTTTTATCAAGAATAACAGTAATAGTTTTAAAATCCCGTAATTAATCCACTAGTAAAATAAAGATCATATATTCTTACCATTAATAAAGAAACTATTTTTCCATTTCTAATACATAGATATACTTCTTTAATAATCAATTATCTATTATTTACGAGTATATGTACATCATCACAAATGTATGATATACAACATATATCTAAAAAAATTAAACTAAATAATAAAAATTAATTTCTATCGATTTCCAGAATTTACATTCATTGTCCTCGTTTTATAACTTTGATGTCATACCACAAGTAATAATGAATATCAAAATATTAAAAATATAGTATGTTTTTAACATCATATTATCTAAAAAAGGATATATATCAATTGTCTGTCATGTTTTACGAAGTATATAATAATGAATTGAGTTGATTGAACTCGTTAAAATGAACAACCCGTAGTGGTCTAATATAAAAACTTCACAAGTATTTGACATATTAATTATTATCCCATCATCCAGTTATTAACGAAGAAATTAGTATCCTTTTATAACATATAACTCTTTAATAGTAGGGTTGAAATCACCTTCCTCATATTCTTCTAATTAAAAAAATTCCTCAATACACCAAAATTTTAAGGTAATTTAGAAAACACTAACCCTAAGTTCACATTTGTTATATCCTACTAATGTTTATGATCATATATGCTTTCAATAAATTTTGTATGATAACATGTGAGTTCCCAAAATTGTACTTACTTACACATTTAGTTGATCAAGGACATGGAAATGTTTATTTTTTGAATAATATAACACCCTAGAATATTGTGGTGTTCTATAAAAAAAACTATTACTAATCTCAGTATCATTAATTCCCTATACACATTCATGACTCCAATAATTTATTTTACACATACAATTCCTTTGACCAAATTAATATATTTCTAAGATGTTAATATATAACTATTATAAAAGTAATATTTTTTTATAAATATATAATGAAAATTTAATATAATATTTACTATGAAATAATATGCATCCCATTGGTACGGTTAAAAATTATAATTCATGTAATGCATTTAAATCTTATGAAACCAAAATCTTACTTAAGATCACATATTCTGTGAACAGTTTTCGACCCTAACATTATATATGAAACCATAATTCTTAGTTTAGTGGATGTCCAAAAAAATATCATTATTCATAAAAAATTACTAAATGTAATCTCGATTCCAATATAATTTTAATCCAAAATTTGTACAAATAATTATCATGAATTACCAATTTAGATTTATTACAAACAAATTGGAAATTTTGGTATAACTAAATTAATAATTCTATTAATCCTAGAAAAAATCAACATAAATTTCTGACATAATATTTTTTTATTAAATATATAAGTTATATTAACTAACTCAAATATTCATATTTTTAAAAATAAATATACATGAATTTCAAAAAAGGTAATTAAATGAATAATAGAAATTTTTCAATATTAATTATTATTCAAATTTTTTTTATAATATAAAATAAGAATTTTATTACTATGAATATATCATATATTCCAATACAATTTTTTTTAATTTATTTTAAAATTACAAAAAACATTATAAATTAATATTTTTATTTTGGATTTTTTAAATACTCATATATGATAGAGTGATATCAGAATAATGTTGCGTGAATTATTTGTGATTCAATATCCTGAAATGTTACAATATAAATTTATCTCTTATATTCCATTTAGATATATATCATATGACGTCCAAAGTAAAAAATTGATAACCTTCACCAATTTAAAACATACATCTCTATTTTTTCCATGATAGTCTTTCACAACCAATGATATCATTATATTTCTTCCTATGACAACCCATGACAAAACATTTTGAAAGGCATTTTATGTAGCTATATCTTCATATCATAGAAGATTTCTAATAATCCATCTAATAGCATGTGATTGATAAATATAAAAGGTAAAAATATCCCATGTCACAATATGTGATACCATGTAGAAAAAAATAGAATAATCCATAATATATTGAAAATAGTGATATCTCCGAATCGCTATCTGTTATATTGATTATTCTTCATTCTTAAAGAATTTTTTAATTATATGAATCTTAATACTTTTTTGAATATGAATTATATAGCACTATTGAATTTTAACTACATTAAATATATCTAAATTCACTATAATCTTCAAACTCATTATGTTAATATCATTTTCGTGATTTGAAAAAAATGTAGAAAAATATCAACATACCATTATCTAGAAGTTTTATACTAAATTTATTAATGAAACTACTCAATAAAAACAAATTTGTTCTGATGGGTTTCATATTAATTTTTTATAAAAATAAATAGTGGTATAAAACTAATAATAATAACCAATAAATTGTGAAAATAATTATGTTTAAAACAATATATTTAAATAATCCATATCTACCTCATGATTCAACTCCAACCATTCTTGATATGAGTGCTAAATATAAAACATTTATAAACTTCCAAAATCAACTTTCTTTGATAGGCATCAATAATCTAAGTGAATCACTAAAAAATTAATTGAGATTTCATTTTAATTGAAGTGGTATGTTAGAATAGTATATTCAGTTAATGTTAATAAGATTATGAAATATAATCTACAAGTATCTATATAGAAACTATTAAAATGAAATACTTAAATACCCTCATTAATATTTTCACTTCATTAAATTATAAATATTTAAACATTCATAATTTTTATCCAACACTCAATATTTCATACATTATAGTTTTTATAATGTATAACCCTTTTATATAAGTGATCATGGAATGCTACAGTGATCACATTATTATAATTAATCACCATATGATGTGTTACAAAGTCCAAAATATGATAATAAATATAGAAAAGGATAAGAAAAATAAAAATGATAACCCATATCCTAGATATAACATGGGTGATGATATCAAAATATCCTTAAGAACACTATATATCAAAATGTATGTATAAGAATAATCTTTTCATTGGGAATGTTTTCGATTTAGTGTATGAATCCAAAAATATTCCAATTAAAAAATAAAAATATGATTTAATATGTACCTATGGTCATGAAATGAGGGCCATATATTTGTGTGGGAATCCTAAATGAATTATATTTAAGTGTTATATTAGTGGAATTATTTTTATGTGTTCCTTGAATGATTTACATTTTATGAGTGGCCAAAATCTATTACATATAGAGGGGTAGATCAAATGACGTATAATAAAATGACATCCTTGCAGTTCTGAAACATATATCTTTGGAATGCCAATATCATGTTTAGAAAAACAATTTAATGTGGAATGATTCAATATTCCACTTTCACAAAAAAGTTATATACTTTATAAATAATATTAAAATACTTATGAATCCATCAATAATTTTTTAGATATTATTATCATTAACAAATTATCATTTTGGATTCATAAGTTGTACCAAGATAAATCATTATTTCACATCCTATCAATGTTGTAATTTAGGGAATTATAGTATTTAAAAAATAATTTATTCTTGACCTATAATTATAAGTATAGGGTGGAAAATTATATTTTGAGTCATTTTATAATGGGATCTATAAGTCTCTCTATCGAAACAAATCATATCTAAATGTGACAATTTCCACCAGAAAAATATGAAACAAAAAGTATACTCATATAATCCAATTTCATATAACATTGTGACATACTAGTAGAGATGGAATACATCAATTTAGTATTATATAACTCTTATATTCTTGATCCATGGAGTATACATAAGAGTTTCAGTGAATACATCCCATTAAAATAATCCAATATGATATGAATACTATAATAAACAACTAAAATCCCATGAATTGAACTCTAGATAGGGTCTCTTCATAGGGAATTTAGATTTTTTGCACATATTCTAGAGGCCAAGTTATAGTGTCAAGAGATTATAGTCCACACTCGGGAGACTATAATATCAATAACATAACATTAAACTATAAATAAAAGACCATTTATCATCCACAACCACATATTAGTGTATACATGTAAGGAATTACAGTAAGAGAAGCCATACAAACTGAACCTATACCATGATACCATAAATTAAAAATGTAACTAGATAGTCATACATCTCCACAAATCACCCACCGAGTTGATCGCATATATATATATATATATAATGAAAAATAATACAATATACCTTGATTCTCTTCCCTCAACCTCTATTTTTCACCTCACCTTCACCACAAAAATAATTGACATGATCTATCTGATTAAACATTTAAAAATATGTTTAGACATGAATCGAAATATATTGTTTTTATGAACATTTGGGTTCCCATGTTTGGTGTAGAAAATAGATATAATGAGGATCTCACCATGATTATATTATATAAACAATAATATATGTATGTATGTAGGGTTAAATAGATAACAAGAATATATGACACTAAAGAATACATTACAGGTCCTCACGTGTTTAGTGAGACACCAAAACACTTGGCCATAACTAGCTTAGTGATAGGTTGAAGAAATAGTCACCTTATGTCACAAAACACAACCAATACCCCAATATATGGCATAAGGATTGGGACCTATTATCATCCTCAACACTCTCAGTTAGGGTAGGTACAATAGATAACCATGGCCATATCCCAAAAAGTTTAAACCATTACCCTCCACTTGGGAAGGGTGAAAATACAACACCTAAAATCTACTTTATCATACAGTGTAGACCCTCATTGTAAATCCAGATCACCTCCCCCACACTCAGGGTATGTGTCAAATCAAACATCAAACTCTATATTCTCATTAGTGGTATGCTTCCCAACAAACCTAATCCTATTCAATCTCACATTTGGAATATCACTTACCAAACATAAAAATTTTCCCTCTAACACAAGGTGGGGATTAGTACCAAAACTAAACCTATATCCTATTGTTCAAGGTGTTTCCTCAGACAACAATTACATACATGCACCACATCAGTCATTGGTGATCTTATAATATATCTTAGATTACCCACCATAGGACCCATCACACAAGTCACGACATGATGCACCCATTGGAATACACATGCCACACGGGAAATCTTTTTGTAAGATCCTTATACCCATCCTGGTTATTAAACATCTATACCAACCTGGATCCATCACACTTGGGGGAACCTAAAACCAAAATTATTAGTTTATGAAAAACCTCAATACTCTATTCATATTCCATTCACATTTACACATCTTCGTCCCTAATTCCCAAAACCCAATAATAATCTAATGATAATGACACAAAATACCCATTTTCATCACGTAATCTTATCATCATAAAAAAATTCCCCTAGACTAACACTTTGGATCCCAACACACACCTCCCAAATAATGATTTCAAATAATCATGTTGAGGAAACACTCATTATTATACTATACCGAGTCTCATAAGACTAATCAAACTCACCTCAAGAACTAATAGAAATACACACAATGAGTTTTCTGACCATAAATGATATTAAAAATCTTCTTTACCATCAAATATAATCTCAATACACTTATTACTACTATATCCACCTTTGGGAACCCATCCAAGGCTATAAAAATAATTTTGAGTACCAGGACAAGTCATGATCACCTCAAATCATCAACTAAAATCCACTCCCATAGTGATGTAGTATATAAGAATATAAATTTTTCATGATACCTGATTGGGAACTCAGTCAAAAAAATATTATTCTCAATAGAACCATTATTTACGTTGTGGAACTACTAGTCCCCTTTCAGTTTATTTGAATACAAATACACATTCATGCAAACACAATAATGAATACAATAGAATATGGGTATGCATTATAAGGAAAACCTACCACTGTATAATTTTTGTTATCCTTAATCCATGCTTTCAAAACCAGGACCAACCTATCTATGCTTCTGAGATCCCATCTCTTATTACCAAACATAAATGATTAAATATAAAAAATTAAAATTAATGAATACATTTTATCAAGGGAGGTATTATAATAACCCATACATTTCATAAATAAATATTACATCTTATGATATGAATATTCATTAAATAACATTATGAACTATACTATAATTGTAAAGGTTTGTTGATGTTGGAATATTAGATAAATAAATACTGGTACATAAAAAATTTAGGAAATCTCCAATTTAGTTATTCAAAACTATCTCTCTTCATGAACATATCCTACTTAAAAGCTTTCTTTATATCTTGAGAAAAGGAAAACATAATAATGGTTGAGTAGTGATTCATATTAAGGGTAACTATTTTTATATAAATGATATTTTAATCATAAAATGATCATAAGGGTATGAGAACATAAGATTGAAAGTTTAATGTCTTACTCATCCATTTATATAACATAATCATCATCCATGGAATATAGCAAAGATGTAAAAAATAAATTAATCAAAATGAAATCAAGTAACCTGATCCATGGGACTATAAAATATATATAAGTTCATATCATACCTGACTATGGTATGTTTTTCGATAATCGTAATCCTAGAAATATTATTTCAAGCCTAACCACCAATACATTCATCACATGATAGGATTGTACTAACCACTAGTGTACCTACTTTGAGTATGGGGTAATCTCTTGTGTAACCACTAGTGGGATTGGGATAACCTCCTATGTTCCATCTTTTATGATACAAAAAACCTATTGTTTACCCTATTTCAGGGATGGGAAGACATTTATGTACTCCACATTAGGATTGGGTACCATGTTCCCAATGATCACATAGAAAATTAATTATAACCAAATTTATTGCAGGGATAAATAATTTTTGGCTCTCCCACCACATATTCATAATATATTCATATGTATACCAAAATATCATGAAAATATTCATCACTTTTGAGTATCTCCTTATTTTATTTATCCAAAATCTGGTTGATTATGTTTCTAATGTGCTTATTTTTTTATGTTAGAAATTATTATTCTAATAAAAGTTGTGAAAAGTATCTATGTGTTTACATAATATTTTTGAAAAACAACCACCATCACTTAAATAGTTATATAGTATCTCAATTCTTCTATCAGTATAGTTGGCCTACCCCTGATCACTGCTAACATTCCGTGGTACAAAATCCCATTCTCTATCATGACTATTATATAAAACTATCATCAAATAATATTTTCAAAAATGTGTTTTATCCATGGAGTTAAATGGTTATACCACTAGAATGAGCCACTGTCAGATCATACTATCTCCCTAAAATGGTTCTCCTCCTACCACAATGCTTTCACCATCAGTGCTCTTACAGCTTAGATCATGCCACCACTAGTGATATACCATAAAAGGATACTTCCTCTTGTTCAAGACGATTTATTTAGGGAGTCTACCACCAGTTCATTTAAAAAGGATGTACATGAATAATTTCAAATTTAATTATGGATTCTCCTTTTTAATGAATATAATAATTGAATAAAGAACTTGAATTTATGAATTATTATTCTGAGAAAAATACATTAAATATATAACCATAAGAAAATCATTACAGATTTTTTGCTCAGTATAAGGACCCAAATTATAATATTATTAGTTTGAAATGAATAATTAGATCTCTTGAAATATAATATATTCAAAATATCCCTCTTGTGTGAGAAGAAGAGAATTTGTGGGTGTGAATGGTGCATATATGAAATGATTGAAAAGTTAAAATGACATAAAATGAAAAGGAAAAAATGATTCTACATAACTTCTATGATACTCGATTTCATTTTAATTTCTCTGAAAAATGTATATAATCATTATATAAAAATTTTAACAGTATCATGATCAATCAATTCCATTCAAATTGTGTAGCACAACACATTTTAATCTCTAAACTCAAAGGCTTCATGTTTTTGAATTAAATTTTATATTTTTTTCACTATTTATCTGTGCACTCTATATCCTATAAGAAACTGCAGAGTTCATGATAATCACTTATAATTTTATTCATCTATTTTCCCATGAACAATAGTAGAAGAGGCTGTGTATGAAATATACATGTTTTATCCAATTAATAACTTTACAAGAGGATTCATCCTATATTTAGATGGATTATTTTATTGAAAACATTTTATCCAACTTATGGATCAGTTTTTTTAGTAAACTTCTTACTAATAGGTGTTTAACAAGTGGATGGGATTAATTCATTACCTTAGACCATTGTCCTTGTTAAATTTACACTATGTTCATTATATATTTTTAATAATATTCGAATTTATTCATTTTACATAATAAATATTTTCAAAAAACATAACATTGATATTTAACAAAAACTATTGTTTCATATTCAATTTTTGATATATGTAGATTTATTTAAAAGGGGAGTGTATTTAAAAATTTATTATAACTAAGATTTGATTGATATTTTGATTAGAGTTTCAAAAGATATAATTATATATTTTTTCTATTTTTTTTAACTCAGAGATTTTTTCAATTTGTGGGATTTATTTTCTTTTAATATAAATTTTTATTGGAATCCCAAATTTCCCCCCTCTTGAGTTGTGAAATACAATTTTTTTTGGTATCAAATGAATTATCAAATATATATTTACTATCCTTTATATATAATGTTTTTTATTTAAATATCATAATTTTTTTATATCTAAATGTAATTATTTCTATATAACAATAGACTTGAAGGAACCTCAACTAATTAGCCTCATTATTTTAATGGAACTAATTATGCTCAATGGAAAATTAATATGAAAAATCATATACTGATAATATGGGTTTATATTTTGAATGTTATTACAGATAACTATGAACTACCTAAATCTCATATAAGATATTATAGTGATTCAACTATGAATACTAAAAAATTTGGGATATAGTGACTATTTCTCTTTAATGAACTAGAAATGTTAAAAGAAAATAAAAGAAATAATTATTCTATTGAATGTGATACTTTGATGATAAAAAATAATAAAACAATTTTTGATATGTATCTCAGGTTTAGTGAAATTTTTATCATAATTCGGTCTTTTTGAAATCAAATTGCAGAAAATGAGCAAGTGATGCACCCACTCTTATGTTTACTAGACATGTTTAGAGGTCGTTCAATTTCAAAAATAGTAATCTTGTGATAAATGAATGTTACACAAGAAATATCTTCTAGGAAATATCGTTATGTATGAGGAGAAACTCAAAGGGAATAGGGAAGATGATAATGAACAAAAAAAATGGGAGTTGATTTTTTTAACCAGACAAGTCCATCTGGAAGAAAAGGTTGAGAACATTTATTAAGATAAAGAAAAAAGGTACAAATGAGGAGAGCGGGAGAAAACAAAGGACTCTTCCCTCACTCATCAAGAAAAGTGTTATATATCATAATAGTACATAGCATACCCATAATCAGAGTCATTAGTAGTTTCACACTTAGATTGGGATATACCCTGGTTGAAAATCTTAGGAATACCAGAATTGAACTTAGCCAAAAACAAGGAAGAGGGTCGGGTAGACACGGTCTGGGGTGTATTAGTGGAGTCCTTCCTTGGCCTTCTCTTCAAAGTAGCAGGACTGAGTCTTTCACTGCCGTCCACCTTCTCTTTTCCAAGTAAGAGTGCATCCTTAAAAGATGTGTGACCTCCACTTGTATTTATCTTTTGGGTCATGAAATCTATCCCTTCTGAATTAGAAATGTTACCCCACTACTCAGATGTTTTTGAAGAAAAAAACATTTTTTTTGAATCTCTTAATGACAATAAAATTGCTAAGGTGCTTCAGTGTTAAGGAGTCCATCTCCCTCCAATGATTCATTATTTATTTGAGCATATTGTATGACATCACCACCCAAATCAGAAGCAGATGTACCTACCTGCACATTCACATCAAAAATGTGAGTCAAACCACCAGTTCCACCTCGTTGCATGCCCCCACCAGAACAATCACTCATATGAGGAACATGAAACCTAGGACCCTGCTTCACCAATGAAGAAGAAGTCTGTCCTTTCCAAGCATCTGTCAGAGCATCAGCCACATCAGCCTTCTTCAAATCTGCACATCCATCAGCATTCACAAAATTCAGCACCTATTGTCTCATTAATTTCTTCCATCAATGTGTGTTTGAATGACCTTTTAGAGAGCATAAGGGTCAAATCAAATTTTTATGACATGTGTCTGTAGAGAGACCAATTTTTTGAAAATTGGAACAAAAAAGAGGAAGTCGCTCGTACTCTGCCTTTAAAGGGATTTCATCATTTAAAGATGGTAAAATGATATTATAAATTAAGCCCATGCTTAAGTCCACTTCCACCAATACTCTAGAAAAATGCCCAAACATGGTTGTCTTAGTGGCACAATCCATATTAATTGGAATACCAACATAGGAGGAAATATCAAAGGAAATTTTTGGATGCCATAGTATCCAGTTGAGTCCAAAAATTTTAATCCACACCAGAGGCATAGTATTCTATATAGAAAATGGGTTGAAATTGAATTCCCACTCCTAGAACAAAATAATACCTTGTTTTAGTGAAATTGAACCAGCCCCCGAAGACTTATGGTTCATTTCCTTAGATGAAAAAATGATGTGAATAAATCCCCTTCCCATAGGTATACATCTCCAGTCAAAATAATTCTAGATAGCAAATAACTTGTGAATCAAATAATCAAACTTACAATGCATACCAGCAGTGGGAAGAACCAACATAGAAATAACATAAAATTTGAAAATCTTGAATCTATCATAGATCGCTTCTTTATTTGTGATCACACGAGCAGTGTTTCCCTTCAAGACAATTCGCTCAGGAATCACACCATTCAACTCCAGAAAATTTTTTCTGCTTGATTCCCTCACATAAGAAGAGTTCATCACAGTATTCAGAAAAATAGAATTTCCAGCATTAATTGGAACAACCCTTGTAGCACTAGAACTACGGATCATCTCAGATTTATCTGCTGGAGGAAACCCTACAACGCGAGCCGGCACACCCACCCGGCCAGAATCATGCATCTTGTTCACATCGATAGAACCGTATGTGTGTCTCATCGGATCACCGTGCTCACTGGAAGCATTCAAGGCATGAAAGTCAACGACAGACCTATCAAGAGTAATACCACTGGATATTATCGCTGAAGGAAAATGCTCATACATTCTCCCCATGCTCCACCGATTGATACCTAAAACATCCAGGGGCCTGGATATCTCAGATCTAATAAGCTTCGAATGAGTTCCATGGAATCCCGTATCACCTGAATGAAATCCACTAACACCATCTGCATCTCCATTCAGAATAACACCACCTTGAAAATGCAAGATCGGCATCTTGTCTAGATCTACACTGTCGAGGGGGCGATGACTCCATTGACCTGCTTGGAAACCCTTTCCCTCACCCGAATCATCATCAATCATGTTGTTGGGTAACGAGGAATTGAGATGGCCTCCCAACCTATGCGCCACACTTCCCTAGTGAGGCCCATGGTGGGGAACCCTTGGGCTTAGGCCACTTCCCAATAAGGTAGAGGGGCCCACAAGAAGTTTGTTAGCATTTAGTGTGTGTTGCCTTGCGAGGACTTGAACTCTGAACCTTGGGGTCAAGATGCCACAACATTTAACCAACTCACCCATGCCCCGCGGGCTTCAGAGTAGATTTGAACACTTATGAATCATATAAAAAAACATAAAGGCTTCAAGTTACAGTAAAAATGATACACTAGATATTTATTAATTGATTCCTCACTTGGCCAGATGATTCTAGAAGTTTTATTGAAATAGGTTCTTCAAGAAAAATAATTAAATAACAATTTATTATAGAGTTTTGTAACAACCCATAGTTAATAAATGAATTTGTTTTCATGAAATAAATGTGTATTATGTTATATTATATTATATTGTACATATAAAACACATATATAATCAAATAAATAATTATTTCATTAATTATATTTGATACATTTGTCAAATAATAATCCCATTAAAATGAAAATTATTATAAAGAAAAATCAAATATAGAAAAACTGTAATGGTGAAACATGGATCTCCCCAATCTGCTAAAATCATCCATTTAGTGAAAAACACTATATAAAAGAAACAAAATATTAGTTAAAAAATCATAATTATAAAAAAATTGATATATAAGACCTTGATATGAATAGATTTTAATAATGAATGAAGGAATGTAGATATATTTATAGGAGTTAATGTGACTATTGGAACTGTAATGTAGCTATTAGAGCTATAACATGATAGTTGGGAATAGTAACCTAACCCTTGGAACTACTAACCAAACCATTGGAATATTTATTTTACCTCAAAATAATAACTTTTCATACAAATGAAATTCATCATGATTAATTTATTTATATATAAATATTATAATTCCAAAAAATAAAGTACATGATTAAAAAACACAATCAAAATATCATAAGTTTTTTAATAAACTATATTTTAAAGTATTTAATAAATAAATTTATATTTATAAAAAAATTGTCTTTGTGACCTATTTTTTTGATAAAATGAATTTAATTATTAAAATAAGAACATATAAATTATCCTATCATTTTTTTAAATTTTTGGAAATTATAAAATTATCCTATCAACAGTAAAAATACAGTTCTTCTCATAACTAGAATATCATAAATTATATTAGCAATAATGTCTAAATAATTTCAATAATAGAAATTTTACTAAAAAAACTTTATAAATGTGTAAAAAAATTAAATAAAAATAATTTCCAAAACTAAAAATAATTTTACAAATCCTAGTGTCAAATATGATATCATAAAATATATTTTTTAATTTTTTCCACATTTCATTAAATAAATTAAGGGAATTTGAATTATAAGTAAGTTAAATGTTTTGAAAAAAATACAATTATATTTGTAAATGATTTATATTTTAATAAGTTAACTATCAAAAATTTCACTTTGATATAATATTTTATTTAATATTTTATTCTAAAAATACCCCTGTCCTCAAATATAAATTACCCATCTATCATGCCATGAAAAATCACCCCTCCCTCCATTTAAAAAAAATCCCTTACCAATTTCTCCCATTGAAGCCCCTTATAATAACTAGGGATATTTTTGTGTTTACCAACTCTAAATATTAATGTAATTTTAGTGTCACACAAGAGAAGCTACACTGAGGAAGGATAAGGTTTATTTTCACTCTCTCTTTTTTATTCTTCTCATTAATTATCCCCAATTCCATTCAAAAATAAAATTTAGAAAATTAATTTTGAATTATGTAGAAATTATATTAATGATGTTAAACTATTTTAAGCATCAAAATTATGGCCTATAAATTTCCAAAGTCCCTTTCTTGCTCTTTTGAAAATGTTCTCTCAATAGTCAGTTAGACACCAATGAGGAAATTTCCAATCCATTTCTTATAAAAAAACTATGGTTGGTAGAAATTAATTATTTATGATATAAAATGTATAAATATATGTATTTAAATCTTAGATAAATAATTATACTCATTTATAATTGGCTTTTAACAAAATAATGAAATATAAGAAAATCAGAAAATTTTATTAAAAACATGATATAAAAATGACATCCCTATAACCAAGAATATTAAAAAATATATTCAAATTATTATAATTTTAAAATAGTGGTATAATGAAAATAATTCACTTTTACATTAATGTTTATATTAATATGGGTTTATTATGCAGGAGCTGCAGGAGATACAAAATAAAGTAGGATATAAGGTAAGGGGAATATTTAACCCAAATATTTTTCATTAGGTTATCCATTAGTTCGAAAATAATAATAATTGATATTCCTATAACATATGCTAAATAAAATTTCAATTTTATTCCATTTTATTATGTGGGATATATAGTTTTCAGTCATTTTTTACATCCAAATATAATGATTTTCTTAAAAGACTTATCATTTGAAAAAAATATTTTACTCAATATATCTTATTTCATCTTCACTTAATATTGATGTATTATATTCCAAATATGTTTTAAATTATACATTTTTTAACCCTATATTTATTCATGAAGACATTATGTCAGAAACACATATAAATCTCATTCTATTCCATGTCTTATTTCATGACTGTGATTATTGTGTGTGCTATGTGTCCTGCGTGATTATGTAAATATTATTATGTGATAGGTGACCTAGGAATTATATATCCCTCCAATGAATTGGGTAACATGATGATGTAATGACCATGATTTCCCTAGGCCATTCCTTTGTGAAAATATAGTTCTTGTGTTGTTTCTCAAGGTCACAATGGTTTGTTTCTAGAATTTGCAGAAAATACTGTTTCACTTAAGAGTTTGAGAAAATTGGTAGCAATGTGATGGTGGCACACCGAGATGGTGGAACCATTACAGTGGCATATAGAAATCGTGGTACCTTAATAATGGCATACCGAAACGGTGGCACACTGAAATGGTGGAACACTGAAATTGTTTCACTATAACGGTGGAATCATGATGGTGGAACACCAAACGAAGCCTCACCATTTTCTAAACAACCAATTTCATGATTTTTTCCATTTTCACCCCTCTTATGTTTTATTTGTTGTAAAATGAGTTGAAATACTTTTTGGGAATTTTAATGAATGTTTCAAAGGATATTAAGTATATATTTAATATCCTAATTCTCTAGGGACTTTGATATATTAAAACAGTGTGATGTTGACCACAATCCCACATAAATTACTTTTAAAACCATTATTCTATTAATATAGGATATGGATTTTCAATTATGGTATCTTCCCTTCCGAATTTGTTTTTGTTCTCTCTTGGTTTACCTAAAGAATTCTTCTCTAGACGATTCATGAGCCTATACTAGAGCCCCCTTCTACGCAGTTTTCATGGAGTTTCCTTCTTCTCTCGTGATCCCATATTTTTGTTCAAAGAGGAGATTTGGTCACCTTTTATTTCAAGTATGGATTCTTATTCCTCCCTTATTTGTGTATCATGTGGGGTGGGTGTGGTAATGTTTTATCCTGAAGAAAGGATGAATACCTTTTTTTAAATGAGTAATAAATGAGGGGGGAAAATGTTGATCAAAAGTAAATGGGTAGGGAATTGAAGATGGTTTATGTTGATCACTTGTTTTATCTAATATATTTGTTTCTTTTTATTGTTTGTTGTGGTTGTATTCCTTCTAAAAATCGTGACTATTGTGGGTCTTTTTTTGCACTTGGATGATGTTCTATTTTGTCGTGAAGCTTTTTTAACTAGCTGCAATATGAAACCAAATTAATAACATATATTTGGTTAAATAAATGGATTCCCCAATATCAAACATTTTGTGTGATCACCCATGTTTTTCAAATTGGAATTAAAGAACCCTCATTGGATAAACTTGAATATCGTTGGTTTGATGGTGCGATTGCCTACCGTGTTCGGTTGGGGTTTTGTGCTTTGTGTGGGGTTTGTGGTATAATCATTGGTAGCATGGTTATGGGTGCAGGGGTGGATAGAGGGAATGGTCAAATGTTAGGGGAATTATGTTCTTGTGAAGTGGGGATGCTATTTTAATGGTGATCAGTTTTTTATGTTTGGGGAGGTACAAGAGGTGTGATGGAATCTCAGGTTGAGAGATTGATTGATTGTGGAATGAATGGACATGTTGTGTAGTGGGAATGCTTCTGGGTAACGATTGGTCATAGGGGTTTTAGACTTAGGTTGTGCTGTGACTTAATATTTATGGGTCTACTCGGTGTGGTGTTTTGTGTAGTGAGACATCCAGTTCATGTGGTGATATGATTATTGAGTGGGATAAATTTAAATAATAATAATTGGAAATGGTTGAATGGGAATCTTAGAAAAGGAGGTTTCTAGTGGGACTGTAGGTTGTTCGTTCTACATTTTTTTACGAATTTGTGTCAAAATGTATTTCTTTAACTTGGTCCCTACTTCTCTTTTTTTTCAATGATTAGTGGTCGTTAGTCTTTTTACAACAGTTACAAATTTTTTTCTTCTTAGCTACCCGAGAAATAATGGAACAAATTAATGTGAAACCCTTAATTATAGAATGGAAAGTGGTTAAATGAAATGGGGTTAGGCTTGTGTTTTTATTGTGGATGCATTGTTCTGTTGTGACTTATGTGTCTACGGGAAGGAATTGTGTGTTCTTTGAGGCCTAGGTATGTGCAGGCATGTTGTGGTATTCGGATTAGATTTTGTAAGAGATATAAGATCAAGACGTTAACCATTAGGAATTAGTAGATAACCAGTGAGGAAGTGGTTCAAGGTACCCAAATTATCAATGTTATTATATTATTATCTAACTAAATTTTCATTATTTGGGGAGTGTTCCCTAGTGAGGATGGGATTTTTATCTTTCCTTATTAAGTGATGTTATTTTATACTATTTTCACAGGGGAATTAGTTTGCTTCCCCCACTACTGCACGAGTGACTATGTCTTCCTTACTGAGTATACTTGTATTCTCTCCCTACAATGTATATATTTTTTAGTTTTCCAAGAAGACATTGAGGAGCATTCAAGACTTTAATATTTTGGGAAACAGGATAGATGTTGTGGTGATACATATTCTCATTATTTTGGTACATTCTTTGGTGCTAAATTTGTACTTATTTCATAGTTTACATTTAAATCATGAATTCTATGGATTTTAATTCCATTATATAAAAGTTTGGTGTTATTTTATATTTTTACCATCTTATATCATGATTCAATTATCATTAAAAAAGTTAATGACTTCCATTTTGTGTGAGATTATATACCCTTGGTGCTAGTCACCACTTTAGGGCCTATTGAAGGAAGGACTAAGGAGTAAATGCATTTCCTTCATCTTAATGAAAGATGGGTGTGGCACTTTGTTGTCCATTCCCTCATCTTGAATAAGGCGGGTCGTGACAGAATGGAATCAGAGGGATGGATGAGAGATATGATTGAGTAAGGAGTTAGGATCAATGATAATTGTATGGGATGGTATGGAAACCGAGTTAGGAAATCATGGTGTGTGAGATAGGTCAGGATAGACAGGCTAGGACATGAGATTTCAAGGCCCCCATGATCCATTGCAAGGACTCTGAGCCTACCGAATGTCCTAGTGATGCTACATTGATTTTAGGGTACAAAACCTAGGAAAGGTACATGCATCATAATGACTTGTGTTCTTGTGTGTCTTGGGTGTTTTAGGATTTTAAAATTAATTAAGAGTTAAAATTAATTTAAAATAAATTTTCCATACTACCTGGGAATATGCGTTCCTTGTTTACCCTTTCAGCTAAGGCACCTGAATGTCACCCATGTGTGGTACAAGAAGTTGAGGCTTAGTAGGCTGATTTGGTTTACTAGTGTAAGGAAAATCGAGAAGAGGAAGATGAATTGTGTAAAATGACCCATATTGACTTCAATTAGAAGACCCTAGGGATGTACGAATGTATTGTTTCAGACTTGGAGATGGAGGGATAGCAGGAGGATATTATAATAACCTTTACCTTGATACATGATCTGAGGGAGTACTAGGTTTCCCAGGTAGTGAGCCGGATGTGAGGAGCGGAGCATCAGTGGTGGACTCTTTACCTCGAGAAGAGAAAGGAGACTGACATACCATGAGATGGAATTGAAAAGGTGTTTCAGGAAGATTTTATTTCCTTGACGATGAAGGCCGAGAATAGGTAGGAGATACTCTCCCTCCAGTAGGGGAGTATTTCGGTGAGGGAACTAGGGATCAAATACAATAATCTCCTACATTTTTCTTTGGATCTCTTTCCATATGAGGATTCATGGGTGGGAAGCAATGAGGAGGCACTTAGAACTTCCCTTAAGTATGTTGTCACTCCCTTTTACCCTAATAACATACATGGATGTTCAGAAAAATGCCAGAGTGGTGGAGGGGATGCACTTGTAGGGATGGGTACCATGAAAGTGGATCTAATTAATTTTTTTGAATGGGAAGCTAGTCAGTAGTAGGTATCTTGCGTCATTGCCTTCTAGGTTTTAGCCAATAAGAAGTAGGACTTAGTAGTTCCAGTTCCTATAACTTGGTAACCCCCCTTTCCCCAAGAGATAGGGACCGAGGTACATTTTTTATGGAGGCCATGAACATATTCAGATCCAGTGCCCAGTTTGATTACAGTTTAGTGGGGGTGGGTAGGTTCAACACCCACCTTAGTAGTAGTAGTTTCTGGTCATTGATTTCCAGCAGTATGGGTGGAGGGCTCCCACTCCCCCAAGAGTAAATGGTGATAGAGGAGGCTGACCTCAGGGAGTTCCTTAAGGACCTCGACCATGTCATGGTCGGGGAGGTAGTAAACATTAAAGGGTAAAAGAATATGGGCATGGGATGTTGTAGGCCATCAAGGAAGTAGTTACAGAGATGATAGAGGTTGTTCGAGGTGCGATCAGTCTATTTAGTACTCTTGTGTGTGTGCATTTGATTCAAGAGCTTCACACTCCTTTGTTTCACCCAGTCAATCCCATGACTTTGGACTAAATGTAGAGAGACATTCCATGCCTCTAATGTTGATCATGCCAGATAGAGGTCTGAGTAGTCTATTTTATGTTTTTTAGGTATTTAGACTAATGTTGGGGCTGCATTAGTCCAGTGGTGATATTCATCTACTACAGATGTAGTTGTACGATGTCATCCTAGGAATCTAATGGTTTTTTTCTATGCACTATGTTATCGAATGATTCTATGGAATTGTTTTATTTAGGTTTGGATGGCCAGCATGTAGTTTTCCAATGGTGATCAGGGCTATCAGGTGGGCAGTCAGTGTGTTGAGCCTCTTCGCTCCTTTTCAGTCGATCTGTCATTAAGATCAGTAGGCATAGAGATGGTGGAGGTTATGAAGGATTTTAGAGAGTTCTTGGATGTCTTCCCAAAGTTTTTTTTGGATATACCCACTTTTTATGTGTCATTGAGTTTGGAATAGACTTTCTAATCGGTGCCCATCAGATTTTTATTTATCCCTATCTGGTGGCACCTTTCGAGTTGCAGGGAATGCAGATTTAGGTAGACGGCCTGATGAAAGAGAGTTTTATGCGATCGAGTGTGTATCTGTGGGGTGTATCAATCTTGTTCACAAAGAATTTAACTAGGGGCCTAAGGATATTCATAGACTATCAGATACTAAATTAGTTAACGGTCAAGAACTGTTACCCTCTCCAAAGAATAGACACACTTCTTGATCAATTAAGTGTAGAAAGTTGGTTCTACAAGAAAGATATATTGTCTGGATATCACTAGTTGTGGGTGAAGTATGGTTACATCCCAAAGATTTCTTTTAGGTGTAGTTATGGGATCTTGGAGTTCATTTTCATTCCCTTAGGTGTTACGAATGAAATAGTTGTGTTCATGGGACTAATGAAATCAATATTCTAAAAGTTCCTAGACTGGTTCATTGTGTTATTAATCAACAATATTATAATTTACTCTCTGTTAGAAGAGGAGAACATTGAGCACCTGTAGATAGTCTTAGAGGTCCTCTAACACCACCAGCTATATGGGAAGTTTTCTATGTTCATGATATGTAGACAATAGGTTCACTTCCTTAAACATGTGGTGTCTCAGCAAGGGTTAACAGTGGACCCATCAAAAGTTTGGGTGGTTGTTTCGTGGGAAGAACCTAAGAACATGGTAGTAGTTCGCAGATTTATGGGTCTAGAAAGATATTACTGATGGTTCATACCCAACTTCTCTCTAGTTGTGGCTCTATTTCAATATTTGAGTAGAAAAGAACGGTCTTTCATACTTAGGGATCAATGGGAGGCATCTTTCAGCTACATGAAGGGGAAGCTGGTCAGTTCTCAAGTGCTTAGGTTTCCAGAGGAAGGGGTGAAGTTTGAGGTGTTTAGTGATGCTTCTGGTCTAGGCATGGGATGTGTGCTGATGGAGTAGTGAGGAGTGCTATATTATGGGTCTAATATGTTATTTCCACAAGAATGTAACTATTCCAACCATGATCTGAAGCTTACAACGGTCATATTCATGATGAATTTGTGGCGACATTACCTCATTGGGGAGTGATTTGTGGCCTTCATGGATCATAAGATCTTGAAGTATATCTTCTACTTGAGAGACTTTAACTTTTGGTATTGAAGGTGGATAGGGTTTCTCTAGGACTATGACTTTGAGATCCCTTACAACTCAAGAAAGTTGAACGTGGTTGCTAGTGAATTAAGAGAGAAGTTGGAAAAGGTTGTATTTCGAGAATCCTTGGATTATTGGAAGGAAATCAAGGGCTTTTCCACTTTGTGTCTAGATGAAAGAATGGATGGTGGCACAGGTTGTCTATTTTAGATGAATGTGAAGTCTTACTTGGTTCTGAAGGTAGAGGAGTTTGAATGGGGAGACTCAGAGACTAAAGTGATGTGTGATCGTGCTATTCAGGATGATTATCCTGAGGGATGGTCATAGGATAGTCAAAATCAAATACAGTTATATGGGAAACTATTTTTCCCAATAGAAATGTGCAAGGGAGATACTTGTGATATCCATAGCTCACCACTGAATGTGCATCCATGTGTTTCTATAATTTTATAAGCCTTGAGTGAATAGTTTTGATGGCCCGGGGTGAAGCGGGAATTGGATGAGTTGTTGGGAAGGTGTCTAGTGTGTCATTAGGTGAAGGCTAAGAACCATGACTCTGATGGTTTGGTCCAACCCATATATGTTCTTGAGTGGACATGGGATCAATGCATGATGGATTTCTTCATAGGATTTCCTAGTTCTCAAGGAGGATGCGATGATCATTGGCTAGTAGTGGGTCGGTTGATGAAATTAGATAACTTCTTAACGATCAAGGAGTGAAGCACAATGGATGACTTAGCACAGAGGTATGTGGATGTGGTGATGAAACTTCATGGAGTTCTAAGATCCATTGTCTTGAATCAGATATATGTTTAACATCATGAGTCGTGAGGGGATATCAGTATACCTTTGGCACTCAGTTATGCATCAACACTATTTTCCACCCCAGATGAATGGACAGACAGAGAGGATCATCCAGAAATTGGGGGACATGTTACAAGCATGTGTTCTGGACATTAGTGGGTCTTGGGTGTGGAATTTTCCCTTGGTATAGTTTTCTTAAAATAATTTCTATCACTATTCCATTGGTATGTCTCTATTTAATTATCCATACAAGAGGTTGTTTCATTCACCCTTGTGCAGGACGAAAGCTGGGGAGGTAGCTATTCATGGTCCAAACATGGTATAGAGTAGGATAGAGAAGGTTCATCTTGTCAATGAGAGGATGAATGTTGCACAAGATCGAACGAAGTTGTATGCAGATCATAGGAGGATCCTTATAGAGTTTGAGTTTGGGGATCATGTGTTCTTGAGGCTTTCCCTTAACATGGGGAGAAGTTGTTTGGAAGAGGGAGGAATATTTATCCTACATTCATCATTCATTTTAAGGCATCAGTATTAGTTGGAGAAGTGGAATATCTACTAGTGTTGCAACTGTGGTTGGAGAGGATCCATGAAATCATCCAAGTCTCTAATCTCTGTCGGTATCTACACAATTACTCCCACGTCATTGACCGGGGAGAGTTGGGTATTGAGGACGATGCATCGTTCGTGGAGTGACCAGTAATAATTGAGGCCTCTGAGGAGAAGGTTCTTTGTTAAGAGACCATTCTTTTGGTTTGTGTGTCATGGAGGCATGGTGGCCTCAAGAAGAGTACATGGGAGAAAGAGGAACATATGTGTGCCTAGTACGCAGAGATATTTTGAGTTTTTCTCTTGTGATTTTCTTTGTGATTTTCTTAAGATGTATCGTATGACCTCATTTCCTATGAGTTGAGTTGTTTTCCTATTCTATAAATGGGTGAGGAATGTCCGGACTGTGGGGAGGGGATGAACTGATCCCTAATCAATATGCATTAATGTGGATGTGATTGAACCCGTGTGGGAGAGTTATTGCTTCCCCAAAGTGAATAGTATATTGTCAAGGTGGAAGGGACTCCCTAATCCACGTGTCAAGATAGTGTAACATTTGATGTTTGTATGGTAGTTTGGGGAAGTATCAATCGGTGATTTTTTCATAGATTTCAAGGTTTTCTCTCTAGTTTTCAATTAATGCATGGTGGTTTGTCCCTGGTAGGTATCTTTTGTGGTAGTTTTTTGGAACCGTCTTTTTCGGAATTTGGTTTCAAATTCTATGGTTTGAGAATAGTTTTAGGGGTGTCTAATTTAATGACCCATATATATGTGGGACATTTCTTTGTGAATTTCTAGTTCATAAGGTGTTCTTGGGGGGTTAAATTGGTTTGTTTTGAGAGTACTCCCAAAACAATGTTTCACCAAATGGTTTCACCAAAATGGTGGTTCTATGATGGTGGAATCATAATGGTAGCACACCTAAATGGCGGCACAAAAACCGTGGCACTACAAAAGTTAAAAAAAAATTCACACAAAAATGATGTCATCGTGACAGTGGCACACCGAAATGGTGTCACACCCAATATGTGTCACCTTTTTCCAAATTTCTAGTTTCCTGATATTTTTTCCTATTTTCCCCCTCTTACATTTTATATGACATAACCTGAGTTTAAATAACTTTTTTTCTTTTTTTTGGGTGTTTCAAAGGATATAATGTATATCTTTAATATCGTAACGCTTCAGGGAATTTGAGATATTCAAACCATGTGATCTTGACCACAATCCCACATTAAATACATTTTAAATAATTTTTCCTTTAATATTGGATCTGGCACTTCAAATATTGGATCTTCCCTCCCATGTTTCCTTTTTTCTCTATTGGTGTGCCTAATGATTTCCTCTCAAGAAGATTCATGCGCCTTTGCTAGATCCCCCTCTTACTCATCTTTCTTGGAGTTTCCTACTGCTCGCATGATCCCTTATTTTGGCACAAAGAGGAGTTTTTGTCGACTATTGTATCAATTAGGGATTCTTCGTCCACTATCTATTTTTGTTTATTATGGGGTGGGTGTAATAATGTTACTTCGTGAAGAATGGCCTAATCCATTTATCGTAAAAAAGTAATAAATGAGGGGGAAATAGGTGATCAAAAGCTAACAGGTAGGAAATTTAATATAGTTGATGTTGATCACTTGTTTTTTGTACTATATTTTTTTCCTCTTATGTTTTGTTGTGGCTGTATGACTTTTAAAATCATGATCAGTGGTGGTATTTTCTTGTGACCTGGTGATGTTGTGTTTTGTTGGGATGCTTTGTTAAATTTCTACAATATAAAATCTAATTATTCACCTATATTTGATTAAATAAATCCATTTCCTAGATCTAAACATGTTGTGTGATCACCAGTGTTTATCAAAGTGGAAATAAAGAACCCAAGTTTCCTAAATCCAAATATCCTTTGCTTGATTGTGTGGTTGTGTGCTATGTTCGGTTTGGTTTTTTTCTTGGTTTGGTCTATGTGGTACAATCGCTGGTATCATAGTTATGGGTGTAGGGGTGTAAAAAGTTGATGTTCCAGTGTTAGGGGTGTGGTTTGCTTATGTAGTGGGGTGACTGTTTTAATAGTGTTCATTCTATTTTTGTGTCTGGGGTGGTATAAGGGGTGTGATGGAATATCAGGTTGAGAGATTTATTGATTATGGAATAATTAGACTTGTTGTGCAGTTGGACTGCTTCTGGGTAGTTGTTGTGTAGTGGGGTCGTATGACTGTGTTGTGTTGTGACTTCATATTTATGGGTGTGCTAGGTGTGGTGTTTTTGTGTTGCAAGACTGCAAGTTCTAGTTTTGATAGGATTATTGAGTGGGGTAACCTTGAAGAACAACACATGGTAGTGGTTGAATGGGAATCTAGAAAATAGGTTTTTCAATGGGACTAAAGGTTGGTTGTTCTCTGTTGTTTTTATGAATTGGTATTAAAATTTATTTCCTTAACTTGATCCCTACTTCCTTGTATTCATTGGCAGTGTTTAGTGGCCATTATCCTTCTGGAAATTTTTGTAGATGTTGTGATTGTTCATTTCCAGAGTAATTATTGAACAAATTAAAGTTATCCCATTAATTAAAAAATAGAAATTTGTTAAATAAAAGGTGTCTAGTCTTGTGTTTTATTGGGTATGTGTGGGGTGGTTTTGGATCAGGTGTTTGTAGGAAGAATTTGTTCATGGTTTAAGGACTATGGGTTTGTGGGATGGTTGTGGTAGTGGGACTTCATTTTTGAAGAGTGATAGAATGAAGGTGTTATTTCTTAGGAATGAGTAGCTAACCAGTAGGAATGTTGTTTGGGGTACCGAAATAATTGATTTGATGATATTATTATCATACTTGAATTGTGTTTTTTGGGAAGTGTGCCTTGGTGAGGCTAGGATGGTCAGTCTTCCTTGTTAGGTTTAGTTAGTTTTTGATATTTTCATGATCGCGTAAGTATTCTTATCCCACTTGTGCACGAGTGACATAGGTTTCCCTACTAAGTATACTTATATAATCACCCTACAATATAAAATCATTTTCTAGTTTCTAGGAGGACATTGAGGTCTATGGTAGAATTTAAAAGCTCGATCAATGGGATAGATGTTGTGGTGCTTCCTAGTATTTTTCTTTTCGTAGATTCTTTAGATTTTTTGTTGTAATTTTGTCATATTTTACATCTAAATAATGTAGGGTTTGAGTTTTCTTCTTATATATAGAATTTTGGTGTTTTTTGTGATTTTTTACCATCTTATCTGCTGATCCAATTTTCATTAAAATGGATAATTCCTTCCTTTTAATGTCAGATTTTATACCCTTGGTGATAGTCACTAATCTAGGGATTATTAAATGTGGGACTCTGGGGTAATAATCTCTCCTTCATCTTAAAGAAGGTAGGTTGTGGCACTTTCCTATCCCTTCTCTTGTCTTAAATAATGCGGGTTGTGATAGATGTATATCATGTGACAATTTATATTGTTCATGAAAATGAGGTTATCTTTTTTCACAATGATGATGTTATGATTATTCATTTATGTTATTCATGATCGCAATGTTATCTTTATTTACAACTATGTGTGTAATTTGACCAGTATGACATGATGTTTCATTTTTATTCATTTTCACATTCCTTTCCTATATCAAATGTTTCTTTATTGATGTTGAAGATGATATTATTATTATGATATATTAATATTGATTATGATTACCCATGTTATATCTATTTTTATACCTTATTCATCATATTACTAAGATTTTACCTCACCCCTAACTTTGAACTATATCCTTGTGTGACTACATGTACTAAGGGGAACACAAAATTTTAGATGGATGAAGAATAATTCTTTAAATAAATTTTTGTGTTTGATTTTTTTAAGGTGATGTATGATCTTAATTTTATCATGTTACTAAATCATTTTATCCTTGAATGTATAACTATTATGTTATTATCCTTAAAATTATGCATTAGAAATGTAAGAAATAGAAGGGTCACTATAGTTTCTATCCGAGATATGGTTTATTAAATTTGGGAATTTGGATTAGAGAAATTTAGTGAAATCCATAATTATAATCCTATGTATAGATAAAATATCCTAGAAGAAAATTTTTAGAAAAAAGGATAAACAATGTGAACCCAAAAGATATTACATTAGTGTTAATTTTGAAAAATAATAAATTATTTATTCTTACTTTGTTGACTTATGTTTTGTTCAAACCTTTTATGTTATAAACAATTGTGGGAAACAAGATAAACTAATCCAAAAAACCACGTGAAAGGCAATGCAACAATTATAAGAATGACATCCCTAATTCCATGGGAAGTGGATTTAAAAACATCATAGTGTTTTTTACCTAGTTTTATGAGTATATGAATAATTACATGAGTGAAATGGATAATCGACCTTCAACAAAGAAAGAGAAGCTAGTCTGTGAGTCTCACAGATAGTAATGACCACTGATGATTCATTGATCTTCAGATCCAATTGACTAAAAATAGTGGGTTAAATCAATGTAAAAGATATTTTATGTGCTCAAATAATTTGAAAATGATAAGGTCACATTGTTATTACGTTATTTAGATAGAGAGGGGGATCAATGGTGGGACTATATAATGTACAGTAGGATGAATTATGAAATGGAAGAGATGTAGTGGGGAGACATTAAGAAATTATTTCTAAAGATGTATTTACATCACAATCACAAATCATATACGGAAAGAGAATTCATATAGCTAAAGAAAAAGGAAGGTGAATTTTCCTTGTATTATAAAGAAACAATCATAATGATTGAATGATAGGCCTCATGATTTTTTTAAATGATAGTAAAATAGATAGCTTCTTTAGTTGTTTTATTCTATACCTTGGAAGGTTTCTTGCTATCCAATACATTAGGAGTTATAAAGAAGTGGTTTTATGTTATATCAAAGTAGAGATGGAGTTTTTAACTTGGTTGTTTTTACATGGGTATAATAAGATAATAATAGAGTTTAAATCTGGTGGGTAAAATGAAAAATTAGGAAAGAGGATCCTAACACCAAAATGTCAAAAAATCTATGATGAATATTCTTGAGAATTGTCTAAAAGGGAATGGAAAATTCATCAAGTGTGTAATAGAAAGACACTAATCTAAAGAAAAGTGAAGATACATAATAAATATGACCAATATAATGGAGGAAAGGAAGGTATCTATTCATGTACCACCCCTGGAACAATGCATCAACAGTAGGTAGAAAGATCAAAATGCAATATAGTGCACTGAAAGACATGTCCTTGAGAGTAATTAGCATCAAATCCCCCAAATGAAAAGGATAAAATGAAATATTATGAAATATCTACTATTGAAGTGGAGCATAAAAATGAAGTCATACATGGAAAACCCACTTTTTACAAAATTAATGTAAATTTTTTATTTGATTTTGGTTCTACACATTCATTTATATCATTCTTGTTTTCAATAAATTTATAATTGTATCCTCATAACACTAACGTAGAGATATATATAAAAACACCTAGAGGTGTGATCATTATAACCCATGTGTATGAATGTTATCTTATTAGAGATGGTGTAATGATTATTCTAGAATATTTCATAACAATTACCTTGGTTGAATTATTTAATATACTATGAATGGATTGGACATCATTATTTAGAGAACTCATCAAGTATTGGAAAAAGAAAATATCATTCCATATTCTAATAAATCCCATTATCATATACAAATGAAAAAAACATCATGAATATCATTAGTAAAATCTCTCAATAGTGTGTTTGTTGATATCCTATAAATAATAATACATTTTCAAAATGGTTGACTAAAAGGAAGTTACCAACCTAGAAGAAAATATCAATGTGAGCAAATAAACTGATAAATTTCCCAAAGAGTTACCCAAAATTCCCCTAAACCACAATGTAGAATTTTTACTATAACTCATACATGGAATCGATCTGTTCTTTAAATTCCCCTATAGGATGACCATAATTAATCATGTGGCATTAAATAAAATGATACAAGAGAATTTGGGTAATGGGTTTATATTCCATAGTGCATCGCCTTGGGGGTTCACTGACTCTCCTTGTCAAGAAGAAGGTTGGATCAATGCAGTTTTGTACCAATTATCAGAATTTCAACAAGATCACCATAATAAACATGTGTCCTCTATAATGGACTGATGATATGTTCTTTCATCTATGAGGAGATTAATACTTTTCAAAGGTGTATAATCAATCAAGATATAATTAGTTAAATGTGAATTAAGAAGATATTTAGAAGAAAACATTTCATAAAAGGAACGGAAACTATGAGGTCATACTGATTCCCCTAGAACATACTAATGGACATTCAAAATTTATATATTTGATGTATAGAGTCTATAGAGAAAACCTTGAAAAATATGGGTCAGATTTTACAGATGATATTACCATTTACTTTAAGGGAATGGTATAACATTAAGAGAATCTTATAATTAAGCTTCCAACAATAAGGATGGATAGAATGTATGAAATGTTTAGAAAGTGTGACTTTTGGATGCAGCAAGTCACATTCTTAGGACATGTGATCACAAGTGATAGAATTTATGTGGACCATTCAAAGAAAAATAAAATTGAGGAATGACCTAGAATGACTATTGTCAAAGAAATCCATAGTTTTCATGTCCTAAAAGGGTAATACCGAGATTTTCTTCACCACAAACTATGTCAAAATGGAAAGGGGTAAAGTATGTCTAGGAAGAAGAATCTGAGGGAATATTTAATTATATCGCGGATAGGATAATAACATGGAATGTGCTTACACCACTATCTAGTGGAGAAGGTTTTGTGGTATATAATGACTTTTCAAGGAAATTATTAGGTTGTGAACTCATGAATATTGAAAAAGTGATAGTTTATTCATCATGATAGATAAATATAGATGATTAATATAATGCAACACCTTCTATTTTAAAAGAAGTTAATATCTTCACCTTGAAATTCTCGTAGGAATACCTATATGGTTAAATTTTTAACATTAGTACGTATCAAAATAATATAAAGTATATTTTCACAAATAATGAAATAACATTCATAATAGAATATGTTTAGATCCAATCATGAACTTCAATTACGGTATCCACTCTAATCCAAGAAAGATGAACGTTGTAGATGATCTCCTAGAAACAAATAATGTTTTACTTTCTCCATCACGTAGGTTTAGAAATATCCTACATTCATGGATATGAAAAGGATAGATCAAAAAATCATAATGGAATGGAATACATCCTACCTTGCACAAATGGTTTCCCTACAATATATCCAAGAGAAGATCAAGTAGGCACAGATGGATGATTTTGAGCTTCAAAATAAGGGTAATTAAGGGAAGCTTCATGAATACCAAATTAGTGAGGATGGGGAGATTTGGTTTGGAACTAGGATTTGAGTTCCTCCATCTCCTGAGATAAAGAATATTCTATTAGATAATATACAAATCCCAACTATCTCTATTCACCCACAATGTGGTAAGATGTACTGTGATCATGAAGATAACATATATTTGGACAACATGAAGAAAGAGAATTTAATGAATTGTCACGATGCTCAGTATTGCACAAGGTAAAGGAGTGTGATAGAAGTAAAAAGGGATAATGAAACCATTAAATATACCCACACGAAAATGGTAGAATGTTATTATGGTCCTTTTCACTTGTCTCTTGAAGAAACCCAAAGGAAAAAATGGGATATGGGTTATAGAGGATCAACTCACCAAGACTACCCACTTTATTTCTATTCATTAATATTTCATTCTTGAAAAACATGACAATATATATGTAAAATAATTGGTGAGGTTGTATGGTGTACTACGTTAAATCATATCTAATAATGATCTAATGTCTCTATCTAAATTCCAAAGAAGTATTCGACATGATTTGAATACAAAATTAAATATCAGTATTGAATATCACCCCTAAAGTGATGGATAATTTAAATGGACTATTCAAATTCTCAAGGACATTCTAATATCCTAATAAATATAAATCAAAAGTCAATGGACTGAACAAATCCCAATAGGTTAGTTCTCAAACAAAAAAATATTTCATTCAATTTTAAATGGATATAAATGATGATTTGTATGGAAAGTGATGTGGAACTATAGATTATTAGGATGAAGTTGATGAAGAAAATATATATGTTAATGATCTTGTTAAGGAGACTATAAAAAAGGTGAAAATAATAATCATCATATAAAATATGATTATAGTTGAAAAAAATTATATGTTAAAAACTATCAAGGGGATTATAATTTGAAGTTAAAGACAATTTATTCCATTTAATATCACCATGGATGAAATTATTATTATTTTGAAATAAGGGGAAGATTGTCCCAAGGAAAATTAGCCCATTTTTTTATCCTTTAACGCGAATGAGAAATGGCCTATCAAATTGAACATCCACAAAATATTGATCAAGATCACGAAATGTTCCACATATCTCTCCTAAGGATGTATATACCTTACCCATCATATGAAATGAATTTAGGGGTTTTTCAACTAGAGAGTGATGTATCATGTATGAGAAGTCAGTTTATATATTAGGCCATAGAGACAATTTTCTATGACATAATACAACACAACATTTCATTCTATTGTGGATAAACCATAATTATGAAGATATAATATAGGAACTTGTGTTCTAGTTGAACTAGAAGTTCCCTCTCATATTTTCATCCAAAAATATGAGTTGGAATTTTTGGGTTGAAATTTTATATATGGGAAATATTTTAATTACACATAGTTTATAAATGATATTTGTTTCTTGAAATAAATGATTATTATATTATATTATACAATATTACACACATATGACACAAAGAGAAACCAATGATAACTTATTTCATTAATGAGAATAGTTAAATTATTCAATGAATAAACCCATTAAAATTCCAATTATTACATGGCGATAAAAATAGAAAATAGAAAAACAACAATGGGAGAACATGGATCTCCCAAATGTACAAGAATCATCCCTCCCAAAGATAGCACTATAGAAAAGAGAAAATATTAATAAGGGAATCATCATTAGAAAAAATGGAAATATTGAAACATGAGTGGGAATGAGTTTCATAATTAATGAAGGAATATATAGTTATTTATATAAGGTAATGTTACTATTGTAATAGTGATGTGACCTTTTGAATAGAAACCTTATCGTTGGGAATTTTACCATGACCCTTGGGAATAGTAACATGACTACTGGAATATGAATTTTACTTTAAAATAATTATTTTTCAATAAAAATTATTTATTATGTTTTATTTTCATAAATATAAATACTATAATCACAAACAAATATCATGTCTAAAAAAATCAATGAAAATACGAGCACCTTTTTAATAAAATATATTTTATTGTATTTCGTAAAAATACTAAATTTATATTAAAAATTAAAAATACCTACGTTTGAAATTTATTTTGATTAAATTAATTAAAATTATTAAATAAAAACATTTATATTATCCAAGGGTGATTTTTTTGGTAATTTTCTTAAATGCATCATTTTTTAGGAGAATGGTAAAAATAAAATTTCTCTCAAAACCATGGTATATTTATTTACATCATTCATGATGTGATAAGGAAAAAACATTAATATAACTTTAGTTTTTTCAGAAAAACAATTTAATTTCATAAATGAGTCATTAAAATACAATAAACTTAGTTTCAAAAAATAATAATCATTTCCCAATACCTAATATCAAAAGTAATCCTTAAAATAACAGTTCTTTATTTTTACACTTTAATTATCATTTACCATTGTGAATTACAATTATAAAGGGATTTAGTATCTTAAAACCATTATATTATATTTATATATGATTTTTATTATAAAAAAATTAGTATTACAAGTGTTACCGTTGATATAATATTTTGTTCTAAAAATACCCCTCATTTGAAATATAAATAACACATATCCTTCCCATTGGAAAATCACTCCTCCCATACTTTGTAAAGACAAATATCTACCCAAATAATCACACCCAATTATCTTAGATTATGTAGTTGTGTTTTGTAGTATACCAACATTAAAATTCATGTTAGTTAAGATACCCCTATGAAACAATATGTTTCTATTAACTCGTCACTTTTTATATTATTCTCTTTATTTTTTCGTCAATTCCATTAAAAAAATTAATTCATAAATACATCAGCCTGATATTTATTGTTTTATCCAACATGAAGTATCATAATTATGGAATATAAATTTTATACTTCCCTTTCCCTCTCTTTCAAAAATTTATTATTAACGGTTGGTTAATTATCAGTGATGGTATTTCAAATAAATATGTTATTACCAAAAACATTATTGGTTATAATAAATTTTTTAAGATATATAATTTTTTTTTATTTTAATCTTTCTTAATTAATCATACTTATGTTTAAATTACATTGAAAATATTGATGAATTGAAATTAAATGGGGATTTTTTTAAAGAATACATTATATAAAAATGACTTATCTATAACCAAGGAAATTAAGAAATATAATACAGCTATTATATTTGATAAATAGTGGTAAAATGAAAACAATTAACATATAAATATTTTTTTAATGAATAAAATTTTATAATTAAATAGACACAAAAATAAATAAAATAATGAGGGGTTTATGGTAAGGGTATTTTCAAACCAACTCCTTTCAATTAGGTAATCTCTCTATCATAACATCTTCTATATTCATATTCATATAATATTCCATAAATATCATTTAAATTTTATTCCATTTTATTTTATAGGATATAAATGTCTCCAAATAAAAATTAGAACCTAATACAATGATTTTATAAAAAAATATTTCCCAACCACATATTGTACACCTCTTGAGTAATTTCATCCTCACACATGATTGATGACGATTATGCCAAATTTGGTTTCCCTTAATCATTTGTGAAATAAATTATTATTCAGTAAATCAACCTTTATTAAACCCTTATGAATCTCATACCTTTCAATGTTTCAATTCACAATTATTAATTTTTTACATTTTGTGTATCATGCATGATTATTTAGTTATTATGATGTGATGGGTGGGAAAAAAATTTATACCCCTATAATTAATTGGTTAATGTACTGTATCACAATAGATAATATTTATTATGCATTAACAAGATTATAGGTTTTTTCAAAATGGGGATGTTTGTTGGATCAAATATGTAGATATAAGTCTATTAGATGGAACAATACAAGAGGGGGGTGAATTGTAGGTTTAAAAACCTTTGAGTTTTAGCAACAAAGAGATTAGTTTAAATGATCTTAAACTAATACAAAAACAAATACCCACAATTGTATTGAATATAAAAGGTATGATGTATTGTAATAATAATGTAATGTAAAACAATTGTATTCAAGGTGAACACAATAATCAGAGTAATACAAAGATGAATGATTCTACCTTAAAGCGTATAGAATCAATCAATACAAAATGTAATAGAATGATTGTAATTGAAACAATTACAATTGAATATGTAAAGGAGAAAGGAAATAATACAAATCCATTTCTCATATAAGTAACAGCGTAAATGTAAAAGTATTACAATTCTTTTAACCCAAAGAGAAGGGTTATCCTTTCACCTAGGATAAAAGGTCTGTCTCACCAACACCTAGGTGAGCCCTCGATACGATGATCAGCACGTCTGTCTGCCTATCCCCGGCAGCCCTCGATACGATGATCGACACGTCTGTCTGCCTATCCTCGGCATCCCTCGATACGATGATCGGACGCACAAGGCATATGAGAGAAGTCACAATGTCTCTCTCTAGAATCTTTGTAGTTCACAGAGTCTCTTCATTTGTTCTCTTTGTTCATCATTGTACTCTCAGCTTCAAATGACCTCCTATTTATAGGCCTCGGGTTCCAACGATCATATTGCCTCAACGGTCATATTGAAACAGAAAGCACGACATCGTTTTGATTAGTTTGTAACTAACTCAACGACATCGTTTTGTTAGGACAAGAGATATAATGAAATGAAAAACAAGAGTACGATTCATATGCAATGAGTGTTTTTTGACTAAGTACCAAAACAAATAATGAACATCTGAATAGCAGAGTCAGTACGATATGATTGATAGAGTCAGTATGGTACGATTGACAGAGTCAGTACGATAGGATTGACAGAGTTAGTATGGTACGATTGACAGAGTCAGTACGATACGATTGACAGAGTTAGTATGGTATGATTGACAGAGTCAGTACGATAACATTGACAGAGTTAGTATGGTACGATTGACAGAGTCAGTACGATCAGTATTGTATGATACGATAAACATGATAGAAGTCAAATGTAATTTCCAAACTATGATAGAATGCATTTGTGATTTCCAAAACATGATATAGAAGTCAAAAAGAAGACTTTTTACTTATCAATCTCCCCCTTTTTGGAAATCACAACACACAAAGTAAATGTAACAAGAAATACTTATCTCCCCCTGAGTTATTGAAAACTCTTCTGAATAAGAAATTGAATACAACTAACTCCCCCTTAGGTGTGGACTTTCCTAAGGATTTTATTCGTAGATTTTCCTTGTAAAGCATTCTTCCCCTTTATAAAACATTCTTCCCTTTGTAAACATTCTCCCCCTTTGTGATTTAAAAAAAGAAAGGAGTAATCTTGAATTGTCTGAAAGAGTTAGTAAAGAAATACAAGACAATGGATAAAAGAAAAGGATCATAAAAGTCATTACAAAACAAAGACAAGTTCCAAAGGAAAACAAATACAACAATCATTTGTTTTCCCTTTCCTTCCCCTTCTTTATAATCTCATGAAGAACAACTTTCATCTTCTTGATCTCCTTCTTGTCTTCAGAAATTGATTCACCGTGAGTTTTGAGAAGCTCTTGTTGGTCTGCAAAAATCTGATCTTGATTTCTGATAGTCTCCTCCTGGACTCTGATTACTTCTTCAAGGGTATCAATTCTGTTTTGAAAATTCTTGTTATCTTTGGATAACACAGAATTTTGATTCTTCAGCAAAACCATTTCATCTTTGAAAGATGAAACCTTCGAGAATTCAGATTGAAAAACATTCATTCTCTCTTGAAAATCCTTTACTGAAGGAACATCGGCTCTTTGAGAAGAAAAAAGATTTATCCTTTCAACCATTTCTCTGTAAAGTTTATTGAAAGCAATTTCAAGCTCATTTGATAAACTTCTTATATCTTCAATAGAAATTTCATGATCATTGATTGAGCTTTCTGTTTTGTAAGACCACTTGGTCATCTTATTGCATGCCTTCTTATGAGCAACCGAACTTTCTGAAAGAACTTTCAAATTGGCTTCTACTGACAAAACATTCTTCCTTAATTCTTTTACAGAGCCAAACTTCTTCTTTTGATTCTCAGTAATAAAATCAATCTTCCCTTCCAGTCTCGGGAAATAAGGAATAGTCTTCTCAACCCTTCTTAAAACATGAACAATGTAATCACTCTTCTTGAGAGAGATTGTATTCTCTGAATCAGTATCTTCATCATACGATGCTAGTTCATACAATCTGCTTGAGTCAACAACTGGCTGTTTCCCTTTTTCTTTTTCTTTCTGCTTTCTTTCTTCTTCCACTTTGTCACTAATGACAACAACTTTATCAGAATGAGAAGATTGAGCACCTTGCTTTTCTTGAGATGACATTCTGTCCGGAGATCAAGCTTGATCGGCATGAGGAGTTTGTTGAACACCTTCACTCAGCTTTTGAACCGATTCCTCTATACTCTTCTTTGAACTTTGAAAAAATTCTAAAAGAAAGTCTCCTTCTTCTTCTTCCACTTCTTCTATCTCTTCCATCACTTGTTTTTGTTTTCCTTTCTCAAGGAAACTCTGTACGATGGGCTCTTGGTGCACTTCCTCTGTTAGTTGGGCACTAGTATCCTCAACCGCTTTCAAGACATTAGAGACATCAAAGTCCCGAGCCTTTCTTTTCAAAAGAGCCTTCTTCTTCTTTTCAGCCTGAAGGGTTTCTTCTACCCTTACTCTTTCCGCAAAAGCCTCAGCAGGATCAAGACCAAACTTCGGATCACCGTCCTTTCTCTGTTCTTTATCCTTTCTCCATTTGGCTACAACCAAATTACTATACCTTGGATTCTTCTTCGGCTTTGAAATAGTTTGCGGATCAGACTTTTGAGTAACACCGGTAGATTGAATCTCGTTGGCTGTCATAGGTGCCGATTGATTCTGAGCCAATTCTGCTTCTACATCTCTGACAAAAAGTTTTGAATTCGGATCAAAACAAACATTCAGCTTTTTCATCGTACTCTTACTAATCCATGAGGGCCTCAAATCCATGGGGTTTCCTTTCAAAGGAATGTTACAAAACTTCATACTTTCAAGAATTAACTTCTTAAGGATAGCTGGATACATAATCATCTTGGACTTAATCCCTCATGTCTTGACATTCTTAATGGTTTCAAAAACATACCCCATGAGATTTACTTTTCTCATATTCACAAGATAGTCAAGCATAAAGATATCAGAAACTTTCAGAGTTTCTCTATCCCCTTTCCTTGGGATAAGAAAACCTTGCATCCATAAAGTGACAAAACGATTGTCCGGAGAAAGATGAGAAACTTTTCTCTTTTCTTCATTAATAACAAACAAAGTCTTTTCAGCACTTTATCTATTAAACATACCAACTTCCTCTGGTAGTTTGTGTGATGGACAGAAAGAATCCCCTTCTACAGAAACATTCAGAAAATTTGCCGCTTGTTTCACAGATATATATAATTTTCTATCGTACACAGCAAATTTTATAGTCATGTCTTTTTCGAAAGAAACGGTTTTATAAAACTGACAAACTTCATCAAAAAGAACCGGATCATGTGAATCAGGCTTTTCAACACATAGATGTTCCCACCCTTGAAACAAAATGATCCTCCTGATTGTAGAATCGTACGTATCGAAAAAATCTCGAGATACTAACCTTTCTCTGTTAATGTCTTTCTCTGTAAAAGTCTTTGAAGACATTTCGGCGGGAGTATATGAAGAGGATTGAGACATAAAGGTGATGCCGATGAGAAGATCGTACGATGATTTATAGCTGGTGGAGCAGAGCTTCGCCTGAAATCCTGAAAAAACAATGTGGGTTTGGGGAGGGGAGGGGGGCTATTTATAGGCAATAAAGGGGTGACCGTTGATCTTCTACGGTCGAAAAAGGATGACCATTGATCTTCTAAGGTCAAGATTAGAGAAAACCAGATCAATAGTTAGGATTAAAACAAAGAAATGTTTTTTAAAAGAAAATGAAAAACATACATGTCGGAGAATGTAAGGTAATTGTTGGTTTTGATATATTTCATAAGAAAAAACAAACGTACGAAATAAAGTACAATAGAATTATTAGACGACATGCCGATGGAAAACAAATTCAATATATCATAGGCCGATTCAATATTATGATTTATTGATACGATGGAAAAGAATTTCAATACCATCATCGGTCGATTCAATACCAAGATTGATTGATACGATGGAAAAGAATTTCAATACCATCATCGGTCGATTCAATACCATGAGTGATTGATACGATGGAAAAAAATTTCAATACCATCATCGGTCGATTCAATACCAAGATTGATTGATACGATGGAAAAGAATCTCAATACCATCATCGGTCGATTCAATACGAAGATTGATTGATACGATGGAAAAGAATTTCAATACCATCATCGGTCGATTCAATACCAAGATTGATTGATACGATGGAAAAGAATTTCAATACCATCATCGGTCGATTCAATACCAAGATTGATTGATACGATGGAAAAGAATTTCAATACCATCATCGGTCGATTCAATACCAAGATTGATTGATACGATAGAAAAGAATTTCAATACCATCAATGGTCGATAGTAAATGATACTATTAAACTGTCAATACGATAAACAGGAAAAATGAACGAAATGATAAAACTGTCAATATGATAAACAGAAGGGAAAAATGAATGATATGATAAAATTGTCAATACGATAAACAGAAAAAGATACATATATTGAGAGAGTAAATAGTTAAAGATCATAAGATAAAAAGAAACATAAAGACATAGAAAGAAATGTCCTCCCCCTTTCTATGAGGAGTTTTTTACTATTAGGAGAGATGTAAAACATAAAGTAGATATGAATGATTATTTTAATGTAATCATTCCTAGCTTCTGTTTTATAAATTCAAATCTATCGGAAGGTAAAGGTTTTGTAAAAATGTCAGTAAGTTGTTCTTGCGTTCCGATGAATTGTAAAACAATATCTCCTTTTTGTGTGTGATCCCTAAGAAAGTGATGCCTAACATCTATGTGTTTTGCACGTGAGTGATGTGCTGGGTTTTTACTAAGAGCTATAGCACTTGTATTATCACAAAGAATTTGAGTTTTGGAGAAACTCAAACCATAGTTAGTGAGAGTGTGTTGAATCCACAATACTTGAGCACAGTAACTTCCAGCTGCTACATATTCAGCTTCAGCAGTGGAGAGTGCTACTAAGTGTTGTTTCTTGCAGGACCAAGAAACTAATGAATCTCCTAAGAAATGACATGTTCCAGATGTACTTTTTCTATCCATTCTACAACCACCAAAGTCAGCATCTGAAAAAAAAAATGTAAAACAAAATCATTTCCAGAATAGTAGAAAAGACCTAAATCCATAGTGTCTTTTAAATACCAAAAGATTCTCTTTACGGTTTTTAAGTGAGACACTTTTGGATTAGATTGATATCTTGCACATAAGTATACAGAAAACATCAAGTCGGGTCGACTAGCTGTCAAGTATAGCAAACTTCCTATCATACCTCTAAAATTTGTTTGATCTACTGGTTTCCCAGTTTCATCAAGATCAAGAGTATTTGAGGTACCAATTGGGGTGCTAATACTTTTAGATTTGTCAAATCCATACTTTTTGAGTAAGTATTTAATATACTTATGTTGAGATATATAAGTTCCTTCTGTTTTTTTAGAAATTTGAAAACCTAGAAAGAATGTTAACTCACCCATCATACTCATTTCAAACTCAGATTTCATTAAATTTGCAAAATAATCAGTTAAATATTTCTGAGTTGATCCAAATATGATGTCATCAACATAGATTTGGACAATCAAAACATTTTTGTTTTCCATTTTTATAAAAAGGGTTGGATCAGCTGTACCATTTGTATAATTGTTTTGTAAAAGAAAACCTGTAAGTCTATCATACCATGCTCTAGGGGCTTGTTTAAGACCATATAGAGCCTTGGTAAGTTTAAAAACATGATTAGGATGTTTTGGGTCTTGAAAACCAGGAGGTTGTTCGACAAAAACTTCTTCTTGAAAAAAACCATTTAGAAAAGCACATTTGACATCCATTTGAAATAGTTTGAAATTGAAATATGCTGCAAAGGCTATTAGAAAATGAATAGATTCAAGTCTAGCTACAGGATCATATGTTTCTTCATACTCTATTCCCTCTTGTTGATTATAGCCTTTAGCAACAAGTCTTTCTTTATTTCTTACAATGATTCCATTTTCATCACATTTGTTTCGGAAAACCCATTTTACACCAATCACAGTTGTTTCTTTAGGTCTATCAACTAAAGTCCAGACTTGATTCCTTTCAAATTCATTTAGTTCATCTTGCATTGCTTTGATCCAATCATCATCACCTAAGGCCTCACTTGGACTTTTAGGTTCAAATTGGGAAAGAAAAGCAAGATGTTCTATTTCATTTCTTAAGGAATTTCTGGTCCTTACAGGTTGATTTATATCACCAATGATGTTATCACGGAGATGATTCCTAAGAAAAAATTGATTTGAGTTTTGTAAAACCTGTTCATCAACATATGGTAGAAAATATTCTGTGGTAAATGTTTCAGGAATACTTTCTTGGACATTTTCCTTATCAGAATGCTCTTCTAATAATGGTTGATAAACATTTTTAGAAAACACATCCGAGGATGTAGGATTGGGTTGGTTGAAAACAAAAGGATTAGTTTCATAGAATTTTACATGTACTGTTTCCTCAACAGTACAAGTGTTCTTATTGAAAACTCTATAAGCCTTAGAGGTTTTAGAATAGCCTAGAAAGATTCCTTCATCAGATTTTGGTGATATTTGTGTGGATTATCTTTTGTATTCAGAATGAATACTTTGCATCCAAAAACATTGAAGTATGAAACTTTAGGTTTTCGGCCAGTCCATAACTCATAAGGGGTTTTATTAAGAAATGGTCTAGTTAAAATGAGATTTATAGTATAACAGGAAGTACTAACAGCTTCAGCCCAAAAGTGCTTAGAAATTGAGTATTCACTCAACATGGTTCTAGTCATTTCCTGAAGAATGCGATTTCTTCTTTCAACAACACCATTTTGCTGAGGAGTTCTTGGAGCTGAGAAATTGTGAGTAATACCTTTCTTACTACAAAAAGTTTCAAAATCTGAATTTTGAAATTCACCACCATGATCACTATGAATAGTTATGAATGGTAGGTTGTTCTCATTTTTAACTTGGGCTCTAAAAGTTTTGAAATAGTAAAAGGCTTCAGATTTCTTTGTGAGAAAGTAGGCCCATGTAAATCTAGTAAAGTTATCAACTAATACAAATACATAGTATTTCCCTCCAATGCTTCCAGATTGAGAAGGACCAAACAGATCCATATGCACAAGCTGTAATGCATTAGAAGTTGAAACTTCATTAATTGATTTAAAGCTAGTTTTATATTTCTTTCCAAATTGACAAGGATCACAGACTTTTGAAGAATCATATCTAAGATCTGGTAGCCCTTTTACAATTCCTTTCCTTGAGAGTTTTCTTAGGTTTCTCATATTACAGTTTCCTAGTCTCATATGCCATAGCCACGATTGGTCTTCTATTACACTTAAACAAGGTATGTTTTGGTTCCTAAGGTCTTCTAAGTTAATAGTGTAAACATTCTCTTGCCTATGGGCATATAGAATGAACTCATCCTTGGAATTGTGAACTAGACACTTATCATTTCTAAAATTCACAAGGTAACCTTCATCACATAATTGACTTATGCTGATGAGATTGTGCCTAAGACCTTTAACAAACAAAACATTTGAAATAAGAACTTTTCCATGAAAAACAATATTACCTATACCAACAATCTTTCCATGAGCATTATCTCCGAAGGTAACTTTTCCACCTTTTGTTTTGATAACCTTTTCAAAGAGATCTTTGTTTCCAGTCATATGTCGAGAACAACCACTATCCATGTACCAAATGTTCTTATTGGTACACTTCTCGTTTTCCTGAAAAAGAAACAATTAGATTTTCGGAATCCAAACTTGTTTGGATCCAAAAGGGTTAGATAAAAGAATTTTAGGAATCCACATTTGTTTTGCAAAATGAGCTTTATGAAATCCTAAAGATTGAGTTTTGTTAAAAGAACAATCTCTTCTCCAGTGTCCACCACATTGACACTTAGAACAGAAAATGGTTTTTTGAGGAACAAAATAATTATTTCTAAAAACAGGTTTGGAATAAGTATAATCAAGACCAGAACGATTTCTCAAAGGTCTAATTTGAGAATACATCCTGTCAAAGTTTTCTTTTCCATGAGTAAAGTTTGACAAACACTTTTTCAAGGATAAAATCTCTAACTTTAGTTTTAAAACCAAATTCTTATTTTCCAAAACATTTGAATTTGAAGTAGAGTTAGGCTCTAAAATATTTTTCTTCAAAATTACAGTTTCAAGATCCTTAGAAAGTTTATCCTTATCAGATTTAACTTTCTCAAGGGTTTTTAAAATGCTTTCAAAATCAGAAGTTTTCACAACAAGATCATTAGAATGATCTGATACTTCTTTAGTCAAAATTGAAATTCTAGAATTTTCTTTTTCAAATCTCTTTTTAAGTTTAGAATTTTCATTTTCAAGTAACTTAGAAAATCTAGAGACCTCTTCAAAAGAAGGTAATGTATCATCTTCTGATGATGAAGATTCATCATTTGAAGATTCATAATATCTATTATCAATATAATTTTCATTTAAAGAGGCATTTGTAATAGCTTCTGCATTATGTACCTTAGCCATGAGACAATGATCTTTAATTGGTAGTCTGGATAGAAGTCCAATATTCTTTTGTCCTGATGTCTCATATTCTGAATAATCATCTGAGGAATCACTACCACTTGCACTCCACGTATCATTTTCTTTCAAGCCTTTCTTTGCCTTATAAAACCTTTTATTGTTTCTTTCAGAGTGTTTCTATTTTCTATCTTTCATCTTTAGTAAAGGAGAATCAGGGCTTATATGTCCTGCTTTCTTGCATTCATAACAAGTTACCTCTAAATATTTCCTATCTTTCTTTTTTAATCTATATTGAAAATCTTTCTTTCCCACAATCTTGTTCATCCTTCGAGCAAGATTGGCTAACTCATTATCTGGAAGATTACAGTCACTTGAATCAGATATAACAAATTTATTGGATTTAGACCTTGTAAGCCTTTCAGGTGTTTTAGCTTTAGATGCAAAAGCTACACTTCCATTCCCATTCTTCTTATTATTGAAATTAGCATCTCTCTTCATTCTTGTCTCATGCTGTAGAAGAGTTCCAAAGAGTTCATCAAGAGTAATTTGGGAGACTTATCTATTTTCATTAATAGTTGTCCTTTTTGACTCCCATTCATTTGGAATTATATCTATAATCTTATCAACAAGAGCTTCATCATCAAGGCCTTTTTCTCCCACATATTGTAAGCTGTTGACAATTGTCAAAAACCTTTGTTGCACTTTACATACTGGCTCTCCATAAGGAAAAACAAATCCATGATACTCTGCTCGAAGCATTGCTCTCCTTGTTTCTATAACCTTGGATGTACCAAAATGAGTAACTTATAATTTCTTCCAAATACAGTTGGCTGCTTCACATGAAGATATCTGACTATATATATTCCTGGTCATAGAGCATAATAAATTATTGTGTACCTTGTAATTCAGTTGATATTCTTGCTTCTCTTGGTTGGTGAAAGTACTAACTTCTTTGTCAAGAATTTTGTAACCCCCAGTAAGCATAATAAAATTGTCTACACCAGTATTGATAACGAAAGTCTTCATACGATCTCTCCAATACTCATAATCATTCCCATCAAAGATTGGTGGTCTAGAAGGATTCAGATTACCTATTGACCCAATATTCATTCCTGTCATCTAATACAACAAAAACAACTTTTCCACTCCACACGTTTGAGTAGTAAGTATTCAAGATAGTAATAAGAAATAAATCTATTAATACAAATCAGTGGAAAACCCCTTCTGATACCAATTTTTGGATCGAATATGTAGATATAAGTCTATTAGATGGAACAATACAAGAGGGGGGTTGAATTGTAGGTTTAAAAACCTTTGAGTTTTAGCAAAAAGAGATTAGTTTAAATGATCTTAAACTAATACAAAAACAAATACCCACAATTGTATTGAATATAAAAGGTATGATGTATTGTAATACTAATGTAATGTAAAACAATTGTATTCAAGGTGAACACAATAATCAGAGTAATACAAAGATGAGTGATTCTACCTTAAAGCGTATAGAATCAATCAATACAAAATGTAATAGAATGATTTTAATTGAAACAATTACAATTGAATATGTAAAGGAGAAAGGAAACAATACAAATCCCATTCTGATACAAGTAACAGCGGAAATGTAAAAGTATTACAATTATTTTAACCCAAAGAGAAGGGTTATCCTTTCACCTAGGATAAAAGGTCTGTCTCACCAACACCTAGGTGAGCCCTCGATACGATGATCGGCACGTCTGTCTGCATATCCCTAGCAGCCCTCGATACGATGATCGGCACGTCTGTCTGCCTATCCCCGGCAGCCCTCGATACGATGATCGACACGTCTGTCTGCCTATCCTCGGAAGCCCTCGATACGATGATTGGACGCACAAGGCAGATGAGAGAAGTCACAGTGTCTCTCTCTAGAATATTTGTAGTTCACAGAGTCTCTTCATTCGTTCTCTTTGTTCATCGTTGTACTCTCAGCTTCAAATGACCTCCTATTTATAGGCCTCGGGTTCCAACGGTCATATTGCCTCCAACGGTCATATTGAAACAGAAAGCACGACATTGTTTTGATTAGTTTGTAACTAACTCAACGACATCGTTTTGTTATGACAAGAGATATAAAGAAATGAAAAACAAGAGTACGATTCATATGCAAAGAGTGTTTTTTGACGAAGTACCAAAACAAATAGTGAACATCTGAATAGCAGAGTCAGTACGATACTATTGATAGAGTCAGTATGGTACGATTGACAGAGTCAGTATGCTATGATTGACAAAGTTAGTATGGTACGATTGACAGAGTCAGTACGATACGATTGACAGAGTTAGTATGGTATGATTGACAGAGTCAGTACGATACGATTGACAGAGTCAGTATGGTACGATTGACAGAGTCAGTACGATCAGTATTGTATGATACGATAAACATGATAGAAGACAAATGTAATTTCCAAACTATGATAGAATGCATTTGTGATTTCCAAAACATGATATAGAAGTCAAAAAGAAGACTTTTTTACTTATCAATGTTATGATTATGAAGATACGTTATACATGAACATGATTAAATCTTTGTTCACAACTATGTGTGGTATTTTTTTATTATGACAAGAGGTTTCATTTTTATACATCACCACATTCCATGAATTTTTATAATATTCCCTCATGGTGTTGGAATATTACCTAGGATTATAGTATGATGATTATTCTTATGCTCAATCGTGTTATATTTATTCAAGTACCAATTTATCCTCTTACTAGGATTTTAGATCACAGTTTTTTTGATGTCTAACCTCATGAAACTCTTTGTACTGAGAAGAATGTTATATTTTAGGAGGATAAAGAAGAAGGGTTTAAATAAATTTTTATTATTTTTATGTATATGTGATATATGATCCAAATTTTCCAATGATACTAAACATTTTGATCCTTTATAGTATAGCTATTATTTTTTATGATTATAAATATGTAATAGCCATGTATGAAAAAGTATTGTCACTATCTGAAAATTTGAGAATAGATGGAAATTTTTTGATTTTTATAATAAAGTAATTTTTATGAATTTAAAAGAAAATGGCACATTTAATAATGTTTTCCTAAGATAAAATAAAAAAAATGTTTGAAGTAAAAGAAAAAGTCATATTTAGAGGATACGAAAGACACCTGGAGTGCCTCTGAGGACAGTTCAACTGATTATAATTCTAGAAAAGAAGAAAAACATTATAGAGGAAATTTGTGTTTTACGAAAAATAAATTTTAGGGGCAGCCTATTTCTTATACATCTCTAGAACATAATTATATTCCTTTTTAGAATTAAATTATTGAATAATATATGTATAATGATAAATTATTTGAATATTAAAATATTTTAGAGGACACCATTGATAAATTAAAAAATATATATATAATTTTGAAGTATCATGTTATGTCTGCTAAATTTAAAATTGATCATTCAATAGTGAAGTATTAGAATCCCTAAAATATAAAAAAAATGGTGAAATAAAATTATGAAAAAAAAATTGAAGAATGTTATGGAGTGTTTTACTAATGGAAGGAAAACAATAACATAGATTTTTGGGAAATAAACATCTCTTAAAAATACTATAGGAATTTGGTATAAACCTTGATAGATAATAAATTTATAATATCAAATTTTTATCAACCTCCACATTTGAAAATGTAGTTAATACTTCATATTTAATAGAAACTAAAAAGGAATATATTTATGAAATTCAACAGAAAAATTATAGGAAACTAGTTAAACCATTATGGTTTCCAAAATAGCTTAGTTGTAACATATTTAGACCTATAAAAATAAAGGTACCAATGTAAATTTTGGTTACAATATTGTTTTTTAGAATACATGATAGAAAATTTCTTGTAAGAACTTATGGTATATGGATTGTAGATAGTATAGAAATATTACTGGGGACTTATTGAGCTTCAAAAATTAAATTTCTATTTGTGGTGGGCATGTCACCATTGGTGAAAATTCCAATGGGAAGATAATTGGAATTCATCCAAGCAATAACTTTAACAATGTTTTAATTTTTATAAATTTTTATAAATTTTTTATATTTGAATTCAAATATAATATGATTATAATTTCATAGCTATGTGGTGATGGTTATCATTATATGTTTGAACATAATTACAGCAATGTATTAGATGAAAAATATTATTTGGTTTTAACATATTTGAGAAATGATAATATATATGTTGTTGTTTGAAATTCATTTTTTCTTAAATGGTTTCTTTTTTAAGCGCCCTTCACAAATAATCTGTGATTTAACATTGGAGACTATGTGATTAGAATATTAATATTCTTATAAGTATAACTAGTAAAGGTTTGGTGGAGGGTATAATTTATAAATAATTCCCAACAGAAAAAGTCTATAATCCCTATAAAAATAAAAATCATCATAAAATATGTTTCAAATTAATGAAAGAAGTATCAAATTATTCACTTTTAGAGTTGGTTCACTGGGATATTCTTGGATCTTCTATATATTCATGTTTAGGAAGAAAACATTATACCTATGTAATAGTGGATTATTAGTCAATATATACATGTGTGTTTTTTATTTCTCATAGTAGTGAATATCTTTCATATTTTTAAAAATACACTAGATCTTTAGAGAATCATAGTGGGAATAAAAATATATTCTTATGAAGTGAATGAGGATGTGAGTTTTGAAAATCATTTTCCAAAACCATTATTCTCAAAAGATATCTATAATCATACATTTTAATCTCTAAGTACCGCAAAAAAATTATTATGTAAAAAATAAATATAACACTTCGAGAGATTACCTTTATTATGGTCAATGAGTATATTTTAGTTGTTTATTATTTTTGGAAGAAGTTGTGATTACATCGTTTTATATAAAAATTAATGTTTTAATAAGACCAATTTTAAATGAAACCCCTTATGAATTATGGATTTTTATAATAAAAATGGTTAATTACCTTTGACGTTTTGGATAAATAGTCTTTATTATCAAAATAAACGAGAAATTAGTCACATTTTCTTGTAAAAATGAGGAAATAAATTTTCATTAATTTTATACTATAAGTAATTCATTTAGAGTTTTACATAAAATTAATAAATTTTGGATGAATATGTTCATGTGAAATTTAGTGAGACATATCCACAAGATCCCAATATTGCTTTAGAAATCCTTATAGATTATCTCTCTAATCCTGATATCATTAATAAATCTTTTGACAGTTCTGTAAAACATATTACAAATATCTTAGTTCTAAAGAATAGTCTCAACCAAGTTGACAAGTTGATACTGAAGTATCTAGTACTAATCTACATATAACTGTTAGGAATCATAGATACCACCCTATAGATTTTGTAGTTGGAGGCCTATATAATAGAACCCAAATTACAAATTCTATTTGAAATACAATTAAACATCAATATTTCTAATCACTACATGAACCTAAGAATATCAAAGATAAAATAAATGATGAATTTTGTGTAATGAAAATGAAAGAAGATTTAAATAATTTCGAAATAAATAGAGTCTAAGAACAAGTTTAATGACCTAAATATTACCTAAATATTGTATTTAAATGGGTGTTTAGAAAAATGATTGACGAGTAATGACCAATAGTTAAGAACAAATATAGATTAGGTTTATAAAAACATAGTCCAATACCTTGACTTAAAACTATTATAATATTTATTTCCTCTAAAAAATATTTTAATTTCAAACAATACAAAATCATTGTCATAATTCTATTCTTAACTAAGTATATTGTTGAGGATGATATTGTAGAACATCCCCATGGATTTCAAAACACTAACTTTCCAAATCAGGTGTTTAAATTTCTAAAACAATTATATGGTTTAAAATTTTCTCCATGAGCTTGTTATAATAATCTCAGTTCAATTTTGGTATGAAAATAGTTTAAAAATGTATAGTTGACAAAAAATAATTTATTAAATGAATTTAAAAAGTTATTTTACCAGTAAAAATTTATGATGAAGATTTTTTTTTTTGAATCATCAAGAAAGTAATTTTTTACTATGTTTTCAAAAATGATGCTAAGTGATTCTGAAATGAATTTAATGGGAGAACTTATATTCTGTATTTTTATTCTATTTTTTTTAAGGGAATTATTTTAATTAGAGATAAGTACACCAAATATATATTTTAAATTTTTTGGCATGTATTGTACAAAAAGTATTGACACTCCCATTAGTAAAACCTCTAAACTAGATCTAGATGATACTGGGAAACCAGTTTCTATAACCACTTATAGATGTACAATTGGAATATTATTATTCACAACTTCTAGTTGACCTGATATAATGTTTTGTGTGCGTATGTATCCTCATTTTCATAAAAAATATGAAATTATAAAACTTTCCTACTGTTGAAAAAAAAATTAAATACATTAAAAATACAGAAAAATTATGACTATTTTACTCTAGATGGTATGAATTTGATTTAAAGATTCATTCAAATAATAATTTTAGTTGTTGTATGTTTTGATGAAATATAACCACTAGAACATGACACTTTTTGGAGAATTCTCTTTTTTATGGTGTTTTAAGAAACATAATCTCGTTGCATTATCAATAACTAAGGATGATTACATAATTTTGTGTAGTTGGTTTGAAAAGATTCTAGGGATGAAGAACAATTTACTAGACTATTTATATAAATTTCATCTGGTCCCATTAATCTATGATAACAAAAATGTGATAAATATCTCTAACAATCCTATCTCTTATTCTAGACTAATGCATACTGATATGTGAAATCACCTTTGAGAGAAAATTTTGAAAAAGCTGATATAAATCTTGAAATCATATTCACTAAACTTCACCTTGTTGATATAATTTTAATGACTTTGAAATTTGAGAGATTAACCAATATTAGACTTGAACATGGAATGATAAATCATGTTTATTATTTTAGTGTTTAGGTTTTGTTTCCAGTGGAATAAAATTATCTAGATTGGTATTATTTTGAATGATATACCATTTCTGTAAATATATTTTTGGTAAATTTTTAGTAATTCTTATATGATAATATTTTACTATTATATCTCCTATCATTAGCTACTCTACATCTATAATTGTACTATTATATACTAATGTTAGATATTCTATAATTATCCTTGTACCATTAGAAATGCTAACATGGAAGTCACCACCACGAGGACCTACTATTTCTTTGAGACTGTTATCTTATATTGTTGAATTTCTACAATGGCATCCAACCATGAAATAATACCGTAGGAATCATACTATTGTTATGAAACAGTATTAATTATAACAAGGACATGAAAATTTTTGTATCTACCATTTTATTAAACCATGAGTAGTACCTTTGGGATACCATCCCAGTTTTCTTATCAATACTAAATTAAAATTAAAATGATTATTTTTATTGAATTATTAATATTTTTATTTAAAATATATTTTCAAATTTAGATATCCCAAAATTATAGATTTCCATAAATAATAATATAAAGATCTCACCATGGTTATCACCTCCCTTCAAACATATTATCTTCTTCATTTATCTCTTGAACTTCTTTGTGTTCTACCTCTTACCTTTCAATATTCCTAAAAATGGTGCTTGTAAATCATATATTATTTTCCTATGATGAGTATTGAACATAGAATAAATAAAGAGGAGAATGTAGTCGTACTATAGATGAAATGAATTCTAATCATGCATCCATAGTTGTCACACCAGAAAAATAAATAGATGTTGTATGGTTAGTTTCAAGAAAATATCTTATATTGAAGGTGATCTAGGACCAATGATGGATAATATGGTAATAAAAGAATGAAAACCCATTATATCCTCAGCTGGTTGAAATTTTTTCATATTTGAATAGGTTATTTTTGGTAAAAATAAATATGCATCTATGATGGTGACAGATGGAATAAGTATTGCATTTTCATCTAAGTAGTGGATCAATTATTTAAAGGTTACTGAAGTGGGTAAATTAAAGGACTATAAAGGATATTTTCCAATTCATTCATCTTTTTTAATTTATGATTTTATTTTATAGTTAAATAGAAATATTTCTATAAAAATACATGTATTAGTATACTAGGATGGTGAATATTGGTTTCTATTTAAATTTATACAACTCATTAATCAACCCAAATATAGGGAATTTAATATCAATAGGTATCAAGAAATTTTGTACTTATATCATATGAAAATAATGTTACGTTTAACCTATGTAGATACCTAATAATTCACATGATGTAGTTTTTAATACTAAATTCTATGTCAAACTATTTGAAATACCCTAAAATGAGCTCAGATTTGTTGGAAGCCCAAAGTCTTTTGCCAAATTGAGTAGAAAAGATGAAATGTTGTGGTGGGTTTTTCATCAGTTAATAAACATTTAAAATAATAATGTTAAATAGTAAACCATGGTTTAATAAATGTATTTAAGATAAGAAAAAGTGGTATGTTATGTTTAACCCTATTAAACACCCATCTAGACCAAGAGATGTGGATGGCTATAGTCATGGATCTAGATGAAGTGGTTCTGTATTACTCTAATGAATAAGTTGAGGCTAATGAGGATGCTAGAGAAGTATATAATCTAGTTCCATTAGAATATGTGGGAGAACAAGATGTGGATCCCAGTTCTCATGTCTCTAAAGGAACTTATAGTAAACCAATTCTTCATTCTGCTAGGTAAATTTTACTAGGAAATCGAAATAATGATGAGGAAAATAATGTTTAAAATTATGAACAGGTAAAGATACCATATTTAGAGAGGTAATATGATATTATTGAAGTATTAAATGGGAATAATATTAGAAATGATTATAGAGATAAGGTAGATGATTTAAATTCATTCATGTTTGGTTACATATAAATTATGTTTATTGATAAGTAATGTTCAAGATCAATTTGTCTAGAGTAAATTTTAAAGGATGAACTGGTTTCTTCAGATAAATATGAACATGAAGCACCATCTATGGGGGATAAATCTCATGGATCTATGCTATTGGAAATCATATACACATATTGTAAAAGAAAATATATTTCTAGAGATGGTTATCTGGGTATTCCACCTAAGTACAGTGGAACCTCCAACTTTATTTCTAAGAGAGATCTGAAGGGATCCTTGATTGAACTGATTGGTTAGGAAATAGGTTCTAAGTTATTTCACTAGGTGATAATGATGTGTATAGAGGACATGGGGAGGATACCTTACCTAGTAAGGCGGTCACTCATCCTTCTTATCCTCATTCATCTTTGTAACACCCTGAGATTTTACGAGATATATTGTTTTTAATTTCTTTGATGTCTTCTATTTTACACTAAACCAAGAATATCTTATAATATACGCAACACAAGATTAGATTCTAGTATACGCAACACTATTTTTGGCTCGTGTTACACACAATTTCAAGTTCGTTTTGTGGAAATTATTCTACGCAACATTAAGTATAGATATTGTATAATATATAAATGAAATAAGTTCTTGACTATGTTATGTGAAACACCAAAGTGATCTTGCACTACACGCAACACTAACTTGGCTTTCATTACACACAAGAGAAACCTTCCTCAATAGCTTGCATTTTATGCAATACTGAGTTCCACTAAACAACGATTTGTTATCAAAATATTATACAAACTAGCCGTTATGAATAGTAATACAAAATGTTTGAAATTTTATAAATTTTATATTTCAAAATGGAATTAATTATTGGATTTAGTATATCGAAATTAGCATAAGGTGAATTTTTGGTATTTTTATGAAACATTCAATTTTTGATGAGTAGTGAAAACACAAGTTATAGGTTAAAAACGAATTTTTTTTAATAATTATTTATTTTATTTTAATTAATTATAGGTCAAAATTGATATATAATACCTATATAAGTTCAATTTAATTCATTTGAGTCATTTTATAATAAATTTAGATATATAAAAATTTTATTGAACATTTTACCTTCTTTTACCCACCTCCTATGAGAATTTTCAAATTTACATAAAATTTAATTTTACCGCTTCTGTGTGTGGAATTTCAAAAATCCTAGAGACACGGTTTATATCAGTTTGTAAAATGTGGTTCAGTAAGATATATTTTTTGGGTGAATAGTAACTTTTTACTTTTATTTACCATGCTTAAAAGTAAATAGTGTACTTAAGGGTAAAAATGAAATTATTATTAACATAACACATGTCATAATTATATTGGATAAGTGTAATTCGACCAAAAAACAACCTAAGAAATAAAATATTACCCTTTTTGTCAACTTGGATTAGATTAGGACATTTATTATTATTTAATTCAAAGAAGAGTTAAAATAGTTAAAATCAATGTTTAATAACCAAAACATTTTTAATATAGGGTTATACATAATATAAATTTGACTATAAATATTAATTAGAAGTCTAAAAATATTTCTTACATAATTTTATTTTATTTATATTTTTAGAAATTAATAATTTAATTTATTTTTGACACAACGATGATGCAGTAATTACCTTATTAATGAAATATTAACATAATTGATGTTATAAATACCCAAATAAATGTAATTTGAGACTTTTTATGAATAAAAATTATTTTATAGGTTAATATAAGAAATTAGGGTTGGTTAGATGAATTTTTTTCAAATTAACAATGTTGTTATGAATTTATAAAAAAAACCAAATAGTGTCAAAAGTGACATAAAAGAGTTTTTAAAATAAATATTATATTATTAATTGATTTAATGGTCCTAAAGATCTTTGGTTCTTCCAAAATACATATATAATAATATATATGACATTAATGAACCAATTAGGGTTCTATTGGTAGTTTATAGTATGTTTATTAACCATATAGTGTAAGAATACAAGAAGATGCGGTAAAAGTTAAATTCTTTAACATACAGTTAAATCTAAATGATAAGGTTAAAATGGTAACCTAAACTTGTCTAAAACCTATTGGCTGAGATGATTTAGACCCATCCCCACCTAGCATATAAATAAATCGCTTTGGAGCCATTATCAATCGAATATGAATTTATTATAAAATAATATTTTAAGTTTTTCCTAAGGCGCCCCTCACCCCTCTTATAAAAGGGAACTCCCCCTACCCTCTAATTAACACCTCCAAAGACATTTGGCTTGGCCAAACCCTACCAAAATACACTCTAAACTGTCCTCCATTCATCCTACAGTCCTATATATTTTCATAAATCCAACCTATGGATCCCCTTTGATCAAATCAAAAGGAAGAACCCGAGGAAGAGGAGTCTCTAACACATACAGAAGAAATTGGACATAAGGTAAGGGATAATTATTCCAATCTCGTTCTTTTCCAAGATTGTTTATTCGTAAGTATTTACTGGGGTTATCTTTATCATCCATGTCTATTTTTTCTAAAAAAATTCATAAAATGATTACAATTACTTCATGTATGTTTAATTTCATTTTTACCCTTTGTTTAATTTTTTCCACATTATACGGAAGAAATCATTCCTTTGGTTACCATAGAAGGTACATTTTGAATTTTCCTGCAAAAGTATGAGAAGAATTTTTTATTTAACTTATACGGCATGAATGGATTTTTATGGTTTTATAACTACTTATATCAATAAAGCTTCCTCTAAGAAATTTCATGTCTTCAACAAATTCATTTTCTTTTAAAATTTCATGGAATTTTGAGAAAAGAAAATGATTTTGAAGAATAGAGGATATTTTCTTCAAAAATTCATTTCATGTTTTTTTTATCAAAATTATTTTCCATCTATGATAATATAGGGTTCTATTTCTATCCCTATTTTTACATTAATTTGCTTATGTTCTGATGGAATTATTTTTGTGAAGTCCTCTTATCATATATAGATTATGTTATGATTTCATGATGTTTTAGAATCAAATTTTTATTGCATGGGTTATAATATGATGTATGATTTATGATTTTGTGGCACACATAAGAATGGTTTCATTATGAGATGGTTGGGACCTATATCTTTCTCAAATGCACTGGGTAAATATTTATATCTCATGAGATAGACATGACTGTAATGGAAAGTTAATATAGATCAGTGATACAGGAATGGAATGAGGAGTGAACTCAATTCAGTAAGAGACTATATCCACTATGATGGTCTTGGCAGCAATGCCTTATCTAATATGAAAATTATAACATGTGCTTAATGGTTTCCACAATTACAGGTTTTATCGCCATGCTATTTTATCATGATTAATGTTCCTTTATGATCTATGACTTATGTACTGCCAAGATTTATGGCATTGCTCAAGATTTTGATGTTTTATGTTCATGTTTTTATGTTCAAATGTTTATGGATTGTTTTTAAGTCTTCTATGTTTACCCAAACTGAGCATTTGAGCTCACCCTTTTTATGTTTTCTTTTCCCAAGGATATAAAAAAAGGTATTAGGTATGAAATCCAAAGGGGAAGATCTTTATAGGAGATGTTGAAGATCTTTCACCGTGATTAGAAGATTCTGTTATGAGTTTCCAATGACAGTAACCTAATATGGTCTTTGGGCGTCTTTTTTTGTCATGTATTAAGTATTCCGCAAAATTAATGTAATGTCCATGTATTTCAATCTTGGGTCTCTACATTTGGTATCAGAGCGAAGGTTTATTTACCCTTTTGAAACTAGGATGCAAAAACCTTAGTGAGATCCATAGAGATATTTCTAAGGTTTTTCTAGGTATTTACCTAAGGATAAGTATACGTATAGGTTATAGTCCTATAATTATGGTAACTATCATAGAATTAAACCTAAGATGTTATATAGTGAAGGTAATCCACCTTTATTATGTTGTTTTCCTAGCATGATTTTTGCCTCTCACATTGTTCTATTTGGGTTTTAGAAGTTTGCTGGAACCCAAAGGAACCGTGTTGATCAATGTAATAGAAAATACAATGATTGTCCTCTTGAACAACCAAATATGATGGGAGATAGAGTGAAAAATCATGTTTCTGTACATACACAAGCTATAAATCATTCTGGACATCCGAATGAGAATAGAAAAGAACAATATTCTATTGAGTCTTTCATGAGGCAACAACCACCTTCTTTCAGTGGGTATTCTGATCCACTTGTTGCTGAACAATGGATTTGTACCATCGAAAAGATATTTTTCCATACATCAATGTTAAGAAAATAAAAATTTCATTCTGGATGTTTACCGTTTAGAAGGTGAAGCAGACTAGTGGTGGAATCTATTTAAGAATACAAGGCCCCAAGATAAAATTGAATCCATGGAATGGGATGAGTTCAATAACTTGTATTTAAATAAGTACTTCCCTCTAATTCCTCGAACAAAGATGGAAAATGAGTTCCTTGAGCTTAAAAAAGGATGACTAATATATTGGTATATACAAGGCGAATTTTAAAAGGCTTGAAAGGTATGCATCTGGCTTTATCATCCAATATGAAAGTAAATTTGATCGATTCTTCAGAGCCTTAAAAACTAGTCTTCGAATGGAATTATCTATAAGGGACTTTAGTAGCTATGAAGAAATTGTGTGTTGTGCTTTCAAGGTAGAACTGGAAGTCGGTGTTACATATCCATATCAAGGTTTTGACAGGAAATAGAAGATAGAGTTCAAGGAAAAATCTCAAAACTATGGTGAAAAGAAGGTGAATGTTTCTTTATGATCAAAGTGTGGAAAAAAGCATGGTGGATATTGTCTAAAAGTTACTAGAAAATGTTTCATGTGTGGAAAATAAGGTCATCAAGTAGATTAGTTCCAAAGGTATGGAAAAAAGGTAGCTAATGATGTGAATAGAGAAAATACTATAGAAAAATCACCACCAACACTTCAAAGCTTCAAGTGCAAGGAAATGGGGAATTATTCTAACCAATGCCCTAATCCAAGGTTTAATGATGATCGACCTCAACAACCTCTTAAGGAAAAGGACAAAGGGAAGTCACATGCGATCACTATTGGCGATGTTGAGTATGGAAATGATGTTGTGGAACGATTATGTGTTTATGTAACAGGAATTCTGGAATAATGTTGTAGAATCTCATTTATAGTATTGTGGAACATTGGAATATCTATGTATTGGTTTATTGTGGTTTTCAATAATTATATGCTACCTGTAACCATGAAAAGTGATTGAAAGATTTTTGTAAAGAAGATGATATGCGCATAATGAAGGGATAAGGAGAAAATAATATGATTGATAGTATTAATGATCTCATGACTGATATAAGGACAAAGTGTTATCATGGTTTGTGTATATAGAAATATTTGGATTTTGGTATGTGGAAAGAGTAAACTTCTTACAACGTTCATGTTTTCACTATGGTTTAATGGGTATTCATTTTTCAATAGAATACACTATTAAGGTATTCACATGTTTGGAATGTGACCAACAAGATATATCTTGTGATATATGGGGGATAAATAATGATATTGACGTACTTGTTATATGAACTTTTTACTAATTGTTATCTTTATACTATGAGTTTGGATATAAGTATTTTGGATAAGTCTTAAGGTTGGAATGGATTAAGTTGAACATCATATAGTATTGTTTAAGGCTAGAACATTTTTTCAATATTATTTCTAGAATGTTATATTAGTATAGTTTAATAAAAGGGACAACTTGTAGATCAGACAAAAACTCATCGCGTCAGACAATTTTGATGGAATTGACCCACAACGGAAGTGCGACAGGCCTTTATCACCTACCACTGGCCTATAGGAAGTCTCTATTTAATAGAAATTAGTTTTATTTTATTAAGAAGTATGGTATTTGAAGTAAAATTCCATTTTTGGAATCATATATGGTTAATATCATCATAAGATAGACTTAGGTATATAACATTTTCTAACCTTATGCTTGATATTGATGGAATGACCAATCATTCTATCGCATTATCTGTAACACTTCACAGAAGACAAATTCAGCTTCATTTCATTAAGAGATGAAGTGGAAATTGTTCAAGGCAGAAACAACATTGAGATTGTACCAAAATCAAGTAAGTATTTTTTTTTAATTCTTCAACATTATAGAAATGATCTTGAAAACCAAAAATGATGTCCTAATACCCTCATATTCGATGAATCATATTTTACCTTATATCATAAAAAATTTATGGCTTTGTGATTGTTGGATTTTTCATAGCCATGTTCTCTACCACTCTTCATCAGAACATAATGGTTAGATTTTTTTCCATATCCATATTTTCACCTATGTTCTCCTATGTGGAAACCAATTGATGAGTTAATTTGGTTAACCATTACGTTTCATACTTCAATTTTGAAAATTATGTTTTATTATTATTTTTTACGATGTGGGTTTCTATGAATGAAACTTTCAAGTAGTAAACGATTTATAACCATGAAAAATTTTGAGGGCGAAATTCATTTTAAGGGGGGTAGAATGTAACACCCCGAGATTTATGATATATATTCTTTTTAACTTATTTGATATCTTATATTGTACACTACACCAAGATTATCTTGTACTATACACAACATCTTATTAGCTTGTAGTATACGCAACACTATTCATTGCTCGTGTAACACACAATTTCAAGTTCATTTTGTGGAAATTATTCTATGTAAAATTAATTATAGATTTTGTTTAATGTATAAATGAAATAAGTTTTGATTATATTATATGCAACACCAAAGGGATATTTCACTACACGCATCCATTACTTGGCTTGCATTACACGTAAGAGCATCCTTTCTCTATAGCTTGCATTGTATGCAATACCGAGTTTCACTAAAAAACAATATGTTATTAAAATATTATATAAACTAGCCTTTATGAATAATAATAACCACTTCTTGAAATTTTAAAAAATTTACCTTTCAAAATGGACTTCATTTTTGGATTCGGAATATCGAAGTTAGCCTATGGGGAACGTTTTGGTACTTTTATGAAAACTTTCAATTTTTGATGAATAGTGAAAACACTAAGTTATTAGTTAAAACCAAATTTTTATTTAAATAATTATTTATTTTATTTAAATTTATTTTAGTTCAAAATATATACATAATATTTATATATGTTCAATGAAATTAATTGGAGTAATTTTATAATAATTTTAGATATATAAAAATTTTATTGAATATTTTACCTTCTTTTACCCACCTCCTAGTTGAATTTGAAAATTTACAGAAAACATAATATTACCACTTCTGTGAGTGTAATTTCAAAAAACCGAGAGACACAGTTGTTATGAGTAAGTAAAATGCGGTTCAATAAGATAAAAATAATTTTTGGTGAATAGTAACTTTTTACTTTTATTTACCACGGTTAAAAGTAAATAGGGTAATTAAGGGTAAAAATGATATTATTATTACCCTAAAACTAGTCCTAAATCTATTGGATAAGTGTAATTTGACCAAAAACAATCTTACCAATAAAATATTACCCTTTAGTTCCACTTGGAATAGATTAGGACATTTATTATTATTTAATTCAATGAAGAGTTAAAATAGTTAAAATCAAAGTTTAATAACTAAAACATTTTTAATATAGTGTAATACAAAAGTAAATATGACTATAAACGTTCATTATAAAGCTAAAATTATTTCCTACATAATGAGATTTTATTTATATTTTTAGAAATTAAATAATTTATTTTATTTTTGACACAATAATGATGCTGTAATAACCTTATTAATGAAATATAAACATAATTGATGTTATAAATACCCAAATAAATGTAATTTGAGACATTCTATGAATTAAACTAATTTTATAGGTTAATATAACATATTTGGGTTTGTTAGATGAATTTTTTATGATGTAATAATGCTATTATGAATTTATAAAAAAACAAAATACCAAATAGTGTCAAAATTGACATAAAAGAGTTTTTTAATAATATTATATTATTAATTGATATAATGGTCATAAAAAACTATGGTTCTTCCAGAATACATAAATAAAAATATATATGACATTAATGAACCAATTGGGGTCTATTGGTAGATTATAGTATGTTTATTAACCATATAGTATAAGAATACAAGAAGTTGCGGTAAAAGATAAATTATTTAACTTAGAGTTAAATATAAATTATAAGGTTTAAATGATAAGCTAAACTTGTCTAAATCCTATTGGTTGAGAGGATTTAGACCTATCCCCGCCCTAGCCTCAAAATTAGTCGCTTTGGAGCCATTATAAACAGAATATTAATTTATTATAAAATAATATTTTATGTTTTTATTATGGTGCCCCTCACCCCTCTTATAAAAGGGCACTCCAACTGCTCTCTAATTCACACCTTGGAAGCCATTTCGCTCGGCCAACCCCATCTCAAATACCCTCTCAACTATCCTCCCTTTCTCATATAGGCCTTCCATTATTCATAAATCCAACCTAAGGAGCCCTTTTTATCAAATCAAAAGCAATAACCAGAGGAAGAGGAGTCTTAGACACATACGGAAGAAATTGGACATAAGGTAAGGGATAATTATTCCAATATCATTCTTATCCGAGATTGTTTATTCATAATTATTTACTGGGGTTATGTTTATCATATATGTCCATGTTTTCTAAAAATGTTTTCCAAAAATGTATACTATTCTTACAAGTATGTTTAAAGTTGTTTTTACACTTTGTTTACTATTTGCCACATTTTATGGAAGGAATCATTCCTTTGGTTACCATATAAGGTACTTTTTGACTTTTCCGAAAAATGTATGTGAATAATGTTTTTTTAACATATTTGGCATGAATGGATTTTTATGGTTTCGTAATGACTTATTTCAATGAATATTTCTCTACAATATTTCATGTTTTCAAAAAAATCCTTATCTTTTAAAATTTCATAGAATTTTGAGAAAAGAAAATGATTCTAAAGAATAAAGGCTATTTTCCCCAATAATTCATTTCAAGTGTTTTATCAAAATTATTTTCCATCTAAGATAATATAGGGTTCTTTTTCTATCAATATTTTTACATTAATTTGATTATGTTATGATGGAATTATTTTTTTGAAGTCCTTTTACCTTATATAGATTATGTTATGATTATATGATGTTTAAGAATCCCATTTTTATAACATGGGTTATGCTATGATGTATGATTTATAATTTTTTGGCATACATAATAATGGTTTCATTATGAGATGGGTGGGACCAATATCTCCCTCCAATGCAATGGGTAATGATTTATATCTCATGAGATAGACATGGATGGAATGACAAGTTAATCCAGTTCAGTGATACAGGACTGGAACGAGGAGTGAACTCGATTCGATAAGCGACTTCGTCCACAATGATGGTCTTGGCAGCAATGCCTTGGCTACTATGGAAATCATAACATGTGCTTAATGGTTTCCACAATTACATGTTTTATTCCAATGATATTTTATCATGATTAATGTTCCTTTATGATCTATAACTTATGTACTGCCAATATTTATGTCAATGCTCAAGATTTTGAATTTTTATGTTAGTGTTTTTATGTTCAAATGTTTATGGATTGATTTTATGTTCTCCATGTTTACCCTTACTGAGAATTTGTTCTCACCCTTTTTATATCTTCTTTTACCCAGGATATATAGAATGGTTTTAGGTAAAAAATACAAAGGGGAATATATTTATTGGAGATGTTGAAGATCTTTCACCATTATTAGAATATTATGTTCTGGGTTTCCAAAGACACTAAAATAATACGATCTTTGGGCGTCTATTTTTTTTAATGTATTCAGTATTCTGAAAAAGTAATGTAATGTCCATGTACGTCAAGCTTGGGCCTCTAGAATCTTCTTCACCAACTATTTTTTGTTATTCAACCAATGAAAAATTGGAAGCCTTCTAGGAATGTCTTCTATCTGATAGAAGTGGGATATTCAGATCCACACCTCCACAAGAGGACAAACTCAGTAAAGGTGATAACAAGTGTTTATTTTCCCTTTTAATTTCTCACATAAAATCTAATATGATTATTATAATTAAAAATCTAGAAATTGGGAATTGATTATTGGATGATAATATGGAATAATATTTATCCATAATGCAAGAAATTAGAGGATGTTTTTTTGAGATACATCTATCTCATCAAAAGAGATTAGTGTCACCACTAGTTGCCAGTGCTTCAACATCAAGTGATCCACCTTAGGCTCCATCCATGGTTGATACTAAGTTTATAAAAATATATTATGGCTGATGATATATAATTCATTAAGGGATCATATACATACTCTTATTAATTATATCTTCATTAGATAAAATTACTAGGTGGGTTAATTTAGAAACTATAAAGGGAATTAAGAAATGGGTATTGTAGTGATATAGAACATATGAATAATGATATTAATTATTACCTTTTCCACAAATTATAAAAATTTTAAGACCAATTATAAATTTATGTTCCTTTATGATTATCTAAGGATGTATCAGGTGACTAAGGCCTTCAAAGAAAAACTGAACAAATTAAATGTTTTTGTCTCTTATCTTAAGTTGTTTATGGAAGAAAAAGTGGATTTATATAAGTCAACGGATCATGGTGGATGGGTTATAATAAAATTTTTGGATCTCTTAAATTTATTTCTATACGATTTAAGGACTCTAATGATATATCCTCTAGCATTACTAGTGTTGGAATCCCATTTTACACATCATTATCAATCTGAAATGGAAGTTAATCCTTTTGTCCATACTCCTATAAATGTAATTAGATATCTCAATCAAATTTTCACCATCCTCTCCTATAGATCTTTAAACCTCATATATTCCTCCTATTACATGAATATAGAATTAACCAGTGGACCATACCACTCTTCATAGTAGGGATCCATCCTCATACTCATATAACAAATTCTATATGCAATGTTTTTTTGATTATAACTCTTTAGTGTCCTTTATAAATTCTAATGTGAATGAAAAAATTTCTTCTCATTCAGCCTTTATTTCACTATATTCTATTTTCTTTTTTCCCTTTTTGGTAATCCCATAAGGGGGAATAATTGAATTCATTCCATAACTATAATTCTTTAATTTGAATGGATAACTATGTTTATAAGATATGTACCTGAATTGTTAATAATAATATTCATTTTTATATGTTATTTCTATTTAAGGTGTTTTAAATTTGCTAAATTTAAATCATAAAAGATGCTGAATTAGGAGCAAATAGTTATTATAATAGTCCCAGATCATTTTTATTATATTTATAATAAATTTAATGTTGTTTTAACTCAATCCCATTTTAGTTAAGGTTGTGAAAATTAGATATGTTCAGATATACCATTAGTTGAAAAGTATTAACGCCAGTGAATGAGTGAAACCTTCACTCTATTTTAAATTTGGTAAAATAGAGCTTCCCTAGAATATAGATATTATCACCTAATACTTCAACCAATTTTCTACGATGAGTATCACACAATGATACCATAAAACGATGCTACTGTAATTTACTACTATTAATATAGTTGAATGGTGCTACCACTAGTTTGATCTTCTTCAAGATTGTGCTACCATTAGGCCATCCTACTACAAGTGCCACAATATTTCTACTCAAACTACTCCTACCACTCTCATATTTCAACAAATAGTTATCTACCATAAATAGTATCGAATTCTAGTTAAATATGATGCCATCAAGAAATCTACATCCAGTAGAGCTAATGTGGATTTTCAAAATTAATTTCAAAATTAATTCTAAAATGGATATTTTAAATAATTTAATGTTAGAAAGAAGGATATGGACTTAAGAATGATTACTCTTAAACAAATCAACTGGAGAAGTAAAGGTAGAGTCATTATTTTCATATTTTCTTCTTAGTGTTAGGATCCATATTATATTTTTATTATTTTTCATTTTAAAAATGGATCTCATAAAATGTTATATATTTAGATCATCCCCCTCATGTGAGAAGAAGAGAATGTTTTCGTCTAAATTGTGAATTAGTGAATAGAGTGAAATGGTATAGTGGCATCTAACAAACATAGAAAAAAAATTCCATAACTTTTGTGAAACTTTTTCATTGATAATTATGAGATAACCGTGTGGAATCTTATCATGAATATTTTCAATGATTCCTTAGAAATAAAACCCATACTATTTGAGTGGGACTGGGAAGTTATCTATTATTATTATATTACAAGAAAAAAAGTAAAGGAGGAAAAATGATGCATACTCAAGGCATTACCCTGAACATTGAGATTAAATTGATATTGTAAATAATCCTAAGGATATTGGGTAATGGTTTCTTCACCAAGTACATATCCTCTCACAAATTCATCAACTGTAAAGTTTCCTCCTATCCAAGTATGTCGATCCTTCACTCCATGACACAAAAACCGAATCCCCTTCATGATATCGTATATCAAATCCAAAGGATAATTCACCATACTGTGCATTATCCCATCAAGTATTTTGGTATCCATTTCCACCTTCGCTATGACAATGTTGTATAACAAGCATAGTTGAAGACTACTGATCAATTACCTCACCTTGGCTCGAAGTGAGTTACATGTCCCATAAAAGGTGCATACACCCAATATCACTTCTCCCTTCCACCCCTAACAAGATCTCAAACTCTAATGGATTCTTAAATGTATTAACCATCCACATTGACATTCCTCCCCACTTACGAAGGTGTCCTACATACCCATATCCACATGCAACTTCTTAAATTACCCAATGTTGATAACACCACTCTAACAATGATATTACATACATATATAGAATTATAACCATTGTGTTGGAACTAAAAATCATGATATTGAAGAAATAGACAAAGCTATAGCTGTTTAGATGATAATTAAGATTCAATCATTCCCTAAATTTAACAAAGAATTTTGTATCATGAAGCTCAATTGTGGATAGCTCTCACCATCATGCGTATAAAGGTGGTTGATGGTACCTCCCTGAGTGCAATGTGAAAAAAAACCACATGAGAATCTTTGACAAGAGATGCATGAGTCCTTTGGATCCCTACCACTTCTTTGAATCCTTTTTCTCCATCACATGACCCACAATCATCATGATACACATTGCCTGTAAATACTCAGCTCCCCCCACCTCAAATGGATCACTACCCTACACATTTAACTTCCTTTCCCCTTTCTCGCAATGCTTCTGAGCTTCCAAAACCAGATCTAAAAATGGATCTCCCTATGTACTTGTGTATCACAAGCCTTGCCTTAATATTTTACTCATATCTCCTACATTTGGTAGGGATTACTTTTTCAAAGGCCTCTACCCTTCATGAAGGTGGGATCCCATTCGGGATGCTCAAGGATTCATGATGCATTAAAAATTCACGGTGTGGTCACTGATTAAACTCTATGATCCTGAAATGTACCCATACATCTTGAAGAAATTTCCTTTGTGAAGTCAATATAATTCACAAAGCACCTTTCCTTAGTGAAACAACCAATCTTCATGAAGATTATTTTATAAAGAAACCTTTTTTCCTGAGATCCTCTCATGTGAGGCCCTCCAGGCATATGCAAAGTAATTTCATGGATCCTCATGTGGTATCCCTTTTTTATTTTCCTTACCTATTGATTTTTAGAATAGTTACAGTAATTTATATTTCTTTTTCTCATAGACATGCTAACAGGGACCCCATGATTGACCAGTTTTTCACTACCTCCCTTATGGAATTTAATGTCTCATGTACCACCCAAAAGATCATGAATTATGACTATGTGAGTCCTAGAAGGTAAGGGGTGAACCCTCCCTATCTAAAATACTTGACATTAAACTGCAAATACAAATTCCCCTGAGTACATAATGTTAAAATGTAGTGTCTCCCTGTGAAATGCACATGGGATGGTCATCTTTGGGAATTCTCTACACCAACTTGTCTCCATAATAGTGAGATATTCCTCAACCTTATAGTAGGGAATGATATCCACCTATGATAGGATTAGATACTCCTTGGTAATCCCTCCTATAGTAAGTCTCAATCTACATCTCCCTAGGATTATAGAGATGTGCAAGCCCCAAATCATCTCATGTGATCACACCTTTCGTGACACGATCATCAGGTATACTGCTGCCTCTTATTTCTCACTTTGAGCATGACTCACATGGGATTAGAGTTTAATAGTGACCATGACACTCCATCCTAGGGTGATAACAATGTATAATCCCCATTTCCCTCACTTTTGGACTACATGTTTTTTGATACCTATCTTCTACACATGATATGTAGGAATCCTCCCCGAGGCTTATGCACCACAATCCATCCATTATGTCTACTTCACATCAGTTCACTGTCATACAAAATGTATGACATTAAACTCCATATCCATCCAAAATATGTGTGTTTTTATCCCTTTCATATATATTAGGCACATAGGAAGCCCCCCTGAGGTTCAATAGTAACAAATGGTAAACACTCATGCTCCATCCATTGGATGTACCATCATTGGGAAGATAACAATGCCTATTACCAAGCATGTCAAAGGAAAGCTATCCATGTGTTATCCGTAAATCCATCTTGAACTAAGTGTGATTTGATTATAGTCTACTACACATGGTACATAGGAATCCTCCACAAGGTTCAATCCCATTGTCTATTACCATAATGGTCTTTCCCTCGAGTCACTATATATTAGGAAGATCATTCCCAAATCTAAGGTTAAATATCCTTTGGGTCCCTATCCATGTGCTATATTCTCACTATCCACCTTTTTAGGTGTCTCACAACCCCATATCAAACTATGTGGACTTTGATTCCCAAAATCATGGATATGTAGGATGCCTCTTTGAGGTTCAAACACATCACTCTTAAATCCTCATCCACTACACTAACATTTCCTCCATTTCTATCCCAATTCTTACATGAGATGCTATATCCCCATGAGATCATGCCGCCCAAATAACTGCCACTCTTAGAGGTAATTGGGAAGATATCCATGCATAAGCGCCAATCAATCCAAATTCATCTAACTAAGAGTTATTTTCTTCTACAGGGTAGCTCTCTATAAGTAATCCCCAAACCACCACTTAAAACTACATGTGTTTTGATCATTTTCTAATACATAGGATTTATATGAATCCTACTCAAGGTTCAATCCCACCCAAAGGTAATCCTTGGAATCCACCCATGGGTTCCACCACACTGATTTTCACTTATTTATGTCAAGATCAACCTTTAGAGTGTGACATCTTCCCTATATGGGATGCACCACCTCGGGTCCTCTCTCATTGGGCGTTCCGACCCATCGATCTGGTAAACATTATAAGTGGTCTTTCTTAAGGATATACATATCTGATCCACCTTCAAAAGTGTTTTGATCAGTACTTCATCACTGCAAGAAATTAATCTTATGGACTACCTGATGTATAAAATGAGATGTCTAAGGAAAAACTCTAAAGAAACTACTTAAACATAAGTGTATCTACAATACATTAAACTTATGACAATACCAAAGGTAAAAATTGGATGCGTGAGGAAAACATCAGAATAAATTATGCAATAATAAGATACCCACATGATCATTGATGTATGTATTGGGTTTCCACGCCATCGAGAAGCCCTCATAGGATAAATAATACATGTGCTTCAATATTCCAGAATCTATTCATGCTCAATGATTCCTAAGACAACTAATTCCCTAACTGAAGGATTGTTCCCTAAGACCTTCGGGTCATGTAATCTCCTAAACCTATGGGCCCTGTAATCTCTGAGCCTACGAGCCTTGTAAGGGTTCCCCCTCACCCCTTGAATGGGGGGTTATCAAAAATCAATAAAAATGAAGGCCTTAGGGCCATTAAAAAACAATGATGGTTCCCTAGGAAGATCCCATGGAAATTCAAGATAGAAGATGCATAATTAAATGGCATACACAATGATATGGAGCTAGAAATGAGGTTTAAAAACAAATTCTTAATCTATAAGGGAGAACAAAACTAGGAAAAAATTATGAGGTGGCATCCATGGAAGGTGGGACCAATATCATATCATCCATTTTCGATCAATAAGTATAGATCTCTAAAGAAGTGATGAATTCTACCCTAATTTGGAATGTGGGAATTCTGTGAAACAATCACTGTGTCTCCACAATTATGTTCACCCTAATGGAATGTGTTTGAATTAGAAATTGTGAACACGAAAAAAACACTTATCCTCAATAAGGGATTCATTGAGTTTGATATATCAAAAGATGAACCCATCACTGGATCCAACTATCTAGCACAATGCCTTTCCATGTTAATAGTGGTTCTTGCATGAAACTCACCAAAATGTTGGGCAGTTAATCATGGAGAATTCCAGTCTATGATGATGTCAGTTTATATCAATCTCTATTATCATGGACTATTGGATGAAGATGGGGAATTGGAAATTTCATTCCATGTATGCATATTGAAAGATGAATATTTTGGCTCTTTAGGATCCCTGCTACTGGAATCCAATCACCCCCACCCAAAGATGTAGGGTAAGAAGGAATGTCAATGTATAAACCACTCATGAACTACATCTTCTATGACATAACCAAAGATTATGACTACGAGGACCCCATTCCCTGTCTCAAATTTTGAAATAATCCAATGAAGTAAGATAGACACCCATGTTATTAAATAAGAAAATGAAGGTTTCATTCAAATGAGGGTCCTTTCCTGGTAAGACATGGATACTATTCCACCTCACTGTCACTGACACCCCAAGGGATGTACATGGAACCAGAACTACCCACTCCCACAGTCAACAGCTTCATGAGCCGCTCTCTAGAGTGATCCTATGATTCACTCCACTACAACAAGGGGTTATGTGATATTTGAGTCATCTCAGCTACAACTACTACCCAAGAGCTAAAAATGATTGATCCCAAAAATCCATGTTAATTTCTCCAATTACAAATCCCTCAGGCAGAATGAAAGATAATCTACGACCCTGAACTTCCATCCCTGGACTAGTTTACCTGATGCCAATATTGTTTGCAAAGAGGAAGAAGACACTTATCAGGGGAATCATCATCAACAGATCAGGTGGAACATGCCACCCCAAGTGCATTCTACTAGATCCCTTCTATATCTATGATAGGAATCACCATTGTCTAATCAGAATAAAGGCCTCATCTTCTCCATGGGAAGGATGGGGTGACTTTTTCATTCAAAAAAATCACTAGAAACTGATGTGGTCCATCCTTAAATAATGAGATCCAATATAGAGGACCTCTTAACAACTCTTATAATCAACATGGAGGTTCTCCCCATGTTTTAATAAACCATATTAATGGAGGTCTTCCAGGTCTTGTTGAAATCTGCCCTGAAGGTCCTTATTGTGCCACCAGAATCCATGATGGAGGTCCTCCCCCCACTCCTCCATCGCATTAGTGGATGTCCTCTCTACTCCAGCACCCACCACAGTGGAGGTCCTCCCCACATGTTAGGAATCCAATACAGTGGTCCTCCCCATATCATGTTAGATATATTTCTATGTGCTCCTCACACCTCATCTCATCAAATTGGAGGTTCTTCCCACACCTACAATAATCTAAGAGAAGTTCCTCCCCTATTCCAAGACTATAGGTATGGTGGTCCTCCATGTATCTTGAAAATCCAAGTGGAGGCCCTCCCCGTGCTATCAACTAGAATAAAAAAGGTCCTCCTAAAGTCAAAATAGTTCCATGTCCTAATGAACCATCCTCGGGATGAAGGGAGAACCATTTCCATTGATGGAACACATCTACAAAGGCCTTATGATGATGTGAATACTGTTATCTTCTCTAATTATAAGGATACGAGGGACCCACTAATGGATACATCCTCCATTATTATGCATCATTGTCTAGGAAAAGAACCTGGCATGTGAGTAACATCATTCCATAAGGTGATATTGATCAGATCCATGAATCCCATCATAGGTAACTGGAAGTAGAGGATGATTTGGCTTCCTTCTAGTGTATTACCTTGTATCCCTCCCTATCCTCACAAGATTCATTATTTACCTCAAATAAGAGATCACATAGAGTTATTTAGGGGAATGATAGGTGGTGAGAACCCACTAGTTTCACCACTGATAGTTGATTCCCTTGTTCATGAAGCATTAGTAAATTCTATTTTTCTATAATGATATGATGATGTAGCTTGTACCATCTCTAAAATAGGACCTAGTTAGTGGCATCTAGTAAGCCCGCACATTGTTTTCTCCATCAACAAGTCCACCGCTACAATGTTTATAAGATCCAATCCTTATTGGGATTCATCATGGGAGTGTTTTTAGGAACATTTTTAGGTTTTTAAGTACCATTGTTTTGGATTAGTGGCATGGGGTGTATTTTGGTAAATTTTTAAGAAAAAACTAATTGATAGTGTGATGTGAATGGTTTGTGCACGTTTTGAAAAATCGTGTGACTAAACCATGCCAACCATGAAAACCTAGATAGAGTGGTCCGCACGGATTGTGCATAGTTCTAAAAACCATACGACTAAACCATTACATCTATGAAAACCTAGATAGAGAGGTCTGCATTTTTTCCATATGGTTTTCCCTAACTGTACACCCTTAACTAAGAAATTGTGTGCACATGATTAATTATCCAAAAATTCTTCTTAACACCACCCAAACCCCCTAAGAATACCATATTCGTATCTTGGCTTGGGCATGACAAATTATAGGTGATCCCAAAGAATTATTAAGGGATTACAAGCTGATTTGAACATTGTTCTTGGATATTGAAAGTCCATATTGAAGATCTTCTCTCTTATTTTTAAGTGGATCTCATATTGTTGCTTCTCTCATTCATTACTATATCTTTAATTGATATTTTCAAGGATGACCTCCACTATTTCCATAGATTTAAACCTATGGGTTGAGATGTAGATCAAGGATTATGGATCGAGATCTAGATTTTTTAGATTGTGATTCCTTGATCTTAATTTTTGTTTAGGTATTTAGATCCAAAGCTTGATTCATGACGTTTTTCCAATCAGATTTTGCGGATTTCCATGGGATAGCATCCATCAATAAACCATGGTATGTGGTCTAAATAAAACTCCCATAGTCATGGATTTAAAATGTGAATGTGATTTTATGGATTTTATAGTTACTGTTATGATTGATTTTTTAAATTTTCGTAATTAGGAATGTGGAATTCATTTGGGATTACATTGGTGATTAATTGATAATTGAATAACAGTACAATTGGGGGGGGGTCCCAAAAAGATATTTGTTTTGGATATTGGTTATGAGTTGAGATGATGTAATTGATATATTGAATTGACAGTGTTATGATAATTAATTAATGGAAAATTAATTATGAAATAATGTTTGTCTATGTATGATAATTAATTGTGAGAATTAATTATGTGACATGATGTTGATAACTGATAATTAATTGTAAGAGTTAATTATGAAAAGTTGAAATTTGATATGGATAATTACTTATGAATAATTATTTATGGAATGAGAATGGTGTTGATTGATTAATTAATTGATGAATTAATTAATGGGTTATGTGCTTAGTTAATTGTAGAGATAACTAATGTCCTCTAATTTTTTTAATTATTCATTAGATTAGTAATGGAAGGATGTGGATAATTATTTTTAATTGAAGAATGATTAAATGGTGGCGATTTTTGTTTCCTTAGACATGGCATTCTTGACTGATTAGAAGGTCAGACATAGACATGGTGTTCCTCCCCAATAGTTATCCAATCTTGAGATTTTGGGATAATGGGAATGAAAACCTACAATTATTGAGATATGGAATGTTAGGAATCACGACCTATGCTAAATGTGATTTAGATTTCATGACAGGATGTTCCACCACAAATGAATGATAAAAATGAATGATGATTCAAATAGAAAAAATGAATTGAAAATGGACCTAATGTGATTATTAAATATTAAATGAAAATGTGATAACTGTTTAAATTATGAATTGTATTAATTTCTTCATAAAATTTCATACACAATATTTTGATTGGAGTTGTTTTAGACAACGTTTTTGGTGGCCTATTGTGTTTTACTCACACTGTATTTAGGCTGCCTAATCAGCACCTGAGTAGACTTTGTTGTTGCGGGATAGGATAAGTGAACGACCCTTGGATAGGTTTCTATTTGGGATTGGAGCATGAGAGTGGGAACCAGATGTGGTTGAGGACCCACTTGAGAGTTGTTGTGTCATTACATTAGATGCATCGTTAACACTTGACATTCCCATTCTCATAGCATGTTTTACCTTTTATTTGAGTATTTTATTTTCTTTTTTTTTATCATACGACCGGGTATTGTTATGGTTATTCATATTCTTCCACACATGCTTATTGTTGTTTTTTCCATTGGTGTTTTATTATGATAAATAGGGTATAGTCTCCTAAAGACTGAATTACCAGACCCATGATACTAGTTGGAACCCTCTGGCATATGGGGAGGTGCTCTTGAGGGCATGTGGAAAACTGGCTCGGGGCACCATTTACTGGCACCCAGGCTGGGATTTCATAAGGTGGTATTAGAGGAGTTTTCATATATATCATTTTCTATTGTCTTATTTTTTTTGGGAATGTTAGATAGGATACTAGGAAGAGTTGAGCCTTGGTAATGATCTCATGCATGGGATGTGAAAACCTATGTATGGGGGAAAATATGAGTACTCGTGGTGGGATTGATTTGATTGTTTTTTTTGTTACAGTTGGATATTATTTCACCTTGTGTGATTCAATTATGGGGTGATGTGATATTTTTTTTGAGAATTATTGAATTTTGATTCGTGGCATAAAGAGGAACAATACATCAGTCTGCATGCATCATTATTTGAACTCAAGGTTGTTGTGACACACATCCTTTTAGGAACTCACGTGAAAAAAGTTATGGGTAAGTTGTTGAAATTGAGCTATTTTTCCTTATTGTGAGATTTAAATAATGATTAAAAATGAGAATAATTATGTGTATAATGATAAAATTGGGCGATTAAATGATTATAAATAATTAATTAATTATTGAATTAATTAATTCAATATAATGTGATTAATAAATGTTTGAGTTAACTAATGGGATGTTATGTATCCTAGTAAACCAAGACCTAGGAGTATGATGGTTAAGGGTAGTTATAAGGCCTCAGTGTCGATAGTGTGGAAAAAAAGGGGGAATGGAAATATTCAATCTTATTTTGTTAGTTTCTACTCTAACGTAAATGTAATAAGGTTACATTATGAGACCCAATATGTGTACTTGTATTTGTAGATACAAGTCTCCATGATTATTGTTGGAGGAGAGACCAAGGGGTATGGTCTGGAATGAACATACATCCACGGAGCTTGACGAACTGTTGGTGTAGGCTGAGGTTAAAGGGAAACAGTACTAAGAGAACATTGCTCATTTCATGAAATTTTTGGAGAGACCCAATTTGGGTTCTGAAAAACATGTCTGAGTTGACAAGGGAGATTCAGATGCAACACCCTACTACTTTTACTTGGGAGGGTGGACCATAGGGAGCTGAATTCTTGATTGAATCCATAAATATGATACTTGTCCATTTGGAAACTCAAACTAGGAGGAGGGTCAAGTTGGCTGCTTATATGCTACGGGGGATGGCGAAGTGCTGGCAGGACATTCAGGTATGATCTTTACATACTGATGATATGTTATAGAAGGAATTTCTAGATATGTTCTCAGAACAATTTATATAGAGACCCTGAGAATAATATGGCTTCAGAGTTTCTGTCTATGACCCAATGAATCATGTCCATAATGAATTTTTTTGAACTTTTCACAGATTTACAGTGTTTTGTTCCATCTTATGTTGTAGATGAGGCTTCCTCAGCAAAACAGTTTCAGTACAAACATAGGTGTGATGTTATGTCCCATGTAAATATCTTTAAGCTGTAGAAATTCTCTAATGTGGTTAATAAGGATTATATTTCCAAGGGGATCTAGAAAAAGGCTTTCAGTATGGGACTGGTAGCTGTCATTGGACGATCAGGGAGTGTGTCTTATGAGAGTAGGAAGGGTCGTTACGAGAACCTTAATTAGGACAGTGGAAACCAAGGTGGATATTTAGGAGGAATAGTTTCACAATATCTTACTCATGTTATTTCTATCAGTGTGTGAGGAAGAGACACTACCATACACATTTTCCTTGACCACCAATGGAGTGTCATTTTTGTGGAAAGATGTAGCACCTACAGAAGTTATGTAGGTATCAGCGACAAGCAGGTGCTGAGGGAAAAACTTTTTAGAGTCAGGGTGTGGGAAGGGGTCATCTACATAATATATGTTTAGAAACTAGAGTTCTACTAGAATAGGTGGTGGAGTCATTGTACATGGTGCTTCAATGTATGATTTTATATATCCACAGAGTGGTGCAACTCAGAGGAGTCAGATGACGCCATAGGGAAGAGTGCCAGAATAGTTACATGTATTGTAGCCTACAACTGCGGAGAGTGAGGATTGTCCATCAAATGTGAGATGTACTATTCAAATTTCTTATACTATAGCTACATACTTGTTTGATACTGGCACCTCTCATCATAATATATCTTCATATTTTGTTAATGGTTGGAGCCTGGAGGTGGAGTTAAGAAGATAAGTGACAATTATAGATACACCATTGGTAACAACGTCTAGGGATATCTATTTATGCTGGGGATTTTCGAAATAGATCCGAGAGTATCTTATTCTTTGGGATATTTATGTACTTGATATAACCTGCTTCGACCTGATTATGGGTATGGATTGGCTAGTAACATACTAAGCCCATATAGATTACTGTTGCTGGAGAGTGACCTTTGTTTCTCTAACGTGTGATCATTATATTCATCGTAGAGAATAGGATATCCATAAAGGCCAAGCTAGGACAATTACTCAGCAATTGGGAGAGCTCACAGACCATGTTTCTAGTCTTTTGATGGATAATGGGAGTGGTAGGCATGATGTTCTTTCACTAATAGTATAACTATTTCAGGATTTATTTCATAAAGACTTTTCAAGGTTCCCAACTAAGAGTGACATGGAATTCATTATTGAGTGCATGCTAGGGGCTGATCCAGTAACTATTCCACCTTACGGAATGTCACCTACTAATCTTTAAAAGCTCAAAAAATAGTTAGAGGATTTATAGGATAAACGGTTTATCCATCCAAGTATGTCACCTTGGGAATCACCTGTATTAATTTAAATGGAGTCTGATGGGAGCTTACACATGTTTATAGATTACCCAAAGTTGAATAAAATGACTGTGAAGAACTGATATTCTCTTCTTTACATCGATGATATGTTAGACCAGATGAAAGGGTCATTCATTTTCTCAAACCTCAATATGAGATCAGGGTATCATTAGGTGAGAGTTTTGACCTTTGATATTCCAGGAACATCTGTTAGAAGAAGGTATGGTATTTATGAGTTTTTTTTATGATGTTTGGGTTGAAAAATGCTTTAGTATTATTTATGGAAATGATGAATATGATCATTCTTTTGTCCATATATCTGTTTTTTGTGGCACTTGTGGATGACATCTTGGTGTAATCCAAGACACATGATGTTAATGACCAACATATTGACATCGTTTTGGGTATACTAATAGAGAATCATATATATTACAAACTATATAAATGTAAATTTTTAATTGAAAAGGTAAATTTTTTGGGGGAATATCATATCGGAAGACGGTGTGTTAGTGGACCTAGTAAAAGTGTAGACAATGATTTCAAGGGAGGAACCCAATAATGTTTTTGATATCCTAATCATTTTGGGATTAGCTGGTAATTACAAGAGGTCCATACAAGACTTTTCTAGATTGGAATCATCACTTTTGGGTTTGAAGAAGAAAAATATAATGTATTATTAGTCATAAATAAGAAAAAAATCTATCTAGGACATGAAGAATCACTTGACAATAGAGCCAATTTTGAACTTACCTAAGTTGGGTGAGGAGTACACAATGTATTGTGAAACTTCTGGAATTAGACTCAGAGCTTTTTTGATGTAAGGGGATCAATTATTCTCTTAAGGGTCTCAAAATTTGAGGCCAATTAAACTAAATTACCTTACACATGACTTGTAGCTGGATGCAGTGGTTTGTACTCTTAAGTGTTGGAGAAACTATATTTTGGTTGAAAATTATATAGTTTTTATGGATCACAAATGATTGAAGTACATCATTTCACTTCATGACTTGAATATTCAGATGCAAATATGGGTAGATTATATGCATTCCTTTGATTTTGAATAGGAATATACACTCAGAAAGGGGAGTAGTTTGGCTGATTCTTTGAGAAGGAAAACTCAGACTCATTTGGTATATGAGTCATGTGTGGAGTGGAAGATGATGACATTGCTGGAAGAAATGAATGTGGTAGTTTAAGAGAGTCATGAGAGTATGACTCTGGTTTCTGTAGCATTGGAGCCTAAAATATTGAAACTGATCATGGTTAGGCAGTTTGAGGATCCCGAGTGTTTAGCCTTAAGGGAAAAACATGAAGGTTTGGAAACACTGTTAAGTTTGATAATAGATGAGGATGAGATCATCTATGTGAAAAATCAGGTTGTTGTACCTATGAGTATGAAAGCGTAAATCATGAAATAATTTCATGCCTCAAAGTGGGTGGTACGTCATGGGGTGACAAAAATGTATCATGACCTACGATGACAGTTCTATGTCCATGTATGAAAAAGGAAATACTAAGGTTTGTAACAAGATGTTTATAACAACCCTGATATTTATTTCACACATAAACCAAATTTATTACATAAATTATTAACTTGATACAACATAAAAGATCAATATGTCCAGTGTCTTTGGGGATTAGGATGATTACAAAACAATATAAAACATGAAATACACATCTTTATTGAAAAGTTCTTTTACATGACCATGCACATTCCTTCGTACTTAGCACTGCATGGAATAACCTGAGGACATGCATAAGAAAAGTGTGATAAATAAAGCCCAGTAAGGGAGTAAAAAAGGACTAACCTAAATAATTCCATACATGTTAGGAAATAGTGATATGAATGGATCATAATAGAAACATGAACTTAAAGGCATGATATAGGATGATTATCATAACATGGAAATGTGGCAACATAATTTAACATGATATTAGCATGAGACAAGGCACATTTCACATGGGGCATGATTAATCCCTCATCGAACATTAATTAGAATGATTAAACCCTAATTTCAATTGACTTATCATGATACTAATATTTACCCAATGCATTAGAGCACTATCAGGGCACACCCTTCTTAATCATTTCATTTCATGCATAAGTGTGCCACATGGATCATAAAACATTGAATCATTCCACACCATCATTTATTAAATGATAAAATAATGTGGAATAAATACATTTAAAACAATAGTCAATATTTAAATGTGCGTATTGAAGAATACCCTTTATAGGATAATGGGCATGGTTTTCACTGCAAAATGACATTGGCTTAGTAAATCGTGGTGCAATTTCAGCAGCATAACATCATGACATAATAATTCATAAAAATGGTTGATTAGAGAGAAATGGGTATCTCATCGTATTTAAATTAAATGGACAGAAAGGGGGTAATATAGATACATTTCAACTTATATGTATGGGAATTTAGATGCATAATATAAAATAATTTCTTGAATATAAATGAGGAGAGAGAAATCCCTTACGGAATTTTGTCTTTGTAATAGGTGTTCATGAAAGGAAATAATGAGAGATAAAGGGGTATATATTTATTAAAATAGAAGTAGGGACATATGGGGGTGGTTCTAAATAATACCCCAACATTTTTAATGCAAAATAAAATGTCATAACAACATAATGAAGTTTGGGGAAAATGAGAAAGAATGAAATCCCTTACTTGGAAGTATAATCTCAAAGGATTGGGAGAGGCCTGAGAAAGGATTATTGGGAGATTGGGGAACCTTTTTAGGATTATAGAGAGTTTATAAAATAGGATTTTCAATATACAAAGGCTTTTAATAAAAATGAAGTGGGAGCATAGGTGGTTTTATATTGGAAAGGAGAGGGAATTCTTTAATAGGTTGGTTTTGGAAACAACACATTATACTAATCAAAACCACAAACCATACCATGGTATTTTCCCATGGTTTCTGATAAAGGGGAGTGGGAAAATTATTTTATAAGGATAATTTTCTAAATTATTAAAATATTATTCTTGCTTATGTGGAAGTGAGTCACACTCTCAAGGAAATCAATTTACAAAGTTTAAATGTTTTATAAGTCATGGAGGGTCCACTAAGGCCCCATAAAATTATTCAAACTAATATAAAATCACATTATTTTAATTATAAAACATATATTGGAAGAAACTCCCATTTATAGTATTTTATAAGATCACTATTGGGTCATTATGATTCTATAAAACACATTATATAATTAAACATTATTTAAGTTTTACCCAAAAAATCAATTGTCTCAAAATATTTTGAAAAATTTAGTGCTGGATAATTTCGACGTCATTATTCAAAAAATAATATTCATTTTATCTATATAATTGTTTAAATATTTTAATTTTTACATTAAAAATAAAAACTGACATTTATAAAAAATAATGGGTTTTTGAAAAAATAGGTTTCAAACCTTAATAAAAATTAGAATTGTATTCATAAAATTTATACGATCATTACTAAAATAATTTATATTTAATAAAAAATATTTTTTTAATAATATTATATTTAAATATTATTTAATTAAAAAATCCATTAATTCATCAAAATAGATTTCTTAATTGAATATTAACTTAAAATTATATTAGTGCTTTAAAAAATATTTACAAAGTAATAATAATAAGATGAATGTATATTCATTATTTTATACAAAAATAATTCACATAATCATAGTGCTAGGGTCTTATTACATGACCCCTTATAACCCCCACACTTGACCCAAGGGTAAGGTGTGCGATGGTGACATACTCTTGGGGTGTCTCGGATAACATTGCTCCGGTGGTAATCTCAATAAACTTTTACATCTCGCATAGGTAGTTTTGTTTGAGCTTAATGTGTTGAATCTTGGATTAGTATTGGTCAAGAGAAAAGACCAATGATTCCACCTCCTTTTTTTTCTAAAATATATGGGCTTCAAATGGAGAAATCTACTATATGAGGCCATCACTTACTTTGTCTGATTAAATTTAATTTATTAAAACCCTATATTTATACTAATCATGTGATCACTGTTCGATGTCTATATTAACAATGATTAAAATTCATAATGGTATTTTGAAATCCAAAATCATAAAACCCAATAATTTCATATTTTATATAACCATTTTAGATAACAATACATTTAATTAGATCATGAGGAATTTTTATTAATAAAAGTTTGGGTCGTTAAAATCATCACCCCTTAAAAAATTTCACCCTTGATATTTCATTTTATGACACTAAAAAAATATGATGGTAACTCTTGTTCATCCATTCCTCTAATTCCCATGTGGCATCATCCATCTTTTGGTTTCTCCACAACACTTTTATGATGGTCATTGTCTTATTTTGTAGATCTTTTTCTCTATGATCTATGATCTTCACCGGATTCTTCTCATAGGAGATGTCATTCTCTTGTGGTACCACCTATGGATTGAGTATATGGGATGGTTCAGTTATGTACATACTCTATAGTGATACATGGAATACATCATGTACTTGAGATAGATTCAGTGGGAGTGATAGTTGATAGGCCACTGCTCCAATGTGACCAAGGCTCTAAAAAGGGCCGATGTACCTTGGACTAAGAATTCCCTTCTTCCCAAATATCATAACTCTCTTACACGGTGATATGCATAGGAATATCATGTCTCTGACATCAAACTTTAGGTCTCGTCGATGACTATCATCATTGCTCTTTTTTCAACTCTGAGTAGCTTTAATGTGCTACTGCATGATCATAACCCTCTCTACCATTTTATCGACCATTTCTGGACCTAGGAGTTTTCTCTGCCCAACTTCATCCCAACATGCCAGTTTTCTACACCTCTTCACATATAGGGATTCATAAAAACCCATTTGGATGATTGATTAGAAACTTTTATTGTAACAGAACTTAACTAGAGGTTGATGTTGATCCCATCCTCCTTTGATGTCCACTGAGAATTTTGTCAATGTGTCCTCTAGTGTTTGGATAGTCTGCATAGATTGGCCATCAGTTTGAGGATGATAAGTCGTACTGATGTTTAGATCAGTATTCCGAGCATGTTGTAGACTCTTCCAAAACATATAGGCGAATCCTGGATCTCGATTGGATACAATAGATAGTGGTACTCCATGCATCTTTACCATTTCTCTGATATATATATATATATATGTTCCAATTGATCCAATGAGAAATCCTCTCGAAATGAAATGAAGTGTACATTATTTGTAAGATTATCCACAACAACCGAGATAGAATTGTTTCCTTTAGATATCTTTGGAAGTCTGGTGACAATGTCTTTGGTTATTTCCTCCCATTTCCATGTTGGTATGGGTAATCGTTGCATCATCCCCTTAGACTTATACCTCTCAAACTTCACTTGCTGACATACCAGGCGTTTTGATGTATACTCAGTGATCATCACCATTATGTTATCTGACCAATAATACTATCACATATCTCGATACCACTTTGTGTTTCTTGGTTGAATGAAGAAATTCAAACTATTTGCATCATCTGAAAATCATTTATTTAATATAGTATTTGATGGAACACATAGTCTTTATCCTAATCTCACAATTCAGTCTTCATTAACATTAAACACCATGGATTTACCTTTTTTGATAGTTTCCACTTTCTTCTAAATTCCCACATCATCCTTTGGAGCATCCTTTAACCATTCCAAAAGAGATGGTTGAGAAATCATTTGTGAAAGGATTGATGAAATTTTATTCTCTATAATTATGATTTCCATCTTCATCAAATCGAATAATATTAGATCCTTTTAAATTCTAATCAATTATATAATTGATGGGTCCTTTCTACATAGAGAATCTTCCATCTTGTTCTCTTTCCTAGGGTGGTAATGGATTGAGCAGTCATAGTATTCGATCATCTTTAACCATCTTTTATGGTACATAATCAACAATTTTTGTGTGAATATATACTTGAGGCTTTTGTGATCATTGTATATTTCACACTTCCCGCCAAAGAGGTAATTTCGCCAAATTTTCATAGAGAATATTAATGCAGCAAACTCCAGATCATGTTTTGGATAGTTTTTCTCATGAACATTCAATTTCCATGAATCATAGGCAATGAATAAGTCATTTTACATCAACACAAAACCGAGGCCCTTCATCGAAGCATCACTGAATACCATAAAAAGTTCTCCACTTGTGGGTAGTGTGAGCACATGCATAGTGATAAGACTCATTTTCAACTCCATAAAGATCTCTTCGCATGCATCACTCCAAGATAACCTTACTCCCTTATGAGTTATCTTGGTAAGAGGGTGGGAAAATCATGATAATTTTATCACAATTTGGTGATAATATCTAGATGACCCTAGGAAGGTACATATATCCATCATTAATGTTTCCCTCGACCATCCCTCAATTTTAGTTGTCCTAGAGAGATCAATAGAAATACCATAACTTGTGATGATATGACCTTGGAACGAAGTCGCCTTCAACCAGAACTCACACATTATATAATTTTCATAGAGATTCTCCTTTCGCAAGGTCTCTAGTATAGTACTTAGATGCTCTTTATTCTATTACATGGTTTTGGAGTATATTATAATATCATCTATAAAGACTACCTAAAATTTGTAGAGGTAATAAATAAAGACTCTATTCACCAATCCCATGAATATTTTTAGAGCATTGGTGAGTCCAAAAGGAATTTCTATGTTTTTATAGTGCTTTTATGTTGTACAAAAAGAAGTATTGGGGATATCCTCCTTCTTCAATGTTACTTGGTAATATCACAACCCAAAATCCACCTTGGAGAATTACTATGGTTCATTTATCTAATTGAAAAATTCATCAATTATTCTCATAGGATACTTGTTTTGTATTGTGATTTTGTTGATCTCATGATAATCAATGCAATGTCGTATTGAACCATCCTTCTTCTTGACAAAGAGGACTGGTGCACCCCATGGTGATGCACTTTGGCATATAAACCCTTTATCCAGATTCTCTTGTAGTTGTTTCTTCAGATCCTAAAGCACCACAACAACCATTATATATAGATTCTTGGATATTTTAAATTCCCTAGGTATAATATAAATTGAGAATTAAACATATCATCTAGAAGGAAGACCAAGAAATTCCTCAGGAAACATTTCAGCATATTTCCCCCACAATATTCATCTCATCAAGGATGGTTGCTTCCTTAGACTCAATCATATGAGTATGATATGCATCCTCATAGGGAAATAATATACACACATGATATGATGGTGATAAAAAATATTCATCCTCCTCCTTGAAATTGTACAGAATTGGGGGTCAATTCTCCATATAAATAAGGATTTCCCTTTCACAGAATTTTATGTTGGCTCTATATAAGGAATGATAATCCACACCCAGAATTTCATAAATTCCCCAAAAGGGAGTATGAAGAGGTTCTCCAGGTAGTTCAGTCCGTAAATTATGATATGGGAGGAGTTATATTCATAGGATGCAATGATTTCCCGATTCTCCATTCTCACAAACATATTTACTTCAATGATTTGAGGTGGTGTTGGGATTGTGCTAATAAACATTAGGGATATAAAATAATGAGTAGAAACAGAATCAAAAATTAGATTTTCTATTCTTGAATGAATAACTAGCGTACATTTCACCACTTGATTTTCGGGGATCACTTCAGTAGTTGTGATGGAAAAATCCCATCCTTTCTACCTTGGTGGTTGTTCTTTGCCTAAAAAAACCCTTGGTTTAGGGAACCAGTTTGCAAAGTGCTTTGTTTCCATGAATTTGAAGCAATGAACAACATGTTTAGAGTGGAAGAGAGCTTTCCTCTCCACTATCGTATATGTGGATTTTTATTGTCATCTGTTAATGGACATGTTCCCTTCTCTTCAGCACCTAAAGCATTTCACATCCCCTTCAAGAAATTTATGGCGTGATTCTTTCCCCTACTTTGTCAAGTGGGTTGCAGGATTTTCATAGCTCAGTTGGATTTATCCATTAGACCACCAAAATTGAAGTCCACCTTATGCTTCGTATCCTCATGATACCCCTAAGATTCTCTTATCATCATTTTGACTATGAGGGCACATCGGACAATTTCATCGTAGCTCTCAATGTCATGGATTGCTAGGGATTTCTATATGCTATGTTTTAGCCCACCAAAGAAGTGGACAACCTTTCATTCGAGGGTGATGACAAATCCGACATTTTATTGTGCAAGCCATGTAAAGTTTTACTCATACACTCCAATAGATTCATCTTCTTTTTGTTTTATTTCAAGGGATTCCCCTTCCATCTGAAGTCGGAGGGTGTGAGTAAAATATTTGTCAAAAAACATTTTTCGGAAATACATCCATTCTAACACCTCAATATATTCCCCAAGATTCATAATTTTTTATCAATTTCCACCATTTATCAGCTTCACCCTCAATATGATAAACTATAACAAGTACCTTCTATTATTTAGAACATTGAAGGATGGAGAATATTTTTTCAATGGACTCGATCTATTGTTTGATGATTGAGGGATTGAATGATCCCTTAAATGTATGAGGCCTTTGTCTCAATAATCCATCGATTACAGCTTGTTCATTCTTATGGGGGTTGAATGTTCTTCTTGACCCTTATTAATATTCAAAAGTTGAGTTAAATGAGATAGTATTGTGAAAAAGTTCATGATTCCCACTCCCATAAAATTGGGCATCTCAATAGAATAGTCATCACAGTGATCTTCACATCAGTTCTTAGACCATGTCCTCCTATTACCTTTTATTGGCTAGAATAAATGGAAGGTTAGGGGTAACACATAAATGGCAATTCAAATACAAAAATAGATGACTTATAAATTAAATTTATTTACGTGTGATTTCATAGCCCCCAATCTATGTTATCCATGATATACTTCCCAACATATATTATTTGGGGATTTTTTATTACCTTAATAATGGTTCATACTAATATTATGAATTTTCAAAATAATATCCCCCAAGAGTGTTGTAACCAAGAGTGAAGGAAGGAACATTGTCTTGCACTAGTTCCCATTCAAGTCTAGCTCAATGTGTGTTTTCGGGTTTTACCCCTACATACATCTGTGCTAGAGATGCCTTTACATGCTCATATCCAAAAGTGATTTATTTTCTTAATAAACCAGTTAATAATTAGTAAAAAAAATTTAAGGATGTTTTTATTATACTTAGTCTTATCTCTAATGGTTTCACTAGGGTTTCCTAATCTGAATCCCAAAAATAACTAAACATTTCCTTTGATACAAACTATAACAAACCAGCTGTTTATTTCACAGTTAAACAAAATATATTACATAAAGTCTTTAATTGATACAACATAGAAGATATAGAGGTATAATTTATTTGGGGATTATTAATATTTCATAACAACTTAAAACCATAAATACACATCTTTAATGGGATATTCTTTTACATGGCCACATAGATTCCTTCGTACTTAGCATTGTGTGGGATAACCTGAGGTCATGCATAAGAAAATGGTGAGGAATGAAGCCTGGTAAGGAAGTAAACAAGGCATAAAATGATGAATATATTATAGGTTAAGAAATATTCATATCAATGGAGAATAATAGAAACATGAACATAAAGGCATGAAAAATCATGATGATTATAACCTGAAAATGTGGCAACAACATTTAACATGATATTAGCATGAGCCAAGGTTCATTGAACATGGAGGATGAGTAATATTTCATTGAACTTAAAATATCATGAGTAAACCATCATTTTCCTTGATGTATCAGGATACTAATATTTACCCAATTCATTGGAGTGCTATCAAGGAACGCCCTTCTTAATTATTTTATTTCATGCATAAGAGCGCTGCATTGATTATACAACAAGGAATCATTAAACACCATAATTTATTCCATGATAAATGAATGTGGAATTAATATATGAAAATATATATCCCATAAGTAAATGTATGTAAATTTTAATAACCTTTACAGTGAAATGGGAATGGAATTCACTACAAAATTACTCTGTCTTGGAAAATGGCGGTGCCATTTCGACAGCATAACAGCGTGACATAATAATTCATAAAAATGGTTGATGAGAGAGAAAGGGGTATCTCAAAATATGTAAATGAAATGGACTGTAAGGGGTCATATAGATACATTTCCCAACATATTTAATGGAGTTTAGATGCATAATATAAAATAATTACTTGAATATAAGTGAGGATATTGAAATTCCTTATGCAATTTTGGCTTGGTAACATGTGTACATGGGTGGAAATAATGAAAGATAAATGGATCTTTCATCATTAAAAAATAATTATGGTACTATTTGGGATGTGAGAAATCATACCCCAACATTTTTTATTGAAAATAATAGGGTATAACAACATAATGAAATTTGGACAAAAAATAGAGTGGAAGGAATCCCTTACTTGGAAGTGTGATCTGAAAGGCTTGGAAGAGGCTTTAGATAGGCTTCATGGGAGCTTGGGGAAACATGGAAGGATTATATAGAGATAAGGTAAGAGTTTTGACTAGCTAAAAATCCATTTATTGAAGAGTTAGTGGGATCTTTTGTGGTTTTATATAGGAAAAGATAGGGAATTCATTATTATATTGGTTTTCAAACCACACATTAATCTAATCAAATCCAAAAACCATACCATGGGTTTTCCCATGGTTTTTTTCTTAAGGGAGTGGAAAAAACAATTTTATATGGCCAATGGCAGAACTTATTAAAATATTAGGATTTCTTATGTGGAGGTGAGTCACACTCTCAAGGAAATCAATTTAAAAAGCTAAAATGATTTATAAGTCTTTGAGGGTCCACTAAGTAACCATAAAATTAATCAAAAAAATCTAAAGTCACATTATATTAAAGATAAAACATATATTGGCCGAAAATATCATTCATAATATTTTACTTCACCACCATTCGGTGATTATGATGTCATAAAACATATTATATAATTAAACAATATTTACTTTTTACCCAAAAATTCAATTATCTCAGAAAATTATGAAAAATTCCCCATTGCATAATTTTGATGTCCTGATTCCAAAAATAATATTCATATTATATCAAAAAATTTCTAAATATGAAAAAATTTAGTTTTAAAGTAAAATGTGAAATTTATCAAAAATTCATCGGTTTTAGAAAAAACGAGTTTCAAACATTAATAAAAATTAAAATTTTATTCATAGAAATTATATGAACAATTATATATATAAAAAATTAATTTATTAATAATATTTTATTATAATATTATTTATTTCAAAAATACATTAATTCATCATAATACATTTCTTAAATTAATATTAACTAAAAGTTCTATTTGTGCTTTAAAAACTATTTACAAAGTAACAATAATAAGATGAAAGTATATTAATTATTATATACAAAAATAATGCACATAATCATAGTGCTAGGGTATTGTTACATAACCCCTTATAAAAATTGTAGATGACCAATGGGTAAGGTCTGCGATGGTGACAGACTCTTGGGGTAGCTTAGATAACATCGCACATGTGGTAATCTCTATGAACTTCCACTTCTCCCGTAGGCAGTTCTGTTTGAGATTAAAGTATTGAAGCATGGCTTGGGCTGGTTCACGAGTGAAGCCCCGTGACAAAACATCCTTTCCACCTCCAGCAAATGGGCTTCGAACGGAGCAACTCTAATGGATGTGGCCATCACATACATTGTGTGAGTAAATTGGGTTCGTTAAAGCCCTATATTTATACTAATCATGTGATCATTGTTCAATGGCTATATTAGCAATGATAACAATTAATAATGTCATTTTAAAATCCAAAATCATAAGACCAATGAAGTGCATATGATATATAACCAATTTAAATAATAATACATTTACTTAGATCATGAAAAATTTTCATTAATAAAATATTGGGTCGTTACAATGTTCCACCTATTAAGTAGGTGAAGGCAGAGCATCAATCACGTGGAGGACTATTTCAACCATTTCATATTCATGAATGGAAGTGGGATGACGTGACTATGGACTTCTTGGTAGGATTTCCAAATATTCTTAGGAATAATGATTCCATTTGGGTCATTGTGGATCGACTAGTGATGGTAGCACATTTTGTTCTTATCAGGGATACCATTACAGTAGAACAGTTGGGAGAACTATTTGTACGAGAGATAGTTTGTTTTCATGGGGTTCCACGAAAAATTGTTTTAGACATCTATTATGACTTTACTTCATGCTTTAGACAAGTCTTATATAAGGATCTTGGTGCATAGGTTTTTTTAAGTACAATATTCCACTCACAGAGAGATGGGCAGTCAGATCATACCACTCAGGTGTTAGAGGATATGTTTGGGGAATGTGTGCATGACATTGGTAATTCTTGGGAGAAGAACTTGGACTTAGTAGAGACCACCAATAACAACAGTTATTTGGAAAAAATACATATGGAACCATATTAGTTACTTTATGGTAGATGTTATAGATTACTTCTATGTTGTTTAGAGGCAAGGGAGTCAGAGCTGTTGGGACCGAGTCTCGTTCAAGAGTCTTCATAGAAGGTGTAATTGATTCAAAAATGTTTGGTTATGGTATGATGTAGGTAGAAGTCATATTATTATTGAAGGAGATTAACCCTAGAGTTTACTAAGGGTGATCATTTATTCCTTCGGATATCGCCTGGATTGGTTCACCATAGGATACTGAGGTAGGTCAAGCTGGCGCCTAGGTTAGTAGGACCATTTGAGGTGTTGGAGAGAATCTAGCCAATGGCATACTGATTAGACCTTCCACATAAATTCATCTCTATGCATGATTTTTTTCATGTGTAAAAAATATAAAGGTATCACCCCGACCCATCTCATGTGATTGACGTGTAAGATTTTGATCTCGATATAGATGCATCCTTTAAAGAGCATCTGATACATGTGCTTGGTCGTAGTGAGAAAGTGTTATGGGGAAAACCGTAATGTTATTTCATGTTCTAGGAAAACATGTAAGTGTTCGTGAAGAAACATGGGAATGAGAATTAGACATGATGACTCAATGGACCAATCTTTTTGGCTCAAAATCTTATAGAATTTTTGGAGTGCAGCTCAAGGATGATTTTTTATAAGTATTAGATATTATAAGATCCCATCCATTTATGGAGTCATATCAGACATGTTTTCAGGTATGTTTTGAGGTTTTTAAGTAAATTTGTTTTAGAGTAGTGGCTTGAGGTGTTTTGGGGTGAATTTTTAAGAAAAACAAATGGACATTGGGTTGTGCACAGTTCGTGCATTGTTTGAAAAACTGTGCAACTAAACTGTGCCAACCATGCAAACCTAGAAAGAGAGGTTTGCATGGTTTGTGCACTATTTGAAAAAAAGTGTGACTAAAACATTCTAACCATGCAACCCTGGATAGATAGGGCTTCATGGTTGGTTCATTGTTTTCCCTAATTGTGCGCACCTTCCCCGGAAACTTTTTACGCCAAATTAATTATCCAAATATCCTTTTTGAAACCACCCAAACCCGCCAAGACACCCATATTTCCACCTTGGCTCGGGATTGACAAATTATAAGTGATACCAAATCCTTGCTGAGGGATTAAAGGTGATATAAACATCGTTCTTAGAGATCAAAGGCCCATATTGATGATCCACCCTCTTCCTAGTAAGTGGATATCATCTGGTTGCTTCACATGTTCATTCCTCAATATTCACAGAATATTTTCATGGAAAATATCCACCATTTCTATGGATATAATCCTATGGGTTGAGATATAAATCTACGATTGTGGATGTGGATTTAGATTTTCTAGATCATGATTCCTTGATCTTAATTTTGGTTTTGGGATTTAAATTTGGAGCTTGATCGACGACATTGTGTGACTCAAATTTTGGGGAATTCTATTGGGCTAACATCCATCTGTAAACTGAGGTAGGTGGTCTAAATTGAACTCCCATTGTCGGGGATTTTATATTTGAATGCGATTTTATGAATTTTATAGTATCCATGATGATTTATTTCCTAAATTGGAGTAATTATGAATATTGAAAAGACTGGTGATTGGATTGGTGATTAATTTATATTTCAATTATAGAACAAAATCTGGGGGTTTCCCAAATATATATATTTTGGAGAACGATTATAGGTTGAAAGATTATAATTGAGACATTGAATTGATGATGCTAAGATATTTAATTAGGTTAAAACTAATTATGAAATAATTTTTGGATATGTAAGATAATTAATTCTGAGAATTAATTATGTTCTATGATGTTGATCAAATATATTTAATTTTGAGAATTAAATATGAAAAGTTGAGACATTTTGTGGATAATTAATTGTGGAATAATAATTGTGATGATTTATTGATTAATTGATGAATTAATTAATGGGTTATGTGCATAGTTAATTTTGGAGTTAAATAATGGACTTTTAAATGTTTAACTAATCATTGGATTAGTAATGGAATGATGTGTCTAATTCTTATGAATTAAATAATTATTAAATGGATGATATTTTTTTGTCCTAGACATGGCATTATAGACTGATTATAATTTGGGATTTGGATATGGAATCCCCCCAATAGTTATCCAAGCATAAGATATTAGGTTCTAGGCATTACGACCTACACCAAATGAGATATGAAGTGTTAAGAATGGAAAACTACACAGAATGAGATTTGGGGTGATTTAAATGACATTAAACACCAAATTAATGATAATAATGAGTGATAATTCAAATGTAAACATGAATTGTTTCTGGACCTAATGAGAGGATTAAGGATTAAATGACTATATGATAACTATTTAAATAATTCATTGTATTTATGGCTTCATAAAAATACAAACACTATTTTTTGACTGGACTTGTTTTAGACACTGTTGGAGGTGGCCTACTGAGTTGTACTCACACCCTATTTGGGCTACTTTATTGGCACTAGGGTAGACATTGTTGTTGCCGGACAGGATAAGGGAAAGGCCCTGAGATAGGTTTCTTTATAGAAATAGAGCATTGGATATGGAACTGAACATTTTTTGGGACCTGCATAGGAGTCGTTGTGTCTTTAGTTTTAGTTTCATTGTAAACACATTAAATTCAATTTTTCTTGGAATGTTTTACCTTTCAGTTGAGTATTGTATTTTCATGTTTTTGATATCATATGAAATGGTATTTTTATGGTTATTCATACAATTTTTCACTAGGTTATGATTGTTTTCTTCTGTTGGTGTTTTATTCAGATAAAAGGGGGTACAGTCTACCCAAGACTAACATACTAGACCCTTACAACAATTCAACACCCACAGGTGTATAGGGAGGAATTATTGAGGGCATGTGGACAACCATCCTGGTTTACTATTTAGTATACCTCAGTTCGGGAATTCACTATAGTTTTTATCATTGTGTCTGCAAGTTCATCAGTAGGACCTAAATGAAGAATTGGATAATGTGGTGTGAGATCCCAGTTCCGAACAAATAATCTTGTGGGAGACTCTAGCCCCTAATCAATTTTAAAATATGTTTTGGTTGATCGTTACTCCAATCATTAAAATTATATGGTCTGTCACTTTTTATGAGGTTATCTGATTCGTCCAAACCCTTTGGGTGATTCTTTTCCACCTCCACAACCATATGTTAGAATATCCAAATATCTTGGAGAATTATGATGAAATTAGCCCACAATGTCTCGTAGTTGAGGTAGTCACACTTCCCATGGCTCATCTCCCTGTATCACCCAGCTCTCAATAGGACCTTCCATCAATATGTGTTCAGAGATTTACTATGATCCTAAAAATTATTTGAGTGGTGAACCCACACATTAAAATATTGTCTATGGTTAGTATACAACCATTCACTTTATTCATATCCTATTATTTCTAGGTCTGCCCAGTGACATCAAAGATTCACCTCTGTGCATTATTGTAGTGAACATGGTTACCTCGAGATATTCCTAGATGGGGGGATTGATGCATGGTTTGATATAGATAACCTACCCCTATAGGGAAACCCAACATCTTTTGGAACCACCATGGTGTTTTCACCCACCATAAAACGTATATTCTTGGCCCTAAAGAGCCTTCCGAGTCATTACCCTTAGACCATGACCCCAATAAGGGTAATTGGATAACAAAGACCTATATTCTTAGGACCCTTCTGGTTCAATGTAGAATATAGAGGATGATATCACTACTTTTTCCTTTCTTGAAAATCATTCCCAAATAAAAATCATTATCAATGAGATCCTTGATGAGAAGAATCCATTATACAGTGATCCACGATACAATCCTATCACTCCTCCACTGGGGCAGTAGGGGAAGTCCCAGGCAGCCCTTGTCCAGATGTATCCCTTCAGTCTCGAGAATCCCATGCATTTGATATGGTATAAATCAGATCCCATGACAAGTGACTATAGTATGTATCCCTCAATCTTCTTGGAATTCGTCAGAATACTTCTTGAGAATTCCATGATGTCTTTCCCCACATATATTCTCAGGATTTTTGTCCAACAGTTCCACAATCCACTCTATGTGATAATGAGATATCCTACCATGTGGATGATCCTACGAATGCATTGGTGGTTAGGGATCATCACCTTGATTGTAATATCCCTTAGGAGGACCCAATGGATTCTCTAATCACCTGCCTTGAGCCCCTTGAGACATGGCAGGTGATGATCCCACCTGATGGAAAGCTATATCTATCTTGGGTGGACATCATGCAGACAACCCCAAATTTAGAAATCCAAACATTTCCCCCTTCAACATGATGGTTGACCCACAACATCATCTGGACGAAGTCATATCAAGGTGTGGACCCATATTGGGAACTCCAAAACATAAAAGGGCTTCCATGCTCTGGTGTTTTGTATGAAATTGGAAGAGAATTTGTTCTTCTAGTACAATCGGCTTCATATTGGGGCCATTTATGGTTTGGAAGATCTTTGTAGGTAGTTTCAAAATCAGTTCAACTCCACTACATGATATATATGAATTAATGACCTCCTCATGTGCAATCATCATCTTGATGGGTGGGTTAAAAACATACTTTCAAAGTGTAAGGTCCTCACATACTCACATGACATGAATCTGAAAAAAAAAACAGCTACTAATGATGTGTGTAGTGAATGTTAAGAATGTATTTTTCCACTTTATCATAAATTAATGTTTTACTAGTGTATTTATAGATTTATCTAACAAGGATTGGAACCTAGTGGGATACTTGTATTAGGCTATGTTGGTGTGTTTGTGGCCTCCAGCTCCTACATGAAGAGCCTCCAAGATAGACTCTTCCACCATCGTAGAGAAAGAGGCTCCCATGATAATATATTTTTTACTTATAAAGCATAAAACATAGAAATGTCAAGGGGAACAGCCTCACGTCCAGTCTCAGGCTTAGAATCCCCCAACATAGAATCAGCAGGCACAACTATGCACCACATCGCCGCCACCCAGGAGAGACAATCTGGCTATATCCCCTCATCAGCCTCCAGCCCCTTGACAAGACTATGTTCCTAGTGTTCCCTTTTCTGGTGGGAGACACCATAACTAATCACTTAATGAGGTTCAGGTCCCTGTATATTTTCTTAGTGCCATTAATCATGGGATTTTGAAGCATCCATAATATAGGAGACCCTTGGAAAATGATCTCATTGATCTCCAAATCTACTTCCCCTATCATTGGTTCCTTGGAAGTACCATCAAATAGTGTTATATATTCATGGACAAGGTCCAAGGCCAATATAACAACAATATATTCAGATTGGGACCCTTTCCAACAAAGATGACTTGCATTTTTTTAAAATCCTGATAGAAAAAACAAAGGAAAATTACAGTAAGTATCCAGTCAAGTGTCTCAAAAGTATGGTGATTGTCTTACTCACCGTGTATTTTATCATGACCATTGTATCGTATGTGCCTATTTGAATCAGACCTAGCCTCTTGAAGCTATCATATATCTTCCATATTCCATTTATACATCCACATATCAGCCTTCTACTTCTGAGATGAGCAGTAATTGACTCTACAAGGGAAAGAAAAGTCCCCCTCTAGTGGCTAATCCATGTTGCACCATCGATGACTTTATTCCCCCAGAGATGGGAATCACCAAAAATATAATTAGTATTTAAAGATTCCTTAGATAATGATCATGAGTAAACATATGTTAATACCATCATGTTTTTGGAACCTTACATGTTTCCAAATAATGTAGAGTATCAGTCTGGTTCTACTATTGTTCCCAGTTGATGACATCATCGATGTGACTGTGGCTATGTGAATTATCAGAATGCCCATTCTATTTAATCATTCCAATCCATGAATTCGAATGATACCAGATTTTAGTCTAATCATAGAACCTAGTAGGCATGTTCCTTTTAGTCCATCTTGTTTGAATCACTACAACTAGAATTTTTTCTACTCGACTAGGGAGAGCAGTTGCGACCACATCTTGATCTGTTGTTCACCCATGTGTCTATTCCTCATTCATATGATAGTCAGCAAGTAGTAATTTTACATGGGTCACCTAGTGATTATAGGTCCATCCCCATCCTTAGAATAAATCCACCAGTATGACTAGCAACACTGGTCCAAAATAATGCCAAATAGAAACATCATCATGAAAACAATATTCAAATTACATAGAAATATGACATGCTTAAGAATATTTCTAAAATTAATGAAGATATCTCAATTATAAATGCCCTATACATATCATAATATATGTGTGTTTCCCTTACAGAGGCTTTGAAAAGACCCCTCTAGTTTGAGAAAGAGGTTATGGAAGTACAGGCCTTCCATACTGAGGATGATGAATGGGTAAAATTCTAATACATAATATCATTCTCAATAGAATATGAATGTTATACCATACATGGTCACATATTCTTATGTTATATCATAGGCCAACTCTATTGTTGTATGACCGCCATTGCCTTATCGATATTGGTTCTAAGATAAATCTCATCCTGACCCAGATGCTCTGCATTCTAGGACTAATTGATGTATATCTGAGTACCTCTAACAAGAAAATTTGGGGTCATGATAGGATTGAGAAGAGACTATGTGGAAGAGTCTTCTTGAAGACCTAGTTCTATGGCCTGATTTTTAGCAATGAATTTATGGTTGTCTCATAGGATACCAAATACAATGTGTTGATGGTAGACATTGTCTCCATCTACATACAACAGTTCCCTCCCAATGCACAAATGATGCAAGTACTCCTTCAATGGTAAAGTGTGTTTGATCTATGGTTACATGTCTCTGTTATGAACCTATGAATCCTTCAACTTGGATGCTAATTATTACAATTGAAATCAGAAGCAATTTCAGACCAAAATGATTGAGAACACTGATACTATGGAAATCCCCTGGATGGACTCGAATGATGCTTTCATACTCCTAATTCACTTGTTAGAGGATACAATGAAAGACATGGGATATTTATTCCTCATATCTTATATTAGGGGAAGACATGGTTTTGGGTATAAGAAATGTTGGAATATTACCTTTCACTCATAAAAAAGATATTCTAGAGGGATTATAGATCCTCTTGCCCCTGTGAGGAATCAGGATTTTCTTCCCATGGCTACAATAGTATGCAATACCTATTTGTTTTTCTGGAATAGGCTATGTTGAAAAATAATGAACCACCACCACTAATTTGACATCATCAAGCATGGGACCCTCGGTCTGAGGCCTAATATAATCGGGTCGACAACTATGGTTTCCACAGTTTCAATAGTATAGGAGATTCCTGATGATGATTCCACCACTATTCAATCAATAACCCACATTCCTTGATGGTTAGATAAATTATAAGAATTCCCTCCAACCCATGATCCTATTGTCTTCTATAATGATCATTATTTGGATGATTATTCTCTCTCATTCTAAGAGGGAATCTTTATCACCATCAAGGAGTTGGTACATGTGAATATTGGTTTTGAGAGTGACCCAAGGTTGATGCTGATCTGTGAATCCATGCTAGAAGAGGAACAATAACCATATGTGGACATGGTTAGGAATCACTGTGATATGTTTTAATATAGTTATGAATTAATTTTAGGATAACAAATTTAGGTCACAGTCCATCATTTTGGCCTCCTAGTGAGTCATCTCGGGTTCAATAAGCCTCCTAGGAAAATTATCCTATCTCACGGTGTTATGGGTGAGGCCGAATTTTATAAGATCATCAAAGGAAAAAAATTCAAGGAATTTTAGCACCCCATAAGGTTGGACAACAACATTCGACTCAGGAATAGAATGAACATATTAGATTTTACATCAGCATTTAGGATCTCAACTGCCACAACATGAAGGATGACTTTACTCTTCCAGTGATGGAGCTTATAATTGATTCCAATACTAGATTATACGATATTTCCATCATGGATGGTTATTCCAAGTATAATCAAATCTAATTATACCCTAGTGATGAGTAATCTACCTCCATTAGAGCACCATAGAGTGCCTTCTATTATTAGATAATTCCTTTAGTTTTAATAATGCAAGAACTATATATAAACTCTAAATTCATAACATATTCCAACGAATCCTTGGGATTATAGTGTATTTCTACGTGGAAGCCTTTGGTGGTCATATAACATTAGCTTTAGGAACATATTAGAGATATCGAAAAATTTTATGGCATCCTCTACTCCCTCCATCTAAATATGAACCCTTGGAAATGTTCATTTTTGGTGACCCCAAGAATTTTTATTGGTTTTGTTGTGAGATACAGTGACATCAAGATCGAACCAGAGAAAATCAATTCAATCAACCACATGTCCCCACTGAGGAACATCTAGGATCTTAGAGGCTTTCAATTCCACATAGTCTACAAATAATATTCACTAAGAAAATGTCATGAATGTGTAAGCTCTTTTCCAGACTCTGGATGAAATTCTATATATACCAATGGTATGAAGCATTCCATACTGCTGTTGAAGAGATCAGGTAGCATCTGTTGAAAAATCTAGTCCAGATGCCACATATATCCAAGAATCCTTAAGTTTTCTAGGTGACCACCCTATAATGATCCCTCAGATTCCTTCTCACCTAGAAGAACAACGACGTGAGAGAAGAGTTTGTACAATCTCAGTTTCATCCTCCGCAACATTAAGACCAGATGTTATCCCACTGAGAAAAACTGCATCATGTTGGTTTTTAGAGTGGAAAAGTTGTGACACTACCTACAACATCATGATATATATATGGTTCACCATGTGTATCCCATGAATTACATTATAAACCTCCCTATTTTGACAGTATATCTAGATCAGTGGGCAACGATGCATAAATAGTTTCACATCAATTTCATCCCACGAAAGTCTGTCACTGGTCAATCATTGAATGATTTCATAGACACTCTTCTGATCCCCATATAGTAGTCTCAAGATCATTATTTTTCTAATGAGATCATTATCTCAATGGATCAGGCTATGCCATTTTGGAAGATACACTTCGATTAAACCTCCTAAAGTATGACTCGAAGATGGCTTAATAATCCTTGAGTCAACAGAGTAGAATTGGGTATTGTCTACATCAAACCTACATAGGCTTTTATTCCTATTCATTCATGTTAACAGAGGCCTGAACCAACAGTGAGGTAGAGGATTAGTCTCTCATCACTATTCTTGAGTTGGCTCTCGAGATTTTTGTCCACATCCTGCAAGTGAATGGGGAATCTGAGATATTTATCAAACAAGTTAATGGATAATATATTGTTCGGATGCTCAAGCTCATACCATTTCTCAAATATGCTTAGTATCTGATGGAGAAGTCATTTTCTCATCTAGAGGGGACTCATGTTCCTCAGTTGAAGAATTTTCAAGCTAATAACCTATCTAGTGTATCCTATTATCTCGCATAGCGTAACCATAAAGATATATTCATTCAAGTGTAAAATCAAAGGGACATCACCCTTGTCAGTTTGGACGATGATGACAACAATAAGGGGACTCACCTCACCACTGATGCTTCCACATCGGGTCATCTAGATCCCACAAAAGCTGAAGAACTGCAAATTGGATGAATCCTTTCATTTAGTATCACTATCATATAATACTCCCAATGGAAAGAGACCAACGTGAGAGAATATATTTCCATGTAGTTCAATTCTCCCACAAGAGTGGTCCCAGTATGAAGAAGACTCTCTAAAAAATGGTCTGATGGAATTATCATATATTGTATTCTAGGAGATGAGATTCCCCATGATATGTAGGAGTTCCATGCAAGGAATTGTGGTGCGCATTCAAGTAGGGATGATGCTATTTGAGAAGATTATAAGGTTCAGATACCTCTATTCCACCATGGTCCCTGACTGTATAGTTTTTTTCAAGAGATTCCAGGTATGGAAGAACCATTTCATCATTGTGCATCAACTACTAGATCCCCACTACACTATAAATTACTATTCCACCTTTGTAGTGTGGTGAACATTGTTTTTAGACCATAACCACCAATGAAAGCTCTCTAGTTTATGTTCATTCAGACCTAAATGGATTTCTCTTCCAAGTGGGTACAATATATTCCCTTCAAGGTCTTCAAGGTCCATTCTATTATTGAATTAGTGATCTTTGACATCCTACATTTATATGGATTCTCCCAAGACATTATCACTGACAATGGAACAAACATACACGAATATGATTAGAAGATTTTGTTTTCCAAGAACAGTATCGGGTCTAACCAAACATCTAACTACCATGAACAAGAAAATGGGATGATTGAGAAATTTAACAAGACCCTCTCCAATATTTTGTATAGTATGGTTGTTCCGAACATGGTATGGTGGTTGGACAAGATCTCCAATTATCTATGGACTTATCGGGAAAAAACTAAAAATTCCACCCAAGTGACTTGATAATCAATGGTATATGGAACCGAGGTAGTCCTCCCAATCAAGATTTTGATTTCATCACTCTGTATAGCTATCTATGATCAGAAAACATAAAACCAATTAGAAAATGTTTGTCTGGTAGTACATTAACCTTGGGATGAGAATAGGCTCTGGGCCTTGAATAATATAGTGAGGAATTATAACAAGTTAACCAGAGCAATTAACAAGACCGTTTATCTCTATTCCATCCATCACGACAACACAATTTTTCATCTCCATGTATTGATGATTCATGGAAGGAAACCATAGAAGATAGATCCAAAATGGGAATGTCCTTAAATCATTCACAAAGTCTATCTTAATGGTTCCTACACTATGGTCACTAGGGGTGGAGAGTTGAGTACTCATTCCACTAATTGTATGATCCTAAAAATTTTCATGGCATGATTGAGGTCCTCATCCTGCATGATGATAAACAGAATGCATGGTCCGAGCTCTATAACCTTAAACTAATATCTCATTAATCCAAGAAACATGAAATTAAACTATTATGACTCATCCTACTTGTCTATAAACTACAAAAATAGTAAATTCTCAACTACATTAAACTAATATCTCATTCATCCATGAAACATAACATTACACTATGAATCTCTATCATACATGATGATAAACTACACAAACGGTCTGAGATATGTGACATTAAAATAATATCTCTTTCATCCAGCCAATATAACGATAAAATATTTTCCCTTTCCTACATGATATTAATCATTTAAATTTTCCACATTTTATGATTGTAAACTGTGAAAAAAAATCAGCACCCTGGTTGAATGATGTTAAACTGTAAAATTCCCCCTATGGTCGGAGATATGTGACTATAAACTATGACATCTATCACCCAACATGACATTAAAGTGCATAAAATTGATGGTTCTACGTGAACTTAAATGGAATGTTACATTTTTACTATATGACACTAAACCACTCCATCCTACATGAAATTAAATTGTTCACCGCATCCTTACTGCATGACATTAAACAGTACATAATTCCCAATAAAATTCATTTGACATTAAATTATGTGCGGGTTTTTTCTTGAATATTTTCATTATATTTGAGCCTCCTCCCTCAAGATAATTCAATACGCTGTGAGACTCATTCAAATAATTGTGTACCTTATATGTCCACATATATTTATGGGTTGAGATTTTGAAACATTTTTATTATAACACATGATGCTAAACTACATGGATCTCTAGAACTATATATGGATTTATTCTCATCCTTATGGGATACATATCAATTCTAAGACACATCACATTTTGGCCAGACCACACAAAACATTTCACCTTTGTTTCATCCCCCATACCATTAAACAATGTGGCAGTTCTTCTATGTCCTAGATATATGATGATAAACTGCAAAACACTATAGTGTCTTCACCTAAGAAGACATTTCCCATTGAATTTTTACCTTACCATACCATATTCAAGAACTACATGTTGCTTGATTCCATTCCAGATGGGATATATAGCAACACCCATACATCTTTGTCTTGGGACCAACTATAGAATCAAAAGCTCACCACTTTAACCCCTTAGCATTGATATCTTCTAGAAATGTGTATTGTGGTTTTGAACTCATTGATCCTAATTAATGTTGGGTTTCCTCAAGGAACCTCACTACAAATCTCTAATTTAATTGGTATGAATTATATGACCTTAAAATAAGATTTTTAGTGTCTTAGTTTAGATGAAAATAAACTATATAACAACAATGATATTCTCATTTGCGAGAATATCCCACTCCCCTTTGGGACATGTACTTTTCCATGCCATCTTTATGAACTATGTCTAGATTGATTCCCATCCTTATCGGATACATATTGATTCCCAAACATCATACCCAGGGCCAAGACAGATAATCATAAACCTTTTCCCCCCTTATGTCCTCGGTTTCCTCCTCAGGACTATGTATAGTGATTTTGGACATTCTTGGTCCTCATTCACATCAGGTTATGGTAGTCTCACAATGCATGTTACTTTAAAATAAACACTAATATCTTTCCTCATACCACATGAAGTTAATCTTCTCTGATCTATAGATATATGTGTAGATTTATTCCCATCCTTATGGGATACATAATGATTCCCATAAATCTTTTCCTCTAGCCCAACCGTAGAGTCATAAATTCAACTTTTTTACCTTTTTTGTTTTCCCTCAAAGAATGTGTGTTTTGGTGTAGATCTATTTGGTCCTCTTTCATGTTGGGTTACTTTGGAAAACCACACACATCTATTTAGAAATTTATATGTACTAGTCTTACAAAGATAAACTGCAAGACATTCTCATCCTTACCATATGAAGTTAGACATCATCGATTCATCCCATGAACATGACATTAAACTGGAAACCTATGTACCAAACTCTATGAATTTAAACTAAAAGATTAAGATCTGAGAAAAATGATCCTTCAATTGCTCACAATACCCTACCTAGGAACTCGATTTTTAAGGGATGATCTGATCATTCATGTGGATGTTCCACATTGACATTCTTGAATGTGATGTTGTATGAGACCTCGTGTGTTGGATTCCACAAGGAAATTCCCCCAACCCATTTCCACGCATCATGTGTCCCCTTATCTGGTTCCCCATCATCTTCTATGTCTAAAGGGATCCTTTAATGGCATGGATATTCCACAGTATCTCACCTACCAATTTAGTCCAATTCCTCAGAATACATTGAATGAAATTTTGAGTTAGGATCCTTATCTCAATCATGGATATGGGTCAACCCAAATTTGTCTTTCTCCATTTCATATAACATGGTATGGATGTTTTGTCACTAATAAGGTCAATATTTATACTCCATCATCATGCTACATAATATCGTGAGTTATGGACGAGGATGAATCAATGTGAAATGGGGAAAAAAACATTTCATATAGACCTAAAAACAATTATATAGGCATCAATATGTATCACATATTGATGGGAATCAATCCAAATGTGTTTTTAGAAGCACAATTTCCCTATGCAGTTCTGACCCATACATTGAGAGAGAAGTCATTAGATATTTATTATTTTTTCTTTTTTACTTTTTATATGAGAGGCACTTGGAATACCCATCATAGTCATGCCTCTCAAGAAAATTACAGAAGAAGAAATACGAAATATCTAATGACTTCTCTCTCTATGTATGGGTCAGAACTACATAGGGAAATTGTGCTTCTAAAAACACATGTGGATTGATTCTTATCAATATGTGATACATATTGATGCCTATATCATTGTTTTTGGGTCTATATTAAATTTTATTGCCCCATTTCACATTGATTCATCCTCATCTAAAACTCATGATGTTAAGTAGAATGAGATTCCATAACTACATGCATACTGATTTCTATCCTTATGTGATTCATATTGATTCTTATGAAATTTTTCAATTGGCCTATCCAAAAACTCATTAGAACCTTCAGCCATTTGGCCTCACTCATGGTCCAATATCTTTGACCATAAATGTTATGCAATTCATCTTGCGGAATCAATGTGACACATGATCTCTCTTTTCCCTCATTCACATCGGGTTTCACCACTTTTGTGTCACACATGTACCCTTGAGATGAGTGTTACTCCTTATATTCTAATAAGAATGACTTTTAACTGCATGTAATATTCATCATGAATTCATCTGTGGTGTTCTCAAGACTCCACAACCTCATTCACTTTGGTTTTATCATAACTATTCACCGCACAAACCCACTCGAGATTCTATTGCTCAAAGTCCCAGATCTATTAAATTAAACTAGACACTCAATCCCAAGCACCATGAATTTAAACTATGAACACTCTACTTCTGGGATATGTCTCATGGTATTGACATTTTGGTTCCTCATTAACACCACACTATATGAACTTAAACAAAAAATACATCATCATCTATGTATGATGACAATATTAGACCATACACAGAGTATGTTAAGGATTAACCATGATAATTATGGGATTCTTCATCTTCCATCCCATAGATACTTTTCTCTATAATTATTTGTTTTCTACAATGTTGTGTTTTCAAGATCTATACGATTCATTTACCATCATCACTATGTTATTTTCCCCTAACCATGTCACTTTTGATTCCTTCCTATCTATTCCCTAATACTTGTATGTTGTGTAATCCTCTTCGTAGAACCTAAGATATGTGAAATGTCTCATTAATATCGTGTTAAACTATGAGGAATCTCTTGATCACATAATGTTAAGTGTTCTATATATAAACCCCATCACACATTGTTAAACTGCTTATTTTTTTTTTCATCTCATACATATCATAAAACAATAGGGAATCCTATGCATTTTTTGAAGAGGAATTTTATGGGATATAGGCTTGATCTTTATCCAGATGGAGGCACCTAAACCAATATACTCTCAATCGCATTTGTATAATTTCCATAGTGTTCGAATTAATTCAACCATCTTTTCACTCCAATCCACACTTTGTGTGAACCTTATTTGGACCATCATTATATTACTTTCTTGAAGGACCCCACTACCGGGTTTTCTATGCCTCGTTTCCTCACACACAACCCTGGGAAAACACCTTGAAAGATAGTGGATAACATTTGCAGTTTATTCTTGTGTGTTGGATAAAGCTAGTGGTCAGCCCTTGTTAATTTTTCCGCATTTCAGGATGAGGTTATGGATAATATTTCTTGAATATGGTCAGATGTTATCTCATAGAAACATTACATCCTATAAATGATTCTTATTTTTTGGAATTATGATTCAACCTTATCATTTCCCCATTGTTTAGATTGATTCCAACACCCTTGGAGTTATCCCTCTTATATACTGGGGAATAATAGAAAAGGTAAGTTGGTTATTCCTGGAGCCCTATTCACTAGAAATAGCCTTTCTTGGTCTGAATACTCTGGGAGGTAAGTCAATAATAATATACCATATGTATTCGATGATTAATTGCATCTTTCATACAATGTAAAGTGTTATGGTTTCTTACCTGGTTTCTTATAGTGGACATGAACCATTAGAGATTATGAATTGATCATTAGTTTCATTATATATATGATCAAAATGTAGTAATTCAAGAAAACATAAATGTGTCTCTGCACAAATTTAATTATGGGAAAGAAGACAAATAAACACATCTAACCAAAACATAGCCATTATGGATTGGCCTATTTAAGGTCGTCCATCAGCTCCAACACCCTCTGGCGTATGGAATGTCCTGCCATCACTATTAAATCATCCTTATTTAATTAGTGTCTTCAGAATGAATCTCGTTCTCCCTAAAAAAATTCCAGTCCCATTCGACCTGGAGGTCATCCACCTGGCATGATGCTTGTTTTATTTTCTCCTATATTCCCACTACTTGGGCCCTTTGATTGTCAATGATCCTTGATTTAGGGGATATAAAAGAGAGACGATTTCTAGAGTATTCTTCTATGCATTTTATCTCTTTTTTAGACTCTTTAATCATCTGAGTACTAACTGAATTCTCCTGCTTCCATGTGATGTCAAGATAGTGACAACTCTCCCTTATCGTTTCGGTAAGGAAGTCCCAAATCATCCTCTAAAAACCTTTCACATCTATCCCTCCAGCATAATAATTTCACAACCAATGGTGTATTGATATCATCCTAGTTATCCAATAATGATATTGGGTTTTATCGATGCAACCTTTGATCAATTTCCATGCTCGAAACCTTGTACCCCAGCTATCCTCAATTAAATCAGAATCAAACTCATCCAAATACTCTCGATCAACATGCTCATACTCTGGAAATGCATATAATGTTTCAATAGTCAAATACTTTCATAAAAACATATCATATGGTTTGGTTTCTATATAATGAAGCTTATATTCAGCACATGATACCACATCAATGAGATAGTCCCTACTAGAACTAGGTGTTACCCCTGCAGTTTCCCCACCATAAGTTGAGGTCTGGTTAGACCAAGCTTCCAGATCGACATGGATGATCACCCCTACGAGGAAAAGGATCTCAAATACTTCCATCGTATCCAAATGTAGAGTGAATGATAAATCCAAAAATACTCAGATAAAAAATATCAGATAACCTAATCAAGTAACAACATGTGAATCTATATAATGTGAAAGACTTAGAAAAACCATGTGGTGGTGTATCATGATCTTCGGTCATCATTGTAATAAATCTAAAACATGCCCCCCATATATGATTGAGGGCTCTAAATATTCTGTTGAGGCCACTCTTTCCCCCTCAGTACTATTGGGGCCTACATCCATTATCCCCTAGAACACATGTTCTGGGACATTATCCTCCACCACTTCCACCACACCTATATCCCCATTATAAGGGTCCTTTTTTGCATCATTTTTCTATACAGTACAAATTTCAGTCAAAAAATCATAAATGATGAAAAAGACTGATTTTAGGAGAAGGTGAGTGAACACTAACTTCGAGGGTTTCAGAAAAACCCTACACGGAGTCTCCTAATGATACTTTCTCACCTTTCCCTAATGATTCCCCCCTTGAGAATACTACATTGGTATCCATTGTAAAGACATCCCTATAAACTTTTTCTCCCTAGGATCCATCAAATTTCTCCAAAAAAAGAGAATATTCTTCAAGTTTAGCCACCAATATTGTAACACCCCAATTTTTATGAGATATATTCATTTTAATTTCTTTGATGTCTCTTATTTTACAATACACCTATATTAGATTTTAAAATACACAACATCGTATTAGCTTACAGTATAGGAAACACTATTCATGGCTCCTGTTACACATAATTTAAAGATAGTTTTATATAAATTATTCTACGCAACATTAAGTATAGATTTTGTTTAATGTATAAATGAAATAAGTTTTTATTATATTATATGAAATTCCAAAGGGAGCTTCCACTACACGTAGCCCTGAATTGTCTTGCCTTATACACAATCGCGACCTTCCTCAATAGCGTGTGTAGTACGCAATACCGTGTTTCTCTAAACAATGATATATTGTTATAATATTATAATGAACTAGCCATTATGAATATCATTAAGTAAATTTTGAATTTTATAACATTATTATTAATCTTACAAATTTTCTAGAACATTTTATGAGAACGAAATAAATTTTTCAGGTAAAATAAGTATTTTAAAAAAAATTCAGGTTTGCCACCTATTGATGGCGCACCCACTTTAAATCAAGTTTTTTACATGAATATATGTTTAATTTGAAAAAATAAAATTATTCATTGGAATCAAGATATAATAATTTACTTTGGATATATTTTTCATATTATTATGATAACTTTCATATTTTAATGAATAGTAAAAACACGCTATATTTTAATTAAAAAACACTTTTTTCATCGTAATGATTTATATGGTTAAATTATAATATATAATGGTTTTTAAGTATAAATGGAATATAATTTTACCATTTAATATAATTTATGTCTTTAACATTAATTTTACATTGAATTCATTGGTAAAATCATTTCAATATTTTGCGATGTTTTCACTTTTAAAACTCATTTTCTTAACAATGTGATTTTTTTTAAATTAATTTATGCAACTTATGTGATTTTAATTTGGAATAATGGATTCCATATTTGGAATTAGTAGGTATAAATTATGTTAATAGGCTACTTTTTATTTTTGGGCACTATGAATAGTAACTACGGTAAATTTTATTTTCCATAGTTAAAGGTAAATCAGGTAATTAAGGGTAAATATAATATTATAAAATTACCCTAACACTTGTATTAATATAATTGGATTATTATATTTCGTCCTAAGTCATATTTGGGTCTAAATGGAATCCATTGGAACCTACTTGGATGTGATTAAGACTTTCAATTTATTTTATTTTAAAGAAAGTGAATTATGTCTCACTCAAACATTAATAATTTAAGTATTTTTAATATAAGGTTATACATAATATAAATTCTATTATAATAAATAATTTGAAAGCTAAAATGTTTTTCATTGTTATGGAAATTTATTTTAAATTTTTATGTGATATTTAATTACTTTAATAGCTTATACATTAATGATGCATAAATTATTTACTTCGTAAAAAATCAATAATATTATTTTTATTAAAGTAATAATACACATAAAAAGACAAAAACACTTGACAAAATCATATTGGTCGAGTATATATATACCATAATCCTTAAATGGAATAATTTGGGACCCTTTGGATCTGTATAAAATATATTATTACATTTACATTATTTTATTTTTAATAATGTCAAAGTTGTCACCTTCATAACATAATAAATATAAAAATTTAAATGTTGTGATTTTAAGATGGAAAATTCGATTTAAAGTATTATTATGAAAGTTAATAGAATTATATTTATCATAGGATTTTGTTTCTTATTTTATGAAACATATAATTATATTAAATAATTATACAAAAATGTTATAGAAATTAGTTTATTAATAGAAATATCAAATAAATGGTTTTAAAAATATTAAAATAAATACTATATTTACTATTTAATGTTCTACACAAATTTTATAGATTAATATGAACTGTTATAAAAATATAAAATAATTTGGATCGAATATATCATCTCTATAGATTATATTTAAATTCATATAATTGAAAAGTTTCAAAATTGACATTATTGATATTTTATAAAAATAACATATTAATAAACTGTTTAAAAATCAAAAAAAAATATTTAATAATTTAAAATTTAAAATTATATTATCTAAAAATTATTATTTTATCTTATAATCGAAAATTCACAACACATAAGTAAGTATTTATAACAATTTAAAAATTCAAATTTTATTAACACAAATAAATTTAAATAGATTAAATAAAGATAAATTAAATTGATAAGGTTTAAAATAAATTCCAAACATGTCTAAATTTTATTTCTTGATGATATTAAAACCCTATCTCATCTCATATTATAATTTGAGTCATTTTGGATGTTTTTAATTGGGGTTTTAATTTATTCTATATTAATATTTCTTCTGTTTCTCAAGGTTCCCCTCTCCTCCCTTATAAAAGGGTACCTCCTCCCTCTCCTCCTCACACAACATTGAACATTCAATCTCGAAACAACCCTACCCATTTACCTTTTAAACTTCCCTAGAAGAATTCTAGAGGTCTTGGTATTATTCAATTCCCATCTTTAGTTCCATAATAGGAGGTTTAGAAGAGGCACTTCGAAGGAGATGTAATATCCTTTACTTATTCATTCAAATTCATTTCATCTTCTACATCCTCTTATTTTGATGTTTAATACTAAATTAATAAAATCAGTATCACATATATAATTATATATTATTATAAATTTGAAACAAACCTATTTCACCTTTTATCCATCCTACGGATAACGAAATCACCGCGCGTGCATACGTACAAAATACCGTTTCCACATAGTGGTGTAATCTGATTTCCCACCACCTCCTTACTTGGATGGTTATAATGGAGTAAAGAATAACTATATATAGTTATTATAACATCATACTGATTCTGAGATATTATATCATCCACTCCAATTTCATTCAATAATTATGGGAACGATATCATCACTCTTGCATACGTGCAGATTACCGTCTCTACGACGTGATGAGATTCATTCTTCATATTAACCATTCAAAAATGATTATAAAGTATATATAATAAATTATAATGATATATATGATATAATAATTCTACTGGATTTATGTATATATATATATATATCATCTACTAAATTCCATTCAAGTCAATAAAGAAAGTAAAACAACGTCCATGCGTACGTACAACCTACCGTCTCCATGAACGGTGTGTTTCATTTCATTTATCTATTTATTATATATATATACTGAATATATATGATATATAAATCATGTTTTACATTATATAAGTAAGTAAATAATGATATAAGTAATAATAATATCAAAAACAACACGTCCAAACATGTACGATAAATGAAACAATTTTACCCAAAATGCTGCTTTATCGTTGAATTGACAAAAGAACGGTTAATATAAAGTCATAAGTGAATCATATATGGTATCATCAATATTATTATGGTTATGTTACATGTTATTAATATGTTTAAACCCACTATATAAGAGTTTCAGACATGTACAGAAGAAATTGGACCTAAGGTAGGGGATATTTTTTGCAAATCTAATTTTTATCGGAGATTTCTTATACGTAAGTATTTACTGGGGTTATATTTGTCATCCATTTCCATAAAAATGTTTTCAAAAAAGTGTTCAATATTATTACATGTATTTTTAAAGTCATTTTTACCCTTCTTTGATTTTCACAATGTGTTATGGAAGGAATCATTCTTTTTTTACCATACAAGGAACTTTTTGAATTTTCCGGAAAAAGTACGAGGAGAATTTTTTTTAACTTATACAGCATGAACGAATTTTTACAGTTTTATAATGACTTATTTTCATAAAGATTAATCTATAATATTTCATTAATATTTTCAAAAAAATCATTTTCTTTTCAAATTTCAGGGAATTTTGTGAAAAGAAAATGATTTTTAAGAAGAAAGGATATTTTTCTCAAGAATTCATTTTAAGTGTTTTATCAAAACCATTTTCCATCTAAGATGAAATTATTTCATATTTTTATTTGTCAAGAATAATTTCTCTATCATTTATATGGTTTCACTTATCTTATGATGAAATTATATCCATTTGTTTTATATGGATAATGTTATGAAGGGATGTTGTTTATGAAACCCATTTTATTCTTTGGATTATGATGAATGATTCATGTTTATGTTGTGGAACACGTAAGAATGATTTAATTATGAGATGAATGGGACCTATATCTACCTTCAATGCATTGGGTAAAGATTTATATCTCATGAGATATACATGGCTGGAACGACAAGTTAATCCGGTTCAGGGATACATGATTGCATCGAGGAGTGAACTCGATTTAGAAAGTGGCTTTGTCCACTATGATGGTCTTGGCAGCAATGCCTTGGCTACTATTGAAATCATATCATGTGATTAATGGTTTTCCAAAATTACTTTTTTTATTCCCATACTATTTTATCATGGTTAATTTTCCCTTTTGATCTATGCCTTATGCACAACCAAGATTTATGTCATTACTCAGGATTTTGAGGTTTTATCTTCATGTTCTTACGTTCAAATGTATAGGGATTGTTTTATGTCTCCATGTTTACCCTTACTGAGCTTTTGAGATCACCCTTTTTATTTTTTTCATTTCCTGTGGATATAAATAAAGGTTTTAGTTAAGAAAACCAATGGGGAATATCTTTATGGGAGATGTTGAAGATATTTCACCATGATTAGAAGATTATGTTCCGAGTTTCAAAAGACACTAAACTAATACGGTCTTTGGGAGTCTATTTTTTCATATATTAAGTATTACGAAAAAGTATTGTAATGTATATGTATGTGAAGATATTGGTATCTAAATTAGGTATCAGAGAAAAGGTGGTAGGAATGAATCCAATCCTTGGAAAGTCTCACATGTGAGCGTTGGACGAAGCATGGCTCTCTACCAAAGGGGTTCGTGAGGAAATGGTTGACACTGGGGATGGTGGTGTGTCCCGGCCAGGGGGTGTAGCCACCCATGGAGTGCTCTAATTGGTATCAATTATAGTCCCCTCGAAATAATTCCAGACCACTATAGTTGGTATCATAGTGAAGGTTTAGTTAACCTTTGGAAACTCGGATGCAAAAACTTTAGTGAAATCCCTAGAGATATTTATAAGGTATGTCTTGGGATGTCTCTATGGTCAAGATTACATATAGTTTATAGTCCTATAATTACGGCAACGATCACTGAATTAAACCAAAGATGTTATATATTGAAGGTACTCCCCCTTTATTATGTTTTTTTTCCTAGCATGATGTTTTCCTCTCACAATATTATTTTTGGGTTTTAGAAAATGGTTGGAAAGAGGAATATTAATGTTAATAGAGAATATGATAGACAATGGAATGATATTATTCTTGAGAATTTAAATGAAATTTGATTTGGAAGGTGAAACATCGTTATTATTCCTAATCAAAAATATATAATATGATCAATTATATCAACTTTGGTATGTTTCTTGACTCGGCTAATAAGAGAAAGATGGAGTTTTATGATGATTATAGAGGAAAGAAAGTTCAACTTACCTCATGTAAATCATATAGGAATAGGTATCAAGTAGAATGTTTCAATAGAACTGGAAGATGATTTGGGTGTAAAAAAGAAGGACACAAAGCCAGTAAGTGCAAAGGAAAAGGTTCAATTAGCACCACAGACAGGGATAATGGTATTGCTACAACATCAACAAAAATTAAATTTTTTAAATTTGGAATGTATGGGAATTATGAAATCCAATTCCCTAATGGAAAATCTCTTGATGAGAATCATCATGGTCATATGAGTCATATTTATGATGATGATGATGAAGAAACTACAAATGATATATGAGATGAAAGAAGTGATGGGAATAAAATGATGAACCTTGGTCAATGGTATAAGAAGTTAGTGTAATGCTTTAATGTTTACCAATAGTTATGCTAATGGTTCTATGGAATAAGGAAACATTTAATTATTGTAACACTATTATTTTTCCTAAAGTATTTGAAATTATATGTTGAATGGTACTGCTAACCAAGAATGGTTATTCAGATATTTTGGAAAGAAGTTGATATGCACATAATTAATGGATAAAGAGAAAATAATATTTTGGATATTATTAATGATCTCATGGATGATATAAGGACAATGTGGTATCATGGTTTGAGTATATAGAAATTTTGGGATTTTGGTATGTACAAAGATTTATCTTTTGACAGCATTGACATTATCACTAAGGTTCAATGGGTATTCATTATTCAAGAGAATACATGATTAAGGAATTAAAATGTTTGTAATGTTACCAACAAGACATATCTTATGATATATGGGAGATAAATGATGGTATTCACATGTTTGGTAGAAGACATTTCTAGTAGTCGTTTTCTGCATATGATGAGATTGGATAGAAGTATTTCCGATAAGCTTAATGGTTGGAATGCATTAAGTTAGACATCAGATAGTATTGTTTAAGGCTAGAAATTTTTTATATTATTTCTGGAATGTAATAATAGTATAGTTTTAGAAAAAAGACAACCCGTAATATGGGCGAAAAACCATCGTGTCAGACAAAGATGTGGGAATCAAACCCACAACCGATGTGAGAAAGGCCTTTATCGCATACCACTGACCTACAAGAAGTCCCTGGTTAGTAGAAATTAGTTTTATTTAATTAAGTTGTATGATAGTTGAAGTATAAGTCCATTTTTGGAATCAAATTTGGCTAATCTCTCTATAAGATAGACTTATGTATATAACTTTTTCTAACCTTATGTTTGAGACAGATCGAATGAACTATCATTCTATCACACGATCTGCTAACACTTCACTAAAAAAATTAAACTTCATTTCTTTAAGAGATGAAGTGGAAATTGTTCAAGGTACAAAAAATAGTGAGATTGTACCAAAAAAAGTACGTATTTATTTTAATTCTTCAACATTAGGGAAATGATCTAGAAAACCAATAACATTATCCGTGTACCATAATATTCGATGAATCATATGGTACCTTAGATCATCACAAATTTATGGCTTTGTGATTGTTGGATTTTTCATATCCATGTCCCCCACCACTCTTCATCTGAAGTTGATGGTTACATTTCTCTTTCTTATCCATATTTTCACCTATGTTATCCTGTGTAGAAACCCAGGGATGTGTTAGTTAGGGTAATCGTTATGTTTCTCACTTCATTTTTTAATATTAAGTTTTTGTATTCCTTTTTATGATGTGGGTTTTTATGAATGAAACTTTCAAGTAATAAACGAATTATAACCCCAACGAATTTTGAGGGTGAAATTCATTTTAAGGGGGGTAGAATATAACACCCTGATATTTTATGAGATATATTTTTTAAATTTATTTCATATCTTCTATTGTGCACTACCCCAAGATTATCTTTTACTATACGCAACACCGTATTAGCTTGCAGTATATACAACACTATTCTTGGCTCGTGTTACACACAATTTTAGGTTCATTTTGTAGAAATTATTCTACACTACATTAATTATAGATTTTGTTTAATATATAATTGAAATAAGTTTTGATTATGTTATATGCAACAAAAAAAATGATCTTCCACTACACGAAGCCTTGACGTAGCTTGCATTACACACAATCACGACCTTCCTCAATAGCGTGTGTAGTACGCAATACCAGGTTTCGCTAAACAACGATATATTGTTATAGTATTATTATAAACATGCCTTTATGAATAGTATTAACTACATATTGAATTTTATAACATTATTATTCATATTTCAAAATTTTTAGAACATCTTATGAGAAAAAAATAAATTTTTCGGGTAAAATAAGTATTTTCTAAAAAATTATAGTTTTGCCGCCTTTTGATGGTGCACCCTTTTTAAATCTTGTTTTTGACATGTTTATAAGTTCAATTTTACAAAATAAAATTATTCTCAAGAATCAAGATATAAAATTTTACTTTGGATATATTTTTCATATTATTCTGATGACTTTCATATTTTAATAAATAGTAAAAACACGCTATATTTTAATTAAAAAAAACATTTTTCATCGTAATAATTTATATGGTTAAATTATAATATTTAATGGTTTTAAATTATAAATAAAATATATTTTTACCATTTAATATAATTTATGTCATTAGCATTTATTTTACGTTAAATTCATAGGTTAAATCATTTTAATCTTTTGCAATGCTTTTACTTTTAAAACTCATTTTCATAACAATGAGATTAATTTTAAATTAATTTCTACAACATCTATGATTTTAATTTTAGAAAATTTATTTGATATTTAGAATCAGTAGGTAAAAATTATGTTAATAGGCTATTTTTTATTTTTGGGCACAATGAATAGTAACTACGGTAAATTTTATTTACAATAGTTAAAGGTAAATCGGGTAATTAAGGGTAAATATGACATTATAAAATTACCCTAACACCTGTCTTAATAAAATTGGATGATTTTATTTAGTCCTAAGTCATATTTTGGTCCGAATGGAATCTATTGGAACCCACTTGGATGTGATTAAGACATTTAATTTATTTTATTTTAAAGAAAGTGAATTATGTATTACTCAAACTTTAATAATTAAAGTATTTTTAATATAAGGTCATATAGAATATAAATTATATTATAAATACTTATTTGAAATATAAAATGCTTCTCTTTGTTATCGTATTTTATTGATAATTTTTAAGTGATATTTAATTACATTAATAGCTTATACATTAATGATGCAGAAATAATTTACTCAGTGGAAAATCAATAATATAGTTTTTATTAAAGTAATAATACCCATCAAAAGTCCCCAACACATGACCAAAACCTATTGTTCAAGTATATCTATACCATAATAATACAAGGGTAGAATTTGAGACTATTTGGAGCCGTATAAAAGATATTATGACATTTATATTATTTTATTTTTAATAATGTCAAAGTTTTCAACTTCATAACATAATAAATATAAAAATTTCAATGATGTGATTATAAAATGTTAAATTTGAGTAAAAGTATTATTATGATTGGTAGTATATTTATCTTTATCATAGGATTTTTTTTAATTTTTATGCAACAACTAAGTATATTATATAATTATACAAAAATGTTATAGTAATTATTTTATTATGAGAAATATCAAATAATTTGTTTTAAAAATATTAAAATAAATATCATATGAACTATTTAATGAGTTCCACTAATATTATAGATTCATATGACATGTTATAAATCTATTAAATATTTTTGATCGAATATATCTTCTATATGGATTTTAGTTAAATTCATATAATTGAATTGTGTGAAAATTGACACTATTGATATTTTATAAAAATAAAATATTATTAAACTTTTTAAAAATCAATTTTTAAAAAAAATTAAAAAAAAATATATGCTATAAAATATAATAATTTATCTAATAATTGAAAATTCATATCACATAAGTACGTATTTATAACAATTTAAACCTTAGAATTTTATTTCCACAAATAAATTCAAATAGATTAAATAAGGATAAATCAAATTCATATGGTTTAAAATAAATTCCAAACATTTTTAAATTTTATTGGTTGATGATATTACAACCCTATATCACTCATATTAGAATGTGAGTCATTTTGGATGTTTTTATGTGGGTTTGAATTTATTATAAATTAATATTTCTTATGTTTCAAAAGGTGACCCTCTCCTCCCATATAAAAGGGAACCTCCTACCTCTCCTCCTCACACCACATTGAGCCTTCAAGCTCAGCCATCCCCTGATCATTTATTTTTTCTACTTCCCTAGAAACATACTAGAGGTATTGGTCTTATTCAAATACCAACTTTGGTGTCCAAAGAGGAGGATTAGAAAAGGCTAGTCGAAGTAGAGGTAATATCCATTACTGATTCGTTCAAATTCATTTCTTCTTCTACTTCCTCTTATTTTGTTTTTTCATAATAAAGTAATAAAATCAGTATCACTCATATAATGATATAATATTATAAATATGAAACAAACCTATTTCACGATCTATCCATCCTATGGAAAACGAAATCACCGCGCGTGCAAACGTACGGAATACCGTCTCCACGCCGTGGTGTAATATAATTTTCCACCAAGAACTTACTTGGATGGGTATAATGTTGTAATGAATAAAAATATATGGTTATTATAATATCATACTGATTCTGAGATTTTATATCATACACTCCAATTTCATTCAATAATTATGGGAACGATATCATCGCTCGTGCGTACGTACGGATTACCGTATCCACGATGCGATGAGATTCATTCTCCATATTAACCATTCAAGAATGATTATAAAGTCTATATAATAAATAATAATTATATATATGACATAATAATGATACTATATTTATGTTTATATATATTCCATTTACTTACTTCCATTCAAGTCAATAAAGAAAGGTAAACAGCCTTCCTGCATACGTACGGCCTACCGTCTCCATGAACGGTGTGTTTCATTTTATCTATCTATCTATTATATATATACTGAATATATATGATATATAAATCATGTTTTAAATTCTCAAAGTAATTAAATCATGATATAATTAATAATAATATCAAGAACAACATGTCCAAACACATGCTTTAATGAAACAATTTTACCTAAAATGCTTCTTTAAAATGGAATTGACAAACGAATGGGTAATATAAAGTCATAAGTGAATCATATATGATATCATAAATATTATTATGGTTATGTTAAAAGTTAATAATATTTTGAACCCACTATATAGGATTTGTAGACACGTACCAAAGAAATTATACCTAAGGTAAGGGATAATTTTTGCAAATCTCATTTTCATCTGAGATTGCTTATACATAAGTATTTACTGGGGTTATATTTTCCATCCATGGCCATAAAAATGTTTTTCATAAAGTTTTTAATATTATTCCATGTATTTATAAAGTCATTTTTACCCCTCTTTGATTTTTAGAATGTTTTATGGAAGAAATAATTCTTTTGTTTACCATATGAGGAACTTTGTTACTTTTCCGACAAAAGTACGAGGAGATTGTTTTTTTAACTTGTACAGCATGAACAGATTTTTACAGTTTTATAACGCCTTATTTTCATGAAGATTACTCTATAATATTTCATGAATATTTTAAAAAAATCCTTTTCTTTTACAATTTCATGGAATTTTTTGAAAAGAAAATGATTTTGAAGAAGAAAAGATATTTTCTTCAAGAATCCATTTCAAGTGTTTTATCAAAACCATTTTCCATCTAAGATGATATTATTTTATATGTGTATGTTTAATGTATAATTTCAATATGATTTACATGGTTTCACTATTCTTATGATGAAATGATATCCATTTTTTATATGGATTATGTTATGATGTGATGATTTTTATGAAATCCATTTTATTCTTTGGGTTGTGATGAATGATTTATGTTTATGTTGTGGCACACATAAGAATGATTTCATTATGAGATGGGTGTGACCTATATCTCCCTCCAATTCATTGGGTAAAAATTTATATCTCATGAGATAGATATTGCTAGATCGACAAGTTTATCTGATTCAGTGATACAGGACTGGAATGTGGAGTGAACTCGATTCAGTAAAGGACTTTGTGCACTATGATGGTCTTTGCAGTAATGACGTGGCTACTATAGAAAGCATATCATGTGCTTAATGGTTTGTAAAAATTACATGTTTTATTCCAATGATATTTTATTATGGTTAATGTTCCCTTTTGATCAATGCCTTATGCACTGCTAAGTTTTATGTCATTACTCATGATTTTTATGTTTTATGATCATGTTCTTTCATTCAAATGTTTAGGGATTGTTTTATGCTCTCCATGTTTACCTTTACTGAGCATTTGATCTCACTGTTTTTATGTTTTCTTTTCCCCGAGATATAATGAAAGGTTTTAGGTAAGAAAACGGAGTGGAAGATCATTATGGGAGATGTTGAAAATCTTTCACAATGATTAGAAGATTATGTTCCGAGTTCCCAAAGACACTAAACCAATACGGTCTTTAGGCATCTGTTTTTTCATGTATTAAGTATTCCAAAAAAGTATTGTATTGTCTATGTACATTAAGCTATGGGTCTCTAGAAATATCATCAGGGAATAGTCATATCTAGTAGAACCTGAACTCGATTTGTCATTGGATGATCAGCCCCTTGAGAATACACAAGTTCCTTCAATTTCACCACAAATTTATCCCCCTCAACCTGGGACGTATTCTGACCCAATTTGGAAGAACCGGTCCCTTCCATTTGCATCTCATACATGTTCAACTTATCCTACATGTCATTTTTTTGGTAAATTGTCTCTAGGTATTCCAGGACATCCAATATTCATGAAAGATAGTGTCTTGAAGAATCGATACATGTCACAATTGTTTCCTATTATCATGAGGTGACATCCTCTATAAATCCATTGATATATCCCCTTCCTCTTGGGACTACTCATCTGGGAGTATTGGATATGGTACTACTTTTCCTTCTTCATCATCTCTTCTTGGAACCAATCTATGGATCACCAACCATGTTATTCTATCCTCATATCCATGGTGTGTATACACCTTACTCTAATGAATCTCTCATGGAACTACCTTGCATCAACCACAAGAAGTCGATCCATCATTGGACCGGATTGATGGTTGATCTAGTATTTTTCCGAGATAGGCGGCTTCCTAGATATGTTTATACTGATGAACTAATATGAATGCAGTAGTAGGTAGGGGAATCTCGATCCTAATCTTTACATCCTCATGTGTAAACATCATCCAAAGAGACCTCATCACAAATGGATGATCCTCATGGTGTACTCCCAATTATACCTTTGGAGTTAGCTAATGAAAATATCAAAAATGCCCCATGAAACAGTGCATAGCTTGTGGCGCATTGATTGAATCATTATCCTCCCACACTACCATCACTTCACCTTGATAGGACATGAGATAAAACCACTTCTACATGGTCCCCATACCAACATCGGTGAATTATCCCTTTGGTAGAGGAAATAAAGGAAATATGAATAGGTCTTATCACCCTATCTTGCTTAGCACTTCCACAAGACGAAGATTAACTAGAAAACTCCGCGCGATGTTTTAAATTTCCGGTCAGAATCCTATATCTATAAGGAAATATCCTTAAACATTTCATAATCATTATTTAAGTAAATAATTCATATTTAGGATCTTTTTAAGTTTATTATTTTACAAAATTTGTTAATAACTAATACATAACAACTCAAATTTATAAAAATTGGATACATCTAAAATAGTATCCATTTCATCCACAATATAAAATATTTAAAAATATATATATGATTTCTTATCTAGAAAAAAAATTATTCATGCTTTATTTTTTACCTTACCCATCCGTATTCCTTGTATAAAACATCTCAAAAGCTTTATATGAGGATAAAATCCCAGTATGAGATGTAAAATAAGGAAAGAGAAGAATTATTTCATGAATAATTATAAACAAATAAAATCATACTTTTCACCCTTAAAATAAAATATTTTTATTATATTTCAAGAAATCATAATAATTATGAAAAACTCATGGAAATAAGAAATCATAAAGGTAACTTATGGCATCCATATCATTCTTATATTATAGCATTCACCACTACAGAGGTATAAATCTTCATGGTTATATTTGGAATACCCATCAAATTACATTCCCTAAATATCATAAGATAATACTTACCATTTAACTCTATCACATTACCTAATTAATTGGAGATTTATAATAGGCTCACCTATCCTCGTTATACAATTTAACCACCTTCTTACATAAACAATTCCCTTGAACAATAACATATTCATAACACATAAAACAATCATTAATGAAAATTAACATTTCTAAATTACTGTTAAAAGAGATAATTTCCAGATATTGACATAAAAATCCTTTATTAAAACTATTTTAAATAATAAAATACATTAAAAGTGGTATATGGTAATTATATTTCTCTTTAAAACATTACAAATTGTAGATGAATCCATATATTAAATAATGATTGTAGTGGTATAAAAAGTCATTGTCACTACTTACATTAAAAAAAACATTCTTTTTGTTGTTTGGTAAAATGGTTAATATAAAATTATTCCATTTGAAAACCATTGAATAAAATTAAAAGTAAATGGGTTGATTATACACTGTATATAAATTGGTTGTGTATATTATCAAAATATTCCTCAATGAATGGAGATCAAGATGAAGTCCCTTACCTTTAGTCTGAATCGTCACATACAATAAGTATATTCATAAATAATAAAAATAGGTTAATTTATACTTGATTTAGAACCATTTTCTGGATTATTATTTTTCATATTACTTATTACCATGTTATAAAAATTAAATAATTATTTTAGTTCGTATCATCTGTTTTGTCGACATTCTGTAATTCATTTAAAAAATGAACATAGTTTTGATGTCAATAGTCTATGTTGTCATAATTACATCATATATAGAAGAGTGTTATTGAAATAATTATCACATTTATACATTAATCAATCTTTTTAAACCACACCATTAATTTTGGTTATGAAAAATGAACAATCTTATATTCACAGAGACAGTAGGTCGTATGTGCACATGAGTAAAGTTTTCATTTTTCATTGATTATTATGGAAAAAATATAATTATTATTTAATCATTAAAGAATTATGGTAATATTATTAAAATAATAATAATCATTTAAATATACTTAATTATACTATACATGTGATGTAGTGAATAAACATGATTCACGTCGCTTCATGGAGGTGATAGTTCACACGTACGCACGAACGACTTTATTGTTTTTAAATGCATGGAAGATAAAATCATAATCAAAATATTATTATTTTGAAATGATAAATACATCATGAACACCACAAATGAATATTAATTACATCATTATTACCAATATTGATAGAAGATAATGGAAAACAAACTAAATACGTTTATGGAGGTGATAATTCACATGTTTGGAAGAATAATTCATTGCATTACCATTTGATTATAGTAGAGATAAATTTATGGGATGATATTAACATTAAAACAAATTATTATACTGAGGATAATATATTTATTATATAATTTGATAGGAACATGATTTAAAGAATGTTAAAAAAGAAATAAAATCGAAACTCTTAAAAATGATACCTCTTCTTTGGTTGATCACCTTTGAGGAACTCCTTAAAAACTCTAAGAATGGTGTTATGTATGAAATTAGGCCTCAAGATAGGGCGGAGGGATTTTAGAAAAGGGTATGGTTAGATCATGGAATTCTTTTTAAATTGTGAGTATTAGAGAAGAGAGGTTAATGTTTTATAGGAGAGCAGAATGGTATAGTAGGAAACTCATAAAATATTAAATTAATATAAATTAACAATTTGATTCAAATGACTACAACCTAAGATATTTATAATAACATATTAGGATAATTATAAATCCACTAATTGAATAATTTTTATACATTTATTTATTTTATTTTAAACATTATATTTTTGGTTTACCCATAGATAGACTCTTTTTATTTTAATTGTGATAACAACATTTTGATTTTTAAGAGGCTATTAATTTAATTATATGGGGTAAATTTACAATAATGGCACAATTAATGAACTTTTTTACCTTATCATATTCACTTTGTGATTTTAAATTATTTTTTTGTTTTTTTAATAGTTTAATGAATTGTCATATTCTTAAGAATCTATTGGGACAAATTTTACACTATTAAATTTATTAAATTTCAATAAAATCTAAAAAGATATATTACATCAAAACAAACAATTTAATAGTCTTATAAAAAGTCTTATTAACCTAAAAAAATCATGGTTGATAGAAATCATGTGAAATAATATTAATTTTAATATTTATAATATAATTTATTTTATTTCTTCAATAATAAAGAAATCATTACATCATCATTGTGTCGTAATTAAATTTAATTATTTAAAGTATAATTTTTTTAATAAAATACCACAATGTAGTAAATATTTTTATATTTATAATTTCTATTTATAGTCTTATAGATCAGTTTAATAATCCCACATTGAAATTTTTTTACAAAGAAGATATATGTTTAAAACATATTTTCCTTTACTTTAAATTAAAAGTTATAAGTTTCATAATCACACTGAAGTGGCTTCCAAAAGCCAAATTTTCATATCATTGGTTTTATTGGTCGTAAATAGATCATAAAATAATATTAGAACATGTTTTAGGGTAGTTTTATATTATTATATTATTATTTTAACACTTATTTACTTGATTTACCCATTAACCTTGGTAAATAAGAATTTTTACTAAAGTTACTATTCACAATGTCCAAAAATAAAAGGGTCATATTTACATAATTTGTACCCACTTATTCCATAAAATGGAATCCATTTCTTCAAATTCAAAACACTTAAGTTGTAGTAATTAATTTAAAATTAATCCTCATTTTCAAAAAGATAAAATGTGTTTTTAAAAGTAAAAACCATCAAAAGATTAACATGTGATTATATCTAATTTTAATGTGAAATTACATCCAATGAAAACCATTGGATTAAATGATAAAAAATTATACCAATTACACATTAATAGAATTAAAAGGATAACATAAGTATATAAATTAATTATCTATAATGATGTTTTGAACTAAAATGCAGTATTTTTCACTATTAATAAAAAATGAATTTTTTAATAAAAATAAACAAATTCAAACAACGTAAATTTTAATGCACTTATTCTAAATTAGATATTTTTTTAATTATAACAAATAAAATTGGATAAAACAATATTTAAAAATTGTTCTCGATCAATTGGCAGTAGAACAACCTTTTACCAATATTAGAGTACATTATGATTAAAACTGGATTTATTCACATTTTTAGATATTAAAATTTATTAGATGAATGTAAAAGAATTTAATAAACATGTGTAAACATAATATTGTTATTTCTATTCATTCACACCAATGCAATTACTTGGAGAGAACTACCATTTAAAATAATAATACTAATAATGTTTAATTATTTTTAGTAAAAATAAGTCTTGTCTGTAACATACGATTTTGGAGAAACCCGTTGTTTTGTGTCGAGTAATATATCATACATAGTGTCTCCATTTTTGTAAAAAAAATATATAATTCAAAAATATAAATAAACATGAAAAATTATTATTATCACTAATTGGGATGTTACATCCTTCCCCCCTTTTGGAAATTACGTCCTCATAATTTTAAAAATATGATCAAAAGCATCATTGAAACCCAACATTAGAATAAGATTCAATGAATCTTACACATTAAAAGAAAAAAATGGATGTGAAAGTGTCATATAATATAACACATACTATGATTCCATGTAAGAAAATATGTATTTGGAAGAAAAACTAATTTTCATGTTATGATGGAGAGTGATAGAAAACATATCAGGAGAAAGTTAAAAATCACAAAACCATAAATTTGTTATTCGTTAAAAGTTCATTTATTTTATAGTTATAAAATTAAATTGAAAACTTTTATGGTTTAATATACATTTCATAATTTTTGTGAATTATTTTACTACTTATAATAATAACATATGGAAATATACTTACATAGAAAATAGAGTTTCATCCATTAATTGAAATCCACGAAAAATTCATCTTTTTCTCTAATCGATTAGTTTTTATAATTAGTTCATCACAAATGAATCACTATAATAAACATATAGAGAATCATATAAACCATAAAATATAATCTATATATTTCCCTTGTCATTATACATTAACGAAAACCAAAATGGTAATTACAAGTTCAGATAATCCCCCCCCCCCCCAAGAATAATCCTTTATAAGGAGAATGACAACTTTTAATCTCCAAAATTCAATATTATTTCCCAAAGTTAAATATAGACAAATAAATAAATAAATATCCTTAAATATCATTAAAAAAGTTACAAATTAAGTTTCTAACACAAAATTTATAAGGATTTTATCACATGGTTTTCCAAGATAAATTTTTACATGTATCTCCAAATAACATCAACCACTCTTGGTGTCTTATACAAAGAGGTAATTACCCTAATCACATTTTCTTCAGTATAGGTTAATCAATTCCATAAATAACCTAATTACCATATATCCACAATTAAAATCATAGGTCCTTCCATAATATAATTCAACCATTAGTCCTCAATTAAAATTCATTGTTAGTCTATTTATCTTAATCATATAATGTTCCCAAAAATATTTAATGAAATAAAAAATAACATTTATCAAGTAATCTCCAAATAATTTTCCGATACCAAGGATATTCATTTAAAATATTTAAGTTCCCAAAACAACATCATTTTTTCTATATAGTAGTTTAACTAAAACTAAGAAGTCTTATTAACAAAGAACTTCACATAGACTAGTTGTAGGAGATAAATCCTTGTCGTATTTCGGTTGTGGGTTCAATACCAAGACCTTGTCTGACATGACAGTTTGTCACCCATCCAATGATTTTTCCTTTCACTAAAACTATATAAATGATATATCATTACCAAAATGATATTAAATATTCAAAAAATAATAATAACACATTTTAATATCAAAGATTATCTCTTGTCCTTCATTTTCATCCTAAAATGTAATATCCTATAAATACCTCAAAACTAGAGATCATATAATGGTTATCCATTACCTTATAATCATGTGTTAGAATGAAAAGATAATTCTTCTTCGAATAAAATTTTCATATAACAATGTTCATAATTACACATACAATAAAACGTATTCAATAGTAGTCCCATCATTAAAAGTTAATTAATAATTTTAACATTTCAACATCCTAAAATCTATCGTAAATCATTAATACCTTATATGGATAATTATTAATCATTATAAATTCTTCATGATACCCTAACCATTATTTTCCATCAAATTCTTCAATACATATTTACAACAAAAAAACATCAATCATTTCCTAAAATTTTATAATGTCAAAACAAAAGACAATAACTAACCCATACCTTTCATATTTCATTTTTAGTTTCCTTATATTCAATTGTAATGTCATTAGGTAATGCTAAAAATATATTTTTACGGTCCAGCTGATCCCATACTCTAACCTTCTTCGTCAGACGCCTATTTTCATAATGACCGTACTCACCACATTTAAAACATTCAATTGTAAAATCGGAATGAAATTCTTTTCATTTCTTGGAGTCAACTAAATACTTAGTTTTTTCCTTTGTAGGTTATTACATTATGACATTCATTTCTTCATATATAACATCTTCCTGTACGCTTAAAAAATTTCATGGGTTTTTATTTCCATATCCTCGACACATGTGTCGTTGAATATACAAACCTTTATAATAATTATTTTCTTAACTTCCATATGGATTAATTTCTCTGATATACGATACATCACATAAATCACCATGGTTTCAGTGGTTAATCATGACTCCTGATAGTTGGTTTTGTATAACCACAATATTTATCATTTCATCTCCCATTTTATTTGGATTCTTATTCATAGAACCAACACATTTTCTTTAATATCCACTGTTACTTTGGTGGATTCCATCCATTTACTAAAACCAAAAATGTTAGTGTGAGTATATTGATAAAATAATCATATACTATCGTATAAAGATGAATAACTATAAGGTATACTTATTCATGTTATCTCAAACTAATAAAATTTATCTAAAATAACTATGAGTATTTCTATTATGCTAACCAATGTGGTTATATATAACTTGTAACACATACTTAAGTATCACCCTAACCTCTAAAGTTATCTAAACTGACCATTGATACAAACTATAAGGTATAAGCCTTAAAAATTTCATAATCTTGATTTAAGTCATGAATTATCATTGATTATCTTTTCATGTTTAGTATTTTAGATAAATAGTCCATAACTATTGCATAACAACTCAAATTTATTCAAAGTGGATACAATAAAAATAATATCCATTTATCCCACAATATAAATCATTTTAAAAAATAAAAATGATTTATTTTGTTGATAAAAATGCCTTCTGACATCTTCTATTCACTTATCTATCCATATAACATGGGTACAATATTTCTAAAACATGTGATGAGAATAAAAATCATAGTAAGGGATATAAAATAAAGAAGGAAAAGTGTTAGTCCATGACTACTAATAAAACCATGAAATCATACTTTTCACCCATAGAGCATAATTTCTTTAACATACTCCATGAAATAATAAGATTCCTAAAAACGACCGGTAAATCATAAATCATAATGGTAATTTGTGGAATCTATATCATACTTGCATTTTATATTTCACAATAGCATATGGAGTACCCTTTATAATTACGTTTGGAATAGACATCACAATATATTCCTAATACCTCAGAGGAGAAACCTTATAATTTAACTCTTTCACATTATCCAATGCATTGGAGATCTATAATGGTCTCACTATACTTTATTTTATCATGAAACCCCCAATATACATAATGAATTCCCGAGAGCCACAACATAATCATAACACATAAAACAAGCATAAAAGAAAAATATCATTTCCAAATTACAATCACAATAGATAGTTTTATGATATTGAAAAAATAAATCCTTTATCGAAACCAATTTCAATACCAAAATACATTACAAAGGTTATATGGTATTATTTTTTTTAAAAACATTGCATCTTTTAGATGAAGGAAAATATCACATAATTGTTGGGGCGGAAGAAAAAGTCATTATCGCCATATATGTTAAAAAATTGCTTTTTTCATTTAGTAAAAAAATTCCTAGAAAAATATTTGTTTTAAAAACAATTCAATTTAATTAAAATTCAAAGGGGTTGAATATATACCATATATAAGATGGTGGTGTATGTTATGAAAATATGCCTCAATGAAAGGAGATTGAGACGAAGTCGCTTACCTTGAGTATGACTCATCACGTACTACTCTTATATACCTGAATAATAAACATAGATTAATTTATAATATATTGATAACCTTTTTCACATTTATTGTTCATTTTATATAACATATTACCGTGCAATACAAATTGAATAATTATTTATGTTCATATCGGATGTTTTTTCAATATACAGTACATAACTCAAAAATGCACATGGTTTTGATGCCACTAGTTCATGTGGTCATAATTCCATAATCTAAAATATAGTATTCATGAAATAATTCTCAAATTAATATATTAAATATATTTTTAAAATCAACCCATTCATCTTGGTTATTAAAAATGAATAACATTATATTCATGGAGACGGTAGTCCATACATACGCATGCGTAATGTTTTCATTTTTCATTGATCATTATAAAAATAATTTAACTATTATTTTAACATTATAGAATGATAAAAATATATTTAACATAATAATAATCATTTAAATATACTTTTATATAAAATACAAGTGATGTGGTGAATAAAAACGAGTCACATCACTTCGTGGAGGTGATAGTTCACAAGTACACTCAAACAACATTATTGTTTTTATTGTTTTTAGAAGGTAAGAACATAAATAAAATATTATTATTCTAAAATTTTAAATATGTAATTAATACCACATATAAATTTTAATTCCATAATTATAACCAATCTTGATTGATTATATTGGAAAATGAACTAAATCAGTTCATGTAGGTGATAATTCAGACATACACAAGAATTATTAATTACATTCCCATTTGATGGATATAGAGATGGGTTTATGGGGTAATATTAACATAATAAAATAATATTATTTTTATGATACTGGATTTGTTATTTATTCTTGTAAAAATAGTATTTAAAGGTAGTAGATGAAAAAATTAAACAGAATCTCTTAAAAAACAAAACCTCCTATTCAGTTGATTTCCCTATGAAGAACATCTTAAAGCCTCAATGATTGTTGTCATGCCCAAAATAATTCATCAAGAATGTCTGGAGGGATTTTAGGAAGTGTTTCTGGTAGATATTACTTGAACCTAAAGGCTTTGGAATTGTGAGTATTAGAGAAGATAGGGTATGTTTTTGTAGGATAGGGGAGGGGCACCCTTGGAAACTCTTAAAATATTAAATTTCTTGAAATTATTCATTTTAAATAATAATGACTCAAACATGATATATTTTGATGATAAGATGAGTATATATAGAATTTCTATCATCTAATAATTATTATATATGTATTGATTTTACTTTAAACCTTATCTTTTTGGTTTACCATTAATTATTCTCTTTTAATTTTAATTATGGTAACAACATTTTAAGTATTAAGAATAAATTAATTTACATATATGGGGTCAATTTTGCGTAATTGGACACTTAATAAACTTATAGTTATTATCATCATCACTTTTTGATTCCAAAATTAATTTTTTTAAATAATTTAATCAATAATAATTTTTATAAAATATCCATTATATAAATTTTTACAGTATTCATGTTATTGAATTTCAATAAAATCTAAACATAGAGGTAAATTCAAACAAAACAATTTAATAGTCTTATAACATGAAATATTAACCTAGAAAAATGACGGATGAAATAAATTATGCCAACGACTATTTTTTTAATTATTATAATATCATTTATAAGTTACCTTCAATAATAAAGAAATCATTGTATCATCATTGTATCATAATTAGATTTAATTATTTAAAATCTAAAAATAATAAATAAAATACTATAATGTAGAAAATATTTTATCTTTTTTATAATTGTTTGTATTAGAAGAAATAACTCATATAATCCCATATTAATATATTTTTCGTATGAAGATATTTGTTTATAACATATTTCCCTTTACTTTTAATTACAAGTTATAATTGTCATAATAACACCCAAGTGGCTTCCAAAGGACAAATTTTCTTCACATGGGTCCTCTTGGTCATCCATAGATTTTATAATATTATTATAACACGTTTTTTGTATTTTATATTATTTTAATATTATTTTCACCCTTATTTAATCTAGTAAACCTTTAACCATTAAAAATAAAAATAATTACTAAAGTTATTTTCATAATATCCAAAATTAAAAGGTTCATATTTACATAATTTGGACCCACTAATTACAAATATAGAATCCATTTTCAGAATTTAATACAACTAATTATCAGTAATGAATTTAATATTAATCCCTATTTTTAAAACGAGGAAATATGTTTTTAAAATTACAAACTATAATGAGATTGACATGTGTTTAAATTTAATTTTAAAGTGAAATTACATACAATGAAAAAATGAACTAAATGATAAAAACATAGTATAATTACACTTGAAAAACAATTAATAGGACAACTTAATTATATATATAAATTACATGAAAAGGAAATTTTGAATTAAAATGCAGTATTTTTTACTATTCACTAAAAAAATTAATTTTTTTTACAAAAATACTAAAATTCAACGAAAGTAAATTTTTGATTTCCAACTTCTAATTAAGAAGTTTATTTTAACACATAAAACATATAAAAGTAACAAAAACAAGATTAAAAAATGGTTCTCCATCAATAGGATATAAAACTATCTTATAAAATAATATTATACTATTTTATGCATAAAAATAGTTTATTCTTATTTTAAGTGTAAAAAATATATTAGATGAAAGTAAAAACATTTAAAAAACATGTGGAAAAAATATATCCAGTTTTTTTCATTATATCTAGTGAAACATTTATGCTATAACTACATTAAAAATAATTATACTAATAATGAACTCTTTCTGGTATAACTCAATCTTTTGTGAAACATAAGATTTCGAAAAACCTGTTGTTGTTTGTTGAGAATGATATTGTACATAGAATCCTCTATTAAGTAAATTTAATATAAAATTCATAAATATTAATAAATATTAAAAGGTATTATTATAATTACTTGAGATATTACATTTCTAGGGGGAGAGATAGGATTGAGGTGTTCATAACCTCCCATATAAACCACAACCTAGCTATATAAAAATTGAAATGGTTAGCACATGCACAATGGATTCTTCCCCTCATTGATGTGTCGAAGTCGCTTATACAATTTCTCTAGTACTAGGACTCCAATGTTGATTCGTTCTCCTGTATCCAATATTGCCTCCATGATGATCATGCTTGGTCATGTTCTCATGTGCACGTCTCTCACTAGAAATATTCACCCATATATGAGGGCTAAAATGAATCTGGACAGCCTGAAAATCAGTTGGTTCTCATTATTGATATTATATCCCCATAGCTACCACTGGAAATACTCTGTGACATTACAATAAGAGTTGTCCCTTCCTTGCTGAGCTCCCCTTGGAGAAGTGGAGGGCATTGTTGGAAATTTCTTGGGAGCTTCTCTCCTTTGGATAGATTCTTCAGTGTAATGGTCAGAAAATAACCAAAAAATTTCATATAGTGGATATCCATGGTCTTAATATTGTAATTATTTGTGATCGACACCAGATCCAGCAATTCCTTCACTAGAGGTGGATCTGTTCTTCATCGTCCCGAGAGTTATCATTGGGGAGGTCCTCATCATACATTCCCCCCGAATTATATTTCCAGAAATCTGGTAGATGTCCAAGAGGCTGATTCCAAACTACCCAAGATTCTGATGGAATGTATTTTTATTTAGTGACCACTAGATAAATAGCTTTGGTAAGATATCTTATTTTTTTGAGACATGGAATTTGGAATCCCATGTCGATTCATATAATCCAACTCACCATAGAAATTTACCAAACTGTATGGATGATGCACATTCCTTGTAAGACATGTCCTACTCCTCTATGAAATTCTACCATGGAGTAGATCCCAAAGATCTATCGAACCATTCTATAGGTTTACAATCCCAAACATGATGACTATTTTATACTCTAGAGGGGATGTTAATTTATCCAATGGATTTCCATTAATGTTTATGATATGATTATAAAGGTATAAATATGTGATAAGGGTATGATCAATAATGATATAGACATAAACAAACCTATACCACTGGTGTTGTTATAGTCTGCCCCTAATAAAGAAGGCCATCTCATCTCTTCCTTCATATTGGATTAAGATATCATCCTACATTCAAATATATACAATGACATCCTTTTTCCAATGGGATATTCTTTCTGAACATATGACAACAAATCCACCATGTATTCATGTTTGGAGTGGACCCAAACATATTCACTGGTCATGTTATTGTTCTCCATTTCATCTCTCCATGAAGCAGTATGAATAACCTCATCAGTTTCTTCCAAAATATCAATCTATTTGGGAGATAGGAAATTATCTGAGCCTGTTCATGAAGGATGATCGTGAATCTCGATTTTGAGAGAAGTATTTCATCGAGAAGCCTTATCAATTGAGTGTTTTGTGAAGGATCCCTGGATCATAATTCCTCAGTTCACTGAATAATAATTCTGGAGGAAATGGACTATGAAACCCAATTATGGATATGCATTCATAGTGGATATAGCATCAAAAAATAGATCTCTATTACAATCGTTATCTAAGATCTAGTATAGAGATGTTTCCCCTCACAGATTGTTTCTCGATGATGGACTACTAAGCTTCATGGAAACCTTTTACAACCCAAGCATCATGGTGTTTCACACCCCACATTCCTTGTCATACAATTCGGAAAACAAGAATGTTTTTGGTGATGGAACCATAGAATATTACCCTTTTTCCTATTATCTCCCATTAAAGGTGGAATTTATTGGCATTATAAATTTTTCTACTAAAGACATGGAATAATATACTTCCAGTTCAAAGCTAATTTAGACTCAAAACCCCCCAAATTCATCCAAGGAGATTTTATCATAATTCTCCTTCGCTGAGACCCCTCACCAATGTGTGCATGAAGTCAAGTGATGGTTACTCTGTGATTTTGATGAAAATGGCCACCACATGAGTGTCTTTGATGGTAAATCCATGACTATGATAGAGGACTACCTCTTATAGACATCCTTTTTCTCTATCATTCATCCCATGAGAATCTTGATCCATGTTGCTTTTAAATACTCAACTCCCACACCTCAAATGAATCGTTACTTTGACTTTTCAACATTCATTCTCCCTTCTTGTGAAACTCCCAAGAACCACAAACCAGATCAAAAAATGGTTCATCCAAGGTACTTGATAATCACGATCCCAACATTAATTTTTCTATCATATCCCCTTCTTATTGTAGGGATGAATTTTGTGAAGACCTCTTCCAATCACAAAGTATGGAGCACCATCAGTTTTCTCAAGGCTAAAAGAAGAATTACGCCTTCATAGAGGACTCTCTAATTAAACTCCATGAAAAAGAAATGGAACCATGTTTTGAGTGGACATTTCAAAAATGTATAATCATTCCTTTGTGAAGATCATTTCCTTAGTTAATACACATTCCTTCAAAAATCAAACAAGATTTGAGAAGAATATTTTAGAGAGCCCCTTGATTCGTGAGCTCCTATGTCGTGTAGCCCTCTATGATTGTAAAAAGCAATTTCAAGGTTCCTACTATGGAATCTCATTTTGAGATGACCTACCTCTTGATTTTTTCATTATTATACTAAGGGATCAATATTTTTGGTATATCTATGATAACATGGAACCCATGATTGACCATTCCTTGACTACCCGCCTTCATGCTTTTTTGGGCCGTGCACCACTCAATGGTGGATGACATACATATATTTAAGTCCAAGGGGGTAAGGAGTGAACCCTCTCTATTCGAGCTGCCTAAAATTGAAATGACAAGACCAATCATCCTTAATGTAGGACATTAAACAGTAGTCTCACCCCATTCAATTCCCATGGGGTGTTCTTCTTCAATAATTCTTCATATCTACTTGTCTCAATGGAAGTGAGATCCTCCTCACCTTTATTGTTGGTAATGATATGCTCTGCTCTTGGGATAAGATAATACTTGGGAATCCCTTTGAGAGTAATCCCCAATCTTCATCACCCAATGTCTCTATCTATGGGTAATCCCCACATTATCTATCGTGGGAACACCTTTCATGACACGATCATCAGGTCTACTTCTACCTCTTTTTTGTCACATAGATCATGACTCACGTGATCTTGGAGTTTAACAGTGACCATGAAACTCAATATTAATCTACTAACCATACTTAATCCCCATTATCCTTACTTAAAAACTATGCAGGTTTTGATCCCTCTCTTCTACATAGGGTACGTTGGAAGCCTCCGCATGGTTCAAGCCCCACAATTCGTCCATTAATTATATTTCATGTTAGTTCACTATCGTCCTCAACATATGATGTTAAAGTACCTAACCATCCAAACTATGATTGTTTTGAACCCTATACTCTAAACAAGTCACATAGGAATCCTTATTGAGGTAAAATCCCAACCAATGGTAAACTTTATTTCTCCCTCCCAGGGATGTACCCGCTTTAGGATACTTACTATGTCTATGCCCTATAAGTAAAAGTGAAGATATCTATGTGTAGTCCCTGATTTCATACTAAACTATGTGGAATTTTATACTTGTCACCTACATAGGGTGTGTAGGAAACGAACCCAAGGAACAATACCATCATATATTCCAATTCCGTTCTATCCCTCAATTCATAATATCTTGTGAAGAAAATTCCCTAACCCAATTTTAAACTACCTTTAGGTCCCTATCCGTGCACTCCATTCATCATGGGTCACCTCCTTAGGTTTCTCACCATCCCATCCTGAACTATGTGGACTTTTATTAAGAACCATTGGGATATGTATGAAGCCTCCTAGATTTTCAATCACATTACTCTCCAAACCCCAACCATTCAGTTAATATTTCCACCATTTTTACCTTGATTCGTACCCAAACCACTACATCTATGTTAGATCATTAAATCCACATCAAAAATTATTCTCAAATCACATGGGCTAATATAAAGGAATAATCCCCACAGAATCTAGATTCATCCATCCAAGAGTGCTCCTCTTATAAAAGGAATCTAGATATGTGTAATCCCCTATCCACCCCTTCGATCTATGTGGGTTTTGATATTTTCATTCTATAAAGGGTACATAAGAAGCCTCCCATAGGTTCAATACTAACCAATATTAAATCATCGTCCCCCCCTACATGGGGTATACCTCCCTAATTCACAGTCAATGGTTCCTTGATCAACCATCACAGTGTGACATATTCTCTTCCTGGGATGCACCACCGCAAGTCCGAACTCATTGGGAGTTATGATCTATTGATCTGGTAAACATTCTAGGTTTGAAACGCCCCAACCCTAGTTACCCAGAGTCGGTTCATTATTACATAACATTGGCATGATCACAAGAAAGATCAAATCTCGAAAGACCGATTGGTTTAGTAGCCTTGGAAACACTAGATATATTCATAAGTTTTACATTACATCAGTAATTGAAAAACTACTACAACAACATAATGTCTCCACTGTCCACACTAATATCCCCACATAATATCCCTGCAGGTCATTCATAATTTATTTCTTCACTTCCTGGGAAAAATAAAACATAGAAAAGGGGTGAGCTCAAATGCCCAGTAAGGATAACAATATATCAGAAACTTTCATAAATAAGAACAAACATTTAAGGCAATGTATAACTAAAACAAAATCCTTTCACACTTGCACATTCAACATATTATGGCATAAATAAAATGAAATAATTCCATTTACTTATTCACATGGTTATTCTACTAATCGAATAATCACATGCAAAATCAATAACCACTTTCATAATGATGGAATGCGTAATGTCAGACTATCATAACCACATAGTCAAGGCCTCGTGCCAAGACTACAAATAAGATTTTGTCAAGGCCTTGTGCCAAGACACTAGTTTGTCTCATGAGACCTACCGATGCATCGAGGAGCAATAGCGGGCTCCACCCGTCACATATTAAGTCCAATGCATTCCCATATGAAAAGGTTTAAACATAACATAAACATTCGTATTAAAACTAGCATACGAAATGTCAATACTTTCATCATAAGCTATGAATGGTATAAAAATAGCACATCCACAGTCAAACATATCACAAAACCTTCAATACAATATAGAAGTTTTGTATCATAATAAATCAACTTCAAATAATCTTAAAATCCATCAAGGGATGTTGCCATAGATGAAATCAAAATTCTTTTAAAAGAAATATCTCCTTTTATTTTGAAATCATTTAAGATCCATATAAAAATAAAACATTTTCTTTGAAAATATTCTTATAATCTTGTAAGGGAAGCTTTGAAGATTTTATAACAGCGGAAAATAGCCGCACCCGCCGTATAAGTTAAAAAAACATTTTTACCTTACTTCTGTTGAAAAGGTTAAAAAGGACCTTGTTTTGAAAATGATCGAAAGATTCCTTTATAAACCACTTATAAAAGTCAAAAAGGGTATAAATGACTTTAACTCATATTCTAGTAAATAGTAAAAATGTTTTGAAATACATTTTTAAGAAACATGGATGTGGATGATAAAGAGATCCCAGTAGATTATTACATATAAACAACCTCGGATAATGAAGAGATTGTGAAATAACCCTTACCTTGTACTTTTCCTTGGTTGGGGTAGGTTAACCTCCTGTATAATGGTGAAATAATTGTTATTAAATTATACAAGAATCATATATATTAATATGATATCATATATGATCTTTTAATATTGATTTGATAATAATATCTTAGTATTATCGTTGTTTCGGGTGTTAACTTACTTGTTTTCTTTTATATGTTTTGTTACGTAAGCCATGTTTGTAATGGATAGGTTGTATATTATTCATATTTAGAATGATATCAAGTCCTTAAACATCATTTTTAAATCATCAAATGATAATTATACTTGAATGGATACGATGGAGAATGAATCTTATCGCGTTCGTGGAGACGGTAGTCCGTACGTACGCACGAGCGACAATATCATTATTTTGATATTAAAATAATATATAAATGGATGGTATATCATATATACATAATAATTAACATGTTATATTTATTATTTACATGAGTTACACATTCATTATTATACCCATCCAAATAATAATATATTGAATAACAATTACACCACGACGTGGAGATGGTAAGCCGTACGTACGCACGTATGGTGACATGTTATTCAAAGGGTGGATAGAATACTAAATATGGTTGTACCATATTTATAATAACATCACAGTATATATATGATACTGGAGTTATTATTTTAGAATGGTAACAACAAAGGAAGAAGATGTGGAAGAAGAAAGGAACTTGGAAAACGGTGGTGAAATCATTACCTCTTCTTCGGGTTCTTCCTTTTGATTTGATCAAAAGGGCTCCTTAGGATGGATTTCTGATCTAACTAAGGCCTCTAGGTTGTATTGATGTATGTTGGGAGAGTATTTGGGCAGAGGATGGCCAAACCAAAATGCTTTGAAGGTGTGAAGAAATGAGAAGGAGGAGTTCCCTTTTATAAGAAGGGTGACGGGCACCTTTGGAAAAGCTATAAATATTAATTTATAATAAATTCATATTCGGTTTATAATGGATACAAAGTTTATTATTCAAAGGTTAAGGTGGGGATGGGTCGAAAACAACTTAACCAATAGAATTTAGACAGGTTTGGGTACTTATATTAACCTTATCATTAAGTATTAACTCTAAGTTAATTAGTTTCACTTTTACAATGTATCTTTGTATTTTTATATAATATGGTTAATAAACATACTACATACATCCAAGCGACCCCCAAGTGGTCCATTAATGAGGAAGCTATCATGATATAAGTCTCTTGGCCGAACCTTAGATTTTTAGGAATTTAATATCAATTAATAATATAATATTTGTTTTAAGAACTCTTTTATGTCAATTTTGACACTATTCAATAGTTGATTTTTGTGAAACTCATAACAGATTGATTACTTCGAAAAAAGTCAATTAAATCAATTCTAATATATCATAATATCCTATAAAATTAGTTTAATTCATTAAAAGTTTCATATTATATTTATTTGGGTATTTATAATATCAATTATTTTAATTGTTCAATATTATAGTAATTACTGCATCATCATTGTGTCATAAATAAAATAAATTATTTAATGTCTAAAAATTATAAATAAATTATAATTATGTAGGAAATATTTTTATATTTCTAATGAATATTTATAATCTAAAATCCAACATATATAAACCTATGTAACAATTGTTTTTCTAAAAGATATATGCTTGTGTCATTTTTGTATTCATTTTAACTTAATTAAAATAAAGTGTCATTATCACTTACAAGTGGATCCATGGGGTCCCAAAATCGACCCAAAGATGCCCATGGTTGAACATGTATCAACAAATAGGGTTAAGACACGTTTTAGGGTAATTTAGTATTATTATAATATTATTTTTTAACCCTTATTTACCGGATTTACCCTTAACCATGGTAAATAAAATATTTACCGCAGTAATTATTCAAAATGTCTAAAAATAAAAGTTACCTATTTACACAATTTGAACATCCTGATTCCAAATATTGAATCCATTTTCAAAAATTCAAAACACAGAAGTGGCAGAAATTAATTTAAAATTAATTCCCGCTGTCAAAACAAAAAGTGTGTTTTTAAGAGATAATAACTATCAAAAGATTGACACTTGTTTATGTTCGGTTTAATTGTAAAATTATGTCCAATGACCAACATTATATTAAATGGTAAAAATATATTCTAAATACACTTTAAAACTACTAAAATTCATAATTTATCACTATTAATTATTTTGATTAAAAAAGTTGTTTTTAATTAAAATTTAGTAATTCTAACTATTCATCAAAATATGAAAGTTATCCGAAAAGTACCAAAATTTCACCTTAGGCTAAATTAGATATTTTGAATCCAAAAATGAAGTCCATTTTGAAATATAAAATATATATAATTTTTAAAAGTAGGTATTACTATTCATAACGGCTAGTTTGATTGGTTGTTAGAACTCGGTGTTGCGTACAACACACGCTATCACATTATTCAAAGAGAAGCGTACCGTAGAAGCTTGGGGTGTTACATTCTCCTCTCCTTCAAATAATTTCATCCTCGAAAATTCTATAATACTACCGCATGAAAAGACTCGGGTGGTTCTTCATCATAAGTTCCTCAGGTTCCCACGTTGCCTCTTCCATCTTATGGTTTCTCCACAAAACTTTTACCAGACGCGTCGTCCGATATCTCAGTACATGTTCTCTCGTATCAAGAATCCTGACGGGCTCTTCACAATAGGAAAGATCGGGTTCTAGTTCTAATTCCTCATAGTTGAGTACATGCGTTGGGTAAGGCATGTATTTCCTCAACAGAGATACGTGGAACACATCGTGAACTTTGGAGAGACTTGGCGGCATTGCCAATCGGTAAGCTACAGCCCCAATTCGTTCTAGAATTTCGAAAGGACCGATGTACCTGGGACTCAATTTACCTTTCGTACCAAAACGTATGACTCCCTTCCATGGAGATACCTTCAGGAAAACATGATCACCGACTTGAAATTCCAAATCCTTCCTTCTATTATCGGCATAGCTCTTCTGCCTACTTTGAGCTGCTTTGATGTGATTTTGGATTACCTTCACCTTTTCCATCGTTTCCTCCACCAGTTCTGGACCTACAAGTTTTCTTTCACCAACTTCATCCCAACAGGTTGGTGTACGACATCTCTTTCCGTATAACGCTTCATATGGTGCCATCTGAATACTCGAATGGAAGCTATTGTTATAGGAAAATTCTACCAGTGGTAAATATTGATCCCACATACCCTGAAAATCAATTGAGAAAGATCTCAACATGTCTTCTAAGGTCTGAATAGTCCGTTCTGATTGTCCGTCTGTCTGAGGGTGGTAAGCAGTGCTCAAATGAAGTTCAGTATCTAGGTATTTCTGAAGACTTTTCCAAAATCTTGAAGTAAAACGAGGATCAAAATCAGAAACAATCGATAAGGGTACTCCATGAAGTCTCACAACTTCATTAATATATAGTCTTGCTAGACGTTCCAGGGGTAGATCTTCTCTTATAGCAAGAAAATGTACTGACTTGGTAAGACGATCAACAATAACCCGTATTTCATCGTTCCTTCTAGGAGTCTTTGGTAGCCCCATGACAATGTCCATCGTAATATTGTCCCATTTCCACTCCGGTATGGGAAGAGGGTGCATGACTCCTCCAGGCTGTTGCCTTCCAGCTTTCACTTGTTGACAAACCATACATCTTGACACAAAATCAGCAATCTCCCTCTTCATGTTGTCCCACCAAAAATGTTCCTTCAAATCTCTATACATTTTGTTGCTCCCAGGGTGTATAGAGAAATTGGAACTATGAGCATCATCCAGCAATTCCCTTTTTAGATCAGGTATAATGGGAACACAAAGACTCTTCCCGAATTTCAAAATTTCATCTTCATACACAAAGTCTCTCAATCTCCCATCATTCACAGCTTTAATCTTCTTTTGGAATTCTTCATCATCGGTCTAAGAACTCTTAATCCTTTCTAGTAAAGATGGTTTGGCAACCATTTAAAAAATCATTGATTTTTCACCTTCCCTAGTTATACCCATGTCCATCTTTACTAGATCCATGAAAATTGGATCCCTTTCCATTCTCATCATGTTCAAAACTCCATGGTCTTTTCTACTCAAAGAATCTTCCACCTTGTTTGCTTTCCCCGGGTGGTAGTGTATCGTGCAATCCTAATCCTTGAGTAATTCAAGCCATCTCCTTTGCCTCATGTTGAGTTCTTTTTGTGAGAAAATATACTTCAAACTCTTGTAATTAGTATAAATCTAACATTTTTCACCATAGAGTTAGTGCCTCTATATCTTCAAAGCAAAGATCACAGATGCTAACTCGAGATCATGAGTAGGATAGTTTTTTTCATGAATTTACAACTGTAGTGATGCATAGGCAATAACTATATCATTCTGCATAAGGACACAACCAAGTCCTTTCTTTGATGCATCACTATAAATAACGAACCCATCATTCCCCGATGGTAGAGTCAATATAGGAGCATTGACTAATCTTATCTTCAGTTCTTCGAAACATTCTTCACACTCTTTTGCCCAAACAAATTTAACCCCTTTACGTGTGAGCTTCGTTAATGGGTTATCCAATCGGGCAAAATTCTGGGCGAAACATCGATAATAACCTGCCAAACCAATAAAACTACGTACCTCAGTTATACTCGTAGGTGCTGGCCATTCTTGGATTGCCTTGGTCTTAGAAGGATCAATAGAGATTCCATCTTTAGAGAAAATATGGCCAAGAAAAGAAATCTCCTGAAGCCAGAATTCACACTTGCTAAACTTCCCATATAATTCATGCCTCCTCAGAGTCTTCAAGATAATGCGCAAGTGATTTTTACGATCTTCGTAGGTTTTGGAGTATACCAAGATATCATCAATAAATATCACCACAAATTCATCGAGATACTCCTTGAAAACTCTATTCATCAGATCCATGAATACAGATGGTGCATTAGTCAATCCAAACGACATTACAGTAAACTCATAATGCCCATACCTGGTTCGAAATGCTGTTTTCAGAATGTCTTCCTTCTTCACACACAACTGATGGTATCCATATCGAAGGTCAATCTTTGAAAAGTATTGAGATCCATGTAGTTGGTCAAATAAATCATCAATACGAGGTAGGGGATACTTGTTCTTTATCGTTATAGCATTGATCTCCCTGTAGTCGATACATAACCTCATAGATCCATCTTTCTTTTTAACAAAAAGAACAGGGTCTCCCCATGGAGAAACACTAGGGCGAATAAATCCCTTATTACTCAATTCCTCTAGTTGTTTCTTTAGTTAAACTAATTCTACAGTGGCCATTCTATAAGGGGTCTTCGATATAGGCCTTGATCCAGGAATCAAATCAATGGAAAACTCAACTTCTCGTTCTGGAGGATGTCCAGGTAAATCTTCCGGAAATACATCTACAAATTCTTTCACAATAGGTACATCCTCTATTTGAACATTCCTTTCCTCACCGATAGTTATTTCATTCTCTTCCTCCCCAATAATTGAATTAAGTTGAGCTACTGAGGGTGGATCTAAATAAGAATTAGGTGGTGACGATTCTGCTCTAAAGATAAGGTGTTCTTTATCATTGTCATCATGAATCGTAACCTCTTTCTTCTTACAATAAATCTTCGCATCATAGTCTGAAAGCCAATCCATACCGAGGATTATATCAAACTCAATCATAGGTATGGCAATGAGATCAGCAGATAACGAACATTTATGTGCTCTAATGGGGACTGATTCACAATACTTTGTTGCAATGATACTTCCCTTAGGAGTTTTAACTGACAACTCCCTTATTAAATCAAATTGGAAATATCGAATTTTCTTAGCAAACTGGGAAGATATGAAACAATGCGATGATCCCGAATCAAATAATGCATTTGCTAAACTTGAGGAAACCATTAAATTACCTTCCACCACGTCTTTCGGAGCTTCTACCTCAGCAGTAGTGATAGCATAAGCCTGGCCTTGATCCCTTGGCCTTTTCTGAGGTATGTTCTCCTGACTCTTAGGACATGCATTTTCATAATGCCCCATCTCCCTGCAATTGTAGCACTGAACGTTGGTAGCTTCCTTCTTCCCCTTACAATCACGAGCTTGGTGGCCTTTTTCACCACACTTGTAACAGACTCCCATTACCTTCAAGGAAGTACCATGATGTTTCTTCCCGCATTTACCACAGGATGGATATTCAAACTTTCCCTTCTTCCCCTTATTTCCATTCCCAGATTGATCAGTAGGTCTCTTCTGCTCTTACTTTGCTTTAAAGTCATAAGACTTAGAGAATTCCTTTTCGGTCTTGATAGCACATGGGACAATGTCTTCGTACGATGAAAAGAATTGTGAGACTAATGCTTGACGGAGAAATGGTTTTAACCCATCAAAGAAACGATAAATCTTACTGCTTGGGTTGCAAATATAATCTCCAGCATACCTCGCTAACCTTGTAAAGTTAGCCTCATACTTTGTGACATTCTCATCCTCCTTTTGTCTTAGACTCAGAAATTTTCTTTCCATATCTGCTCGATGGTCGCGAGGAAAGTATTTTTCTAAAAACAGATCTTTGAACTCCCTCCATTCCATATTTGATACTTCATCATCTTCCTTCTTATTTTGAATCAATGACCACCATTGATCAGCATCTCCAGTGAGGCGGTAAACTGCCATGATAACTTTTTCCCTTTCTCTGCTCCCCAAAGCCTGAAATATTTTCTCTAGGGAAATTATCCATTGCTCAGCTACTAAGGGATTTGTACTCCCATTGAACGTTGGTGGTTGTTGCCTCATGAATCGATCTAACATTGATCCTCCATGCTGTGGATCAGGGTGCTCCATACGGGTAAGGTTATTATTCATAACCTGAGTAAGTTGTCCCAGTATGGTGATTAACTGATCGACACCAGTTGCATCACCAGCCCCACTATAATTATCTTGAGCAGGAGGGTAATCCCTACATGGAGTGCGTGCATTGATACGGTTTCCATTTCTTCCACTAGGCGCCATTTCTAAACAATGGCATAAACTAGATCAGTTTATGAATCAAAATACATAATCCCATACTTATAAAACACTTAACATAAATTGAACTATTTATGGATATAATCCATAATCATAAAAATGTCTCCTTTGAGGATGTATATACTCATAAAACCTTCATAATGGTTTGTAAAGAAAATGAGAATTATCCTAAGCATATCCCCCAAGAGTGTCGTAACCAAGAATGCAGCAAGGCCCGTTGTCGTGCACTAGTTCCCGTTCGAGTCTAGCTCAAAGCGGTGTTTTCGGGTTTTACCCCTAGGTACATCTGTGCCAGAGACGCCTCTACCTGCTCGTATCCAGACAGGGATGTATTGCTCGGAAAACTCACAAAATCTCTACAATACCAAAATTCTAGGAAGTTCTTCTACACTAATCCTCAAAGTTCATCTTAGGTCTACGTGCTCTAATCAGAGTTTATCTAAATCTAGCTTCCAAGGTTTGTACTAAACTTCCTCTGATACCAACTGTAACGCCCCGACCCTAGTTACCCAGAGTCGGTGCATTATTACATAACATTGGCATGATCACAAGAAAGATCAAATCTCGAAAGACCGATTGGTTTAGTAGCCTTGGAAACACTAGATATATTCATAAGTTTTACATTACATCATAAATTGAAAAACTACTACAACAACATAATGTCTCCACTGTCCACACTCATATCCCTACATAATATCCCTGCAGGTCATTCATAATTTACTTCTTCACTTCCTGGGAAAACTAAAACATAGAAAAGGGGTGAGCTCAAATGCCCAGTAAGGATAACAATATAGCGGAAACTTCCATAAATAAGAACAAACATTTAAGGCAATGTATAACTAAAACAAAAGCCTTTAAAACTTGAACATTCAACATATTATGGCATAAATAAAATTAAATAATGCCATTTACTTATTCACATGGTTATTCTACTAATCAAATAATCACATGCAAAATCAATAACCACATTCATAATGATGGAATGCATAATGCCAGACTATCATAACCACATAGTCAAGGCCTCGTGCCAAGACAACAAATAAGATTTTGTCAAGCCCTTGTGCCAAGACACTAGTTTGTCTCATGAGACCTACCGATGCATCGAGGAGCTATAGCGGGCTCCACCCGTCACATATTAAGTCCAATGCATTCCCATATGAAAAGGTTTAAACATTACATAAACATTCGTATTAAAACTAGAATACGAAATGTCAATACTTTCACCATAAACTATGAATGGTATAAAAATAGCACATCCACAGTCAAACATATCACAAAACCTTCAATTCAATATAGAAGTTTTGTATCATAATAAATCAACTTCAAATAATCTTAAAATCCATCAAAGGACGTTGACATAGATGAAATCAAAATTCTTTTAAAAGAAATATCTCCTTTTATTTTGAAATCATTTAAGATCCATATAAAATAAAACATTTTCTTTGAAAAAATTCTTATAAGCTTGTAAGGGAAGCTTTGAAGATTTTATAACGCCGGAAAATAGCCGCACCCGCCGTATAAGTTAAAAAACATTCTTACCTTAATTCTGTCGAAAAGGTTAAAAAGGACCTTGTTTTGAAAACGACCGAAAGATTCCTTTATAAACCACTTATAAAAGTCAAAAATGGTATAAATGAATTTAACTCATATTCTAGTAAATAGTAAAAATGTTTTGAAATACATTTTTAAGAAACATGGATGTGGATGATAAAGAGATCCCAGTAGATTATTACATATAAACAACCTTGGATAATGAAGAGATTGTGAAATAACCCTTACCTTGTACTTTTCCTTGGTTGGGGTAGGTTAACCTCTTGTATAATGGTGAAATAATTGTTATTAAATTATACAAGAATCATATATATTAATATGATATCATATATGATCTTTTAATATTTATTTGATAATAATATCTTAGTATTATCGTTGTTTCGGGTGTTAACTTACTTGTTTTCTTTTATATGTTTTGTTACGTAAGCCATGTTTGTAATGGATAGGATGTATATTATTCATATCCAGAATGATATCAAGTCCTTAAACATCATTTTTAAATCATCAAATGATAATTATACTTGAATGGATATGATGGATAATGAATCTTATCGCGTTCGTGGAGACGGTAGTCCGTACGTACGCACGAGCGACAATATCATTATTTTGATATTAAAATAATATATAAATGGATGGTATATCATATATAAAGAATAATGGACATGTTATATTTATTATTTACATGAGTTACACATTCATTATTATACCCATCCAAATAATAATATATTGAATAACAATTACACCATGACGTGGAGACGGTAAGCCGTACGTACGCACGTATGGTGACATGTTATTCAAAGGGTGGATAGAATACTAAATATTGTTGTAACATATTTATAATAACATCACAGTATATATATGATACTGTAGTTATTATTTTAGAATTGTAACAACAAAGGAAGAAGAAGTGGAAGAAGAAAGGAACTTGGAAAACGGTGGTGAAATCATTACCTCTTTTTCGGGTTCTTCCTTTTGATTTGATCAAAAGGGCTCCTTAGGTTGGCTTTCTGATCTAACTAAGGCCTCTAGGTTGTAGTGAGGGATGTTGGGAGAGTATTTGGGCAGAGTTTGGCCGAACCAAAAGGCTTTGATGGTGTGAAGAAATGAGAAGTAGGAGTGCCCTTTTATAAGAGGGGTGAGGGGCACCTTTGGAAAATCTAGAAATATTAATTTATAATAAATTAATATTCGGTTTCTAATGGATCAAAAGTTGATTATTCAAAGGTTAAGGTGGGGATGGGTCGAAAACAACTCAACCAATAGAATTTAGACAGGTTTGGGTACTTATATTAACCTTATCTTTGAGTATTAACTCTAAGTTAATTAGTTTCACTTTTACAATGTCTCTTTGTATTTTTATATAATATGGTTAATAAACTTACTACATACATCCAAGCGACCCCCAAGTGGTCCATTAATGAGAAACCTATCATGATATAAGTCTCTTGCCCGAACCTTAGATTTTTAGGAATTTAATATCAATTAATAATATAATATTTGTTTTAAGAACTCTTTTATGTCAATTTTGACACTATTCAATAGTTGATTTTTGTGAAACACGTAAAAGATTTATTACTTCGAACAAAGTCAATTAAATCAATCCTAATATATCATATTATCCTAGAAAATTAGTTTAATTCATTAAAAGTTTCATATTATATTTATTTGGGTATTTATAATATCAATTATTTTAATTTTTCACTATTATAGTAATTACTGCATCATCATTGTGTCATAAATAAAATAAATTATTTAATGTCTAAAAATTATAAATAAACTATAATTATGCAGGAAATCTTTTTATCTTTCTAATGAATATTTATAATCTAAAATCCAACATATATAACCCTATGTAACAATTGTTTTTCTAAAAGATATATGCTTGTGTCATTTTTGTATTCATTTTAACTTAATTAAAATAAAGTGTCATTATCACTTACAAATGGATCCATGGGGTCCCTAAATAGACCCAAAGATGCCCATGGTCTACCATGTATCAACCAATAGGGTTAAGAAACGTTTTAGGGTAATTTAGTATTATTAGAATACTATTTTTTAACCCGTATTTACCGGATTTATCCTTAACCATGGTAAATAAAATATTTACCGCAGTAATTATTCAAAATGTCTAAAAATAAAAGTTACCTATTTACACAATTTTAACATCCTGATTCAAAATATGGAATCCATTTTCCTAAATTCAAAACACAGAAGTGTCAGAAATTAATTTAAAATTAATTCCTGCTGTCAAAACAAAAAGCGTGTTTTTAAGAGATAATAACTATCAAAAGATTGACACTTGTTTAGGTTCGGTTTAATTGTAAAATTATGTCCAATGACCAAAACTATATTAAATGGAAAAAATATATTCTGAATATACTTTAAAACTACTAAAATTCATAATTTATCACTATCAATTATTTTGATTAAAAAAGTTGTTTTTAAATAAAATTCAGTAATTTTCACTATTCATCAAAATATGAATGTTATCCGAAAAGTACCAAAATTTCACCTTAGGCTAAATTAGATATTCCGAATCCAAAAATGAAGTCCATTTTGAAATATAAAATATATATAATTTTAAAAAGTAGGTATCACTATTCATAACGGCTAGTTTGATTGGTTGTTAGAACTCGGTGTTGCGTACAACACACGCTATCACATTATTCAAAGAGAAGCGTACCGTAGAAGCTTGGGGTGTTACAAGGTTCTCCCTTCTAGGTATGCACCTATCTTATAGACCTTCAAAAGAGTTATGAATAGTCCTCTATCTTGGCATGATGTTAAACTCATGACCTACTCATTTTAAAAATAGGAGCTCGAAGGAAAACCTCAGAAGACACGCCTTCAGCATAACTGTATCCACAAAATTTAAACACACAGAATACCACACATCAATCATTAGATTACTTATAAAAACCTTGGTAGAAATTATTCTAGAATATGATACCCTGTGATCGATGTGGGATGCCTCTAGTTTCCATGCCATTGAGAATCCCTATTACAAGGAAGGATATAAGTGCTCAAATGTTTTAGTCTCCAGACATGCTTAGTGATGGCCAACATGAATTCTTCCTTGACCGAAGGATTTTAGCCTTCACAAACACCGTGTAATGTCAATATAGAATCATCATAACTAAATGGAATCCATAAAGAGATGGAACCCAGAATGAAGTTGAAGAACAATATCTTAATCTTTAACGGAGAGCCAGAATAAGCAATGAATTCTGTGGAGGAATCCATGGAAGAAGGGAATGAACTACCATCATCCTATATTTATCAAGGATTATACATCACTAAAGAATTTATAAATTTCAACTTCCTTTTTAAAGATGTAATACGAGTAAAAATAGTAGTAAGTCACCACGATGATGCACACCATGACAGAATGTGTCAGAAACACATGAGACTAGAGACCACCGAACTCACCTAGCATCAATGAAATCCAAACCTATATGAATATGTAGAAATAATCTTTACCCACCCTAGATTTTTTGTGATCCTAAAAAAAGATTTATCAGGTAATGTATTTGATAATACAACAAGCTATAGCCTCCCTAATAATATGTTGAGTACCAAAAAACCATGTTGCGATAAAATCCACCTTAGATTCCCAACACCAAGACACACCCATGAAACCTTCAAGAAAACTCTATATACCAATCACCATATCACTACTGAAAAAAGATATGAAATATATTTGTGAGTCGGTTGGGAGAAACACTAACAAAAATAGTCCAACTAGAATCCTTTTTAGGATGCTATCTTTAGTTTGGAGGACACCGTTTCTCATTCTCTTGATAATAATGTTCACTTTCATTGGGATACACTTACAACAGCAGACCGGGGAACATTCATCATAACCACTTATAAAATACAATATCTTGTGAATATATCTAACACTAATGAACCTAGATGTTGAGGTAGATAAAACACACCTATATGGTTTAACTAAAAGTGTTTTATTCTCAAATAGTTTCCTTTTTTGAGGTTATAGTGTTGTATTTATTTTTCCTATGAACAACTGTACAAGAGGTTCTATGTGACATGTACATATTTTCCCTTGAAAAAATTTTGAAGAGGATTTTTTGTAGATATACTTATATAATATTATTGAAAAAACTATATCCATGTTATGGATCTATTTGATTTATACTAATTTTATTGGAAGAATGTGATTTCCAAGTGAAGGGGATTAATTCTCATCATGAGACTGAAACACTTTCTATGTTTCCATTCTGTTAGTTCACTTTTTTGTTTATTAGTATTAAAATTCAATCATCACAAATCAAAAATGTGTTAAATTTTTTTTACATTGGTAGTTATCCTAAAATAGAGTTTTATATAATGTTTTTGATACAATTATATTTGTTTCAAATGATAAATTACTTCCAATATTTTTTTAATTGATCTATGATTGAGTTTTGGGAATAATTTCAGAAGATCAAATTATATATTTCAAATATTTTTTAATATCTAAAATATATTAAATTATTGGATTTATTATTTTTTTAATAGATATATTTATTGGAAACTAAATTCAACCCCTCTTGAGTTTTCTTCTCTTACCAACAGTCATACCATAACACTTTGAAAAGAAAATGTGTTTCATCAATATTTCATATTTATAACCATAAAAAATATAGAGAAAGAATAAGAAAGGTATTACAGAATCATATCCCCATTAAAACATATGTAACATCAAAGGATTTCATCAGTGATATTGAAAATTCCATTAAAAATCACCTTGAATATTTCTGACTGAAAATAACATTTCCTATTGAAATAAAATATTTAAAACATATAAAATTATAAAATATTTAGGAAATAATTATGTTCATATTGAACCATATAAACATTTAAAGGAAACATGGAATCAATTTTTGGTAATGAAGAATAAAAATATTGTTCATATTTTAAATATAAAAACACATATCATGATAACAGATTCGGTAAAAAGTTCCACTCTCATAAAACAAAAAGTTGATTCTATTTAGGAAAAAATTATTGAATGTAAAATATCAGAAAAAAATTTAAATAAAGAATTGGATAAAATTTAAAACATTATTAATAACACTTTAATTTAAATATGAGTTTGGATGAAAATGATTCCCCATAGAGGTGAAAAATAACATTGATTTTCCTTAAATACATCATTTTGGTCTTATAAGTACATCAAAAATGAAAATTCAAGGGTAAAATGTAATATAAATATATAAATAATGGAGAGTAATATATATAATATTTTTCATAAATATATCATATAATTGCTTCATAATAATTTTATTCATCGATAATCCTATTAAAAATGAGATTATACCGTAAAACTCTTACCTTAAGTTTAAATATCATTATAAGTACGATAAAATCATGTATAATAATTTTAAATATATTATAATTATATAATATAAATATTTATATACATAGAATATAATATATAATCTATTTAAAACATTTCAATAGATATTTATTAATAATTACTTAATAAAAACCCTATTTCTATGTGTTACCTGGTTCTTTTTTTTCTGAATGTTTAGGATTAGTAGATCTGGTCCTTGTACTTTGATCGTGGTTCAATATTCTCCAACATATTAATCATGATATTAGTATCATATATATTATTTATATAAATACTATTAATCACTCATAAAATTTAAAGATATAAAATGTATTACATTGTCCATATATACGGTAGTTATTACATATGCATGAACACTATTTTTGTTTTCTATCAAAAATAAAGAAAAAAAGATAAATAAAAAATATAATTACATAATTATAATTATCTAATAAATTTAACATTTAAATATTAAAACCATTATATAAATAAACCAATAACAATTGTAATTGAAATTGAATTATATTTCCATGTTGTTTTGATAATCCATGTATACACACGTGTGATACATTCATTTGAAATATGAAATAAATGTGGTTTGAAAAGTTTTTTACATAATATTAATAATGTTAAAATATATGGATTATAATTTTTTCATTATTTTATTAGGGAAAAAATGAACTTATATATTTAGTAATAAGGAATAAAATTTAATGTAATCATTTAAGAGTTATATATTTTCATTGAGAAACATCATTTGGCTTAAATCTTATTCGTTGAAATGCTGAAATTCTAATAAAAAATGACATATAGAACGTGGGGATATATTTTTTGAAGGTATTTTAGTTGATATTGTATGTGATAAGAGTCTATTTATTTTTGTATAAGATATTATTGGTGGTGTCCTTTTATAAGAAAGGGAGATGACCACTTAGAATTTTTATAAATAAAAAAATATAATAATGACAAACCCAAGAAAAAGGATTCTAAATGACTCATATTTTATGAGTGTATGAGATAGAGACTAAATGGGTCCTAAAAATAATATTTATAAAATATTATACGAAAACATAACCCTTATTTCTTAGTTTCACCCTCTCGTCAACTCATTTTACCCTTAACCATGGAAACAATATATTTACTAATTTTACAATTCATTGTGAAAAAAATATATGTAGAAAATGAATTTTTTTAAAATATGATTATAAATATGGAATAATATTTAACAAATTAAATTTATATATATGAAAAAAATTACTTTTAAAATAAAACACAAAACATGTGGGAACCCCATTTTTTAGGAAAATGAATTTTTTATTTTTAGAAATGTTTTCATATGAAAATTTAAAATACTATCACTTAAAATGTAATTAATTAACTTAGGTTCAGTCAAATGAAACTATTTAAATTTTGAAATCAATTAAATATGAAATTTTAAATTTTAAATACATGAATAGAATAGACAGTTTTCCATAAAATTGGTGTACATGTACTATTCACCAAAAAATTAATCTTTTCAGAAAAAATAGAGAAATTTTACTTTAACAGAATTTTATTAAGATAATTTATGTAATAATATAATTTTTATAAAATATAGATTCTATAAGTGAAATATAATTAATTATAATATTTTTGATCAAATTTCAATAAGTATCATTTTTGAAGAAAACATGTGTTTGAAGAAAAAAATGAATTCATTGAAAATTTTCTACTTATTTTTATGAATTAATCAACAAATGTTCATTATATAAAACCATTATAATAATTTTTTATAATTTGGTTAATCTTATTCAAAACCACTAATCCAATTTCTATGTTATAAATGAACAGAATATCATGTCTCATTTAGACTGTATGTTTCACATAAAAAACAATCAAATACATAAAGTAATTTATATTAGAATAAATATAAAAACATTGGGTGTAACATTATATCCCCAAAAAATATTTTTCTCCATCAAAATTATATAATTATGATACAAATATACGATGAAATCTATTTTTACTCACATATTTGGGTTCCCAGGTGGCTTCTTCTAATTTTAGATTCCTCAAGGGAACATTTACCCAGAATGTTTTCTAGTTTCATAGAACATTATCTCTACTATCCAAGAGTTATAGTTGTTTTTAGTTATATTAAATATCATTTTCTACTAGTGAAACATTTTAGTTCAATATATCATAAGGATCTGATATATACATGCATGAGAGAGTTACATGGAGAACATCATGGACATGATAATGGTTCGGTAGATGTGCAATTTTTTAAGATACCATCAATAATCAATCAAGAATCTCAAAGGAAAAAATATACCTAGATATCAGCATTCCATTATTTATGAATCTCATACCATAGAAACATGGTGGAATTAATAGAAATACCTTCTCAAAAACATTGAATTCCATATATCACTATTGATTATCAATAATACTTTTATTTTGGATATAAGATTCTTTAATGTACTATTGAATAAATATAACTTTCTAAACACTTTACATAGTAAGATTGGGTTCTAATAGATTTCATTTTACATGTTCTTCATGAAACTTCAAGGTTCTACACTTATATTCATACACGGATTCCTAAAAATCCATATGAATTCTCAAGTGAAAACAATTTTTATAAAAAAAAATCAACTAGAGGAAGGTGTTTATTCCAAAAACCATAGAAAACTCGATAAAATGATCTTAATACATTCTACATGGGTTGAATAGTACTCTTGGACTGGGAATCAATATAAAAATTATATATATTAATAAAAAATAATATTTATCTATAGGTTACTATGTATTTCAATAGAACATTGACTAAGACCTCATATCATGATCCGATAAAAAACATGTTGTACTTCATTCAACATTACCACTTTTTTAATTTGTATCCAAGAAAACTAAACAACTGATAAATACTCTCAAATTTTAATAATGTGTATTGAATTTAAAAAGATATAAACTATAACCCAAAGATTATTATTACCTTTAGATGTTTTTCAGAGTTTTATGATTAAATAATTGAAGTGTTTTCCCATTTTCATTCTATAATTGGTAATAGTTGTAACATCCACTTATAATTTTATTTGTCAGCCTTAGTTTACTGACATACCATGAATTGAGTTACATAATCTAGAAAAAATATCTTAATATTTTCCCACAGAAAACACTCTTTCAGATCTCTATACATCTTCATACTTTTTGGATGAATATATAATGATGAAATATGAGCTTTACCAAAGAACTCCTCAAAATCTGGTTTGTATTTGACATATACTATGTTCCTGAAATATATGATTCCATTAAAATCATCATTGAACTCAGAAAAATTTCAAAAATTTCCTATATATCTACATCATCCTTATCTTCCTCTTTACTCTTTATAATGTTTTTTGTTCCATCATTTTGAATCAATTTATATTTTATCTTTTTTGATCCTCATAATAAATAATCAAGCTTATTTTCTTTGAGGCAATTCATTAGCCATCGAGTTAACTTTCCTAAGGCAATAATGTATTGAGAATTCATAATCATTAATCAACTCAATCTATCTTATCTAGTACATATTTAATTATTTTAAGTAAATATATATTTAAATATTTTACGATTAGTATATATTTCAAAACATTGTCCATAAAGACAATGACTCCATATCTTTAATTCAATGAATATTGATACTAACTCCACATCACAAGTTAGGTAATTTTTATAATCAAACTACAATAGGAAGGAGGTTAATGTTATCACCATATAATTATTCATGAATATTCATCTAAAACCCTTCATGTCATATTCATTATTAATCAAAAACCTTGATGTTACAAAGGATTAAATAAAAATAGAGATAGAGGAATCTGTTGTTCCATTTTTCAAATATCATCTTTAGGAAGCATAAACCCTATAATTTTTTAGAGTTTATTCTTTATCATATTTTATAAAATTAAAATTAATGATGAAATTTGATTGTAAACATTGAAAAAATTATTTACAAGGTTTGTTCTTAGTGTGAGAAGCCCCATACATTCCATAGACACTCTTGCGGGTCTATGTAATTTCACTATTTTGAAGAAGTGAATATGAAATGCGATAAACCCTATTAGACACCTTGTGTCTCTAAATACGAATGATTATAATAACCCCTATAAATTTAAATTATTTTCAACACATCCATATGGGACATAAAAATGAAATAATGAAATGGTCTACTCTATAAGGATCCATCTGAAACATCAACCTGATATTCCAAGGTTTTATTACCTAAGTCCAATGAACATAGTTTGATAGAATCAGTCTAGTTCATATTTTTTCAATCTTCACATGTTACAAAAAATCATGATCTATCTTCTTAAAAAATCTATTCCACTCAACTTTATTATCAAATTATATGTTCAATTATCTTATACTGATTTTCACTATCTAGTAATATGAATTTGCATCAATATAAAATTATGATCAGAATACACAATCTAGATACTATTCTTTAACTAAAAACAACACCTGTTTGAAAATCACTTCTAACACCAACTACTTCGAGTATCAAATTTTTCATATGGGTGAACTATGTTAAGAACCATTGTACTTTCCTCCTCGATTTATAGGTACTCTAGAAATAGTAATTGTTGGAAACTCAAATATTTTCCCACTCACCCAAATTATAAAACTCTAAAATTCACTCACATTTGAAACTAACATTTAATTCTTTAATCCTTCCCATCCCTTATATTGTCTTCTCAAAACTCCATGATTTTATATAACACCCCTTGTATTTTAAACCATTTATCCGAAAATATATTCTATAACATCTCAGTCTAGAACTATATTCATCTTTAGGATTCTCTTAACCCATTAGAAATATAAACACAATAGAATGCACTAATTTTCTTGACACAATTATAAAAACTCACTAATTGAGTTACAGACCCATTGAAAAAAATACAGTTTCTCAATCTTATGCAGTGTGACTATTGAAATTTATCTACTACATTTTTTAAACATCTATCAGCTTCAGATTCCATGAACTATTTTCTGATATATTCTTTAAAATTATTATCATTTTCTTTATCAGAATGTTCTTTTAACTCATTTTAATCTAATCACTAAAAAAACATTGGTCTTATCTATCTATAGAGTAATATATGATTACAAAACTTGAAATATCACATGGTCTCATATTTGTTATACAAAAATTATTTATTGAAACACATCATTTATTTGATTGATCAACATTGATTTTCATAACTGATATATATGTATAATGGATCATCATCAAAATATAATCTAACATATCAGTGTCTGCAACTCCAAAAATGGTTTGGTGTATTCATATCTTCTAGTTGATCAGTATCTAAAAATGAGTACTTATCAAAAAAAATATAATCCAATAATTATACATCTGATAGTGCATCTGATTCTGAATGCAATAGTCCATCTCATGGTGAATTTTATAGTGCATATGATCCACTACTTTTCAAACTCTTCAAATTCATCAACCTCATACATGTATTATTTTTACATATTCCTTTCCTGGTGCTCGTGGATCATTTTATTTTCATCCATAAAACATTGAGTCTAGAAATTTGTGGCTTGAGAACTATGAAATAGACCTTTCTTCAATAGCTTATAGCATGAAATATTTTCTGATGTTGAGAACATTATAATAAAGAAATAATCATGTGGTTAATTCTTGAAGGATCTAAATATTCCCATAAACATCATTAAAACGTGCTTCTTTTCAAAAACATATAAATTTCATCTTTTGAACCACTACTTAATTCTGAAATTAAAAATATTTGGACATATTAACTTATTTTTCTAATATATTTCATCATCATACAAACTCATAATTTCTTACCAAACAACATCCAATGAACTGTATTTAAAGGATAATTAGATGCATCATTTGGTCCACAACTTTTAAAAACACATTCTTCATTCGCAATTTGAACAACATATTAGAAAACCTCATTCAAACTTCCATAATAAAATCATTAACCTAATTTTTACAAAACTTATTTTACTAAAATATGGTTTTAAAAAATTAATTGTTGAAACAATAAATTAAGAAGGTCAAAGAATATCAAACTATTTATTTTTAAAAAAAACTTGTTAATAGCTTTTTCAACTCAACATTTTTCTACAAAAATACTTTTTATATCTCATTTTTTAATATTTACCTAAAAATGTCATTTCTCAAAAGAGAGTGTCTTGACCGCACACTACTGTATAGTGTAATTTTATTAAAGGAATTTAATCCATTAGAGTCAAGAAATGTTTCTCCATGTAAATATAAAATCCCCCTTTATATTATCAATTACTATATCATTTCATTTTCACACCCATTTTATGACACTCATAGCATTAGATTTAAGTATGATAATTACATCCTCATCTCTTTTTTGATACATTTGTACAAATTATCCACATTTTTCAACATAATCCAAAGATTAAATGGGTCCCTCTTTAATATTTTTTAGAAGCATGGGGTAGATGATGAACATGAAGTTAATAAATTATTCAAATATATCACTTGGATTATGTTTTTTGAAAACATGAAATTTTTTGGGTTATGTTGAAACTTATTCAAAAAACATATCTCCAATTGTGACTTTATATTTTATAAAATGGAACTTAATATCAATATTTTTCGATCTTGGGTGCTAGTAATAATCTTTACAATGATAAATTTCAATTTGATTATCACAAATTATCTCCAATGGTTTACTAACATTAGCATTAATATCTTCAAACTAAAAATTAATTAAAATCATTTTAGTAAAATCTTATGTAGTAGAAAACAATTATGATTATGTTCTACTTAAGGATACAAAACTGTATTTGTTACTTTTCTAACTCATACAAATTTCCCTAAAGAAATTTTTTCCCCAAAAGTAGATTTTATTCCATTAATATATACAACTCAATCAACAACAATATAACCATCAAAGTTCATTTATTGAATTATTTTTTATAATAGATCATGCAATGTCATTCCTTTTCATATCTCGAAATTATCTTTTCCACCAACATATGATATCCTATTATATCACGCTGATATATTGTTCATGAAGTTTCACCATAAAAAATATCAATTCTGTTAAAACATCCTAAAAATGTTAGATATAATTTCATATTTACATTTTCTATGGCATTATCAATACTCATCTTCATACACACTAAAATAGAAGTATAAACTTCTAAATATTTTCCAATCCAATTATTTGTAATAATTTCATTGAATAATTTTTATTTAAGTAAAATGTATTTTTCCTTTTTTTAAACATGTAAACCATAAAATAATCCTAATTATCTCTACATTAACATCTCAAATTTCATCTTCATTTCCTAAAAAAATTATTTGAAAACGTTTTCAATGTCATTAAAAAATTTATATGATCAAAATACATAATTACAATAAGGGTGATAGAGATAACATCATCCACATATAAGTTTATATCAACCATTAATTTAAAAAAATGTAACATTTCCAAACAATTTTAATTTCTATAATACTAAGAATTTTGGGATTGTTTTAACCCATATAAATATTTATTCAATTTTCAAAAATTTTATCAATAATTAATGAGTTGAAAATAATATGGTTGTATTATGTAAATTTATTATAATATATACCCATATAAAAAAGTAGAATTTACATCATTATAATGAAATTTATAATCAAGTTGTTAACTAATTTCTAGAAACATTATAGAGGTTTCTAATCATACAATGGGGGAAAGGGTTTCTTCAAAATCTAGATCACCCATCTATGTATATCCATTGCAAAAAAGGCATAATTTCTTTCTAAGAAATTTTCATATTCATTAAAATTTTAATGTACCCCAAATTTGATAAAATAATATTTTTGTTAAATAAATGTGGATCAAAATACAAATTATTTTTTTTCTCTCAATCTAATCGAACTCCATATTTATTATATCAACCCATTCATTTTTCTAAACTTCTTCAGAAACTGATTTCAGTTTAATTTTTGAAATGAGTGAGGACTGATTTTATAATCCCTTCCTTCTTCTTATCTGAACTAGATATTTTTAATTCCCATGAATAATTTTAGTTTCAACATATTTAAATAATGTAGGATATTTTAAATTTATCTCCAAACTTCACTTTCCCCATCAAATGTTTCTTCTGAATCTTGATAATTTTATTTTCACGAAATTTCACTTTTATTGGAAATATTTGGATTCTCTAACTCACCATTTTTATCATTTTATGTAAATTATTTCCATTTTTCAATAATTTTCCCAATATATGAATCTATTATCCTTTGTAACAATTATTTTCATCATTTTTATCTTCTTTCATTGGGTGAATATACCCTTGAAAATTCATTCATCATCATTCTCACAAAATTTTCCATGATATGGAGTTTTCATTTTTAGAAAACATGGAAATCCAAAAGCCTTAATGAACCTAAATGAATGTTTTTTGTTATACCAAATTTCTTTTGATGTCATTTTGGATTATAGACTCAATAAAAATAGAATTTTTATGTATACGTTAAACATAAAAACTTCTCTATAGTTGAACATTGAATGTTTTTATTCTTCTAAAATTATTCTTCCCATTTCCACCAATATTCTAATTTCCCTTTTTATAAATCCATTTTAATGAGGAGTGTATATAGCACTATATTGGGGTCTAATTCAATTATTCATCAAATATTATTTGATGTAATTGCATGTGTATTTATTTACATTATCAGTTATCAACATCATTATGTAAACACACATCTCTCTCTCAACTTATCTTCTGAAAACATTGAGCATTTCTACTACCTCTGACTTGTCCTTCCTGAACATAATATTGATCATGTAACTGAAATCATCAATGAATGTGATAACGTAAAAATTAATGTTTTTAGTTGATGTCTCTTTGAATAAGATAAATTATTATGAATAAGTTCAATACATCCAGTAGACTAAATGTTGAATTTCATATAACTTTTATTAGTCATATTCCCCTTTTGAAAAGTATCAAAAACATGTTAATCTCTTGTTTTAAATTATGGAAAATTTCAATCAGCATCAATATTAGGAAGTTTCTTCTTATTTGAAAATATTTAATGCCAACACATATGGTTTCACCCCTTATTTTCATCTTCAATACTCATGTAATAAGAGTTGTAATGTTATTTTATTTTAAAGGGAATTCCCAAAGTTCCTTCTCTCCAAGCTATAACTTCACTATCATCCACAATTTTTGTCATATAAGAATATTTTTATAACATAATAATTTTCCATCATCAGAATGTTGACTCATACTAAGTATGTTTTTCTAGATCCCATAAATAAATATAACTACCATAGACATTACTTATTGAGGTTCTATATCATATTGCCATGTTCCTTTCATTTTAAGGAACTATAATTCTTGAATGTAATAGATCCTTTATCAAAATTTAAAACATCTTTTGATAATTTCAAATCATCAGTCATATGTGATGGAGAACCACTATCAAGTGTCCATGTTCTATTATTTTTTCTAGTTTCCAAATCCGTCTCACCAAAAAATCCCTTTCCCAACATTCTTTTTTCCACTATGAGTTTAGTTTCTATTATAAGAAACTATTTTCTAGAAGTATTGTCAAAAAATTTTAAGAAAAGTGAATAGATTGATCACGACTTCCAAAAATCATTCCTAGGAAATAAATTTTATTTTTTATTAGAAGGATTCTAATATCATAATATATTAATTCTCTTATATCACGTAACTTTTTAAAGTCACTCATTCTACATCCACAATTTCTTCCACTATATTCGAAAATATTTCCTAGCAGTGACCTATTATGAAATCAACTTTAACCTATATTATTAAAAATTATAAAACTATAATAAAACCCACAAACTAATTTTTTTCCATTGATGACTGATCTTTCCATGTAATTAGATTGTTGAGGTTCATAACAACTTTCAACATTTGTTAAAAATTGTTGTATCAAAACATTCCTCTACGAGTAATTTTAAACATTTGTAGATTTTAAAGGTTTTTAACACCCCTATCAAAACAATACTTCCCAATACTTTTTATTCATAAATAAAATTATATAAAACTAGATTATTTTTTTAGAATAACATGGGTATATTTGAACTGATTCGTAGGGTGCAATTTTCCTATATCATTAGATGATACAATGTTACCCCAAATTACTTATTGAAATGTTCCTTTATCTTTATTTAAGAGAATTTAGTCGTAAGAAGATTTTATTAAGATGTGTTAACATCAAATTCATTATAATCATTCTACTCATTGATATATTCAGCCATCATTCCAAGATATTAAATTCTTATTTTGTGACATAATATCTCTTGCATGTATTATTATTCCTACATAGAAAAAAATTATCTTCTATCAACCACTATTCCACTATCTTTCATCATCATTATAATTTATTTCTTGATATTTATTTTTTCTATACGGAAGCAATATGTTATAACATAATTTGATATAGTATATAAGATTATTTACCTCCTTCTTCTTCTTTTTTCTTCTCAATCTGATGAATCTTTTGTTTTATCAACTTTTTGAATGAATGTTTCAACATTTTTTGAAAATTCATTTTCTATGTAATTAATGTCAGTTGATTCTAATTTATATTTATTACTCAGTATATTTATTTGGTTCCCATTATGATTATAATTATATTGTTTTGATAAATTTATTCTCTTTAATTTTTTTCACTTATTCTATCGATGTTTTTAGTCAGAATCATCGTGATTTTATTTATCTTTTTTCTTAAGGAAATTAATAGAAAATTTCCCAATTCCATAACACATTAAATGTTCGAGATGAATTTCTCTTCCATAATTTTCTATTCTTATTCGATAATTCAAAGATATAAGAGACCTGATTTTATTTCATTCAACTCATCATCCTATTTATATGTGGAATCACTAGGATAAACATCTTCAACATCTTAAATTTTCATCTTTCACATAACATAATTGAACATTTCATATTTCAAATTTTTATTAAACACTACTGATTTTCTCAATTAATAATAAATTAAATGTTATTAAGTATATCAAGAGATAAATCATCATTATCTTATAATTAAGAAAAAATAGAATCTAAGATATATAGAATGTTTCAAATGAGTATCTTCACTGTTGAAAAATATTTATAAAAATTTATAATCCCTCATATATTTGAAAACCCTCATTTACATTTATGAAGTACTCATCAATAGTTTCTTCATCAATCATTATGTGGTCTTTATAATTGTTATACTATATTTTTCTCTTTTACTTTTTTACATTAGTATTCTCTTCAACAATATTACCGAATGTTTCCTATATATATTTTGTTGTTTGGAGACCCATCACATACTTATAATTTTTTTGATAGACCTAAGAATAGATTATTTAGTTTTTTCATCAAATTAAATATTGTTATTATCATCAAAATCATCAAGGCATAATTATCAATGATTTGAAACACAATTTTAGCTGCATCAACACCTTCGGGGCCAATACATATGATATATGGAATAATCTATCTTTATAACCATGATAATATTATCCATAAAATATAAGAATCCATATACTATTGAAATAATTTACATTTTTAATTTTAAATATTCAATAAGGGAAACTATCTTTAGTAGTAATTTATATTCCAATGTATCTAATAATAACTATTCAAGGAGGGGTTGGAGTGACTAAGTTCTTTCTCTTTTAAAATTCCAAATTTTAGAAACTTAACCCCAGAAAATTGTTAGATTTTTTTCCTTACCATATTTTAGTAAATTAAAATGAATAGAGATATAGAAAAGTATACATGGTAGATAAAATATAAATATTTCAACCTCAGTGTGAGAACCAACATCCTTTTCATAGCCACTCCCATGGGTATATAGTAATTCACTATTATTATAAAGTGAATAAAACATGAATCACCTCCCCTTATATACCTTATATCTATCGATAAGAATTTTAATTATTACACCATTAAGTTTATAACATTTTTCCTAGAACCATTTGATCAAAAATATTGAAATAAAAAACCTTCTATTATATAATATTTTATTTGAAACCTTATTTTGGTGTGTTATGGTCTAATTTCCTTAGTCCGATGAATGAAGTCTGATAGGATAAGTCCAATTGATCATTTCAAAATCTTTGACTCTTACAAATATTCCTGGTAAGCCTATTTATCAAATTTGTTCCTCTCAAAATTATTATCAAATGATGAATCTAATAATTCTTATATTAATTTTCTTGTTTGGGTAATCTAAAAATGAATCAATATGATCTTACGATCAAATTACTGTATCGGGAAACTCTTCTTTGACTCAAAACAAATTCAGTTGTAAAAATAACATCTGACACCAATTCTGTTCTTTACCAACTTTAATGCATGTGTTAATAGTGTTAAGTACCATCATACTTTCCTCCTCTATTTATAGGTACTCTAGAAATATTAATGTTGGTAAAATGAAATGATTTCCCACTCATCAAAATTCCAAAACACTTAATTTCACTCTCATTTTAACTTCACCATGACTGAATCAAACCTTATCTTCTTTTCTAATGCGTTCATGAAACTTCTTGATTCTTCATGAAACTTTATGAATTTCAAACCTTTAGTAGGAAAAGGATATTCTGGATAATATCAGTCTATAACTCCATTCGTCATTCCAAAAGTACTGAAAAAATTGAAATACTAACAAAATTTCACACACCAATGTTCTTGACCCAATTGGAACAACATAACTCTTCCTCTCTTGAATAATTGAAATTTAAAAAAATATAATTTATCTCTCTGATTCTCTAGGAAAAAATAAAGTGGTTGACTAAATTGCTGCATCTGCTAACAAATTCAAATTCGCTAAAACAAATTGGTAAAAAATTTATCATAACTATCCTTTTTTCTAAGGGTTCCCTTTCACATGTCAATATTCAATCATTGAAAAATATACACTTATTTATTTGGAGAATAGTGTCTAATTAAAAACATTAGTTCCCCCATTTTATTTTCATTGGTATACCAAACTTATTTCATAAGACATTATATTTATGTCATCAACCATATTTATTTTTCTTAATTTCTCTCCATCTGATAGATCAGTGTCAAAAAATAATCTAATGGATTTGTGTATACACCTCGACTGAAGGATTAATTTTTTCATCGCGTCTAATGGATCATTATTTTCATTTAATTACTTAAAAATATCATATAATAAATATTTATTTCATGTCGCATCAATATTTAATCCAATGGTTAATTAGTTGGTTTATATGAGAGTGAATCTGATTATTCATACGATCATGCATCTGATCAAACACTTTGTAAACTCTCAAACTTCATCAAAATTATACTTCCAATGATCAGAAAACATCTTTAAATGGTGGTATGGGATTCTGTGATCTACATCTATAAATACATTTTATTATAAAAATTTGATTAAAGAACTAAAACTTATACCTTTACGGAAAATATTATATTATTTTACTTTTCATTATTTTGGGTACATTGAGATCTGTGAAGCATCATATAATTTTTCTTGAATTCTTTTCAACATCCAATAAAAATCATTCAGAAATAATTATTTTAAAAAACTTTATACTTTAATCATTTCAACAACATCTAACATTATTCATCTCAAAAACTTCCAAATCAATAAATTTTTTATCTGATGAATTTCATATGGGTATGAACTCATATATTCTAACCAAAACATCGAATGATAAACTATGTGTGATGGATCGTCTAATGAATCATCTGATAAAAAACATTTAAAAATACATTATTCATTCAAAATTTTAGAAATATTTTAGAAAACAACATATCAACTACTAGCAACATAGATTTCACATGGTTTACAATAACATTATTTAAAAAAAACTAATTTCAATAAAAACAAAACATTATTAAAACCAAACACTACGAAGGATATTTAAACAATTCTACACTATAGGGTTTTTGTGATTACATGTTTACTGATCAATTTTCTATTTAGTTTATTTAAAATTTCTTTGTATCCATCTATCTAATGGAATATGTCTTCCTTTATTGTTAACCTAGTGTGTGTGTATTAGATTGATATGAAAAATTCTTTACAATAAATCAGAAATATATATCCACTATTATAATACATTGAATCTTAGTAACATTTTTTGGTCTAGGACATTAATGAATAACATATATCATTGATAAATCCACTAATATACCTTCTAATGATATTAAATTACACAAAAAATGAAAAAAAATCACTAAAATAATTACATGGATACTTTTTCATACATATTATTTTTAAATGTGTTCTTCAATAAAAACAACATGTGATATTCATGTTTATCCTTTTTGTTGAAATATATTAGAATATCATCAATAGTGATAACTAAAAACTGGTCATGGTGGCCTCTGATGACTCAATTCATTAATTCCATTAAGATAATAGAAGAACTAAAAAAAATTACTTAAATAAAAAAATCATAGTGTATGTACCTCATATGAAAGGGTATTTTATTAATATATTCATTTTTTACCCTTAATTGATAGTATCCAAATTTAATATCAGTCATACGAAAATATTGAGATCCACAAAATTGATTGAAAAAACGATCAATACGGGATAGAGGATACATATTCATGATTGTGTCCTTGTTTAGTTCTTGATAATAAATATCGAGTCACATTAATCAAAATTTAATCCTAATAAAAAATATATTCACCCTATGGTGATTCAAATTTATGAATGAATACTTAATCTATTTTTTAATGGATTTTCTTCCCCAATTCCTATAATCAATTGGGGGTTAGAGTATTTTAATTTTTTTAGCAGTAGTTATGATTTCTACTTAAAACAACATCATGATTTTATGTAAGACTAGGAAACTATATTAGAAATACATAATCAAACTCCCATAAATTATACATATCTTCAATACAGAGTATCTCCCAAAACATATGAGATAAAATTCTCCTTAGAATATGAATTGAGACCCATATACTGACTATAATTTCCATTATATGTTAATAGAATTCCTCTCACTAATATATTATCGTAAATTTTACATGAATATCATACATGGATTCCCATACTTGTAAATTTATATGGAAAATATAAAAATTAAGCAAATCCATGCCAAAAATAAAATCAAATTCAACTAGATTGGGAATAATGATATTTTCAAGATAAAAATTCCCAAAAACATCAATTAGAGAATAATCAAAGACATGAAATTCAATCATCATAACATTTGGTGTTTTAACTATTAATTCAACAATAATCATTGGTGGTGGTATTTTGATTCCTATAGAAACATCGACAAACATAATTGATTGGGTATATCCATAATCATATAAAACATCAATAATTAAAGAGTGGGTGATAAGTGTACCATTCCACACTTCAATATTGTACCTCGAATTGGAAAAAGTTATATTATGACATTTTACTTTTTTTCTACGTTAAGAGGTTTCTTTGAAAGATAATATTAATTTATCTTTGTATTTTAGCACTAGGAATCATTATACCCATACTCCATGCATTTGAAACAGTTGAGTGTTGGTGGTGAATTTTATGGTGATTTCTCTCTATTCTCATTATTAGATAACACTTTCCCATCACATTAGTATTCTATTTCATTATTAACATCCTTTCCACACATAAGGAAATTACGAGTCCTATTATGAAATTGTACTCAATGATTCTTTAGACACATTGAGAAAGAAAGAAATATTTTATTCTTCTATATATGAAAAGTTTTATTATAATATCATTTTAATATTATCATCTGTTACTTATCAAGTCCATGAGAATGATAGGTATTTATGACAATCATTTCTAACTTTATATAACATAAAATTACATATTAATATCTATTAATGTTCTTTATGGTTAACACTGTTTAGAGACTCAATTTTAAGCAACTAAAAAAGTATCATTCTTACATTCATGTTGGATGATAATATCAAAAGTTTAACTCTAATGACTTGTAAAATATTACATTATATACTACTTTATTCATCATTATTTTAATTTAACATAAGTAATTATTTCTCAATTTTTGAACAAATAATATGAAAAATGTATATTTTTAAAAAAGACCACTTAAACTTATTATGGCCTATAGTGTCAATTTCCTTATGTTTGCTCATGATCTTGATAAGATTTCATCAATGATATTCTTTATCATCCAAATGATAATCATCAAAAATAACTTTTCATTGTCAAAAAATCATAGTATAAAAAATAACATATGAATGGTACCTTTCTAAACAACATTATTATTAGTGGACCCACTAAATAAAAGTGGATATTTCATCATGAAGGACTCAACATGAATTTTTTTCCACCATCATTTGATTAAATTATTAGTATGATTTATAGCATGAATATTTTACATAATCTTAAGAACAAGATTTTTCCTTCCATACCCAATTAAAATTGTTTTATTATGATGAAATCATTGCATTTTTATCACATTAATAATTAATATGGAACATTTAAGTTATATAAATTCATTAGAATAAAAATTCATAGTATGAGAGACAATAATCATAGAGAGAAATAATATAACAACGAATAATAATTTATTTTATTCTTATATCATGTCAGCTTATTTTCTTTCTATGAAACCATAGTATTAAGTTAGGATATCCATGGTTATCATCTACTAAAAGACTTTATAGTTGTATATTAAAAAATGTGAATTAATCCAAGGATATTGTAACAGTCCGAGATTTTATGAGAAATATTATTTTTAATTACTTTGATGTCTTGTGTTGTAAGCTACACCAAGAATAGTTTGTACTATACGCAACACCTTATTAGTTTGTAGTATATGAAACACTATTCTTGCCTCCTGTTACACACAATTTCAAGTTCGTTTTGTGGAAATTATTCTACGCAACATTAAGTATAGATTTTGTTTAATGTATAAATCAAATAAGTTTTTATTATGTTATATGAAACACCAAACGGAGCTTTCACTACACGCAGCCCTGACTTGGCTTGCATTACACGCAATCAAGACCATTTTCGATAGCCTGTGTAGTACGCAATACTAAGTTTCACTAAACGATATATTATTATAATATTATTATGAACTAGCCGTTATGAATAGTAATACCCACTTTTTGAAATATTATATTTAAAAATGGACTTCATTTTTGGATTCAGAATATCAAAATTATCCTAGGGGGAATTTCTGGTATTTTTCTGAAAACTTTCAATTTTTGATGAATAGTGAAAACACTGGGTTACTATTTAAAAACCGACTTTTTATTTAAATAATTATTTATTTTATTAAAATTTACATTAGGTAAAAATTGAGACATAATTCCTATATAAGTTCAATGTAATTTATTAGAGATTTATAATAATTTTAGATATATAAAAATTTTATTGAACTTTTCATCGTCTTCTTCCCACCTCCAAGGAGAATTTTCAAATTTACATACAACTTAATTTTCACGCTTCTGTGAGTGAAATTTAAAAAATATGAGAGACATGGTTGATGACAGTAAGTAAAATGTGGTTCAATGAGACGGAAATAATTTTTGGGGAATAGTAACTTTTTACTTTTATTTACCACGGTTAAAAGTAAGTAGGGTAATTAAGGGTAAAAATGGTATTATTATTACCCTGACACATGTCATAATTATATTGGATAAGTTTAATTCGACCAAAACCAACCATAGGAACAAAATATGACCATTTAGGTCCACTTGGATTAGATTTGGACAATTATTATTATTTTATTTAAAAAAGAGTTAAAATAGTTAAAATGAATATTTAATAACTAAAACATTTTTAATATAGGGTTATACATAAGATAAATTAGACTATAAATATTCATTAGAAAGATAAAAATATTTCCTACATAATGGTCTTATATTTATAATTTGTAGACATTAAATAATTTAATTTATTTTTGACACAATGATGATGCATAATTAAATTATTAATGAAATAATAACATAATTGATGTTATAAAAACCCAAATAAAAATATTGTTAGACTTTTAATGAGTTACACAAATTTTATAGCCTAATATGACATGTTATTATTGATTTATTTAATTGTTTTCGAACTAATAAGGTTGTTATAATTTTCACTAAAACCAATTATCAAATATTGTCAAAATTGACATAAAATAGTTTTTAAAGAAATATTATATTATTAATTGTTATTTTATTACTAAAAATATAAGGTTCATACAAATGACTTAGATAAGGTTATATATATTAATAATTAGAAACTTGGGGTTCGTTTGGCTTGTTATAGTATGTTTATTAACCTTATAGTGTAAGAAAACAAGAGGACACAGTAAAAGTGTAATTATTTAACTTAAAGTTATATCTAAATGATATGGTTAAAATAGTAACCTAAACTTGTCAAAATTCTATTGGATGAGAGAATTTAGACCCATATCATCCTTTCCTTCGAAATTAATCAATTTGGATCTCTTAAAAATCAAATATGACTTTATAATAAAATAATATTTTTAGTTTTTCCTAAGGTGCCCCTCTCCTCCCTTATAAAAAGGAACCTCCTCCCTATCCTCCTAACACCCCTTTGAGACATCATTCTCGGTCAAATACTACCAATTTATCTTCTACACTTCCTTAGAAACATCCTAGAGGTCCTGGTATTTTTCAAAGACCAACTCTAGTTCCCTAAGTGGATGTTAAGAAGAGGTGCGTCAAAGAAGAGGTAATATCCATTACCGAACCTTTCCAATTTCATTCTTATTCAAATTATTCTTATATAGTTGTTTCATTATAAAATAATAAAATGAGTATTAATTATATACTTATATGGTATTTTAAATATGAAACAACCCCATTTCACCTTCTATCCATCATACGAAAAATGAAATCACCGCGCGTGCGTATGTACGGAATACCATCTCCACGCTGTGGTGTAATCTGTTTTTCCACCACCACCTTACTTCGATGGGTATAATGGTGTAAAGAATAACTATATATGGTTATTATAACATCATACTGATTATGAGATATTATGTCATCCAATCCAATTCCATTCAAAAAAATTATGGGAATGATATCATCGCTTGTGCATACGTACGGATTACCGTCTCCATGACGCGATGAGATTCAATCTCCATGTTATCCATTAAAATATGATTATAAAGTATATATAATTAATAATAAAAGTATAAATAACATAATAATGCTAATTTATTTATTTATATGTTATTTACTTAATTCCATTCATGTCAATAAAGAAAGGAGAGCATCGTTCATGCGTACGTACTCCCTACTGTCTCCATGAACGGTGCATTTCATATCATTTATCTATCTATTATATATATATAATGAATATATATGATATATAAATCATAATTTAAATTCTATAAGTAATTAAATCATGATATAAGTAATAATAATATCAAGAACAACAATTCCAAACAAGTATGATAAATAAAATGATTTTACCCAAAACACTACTTTAACATGGAGTTTACAAAAGAACGGGTAATATAAAGTCATAAGTGAACCATATATTATATAATAACAATTAATATGATTCTGTAATAAGTTAATGACATTATTTAAATAATTATATATGAGTTTCAGAAACGTATGATGCATATCAGACCTAAGGTAATGGATAATTATTCCAATCTTTTTTCTAATCTGAGATTATTTATTTGTAAGTATTTACTGGGGTTATGTTTATCATCCATGTCCTTTTTTTCTAATTTTTTTTTCATAAAATATTTAATATTATTTCTTGTATGTTTAATGTCATTTTTACCCATTTTTTGACTTTTACCACAAGTTACAGAAGGAATCTTTCTTTTACGATGTACTTTTTCACATTTCCAGAAAAAGTTTGAGGAGAATATTTTTTTAACTTATACAGCATGAATAGAATTTTATGGTTTCATAATGCCTTTTCTTAATGAATATTACTCTACCATAATTCATGAATATTTTCAACAAAATCCTTTTCTTTTAAAATTTCATGGCATTTTGTGAAAAGAAAATGATTTTGAAGAAGAAAGTATATTTTCCTCAAGAATTCATTTCAAGTGTTTTATCAAAACCATTTTCCATCTAAGATGAAATTATATCATATGTGTATGTTTCAAGTATAATGTCTCGATGATTTACATAGTTTCATTTTTATTATGATAAAATGATATCCCCTTGTATTTATTGGATTATGTGATGATGGAATGATGTTTACGAAACCCATTTTATTCATTGTGTTATGATGAATGATTTATGTTTATTTTGTGGCACAAGTAAGAATGTTTTCATTATGAGATGGGTGGGACCTATATCTCCCTCCAATTAATTGGGTAAAGATTTATATCTCATGAGATAGACATAGATGGAATGGTATTTTAATCCGGTTCAGTGTTACAGGATTGAAACGGGGAGTGAACTCGATTCAGAAAAGGACTTTGTCCACTAAGATTGTCTTGGCAGCAATGCCTTGGGTACCATGGAAATCATATCAGGTGCTTAATGTTTTCCACAATTAAAAGTATTATTTCCAAGCTATTGTATCATGATTTATGTTCCATTATGATCAATGCCTTACGTACTGCCATGTTTTATGTCATTGCTCAAGATTTCAATGTTTAACCATTATGTTCCTATTTTTATGTTCAAATTTATATGGTTTGTTTTATTTTAACCATGCCTACACTTACTGAGCACTTGAGCTCACCCTTTATATGTTTTAATTTCCCCAGGATATAGAGAATGTTTTTAGGTAAGAAAACAAAAGGGGAAGATATTATGGGAGATTTTGAAGATATTTCACCACGATTAGAAGATTATTTTCCGAGTTTCCTAAGACACTAAACTATTACGGTCCTTTGGTTTCTGATTTTGTTATGTATTAAGTATTCCGAAAAGTAATGTAATGTCTATGTACTTCATGCTTTGGGTCTCTATAGTTCGTATCAGAGTAAAGGTTTAGTTACCCTTTAGAAACTAGGATGAGAAAACTTTAGTGAGATCCCTAGAGATATTTCTCAGGTATGTCTAGGGATGTCCCTAAGGTTAAGTATAAGTATAGGTTATAGCCCTAGAATTATGGTAACGATATTATAATTAAACCTAAGTTGTTATATATTGATGTTACTCCCCCTTTATTATGATTTTGTCCTCTCACACTATTCTTTTTGGGTTTTAGAAAACAGATAGAAACAGGAATATTCATGATAATGGAGGATATGATGGACAATGGAATGATATTCTTCATGAGTAACCAAATGAAATTGGATCTGGAAGTCGACATATCATTATTATGCCTAATCATAAATCTCATAATATGATCAATAATATCAACTTTGGTTTGTTTCCCAACTCATATAATAAGATAAAGATGGAGTTTCATAATGATCATAGAGGAAAGAAAGTTCAATTTCCCTCATGTAAATCATGTGGGAAGAGGCATCAGGAAGATTGTTTCAATGAAACTGGATGATGCTTTTCATGTGGAAAAGAAGGAAACAAATCGAGTAAGTGAAAAGGAAAAGGTTCAGTTAACACCATGGACATGGATAATGGTATTGCTACATTATCATAAATGATTAAATGTTTTCAATGTGGAATGTATGGGCATTATGCAAACCAATGCCCTAAGGGAAAGTCTAATGAAGAGAATCAGCATGGTCATATGGGTAGTATTTATGTTGATGATGATGAAGAGACTAAAAATGATATGTGAGAAGAAATAATTGTGGAATCTCGGTCAATGGCTTAAGAATGTAGTGGAATAATTTTATGTTTATCAAGAGTAATGTTGTATAGGTAAAGGTACTATGGAATAAATAAACATCTAAAGATTATTACTATATTATTTTTTTCTATAGTATTTGAAAGTATATGTTGAAAGGTACCGGTAACCATGAAAGGTTATTTAGATCATTTTATAAATAAGATGATATGCTAATAATGAAGGGAAAAATAGATAATTAAATGTTGGATATTATTCATGCGCTCATGACTTATATAAGGACAAAGTTATATCATGGTCTGAGTATATAGAAATTTTGGGATTTTGGTATGTGGAACTAGTTAACTTTTGACAGCATTCTTGTTTTCATTAACGTTCAATGGGTATTCATTTTTAAAGAGAATACTTGAATAAGGTATTCACATGTTTGGAATGTGACCAACAAGATATCTCAAATGATATATGGGGGATAAATGATGGTATTCACATGCTCGGTAAATGAAATTTCCTGTAATTATTTTCTTTATACTATGAGCTTGGACAGAAGAATTTTAGATAAGCCTAAATATTGGAAGGGATTATGTTGGACATAAGTTAGTAATGTTTAGGGCTAGAACTTTTTGATATTATCTTTTTGGAATGTTATAATTGTACAGTTTTAGAAAAAGGACAACCCGCAGGACGGGCGGCAACCCATCGCTTGGGACAAGCCTGTGGGAATCGAACCCACAACCGAAGTGCGACAGGCCTTTATCGCATACCACATGCCAACAAGAATTCTCTGGTTTGTAGAAACTAGTTTTATTATATTAAGTTGTATGATATATAAATTATAAGTCCTTTTTAGGAACCACATATGATTAATCTCACATTAGATAGACTTATTTATATTTGATAACTTTTGCTATCCTTTTTTTTGAGACAGATGGAATGACCCATCATTCTATCACATGATCTGCTAACACTTCACGAATGACAAATTAGACCTCATTTATTTAAGAGATGAAGTGGAAATTTTTCAAGGAACGAAAAAGGTGAGATTGTACCGAAATAAAGTAAGTATGTCTTCTAATTCAAATTCATCAACTTTAGGGAAATGATCTTGAAAACCAAAAATGTTTTCCTAGTGCCCTTATATCTGATGAATTATATGGTACCTTAGATCATCACAAATTTATGGCTTTGTGATTGTTGTATTTTTCATAGCCATGTCCTCTGCCACTCTCCATCAGAACTTGATGGTTATATTTTTCATCCATATCCATATTTCACCTATGTTCTCCTATGTGGAAACTGAGGGATGACTTAAACTGGGTAACCGTTACATTTCAAACATTCCCTTTTAAAATGAAATTTTAGTATTCCTTTTTACGATGTGGGTTCCTATGAAAGAAACTTTCATGTAGTAAACCATTTATAACCCCAATGAATTTCGAGGGAGAAATTCATTTTAAGGGGGGTAGAGTGTAACAACCCGAGATTTTATGAGAAATGTAATTTTTAATTACATTGATGTCTTGTGTTGTATGCTACACCAAGATTCTCTTGTACTATAGACAACACCGTATTAGCTTGCAGTATACACAACACAATTCTTGGCTCCTGTTACACACAATTTCAAGTTCGTTTTGTGGAAATTTATCAATGCAACATTAAGTATAGATTTTGTTTAATGTATAAATGAAATAAGTTTTGATTATGTTATACGCAACACCATACAAGGCTTTCACTACATGAAGCCCTGACTTGGCTTTGATTACACGCAATCAAGACCTTCTTCAATAGCGTGTGTAGTACGCAATACCAAGTTTTACTAAACGAGATATTATTATAATATTATTATGAACTAGCCGTTATGAATAGTAATACCCCCTTTTTGAAATATTATCTTTCAAAATGGACTTCAATTTTGGATTCGGAATATCAAAATTAGCCTAAGGTGAATTTTTCGTATTTTTATGAAAACTTTCAATTTTTGATGAATAGTGAAAACACTGGGTTACTATTTAAAAACCGACTTTTTACTTTAATAATTATTTATTTTATTTAAATTTAATTTAGGTCAAAATTGAGAAATAATGCTTATATAATTTCAATGTAATTAATTGAAGTCATTTTATAATAATTTTAGATATATAAAAATTTTATTGAACTTTTGACCGTCTTTTACCCACCTTCTAGGAGAATTTTCAAATTTACATAAAACTGAATTTTCACGCTTCTGTGAGTGAAATTCCACAAATCTGAGAAACATTGTTGATGACAGTATGTAACATGTGGTTCAATGAGATGAAAATAATTTTTGGTGAATAGTAACTTTTTACTTTTATTTATCACATATAAAAGTAAATAGGGTAATTTAGGGTAAAAATGATATTATTATTACCCTGAAACATTTCCTAATTCTATTGTATAAGTGTAATTCGACCAAAAACAACCTTAGGAATAAAATATGACCATTTAGGTCCACCGGGATTAGATTAGGACACTTATTATTATTTTATTTAAAAAAGAGTTAAAATAATTAAAATCAAAGTTTAATAACTAAAACATTTTTAATATATGGTTATACATAAGATAAATTAGACTATAAATATTAATTATAAAGATAAAAATATTTTCTACATAATGTTATTTTATTTATAATTTTTATACATTAAATTATTTAATTTATTTGTGACACAATGATGATGCAGTAATTACCTTATTATGAAATATTAACACAATTGATGTTATAAAATCCAAATAAATGTAATTTTAGACTTTTAATGAATTAAAATAATTTTATATGTTAATATGACATGTTATTATTGATTTAATTAACGTTTTTCTAACTAATCAGGTTTTTATGATTTTAACAAAAATCAATTACCAAATAGTGTCAAAATTGAGAAAAAATAGTTTTTAAAACAAATATTATATTATTAATTGTTATTTTATTCCTAAAAATATAAGGATCATACAAATGACTTAGAGAACGTTATATATATTAATAATTAACAACTTGGGGTTCTTTTGGCTTGTTATATTATGTTTATTAACCTTATAGTGTAAGAAAACAAGAAGACACGGTAAAAGTGAAATTATTTAACTTAAAGTTAAATCTAAATGATAAGGATAAAATAGTAACCTAAACTTGTCCAAATTCTATTGGATGAGAGTATTTCTACCCATACCCACATTATCTTATAAATAAATAAAATTTGAGCTATTAAAAACCGAATATGACTTTATAATAAAATAATGTTTTTAGTTTTTCCAAAGGTGCCTCTCTCCTCCCTTATAAAAGGGCACCTCCTCCTTCTCCTCCTCACACCACTTTGAGGCATAAATATTGCCCAAACCCTACCAATTTCTCTTCTCCAATTCCATAGAAACATTCTAGGGGTCCTGGTATTCTTGAAAGACAGACTCTAGTGTCCTAAGAGGAGGTTAAGAAGAGGCACGTCAAAGAAGAGGTAATATCCATTACCGATACATTCCAATTTCTTTCTTCTTCAACTTCTTCTTATTTAGTTGTTTAATTATAAAGTAATAACATGAGTATTAATTATATACTGATATGTTATTTTAAATATAAAACAAACCCATTTCACCTTCTATCCATCCTACGGAAAAAAAATCAATGCATGTGCATACGTACGGAATACCGTCTCCACGCCGTGGTGTAATCTGTTTTTCCACCACCACCTTACTTGGATGGGTATAATGGTGTAAATAATAACTATATATGGTTATTATAAAATCATAATGATTATGAGATATTATATCATCCACTCCAATTCTATTCAAAAAAAATTATGCTAATGATATCATCACTCGTGCGTACGTATGGATTACCGTCTCCATGACGCGATGAGATTCAATCTCTATGTTAACCATTAAAAGATGATTATAAATTATATATAATGAATAATAATTGTATATATATAACATAATAATGATACTGGATTTATTTATATGTTATTTACTTAATTCAATTCAATTCAATAAGGAAAGGAAAACAACATTCATGCGTACGTACGGCCTACCATCTCCATGAACGGTGTATATCATTTCATTTATCTATCTATTATATATATATATATAATGAATATATACGGTATATAAATCATGATTTACTTTCAAGAAATAATTAAATCATGATATAATTAATAAAAATATCATGAAAAACACGTCCAAACAAGTACGATAAACAAAACTATTTTACCCAAAACACTACTTTTACATTGAATTTACAAAAGAATAGGTAATATAATGTCATAAGTGAACCATATATGATATAATAACAATTAATATGATTTTTTAATAAGTAAATGACATTATTTAAATCATTATATAAAAGTTTCGAATACGTACGAAGCATATCAGACCTAAGGTAAGGGATAATTATTCCAATCACATTTCTTATCTGAGATTGTTTATTCATAAGTATTTACTTGGGTTATGGTTATCATCAATGTCCTTGTTTTCTAAAAATGTTTTCATAAATTTTTTAATGTTCTTCTTTGTATGTTTAAATCCATTTTTACCCGTTTTTTACTTTTACCAGATGGTACGGAAGGAATCTTTCTTTTACGATGTACTTTTTGTCATTTCCTGCAAAAGTACGAGGAGAATGTTTTCTTAACTTATACGGCATGAATGGATTTTTACGGTTTCATAACGCCTTTTCATAATAAATCTTACTCTACAAGATTTCATTATTATTATCAACAAAATAATTTTCTTTTAAAATTGAACGAAATTTTGTGAAAAGAAAAAGATTTTGAAAAAGAATGGATATTTTCCTCAAGAATTCATTTCAAGTGTTTTATCAAAACGATTTTCCATCTAAGATGAAATTTTTTCATATGTGTATGATTAAAGTATAATTTCTCGATGATTTACATGGTTTCATTTTTATTATGATGAAATGATAACCTTTTGTATTTAATAGATTATGTGATGATGAGATGATGTTTATGAAACACATTTTATTCTTTGGGTTATGATGAATGATTTATGTTTATTTTGTGGAACAAGTAAGAATGATCTATTTATGAGATGGGTGGGACCAATATCTCCCTCTAATAAATTGGGTTATGATTTATATCTCATGAGATATACATGGCTAGAATGGTAAGTTAATCTAGTTCAGTGTTACAGAACTGAAACGAGGAGTGAAATCGATTCAGAAAGGGACTTTGTCCACTAAGATGGTCTTGGCAGCAATGCCTTGGCTACCATGGAAATCATATCATGTGCTTAATGTTTTTCCACAATTACAAGTTTTATTTCCAAGCTATTTTATCATGATTGATTTTCCATTATGATCTATGCCTTACTTACTACCATGTTTTATGTCATTGCTCATGATTTCGATGTTAAAACATTATGTTCATGTTTTTATGTTCAAATGTATATGGTTTGTTTTATTTTATCCATGTTTAGCCTTACTGAGCACTTGAGCTCACCCTTTATTTTTTTAGTTTCCCCAATATATAGAGAAAGGTTTTAGGTAAGAAAGGAAAAGGGAAAGATCTTATGGGAGATATTGAAGATATTTCACCACGATTAGAAGATTATTTTCCATGTTACCAAAGAGACTAAACTATTACGGTCCTTTGGTTTTTGTTTTTGTTATGTATTAAGTCTTCTCAAAAGTAATGTAATATCTATCTACGCCAAGCTTTGGGTCTCTACAGAGATTCCATAAGAGTGTTAATCTAGGTTAATAGTAAATGGCCTTTCATCGTTTAGTAGAATGATGGTAAATATATACATGACCAACTATATTTTGAGTTTCATAACCAAAATTCATATATTTAAAAACAATTTCCAATTGTAGTATCCAATAAAGAAATTCATTTTTAGGAAAACCAAAACCTATCATTACCATGACTCTTAAAGTTCTATTATTTTTTTAATTGTACAAAATTATCTATGTTTTATTTTCTTATCCTAGTTTTAAAAAATAACTAAACCTGTATCGGATACACATTATAGTGACCCATATTTTTTATAAATACATATTAAAAATTACTTAATAAATATTCATTATATTATATTATGATAGACAACAAATCTTGTAAGGTTTATTGTCTTTGGAAACGTGGATACTTAAAAAAACATTTACATAAAAGATCTACCTTAAATATCTCATAGATATTTACAAATAGAACCCTAATTACACATATCATACATAAAACCATTATTTATGACCTATAGAAATCAATACATAATAATGGTTGGTCTTAGATGCTTAGTAAGAATAAAAATGTTAAATATCTACGATAATTTTAACATACACGATCATAAGTGTTTGAGAAAATTCGATTAGTATTTGAAAATCATTCCCAAAAATTCGTAGATTATAATCATGAGTGATGGATTAAATAATTGAAGTTTATATATTAAAAAAATTATGTAATTAAAGAACATGATTCATGAGAGATTAAAATTAGCATAATTTCATATCGTAAAATAGTGGAAAATTTGTGGAATTATCATAATCATAGATATTTTATATCAATGTAATCAACCAATGAATTAATCACTAGTTAGTATTGGTATTACCAACCTTGTACATACAATGGACTTGGGATAACCTCTCGTTACACTATTTTGGTCATGGGATAACCTCCCATATACCCTATATGGGGAGTTGGATAACCTCTCATGGACCCAATGAGCTCATAAAATATAACCCATTACCCAATTTATTGGTTGTATAAGTTTTTCTAGACTCACCCATGAAAAATTTATTATCAATACATATATGTTCCACAAGATCATGAAAACATTAATTATAAAATATCCCATGGAAAAGAAAAATGGTTTAATTAATATTTCAGCTTCATAACCAGAAACCATCCAGATAAAAAATATAGATTGTATCGTAGAATCATATATCCAGTGAAATATAAGTAATATCAAAGGATTTTATCATAGATGATAAACTTACCTTAATGATAACATGAAATATTTTTAAAGAAAAATATTATCTTTATATTGAAATTAATTATTTAATATCTACAATATTCCAAATTATTGAGGAAAAAATTTTATTTTTACAAACCCATGAAAAATTTTAATGTCATATTAAATGAATTTAGAATTCATGGAAATGGTAAATTCTATTCATGATTTAAAAATTAAAACAAATATTATATTTAAAAATTAAATAAAAGTACCTTATTTATAAAACGATAAGAATAAAACTTTTATATATTTTAAATTAATTCAATCATGGGAAAAAATGAATTTAATAAATCATTAGATAATAGTAAAAAAATATTGAAAACATTTTAAATGAAATTTGGATATTGATGAAGAAGTATCCGAACCAAAGATTGAAATAATGCCAGTTTTCATTAAAACATTCATTCTAACAAGGGTGTACTAAAAAGAGTAAAATGGAATAATTTTTTTTCATATACATAAATAACCATAGTCTTAGAATATAAAAATTATATTATATTGATATATCATAAAATTTCATCATAAAATAATTATGCGTAAAACATTCTGATAAAATGAGATTATAACCTATAACCATTATCTAATATTTTTCACGTGTGGTAAGCTCTCAAACCTCTATAATAATAAATTGAAATTTATTATAATTATATAAAAATAATAATTTACATAATTAAAATATCATATATATAATCAAAATATAATTTTCCAATACACATTTATTAAAAAATCATTAATAAAACCATTATTTCCAAGTGTTAAATGTTTCTTATTTCATGAATGTTTTGATTTGAAATATTTGGTCTTTATACATTGATCTTGGTTCCATAATCTCAGTAAATATATTAGTGACATAAATATCATAAATATCCATTATATACATTTTTACAATCATTCATAAAAATATAGATTTAGAAAAATTAATTACAATGTTCATGGAGATAGCAGACTATGTATATGCATGAATGCAATTATCATTTTCTAAAAAAAAGAAAAATAAATAATATTTTAGAACAATATAATCAAAATTATATAATATATATCATATATAATTATTTAATCCAAAATAATAATCATCCATTAATTATAGTGAGGAAAAAACAATTATATCTCTACATGGAGGTGGTAGTCCACAGATACACATGAGATATGCATACATTTCTTATTTTGTTAGAAAGGAGGTGAAAAAAGGATGTGAAATAATTATAATAATTTATATATATACAAATATTATACTGTATACATCAGGTTATGAGGGATAAAACTTGTCTAACAAATGTGGAAAATGAAATAAACATCAATGTACTAAGTTTAGAGTTATATATCTCCATTGAGAAAATTCTATTGGATTACACATTATGGCATTAATAGATGTTATTATAATAAAAAATACATATAAGTTATTAATATGGATATTTTAAAATTATTTAGGTAGATATTGGATGACAATATAGTCCATTAATGTGTGGAGAAGATAGGATAGGTTTTTCACTTTTATAAGGGAGGGGAGGACACACACATATTTTTTCAAGATTAAAATATAATATTTCATACAAAATCCAATTGCGTACTAGTGAATAATATTATAAGGGGAGATGATATAGGCTATATATATTCTGATAAAAACTTATTTATATAATTCTATATTGAATTATCACACTTATTTTTTAATTAAATCCCCCCAGTAATCTAGTTTTACCGTTAAATGTGGTAATTTTTTTACTATTTATTAGGAAAAATAATTAATGTGACCAAATTAATTTTTTAGAAATACTAATTCAAAATATGTAACAATTTTTAGATAATTAAATTTATAAACTTGAAGAAGTTATTTTTAAAATAATACAAAAAAATGTATTAGAAATGATTTTCCATAAAATTGTAATTCTATCAAAAAAATGTATAATAAGAAAATTAAGAATAATATAGATTCAAATGTAATCGATGGGTTTGTTTTTCAGAAAAAATATCTGATTAAATTTGAAAATAAATCCAAACAATTGTGAAATAGTAAATACTTGAATTGAATAGACTATTTTATTTAACATCATTATTTTTTAACTATTCACTGAAAAACAATTATTTAATTTAAAAAATAAAATCACTATAATATAATTTAAAATTATTATTTGGAAATTTATATTCATTTTATAAAAAATAATTTCTAAAATTATTATATATTCAATTATTAAAATCTAAAAATAAAATTTTAGAAACCCAATTTTTGATGAAATTATATTTTTGATGAATAAAATTACATTAATAAAAATTATGTAATAATTTATTTTTGAATTAATGAATACATTTCCATTACATTAAATTGTTATAGAAAAAAAATCAATTTTTTTAATCCTTCTAATACCTACAAATGCAACATTTAGCTTATAAATGTATAATATATCACTATTTATTTTTACTTATGGTTTCCTATGATGAATTATTCCAAATACCTCATGATTATTTCTAAGATAATAGATATAAAAAAAATGGGATGTTATAGGTATAATCATTAATAATCAAACATGGGGCCTCCAATTGAAGAAACCCTGAGAAATGGTTTTCCAAAAACCAATTTCACGGTTCTTTCATTTCTGAAAACATAATCTTGATTATTCAATACACAATTTGATGAAAAATTAGACTAATTACCTCAAATACATAATAAAACACATGATGGAATGTTCCAATCATAAAAAACATGTGATAAATTTTATTTTCATTTTTCATTATCCTTCATTAACTATACACCAAATATCCATGGTTTTGGAAAATTCCACCTTTCCCTAGTGTAATAATCATCAGACCTTAACATGAAATTAAATAAATTTAGAGAAAAACAATGTAGATGAATAATAAATGTTGAAGTGAAATATTGTACCTCTATTCTCCGTGAAAATATACACCAAGAACACCACGTATCAAATGGTTAAAATAGATGTGGGAGGAGCTGAGTAGATGACCAATTAGGAACTAGCTATATGGTTGTTTGACCAAAAAATAATGGGGTATGATATAGAAAAGGTGGGTTTTCCTCATCCTAAAGAAATATAAAATGAGTAACACTAAAAAACTAACCAAGTTATTATGAAAAAATTCCCCACCCATGATTCAGGTTGTATTCGGGTTCATATTATGATGACACAATGCCTAAAACTTGTGTCCATATTATGATATATCAATATCCTTTCACTATGGTGTTCCTCTAAAATAAAGAACAGTACTGAACATACATCCCAAAAATTTCTTCGGATATTAATATTTATAATAAAACCCTTGTCACAACACATTTGACACATATCTATCTAAAAATACATCATAGAACATTTCACTTGGTATGTTTTGTGACATACAACCATCAATAAAACATCCAAGAAAAAAGCCTATGTTATGACATGATCCACATTTATAGTATCCCATATTGGAATAACCCTTAAATTATGGAGTAGTTCATTTCCTCCAGCTGAAAATTCACCTCAACACCATAAAAAACACTATAAAAACACATTAGATATTAATTAACACCACTAAAATTGTTATAAAATAAAAAACACCTCCTAGAGGTGTCTCAAATCCCATAATACAAATCCAAGTCCCAATTCACAAAATACCCACCACTCCAAGACTAAAAATTTAAATTTCCCTATAATTTAAAACCTGTAACAGTTTGGGTCCTTACATAATAACCATATAAATAATTTTGATCCACAAGAATCATCTTATTATGTCACTTTAAATTTTATCCATTGATTAAAACATGAAGTTATTCCTTACTGAAAATTAGATTTTTTTAATATCAAACACTTTTTAGGAGAAAGTGAGAAACCCATTATTCATACACAAAAGGAAATTGCAGATTCCTTAAAGCACAACTTAATCCTCCCAAATTTTAACTCTCTAAATAACTTCCAAGATATAGTGTTTACCTATATATTTGGTCCATCAATTAAAATATATTCAAATATTAATTCTAGTTTGTCCCAGGACTGGATGTACTCCTCTACATTGATCCTCACGTCATTGAACCCTCTTATCATTATGAGATTCTTCTTTTCAATCCAAGAACATTGCTCTACATTAAGTGATACCTTTAATAACCTTCTCATCATTCTATTGGCATCTTAATCAGTAGCATTAATTTTCAAAACGGAATCCAACATCTCTTCTCTCAAGTCTATAAAAAATTCTAAATATTTTATCTACACTGTGATAGGTTCTGCCTTCTGGTCGACATCCTTGGGTTCATCTCCCACTAGCTTAGCCTTCGACTTCTTAGTGGATCTAGTCTCTATAGGTAGTGGAAAATATGATTAGTCCTTCCTCTCTTTTCAGACACCCCTATGGATATTGATTCCTATAGGGCTTGGAAGTCTATTTCCCTTTATATCTTCATCTAAATCACCAGCTAACTGTCTATAATTCTCATCACGGGACTCATTTTCATGGGCCTTATGCACTTCTGACCTAGTCGAGAAAGTTTCTAACTCCTGAACTGGATCATCATTAGTCAAACCTTCACAACAGTTAACCAATTTGATATCAACCACCTTCATTCTATCACTTAACTAGATTTAGTTTGAATGGACCAATTCATGGCCATCATCAGAGATACTATTTCTTGACTGGACTGCCTCAGCGAAAGAAATAACCAATGGTGTCTGGAGGATTCCCACATCCTCCACACAGAATTCACCAATAGATAAATCCTTTTTTCCAGTTCGGGCATCTCCACCTTGATTCGAAGAGTCTGAATACTCCACCATTACAATTGAAATAGATGCTCTAGTCACTCCCTCACCTGTAGCAAGTGCAGAACCCATAAATATCATAGAATTTTCAGAATTCCCCGTTCCCAGGTCACTCTTCAGTCTGCAAAAAATGTCTGAAATCATTGGTTCTAGAAGCATGTGCTCAGGCTTTGACACCCCCTTGACTTCTTTCTACAAATCATCTTCCGGGTTGGGAGGTCAATCATGGGCTTCACAACCAGATGACCCACTGACCACCAAGTAATTACTACTAAGGGTGGTAGTCTCAACTAGGACCAAGCTTGTCTACTTAGCGCTCAAACCAAATTCCTTCCACATCATATTCTCATGCCTATTATCTTCCATCTGATGTCCCATTTTCTTTCACATGGGAAAGAATTCATACCAGGATTCAAAGACCACAAACTGCTTATGAAGAAACTATTCACCTACAAGGACCCAAAAGAACTCTATAGGAGGCTTCGACATATCAACATAAACTCATATTCTGGGAGAAATCGGATGACATACATCCCCCATCCTACTAATAGAGCATAAATAACGACCCACGAGGTTACCAAGCATACAGAGGATTGAAAAATTTTGAAACGGTATCGGCCATTTAGGAAGACATACCCTAACGACAATTGTAGGAGCGTCACATTTCATATAAAAGTCATATGACCATTTTAAGAGAATAAATCGAGATCCATTGTAGATTCTGAGGAGCTGATGGCTAATCTTGAATCAAATCTTCCTTTGAGGAGATACTAATCATGATGTGTTTGGAATTGAGGTTCCCTACTGTCACGCACTCCTATAAATTCCAGGAACCAAAGACGAAGCGATTGAAAGCATAAACCGACGGCCGATAGTGTTTGAACCTTTCAATAAGCATCTGATGAAACAAGGTAGATGTGTTCGTGAACTCTAGATTTGATATATAAAATTCTGGTCCACTGTTGAATAGCTCTGGAACCTTTGGACTAAGAGAAATCATAGGAAATTGAGGAATCAAAAAATCTTCACAAATACCCACACATAGATATGAAATCCCATTTTTTTATAAATTAATGGATAGATCCTATAATAATAAAATCAAAAATCTCACTTCACCCATGATAATTTCTGAAAACCTATTATAAATTGATAGCTAATAACATCAAATTCCACCCACAAACTACTACGGAAGGAAATAATCCATCCAAAATTACATTGGACAAAAAAACATGTATTAATCATTGAAAAAGATAAAATAGAACCAAACAACAGAATGACATTATGGTGTCATCACAAAAATAAACTAGCAAGTTTTACCACATCTATGATCCTTCCAACTCAATGGACACAATTTATTGATCAATAAGTCTCTACCCCATTGGATTACCATTGTCATCATCATTCAAAACTAAAACCCATGATCATCAAGTCCTATTTCTTATTAATTACCAAACATAGTGACTAAAAATAACCAACATGTTAATTTCAAAATGTATCTACACTACATCCACATTCCTCAAACATTGAACTCATGGTACTATAACCCATGGAAATCGAAACACAATAGTGTTCTACTAAACATTTTTATCCCTATTCAAATATCTCCCTTAGGAATCCCACTAACAACTTCAGTCCCTTGAACACAAGAGGGATCATTTAATCAAGACCCACTAAGGTGCAACAAATCATGATTTCTCAAGAATAAGGGGTGTTCCTATGGAAACCATCTCTTTTAAAAAATTGACATTACATAAATTTTGAGTAATACAGAATATAATAAAAAACACCTAAAACTGTATTAGACTACATCCTTTGGAAACATAGAAACATAAAAACAGGTATATAAGTGAGATACATTATCTTTAACTTGGTTCCCAATGGATATAACCCTTCATAGACACATCATTCATAATACATATCTTCACAACTTTGGGGAAACAAAAAATAATATATGGCTAAACTCAAATAACTATTAAGGGTAATCATGGAAAATATTAAAGCATAAACATGAGAATATGGGTATGAAAATGTGATCATAACATTAGAAGATCATAACCTATATATAAAAGATTATAAACATAAATTATGGAATAAATATTAGATGTTCATAAGAAATTAAATCATAAGGGAATTAATATATTAATCCATGAAAGCATAACACTGATGTGAGACATATAATTGTGGCATATATATAAACATGTAATATTTTTTCCTATATGTCAAGACTCATTACTAGAAATTATCAAGTTACATCATATGGTCTAAAACTACTAGGCCTGACACAACACCATCCCGAATAATAATCCTTTCCCTGTAAGGGATTGGGTTTCCCCATCTTCTGATAGTGGATTGGGTTTCCTCATATTCCCATAGTTGATCATGTTTCCCAATTGTACTACAGTGGATCAGGTTTCCCCATCCTCCATAGGGTATAATGCTCATGGAACTGATTACAATAATTATCTCATGATATTTAAATCATTACCTATTGTATTAGAGGGAGATATAGGACCCACCCATATCATTATGAATTTATTCATACAGGTGGAAAATATGATAAATAATCATATCATAAGACATAAATTGAAATCAGGGTCATAAAAATTTATTAATACCATAACCTGTTGAAAAACTAATAGGTTTTATAATCATTTCATCAAATCATTATTCATGAAAAGAAGTGGGTTTCAAAAGTACATAACCAATGAAAGAGAAACATTTTTCATTAAAATATAACCTATGAAAGAGAAAATGGTTTCACGTAATCATTAAATAAACAATTCTATGAATTAATATGAATAAAAACATTGGATCATTTCCCCATAAAGGAATGTGTAACAGCAATAGATGTCATCTTATATGGAATGTAATTTTGAAATATCATTCAAAATATTTCTTGAGGAATATATACCTTCCTCTTCGAAAAAAGTATTTTAAAACATAAAACCATTTTAAAACCATTTTCATTGGAAAGACACTTGAAAAATTGTATATAATTCTTGAATTTTTTTTGAAAATCATTTCATTGAAATCAAATTTAATGTATGTAATTAAATCTTGAATATGTTTTTAAAAACCATTTAATTGAAAACCGATTGGAAACTTATAAATAATGACTAAAAGATTTTGTTATATCATTTTATTAAAAACACATTGAAAACATTTAAATTAATCATTAATTTTTCTTAAAAACAATTTATGTGGAATCAATATATAAAAATATAAGTAAGATTGAAAATTTTATGAAAACCATTTCCTCGAAAACACATTTAAAACATATAAAAACTCTAGAAAACGTTTTTGAAAATGAATTTCTATGAAAACATATAAAGAATTATTTTAAAACCCTAAAATATAATTAAATTCATTTTTCATTGAAAATTATATTAAATTAACATCTTTGGAAACATTTTAGAAAACTTTGTTTTTGAAATTCATGGCATGTGTCTCAATGAAGCCAAATTGAGACAAAACTACTTTACCGATTTGGTAACATTTGAAACATAAATTGAATGAAAGGGGGATACTAAAATGGATATGTAAATACTAATATATATAACTAAATTAATAATATAATATAATAATGGGTAGTATATACCCCACAAAAAATAAATAAGTGGTGAATAATACATAAATCTCATTGAAGTAAAAGTGAGACAAGAAATCCTCAAACCTTAGGTCTTGTCTCTCATTGTACTCATATAATACTCTAGTATATTATATATATGTTTATTATAAATATTTTACCAAACCAAATTCTTATAACTAATATAATAATTGGTTTTATTATGTCTTTATATTACTAACATGTTTAAAATTACATGGTATGTTTATGTTTCGGGTAATATCTGTATTTCCTTACTTACATGTTCTTTAATTTGTTATATTTTTTTCCGCATACAAATACCATGATTTATAGAATTTAAATAATAATATAAACATCATATATATTCACTATATACATATTTATAACAATCAATTTAATATATAATGATGAAATTGAATACACCGCCCATGGAGATGCTAGGTTGTATGTACCCATGAACATGGTTTTTGCTTTATTATCGTATTAGAAGAAGAAATTAAATAACTATATGTATATATAAAGATATCATAATTAAATTAAATTTATTGTGTCATAGATATATTATAATGTCACTAATCTCATCATTAATTCAACCGATGTAGAGTGTGAATGAATCACATCGCTTTGAGGAGGCAATAGTCAACACTTTCCCAAACAAAATTATTATATTTACACAAAATAGAAAGAATGAAGTTTTGTGTTATATAATTATTTAATAATATTAATTACATCCTAAATATCTTATATATAATATAAAATATAGTTTTAATATTAATATCCAAACATTATAGGTGGTAAAGGAACAACAAACAACATCATCCTGAGAGGCAACAATTCAACGTACACAAGAATAATTTTTGTTTAATCCTTAGACGGATGTATGTGTTAGTTTAGGTATAAAAACTATATAAAAAATTCTTAGTTTACTAAGGATACTGATTATATAATAAAATAATTTAATGATAAGATTTCAGGTGTTTTATAATGAAAATAAAACAAAAGAGCTTGATGATGGATGTTACCTTTGATTTTGGTAACCCTTTTTTGTTTCCACCTAAGGGATTCATTGGATGGTTTTATAAAAAAGGTTAGGCATATAGATTTTGTTTATTTAGGTTTAGGAGATATTGTTTCAAATCATTCTTAATAAAAAATTTCTTGGTATGTTTTAAAATTTGGGATGGGTGAGTGGATTTTTATATAGGAGGATAAGTTGCATTCTTTTAATTTTTTTTAAAAAGAATTACATCCAAACTTTTCATATGATAATAGGAAATAGTAGTGGTAAAAATAAATTAAAATTGAGTATAGCATCGGAATATTTCCATAAAATGTATTTTTGAAAGGATTATAGGTAATTTTAACACTTAAATTTAGTGTTCAGTCTCGTATTAATATAATTTTTTCTCTTAAATATAGTAATTACTGTTAATAAATTTGTCAAATATTTCTTCTCAAAAAGTAATTGAACATATTAGACAATATAAATGATTATAATCCCAAATATTGAATCCATTTTTTCAAATTCTACCCATAGAAGTTGAATAAATTAATTAAAAATTAATCTCATAGACGTATCATAATAACGGGGTTTTAGCAAAAAACATTAAATGTTTGGAATGTTTTGATATCCAATTCAAATGTGAAATTGGTTCCAATAGCCTAAATTTGATTAATTATAGTTAAATTATTATAATTATTATTTAAAATCAAATTATAATAGAGCTATACTATAAAAATAGAGTTGACAAAAAAAAAATTAATTAATTTTTTTTAATTTTTACTGTTAATCAAAAAATTACATTCTTAAGAAAAATATAAAAAATTCACCCCAAGATAATTTTGACCTTTAAATTTTGAAAATGATTTTTATTTTATTATGTTATATTTATAAGGGTGTATCAAATTAAGTTTATTATTGTTCACTAAAATATATAAATAATAGTTCATTTGAGAAAATAATTTTTTGAAAAATATAATAACTTTATGAATATTACATTTTTTATTATCAAAATTATTTATTTATATAAAAACATTTTAAATAATATTTTTAATAAATTTTCTTACTATTCATTTTATTATATTTGATATATAGGTTATAAAAATATTTATTAAATAATTAAAACAATAAACTGATGTTACATAGAAACGTGGTGTTGAGTGTAACACAAGACAAGCCATAGTTGCATGTCTCTCAAGATTATCTTGTAAAAGCATATATTGAATTTTTTTACATAGTGTAGTGTTAAATTTATAACATTAAAGAAAAAAAAATTATTCACAAAAAATGTTCAAAAAACTTATGGTGTAACATTCTACCCCCCATAAATTGAATTTCACACTCAAAATTCATCATTTTAATACAAAAAAATAAGGATATATTATCCTCATCATATACTCATGTTTCAATGTAGCATCCTAAAATGATTGTTTTTTCAAAATAACATTATCCAAGCGAGTGGTCTTATTTTGTATATCTTTCTCAGTATGATCTATAATTTCAACTTGTTGTTCCTTAAAAGAAATATCTTTCTCTGGTGGTATGACCTATGAGTTAAGTACATTTGGAGGGTCTGGTATATACTTCCTCATAATAGAAACAAGGAACACATCATGAAATTGAGAGATATTTTGAGGTAGTTCCAAGTGATAGACTACCATACTGATATGATGAATATTTTTAAAGGGACTAATATACCTAGGAATTAGTTTTCTTTTCTTCTTGAACTTCATAACATTTATCCCAGTTGATATTCATGGAAACACCATCTTGCCAACATGAAATCCTATATCACGATGTCTCTTATTATTATAAAGTTTCTACTAACTTTGAACTACCTTGGTATACTACTTAATGATTCTAACATACTCTTCCATTTCATCAACTAACTTAGGAATCAATAGATTTATTTCTCTAACTCCATCCCATCATGTTATAGCACTATATTTGTTCTTATAGTTTTCATCATAAAGAGATATCTAAATTGTTTAGAAAATCCTATTTTTGTAATAAAAATCAAATATAGGAAGATCATGATCCCAACCACATTTGAAATCCCACAAACAAGATCTCAACATATCCTATACTATTTTAATTGATCTTTAAAACTAACCATCCATATGAGGATGGAATGAAATGATGAAACTCAATTCAATATCTTGTACTTGCTGAATACTTCACCAAAACATTGAGCTAAACATTAGATACTAATAAAATACAATAGAATATGGTACTCCATGAAACATTACTACTTCCTCAATGTATATCCTATAAAGATAATCTAGAGAGATGTATTATCTGAGTGTAAGTAAGTGTGATGACTTAGTAAGGGGATCTACTACCATACATATAACATTAAACACTTTAGAGGTTTTTGGGATTCTAATGAAAAAATTCATAGCTATGTTCTCCCATTTCCATTATGGAATGGGTAATGGATGTAACATATTGTATATATGTTGTCTTTTAGCCTTAACATTCTAGCATACCAAGCACCGCGATACAAACTCTACAACAACCCTCTTAATTCAATCCCACTAGAAGAATTATTTCAAGTCTCTATACATATTCATACATCTTGGGTGAATAGATAATGAAGAGATATGACCTTCTTCTAGTAGATCCTTCTTGAAATATAGTATAGATAGAACACATACATGGTTCTGAGGTTAAAATTTAGAATATCTCTAAAATTCTTTTCACCTCAAAATCATCCTTCTACACCACATTGATATTCACTAGGATATAGGGATGAACATTCAACTAAGAAAGATAATATTTGTACCCTTTTTTAATGATTTCTATATCCATCCTTTCCAAATTGAGAAATATTGAATCATTTTTTATCCTCATCATTGATGATCTTGCATGATCCTTTTGACTCAAAGCATCACCCACCTTGTTCTAATTCCTAGGGTGGTAATGTATCGAGCAATTATAATCTTTTATGAGTTCTAACCTTATTCACTAGAACATTTTCAACTAATTATATTTTAATATATATTTCATACATTTATGATCTTTATATATATCACGAATTATTCTATGAATAAAATTCCTAAAATTATTTTATGAAAAAATTATGTGGATAACACCAAATCATGAGTGTGATAATTTTGTGTGGGGATCTTCACCTTTGATGTGGCATAAAAGAAAATGAGGTTATTTTTCATAAGATTACATCATAATCCCTTCTTATATGAAAAAATAAAAATTAAGAAGCCTTTTCCACTACAGGGTAATGTAAGGACCAATTTTCAAACAAAAATTATCTTTAGTTCCATGAAATTCTCATCAAATTCTTCTACCCAGAGTAACTTGTCTCCTTTCTGAGTTATCTTAGTTAGTGGATTAGTCATTTGTGTGAAGTTATTCACAAAAAATAAATAATATCTAGAAAAACCATGACAACCAAGGATCTCAGTCATCAGGGTTTCTTATCTCAACATTTAATAGATTACTTCTTTGATAGATCTCCTGGTATACCCACTCTTGAGATTATAAAACCCCAAAAAAGAAACATTTTGCAAATTTTTTTTTAAAATTTTCAAACATATTCTACTTTCATAGTTTTATTAGTACAATTCTTATGTAGCCATCATGAAATTAATTTTCTTTGCAAAAGAGACCCTCACTCCGATTCTATGTGGATTTTTTCCCATATCTCTTGGAAAAATGTCAACATTTATAGAATATCTGATCATAAATTTACCTATGATTTTTTGTGGAATGATCGACATACCTTTTGTACTTTGGTTTATGACATGAATAGATATCCAGATAAAAGAGCTTTGTGGAATAAACTTCTTGATTTGGATAAATGCATTCAAGTTCCTTAGGTGGTCACAGGAGACTTCAATGCCATCCTCAGCCCCTGTGAAAAGATTGGACCCTCTCATCTTTCCATATCCTCTAGAGAATTCAGATATTCTATTGAATATTTCAATATTTTTGAAATCACTCTTTCTGGTGCTAAATATTCTTGGTATAAAAAACATTAGAATAAAAAGGATTCTAGTAAGATTGATAGGGAATTCGTTAATATGAAGGCTCTTGATAATTAGAATAATATTTCAAGTGTTAATCTTCCTAGGCTCAACTCTGACCATCATTCTATCCTTGTTAGCATCCTTATAAATTATATAAAACTTATTCTTCCTTTTAAATTTAATAATGCTTGGTCTTTGAATCTAGATTGTGTTGCTTTTATTTATAACATCTATAACTCCATGAAACATCAGCAAGACTCCTTTTCATGTATGCATAAATTGAAAATTCTAAAACAGGCTCTTAATGTTTGGTGTAAATCTTCCATTTCTCAAATAGATCTAGATATCTCCTCTCTCGAGAATGAACACAGTCTTTTCTAAACTCAAAACACCAACTCTTACTTCAACATGGATCCTCAAATAGAAGCTAATATCTCCACCAAACTTAATTCCTTTCTCACATTCAATGATAATATTTGCAAACAAATGTTTCAGGCTAAATGGCTTACTGATGGAGATCGTAATACCAAATTCTACAATTGCCTTCAATGAATTAGAAAGACCAATTGTCCACTTTCCAAATTAATTCATATTGGAGTGATCATTGACTCTGAATAGACCATCACGGATCATGTAACCTCGTACTATTATAAAAATTTTAATGGTCGGGGTATAAACACTGATCTTAAACCTGATATTATCCCTCTAATGGTGGATGAAAGGGACAATGAGTAACTTCTAAGAACTCCTCTTGACCATGAAATTTAACACACTTTTTTTGGACTTAATCCAAACAGTGCTCCTGGTCTGGACGGTTTCAACAATGGGTTCTTCCAAATTCATTGGGACATAATCCAAAAGGATGTTTGTAACCTTGTTAAGAGCTTCTTCACTCGTGGTTTCCTACAGCATGGAATAAATGCTCAATTCTTAAACATAATACCTAAGGTTGAGAATGCATCTGAGATGCATCAATTCAGACGGATTTCTCTTATTAACACTGTTTTTTAAATCATAACCAAAATCATTGCAAATAAACTTGCTCCTATTTGCAATAGAATTGTCTCTTGGAATCAGTTTGGTTTTATTAAAGGAAGATCCATTCAATATTGTATTTGTCTTTCCTCTGAAGGCTTTAATAGTTTAAATAAAAAAATAAAGGGGGATGTGTGGCCATCAAACTGGATATCAACAAAAGATTTTGACACCATTGATTGGAATTTCATCTTTATAGTCCTAAAAAGCTTTGGATTTCAAGATACATTCATTGGAAGAATTAGGAATTTATTTCACTCATCTTATATCTATATTCTTATTAATGGCACTCCTAGAGGTTTTTTTAATTGTTCTAAAGGTGTCAGATAGGGTGACCCTCTTTTTTCTATTCTTTTTGTAATTTCGGAAGATTACTTTATTGGACTCCTCAATAATCTGGTTGATCAAAGTAATCTTAAACATATACAAGTTTCTTTTATGATTAATTCCCCTAATCACCTTTTATATGATGATGACATTATATTGTTTCTCAAAGTGGATCAAAAGAATATTCATGCTCTTAAGAAAGCTATTGCACATTATGAGGAAGTCTATGGTCAAGCAATCTCTTGGAATAAATCGTACATTTTTTTGGAAAGAATTTTCCTGTTGGGAGGAAATCTAACATTACCACTTATTTGGGAATTAATGAAGGTCTCTTACCATTCACCTATTTGGGCATTCCAATATTGTGGGGGAGGCCCAATGCTACCTATTTTGCTAATATTGTTGACCATATTATAAACCAACTTTCTAATTGGAAATGGAAATACCTCTCCATGGCTGGGAGAATATGTTTGGTGAAATCAACCATTGTCTCTAAAATGGTATACTCCCTTATGATGTATAAATGGCCTGTTGGAATCTTCTGAAAAATTAACACTTATATTAAAAACATCATTTGGACAGGAAGTACTTTTTAAAGGAATCATGTCACTATCCCTTGTAACTCTTGTTGTAGAGATCTTGATAATGGAGGAATTGGCATAAAAAATTTAAAGCTTCTCAATGATGCTCTCCAGGCCCGTTTCACATGGAATATTATTAATCCCTCTTATAAAGATACTAAATTTTTGTATGATAGATTTATCTCTAAGCTTTTAAATGGGAGTCTTACATACATTAACTCCTCCATCTGGACATCTATCAGGGACTCATATCATAAGATCATGGAAAAATCTAGTAGGATGGTTGGTACTGATACTTCCATTAATTTTTTGTGGGACAAATGGTTTGATAACCCATTGATAACCTTGTTACCTCCAAGTCAAATTCCTGAGGGCACTAATCAATCTATAAAAGATGTTCTTCAATTTCATTGTCATGCTCTCCCTGATAACATTATGCAGATCATTAATAATCATTCTTTTTCTTATGATGGTTACTTCCTTGTTTGGGAACCTGCCCCAAATGGAATCCTTGACTCTATAAACTTTTATGAGTAAAATTGTTCCCATATTGAATCGAATTACCTTTGGGTGAGCCAGTTTAATAAACCCTTGATTAAACCTTCTAGGCTCACTCTCATATGGCGTATTTCTCATAATAGATTGCCTACAGATATTGGTCTTCATGTTTTTGGCATCCAACTTTTTTCTAAATGTCGCATGTGTAACTAACACAGGGAGGATGTGGATCATCATTTCTTGTCTTTTGCGACAGCCTCTGCCTTAGGGAATTTTATTTTTGATTTATTCAATTGCAGATGGTCTTTTACTGATTCTATTTCTGTGTTTCTTAAAAACTGCACTAGATTTGAATCTTCTTTGGAGATAAAAAAACATCTTGCTGGCGGCAGTGTCGGAACTCATACACGAGATTTGGTATTTTAGAAATGACCTTAATCATAATAATCTCTCTTTTAGTCTTAATGTAGGAAAATCTCGGATTCTTGTCGTGATCTATGAAGCTGATTTAATTCAAAAAGACTGCTACAACAACTTGGTTGGGGAATTTGATATCCTTCCCCACCTCTGAGTTCCTGGAATTTACCCGAAGCCCAAATGCACATTCTATGTTTTCTGGCAATCACCAATGCCAGGATGGTTCAAAGTCAATGTTGATGGTGCTTCCAAAGGAAATTCATGCCCTGCCAGCTGCGAGGATATTTTCAGAGATTTTTCTGGTCAGTGTCAGGCTTCTTCTACGTTGGATGTGGTCACTCATCTTCTCTTGAAGTGGAAATGTTGGGGCTCATCCATGCTGTTGACTTTGCAATTCAAAGAGGTTAGAGAATGTTATGGATTGAAAGTGATTCAACCACTATCATTAATGCCATCTGGAATGGAAGCATTCATATGGCATGGAAGCATACTAATCGTTGGATGAACTGCCTTAACTCGCTTCATGGGATTGATTATATAGCTACGCATACCTACCGTGAAGTGAATACCGTTGCTGATGCTCTTTCCAAAAAAGGAGTTCACCAGCAAATGACATGGATGGACTCTCTGCCTACTAATTTATTTGATCTTTTTGATAGAGATTGTAAAAAAATCCCTTATTTCATACTCTTGTAATGTTATTTTCTTTTCAACAAATTGTGATTTGGTCTTTGACCAAAGCATTACCTTTTTAAAAAAAAAAAATCTATTCATAAAATCCTTGAAGATAGAAGTGGAATTAGTAAGACCAAAAGTTGTCAATATATATTATAATGTCTACATAATATATATGTAATATCATCTTGGGTATATCATATTTCATTATAGTCATTTTATGATATCTAGAAGAAAGTTCAATCTTGTAAAGTATTGAGCTCCTCCCAATTGATCAAAAAAATTATCAATATGGGTAAGAGGGTGCTTATTCTTGAGAGTGAAATTGTTCAACCCCCCATAAGCAATGTATTGTTTCATGGATCCATATTTATCTTTCATAAAGAGGGATAGGGAACCCAAGGATACACATATGGATGAGTTTATCCCTAATCAATGTTTTCTAGGATTTTCTTCTTTAGTTCCTATAACTTAATTGGGGCCATTATATAGGGAGTCTTTGAAAGTTGTGTGGAACTAGGTAGGAGTACTATCAAGAACACAACTTCACGTATTTTTAAGGTCTAGGAAAATTTTTTGGGGACACATCCATAAATTTTTTAATAATAGGAATATAATCGATGTTGATTTCCTCCCTAACCATTTTGTACAAACACACATTCTGAATTGGAATTAAGACCCAAACACTAGAAATAATCTGTATAGGAAGTATTTAGGTATCATCAAATTGATAGATGATCATATGATGGTTTAAAATATAAACTGTAACATCTATTCCTTGAAAATTGATGTATGATTTATGTAGATAAATCCAATCCATTCTTAATATTATATAAAATTCAACTAGGGGAAGAATGAAAACGTTTTCACTATGTGCACTGCCCCAAATGACAAGTTGTGATGAATCATTATCTTGAGATTAAGTCAACATACTAGTGGTGTTTTGTACTAATTATTACGCATCTAATTATTTAGATTGAATCCTAATACCCTTATAAAATTCTATAGATATAAAAGAGTGGGTGGGTATATAGTCAAATAAAACATTAGAAATCCTAGTGTGGATAGTAAGTGTACCATTCACTAGGTCATTATCGCACCCCTCATCAGAAACATTGATCACATGATATTTCTCCTTATCCATCGGTTTAAGAGGTTTGTGACACTGATCATCATCACCAAATCTTGGTTTTGGTAATTGGGTTGTTTAATTCCCATCCTCCACACACTTGAAGAACTATAGTTTGGGTGGTGAATTCTTTGTAGCATTTCCTATATTCCCATCATTGGTAAACTTCTTCCCAATTTTTCTGTAATAAATTTCTGGATAGTCTTCCCTTCTATACATAATAATGTTATTATACCCCATAAGACAATTACCTCAAAGCTTATTTCCACTCCTGGGGATTAAATCAAGGATCATCGTCTTATATCTATGGTTTCTGGATTTTCATTTCAACTCCATCATCCTTTTCTTATTAAAACCATGGTATTAATATGTAACTCCAACCTATATTTCAATTTTTTATTGAAAAAACAAAACCACACTTTAGATACTAAAATCTCTTATAGACAACACCCCTATGAGACATGGATTTAATCCACTGAATAAGATGTTAAATTTACATTCTCAGTAGATGATAATACCATTATTGTATCTCCAAAGCCTTGTGAAATTTTCCTCATATGTACTGATAGATTCAACATTATTATTCATTAAATCAGGAAATCCTTTACTATGTTCATAAAAATTATGAGGAAATTACGTATTGATAAATATGTTATTGAACTCATCCAAAGAAATCGATTAAATTCCATCTGAATTCCTCGTACTCTTGATTAGAGTCCACCACTGGCCTATTTCACTTTCTAACAGATAAACATCTATAATCACTTTCTCAAGTTATGAAAAATGAAAAATGGAGAATATATTTTCAGTGGTACAAATCTAGTGTTCAATAACAAGTCGATCTAAATAACTTATAATAGAATTTGGATGTATCCTCATGAAGGAATCAACAGAAGGTTTTTCCCTCCATTGCTCATTTAGAATCTTAATATGATTCATAACATCAGAATGATGTGTGAGAATAATATTTATGTGTTGAATTATAGATCCCATATCATTTATATTCTTACAATAATAATCATTAAATATTTGATTCTAATCACCGGTAATGTGGTTCCTTCGAGTTACATCCATTGAAAAAAACCTAAAATCCTAGAGTAAGAAACTATTATCACAAATAAGAACCACATAATCATGAAAAACAACTTATTAGATGTCTAAATTAAGTAAACATATTTAATATATGACAACATTGTATTATCCTAGGTTATTCATGGTAACTTGTTATTAAATACTTCTTGAATGTTCGTGAAGTGTTGGTGAAATTCTTAAGAATATTCCATGGGAGGGTTAATCTAGGTGTGTAGTAAGTCCCATTATAATGTACTAGGTATTGCGCAAGTTATGACAACTCCACCATGTTGGAATTGTTACTACTAGGTACATTTTTTTCCATAATCATGTCCACTTGTAGTATCCATGAAGGGATGTATTTATAAGATACCAGTTGCACATTCCTTCATGAAAATTCTAGGAAATTTACCTATATTTATCCTTATCATAAAAATTATCCTCATACCTATTATTATAGATCCCACTATGGTTTTATCATCCTCTATTCTAAATGTTATCTAAATTTTTTGTCTGATAGCAACTATATAAACCCACTCATTTCATACATGAATATTACATCACATTATCAAAATATTTAATACATCACAAAAAAATATTCTCAAGTACCATATTAGCCTAGTCCCTTTGGAAACATAGAATCACAAACACTACTTTATAAGTGAGTTAAATTATCTTCCACAAGGTTCTCTATAACTAGAACCTTTCCTAGAAACATAAAAAATAATACATAACATCATAACTTGGAAGAAATGAAACACAAAAATGGGTTAGCTAAGATGATCAATATGGGTAAACAATGATGATATCTATTAATAAACATGAGAATAAGGGTATGATAATGTGATAATAACATCAGAAGATCATACCCTACATATCAAAGATCATAAAAATAAATCATGGTATAACGATTTGATGTTCAAAAGGTATGAATAATACTATAATTAAGAGAATAAAGAATGAAATTGTATCTTATGAGTTATAAATGTAATTTTGAAGTATATATAATCATTTAATATCATTTCCTATAAGTAAAGACAAATTTCTAGAATATATTAGAAAACAAAATGGGGAAAACCCTATTTTTAAGGACACACCAACATCCAAAATCACACTCCTTCCCTTGTAAGGTATCAGGATTTTCAATATTCCCATATTGGATCGAGTTTCCCAATCTTCCTATAGTGGATCGAGTTTCCCAATTGTCCCATAATGGATCGGTTTTCCCCATCAGTTTTCATATCGGATCATGTTTCTCCATTTTCAATCATGGATCAAGCCCCTTGACTTTATTCCCATCATTATTAAATGAGTCTTAAATATTTATCCAAATCATTTGAGGGAGATATTGGCCACACCCTTCTCATGATGAATTTAAACATACAAATTCCAAATAGTCATAAATAATAATATCATAACCCATGAAATCAAATGGGTATCATAAACAAGTAATTATACCTCAACCTATATAAAAATGGACTTGTTTCATAATCATTTCATCAAATAATAATCCTAAAAAAATAAATTGTTATAACTACATAAACCATGAAAGGGAAATTAGTTTCATAAAAATATGACCCATTATATTGAAAAATGTTTCATGCAATAATTAAATAAACCATTTAGAGGAATAATATGAATGGAACCCTTGGATCCTTTCCCTGGAACGATATTAGTAACACCAACAGATGTCATCTTAGATGAAAAAAAAAATTAAAAATATCTTCCAAACACATTTCTTGTGGAAAATATCCCCTCATGTTTGAAAAATTATTTTTAAATAATAAAACAGTTTGAAATCCATTTTAATTGAATAAAACGTGAAAAAATATAATGAAATATTTTAAATGTTCTGAAAACAATTTTTTTCAAAAAATTTTAAAATTTATAAATAAATCATGAACATTTTTAAAAACCATTAATTTAAAAACAAATAAAAAATTTATAGTGAAATATCAACAAAATTTTGAAATCCTCTTCATTGAAAATAATATGAAATATTATAAATAATTTTTGATAATTATTTAAAAACCATTTCTTCTAAAACACATGAAAAAGTTATAATTAAATCTTGAAATTTTTTGACAACCATTTCATTTAAAACACATTTAAGACATATAAATAAATCATGAAAACTTCTTGAAAACCCATTTCATTGAAAACACTTTGAAATCCTATGAATAATTATTTGAATAAAATAAAAAAATTAAATAAATTTTCCATGAAAATTCTTTGAAAATATCTTCATTAAAAAACTATTTGATTTTTTTAAACATTGTTTTTAAAATTTATAGTATGTGCCTCAAAGAAGGAAAATTGGGACAGATCTACTTTATTGATTCAATAACTTTTAAAGTAGAATCTGCATGAAAGATATATTGTAAAATCGATATGTAAATAACCATATATTGAAGGATAATAATCCTATAATATATTCCTTTGAAGTATATACACCAAAAAAGAGAAACATGTCATGAATAAGGAATAAATCTCATAGAAAGATGAGTGTGACTAGAAATCCCCTTACCATATGTCTTGACTCTTGTTGTACTCATAAAAACCTCGTATAAAAAATATAATATAATTATAAGTATTTAAAAGAATCAAATCATATATATAATACCATATATAATTTTGTTATAACTTTATATTACCTTCTTGTTATCAATTCAATGTTAAGGTTAGTCGTTGGGTAATATTTGATTCATTTATCTTACATGTGCATTAATTTGTAATATTTATGGTCCACATACTTATATAATGATTTAAAAAATTTCATCCATGATTTAAAAATAATATATATTCCTTACATATGTATTTATAATAATATACTATATATATACATATTAAATTGAATACATCATTCATAGAGACGGTAGGTTGTACATATACAAAACTATTGTTTCATTTTTATTATCATATTGAAAGAAATAATATAAATTAAATAATTTTTTATATATGTAAAAATTAAATTTGATTTATTAGATATTATATATCATAAAATTACACTAAACCCATCCTTAAAGGTGTACATTTTTATTTTGAACAAATCATATTGCTTTCAGGATTAGGTAGTCCACACTTCACTGAATTAATTTTCCATATTTACAAAAAAAGGAAATTATTAAATTGTGTGTTATGTAATAATTAATGAAGAATAAATACATCATAAATATCATATATATAATATTATAATATATTTTATAGCACAATTTCCAACAATTGGAGGTGGTAATGAAAGAACAAACATCATTATTTCACGATGCGGTAGAGCACCGTACATAAGGAGGTTATGTTTTTTTCCCATCAGATGGACGAGTTTGAAATTTTTTTATTAATATTTTTGAAAAAACAAATCAATATATTTATGTTATTTTTCATATCATATAATCATGGAACAAAAATATTTTAGGTGGCGTAAAATGAAAATTAAACTAAGGATGCTTTAGGATGGATGTTACCTCTTATTCGGGTAACTCATTTTGGTTTTTACGAAAGGGATTCTGTGGAAGGATTTATGAACAAAGTGAAGAATATAGGATTATTTTATTTATATTTATGATCTATTTGGTTAGATATTGGATTATACAAATCATCTTGAGAGGTATGAGGAAATAATAGTGGTGAGTGAGTTTTTATAGTGGAAGAGGTGCGACATTCTTGTAAATTTTTAAAAAGGGAATTACAATGATGTTTTTTCTATGAAAAATTAGATTTGATAATGGAAAACATATAATAAAAGGGAGTATGAGGTCAAAATATGGCCATAAAGTTTCTTTTGTACATGTTTATAGGTAATTTATGCCCTTAAATTTATAGTTTAGTCTCTTGTTAAGCAAATTTTTCTATTAATCACTCTAATTAATAATAATCACATTCACTATTATTTTTCATAAAAACTACTCTGAACATATTAAGGACTAAAATTATTATTATTCCAAATATTTAATCCATTTTTTCAAGTTATAATCATATATGGTGTAGAAATAAATTTAAAATTAATCCTATAATGGTGTAGCGATAACATGTTTTTGAGAAACAATGTTTAAAAGATTAGACTATTTTGATATCAAATTTCAATGTGAAATTATTTCCAATTACCTAAATTGGATGATTTATTGTATAAATAATATAATTATACTTTTAAAACAAATTAAAATCTAATTTAACAATAATAATAAATCTGATTAAAAGGCAGATTTGAATTAAAATTTATTATTTTTCACTATTCATCCAAAAAATATTTTTTTATAAAAATCCCTAAAATTAACCCTAAGATAATTTAAAAATTATGAATAAACAAATTATGTTGATTTTTTTCAAATTTCATTTCTTAAATTTTCTCTAATTAGATTTATTATTGTTCACATAATGACATATAAAAGAGTTCATTTGATAAAATGTTATTTTAAGACTCATAAAGGATTTAACAATATTAAATGTTTTATTATAAATATGTTTTATTTATATAAATACATTATAAATAATTTTTTAATATATATATATATATATATTACTATCTATATTACTAAATATAATGGCTATGTAATAATGATCGTGTTTAAATAATTATAAAAATAAAATGACGTTTTGTATAAACTTTTTGATTTTTATAACATATGATAAGTAAGTGTTGTGTGTAGTGAAAACTTCATTTTTGTTTTTATTTTAATGATAATTTTTATTATTGAATAATGAAACGTATGACATCAAATAAAATTAATTTATTTGATAAAAATGTGTCACAAAAATGTAGGTTGTTACAGATCCAACTGTTATACCATCATTAATGCACTTATGAGGGTCTCATATAACATAAATAAATTTTAGGGGACCTATCTACATAGCCCAGTCGTCCATTCAAATAATACTATAGGAACTTCATATACTTAATGTGAACTTTTCTTTAACAAATCAAGACATACTTAAAAATGACAGTAGCACTCACAGTCCCCCTTCATGGGAAGATTTAACTACTTAATGAACCCTATCATTGGTTCATCCATATAATAACTCATAAAACCATATAATTAAAATAATTGCTACACTCTTTGTGAACCCAACCACACTTCACAATTCATGATTATATGTGTTACCTCTCATTCATCATAGTATCATGTTCTAAATAAATAACCCATGAATGATATGTATGTAATCACACAACCTTAGAATAACCCTAAAATCCTCTATTTCATAATAATCTCATGGTATCACTCTCATTAAAAGTCCTATCACATAATCACCCACTAAATATCTATCACCCAAAAACCTAAATTTATTTATCTGTGACCCCCAACAACCTAGTAATTTCCTTCTAGGGTAACCAACATCTATCCTTTAAAAATCAATTTTGAAAAAAATACTCCTAGCGATTGAAGAGTTCCTTTATTTTAACAAGACAATGATACCAAAACCACTCTATGTTATCTTCATACTCATACACTAAGGCCTCAAACATTCCCTTCTCTACCCTCTCATCAGTTTCTAACTCATCAAGGTGAATTGTTCCCATTATAAACCATCTCTTGGGAATAGCCAACCTTTTCTAATCTATCGCTAGAGCCTCAACTACCAATGCTTACCAACCCATGTATCCATCAGACAACTATAATTAAGTACAGTTAAATAATTATTTCACAATATACCATGAATAAATTAACTTATCCAATACCCACAAAAACCAATCGATCAATAGTTAAAAATCAATAACCAAATGAGTAAAATTTCACAAAGAAACCATATAGGAAAACACTACATAACATGTTTTTAATTAATTTTACAATTAAAAACTATATCATAAAAAATAAATAATTATACTCAAAAACATACATTTCATGTGTATCTTACATTCCATGTATGATACATGTAAATAATGTAATTTACATTATGAGTTCATATTATAAATCATAAATTAAAAAACACATAATGGAACAACATAATTGAAAAAACATATCATCTATAAAAGAAAAAAAGAACTTCAAATTAATAACCTTGGTAACATGGATTTATCACTAAGAATTTGTTAATCAATCACTAGCCCAAATTCCATCAAAATATTTAAAATAGTCCTATTTTTTCTTCCATTCATCAAGTAAAAAATGAAAATGAAATACATACCTAGAACATTTTTAAATTTCCCATATAAATGTTCTCAAATGGTACTCTAGTTGGTTTCACTAAAAGGTCTTGAGAACTAATCCATACATTCCAATGTATACTAACTAATGGTGAGAGAATAGGATCAATGTTGAATAACATAACATCAATAATATCTATATATTATAGTACACATGTGTGGAATTACAGCCATGTAAAACAATAAAAAAAATTGACCAAGCTACAAAAACAAGAAAAATATAATCATAGAGTAACATGTCACCAATGATCTCCAAGTTAGATGATCAAAATATATAGATAAAACAATCTAATAATATATACATTACAGTTACAATACCAATCCATGGATACACCTAATCTCTGCCGACAATCCTGATAAGCTACTCTAGGATTGTCACCCATGGAATTTTTCTCATACCTACACACTAACATAATGTCTATAAATGCACTAAGGTTCCCATAAATGATATTAAATATACATATCTATTGGATCTCACCAAGCCCCATAATATATTCCATCATATTCATTTTTTTAAATGATAAAAATAAATAATAGGAGCACATGAATTACAAGAAAAAATGTTGAATGATCATGTGCATGCTTGGAATCCATGATATATGACTATATATCACAAAACCATTTCATGAATAATTTGTTTTATCAATTCACAAACCCCAAAAAAACAATATATAACCCATTTTTTGGTTTTATACACCTTAGAAACATATACTCTCTCACTTAAGGTAGGGTCTCACACCAAACCTCAATTACGTCCCACCAAGTCTCAACCTCTACCCTCATAGTTAGGGAAAGTCTACACACCAAACATTGATGTCTTCCCACTCACTAATTATTGTGTCTTATAATAAACCTATAATTACACCCTCTTCTTACTCATATAATTCCTAATATTGTACATTTTCACTTATTCTCTCACCTATGGTAGACATCATATAGAACCTCAACATATTCACACTCACTTAAGTTATACCATTATATCAAACCTCATCCACATGCATCCCAATCATTGTGGGTCATAATATTAAATTTTATACTAGCACACCACCACTAAATGAAACTTTAATTGAATATACCATGTCATCATTGTTTATCCCTATCATACTATGAATGAAATACTAAACCCATCATCATACCCATCTCACAAATGATGAAATCTACTAAGACTCTTACACTAGAAAAAGTCTTTATTTATTAGTATGAACCCACAAATATAACCCCATAATGATCTCATCTCATTAATACCACACTCGATCCTTGATTCCAGAGTACAATTTTACTCCCTTAGTATTTATACATCATCTTCCCAAGTTACCAAAATCCAAGGACCCTTCCAACCCAAGAACACAGAAGAACACTAGGAATAATTTCACTTAATAGTTGAAAAATAGTTCTCAAGGACCCCCTTTTGGCTTCCAAACATGTAATTTTATAGGGAATCTCTCAATTGGTTATAAAAATTCAACCCTAATAACCACATTATAACTATTATAGAAGACTAATAATAATATGATCATGAACTAACCCCACTACCCTACCTCAAATGTGTGGTTTATACTATATTTGAGATAAATGGTCATCTCCCTGTTCACCCATTGGCCTAATCCCATCATTCGTATCAAATAAAACATATTCATTTCATCATACTCTATAAAACTATAATAATAATAATAATAAAAAAATGGCTCTTATTTAGAGGGGAATTTGAATGTTTTTTCTCATTGAGGGATGCATATTGATTTGGTTTTCAAGGATTCATGAAATACTTCAAGAGTGTTATTTAATTAGAAGAGGACCATTAAATAGTTCATTGGAATAGATGAATCAATTCTATATTGTGAAAGAAACCATGACATGATAATATATGATCATTTAATGGATTTTATTAGTTTTTATGAATAATGGTTGAGGGAAGGCCATCATTATGTGAAGACCTTGGTCATGTCAAGCAGGTGTCTGACTAGGGTGTCCGTCCCTATTCCTAGTGGTGGTTGTGCTAAAAAATAGAGGGTATATTCAATTATGTTGTTTTAACATGTATGTTCCATGGAATGAACATCATGCTAATGTCTTGAAGTGTAATGTGGGGAAGATCCCCCTTCTAGTGGTGATATGTAGTTCCCGGACGTATAAAGGCCACAATATGATGTATCTTGGTTGTTTATGATTTATATAATTCACATAATTTTCAAACTTTAACCGAGGTTGAATTTATTTTTTTAAATATATAATATTGGTAAGTTTTAAATAGATCTAATTTGGAATCACCCTAGGCTACTATTATTTAGCTAAGAATGAGTATGGTGAGATAAATCTTTATCTCACAATAATCCCCCATGGAATCCCTTTATTCAAGATCATTTGTAAGAGTTTAATTTATTAGATTTGATGTAAGATTTCTTCCCCTCATATAGATGTTTATTACCCTTGATTTCCTTTAATTTTTCTTCACCTGATTACTGTTTTTGGGCGGTGATTATATAATATCAATATTGAACCATTCCACATAAAAAGGATTTTTTGTGAAGCATGAGGTGGATTTCCTCATAATAAGTATTTAATAAACAGTTCATCATTATCCTTGATTTATGTTTTTAAACTAATTTATTTTGGTTGTCAATAGTTTTTAACTAAAATTGACCATTTATTAGATTATATAATTTTATATTTTCTTGTGTCTTAGGTCTAGGTGTGTGTCTATTATATGCCAAAATTTATTTTATATGGTTTAGATTATATTTTTATTCTAGGTGAGATTCACATTAATTATTCCAATTTGGAATTATGGTTCTATATGATTGGGTGGTTAATTAAATGAGGTGTATTAAGGAAATTTGTTCTCTTATAATCAAAGTGAGTAAATTGAGGAATGGGATTGATTTAATAATATTTAGTCGAGGAATTGACATTGGTTATTACGGAGATCATTTTACATGGTATAACAACCAAAAAGGTAGTCGTCATTTTTGGAGTCGTTTGGACCAGTGCTTGGTGAATTTGAAAGCTATCTCCAAGTTTCCCAATGCTAAAGTTGATCATCTTGTTCATGGATTCTTAGAACACTCTCCTTTGTTGGTCTCTTTATCACCATGGTAGGATGGTCATGCATGGTTTCCATTTTATGCTCATTAGGTTGGTATCGATGGTTACCATCAGCTTGTTGATGACAGTTGGAGGGAGTTTATTCAGGGATTTTCTTAGGTTTCTATTCACAACATGTTGAGGTGGCTCAAACATAAATTAAAAATCTTGGTGAAGGACATTCCTCCTATTGAACAAGTCATGGATAATCTTAAATAAGTGGTTGAGCGGTTGAAACTAATTCTGGAAGATGCATGGGATGAGATGGTCTTTGAATATCTTTCTATTATGAAAAATATGGTGGTAGAATTAATTTTGAAACAAGATCGCATTGCTCAGGAATATTTGAGGGTGAAATGGATTCATGAAGGGGATATAAATTGTACCTTCTTTCATGCTTGTATTAAAGAACAAAGAATGGTTGTTAAACCTAATATTCTTCTTGAAGATGGATCCTATTCAGATGATAAAAATGTGTTTGGAAATACGGTCTTTTATATTTTCAAAGATTTACTTGCATGTCTTATCCAGAGTAGGGAAGATGGGTATCCAAGTGGGAATGCTGAAATTTTTTATGTAATTCCTAACATGATGTATGAACATGATAATTAATTATTGGAAGAGATTCCCAGTGAGAAAGAGATTTATGATATTATTATGAACCTCAAACCTGAGATTGATCTGGGCCTGGATGGCTTTCCGTTTTTATTCTATAGAGGTTCATGGGAGGTGATTAAGGATAATATAACTATGACCATTCAAGACTTCATATGGGGTTGTTTAATTCCAAGGGTGGCGGGTGCAACAACTTAGGTTATGATTCCAAAGATCAAAGACCCATAATCCATTTAGGACTATAAGCCGGTAAGAGAGTGTTATTTCTCTTATAAAATATTATCAAGCATTATAAACTCATGGTTGTTCGTGTATATACCTCAGTTGATATATCTTCAGCAACATGGTTTTGTTAAAGGTTGATCTATTCAGGGAGCGGTGGGCTTGGCCCCAGAGATGATTTGGGATATTAACTTCCAAACACGTGGATATAATATGGCATTAATTTTGTATGTGAATAAAGTATATGACCCCATGGAATGGGGTTTTATCAATACAATGCTCAAAGGTATGGGTCTTTCCACTTGGGTTGCTGATATTATTTATAGATGTTTTAGTTCTTCCTAGATGGTAGTTTTTTTTTATGGGTAAAACATATGGTTTTTTCAAAACATCTCGTGGGATCAGACTAGGGAACCCTATATCTCTGACCTTTTTCATCCTCATGTAAGATCCCCTAATCCGAATTATTAATAGAAAAATATCCATGGGAGAAATGTTTCCATACTGATGGAAAATTAACCATCCTTCAATATCTCATCAAATGTTTGCGGATGAAAAGATTATTTTTATGAATAAAAGTGGGAGATCTGTTGGTGTGTTATCTAACATACTAGATGAATACTTTTTATGGAGTGGGTAGCTTATCAACAAATCCAAGAGTAATATATATATTTAAAAAAAATGTGGTGACAGATAGGCTTCTTCCTTGTGCATCAGTCTGAATATGAGAAGGGGAACTTTTCCAATGGTTTATCTTGGATCTCCTAATACTCCAAGATGAATCAGGATCCGAGATTTTGATAGTATTATTAACATGACTGTATGTCATGTACTAAATTGTAAGAATATATTCATATCTTTAGTAGGTCAGATAACTCCAATTAATATTGTTTTATCGGCCATCCCCATCCATGCATTCTAAGAATGCAAGGTACCGAAGGGGGTTCTCTATTATATTGACAAAGTACTCTAAAAAATTATTTGGGATGCAAAAAATGAGGTGTGGATCCATTGGAATTCTTGGGATAGATTGGGGAGACCTGTTTATGATGGCAGAATCAATGTTTGAAGTCTAACAGATAGTGTTCATTGCATGCTTACAAGGCTGGTGTGGGAAGTCGTAGAGGAATGTACTCTTTGGGGTAAAATTATATCTTACAAAGATGATGGTTTTGCAGACAAGGATATATATAATGGATCTCCTTTATGGTTTTTAATACATGACATGATACCAAAAATCATACAACATTCTTGATGGATTATAGGAAGAGGGGATATATCTTTCTGGAATAAAAACTGGACTAGTTCGACAATTTTCTTCCCAGGATGTCCTGTCACGTTGATTTATTTTCATGAGGATAACATGTATTCAATATTCATTAACGCTACCCTAGAAAAGGGCCAATGGGAGTTTTTTGATCTCATTGATTTAAATTCCGACCATGATAAATTTGTTGTTACTGCTTCTAGTTATGGGAACTTTTTTACAAAGGACATTCGCATGATTTCTTTTCCTCAGGGACAGAAGGACTCATAGAATAATCTAATATGGGGTGACAGTATTCCAACTATGTTAAACTTCCTCTTTTTGAGGATAAGAAATTAGGTTGTACCCACTGATGAAAAAGTGAGGAAGATAGGTATCAGTATTGTATCCAGATGCCATTTTTGTAAGGTATATAATCAGGAGAGTTCAGATAATTTTTTTAAGGTGAATGGGATATAGAAGTTTTGTGGTTCTTTGTTGAGTTCATTGGTTTGTTATCTTCTGAATTTATTGGTGCTTTATCTCTTGAATATTGGATTCATGGTTCAATATTCAAGGGCCCGGAAAAAGTTGAAAGATCAGTGATTTAAAATGTTGGATGTTGGTGCATCTGGAAGGCCAGAAATAAGGCCATATTTTAAGGAGTTTTTCCCCATGGGATACTATTATCATGAGAACAAAATCAATTTTAATTGATCTTGTTATTAGAATTAAAAATTGGTGTAATTATCCTTCTTTTAGAGCCATGCAGGTGAATGCAGCTGGTATGCAGCAGTCTTATCCTGGGATAAGACGTAAGTGGGTGCGCTGGTTAACGCCTATTATGGGTTTCAAACATAACATTGATGGTTCATGTATTTCAAGTATTATGTGTGGTGGTGGAGTGGTTAGGGACTACAGGGGAAGTGTGCTGCTAGTTTTTTCTACATATTATGGGAGGGGAAGCTCCATCCAAGTAGAGGAAAAGGCTATGTATTCGGGTCTTAGACTGTGTGCTCAGAAGGATATTTCTTTGAATTGGATTGAAACAGACTATATGGTAATACAATATTTCCTATAGGACAAAATATCTCCTCCTTGTTCGATAGCCTATATCATTAGGAGGTGTCATTCCAGCCTCATTAGCAACAAAATCTAGGTGGTGCATACATGGCTTGAAGGTAATAAGGTGGCCGACTATTTCGCTTCGTTGTCGGCGGAAGAACAAGGTACTTACATTAATTGTTTCCCAAATTCCAATATTATTGAACCATAGGGAGTGAATTTGATTAGGGGAGACTGACTTGGTATTAACTACTCTAAACCTCACTAATCATGTATCTTTAGCCTTTCCCATGACCTTTTCTGTGGGTGTTCTGTAAGCTTTTTAATAAAAAATCAATCGTTGATGACGAAGGAAGGATTTCTTGAAAATTGGACTATCTTATTTCTATTGTGATTCTATACTCGTATCCCAATATTTTAATTATTTCCAACATGTATCATTTCATGTATGATCATTCATAATTAATTATAATAATATCACATCAACCTAATAAAACACAAGGAATACATAGCTTTAAAAACGTTTTGATGGTGGTTCCAAGTTCAATTATGTGGTTGTAGATGCCATTAATATTTCATGGAGGAATGAGTAAGTTTTTTCAAAAAAAATTGTGTTTTTTTATTGTGATAAGGTTTTAAATAGTATTAAAATATTATAATGGGATTTTTTATCAAATGTTATTAGAGGTATTATAGTAAAGGACCCTATTCAAGTAAATACAACATGTTATTTCATATCTATATGAATAATAAAGTTTATTTCAACATTGTTTGTTAAAAAATTATGTAAGGTCTTCATTGGGACATATTTTTTTATATTTTACAATGTGTGGGTGACACAATAATTTTTAATTAATAGTTACAATTTAATGTTTTTTCTAGTTATGATATCTTGGTGGAGTATTTATTTATCATTGTGTCATTTCTTGATGGTTTTATTATTATAATAATACTTTGTTATACTAAAATGATTTATGTCACACCTTAGATGGTATATATGGGTTTATTGGATTATATTTGATAGAACCATGACTAGTTACAATAATTTAAATACTATTATTACTACAACATGATTTTTTGGGAAATATATTTTTTAAATAAGATTATTCATTTCTATATTTCTCATAACACTCAATATCATTTTTTTCATATGCTACACACAACAGTGAGTTTTTCTTATGTTACATGGATGCCTTATTTTTAACAAATTACAACAAATAATTGATTATGTTTTTTATAAAATGACTACTATTATCTAGCCATTAATTGGAAGTGTAAATCGGAATAAATAATTTCTAAATTACAGGCATAATTTTTTAATATAAAAAATTTACTAATATAAAATATATAATTTTCCCAAATATAGTTTTTATATGTGTTGAGAATACAATTTTCACTAATAAATTATCTGTTTAATTTTTTATTCTGTGAACAGTGATAAAATTAATTTTTTTCTATTTTATAATATTAATATGAATAAAATACATTTTTGAAATAATAATATTAAAATTATATTTTGGTGAATATTTTATTATTTTATGAAAATTATTAATTTGATGAAATACTATGAAAAAGCATTGAATTTTTATTGAAAACTAAATATTTGATTAAATTATTTTTAAAGGAAAATTATATTCTATGTTTGTTTTAATGTAAAATTAGTTAAATTATAGGTCACTTAATCAAATTTTGGTCATTGTTAAAATTATAATATTAAATATTTGATATAAAAACATTATATAATTTTTATCATTTCCCTTTGAAAACTAGCTTTCTCATAGCATCTGCGGCATTAATATTCAAATAAAATTTTCCAATAATGTAAATATAATTTAGAAAAATGGATTATAATTTTTAAATGATTATAATTTTATATTTTCTAATATTATAAACTTATTTTTATTATATATTTATTAGTGAATATGTTTAATTATTAATTAATATTATTAAAGTTAAAATGGGGTTTTGTGTGTTACATGCACTTATTGTAAAATTAAATCTAAACAAAAATTTTATTGATATTTAATAAATTTTATTTAATATATGAAATCATTATGTATATATTATATAATATGGATATTTTTATTCTATTATGAAAGTAAAAATTACAAATATTAAAGAAATTTATTATTCTGATAATTAAAATTGTAAAAGTGAGTAATACTTAAAATATAAGGAATGAAAGTATTAAAAAAATGTGTTTTTTTGTTTATATTATCCATATAATACTCAAATAAATTATTTATAATATGTTTAGAAATATGTTTTAGTTACCTTCTAATATCCAATAATTTTTTTTATTTACAAAAACACTACTCCTCCTCAATTATAAAAGTCCTCCACATCTCCTCTCTTATTCTCCCCATGAAACAATTTTGGTGTAGGAAATAAATTAAAAAATCACATAAATACATCACTTTTTTTATCTGGGAATCCATGTATTCAAAATAATCCAACCCTAGGATGTAATTTTGTTCAAAACTAAGGAGGTTACTCCAAAATTGAGGTTACATTCTCCAACAAGAAATTTTTTTTATTTCTTTCTCCACCTACAGAATTATTATTAAACCATAGTAATGTAAAATGCTAATAATAATAAATATAATGAAAAATATTTATATTAAATTAATTACCTACAACCATATCCACTTCATTAAAATGGGTTACGAAATCATCCTTCATGTGTATAGCGGACTACCGCTTTGCGAACCGATCTGAGTCATTTTTCCATTACCACCTCTCACAGTTGGGAATGGTGATGGATATAAACTATATATATGATATTTATTAAATAAATATAATTATTTAGTAATTATATCATATATACATTTTTTATTTTCCATTCCATATAAGAAATTATAAAATCACCTGTGTATATGGTGGACTGCCGCCTCATGAAGCGATGTCATTCGATTCTCAATGACGCTTTGCATGGAAGATAATAAGGATAAATATATGTGATATAAATGAAATAATTATGATATTAATGAAATATTTATCATTATTAAAAGATATGAAATTATTTTATTTCTTACGCTTTCATTCACTAAAATAATATAATGTCATTTGTGTGCCTGTAGACTATCACCTTCACGATGTGATGTGACTCTCTTTTTTCGCCACCACACCACATAGATGAAATGTATAAGTATATTTAAATTAGTAATATTGTATATATGATATTATATTAATTCATTAAATATAGGATGTTTCTTAATTATTTTCCATAATGATCATTGAAAAAATTAAAATGTTACCCATACGTATGTACAATCAACAGTGTCCATGATCATGATGCACTTCATTTCTCAAAACCGTCTTTCATCATTAGACTGAAAAGTATAATTGATTAATAAATATGATAAAGATTTCAGGATTATTATTCTATATATTATGGAACAATGCACAATATTATATGAACAAAAATAAAAAATCAAAACATATACAAAAAACAAGCGACTTTTACCCAAAACATTACTTTAAAAAAGAAATTTTTAATAAATAGAAAATGAAATTAAATAATTAAATGATATATTGTATGATATATATATATATATATATTATTTAATATATTTATAGTAAACTTATAGTTATTATACAGTTGATTTTAATATTTATGAAGGGATTTTAGACTTATTGTAATGGATTTTCGTCTCACATTATACATTGTGGGACACATGCCTTATTCACCACCCATATAATTTATTTGGATAGAATAACAAAAATGAATTTAATTATTGATTATTTTCCTGGAAATTGTTTTTATTTATGTATCCGATATTTTTACAACACTTTAAATATGTTTATGGTTTATATGTTACCAAAACAGTAATGGATTTTGGTATCAATTTCCCTTCGTTGAGACATATGTTATGTTATGAACATGTATCCTCTTTTGAGGTGTATATATAGCACCTTTTATAAATAATATCCTAAATGTATTTGTTCTTAAAATATTTTAAGTTTCATTCTCTTTCATTCATTCAAGGTGCTTACTATTCAATGTTACCAAAATAGTAAGGTATTTATTTTACAATATCATTGTTTATTAGGATTTTTCATGAATATGCTTCTTATAATGGAATATAATGAACTTTCTTGATAGAAAAATATTAATTTTTTTCTCCAATATTTATTTCATGAAAATACATGTTTTCCCATCATTTTACACTACTTATATACCAAAGTGTTCACTAAAATATTTTTAAGAAAAAATAACTATCTTTATTTCATCGGTTGAAAAAACATTTTTATTCAAAAACCATGTTTTGAAAAAAAAGGTTTTATTTTTTTAATTTTATCTGATGACTTTTAAAAGAAATTACAACAAATGATTTAATTTTTTATAAATTTTGGAACTAATATTTATGTCATTTTTTGAATAATGTGTATTTGGATTTTATTTATATGTAAAAGGAATATATTTTTTAATTTATAGGCATTAATGAAACATCTCGTCATCATGTACATTATTTTCTTTGAAGATTAATTTTTTTGGTTTTTTTGTATTCAATTTATATGATTTAGAAATTATTTTATGATTTTTTAAAAGTTTTTTTACTGAAAATTTATCTATTTCATGAAACATTCCATATGATATATCTTTCAAAAGCAGTATCCATCTAAGATGATATCCATTAATGTTACTTATTATATGATGGGTATATGATCCATGTTTACCTTTCGTATTATTTCTCTATATTATTTATTTTTATTATTTCCTGATGATTATAAAACTGATTTCTCTTCCATAGGTAATACAATGATAAAATTATAATAATATCATTATCTTTATACACTGGTCATGAAATTTTTAAATGAAGAAATGACTATAAAAATGACTCTTTTACATATTTTGTGATATGATGATTTTTTAATAATCCTATTTAGTTTCATGGAATATGATATAATGTGTTTTTCAAAAATATTTATCAAACATATGTATGATTTACTTTATGTGGTAGGTGGGACCTATATATCTCATGAATAAATTGGGGTATGCTTTAAATCTATAGAAATAAAAATCTAAAATAAGTCGAGGATATTGACACACTATGTGAAATAGGTGTGTCTTTATGTAATATCCGAAATAGGTGTGTCATGATAAAATATGGTAAATAGGTGTGTCATGATCCATAATGGGAAATAGGTTATGAGTCATGATTTTATATGTTCATTGTCTTAGTAGTTAACCTTGAAATATGTAAATTTTTTAGTATTTTTGATGTTCCTACAGTTTTATGACATGATCTTATCATTAAATGTTTATTTATGATGATTTATCAAACATATTGTCTATGATTTCAATAATTATAAAAATTATGCAATGAATCATGTTTATGATCAAGGAAAGGTTAGGTTGGTACTTTGTATTTTATGTTCACGATTAAATAACCTTATACATATTTTATTCTATCATATATTCTTAGATTAATACCTCTTATTCTTATACTTATTTATCATATGATATAACCATTTTCTATATTTCATCTCTATAGGATATGAATACATGTTTTATTTAGGGTATGTTTTTGAATACTTCTAAAGGAGAAGATCTTTATGGGAGACCTTAAAAATCATTCAGCAAATTAGATTATTTGTACCAGGTATCCAATGAAACTAAACCAGTATGACCCACATGTGTGTGATTTTGGAATGAATTTAATAATTATTTAAATATATATGATATCCATGTATTTAAATCATAAATTTTTATAGATTCCATGGGAGTAAAATTATGGAATCACATCCTTGGGAACTCTAGCATATAGGAATTGGATGAAGAATGGATCACATACCAACGACTCCATGAGGAAAGGGCTTCCACTAGTGATGGTGGTGTGTCCCACCAATATGGATTATCATACAATTTATTTTCCTTATAGATATTAAATATAGTCACTAGAAATAATTATAGAATATTATAGTTCTTATTATAGGAATGTATTATTTATCATTTAGAAAATAGGATTAGAAAATACATGTGATATACCTAAGGAAATTTCAAGGGATATGTCTAGGTATATATCTATGGATAATTCAGTTGATGATTCAATTTATAGGAAAATTTCCTAGACTATTGGTATAGGATAGATCAAGTGGGTTTCTTGTAATTACATCATAGTATGTATGCTGCAAGTGGATATGGCTCTTTCAAAAAGGCACGAATGGGTAAAAATATGAATATGGCATATTGAGTTGGACATAAATGTCACTTGGTGTATGATAGTGGTCTTTACTACACACCTAGTTTAACACTCCCACGGGATATGAATTTAAAATTCAAAAAATCTTTACAAAACATCATAAATTAATTAAATAGACAATGACCATGAAAAACATAGATTAAACCTATGGTTTCATAGATTGGAAATAAGGTGTCATGATTTAAACACACAAAATGTGATTTTTGTGTGTGACTATGTTATTACCCACCCAAATTAGTGATGATCAGACTATTATTATGGTTTGAGAAAATGGATAGAACCTGAATGAACGATGTTAATGTTTAGTGTGATATACAATATACTTATTTTACTCCAATGAATCCAAATGTTATGTGATTTGGAATGAACACTCTAGTTACTGTACTCAAACAAATTTCTCAACCTATGAATCATGATGTAATTCAAAATGAGAAAAGGAGGTAACATCATTTTTTTGATTTCATCATGAGGTAATTTCCCACTTCATTTAGTGGCTAAACTCATCAACTAGTTTCTGAGAAATGGATCTACACCATTGAAAAAGTATTTTTAATTATATAGTGTCTGAAACATGAATAATACATTTTGGTTTTCTATAATTTTAATGAATAAGAAATTCAATGGTATAATAATATCAAGAATAAAAGGAAGCATGATGAAATTGATCAAATATATTGGTACAAGTTCAAGAACATGATTACCAATATGTAATTTCTTATCATTATTCGAAATTTGATTAAGAAAGAGTTTGTTGAGTTAAATAAAAAGGATAATGAATCTATTGGTATGTATGAGTAATATTTGAAAGGTCTTGTAAGGAATGATTATGGTATTATCATCCAAAATGAAGGCAAGGTTGATTACATATTCAATGGACTAAAAACAAGTCTCTACAGGGTGTTCTCTAGAAGATACTTTTATAGTTACAATGAAATCATTCAATGAGAACTGGAGGTAGAAATGGAAATGGGAGATCCCCACAGTTCTCATGGTTTTCAAATGAAATGAAATATCATGTATCATGAAACCAAGAATAAATCACATAGTGGAAGGAAATTGAATCCATATATATTCTATAAATTTTTGAATAAGAATCAATACATTTTCATGATTGGAACTAGGAGGTTATTTAAATGGTAAAAGGTGGGTCATAAATCTCATGATTGTCAAAATGTGATTGATGGGACAATTAATGAAATGTAATAGAAGAGTATTCCAACTAATGAACCACCCACACTCTAGTGCTTCATATGAATGAAGATTGGTCATTATTCAAATCACTTCACCAATCAATAGGGTATTGTGGATGATAAGAAATAAAGATCTCTGAATTGAAAGGATTAGGGGAAAGATTTTGAAATCACAATGGTTGAAGTGAATTAGGATAATTAAGGAACACATATCCTCCCCTCGTTAATTGGGAAATTATTGTGTGATTTTTTATGAATAGGAACTATGAAAAATTATTGTTCATACTTTGGTGACTTTTTAGGTGATTACCTCCCACTATATTTATTACTGAATAATTAAATCAGAATTTATATTCTGTTAGTAAAAGGAATTACTCAATATTATAGTGAAAGTGTTCTTGTATAATATATTAGATTATATAAGGAATAATGTTTAAATTATCTTTCTAGCATGTTTATGTCTGGATATATGATTAACATAAGAGTTATGGATATGACCATGGGATTATTACAAGAAAGATGACCATAAGTTCAATGTTATTGACACCAATTTAGATTGTTTATATGATAGGATATTTTCGTGATTAAGTATATTTTATTATATTTTTATGGAAATACAACCAATATGTTTTGTATATATTTTTTAAACGATGTTATTTGAGGAGGAATTACATTAAACATTTTGAGAAAATGATAAATGATTAAATGTATTGGAATCCTTTTTGGATTATATATCCTTCGATTTTGATGTAATTATAGGTTGTAGTTGATCACCTTATGATGGAATCACAGTTAGTTTCTATTAAAATTTCCTTCTCTTGGGATCCACTTTCTACAATATACATTATGTGGTAAGATTATATGGATTACAACATTCAATATTATTTCTTCATAATATAGAGTTTACCTCTTATTTGTGAAGAAATATTTAAGAAGATATTAATATTTTGTTATGTTTAATTACAAAGTATCATCCACATAAATATGGTCAGATTCAAAGAATAATTTAAACCATTCCAGATATAATAAGATCCTATTCTATTGATTTCAAACGGGATCAAGATCAAAACCATCATTCCGTTGAGTTATCTTGCAATAATACCATTCAATCGAACATTTAGATGGATTCTTATAAATCCATTTATGTAATGAAGTATAGAAATACAACATACATAAATGATGATTCATTAATAAAGGTATAGGTAAATGATAAAGTTGATCTAGTGGATGAGAATGTAACATCTCACCCCATCCCATTGGCTTGATTGGGATGAGGAATGCTACTTGGACTTAAGATACATTCCCAAGGCACCAATGGTAAGAAATAATTTCCAAGGAATTCCTGAAAACATTGTGGAATAATTTTTCCTTGTGATAAAATCAACCAACCAAGAAATCCATCAATAGAAGAATACATGACACATGTTAACCAAACCACCTAACCCATACATTAACAAAAGAAAACCAAACAATCCCATAACAATTCCAAAATTACAATACAACCAAAACAAAAAATCAAATTACGGAGAGGAAAACTATACAACAAGACCACAAATGAACTAGGAAATCATTATTAGTTCCACACCAAGCTCAATGCTTTATGAACCACAACATCACCAATGAATCATGTTGAACTCCTCAAAATATGATATTCTTTACCCTTACCTATGTCTCAAAATACAACATCTGCAAAAGCACCAAAGTTCTAAAGTAGGGGGAGAGTAATAATACTCAGTAAGATTACCCTAAATGACTTTCCCAAAAATTTTACTAGGAAAAAACTGTTAGCACATTTATATAAAATTGCTTATATAAAACATTAATTAGTGAAACAACTTACGAAAATCCTAAAATTCTTTTACCAATCCATTTTCACCCAAATTCCCACAACACAAGAAAAATCCAAAAGGCCATGACATAATCCATTCCACCCTATCACATTAGCACTAAAAATTTCATCTTTCATAGCAACACACAACAAGGCATCAAACACGGTGGAGCATCCCATACAAAAACATTTACTACTTTCCAAATCAAGTGGTACTTCCTTCCCACCTATCCTTGATTATGTCCCTTCCGTCCACTCTCCATCCTCTTTTTATAGTGGTACTCCCCAACCAATTCACATTATTCCAACCATAACATATCATGCACAAGACAATAACCTGTCACACAACACACCAAGGCCACAACACATGCCAATAATGATTTCATAATCAATAATCCCTTGAAGCATCATACTTATAGTTTCACATTTCAATGAAGAAGCCCATTTTTATTGAAAATCATTTTCACAATGGATTTCCATAAAAAAACCCATGTTATCTATTTTAAATTCAACATTTTAAAATCCAACAACAAGAACACTGCAACACAAAATACCTTTTCCCCTATATATCCTCAAAACATTACAAAGGGATTTCTAACCACTTTTTCTCCCCAAAATCAATAATTAATTTAAGAAGAAAGAATTAATTGGAACAAGACTACTAGTTCTAACAATGTGGAGTTGATTGAGAATCCACATACCTTTAGGGTTCTAGTTAAATTGCCCCACGAGCAATTGCACCCCAAATATGGGAAACACTCCATCGAAATCACTATAGATTATCTTCACTAACATCAGCGAGCCCTAATCACAAAATTTAAGTAAAAAACAATAGATCTACAGATAATAGTTGAAGATCTAGAAACATGAGAGAGTGGTAAGAGTATATATAGAGAAAACCAAATAGAAACCAAGAGGGAAGACTTACCTGAGATGAACTGCCTACAAAAAAACCTTGAAAACCCTTTAAATATCTTCCAAAATGAGTGGGAGATCCCCTATTACCATTTATAATAAATACCCTAAGTGATGATCTTGTGGTATGAAGTTTGGAGTGAAATAGTTCAAGCCCAAGTGAACCCGAATTAAAAAATCCCTACTATATGTGGTCACACAGTTAGCCCTCATGATTTGACAAATCGTGCCCTAACCATTTGCATGACACAACCTCTAGAAAAGGGTCCCCGCAAGATTGTCACAGATGCTTTGGGAAACCGTGCATAGACTATCTAAATCCCACTATCTCCCCCTACAAGGTTACCTAGAGAACCCGTACTATTTTCCCTAACCGTGCTCAAACATTGCACCCTAAAAAGGCATCCAAACTTATTCAAAACCATTCCAAACTCTCTCAAAAGAATCCAAACTCATCCCATGCAATTTAAACACATGAAAATAAATAAAAAAATGATATATACCTCAAACTAGTGGTGTTACATTCTCCACACCATTGTAATTTTCATCTATAGAAAGTATAGAACCATCACGTTATCGAAGGAGCTCAGGCCATTGCTTGGTCATCTCTTTCACATGTTCCCAATTCTCCTCTTAAATCTAACATGCTTCCACAAACACATGAACTAAATTGATGGTTTTAACATGAAATAAATTATATTTCCTATAAAAAAGTCCACACCGTCATATGCACTAAAGAATCATCTTATTATAGCTGAATATGATCCCAATGAATCACATGGTCATGATCCAACTGATACTTTATCAATTGTGGAACATGAAACACGTTGTTCACCACAATAAACCATGGTGGAAAATACAACCTATAATCCATTTATCCAATCTACTCAAGTATCTCAAAAGGCCTCATATACCTTGGAGATAACCTACCCTTCTTTCCAAACCGTTAATGTACCATCCTTGGAGAGATCATTAAAAACACTTGATCATCCAAATCTAATGGAAATGGTTGTCAACGATGGTATAAATATGATTTATGAATAATTTGATCCATCCCCATACTATTTCTATCTAACATTATTTTCTCCATAGTCTATTTGACAAGGCTGAGTCCAATCATTGAAGTATCACCCATTTCCACCCATCATAGTGGAGAAAGACATAGATTTCCATACAATTCCTCAAATGAAGACATATGTATTGATATCAAATAACCATTATTATAGGAGAAATCCACCAACTGTAAGTGATCCTACCATGAACCACCAAAATCAATCACACAATCCCTTAACATAATTTCCAATGTTTGTATCATCCTCTCAGATTGGAAACCCATTTGAGGATGATACATCATTCTCATCGTCAAATGTGTCCAAAAGGCTTACTACAAGGGATTCCAAATACGATATGGGAACCATGAGTCTCTATATTGTACAATATAAAATTTAACACTATGACTCTTTTCCACTTCTCGAATATAGATTTTGGATAAATCCTCCGCCATAAGAGATTCACAAATCTGGAAGAAATGGGATGACTTTGTGAGATGATCCACAATCACCAATATGGTATCGTTCTTCCTGACCATTCTTGGGAGACCCATCACAAAACTAATTACTATCTATTCCCATTTTCAAACAGGGATAGGTAAAGACTGAAACATTCTTGTTGGTCATTGATACTATGCCTTTACCTGCTGACAAGTCAAGCATCTAGAAACAAACTCGGCCACATTCATTTTAATACCATCCCACCAAAATGGAACTTTAAACACCATATACATATTATGAATTCCAAGATAGATAGACCACCGAAAATGATGGTAATCCTTGAAAATTTATTCATAACAAGCCACTAGTACCACTATCCGATTCTAATAACACAGAACTAAATTCACATTCAATTCCTAGATCTCAATGGTCTCCCCACCATTGAGTTTCATCCTCATATCCATGAATTTGGTATTAGATTCTTGTGCCACTTTAACCAAAACATCCAAGTCAAGAACCAATAAAACCAGAAAGAAGATTGATCTAGAACTCTGGTCCTCACAGTCAAACCATATGTTTTCTATGATCAACATCAAATACCACTAATCTGATACCTTTTTCACTACATGAGCATATGATTTTATACATAATGAATTTTCCACTAAATTTCCCATAATAGGTGTTAACATTAAGTCAAAATAAAATATCTATAGATATTTTATCCATCTCCTTTTCCTCCAATTCAAATATCTATTTGATAAAATATTCTTTAAACACTTTTGAACAGTAAACCCCATGAATTTCTCAACATAAATATAATGACACCACATTTTTAAAGCATGAACCACTTCATCTAACATCAAATCATGTGTTGGGTAGTTTTTCTCATGCAACATGAAGTGGCATGATCCATAGGCAACAACATAATCCCTCTATTTGGAGCACACCCCAACCCTGATACTGATACATCACAATATACCAATACCCTTTCCCTGGTGTAGTAAAAATCAAGATTGGTGCTGACGTAAGGTGACCATTTAGCTATTCAAAACAATTCCAGCATTTCTCATCCCATTGAAATGGGATATTATTCCTTGTCAAAGATGTCATTAGCAAAGATACTCATGAGAAATCATGAACAAATAATCGATAATAGCCAGCTCGACCAATTAAGCTTCATATCTTGAAAATTTTATTTGGAATTTTCCAGGATATGACAACATCTTTCATTTTTGGATCAGCTGAAAAACATTTCTATGAAATATAATGGCCACGTAAATGAACCTCATGTATCCAAAAGTCACACTTTGACAATTTGGAATACATGCAATGATCTATCAAGATCCCCAAAACTATCACCAAGAGATACTCATGTTGTACCATTTTCTGTGAATACACCGATGCATCATCGAAAAATACCATCACAAAAGAATCTAGATATCTAAGAAATATCTGATACATCAATGCCATAAATATCACTGGTGCATACATTAGACCAAAGGGAATAACCATATACTAATAATGTCTATATATACTTTTTAAAGTTGTTTTTGGGATATATCTCTTCCTTACCCACAATTGATGATATACTATCCTCAAGTGAATCATGGAGAACCATTAAGATCCCCTCAACTAGTCAAACAAATAATCAATGTTTGGAAGTGGATATCGATTCTTTATAGAAACTTGATTAAATATATGATAATCCACATAGAGTTTCAATGTTCCAACCACCTTTTTAATGAACTACACTGGTACATCCCACAAGGACATGATATGATGAATGAACCCCTTGTTCTCTAACTCCTCCAACTTCACCATTAATTCACATAATTATGTTGGTGCCATTTAGTAAGACAGAAGTGAGGTAGGACTGGTCATTATAATCATATCAATCATAAACATCACTTATCTCAGGGGTGGAAACACTAATAATTCATTGGGAATGGCATACATAAACTAATCCACAACAGTCAGAAGAACACTCTACTATACACCTTTTATTTCTTCCAATGAAAAACCCACTAATTGATACGAGATCGTTCGAATAACTGGTCCAAAAAATCAGTTTCACCAATATTTTCATTATGCTACCCTTAAAAGGGTTGTTCAATGCCATCCTCTATCATAAAATTAACCATTCATGTATAGAAATCAAAGTGGGACTTAAACATCACAAACCAATCCATTCTGAGGATTATATCCTAAGCATTCATCTCAAGCACTACGAAATCCCACATGAATTCAATGATGTCCACAACTAAACAAATTTATTTACATAGGAAGTCCCAAAACTCTCTTTGACCCAGATGAGTTTGTAGTTAAAAAAAGCATCATTTCAAAAGTTAGACCCAGTAAAATAATAGTATGCGAATCAAGAAACGAATGTGATGCACCCATATCAATCAAATCTTGCATAAATGTGGAATTTAAAAGAATAGTACCTCACACCATGGATGGTCCCTACTGATCATCCATCGGATCCTTTTCATATCTAAACAATTGATTTCTTTCCACGATCTTCTCTTTATTACCCTAGTGAGTTGTCATGGTATTTTTGTAATCACCATGACCAAATTTACTTTACTACCGAGACGTATGCTACTACCCCTGTCTCATCAAAGAATAAGACCCCTACGACCCCTTGGTAGTGTCACAGACACCCGACCTGTGATCATTCTAAAAATAACATTGAAGATGCCCGGTCTACTTACAATTATTTCATGATTGTGGTTATATTGTACAATCTTGATCGATGTTCCCAGAAGATCCACACAAAAAACTTTCCAGCTTACTCTGAGGCTTCAGAGGATGACTCACTAATCCTACCATCAGACTCTGAGTCATACTCCCACCCTATAAATAGGAATCCCTCTTCTCATTGAACCTAGTGTTTGAGATCCCACTATTCCTAGTGTGTACCAACATACCTCCCCCACTTGTAGACCCCAAAAGATCCCAGTGATCAACAGTTTAACTATTCAACATTTCACTGCAATCATTTATACACAGCACTTCGGTCATGGAATTAATTTCTAGCCTCATCCCAGCTTTAAAATATCATGGCTTAAATGATGTAATACCTACCACCTCAGGTCAAAACCGCACTATGCTCTTAAAAATAGCCACATATTCCATTTCCATCATGTTACCATGATCCAAACTAAAGAACACCATTGTATGCTGAATTTTTAATGTTTGAGGGTAGAATTGTAAACTAAACAACTCCTCAAACCCTCCCATGTCACAACATGGTTAGTCCTATCTTAGAGCACCATATCCCACCACTAAAGGGATATATCATCCAACATGTACATTGATACCGTCAATTTCAGCTCTAATGGTGTTCCCAAGAAGGAAAATATCCTGTTCATTCTATTCATCCGCACTTCAGCCGTTTCTTTCTTTAAATCACCCCTAAAGATGGATGGACTCTCCATTTGAAACTGAACCACATGATCCCAATTCTTTGGTCAATCCACACTATTCCCACCTTCCACATCTTGGAAATTTTTCATTACACTCTGTACCAGCTGCTAGTTCTCCTGTGGCTTAGGTGCAACCACATTTCTAGCAGATTCCTCCAGTTGGTCTCTACGATACCTACCCAGTGCCATTTCTATAAATAAAAAAACAACCACAAGTCCCAATATTCTATGAAATTAAGGGTATAAAATTTCCAAATTCAATCACACAACAATAATCACAACAAATATTTTCACAAGGTCACATTTCCCATGTTGAACTATTTTAAAAAAACCACCATGTACTGAAAATTGACCAATTTTCAAAATACCATGGATTTCCATGTTTCAAATCCTTTCGTTTTGAAACCCAATTCATATTCTTTAAAAATTAGCACATTCATATCACAACATAAATCATTATACCCCAATGAAATATTCATCCTAGTGAAGAGTCATTTATACCATGCATTTCATTCTCATCTCGTTGGCTACAGCCACGACAATGAGATTTCTAATTCCTATAAGTGTCTCCAAACACTTATGTACCCAACTCCCGGTAAACCCGATGTTTAGAATGAAAGGGTTAGCTACGTCCATTTATGCTATAAAATAAATGTTCTAAAAATCAAATGCCTTTATACCATCCTTAATCAGGGAATATGTTAAGAATGAATGTCAACAACGCGACTGAAAATCAAAACCAAAGGACTGATCAACTATTCTCACATAAATTTCAAGGACCAAACAAACTAATACCACTTCTAACATCATGCCCCATCCCATTACCTTGAGATGGTGGAAGAATTCGATGTATCCTTAAGCATTGTTCTCAAGGTTCCAAAGTTAGGAAATAAATTATGAAGGATTCATGAATACATTGGGTAAATATGTTCCCTTGAGATAAAATCAACCATCCAAACAATCCATCATTAACAAACTACATAATGCATGAAAACCAAACCACCCAACACATAACTTAAGAAAATATAACAAAAATATCCCATAATAATTTCTAAATTCCTATACGACTAAAAAAAATCAGAGTACCAAGTGGAAGACTACACAATAATACCCTTAAATAACTAGGACACCATCCATAGTTCCACACCAACCTCCATGATCCATGCACCACAACATAACTAGAGCATCCTGTCGAACTGCTAGAAAAATGAGATGCTTTACCCTTACCTATGCCCCAGAATAAAAAATCATAAAAATCATCCAATTTCCAATGTAAGGGGTGAGTAATAATACTCTGTAGGATTTGACTAAATGACTTCCCATTAGATGCCACTAGGATAAAATCGTTATCACATTTATATAAAATAGTTTATATAAAACATTAAATAGTGAAATAACATACAACAATCCAAACAATCCTTTACCAATCCATTTTTACCAAAATTCCCACAACACATAAGAAATACAAACAACCAAGACATAATCCATTCCACCATTTCACATTAGCACAACAATTTTCATATTGCAAATAAGACACTACAAAGAAAAAAACACAGTGGAACATCCCATCCAAACCCATTTACTACATTCCAAACCAAGTGGTACTTCCCACCCACCTATCCTTGATGGTGGCCCTTCTGTCCACTATTCATCCTCTTTTTATAGTGGTACTCCCCACCCACTTCACATCATTCCTACCACAAAATTTCATGCACAATTAAATAACTAAGAACTTAACAAACAAAGGATACAACATAATCTAATAACCATTTCATAATCAACAATCCCTTAATGAATCATCGATATCATATCATATTTAAATAAATAAACCCCTTTTTATTGAAAATAATTGTCTCCAACCATTTCCATAAAACTACCTGAGCTATCGATTCTAAAATCAACATTTTAAAATCCAATAATAAGAACATTTCACCCCAAAACACCTTTCTCCCTAAAAATCCCCAAAACATTACCAAATTAATTTCTAACAAATATTGAGCATCCAAATAACAAATTAATTTAAGAGAAAAAAATTAATTTGAACAATACTTATAATTATACCAATATGGAGTTTAGAGAAAAGGGACCTACCTTTAAGGTTCCAGTGAAATCAACCCACAATAAACCACAGAACAAATCTAGAAAACGCTCCACCGAAACCACTCTATATTCTCTTACCTAATATAAAAAAGACCTAATATCATCATTTAAAGAACAAAAAATCGATTTATATGCACACATGTTATGTAGATATAGAAAACTAAGAGATATGGATGAGTATATCCAGAGAAAACCAAAGAGATACCAAGTGATAAGACTTATCAAAGATGAAACACCTTCAAACCACCTGGACAACCATTCAAATCCCTTCCACTATAAGTGGGATAGATCATATAACCCTTTAGAATAAAAATTATAAAGTGTGTATTTAGTAGGAGGATGTTTGGATTCCAATAGGTCATACTCATTTGAACCCTAATTTAAAAATTCCTTCTTTATATGGCCGCAAAGTTAACCTATACGGTTTGGAAAACAATGTGCTAACTGTGCGAACACCATTGCTTCAAGAGAAGGGGTCATGATCCACTGTCTCACATAGTTTGGAAAACCATAAAAAGTCCACTGACTCTCCCAACACATTTCCCTAGAGAACCCTCATTGTTTTCTGTAACCGTTCTCAAACTGTGCACCTTTAGAAAAACATCAATACATATTCAAAACCATTCTATACTCTCCCAAACTCATCCAAACTCATCCCAAGCACTTTAAACACATTAAAAGGAATATTAAAATGCTGCATTACTCAATCTGGGTGTTCTATATATACGTTTAGATCCAATCACCAAAACTTTTTGGACTACCAAAAGTTGAATGAAATGTTATGTTGATAATCATTAATGTGATCTAAAATTCGATGTTTCTAAGAAGGTATTTCTACTAATTTCTGAATGAATTAATGAATGGGAAACTAATACCAAGGTATATTGTAATGCCCTGACGCTAGTTACCCAGAGTTAGTGAATTATTACATAACATTGACATGATCATAAGGAAATCATTTCTCGAATGACCGATCAGTTTAGTATTATTGGAAACAAGTTTCGTACATAAGTTCAACATTACAACCAGAAAAGAAAACAACCATGTATTTATTCCATTAGAAACATCCAAGCCTCATAGATTAGGCCTGCAAGTCACTCATAACTAACTTCTTCATATATTGGGAAAATGAAACATAAGAAAGGGGTGATCTCAAATGATCAATAAGGGTAAGAAATACAACAGAAGATAACATAAATATTAAGTATGGTGAATAATTGAAACCATATGCCTTTACCAAAAACAAACATGAATAATTTTATTGTAGGAATATGAGTTGAGTAAATAATTACATAATAAAACATAATCATGGGTATTCTACTGGTCTAATGACAACATGAACCATCAATATTATTTTCAAAATTAGGGAATGTATAATTCCTAACATTTTGAAACATTGTGTCAAGGCCTCAACCAAGACGTCTAAAAATGATTAAGGCCTCAGCAAAAACCATATACAAAATTGGGAAAGTCCTCTTCTGATTCCACATTTAATTGTCTCTGGAGACCTACCGATGCATTGAAGAGTAATAGCAGGCTCCACCCACCACTTACTAAGTCCAATACATACCTCATATGAAAAAGGTTGAAATATAACATAAACATTCGTATTAAAACTAGCATAAAAAATTTCAGTAATTTCACCATAAACCATGAATGGTATACAAATATCACATCCACAATAAGACATATCACAAAAAACATCAATACAATATGGATGTTTTGTATCATAATAAATCAAATTCAAATAAACTTAAAATCCATCAATGGATGTTGACATAGATGAAATCAAAACCTTTTTTAGAAAAATATCTCTTTCTATTTTGAAATCATTAATGAGTAACATAATTATAATGAAAACATTTATTTTTGAAAATATTCTTATAATCTTGTAAGGTAAGCTTCTATGATGGTAAAACGGAAGAAAATAGCTACACCTGCCGTATAAGATAAATAGACATTCTTACCTTAATTTTGTCGAAAAGGTTATAATGTACCTTGTTAAGAAAAGATAGAAATATTCCTTTAATAATATATAATGTAAAATAATGGTATACATGATTTTAAACCATTATCTAGTAAATAGAAAAAAAAATTGAAATACATTTTATGAAACATGGATTTGGATGTAAAGAGGTCCCACTAGATAATTACTTATAAACAACCTCGGATAATGAAAAGATTGTAGAATTAACCCTTACCTTGTACTTTAACATGGTCTGGGGTAGGATAAACTCATGTATAATGGTGAAATAATTGTTTTCAATTTATAAAATAAATATATACATTAATATGTTATCATATATGATCTTCTAATATTTCATTGTTAAAAATATTTTAGTATTATCGTCGTTTAGGGTGTTAATTGATTCATTTTCCTTTATATTATTTGATACAGTTGTAATTTATTTATGGATAGGATGTATATTAATAATATTCCAAATTATATTAATTCTTTAAAAATTATTTTTAATAATCAAATGAAAATTATTCATGAATGGATATGATCGTGAATGAATGTCATCATGTTTGTGGAGATGGTAATCTGTACGTACGCACAAGCGAAAATTTCATTATTTTATATAAAAATAATATATAATTGGATGATATATCATATAAAAATAATAATTATATTTTTATATATATTATTTGAATTAGTTATAAATCATTATTATACTCATCCAAATAATAATGTATTGATTAAAAACTATACCACAACGTAGAGACGGTAAGTCGTACGTACGCACGTATGGTGACATGTCATTCAAAAGATGGATAGAATAATTAATATGGTTGTAAAATATATATAATAAAATCATAGTATATATAATATACTGGAGTTATTATTTTAAAATAGATACAACAAAGAATGAGGATGTGGAAGAAGAAGAAAAACTTGAAAGAGGTGATGAAATACTTACCTCTTCCTCGGGTTCTTCCTATTGATTTGATCAAAAGGGATCCTTAAGATGGATTTTTGAAGAAATTAAGGCCTCTATGATGAATAGAGGACGGTTTTAAGGGTATTTGGGTAGGGTTTGGCTGAGCCAAATGGCTTTTATGGTGTGAATTAGAGAGAAGGTGGAGTCCCATTTTATAAGAGGGCTAAGGGGAAACTTAGGAAAAGCTTGAAATATTATTTTTTAATAAAATACTTTTCAGTTTATAATTTCTCCAAAATGTATTATTTAAAGGATAAGGTATTTATGGGTATAAAAACTCTCACCAAATAGGTTTTAGACAGGTTTGGGTCACTATATTAACCTTATATTTTAAATTTAACTCTTAGTTAAATAGTTTGACATTTACCATGTTTCTTTGTATTTTTTTATTATATGGTAAATAAAAATACAATAAACTTCTAAGATAACCTCAATTGGTTACCAAATGACACACCTATCATTATATAAGTCTTTTGGATAAACCATATATTTTTTGGAATATAAAATAAATTAATAATATAATATTTTTTTAAAATATTAATTTATTTCTATTTTGACACTATTTGGTTTTTGGGTTTTGTGAAAGTCATAACAACTTGATTGATTCAAAAAAGATACATTGAATCAACCCTGAAATGTCATATTCACCTATAATGTTTGTTTATTTCATAAAAACATTGAAATTATTTGTATTTTAATATTTATAATACCATTTATTTGATTATTTCATTAATAAGGAAATTATTGAATCATCATTGTGTCATACATAAATTAAATTATTTAATGTCTAAAAAATAAAAAAATACTATTATGTAGGAAATAGTTTTATATTTCCAATGAATATTTATAGTCGAAAATATGACTTATGTAACCCCATGTAAAATTGATTTACTAAAAGATTTTTGTTAGTGTCATTTTTTCTTTTCATTAAGTTAATTAAAATAAAGTGTCATTATCATTCACAACTGGATCCATAGTGTCCCAAAATAGACCCAAGGATTACCCTGGTCGTCCATGTCTCATCCAATAAGTTTAGAAAATGTTTTAAGGTAATTTTGTATTATCATAATATTTTTTACCTTGAATTACCCTATTTACCTTTAACCGCGACAAATAAAAGTCAAAAGTTACTATTTACCAAAAATTATTTTCATCTTATTGAACCACATTTTACTTACTGATATCAACTGTTTCTCTCGAATTTTTAAAATTCAATTCACATAAGCAGTAAAATTAATTTTTATTCAAATTTTCAAATGCTCCCACGAGGTGGGTTAAAGATGATAAAAAGTTCGACAAAATTTTTATATCTCTAATATAATTGTGAAATGACTACAATATATTAAATTGAACATATATAGGTATTATGTATCTATTTGGACCTAAATTACATTTAAATAAAATAAATAATTATTTAAATAAAAAGTCAGTTTTAAATAATAACTCAGAGTTTTTCACTATTCATTAAAAATTGAATGTTTTCAAAAAATACCAAAAATTCATCCTAAGCTAATTTTAATATTCTTAATTAAAAAATGAATCCTATTTTAATAATTTCAAAACATATAAGTTGCATTAGTTAATTTAAAATTTATTCTTGTTGTCAAAACCAAAAAGCGTATTTTTAAGAAATAATAACTATCAAAATATTGACACTTGATTATATCCAATTTCAAAGTGAAATTACATAAAATGACCATCATTGGATTAAATGTTAAAAATATAAACTAATTAAACTTATAAAAAATTAAAATTTATAATTCAACACTATAAATTATTTTGATTAAAAATCTTTTTTCAGTTAAAATATAGCATTTTTCACTATTCACCCAAATATTAAAGTTATCAAAAAAATACCAAAAATTTATTGAAACTATATTCATATGTACTAATTATAAAGAAGAAGTTTATTTTGTCAAATTGAATATATAACAGTTTCAAGTATTTGCTTTAGAAAGTGTTCGCCCTTAAAAGGCTATAAAATTGCATTTTTTTAAAATACTTATTTTATCTAAAAAAATGAATTTGTTCTTACATTATGTCCAAGAAACTCAAAATATGGATTATAAAATTATATGCATTATATAAAGTTGAATATTCAGTTAATACTATTCATAACCCCTTTTGAACGGCTAGTTTGGTATGTCACGGTGCGCTGGAACTCAGTGTTGCGTGTAGTGCATGTTATTGAATTACTTTGAATAAAAAACGTACTATGAAAACTTGGGCTTTTATATTATTCCCTCATTTAATAAATTGAATCCTCGCAATTTGAAATAGTTCTTTGACAATATAAGTTTAAAAATAGAAAATAACTTTGTGGAAAAACCCACATCAGAATTTGGGTTAATCAAATTTAGTCTTAATAAGAGTAAAAGGGGAATGAAAAAGGCACCACTAAATTATGATCACTATTATGAGAACATTGGTTCCATTTAGAGACATATAATTAGAAGAAAAATATAAATATTTATAGGGATTGATTGAGGTCATCAGTCACAAATAATTGTAGAATTGAGGGCTTCAAAGCCATCAATCTATGAAGATTTAAAATATCATCGGTTCAAGAAAACATAAGTTATTAGGATAAAAAAAATTTAATTTTAATATCTCTTACCTGATGTTTAATAATTAATTTCTTCATAGAATTAGAGAAGAAAAAATATATATACTTGGAAAGTAGTGTTCCATCCTTTAACTAATTTCTACCACAAACTCATGTTTCACTCTAAAAAATATTCTATTTATTCTATTCGTATAGGGTTCCAAAAAATTGAATTTATAATTCACCTATCAGACGCTTTAAAATAATAAACTATATTATAAAATCTCAGGACTTCACGTAGTCAAGTGGTAGGTAATAAATCCCAAACGCACATTGGTTGTGTGTTCTATTATCACAGCTTTGTCCGACGCGACGGGTTGTCACACAATGTGCGTATTGTCCTTTTTATAAAAATCCAAAAATAACTCTAACAATTGTACCCAATTTCAAACATAATTCCCACCAACCTTTATAATTATCAAAAATACTTCTATCCAAACTCACAGTACGAAATTAATAATGAAGTTAAACAAAATGATGTTCTTTTTTGCCATGTAATAACATGTGAACAACATCATCGTCTATTATTTTAAAACATGGTAACACCCTACATTACTATAAAACCTTATTGATTACATTCATGCCTAGTTATCCTTTATATAATACTGTATATATTCCTTATATAAAAATATTTAATATTCCAACAATAATGAAATAAAAAACTATTAATGACTTCCAAGGAAGTTAAAAATATCAAATATAATTTCTCCAAATCAACCATATGTTATTCCAAAATCACAACCTCATTATCAAGGCCATATTGAGGAATACATTTCCTTAAACCATTTTTTTACAAAAAGTTTAGCTTACTATTAAGTAACTTTTCTTAGAACCATATAATCTCAAATCGTCAATAAAATGGTACTATTTTACTATCCTTATTTATCTCCATAATTCATATAACTAGTATATTATTGATACAACACTCAAATTAAATAATTCTATAATAACAATATAAGAACACTAGTCATTACTCTTCATATGAGGTAGTATCATAAATTGATTATTATCTGATAGCATCATTTATGGTATACGCTGATGATAGGGACATTGATTCACGTAGTGTCCCAACTCCTTGCAGATAAAGCATTCCATCAAAGGATGTTAACATCGATTAAATCAAAACCTTTTTTAGAGAAATGTCTCTTACTATTATGAAATCATTTAAGAGTCACATAATTATAAATAAAACATTTATTTCGAAAATATTCTTATAATCTTGTATGGGAATCTTCGACGATGTTATAATGGCAGAAAATAGCCACACCCACCGTATAAGTTAAAAAGACCTTTTTTACCTTAATTTTGTCAAAAAGGTTATAAAGTACTTTGTTTGGAAAAAGATGGAATGATTCTTTTCATAAACTACTAAGGTAAAATAATGGTATAAATGACTCTAAAACATTTTCTAGTAAATAGTAATAATGTTTTAAAATACAATTTAAGAAACATGGATGTGGATGATAAAGAGGTCCAAGTAGATAATTACGTATAAACAACCTCAGTTAATGAAGAGATCATAGAATTAACCCAGACCATGAACGATACCTTGGTCAAGGGTAGGTTAAACTCCTATATAATGGTGAAATTATAGTTATTAAATTATACAATAAATATATACATTAATATGATATCATATATGATCTTATAATATTGATCTGTTATTAATATTTTATTATTATCGTCATTCCGGATGTTAAGTCATTCATTTTACTGTATGTGATTTGATACTTAAGTATTGTTTGTTATAGATAGGATTTATATTTTTCATGTTCAAAATTACATTAAGTCATTAAACATTATTTTTAATCATAAAATGAAAATTATTCTTGAATGGATATGATGGGGAAGGAATCTCATCATGTTCATCGAGACGGTAATCTGTACATACACACGAGTGAAAATTTCATTCTTTTGATATTAAAATAATATATAATTGGATGGTATATTATATATAAAAAATCATTATCATGTTATTTTTATTATTTAAATTAATTATACATCATTATTATAACCATCCAAATAATAATGTATTGAATAACATCTATACCACGATGTGGAGACAGTAAGACGTACATACGCACGTATGGTGACATGTCATTAAAAGGATGGACTGAATAATGAATATGGTTGTAAAAAATTTATAATAACATCACATTATATATATATATATATATATTATTTTTCAGTTATTATTTTATAATGGAAACAATAAATAAAGACGAAGTGGAAGAAGAAATGAACTTGAAAGTGTTGAGGAAATATTTACCACTTTTTTGGTTTCTTCCATTTGATTTGATCAAAAGGGCTCCTTAGGTTAGCTTTATGACTAATGGAAGGACACTAAGATGAAGGGACGACAATTGAGAGGGTATTTGGAAAGGGTTTGGTAGACACAAATGGATTTGAAGGTGTGAATTAGAGAGAAGGGGGGTGCCCTTTTATAAGAGGGGTGAGGGGCACCTTAGGAAAAACTAGAAATATTAATTTATAATAAAACCATGTTCAGTTTCTAATGGCTCCAAAATGGATTATTTAAAGTATAAGGTAGGTATTGGTTGAAAACCTCTCATCCAATAGGTTTTAGAGAGGTTTGGGTCACTATATTAACCTTATATTTTTTATATAACTCTTAGTTAAATATTTTTACATTTACTATGTCTCTTTTTATTTTTATATTATATGGTAAATAAAATTACTAGAATCTTACAAGAGAACCTTAAGTGGTTAATTAATGATAAAAATATCATTATATATGTCTTTTGGACGAATATTATATTTTTACGAATAGAATATCAATTAATAATATAATTTTTTTTAAAAAAATTAATTTATGTCAATTTTGACACTGTTTGGTATTTAGTTTTTGTGAAAGTCATCACAACATTATTGATTCTAACAAGATACGTTGAATTAACCCTAAAATTTCATATTCTATTTAAAAATTAGTGTATGTAATAAAAACATTGAAATTATATTTAATTTAATATTTACAATACCAATTTTTGATTCTTTCATTTATAAGGTAGTTATTGAATCATCATTGTGTCATAAATAAATTAAATTATTTAATGTATAAAAAAATATAAATAAAATACTTTTATGTAGGAAGTAAATTTATATTTACAATAAATATTTATAGTCTAAAATATAACTTATATAACCCCATGTAAAAATTTATTTACTAAAAGATATTTGTTTTTGTCATTTTTTCCTTTACTTTAAGTTAATTAAAATAAAGTGTCATTATCATTGATAAGTGGATCCATGGGGTCCCAAAATAGTCCCAAGGACGCCCATGGTCATTCATGACTCATAGAAAAAGGTTAGGACAAATGTTAAGGTAATTTTGTATTATTATAATATTATTTTTACCTTGAATTACCTTATTTACCTTTAACCGCGGTAAATAAAAGTCAAAAGTAACTATTCACAAAAAATTATTTTCGTCTTATTGAATCACATTTTACTTACTAATATTAACCATGTGTCTCAAATTTTTAAAATTCAACTCACAGAAGTGGTAAAATTATGGTTTATTTAAATTTACAAATACTCATAGGAGATGGGTAAAAGACGGTAAAAAGTTCGATAAAATTTTTATATATCTAAAATTGTTATAAACTGACTTCAATGAATTACATTGAAATTATATAGGTATTACGTATATATTTTGGCCAAAAGTAAATTTAAATAAAATATATAATTATTTAAATTAAAAAGTCGGTTTTAAACAATAACTTAGTGTTTTTCACTATTCATTAAAAATTGAATGTTTCAAAAAAATACCAAAAATTCATCCTTAGTTAATTTTGATATCCCGAATTGAAAAATTAATCCTAGTTTACTAATTTCAAAAACATAGAAGTTGCATTAATTGATTTAATATTAATTCCCATTGTCAAAACCAAAAAGTGTATTTTTAAGAAATAATAACTATCAAAAGATTGACACTTGTTTATATACAATTTCAAAGCAAAATTACATACAATAACCATCACTGGATTAAATGGTAAAAATATAATCTAATTATACTCCCAAAACATTAAATATTATAATTTTACACTATAAATTGTTTTGATTTAAAAAGTTGTTTTCACTTAAAATATAGTATTTTTAACTATTCACCCAAATATAAAAGTTATCAGAAAAACGCCAAAAATTTATTGAAACTAATTTCTTATGTTTATATTCTAAAGAAAAATTTTATTTTGAAAAATTGAATATATAAATGTTTCAAATATTGGATTTAAAAGTTGTTCATCATTAAAAGGTGGTAAAATTGCATTTTTGGAAAAATACTTCTTTTATCTGAAAAAATTGAATTCGTTCTTACATTATGTCCATGAAACTCATAATATGGATTGTAAAATTATAAGGACAATATAAAGTTAAAAATTTAGTTAATACTATTCATAACCGCTTTTTAATGTCATGATTGGTAAGTCGTGGTGTGCTTGAACTTAGTGTTGCGTGTAGCGCAAGTTATTGAATTATTTTGAAAAAATAATGTACTATGAAATCTTGCGGTGTTACATATATTGGTCCAAGTAAAATAATTGATCATATCAGGTACTATATTATCATTTTGAACCTTCATAAAACCTCTCTCGAGTTCATGATGTATTCTATGTATCACGTTTGTGCAAGTACATACCTAAACGATCACTTATACAGAACTTAGTAGTCGTACAACTATAGTATGTTATTTCTTATAATGAATAACCTATAAATACTTTTTATCGAATAGATAATGTTCTACAAAATAAGACCACCCACATGTTCCATATTCTTTGGATAAACCACTAGATTTAAGAAGCTATGTGGGAATCTTGTGACATAATTAGGTATAATTATAATAATTTTTTTGTGTCAAGCTGAAATATTTTGAGGGAAAATTCATTTTAATGGGTGGAGAATGTGACACCCTAGATTTTGTGAATTATCTTTTTCAATTAAATGTAATCTTTTCAAAAAAATTCATTACACGTAGTATCATTTTTAACTTGAGTGACATACCACACTATGTTTGTCTTGTGTTACATGCAAGAAAAAGATTAAACAAACAATATCAAATAAATAATATTATTATTTTAAAAAATTACTATCATTAATTATATTTTAAATATGAAGAACCAATATTAATAAATTTATTTTAAATATTATGTATAATGTCTTTATATAAAGATGAAAATTTAATAAAGTGTATTATTTTTTATGTAATGATTTTTTATGTTTTAATAATTCTATTTTATCAATTATTATTCATAATATTTATTTGTGTGAAAAATAAAATATTTAATATTTCACACATTAAAAAAATAAATTTTATAAATAATAATTCATTTTTCAATCATTATATCAATATTTTATTAAGGCAAATATTTGATATTTTTCTGAAAATATTATTTTTTTGATAAATAATGAAAAATATTCAATTTAAACTAAGATATATGTTTTGGTTAAATTATTTATAATCCAATTTTTTTTGATGTAATATTAGATAAATAATAAATATTTTAATAAAATTTAGATCATTTGAATTATTTTCATATTAAATTTTATATAAAAACCTTGTTAACTTTTGAAAATTTTCTTTTTGAAAACATTCTTTCTCATCGAGTCTACAAGAAAAATTTTAAATTAAATATACCACTATTATGAGTGAAATTTATATAAATTGATTATATATTTTTAATCATAACAATTTATGATATCTAATAATGTAAACTAAAATTTACACTATAATGATTATTGCTAATAGTAAAAAAATAAATACTGCGATTAAGGATAAAACTGTGTTTTTGACGTTTCATGTGCATGTATTAAAATTAACATTCCACATACACAGTATTTTATTATAAATACATTAATTTTAATATTTATAATAATTAAATCTAAATTATATTATATGATTCTATTTATTTTATGGATAAAGGTTGAATTACCTTGGTTATATAATATTCTACTTACTATGTTGAAATTTAAAATTCTAAAAAACAGTTAAACATAAATTATAAGGAATAAAATGTTTAAAAATTGAGACTTTTAGAGTTTTGGTTCAACCATATCATCCATTAAATCAATTATGTATCAATTTTGGGGATACAACAAGTAAAACCAGCATCCCAATATTGAATACTTATGGGCATTTTTCAAAATTCTACTTTTCCTCTATTAGAAAATCCCACCCTAATCTTATTTTGATAAAACATTTAAACCATTTTTTTGGATAATTAGTATTGAAATAACTTACCAAATTCCCTCATCACTTATTAGAGGATTTATTTCTGTCCTAAAACTATCCAATGAAGGATTTTGGTGATAATTTATGGAGAAAACTCGAAGAAGTAGTAACATTTTCCCAAAATTACTTTTTTTTTAATTTCTTTCTCAAACTACATTAATTATTATTAATATATAATGATATAAAAATAAATAAATACTTTAAAAACCCTATATATTTTTTTAAGGTCATGATCCACAACCATATCCACTTCCATAAAATGGGTTACAAAATCAACCTTATTTTGTTTAACGAACTACCGCCTTGTGAACTGATGCCATTAATTTTTTCATTTACAACTCTCATGGTTTCTTGTGAAGAAAAATATAATGTATATATTTATATATATGATATTTATAATATAAATATATCCAATGAATCATTTTTGTCATATATATCTTTTTTAATCTCAATTATTTATGGGATGGGATAGAGTTCCTCATTTTTACTATAGACTACTGCCTCATGATGATATATGAATAGATTTTCACAAATAATATTCATTGACGATAATAAGGATAAATATATGTGATATAAATTAAATAATTATTCTATTAATGAAATATTTTTTATTCTAAAAATACAATTCATCATTTTATTTATTTCCTTTTCCCTCACGGAATGATGATAATGTCATCCATGTACGTGTGGACTACCACCTTTACAAAGTGACGTGACTCTATATTTTCATCAACACAATATATAGAAGATATTTATAAGTATAATTAAATAAATATTATTCTACATATGATATATTTGTCATTTTGTAATGATATGACAATACTTATATCATTTTCATAATGATAGTTGTTAAATATAAATGTTACGCTTGCATACATATGACCTACTATCTCTATGATTGTAACATACATAATTTCTCAACATTATCATTCATGATTTATATTAACAGTATAATATATTTATAAATATGTAAATTAATTCATGAGTATTTTTATAGATATTATTAAACCATCATCAATTTATTAGTACCAAAAATAACAAGTCAAAACATATACAAAAAACAAGTTGTTATTAACTGACACATGAGTATAACATGGAATTGTTAATAAAAAGTTAATAAAAGAACATAAGTAAATCATATATTGTATCATATATATAATTATTTTTCATAATATATTTATAGTAAATATATATTAATTATTCTTGAGGTTATAACTATTTTTAAGGAAGTCAATACTTAAGGTAAGGGATTTTCATCTCACATTTTACTTCCATGATACCTAAGACATATAAACCACCCTTTTCATTTTTATTGTACGGATACGGAAAATTTATTTATTTTATTAATCTTAAACTAAATTTAATTTTTATTTAATCATATATTTTAGTTTCTATCTTTCATGGGTTTAATGTTTTAATAGTTACACAATCGCTAATAATATTTTTTCATAATTTTCACTCTTTGAGGCACATTTTTTGTTATGCTGATGTCTCTTTTTATGAGGTGTATATATAACCCCTATTAAATGTAATATGATGACGTTATTTACTATATTTATTTTTTTAATGACATTATTTAATGGGGATTATGATTCAATGATCCCAAAGAGTTAATGTTTTTATGTCACAATGTAATTATTTATGGGGATTGCTCACAATTATTCTTCCAATGATGAAATATTGAGACCCATATATCAATGAATATAGTAATTTTGTTCTTATGTAGTTATTTCATGATAAACTATTTTATCAAATCATTCCCCCTTCTTTTTATACTATTGATTAAAAAACAACATTTTTATCTCTTTATTAGAGAAAACTTTTCTACCAAAACCATATTTTAATGAATTTTTTTAGAAAAGTTTATTTATCTTATAATATTAATCATTAAATAATTTTTCACCCAATATTGAATGTTTTAAAAATTTATTTCAATGTAATTTTCATGTTTTTTTCTAATAATTCCCATTTGAATTTTAATAAAATTGTAAATGTGTTATTTTTTTAATGTGTATGGCATGAATTAATCTTTTTGTATCAAGGAGAATTATTTTCATTGATAGTTCCATTTTATGTTTTCATGGTTATTTAAAAAAAACTACTTCTGAAATATTTTATGAATTTTGAAAATGTTGTTTTCAAATAAATCATATCTTCCTCAAGAGTACTTAGAGGCGACATATCCTTAAAAATCATTCTACGTATAAGATGACATACTTAGATTTAAATTTTATTTTTGGGGATATGATCCAAGGATAATATTACTTTTTTATGAACATTAAATTATATAATTTCATCTAGGGGTCATACAATCATTGAATGATATAATTATTATTAAGCCTATCTTTATTCCATAGTTTATGATATTATTAATTGTTTATAAATACCATTTCATGTTAGTTGTTATTATATTAATAAGTTTTTATGATTTTGAGTAAGACTTATATATTATTTTAATTATGTGAGGGTTTGTACTACATCTCTCTTCAATAAATTTGGTAATGTATTATATCTCATGAGATAATAATTGTAGACATGTAGATGTTGATGATAAACTATGAGAAACATATGTGTCCTGATATTCTATGGGAAGCATGTTTTTACATATCTACATTTGGAAAAAAGTGTGCCCGAATCTGCAATGGGAAATAAGTAATGAGTCCTGATCCTCTATATTGATGGTCTTGGTATTTAAAATTGACATAAGAAATTGTTTTTTGAACATTATAATGGTGAAACACTATTATGACATGATATTATGGTTCATGATTAATTTATGATTATATATCACCCTTATTGGACATATTTTCAAAAAATTATCAAGTTTTATTCCTTAACTCATGTTAGTGTTCTATGCCTGGCTTGGTTGGAAATTTTTATGTTATGTTAATGATCAAAAACAGTTATTCTTTTATTACTCTTTCATATAATCATAGATTGATACCTCTTATACTTAACATTTTTTAGTATATATAATCACATTTTCTTATGTTTCCTTTCCCAAGGTTATGAATAAAGATTTTAATTAGGGTATGTTTTTGAAGATTAGTGAAGGATAATAACTATACGGGAGTTGTTGGAAGATATTTCACCAAATTAGAATATTTTGAAACCAATAAACATAGTAATTAAAATATTATGGTCTTGAAGAATATTTTTTTATGAATTTAATACTCGTAAATAAATATTTAATATCAACATATGAAACTCCTCAATTCCATTATTTTTTAATAGGATTAATATTTCCCTAGAGTGATCTGTTTAGGATTTGTTAAGGTGTGGGTGATATTATGGTCTTTTATATGAGTATGGGTGATGAGTTCCTTCATTTTTATAGGCATTGGGTATATGATTATTGTTATGTATTTAATGTTAATAGGTTGGAGATTGAATATCTATGTACCATCCTTATAGAAAATTAATTCCTATAATATTTCATTAGGTTAATGGGGGGCCCTTATAGTGGTACTTGTTGTATAGTCTGCCTATTGACTGAGGCATGTCGTTTCTTTTAATACTGAAAAATATGAACAGGTCCATAATTTGATGATTTTTTGTAGGTATATGGTGGTTTGGGTTTAGGATTTTACATGAGAGGCATCCCATAATTTATTGAGGGGTTTTTAAGTTGAACATGGATAACCATGGTACATTATGTGCACCCACCCCTATGGGGCTGGGTATGGATACTACTTGGGAACCCTTCCATATTTTTTGGGTGAGATAATATTTTTCACTACATTGAGGGGAATGGGTTTGTTATAATATATTATACCTCCAAAGATGGTGTCCTTTTTGTAAATAATTTATCTATTAATGAAGGTAAAATTCCATTTAGAATAGATCCAAGAATCTATGGTCAGTTTTTATGACATGTTTATTATCACAAAACAACATAACATGTATTATTTTATATGGATCATTTGTCAGGTTTCATGGATGTTGTTTTGAATGATCATGACCTTTATATCATATACATATTCCATGCACATCCACTTAACCATGAAAACAATTAGTATATATTGGGTATTGGAGGACACCAACTAGGTAATTGTACTCAACCCTTACGGTGGTACTTGTTGTATAGTGTGCCTATTGACTGAGGCCTGTCATTTCTTTTAAGACTGAAAAATATGAACAGGTCCATGATTTGATGATTTTTTGTAGGTATATTATGTTTTCGGATTAGGATTTGACATGAGAGGCCTCCCATAATTTATTTAGGGGTTTTCAAGTTGAACATGGATAATCATGGAACATTATGTGCACCCGCCCCTATGGGGCTGGGTATGGATACTACTTGGGAACCCTTCCCTATTTTTTGGGTGAGATAATATTTTTCACTCCACTGAGGGGAATGGGTTTGTTATAATATAGTATACCTCCAAAGATGGTGTCCTTTTTGTAATTAATTTATTTATGAATGAAGGTAAAATTCTATTTAGAATAGATCCAAGAATCTATGGTCAGTTTTTATGACATGTTTATTATCACAAAACAACCTAACATGTATTATTTTATATGGGTCATTTGTCAGGTTTCATGGATGTTGTTTTGAATGATCATAACCTTTATATCACATACATATTCCATGCACATCCACTTCATCATGAAAATAATTAGTATATATTGGGTATTGGAGGACACCAACTAGGTAATTGTACTCAACCCTTACTCAAGCGGAGGGAATGGGTTTCAATGTATGTTGGTATAATTTCATGATTCTATTTAAAAAATTTGTATCTCCTGATATAGATATGTGATTTTGGATTATCATGATGTAGAGGATATGAAAATTGGAGACTGATTACATGTGTGTTGGTTGGAGGCTGTTGTAGTGTAAATTCAGTTTCTATTCAGTATATACACAATCTAGTTTTCTTATATTTATATATAGTTATTATTTTAATTATTTTATATATCTTTATCTATTATTATTGATTCACCATGTATATAGTTTTTTATTTCTATTCTAGACTATAGAGACCCTATTTAATTTTTTTTATGTTAACAAGTATTTTTTGGGGAGCTTCATTATACGAATAGGTCATGTCATTTTTTGGTATATTTGGGCATGAATCTTTGTTGATATTTTTTTACGGAATAGCCTCTCTATGATTATTATGGTCCCACATTTCTAGTCGATATACTCTTCTATAAAACGATTCCTTTGATAGGTCAAGTGTTATTCGGCCTTGGGTGTTGTTTGGGTGACCTAATTTTGGAAATCCTAATAAGTTATTAAAAATAATTTGGGTCATAATGTGTCAATTATTGGTGGATATAGGTTTAAAGAACATTATAGGTAGACTAAAAACATTCTTGGCCATTACGTTAATGGTGAGAACCCAAATTACCATGGTATTTCTAGTGTTGTGACTAGTAACTATAAGATGAGTGACGCGTTTTTCCATGAATCCGAATATAGTATTTATGATACATAAAAAGAGACATGTGGATTAACTAATATCATTTTATATTGATCATGAATCATGACAATGGCATGATCATGATATATATACTTATGAGAGCTGTTGTTTGATATGTTTGATTTTCAGTATTAATTACTAATTAAATAATTCAATTAGAAATTTCGTGTTTTCTCATATCCTATTTAATGTTTTATTAAATTAATATTTTGTTGGAAGGGTTATTTTGATTTATTTTGATTGTTATTTTTAGTTTCTCTATGGAAATTATTTTTTTGGACTACCCCTATTCTATAAAAGAAAACTGATGCATTGAACTGATGTGTGCACCAAATGTTTTTTATAAAAGTTTTAATTAAAATACATTGTAAATTTTTTGATTATAAAATGGTATGGATTTTTGGGATTGATAAAATATAAGTAAAATGGTTTTTGGAATTGGATTTGAAAATTAATTTGGATAACATAATTAGTTTATAAAAAATCTATCTACTAAAATAAGGATTATGGGATTTTGGTTTTGATGAAAATCCACAGATTTCAAGGGGTTATTTTAAAAATATGTTGAGTTTCAATGTCACTAAATTATCTAAGTTAATTTTATGGTAATAAATTTATAATCAAGTATACTAGACTATTTAGATTTTTGTTTTCTATAGGGGTATCCCCAATGTTATAATGTTGTTCCCATCTTGTGTTCCATGATTCATGGAAACCACCATGTGAGGTTTTCATGTGTGTTTTGGTTTGGTATGGTGTTGTAAAGAGAAAGAATTGCCTTTTTAGACCTATATTATTGTAGTTTCAATGGTAAACTATTATTGGTGGTTGTTTGGACAATGAATTTGGTTGTTATTTCATGGTTTCTTTGACATGGACATGTGTTTTTGAGATCATTGTATTATTTTTAGACGTTTTAATCAAGTATTTGGATGTGTATTATTACAAATTTTTATATGATTAAAATGACTCTTTTTTAAGAAAATCCTATGATGCGGAGTACCAATCCTCAAAATCCACCTTTTTAAGTAGATATATGTGTTTTTGATAAACATAACCCATTGAATGAGCTGGTTTTTGCAAATTACATTTTTTAGGATTTTTGAGTGTAGTTATGAACCATATTGTTGTTTGGTGATGGATTTTTTTTTTGGGAACTCGTGTCTACCGAGGGGCTCATATCTAGTTATTACATTAAGTAATAGATTATATTTGAGTTTATATATGTTTTTTTAATTTATTATTTTGAAGATGAGGATAATTTTATATTATGGAATATCAAATTAGTTATGGAAATTTGAAAAACATAAGTAAGGGTCCTGGATAAAGCAGAATCTAAAAATGAGTCATATCATAGACATGTTGGTACTTATGGGAGGAGTATGATATCATATTCGATGGGTTAAGAATTAATCCATTGAATTATGGTGATGGTTCTGATTACATTTCACTTTACTAGATAATAGGATAATGTGATGCCTCCAATGATTTTTGAATCATGATATGGGAATAAAATTAAGTGTCGATAAGAATGGTTGTTAATTTTTTATGAAAGTCAGTGAGAGAATAAGATATTTGTTATGATGTGTAGAAATAGATATGGTGAGGAAAATACACCATTTATAGAGTTCAATGAAAACAAAAATCTAAAAAATATTGGATATGTGGTAAAATATATGGATATATATATATGGGAGACTCATTGAGAACATAACATAGGATTTAGTGAATAAAACATGATAGTTTTTTAGGTTTTTAAATCAATTTATATTGGGAATTTAGTAAGGAAATATGTAAATCTAGTAGTGAATTAGTGAACATGGTAATTCAGGTATTTTGATTTTGAACCGTTTTCACTTATTGATAATGATATGTGATATGGTTGGGAGATTATAACAACCTAAAATTTTGAAAGTAATATTTTTGATGGGAATTATAATTTTTGGTCCTGATGTGAGGGATTGGAGTTTTCATCATGTCTTAAGTGAGCAATAGGATGTTTTATTATAGGTCATTCAATGGATGTACAACTATAATAGGTTTCCAATAGTTATTGTATAAGTTATACAATGTAATGGGAGTCATGGAATGATGATTTGGATTCACAACAGAATGGGTCATTGGATTGTTGGAGGCTGACTAAGGGAAATATATCATGACATGATGACCATGTTAATGTTGTGATAGTTTCTTACTATGTGGTATTTCTATCTTCATAGGGTTAGTCACACCCTAACCCAAAAAGGAAACTTAGTTATTTGGCTCTACCATGTATGTTTCATGATAAGACAATCATGTAAATTCCATGAGGATGTCATGTGTAGAATATCCATAAGCTTGATGAGATAGGGGGTTTTTTAACCATGGAAAGTCATGTTGTGATGTGTCCACTTTTCTAAGGTTTCTTGATAATACCATTATGGAGACACCGTGTCGAAGGTTCTATCTAGAGTTATATTAACATTTCATTTTTGGTTATTTTTATTAGGTTATATATAGAGACCCATAAATTTCATGCATTGATATTATGTATTATTTGATGAATATTCATTACATAATCAAATGATCCATTCTATAGTTATATATGTCTACTTCCTTCGTAAACATGGATATATAAAAATGTCATTTACATATCTTCCATATAATCTTCTAATTATTTCATCACAAACTAATATTTCTTATTCATATTATACTTAAAATCAATCATCGTGTACTGGGGAATTGAAACATAATAAAGGGTGGGCCCATATGCTCAGTAAGGTTAAAAAAGTGAGATATTAATGATCATATAGTAATAACATAAAGATATGGGTATTATAATATGGGATTAACATTTGGAAACCACTCCCAACATACAATATAACAAATCCCTGAAGCATGGAATACTATTTGATAGTTTATAATACATGAATCCTAATGTAATCAAAGAACACATGCTATGAGATCATAAAAATTGAATAAAAAAATATTTTTGGCATAAATAGGATCCTTTAAAATTATTTACATAGAATAATATAATAATTGACTAGGTTCACTCCTTATTCAATTGTACAAGTCAAAGTTCACTCCCTATATAGTCAGAGTGGATAGAGTCCCATAATGGGTCTTTTCCCTCCCCATTCGAGTCCTAATTATCTCATGAGACATCTCTCATTACCCAGTTCATTGGATGGTTATATAATTCTTCTACCATCATTAATTTATTCATATTTATGACATAAGACCATAAAAACATTAATGATGACATATCATATGGAAAATAAAATGGTTTTCATTAATAATCCATCATCATAATTGTATTCTATATAGAGAAAGAATGAATATGATAACATTTCATTATATACAACGTCTGATAAACATCAAAGGATGTTATAATAGATAAAAAATATTTTCAAAATATCATTCGAACATTTATTATGGAAAATTCATTTTTTCACATTTAAATCACTTATTTAAAATGTAAAAGTATCTCAAATATTAAGAAAATAAGAAATATGTAAAATTGAAGAAACCATAAATGAAGTTAGTGTTGATGAAAATGGTAAATATTTTCTTTACAATATTTGTTAAATAGAATATTATTTTATCATTTTTTGTAAAAACCCAACATGCATAATTCATAAAATGAATAGAATATTCATTTTATACCATTTTAAAATGATAAACATGGGTAAAAGTTGAATTTAAATTATCATTGGAGAATATTATAAAAATGAAAACATTTTAAGTAATTATGGACTAGGAAAAAATGATTTTTGACTAATGATAGAAATAAGGTAAACATTTACATTAAAGACATTCATTTGGCCTATTGAGTAATTAAATAAAAAAATGAAAGTAAAATATTTATTTAAAATTAATTACTATAGACAAAAAATTAAATTTATTTATCCGGAAAGGATCATGTAATATAATTCCAAGGAAATCCAAGCCTAAAAACCCCGATCAAAATGATATTGAATAATAAATACCTTATAATGGTTGCATCATTTATTTTATAATTAATCAGTGAATTGATTATATGTGAAAAATATACATTCATATAAAGTATGTGTAAATATATCATAATATAATAATAGGTAATTTCGTATATAATCATGAAATAACATAGTCCATGATGTAAAAGTGTAAACCGGTTAATGAAAATAGATTTATAAACCCCCTTATGTCATAAATAACATTTCAATGAAAACCCCTTAAATGAGAAAATTTGAATTAAACTAATATAAAATGAATAATTAGATATTATCAGTATTATATTTTATTGTGGATATATACACACCATAAATAATAAATTGTGATTATAAAATACACGAAGTCTCAATGATGTTAAATTAAGAAGAAAACCTATTAATTCAAGTTATAATTTCATTGATTAAACTATGACCTTTTACATAAAAATTTTCAATATTATAACTACAAAAAATAAATAATTTATATACTTATAATATCAGATATCATCCACTAATAATTTTTAAACACCCATTCTATAATAATTCTTAATTAAAATGATCATTTTTCAGTGATAACTGTTTCATTTTTCATGATACATTCATTTATGTTTTTATGATTCTTATACATTCATCACAGTTCAGTCATCTAAAAACCTTTATTCATGATATAAATATCATATATATCTAAAATATACATTTATATAAATTATATAATACTAAAATGAATCACACCATCATAGAGATGAAAGGCCATACAAATAGATGAACATTGTATTCACTTTTTAAATGATGAATCAAAAGAAAGGTAAAAAAAACTATATTTATATAATCATTACAATTTCATATATAAATTATATATTCATTAAAAAAGTCTTTTATACCATACATGTAAATATAGAATGAAAATAATTCAAGTAGCTTGATGGAGTTAATAATACACATGTATGGATGAGCGAAGTTATCATTTTCTAATAGATTGGAAGGTAAGAGGGTTGATATAATATTATATATATATAATATAATAATTATGAAATAAGTATAACATATAAACATTACACTAAACATAGTAACTATTCATGAAATATGGTAATGGAAGATAAATTGTATTGCTACGCAGAGAAGGTAAGGCGTACGTACACACGAGCAACACATTCACATTCCATTTTATGAATAAATAGGGTAAATAAATGTGATTTAATAATTATAATAATATTTAATTACTTTTAGGAAAATTAATTTTTTCAATAATATACAATATCATATAGTTAGAGGAGGTAGAAGAAGAACCAAATTTAATGAGGTGGGGTAAGTTGGTTACCTCATCTTCTATATTCCACCTTTAGATACCTTCATAGGGACCCTTGGAATGGTTATTTAAGTACTATAAAAACTATAAATCATGGATGGGGTGGGTTATAAAATATTTTGGTGGGATTTTTTAAATCTATATGGTTTAATGTGCTTTAAATAAGATAAAGGAGGAGTGACCTTTTACATGTAATGGGAGGGACAGTCTTGGAAATTATTAAAATAAAAATTATATAATAAATACATTCTCAAAAAAATTCTTCCAAACGGCCAAAGATTAAAAAAAAAGAGGTATTATTTTGATGGAATCACATAATAAAATGAAATTATTATAGGATTATTTGTTTTTTTAAACATTATTTTTTTTAATCCATTAGTAAACCAATTTTTTCCTAAACTATAGCAATTAATTTTCACTCTTAAAGTATAATAAGTTTACTTATAAAGTTAAAATTGGATTATAAATTTTCACGTGATATAATATTTTACAATATAGCCTCCTCATTGTCCAATTTCAATATTTTTATGAATTTTTATTAATTTAATAATATATTATTTTTCATAAAATATTAGAAATGTAATTTTTGACACTGTACATATAATTTGACCATGAAAAAAAGTAATAAATTTAAGTATAATCGAAAGACTTCAATAATATTTATATGTTATATTGATCTAAAAATTTTTGGAAACACTATTATGTAGCTAATATATAATATATTTATTATTTTAAAATAATTTACTTTATTTTTCTACTACTTTCACAAGAACTGTGTCAGCAGTGCATAGGAATAAAAGGTAATTATTTAATCACTAAAAAATGGAAATAAATAAAAATGTTATAAAAATTGATTGGTATTTATAATAAACATGTATAACTTAACTTATAATTTTCAATATTTATGAAAGGAGTTTGGACATATTAATGTTCAATGAGTGAAATTTCATGAAAATTTATAAGATAATATAACATAAATGTCATTATCTTGAGAAAATGGAACCAAAATTCCATTTGTTAGAATTTTTTATGACTATGGATGAATTGATAAAATTTATTAAAATAGAGGCATGTTTTTTGGTTTATTTTTAGACTCTATCTCATGGTTTTATCCAAAATTATCCAATTTAACTTTAATGTGGAAAAAACAAATTTCTATGAAAACTATTCATATTGACAAAACATAAAAGGGTTCTATTTGAAAAAAATAAACCCCATGATTCTAAATACCAAATCAATTTTTGAATATTCAAATTCCAGATATTCCGTGAATTAATTTAAGATAAAAAAATCCAAATGCAATGAAAAAGGGTTTTTCAGAGAAAAAGTATTTTATGTATAAAAATGTTATCATATAAATTTTTGAGTAAAATTTATTTTAATAAAAATAATTTGAATATATTGAACATAATAGAACTAATTTTAATTAGAAACCATTTTAAAAGAAAATATTATTTTGTAAATTGTGGAATTAAATACAAATAAAAAAATTAACTATTTTTGAAAAATCAATCTTTTTACAAATTCAAAAAATTTCACTATAAGCTAATATTGGAATTTTTCATTATAAATATGAATAACATTTTTTTCATATAAATTTCATGAATATGAATAAATTAATAATATTATTTGGTTCAAAAAAGAAACAAACCCAAATTTTTAAAAAAATTATTTTTGATGAGTAAAATGACATTAATAAAAGGTGACATTTTATTTCCTATGATTTTATTAATACATTTATTAATGAATAGTTAATTTTTATATTTTTCATAATAATTATATTCTTATAAATAACCTATAAATAAATCCTCCATGTTATAATAATATATCATGGTCTGTTTATGATTAGTGTTCTTGGGTTGTATACACTATCAAATATAGATTTCTTTTAAAATATAAGGGGGGCTACATTAGCCCTCCTTAAAAACTATAATTTTCTCCATATTAAAGTTTTCTTGTTAATCTAGTGTTTGATATTTGAAAATTCATTTTTTGAAAACCTCCATCATATAATGGATTAATAAAACATCTTCTTGAAAAGAGGGTAGTTGAAATACGAAGGTCAATTGGAATAACACATAAATAGGTTTCGAAATAAGATAACATTATTATTAATTTAAAATATCGATAAGGAGAAAAAATACAATGAAAAAATAATAATGTAGAGTGATATAGATAATGTATCACATTATTGTGAATGATCATTAAAAAGGGAAAAAATAATAAAAACATACATCGATGATTGTAAAAAAGAACATAGATTCATCAAAAATGACCATAATAGGATAATTGTTTTGTTTCATGATCATTTTAATATATTTAAGGAATTACTTTACCATATAGGCTGATAAAATTTGTAAATATACTTATTGGAACAATATAATTTCTTCTTTTATTCCATTTTCTACCACAATCACATCATTTCATCAAATAATAAGTATTAGAGATTAATTTTTCTTGACTTTTATAATAATATAGACTTTAATTGGATCAAATAAACCACAAAACGATGAAATTATATACCACATACAATTAAACATTAAGAAATAAAAAAACCAGTTCGTATAAGGTAAAATAATTTCCTAATTTTTTATAACATCGTGTGAATTTGTAAATCATTTTTCTCCAAACAATAAACAATAATAGAAATGGTTCAAATTAGATCATTCCATATATAAATAACACTATATACCATATTAAATTAATAAATTCAATATTAATGGTTGTTTTAACTTTAATAGTGACCAATTTTAGTTTAACACATATCCCTAAAATTTTAATTTCATTCTTCCCAAATAATCATTCATATTGAAAAACATATGATAACTAATGGTTACATATACCTCATCCAATGGAAGAATCTCCCAATATATCCTCTAAAAATATGATAATTTACTATATGATAATATAATGTATGGAAATTTTAATAAAAATTGGGAATCCAGTTTATATAACAACTTGAAACATAATAATTATTATGACCATAAATATATATAAAAGTTTTTACTTTTGATGGATATAATTCCAACCATTGAGATTACATGTATACCATTATCCTATTTTATTGACCTAAAATCATTTCCTAACCCAATGTGTTATATTATCCACAATATTTTATACATACTATAACAATGTAAATGTTTTAATTCACTGAAAAATATTGTAATATAAAACCCCCAACATAGTATCTATGCCTTTTGACTTAAGGCCAACCTTTAGATTATAAACCCAATATAGTATCCATAACTCTTAAATTAACTTCATGTGAAATAATATATGTTTCTAAAAATTTATATAATTCTAATTCATTAAATAAATTCTCAGACTATAAAATATATTTTTTTAATAAAAATTGTAATAAACATTTTCAAAGATGAACTAAATCACTTTTTTATCAAATCTGTAGGAAAATAAATTTCACATATTATATCGTATTTACCTTAGTAATTTAAATCATATTTTTATATAACTAATCATTATCACCTTAACAATAAATCACTTTTCTAGGTTATTAGTACAATTTAAACTATGCTTCCAAATCCTTTAAGAAAATAAATTATAGATCAATCTTTGTATGATTAAATATTATTCTATCCTGAATATAATTTATATAAAACTTCTAAAAAAATTATTGTTGACTCCCAATACATATAAATTTAAATCATTTCTCTTTAATGACTGACAAAGAATATACCCCTCCTTTTTCTAGTTGTTAAATTCTTGTATTTTGTAATTATCTTGTGTAATGACGACATTCCCCATATGTAAGGCATTGAAACATAGATTTTACATTACGATAAACATCATTTTCATCCATTAAACTCTTCATTTTCCTCTGTAATTATTTCATATGTGCCCCTATATTCAACATATAAAACATCTTCTCATTCCAATGAAATAATACTGGAATAAAATTTTCCATATTCCGGACATGTAGGAAGCTAAATCTTCTATACATCATGATCCTCATGAAAAACTATGATTCTATTATTTATAGTCTAAGTTAACTCATCCATGTTGTGTTTTTAAATCATATAAAATAATAACTAATTTAGCATAATTATGAGTGTTCTCCACCAAGTTTTCATTTCATTCAGGTTCTCATTAAGAAACTCATTACATTATATTTTGCATTCAACAATATCGTGAATCCTCATAGATTAACCAATTGACTAAAAATAAAAATAATTTTGGGGAAACATTATTCATATTGGGTAATATTGTAATCATAAAAAAAATTATTTATGAGCTATTTAAAACCTTAATCCTTTTTTATGAGATGTGGAAACGTATATTCAACCAAGGCCATACTTGATCATGATATATTCATATTATTTGTTATTTTCCATAAATAAAAATGAAAATAAACTTAGTAATATCCACATAAAGTGTCAAATAGGGTGTGTAATAAGGGGACACTCACAATGCACACCGAATTATGGATGAGATATATTTTACCAACACTTGTTGACTTTGTTACCCATGGATTTAGCTATAACAAAACCACATCCAATTATAATATCTGGAAAGAGGATTTTCTATAGGATTACCTAAACACTATCTTTACCATATAAAATGATGTTATCCTATACAATGAATTATCATAAGGATTCTTAATAATTTTTTCTTATATTAGTTTTCAAATGATAGTAAACATCTTTATGATACTAACTATAGTGACCCATAATATTCACCCATAAATATTTAATCATATTGAATAAATATTAATTTCCCAACATAATGATCCTCTTTATACATTGAATGTTCTAGTGTCTTTCAAAATGTTGAAAAAAACAACTTATTCATAATAGATGATCATCATATACAACTTAGTTCTTTACAACATTTTCCCTACTTATATCATAATTAATATCATTATTCCTTTCATGGGCATGTTAATCATAAGAAATGGTTAGCATAAATACTCAATATGTTTTAAAAAAGAGAGATAACAATGATCAAATAATAATAACATGAGAATAAGAGTATGATAAATTGGAATTAACATATCAAAATAATACCCATAATATCATATATCATAACAATAAAACAATAAATAATTATGGGATGTTAATAAAACAAAAATCATAATGGAATCAAAGAATACGACTAATGAGAGAATAACATTGGAATAATTAATAATTCTAGAGAATTTAAATAAGTGTCAAAAAATATTTCTATAGTAGCCATTGATAATTTCCAATACTATCATAGTTGATTGGGTTAACTCCCTATTTTGTCGTATTAGTCATGGTTCACCACCATGACAATCTTAGTTTATAAATTACCTTATGGAACTGTGTTAAATCCCCATTTTTTTCAAATAAAACTATCATATATATATATCATTACCCAAGTACTTATAGTGATATATATCTAAAGGCCCATCCATACCAAAATTATAAATTCATCCATTAAATGACACAAAATATTAACAGAATTCATCATAACATAACTAATGGAAACGACTTCAGGTTTCAAGGATATTTAATCAAAATAACCATAAACTATTTAGATAAATAATAAAGGTCAAATAGTTTGATCATATTCCTAGAAAGTACATAGTAACATAATTAGATTTTATCATAGAAGAAATATTCTTTTAAAACATCATTTGAACATCTATTTGGTAAAACAATATTTTCACATAGAATTTAATTATTAAATATCTATAAATTTCCCAAATATCAAAGGATATATTTTAGTTATAAATATCTTAGGAGTATTTTTAAGGAGGATTAAATTCATTGAGAAGTCATAATGGTGGTAAAATCCATTCATGTCCTGTATGTTATGACAAATATTCCATTATTATTTTTTTGTTAAAAGGAAAAAGTGCCTCATTCAAGAATATGAATAGAATATTCCATTAGAAATATTTTTTATAAAGATAAAATTGAATTAAAATTTTGGAAAATGGTCATAGGAAAAGAGTAAAAACATTATTTTAAACACTTTCTTTAAATATAGACATGAAAAAAAATATTCCCCCAAATATATAAATAAAGACACTTTTTTTATAAAAATTATTATTTTTCTTGAGAATGTAAAATAGTAAAATAAAAGGAAAATATTTATTCTCAAGAAATTACCAAATTTGATGAAAACTAATATGATTTATCCTGAAGGTACCATATAATTTAACTAAATTAATATTCATTCATAAAAAATCCGGATTAAAATTAAATTAATATATAAATTCCTTAGAAAAGGTGTTTCATTTAATTAGATTTATTTAATGAAGTGATAATGTAAAAAAACTATAAATCCACAAAAATGGGAAGTTGAATCATAATATAATAAAATTTAATTTCATGCATAATAATTTGATAACAAATTCAATTAAGAAGATGCACACCCAAATGAATGGAAATTGGGTTAAGAAACCACTTGTGGCTTTAATAACATCTCAATAAATACAAAATAAAAGAGAAAGTATGAATGGAGATGAGATATAAAATGATGAAATATAAATTCATAATATAATATTTCGAATGGGATTTATATACACTATACAAATTAAATATGGTGAAAAATATAATTTTTATTCCAATTAAATTAAATTGCGATGAAAAATGTCTACCATAAGAACAACTTATCATTAATGAAATATAACTACCTTCATAATAAATTTATATTTATTAAACTCTAATTATTGACTCATATATAAACCTTTAATATCTTATATGATATAATGATAAAAATTAAAAACTAATTTATTAATAATTTATTATTAAAAACATTATTTCCATGTGATATCTTTTTTTATTAGACTTTCAGATTGGTAGTTATGTGCACATTAAGTTGACCATAATTACATAATACCAATAATTTCAATCATGATAAAAATAATATAAATATATATTTTAATTATATATAGAAAGATTCATCTATAATAGGTATATTTATAAAAAGGAGTCATAATGTTCATGAAGATGGTAATCTTCTTATAGGAATAAACATTGTTTTCAGTATTCATCTGATGGGAAAATATAGAAAAAAAAATTATCCTTTATAGATTCATTATTATATCACATTTAACATATATATTAATTAAATTTTTTGTTTTTACCATCCATGTAAATCATAACTAAAAACAAGTCACCTATCTTCGTGTAGGTGGTAGTCTAGATGTACACATGAGTGACATTTTTGTTTTCCAATTTATTACAGGGTAAGAAGTGATATTTTAAATTTTAAATAAAAAAGAATAAATATTTCATATATATTATATATAAAAATTAAATAAATTATAATAAACATTCATAAAATATTTTTATCTAAAATTAGTGGTATCACTATGTAGATATGGTATATTATATATATGCATGACCGATACTTTTTCATTCCATTTGAGAGAAAATATGGTGAATAAAGGCAGTTTCATAATAATAATAATTCTTCAGTATGTTTAGGGTACTTAAATTATTTTTTTCTTAAAATATATTTCATTCAGAGGAGGTATAATTAAAAAAAAAGTAAATGAGTTCTGGTAAGACTATTTTATCTTCTTCGATATGCTTCCTTTATATCCCTATATAATTATCCTTAGAGAGGTTTTTTTAAATAATGAAAACTAAAATATTGAATAATGATGTTCAGAAGATCTTTTTCTTGGGGTTTTTTGATCAATAAGGCTCAATGTGATGTAACAAGGAGAAATGAGTGGTTCTGATTTATAAGTGATGGAAAGGGTACTCTTGAAACATCATAAAAGGAAAATTATAATAAATTCTTTCTCAAGATAAATTGATCAAAATGGGAATATATTAGAATATAAGGAATTATTTTTTTTATTTTTCATTACCTAGTAATATTTTAATTAGTTTATGTGGTTTTTTAAACTCTATCTTTTTTCTAACCCCTTAGTTAACCATTTTAACCTTAACTCTGGTAAAAATACTTTCTTTCTTAAAGGGTTCTAATATTACATATTAGTTGATAAATTGATTATAAATGGTAAATAATTAGTATTTTATACAACTTATCAACATAATTTTACTAATTAAATATTTATATTATTTTTAAATAATTTAATAATATAGTATATTTTATAAAATAACATTAATGACATTTTTGATATTATTCACTTAATTTGACATTGAAAACAACAAGAAAGAAATGGAATTTTACCCCAAAAAATTAATACATCTCAAATGTTTTATATCGTTATATAAATATTTTTTTTAATAATAAATCATCCATAAATTAATACTTATATTGTTTTCTATATAATATTACTTTATCTATATACTACTAACAAAAGAACCATGTTCTTATTGTGGAAGAGTATAAAATAAATATATAATCACTAAAAATTAAAAATAAATTACTGTAATAAAAAATAAATCATATTTATTACAAAAATTTCTAAGTAAAATTATCATATATTTATCAATATGTAAAAAATTTAGAGATATTTTAGTCAAGGAAGTGACATTTTTGAATTTTCATAAGTTAGAATCATATAAATGTCACTATTAAGAAAAAGAGAACAAGAATTAAATGTATTAAAATTTTAGATGATGATGATTGAATTTATACCAAAAAATATAATAAATGAAGGTGTTTGGTTAATTTTTAGACCTTTTCTCATTGTTTTAACCCCAAATATCCCATTTTACCTATACCATGGTAACGAATATTTACTATGGTCAATAATTATATTGACAAAAATAGAAGCGGCTTATTTAATAGAATTATATCCCATTATTACAAATTTGTAATTAATTATTAAATATTTAATTTTTAGAAATTATAAATTTTATTTTGATATAGAAACATAAAATTCAACAAAAAATGTTTTTCAGAAAAACATTCTTCTTATGTTTAAAAATATTTTTATATAAAATTAATCGATGAATTTAATTACAGAGAAAATAATTTCATTATTAATAATTCATGTGAACTAATGTTAATTTTAAATAATTATTAATCAAAATGGTATATTTTATATTCCTGAATTAAAATAATAGTTTCCAATAAAAATTATTATTTTTCTTTATTGATTGAACAAACATTTTTTTTGAAATTTTTCAGAATTTCAAACTAAGAAAATTTTGACAAAATTATTTCCAAAAAATTGTTCATTTTTTTTAAAAAAAATTATATAATTTAAATTTATGAATTATACTATATTCTCATTAAAAGAAATAGAAAATATTTTTATGGAAATTGTATTTCTGAATAATAAGATTTATTTTCTAAAAATTGAGTGATCATTTTCTCATAATTTTAAACAAATATTAAGTAGTTACTTTATATATATTTCATTATTTGTTTAATATTATTCATACTTTCAAATTTGGAAGGCTATATTATAATAATATTTCATCCTGTGTTTAAGCTATCTTTTTCCTAATTCATACACTATCAAACATAGTTAATTTTTAAAATTTTGTGGTGTTAAAAAATATTTATATCCTCATTGGGAAACCTCAATTCAAAATGAGTAGTAAAAGAAGAAATTACCACATTAGAACTTCATTCTCACCCTATATACCATCCATTTGGATCATTGAACATGGATACATCATTAATATTTGAGGTACGATGTCTCCCCTCACAAAACATGTTTTCCCCTTGTTTTCCTTAGATTTAGGTTCACCTAATTATGGTTAATGAGGAGGTTATTTCACTGAATAATATTGTCATCATTCCACATCATTTTAAAATCATGTTCCACTCATTTAGTAGGTTCTTGGATGAACTATTAAATCCATCGTCCATTAATTTCTTTAAGGTATGTTGCATCATTAATTTATTTTAGTCATTGGAAAATTTTAGTTAAATTGATAAATTTTTAAGAGTATATTTTTTGGTTTTTTTGTACATTGTAACATGTTTCTTAGGGTTATAACATCATTATACCACTAGGTAATTTTTTCCTCAATTACACCAAAATAGAAATTTGGTTTCAAGTGGCCATTTTATTAATTTAATGGGTATTATAGATGATATAATTTTTTTGTGGGATCATAGTATTTCACACAAGATTAGTATAAAATTATGTATATCCAATTTATGTATTTGGACTTGAAATAGTTGAGTCCCATGTTCACTTAGTGGTTTTATTTTTCATATAAAATAATTAGAATTATTTTCAATATGTTTCATAACATGTGAGATATTTCCCCATAAACTAGGATGATCATGCATCCATATAATTCAAAACAATGAGTGTATACCTTGCTAAATTTTTTTATCTGATTATCCTATTAGAACTATATGATAAAATTATTTTGTTCCAATATACACAAATAATACATATGTTTTGACACTCAAAAAATGTTCATTTTTCCTACAAATGATTTTATTCATTCTAATTTCAAGAGAATAATTTATACATTCATCTTTTATTTAATTTTTATGTATTTTAGTTATGGTTATAGATATAGTATATATTCCTATTAAGACTATTATCTACTTATTTTTTTGGATTCTATAGTTCGTTAACAATTTACATTACATGGTTTCACAAAAAAAAATTTATGACGAATATTACTTTTTCTAAAAGAGAAAAGAGAGATTATTTTTCATTTTAATTTATAATTAATATAATAGAATTATGAAATAATTCAATATAGTGTTCTTTATCTAATACAATGGTTGTATCTTTGAAGGTTCTTTAGTTGTATTTTCACCTCATTTAATTGAACCCAATGTTGAGACCCTATAGTGGTGATCCACACATGCTCTATTGATCTCAAGACAGCACTGCTGGTAATCTGGGTGCTACTGAGATGGTGTTGATTAGCTTGAGTTTATCCCTTGATCAATACAGCAATCCCTTCAGTCAAAATGGATTGTCACTTGATATCATAGTACTTAATGGAATAAATGTGAAATACATAATCTCTTGATTTTGAGAGAAAATAAAATAGATGTTCTGATTGATGTATAATTATCATGGGTGGATAATGTATTTTATAATGAAAAAAATTCCCAAAATTCATAATATTTTCTATCTATAGAATTATGTATAGGATTTCATATTAATTAATTTCAAAAACTACCTTACTAATATGTTAAACGAAAAAATGAAACCACTCATAGTAAAATAATAACAATATAATATTACATCATTGAGTGCCTTAACCCACACATTGATAAATATCATTTAATTTATAATAAATAAATATTTATCAATATAAAAATAACATTGTATCCTCACATTCCTTTATATTTATTTAATTTCCAAATTAATATGTCAAAAATAAATTCATATTCATTATAAAAAAATAAAATATGTATTCAAATAATTGTGTATTTAAGTAAATTATTTATAATTAATCCATTAATTGATACCTTCAGAATAAAAAGAAATAAATATTATACATTAAATAAATAAATAAATATTATATTCATAGTCTATAAAATATATTACTTATTTTGATATTCTAATTATAAATTATTTATTAATGAATAAATAAATATTTCGTACCATTATAATAAAAATAGATAAATAAATATTATATATTCACACAATTTAAAAACTAAATTATCAATGAATATATATTTTTCTATTATTTAACAAATCATGAATAATTATCACCTCGTGGTCAGGATAAAAATATTTATTCAAAGAATTAAGTAAAAATAATTTTTAACTTAGAAAAATGGAAACACTTTTTTTGTGACCATCTATGACACTTCCTCAATTGAATTATGAGGGAATTCATAAATTCAAAGATTACAATCCAGTAATGGTTCCAGACACCCATAAAGAAATATGATATATCCTAATAAAAATAAGTATAAATGAATTATTACTCTATAGTGTTATCTGTTTTTTCTTTGATCAAGGAACTTGATGGCATGATCGGAAACTTTATTTGGACTGGTTCAACACAACATAGGAAATTAGTCACTGTTAAATGGATGGACTGTATTAAGCCTCTATCAAATGGTGGAATGGGAGTCAAGGATGTCAGGATTTTTAATGATGCTTTGCTCCAAAAATTTACCTAGAGACTCCTTGGTGGTTCTGACTTTGCCCTAGAGTTTCTTTCTAATCGATTTGTTGACAGGTTGCATAGGAGGCAGAAGGTGTACCTGAGATCATCTCTCTAGACTTCAATCAGGAACACTTATACTGATCTTATTTCACATTCTAGATGGCTGGTCTATTCTAGCTCCCAGCTGAATTGCTGGACAACATAGTAGTTGTCTTGTCCTATTGATTATACAATTAACATTCCTCTTTCTTTTAGGAATAATACTTTTGCTGATTTGCTGGTAAATGCACATGTTCAGGCAGTAATTCCTACTAATTTTCAAATTGAAATCTCTGCTTATGAATATATGGATTAGGACACCCTTATTTGGGAACCTGCTATGACTGGTTTATTTTCCAGTCGACTTTATAATTATATGTAGTGTGGAAATGCACATCCAACTCTTGCTTGGGTGATGGTGGTGAGGAAGGCTTTCATCCTTCCAGCTGATACTCTTCTTATATGGAATATCTGGAAAACCATGATGCCAATCAAATCTGCCCTTAAATGAAAATGTTTGAATATGGCCCTGGTATGTTTTTTCTGTCTTTTTGCGGATGAGTCGACTGATCATATTTTCATCAACTGCTCCTTTGCTACACGGTTCTGGAGGTATTTAAGGGATATTTTTCATTGTCAATTGGTCTCCAATTCTATTGGCACCCTATTCAACTCTATCATGCAAGGTGAAAACAGTGAGCAGGTTCACTCCTTGTTAATTTTTGTTGTTGTTTCTGTTATATCTTATATTTGGAAGGCCCGAAACGATATAGTTTTCAATGGTGTTAGGCCCTATTTCAAAGAGGGGATGATGGCGATTCACCGAAGCATTAAACTTGATTCTGTGAAACAGTTTGGCTCTATGAAAAATAACATGTCTGATTTCTTATTATTGGGAGAACTTGGTGTAAGTGGAAGGGAAAGGAAGCCTAAGGTGCTGAAATATATTTGGTGGATCCCCCCAATCAATGATTATATAAAGGTGAATGTGGATGGGGTTGCTTCTGGCGCGCCGGGACCTGCTGGATGTGGTGGTGTTTTGAGGACCTACTGAGGCTTTGTAAAGGGATGTTTATTGTATTACATTGGCAATGGTCATGATCTTTAGGCGGTGCAATGGGCTATGATAAAGGCAATAAGGTATGCTACTCGCTATGGCTGGAGGAAGATTTGGATTGAATCAAACTTTTCTGTTGTTGTGCAGATCCTCAAAGATCGGTCTAGGAATGTCCCATGGAGGATGCTTCCTACTTGTATTAGATCTCTAAATATTGTTGAACTAATTTCCCTTGAGGTTTCTCATGTAATCTGGGAGTCAAATCAAGTGGCGTATGCACTCTCAAAATGAGATATGATGGAGGTAAGCTCTAGCTGGTCCTTCGTTCTCCCTATTTATTGCAATGATCTTGTTCACAATGATAGAATTGGTACTGTGTTTACAAGGTTGTGTAAAACTCCCCATTCCTGAGTGGTTGGTACTATTTAAACTTTTCTTTATTTAATCTTATGGGAGAAGGTCTTCACGTGGATCTCAGATATTCAGGGTATTATCTATTTATCATATTATCTAATCAGGTTGTTTTCCCTCCTATTTAATCAACATAAATATTTGATATGTATTTATATTACTATTTGAAATACATAATGAATTACACCATGACCATGTAATTTAATGTAGTGGTTCAATTTTAACAGAAGAGTCTAAATATCATCTTCCATAAAGATAGAATATACAATAACTTCTTTGACATATTAATTAATAATCCATCATCCATAAAACACCCAATAATCTAACTTTTCAATGAACTATATCATCATAGTTTATGGAAATGAATTAATCCATCAAAGTCATAAAATGATTTACAAATAATCTTAATGTCCAAGGACCATTATACACACTAACAGATAAGAAAATATTATTAGGCATAATCATGAGGAATTCAAATAGGCGGGATTATTCTCAAAATCTTCCATCATAGAGATTACCAATTATAGACCTTATGAGATAATTCATCATCTACAAATGTGTAGTTATACATGATAGATAACATAATATGTGTCCCATCATATAATATTATATGACTACAGAATAGTATTTAATAATCTCACCATGGAACATCAAGGTTCTCATCATACCATGTACCTAATATGAAATATTTTTAATGGAATAGATATTCATAAACATTATAAAACTTTTATTCATACAAAGAGATATTAATATGTGATAAGATATTAATATTCAAACCTGTTAATATTTAGGTAATATTAAGTAAAAATGTAGTTTGTTCTAGGGATCCAACTCCAAAATCCTCCCACTAGAACTATAACATACTTCTTAATGAATGGATAGTTCCCACATGTTAAAAATTATTATATTAACTATGGATATAGATTCTAGGACATGCATAATTACATGAATTTGGATATTAAATCCACATTTGTTTTTAACTAATCTACTGACTACAGTATCACTATATATAGAAATTACTCATCTAATGATAATACTGATTATCCACAACTTTATTTTTTTAAGAGACTTGAAAAAATTATAATCTCCAAACTCAAAAAATATCATAGAAATGACAAAGGATTTTTCATTTGGAATAACCCTAAATAATAATTGGACATTAAAAAAATAAATCATAAAATACATCAGAATCCATAATATACTCTAATATTACATATGTGGAATCCACTAGTTGTAATAATTTTTTTCATATTTCTATAAAATTACTTTGATACTAGATCTAATTGAACTAAAAAATTGAAAGTGTTCTTATCCATTGACAAATAGTATTCCCACTTATCTAGTCCTTATAAACTCTTATAGTTGTACATTTCCATGTATTGTTGTATATAACTAACTGTATATTATGTTGGATATATTTTATATTCACATATTATGAATCATGCCTCCTTAAAATCAGACATTAGTATAGAACATAGAATGTGAGATAAATTCTATGCACTTAAACATTTTAAATAATTTTTACCGCTATGCTGTCTTCCAATTCTAATGAAAGTTATAATAGAAATATTATGTGATGAAATAAATTTATTCATGAAATGTTTCAAATTGTATTTATTAATACTATTTTACTATATATATTATAAAAACTTTTAATAAACTCATGTAACTATTTTTATAGACATTTTTCCATAATAAATAGTTTCCACATTAATTTATTCCTGGATAAATTCATATCTCATTATTAATAAATTGGTAGGACAAAAAATTTGTTTTCAAAATGTTTTCATCATATCTATCTAGAAAACATAATGTTCTCCCACTAAAATATTAGAGACATAAGTTACTCAATCATTTACAAATAATTATTTTAGGATCCCTATTCATGATTTATCTATAATTTAATTTATATTATTTTAATATATTTTTTAATTTATTGATGTGACTGATCTTTTACAGTTATTCCTTGTAGATATAAACCATATGGTATCCTCTTGGTCATTTCATATACAAATCTACTGTATGGTTTCTTCTAAATGAGTTGGTCTAGATAGTAAATATCAATATATAATTATAATATACATATGATTTCACAATATAATTCAAAATGATTTTAGTTGTAATGTATGGTCTATAAGTATTTGCATACACGAAACATTTCAATGATTAATGGTGAATTATTAGTACTATCTTATAATATACATGCCAGGTTTCTCTTGAATTGTAATCAATAGTATGAATTATTTGATTCAATAAAAATATTAATTACTTGAATCTTGAAAAATATAGTCAATTACTTAAATTTATATATAACTTTATACCATTTCATGTTTTCATTTACTACTTCATTATATATATATATATATAATCTTGTATAATAATATATGTAACATCCAAAATTTTGAAAATAAACCACATTATTAGTTATGAATTCCTACATAGTATGTGTCTCTAGTAGTAATCCACCCCAACTAAACACACTAGAGTCATTCATTCCTATGCAATCTCACGTGCATCCAGATCCTTAACCCATAGAGTTTCGGTCTTCTCTCACAACCCTAAATTTGATAGGTTCCCTTTATAGAAACAAATTAATTCTTAAAGAGTCATTAGTATCTTTTGAGATAATATGATTATTAACTGATATGTACATAGTTTTTTATATTTATTAACATATAAACGAAAAATTTAAAAAAAATAATCACTTGTGAAATTTCATAATATATCATTTTTGTATCATAATTTATATGAAATAAATTAGTCAATATAGTTGGAATTTGGTTAGATTTTGTACTAATATATGAATAATAAATTATGAAAGATTTTTTTTATATAGAAGAGTCATTGTTGATATTTATTTTACTACTATCACTAAATTTATTTATATAAGGGAAATGTGAGTTTCAAAATACATTTACTCTATATGTATAATCAATGATTATTCTAATAATATATTATCTGAAAAATAGATTGAAGAAACTTCTATAATATTTGATTTCACTAAAATAAATCACTGATAATTTATAAAAATTTCATAAAGTTATATCATGATAAATGTTAATTAAAATTATGATTTATGATAATTTTTGTATCCTTGCTAAACAAACCTTAAAATCTCAGTGGCATGCCATTATTTTTTATTTTTCTAAAAAATGATTTTTTGGTTTGTTATTGTATATTTTTTCTTAGCATAAAAATGACTAAAACATTTGTATTAATTTTAAAAATTCAAGTAGTATTATTTTTCTTTGAAAAAATATTACCTTAAATCAAGTTGGTTTTTGTGTGTTATAATTTTACATTCATCATTCATGGCAAGGGATATTTGTGATTTAAGACTTTATAAACCATTAGTTTTTTATGAGGTATTATAAAAACATTTATTCCATAGATGAAATTTTTATTATTATCTCTATATGTGGAGTGAGAAAAATAGTTTTGTTAAGAATTATTTCAAACATCAATCAATCCATTTAAAAAAAGTTATGTTGTATTTTCTCACTACTAACATAGAATTCACCAATTCTCATCCTCTGTCATAGTTTACCCTTTATCTTATTATATTTTCAATCATTCATAATTATTGAATGATAATATTTAAAAAAAAATTGTATTTAATAACTAATATTTCCAATGGAAATATTATATTATATTATGAATGATCTAAATCTTTATAATTTCCTCTTATTTAATTTATTTTTATTTTCTAATAAATATTTTTTTTCGCATGAGAATTAAATAACCATAGTTCATTTATATCCCTATAAATCTTTTTTCTCTTGGAAATAAATTTTATGGAAACAAATAGAATTAAAATTCCTTAGTATTTTAAACATAAATGGTCATTCTTTTCACTATAAGAATATACGAAATATGTTACCACCAAACATTATTTTCTAGATGAAGTATAGAATAAAATTATTTTTCGGAGGTTTCTTCATACAATTCATATAGAAATGGATGGATAAGGAGAACTATGGTTGTAAGGATAACAATATGAGACTCTTATATAATATCTTATCTCAATGTAATAATACCATTAAATAGTGTACTACAAACATGAAGACATTATTATAAACTAAACACCACTTTTACTACTTATAATAAAATAGTATAGAGAAATCACATCAAACATTAATATTATCTTATTTATTCTTAAAAAAGCAATGAAAATATATCTTTTATGAATCACCCACTATATATCCTCTATATAAATCCATTTATACTCCTCTTGGTTGGAATATTATTAGGTTTAAAAAATTATGACGTATAATATGTAACGACCAAATATGTCATCAATGAAAATTCCTTTTCATCAAATTAAATATCTTATAAAGGTTATATAAAATGTGAAATTAATTGGTTTTATGTTTCTGGTTTTAAAATACCATTAATAATTATGACTGTTTATAACATAGTCGTTGAACAGTGATCACATGATTAGTATAAATATAGATCTTTAACTAATCCAATTTACTTAGACAAAGGAAGTGATGGCCTCATCTAGTAGACTTTCCCCATACAAAGCCCATTTTTCAGATCTCGGAAAGGAGTTAGAATCATTGAGCTTCGCTCTTGACCAAGCCCAAGATGATCATAAACACATTAAGCATGAGAAGAACCGACTACGGGATAAGTTGAAGTTAATAGAGATTACCACCCATGTGATGTTATCTGAGCCACACAAGAGTTTTTCACCATAACACACCTTACCCTTAGGGATTATGCGGGTTTTATAAGGGGTTTTGTAACAATACCCTATCACTATGACTATGTACATTAGTTTGGTATAAATAATGTGCATTAATTTTATAACTGTTACTTTCAAAATAATTTATAAATCACAAATAGTATTTTTTTAGTTAATATTCAAATAAGAAATCTATTCTGATGAATTAATGGATTATTGAATTAAATAATATTGTAATAAAATATTATTAATAAATTACTTTTTATTAAATATAAAAGATCACACATTTTTTTGAATACAATTGTAATTTTTATTAAGGTTTGAAAGCGGTTTTTGTCAAAACCCATGAATTTCCGAAAATTTTCAATTTTTATTTTAAAATTAAAAATTCACATATTCATAAAATTATTTAGATAAAATGAATATTATTTTTGGAATCAGGAATTACATATTATACAATGGTGAATTTTTCATAACTTTATGAGAGAGTCAAATATTTGGGTAAAAATTAAATACCATTTAAATATATAATGTGTTTTATGACATCATAATAAACCGATAGAGATGTAATAAAATATTATAAACATTATTTTCAACCAATATATTTTTTTAACTTTAAAATAATGTGATTTTAGATTTGTTTGATTTATTTTACAAAGCCTTAGTGGACCCTGCTAGACTTATAAAATATTTTTTCATTTTAAATTGTTTTCCTTGTGAGTGTAACTAACCTCCACATAAGTAAAAATATTATTTTTAAAAGTTAGGCCACGTTCCTTATAAAATATTGTTTTACACTTCCCATTTACTAAAACAATGGGAAAAATCAAGGGTTGTTTTGTGGTTTTATTAGTTTAATGTGAGGTGTCCCAAACAAAAATAATAAAGAATTCATTATCCTTTTCTATATAAACACACCAAAACTCCCAATTCCTCTTCACTAAAATCCCTTTTAGTTCATCCAACCTCTTCTCGATTGTCTCTATAATCCTCCCAAGGCTCCCCATGCTCCCAAGAATCCTCTCTCCTGCCCCTCCATAGCCTTTGGTATCACACTTCCAAGTAAGATATTTCATCCTTTCTAAATTTTGTCCAGGATTCTTTATATTGTTATAAACTTTTTTATTTAATTAAAAATATTGGGGTAGGATTTATCACCTCCCCATACTTACCTATTAATTTTTGAATAATGATGGATCCCCTTTCTCTCTAATTAATGCTTCCCACGTACACTGGTTACAATGTCGATATTCCGTAAGGAATTTCTCTCTCCACATTTAGATTCAAGAAATTAATTTGTATTACATATCTAAATTCTATTATGTTTGTTAGGAAATATGTCTATATGAACTCAACTTACTTCCCATTTCATGGACATATGATGAGACACCCATTTCTCTCTCATCAACCTTGTTTAGGAAACCTTATGTCACGCCGTTATGCTGCTGAAATTGCATCGCATTTTTCTAAGCAAAGACCATTATGAAGTGAATACCATACCCATGTATCTATCAAGGGTATTCAACTTTATTCACATATAAATATTGAATGGTACTTTCATGTATTTATTCCACATTACTTAATTGTTTAATAACTTATGATGTTGATCGATTCCATGTTATATGATCCTTATGACATACTTATGCATAAAAAAAATGTTTAAAAAGGGTGTTCCCTGATAGCGCTCCAATGCATTGGGTAAAGTATCGTATCATAATAAATCATGTGAAATGATTGTATACTAATTCTAATTCAAGTGCAATGAGGGTTTACTCAAGCTTCATTTGAAATGAGGGGTTACACATTCTCCTTGTGCAATGAGCCTTGGCTCTTACTAAATCCATGTTAAGTGTTGTTGCCACATCTCCATGTTATGATTATAACACTTTATCATGACTTTATGTTTATTTGTCTCATGTGCTCCATTGATATTCCTATTGTCTAACATGTATTGTATTTTTCATTTAATTTCATGTTTATTCCCTTACTGGGCTTTATATCTCACCATTTTCTTATGCATGTTCTCAGGTTATCCCATGCAATGCAAGTACGAGGAAATTTAGTTGTCATGTAAAGGAATTTTTCAATAATGAGGTTGTGTATCATGTTTTAAGTTGTTATGTAATGTTACTATTCCCCAAATAAGATATACCTCTCGATCTTCCATTTTTTATTAAGTGAAGATTTTATGTAATAAGTCATGTTTAAGTGTGTAATAAAGATCATGGTGGTCATAGTTGGTATCAGAGGATAGGTTTGGTTATTTTTTTGGGATTAGTATTTGAAAACCACAGTAAAAGACTTTGAAATAAGACTACATATAATAAAAACATACCTATGTTTTGGTGAGTATTGAGTAAGTGGTTTATCAAGCAAATACATCCATGTCTGGATACGAGAAGGTAGAGGTGGCTCTGGCACAGATGTACATAGGGGGTGAAAAACCCAACAAGGAGTTTCAGGCTTGACTTGGGTTATCCTGGTACCTGAAAATGGGTCATGCTGCACTCGTGGTTATGAAACTCCCAGAGGATATGCATTGGTAAATTCAGAACATTATTATGAACCATTATTAAGGGAATAAAAAAATTATTCCCGTATAAATAAATGTTGTAAAGTAGATCATAGATAACATAGATTGAAGCCTATAGATTCATTAGTTAAGGAAATAAAATCTATTAACATGTCATATATTTTTTGATTACCCTTTAGGTGTTACCCCTAACATTCCTTTTATTCCATCCAATGGCCATTAATAGGAGGACATGGGCTAACAACAGATGTGAAGACCAATGTGATGACTGTTCAAATGAGATGACCAATCTGATGAGAGAGGGAATCATGAACATTTTCATGATACTCTCTTAGATAACTCAAGCATTGAATAGAAACATGGGTCAAGACGAACATTCAACCCCACCCCCCAAGAATGAAAAAGTCTCTATTAAGAGCTTCATGGAGAAAAGACCTCCTACTTTTAATGGATCATCTAATACCTGAATAGCCAAACTATTGATTTAATGCATTGAATATATCTTCTCCATCCTATAATGTTCCAAATAAGAGATGGTTCTCTTAACTATTTGTAGTATGGAGGGTGAAGCTGATCAATAGTGGAAATTGATAAAAAAATATGAATCTTGAGGAGGAGTTTGAGGTATTGGAATGGAAGTATTTTCAAAATATTATTTTCGATAAATATTCTTTGGTCACCCTCTAACTTAAGATGGAAAGGGACATCCTTGCCCTCAACCAAAAAAGTGACAAATCCGTTAGAGCATATGAGGAAAACATTACAAATCTTTCATGATATGCCTCCGACATTGTCATTTCCCTTGAATGCAATCTTGACCACATCTTTGGTGGTCTGAAACCTATCCTGTGGAAAGTCTTATCGATCCTTGAATTAGATAGCTATGAGAAAATTGTATGATGTGACCTTATGGTCGAAAATGGAGATTTGATAATCTTAGGGGTATCATGGGGATAAGAAGCGTAAGGTGGACTTCAATTCTGGTGGTCTGATGGATAAATCTAATATTGCTAAGATGATTCAGTACCCCACTTTCCAAATGTGTGGAATGAAGCACCCCTAAAATCTCTTGAAGGGTGATATATGTTTGGAAGATAGGGTCACCTAGCCATTAACTTCTGACAAGAAAAACTTGCGGTTGTGACAAAAGAGAAGAACCCTCCATTCAACTCTTCACAGGTTGTTCATTTCTTCAACTACAATGAACCAGGGAACCTTGCAAATCAGTTCCCTAATCCAAGGGTTTTTGGAGTCAACCAACAACCTCCCAGACAGTAAGGGAGAGCTTTTTCCATCACTACCACTAAAGTGAACCCTGAGAACGAAGAGGTGACTGGTAGGCTAGTTACTCATTCATGAATAGGGAATGTACTATTTGATTCTAGTACTATACATTCTTTTATATACCAAAAGATTAATATAACAATCCCAACACCACCACAAGTCATGGATGTAACGATATCGATGAGTACGAAAAATGGGAAATCATTGTATCCCATGAATATAACTCCTCCCCTGTCTTAATTGGTAGATTAAACTACCCAGTGAACCTCATCATTCTCCCTCTGGTGGAATTTTATGCAATTCTAAGCATGTATTGACTTTCCCTATATAAATCCAACATAAATTTCTATGAGAGGGAAATCAATCTCCATGTGGAGAATCAACCCCCAATTATATACAAGTGCAAGGACGAAGATGAATCTTATTTATCTCCACCATCTCAAACATGGATATTAAATCCCTATGATAATTATTATTTGGCGTAGGTTATTGAGTCTAAGGAATCAACCATCCTTGAAGAAATTCCAATTGTGAGGGAATTCGCTGGAGTGTTTCTCGAGGAATTGACTGGTCTTCCTCCTACAAGAGATGTTGAATTCTCAATTGACCTTATACATGGGGAGTTTCTAATATCCAAGACTCCATATAGAATGGCTATTATGGAGCTTGAAGAGTTGAAGAAACAACTATAGGAGAATCTGGATAAATTCATTATACACCCAACTGCTTAACCATGGAGTGAACCAGTCCTCTTCGCCAAGAAGAAGGATGAGTCAATAAACCTTTTTATCGACAATCGTGAGCTTAAAAAATCATGATAATGATTAATTATTTCATCCCACGAAGTGATGACTTGTTCAATCATCTATGTGGAACACAATACTTCTACAAGGTAGATTTTTATTTGTGATATTATCAAGTAAGGGTGAATAAGGATAATATCTACAAGACAACTTTTCATAAAAGATACGAGAACTATGAATTCATAGTAATGCCTTTTAAACTCACTAATGCCCCATCAATCATCATGGACATGTTGAATAGTGTCTTTAGAAATAACCTCGACAAAATTTGTTGTAGCCCTTATAGATGATTATACAATATTCTAAAAAACCAAGGAGGATCATGAAGATCATCAAATAACTGTATGAGAGACCTTGCGAATGGAGAAGCACTATGAAAAGTACAACAAGTGAATGTTTTAGTTGAAGGATGTCTAATTCATGGGCCATATCATCACAAGAAATGGGATATCCGTGGATCCTTCCAAGACAGCTGCAATAGAGGGATGGCTGAGGCCAACATCGTTAATAGATATTTGAAGCTTTTTAGTGTTATCTAGATATTATCAAAGATTTGTGATGAATTTCATACGATCTTCCATCCCTCATATCAAGATAACTCAAAAGGGAGTAATTTTTTCTTAGAGTGTTTCATGTAAAGAAATATTCAAGAATATGAAAATGAGACTTATCATTGTGTTTGTGCTCAATTTACCCATATGTGGAGAACTATTTGTGATATTCAGTGATGCTTCGAAGAAGGGCCTAGGCTGTGTGTTGAGGAAAAATTGCAAAGTCATTTCCTATAATTCAAGGTAATTGAAATGTCATGTGAATAATTATCCAACACATGATCTGGAGCTAGCTACAGTGATATTCCCTTTAAAAGTTTGGTAGTATTATTGCTTTGGGTAGAATTTTGAAATATATACGTACCATAAAATCCTCAAGTATATATTCACATAGATATAGTTGAACATGTTCCAACGAAGATAGTTAGAGCTAATCATAGACTATGACTACTCAATCCATTACCACTCGGGGAAGAAGAACAAGGTAGAAGATGCTCTAAGTAGAAAGGACCCGGCAATTCTATCATTGATGAGAATTGAAAAGGATCCAATATTCTTATATTTGATAAAAATGTACATGGGGATCATAAATAAGGGAACATAATCAATCTAAGGGGATGATTGAACCATTACCCAAACAATCATGGAAATGGGATAACATCACCATATACTTTTTCACTAGACTTTCATAGACATCCAAAGGAAAAAATGCAATCGGGGTTGTTATGCATCATCTAAAAAAGCCTGCACACTTCATTGCAATTCGAGAGGATTTCTTAATGGATCAACTTGCACATAAGAACATTAGGGATGTGGTAAGGATGCATGGAATACCACTATCTATTATATCCTATGGAGATCCAAGATTCACCTCTACATTTTGGAAGAGTCTTCAACACGCTTTGGATACTGAACTGAAATTCAGTACGGCCAATCATCCTCAAACTAATGTACAATCTGAATGAACTATTGAGAAACTAGAAGATATGTTAATATAACATTATATGGACATCAAAAGTAATACATTACCAACATCTTCCACTGGTTTAATTCTCCTACAATAACAGTTTCCACTCAAGAATCCGAATAGCACCTTATGAAGCCCTGTATTGGAAGAGGTGTAGAACACCGGCATATTGGGATGAAATCTGTAAGCGTAAACTACTAGAACCAGAAATGATCGAAGAAATATAGGAGAAGTTTAAAACCATTTAGAAAAAAATGAAGTCAACCCATTGTCTATAGAAGAGTTATGTAGATAACCGTCGATGAGACCTTGAGTTCAAAGTTAGAGACATAGTGTTTCTACGCATATCTCCGTGGAAGAAGGTCATGAGGTTTGAAAAGAAAGGGATGTTAAGTCCTAGGTACATAAAAACCTTAGAGATTCTTGATTTTGTTGGGGTTTTGGCCTATCGACTAGAACATCCACATACCATGTCCAAAGTACATGATTTCTTTCATGTATCCCTATTAAGAAAGTACATATCAGACTCTTTACATGTACTCACTTCAGAGGTATTAAAATTAGAGGATGATCTTTCTTACTATGAGAAACCAGTGAAGAACTTAGATCGAAGAGAAAAAGTTCTACGAAATATAACAATGACCCTCGTCAAGGTGTTATGGCGAAACAACAAGTTTGAAGAAGTGAAGTGGGAATCTAAGGAAGTGATGAAGCAAAGTTACCAAAATCTATTTTACAGTGGGAAAAGAAAATTTCGTGGGAAAAATTTATTAAGTGTGGAAGATTGAAAAAAACCAAAAATTAATTAATGAAAATTCCTCTTGATCTAATTAAATTTCTTATTATGTTTATATAAAATGTGATCATCATTGGTTTTATGTTTCTGGATTTTAAAATACTATTAATAATTGTGATTGTTTCTAATATATCCATTGAACAGTGATCACATGATTGGTATAAATAGAGGGATTTAACAAATCCAATTTACTCAGACAAAGGAAGCGATGGTCTCATCCAGTAGACATTCCCCTTACGAAGCCCATTTTTTGGAGCTCGGAAGGGAGGTCGCATCATTGGGATTCTCTCTAGACCAATTCCAAGCTGAGCTTGAACACATTATGTTTGAGTTGAACCGACTACGAGATAAGTGGTTCTTAATAGGGATTACCACCCAAGCAATGCTATCCAAGCCAGATCAAGAGTCTATCACAATCACACACCTTTCCTTTCAGTATTATACGGGTGTTATAATGGGTTATGTAAAATAATCCCTAGCACTATGACTATTTACATTATTTTTTAATAAATAATGTTCATTCATTATATTATTGTTACTTTGAAAATAGTTTTTAAAGCAAAAATAGTATTTTTTTAGTTAATATTTAACTAAGAAATCTATTTTGATGAATTATTTTCTTTTTTAATTAAATAAAAAATTTATAAAATTCTATTAATAAATTAATGTTTATTAAATATAAATGATCATTCAGTTTTTTATGAATAAAATTGTAATTTTTATTCAGGTTTGAAAGCTATTTTTGTCAAAACCCATGAATTTTTTATAAATATTGATTATTATTTTATATGTAAAAATTCACATGTTTAGAAAATTATTTAGAGAAAATTAATTTTATTTTTGGAATTTGGATGTCGAAATTGTTCAATGGTGACTTTTTCATAATTTTTTGATACAGTTGAATTTTTGGGTAATAATTAAATACTATTTAAATATATAATGTGTTTTATGACATCATAATGACCCAATAGTGATGTAGTAAAATACTATAAAAATTAAGTTCATCCCATATATGTTTTACCATTAAAATAATGTGATTTTATATTTGTTTGATTTATTTTAAAAATCCATAGTGGACCTTCCAAGACATATAAATCATTTTGTCCTTTTAAATTGTTTTCCTTGAGAGTATGTCTCACCTCCACATAATCGACCCTATTATTTAAGAATTTAGTACATTGGACATATAAAATATTTTTTTCCACTCCCTTGTGGAAATAACCATTGGAAAAACCATGGGATGGCTTCTAGTTTGGATTAGTTTAAGGTGAGGTGTCCAAAACCTAAATAATAAAAAATTTCTTATCCTCTCATATATAAACCCACCAAAGATCCCACTTCCTCTTCACTAAAATACCTTCGAGATAGTCAAAAATCTTCCCCCATCTCTATATAATCCTTCCAAGGTTCCCCAAGATCCAAATAAGCCACTCTCAAGCCCCTCCCAAGCATTTGGGATCACATTTCCAAATAAGGGATTTCTTCCTTTCAAAATTTTGTCCAAGTTTCATTGTATTGTTATATCCTTTTTTAAAATTAAAAATGTTGGGGTATGATTTATAACCTCCCCCATACTAACCTCTTCATTTTTGTGTAATTATATATCCCCTTTCTCTCTAATTAATGCTTCCCATTTACACCTGTTACCATGCTGAAATTCCGTAAGAAATTTCTCTCTCCTTATTTACATTCACGTGATTTTTTGTATTACATATCTAAATTAAATTATGTTTATTGGGAAATGTATATATATGACCCCCTTACTGTCCATTTCAAGTATATATTATGATACACCCATTTCTTTCTCATAAATAATTTTTTGGAATATTAATGTCACACTGTTTTGCTACCGAAATTGCATTATGTTTTTCCAAGCCAAGATCATTGTGTAGTGCATATCATACCCATGTATCTATCAAGGGTATTCACCATTATTCACATATAAATATTTAATGGTACCTTAATTTATTTATTCAACATTAATTAATCATATAATATCATATTATGTTGATAGATTCTGTGTTATATGATCCATGTGGCACAGTTATGCCTGAAATGAAATTTTTAAGAAGGGTGTGCCCTGATATCCCTCCAATGCATTGGGTAAATTATAGTATCATGACATGTCATGTTAAATTATTTTTGACTCATTATAATTCAAGTGTAACTAGTTTTTACTCGTGATTCATGTTAAATGAGGTATTAATCATGCTCTATGTGCAATTGGCCTTGGCTCATGCTAAATCCATGTTAAGTGTTGTTGCCACATCTCCATGTTATAATTATCATGATTTATCACTCCTTTATGTTTATGATATTATTTTGATCCATTGATATTCTTATTGTCTAACATGTTTTGTATTCCTCATTTTATTCCATGTTTATTACCTTACTAGGCTTTATAGCTCACGTGTTTCTTATGCATGTCCTCATGTTATCCCATGCAATTCTAAGTACGAGGGAATGCAGTGGTAATTTAAAAAATATTTTCAATAAATATTTTGTGTTTCATGTTTTAAGTTGTTCTGTAATTTTCTTAATCCCCAAAGAAACTAGAACTCTTCATCTTCCATGTTGTATCAAGTGAAGAGTTTATGTAATAAATCATGTTTATGTGTGTAATAATGAGTAGGGTTGTCTTATAATATACATTCTCCAATAATAACTGACTGTAAAAAATATATTAAACTTTTCAAATTTTATGATAATGAGAAAAATCCCTAAGTTATGTAATGATAATAATTGTTTTTGAGATTTTACATTCATTTAATCTATAGTGGTAAAAATATATTATGAGTACATTAATTTTTTACAAAATGTGTGATATGAAATAATTTTAATGATTTTATTAAGACTTCCACTAATTTATCATGTTACAATGGCCACACCATTGAACTCATAATATGATATCATGACAAATTAATAGTTTTTAGGATCCATAGTTACCTCTTTATGATTTATACTATGTCCATAATAAAATAAAATGGGTTTTATGAAGATTGTATTTCAAAATGTGGGCTTGTAGTTCGTTTTTCTTTTTAGTGGACTCCCTAATCATGAAATCTGGACTTATATTTTGCAAAATATTGACTCTAAATTTTTATTAAATATATTATTTCTACTAAATTAAATACCTATTCAGTAATTTTGAATAATCATTTTAGTTATGAATCTCCTATAATTAAATGTTCTTCTAACTATGTCATGAACCAAAACATTAATAATCTGTTTTCATTAATAAAATAATGGAAGGTAAAATTATATAATATTGACTTGAGTGATATTTATTATAATTAAAGTTATTATTTATTATTTTACAGGTTTATAAAATATTATGTGGATTTTAGTTAACTGATTAAATATTAGTTAAAAAAATATTTACGCATAATATAATTATTTTAAATCTATATTTCCATATTAATACATTTATTTTTTTGATCACACTCATCCATCCAATAAAAAATTTCATGAAATAGATATAATAAAATTAAAAAAATGTTCCATGATCATGAGATTTAACTAGAGGAATGTTTTTTTAGTGGCCAATAAAACCCCCATTCACCCTACAGAAAAACTCATTTGAGACAACTTCATCTTTAGTTTTAATTATTCCACATATGTCTTATATATCTCAAGGGTTTTTTTTCTCCTTGAATCTATCTGGAAACAACTCCATGTGCATGTGATATCCATCCATATAATGATTTAACTCACTACTATGTACGGGGAATTAGAAATTAGGTTATACAAAAAAGAAACAATAGGAACTATGGACCATTCATAATAAGAATGGAGGGTTGACTCCTAGGTCACAAACATAATTTAATAATTTAATTTCAAAACCCATGTAACAAATAAATTAACAAAACTTTTCACGTACATAGGATTGAATAAAATAATGATCGTAATCTAGTGAAATGAATACACATTATATATATCTCGATATCGTTCAGTATAATTGGGTTTTTTAAAATAAACCACGTTTGAATTAATTTTATTAATTTTATAATTAATCAATTAATTAAATTTATCTTCATCTCCATAAATTGTTTCATGGAAATACAAATCATCTATAAATTTATATTAATTTAATAAATTATGTTTATTTAAATTTAATAATTCATTTATGATGTACATAGTGGCACCACATATTGTACCCTTATAATCTACCTCACATGGACCTTGTTTTATACATTAAATTCACAAGATATATCATGCACATGACAAGTGGTGCAATTCCATTAATTAGACTATAGAATAAATTTCAGATGGAACACATGAGAATTATCATGTTTTATTTGTCTAAGTATATAATTTGAAATGACATTCCAATAATTATATATCATTATTTCATATGGATTTAATAATGTAATTAATATTATATCTATTATATAAATCATTATGTACTATCTAATAAAATACCCACAGGTTCATATATTTGTGTATTAATGGGGAAAATATTAATTTCCATTTAATAAAAATAAATATGTGTGGTGTAAAACCTTCTACATCAAGTATTATTCAGAAATAGTTAAAAAATAATTATGTATTTTTGGATTAATTACAATGTTTCTTAATTAATTATGTGTCATGTTAATTAATTATACAATGTTTAAAATAATTACACTTCCTATTTATTATTCAAAACACATATATATTAATTACCTTCTTTTTAATTAATTACTACAAGTGTAAATTAACTAAATCGCACGTGAATTAATTACAACTCCTGTGAATTAATTATGTGATATGATAATAATTAAAATGATTGTAAATTATTTACATCAACTAAATATTAATTGAATTTAATGTGTATTATTTTAAATTCATGTAGATTAATTATACCATGTGTGATTTTAATTAATTATGTTGTGTCTATTAACTACATGACCACCATGACTTGTGGGGTAACATGACATGTTTGTGAGTTATATTTCAAGTAACCCTATAACTATTTTTCACCACTAAATTGTTTTTTAGATGTTCTTTAAATATTATTAACCAATCTGGGATATATGAGTGATAAATGATGATGAAAGGAATAGATCTTGAAGATCTTGTTAATAAAATGAATTTACTAAAAGGAAAAATAACTTTTAAATCGCAATGGATCAATAATCCACAAATGGTTATATACTGAATGTGACCTCTTTAATAGAACATGTTATAGATGCAACATAAGTGACAACCAATCCTTTGACCATCTCAACATTTTTTAGATTAAACTGATCATTCACAATGTGCATTATGTGAATTCCTTAAACAATGATATGATTTCTATTGAGTATTGGAAATATTATCAAAACATAAACAGGGTTATTTTCATGATATTTTATTATTAATTTAATAACATTAATAAATTCCAAAATATTGAGTACATTATTCAGTGTAGGTGTTGGTCATTCAAAGCCAATTCCATTTTATTAAAAAAAATTTGATGAGGACCTGATGTAGAGACCCTATGAGGTATCCACATGTTTTCCTTTGACATCAGGACAACACCAATGTCACTATGCAGTCTAGTATTTCGATACTAATCTTCTCAGATAACTCCCTTGATTTAACCAATGATCCCATCTATCTAGAGGGATCATCCTTTGATCTCATTAACTTGATAGGGATGAAGGAGGAAGAGGTAATATCTTTAGATTGAGAGAAAACCCTAGTGATGTTCTAATTGTGAGATAATTTTTTTATGTGAATGTTGTGTTCAACAACCAACAATATAAAAAATATCATAATTTCATATCTATAGAACCCGAGTTTGGGATTCACATTAATTAAATTCACAAAGTCCTTTAATAATATATTATGCATGAAAAATAACCCCATTCCATGTAAAAAATATTAATAATATATTATTTCATGGTTCACAGTGACCTTCTCTATGATAAATACTATTTATAGACTTGTAAATAAATATTTATAATCATAAAAATAACTATGTCAACTCTCTGTCGTTGATTTTTTTTGAATTCCCTAATAAAGATCAAATATTAATATTATATTAATAGTTTGGAAAATTCAATAGTTATTTTAGTATTCACATAATTATGAAAATTATTTATTTATATATAATTATTTATTACCTTTTGAATAATAAGAGTTTAAAAAATATAAATTCAATAAAAAAAAATATTATATTCACAATATGGTTAAAATAATATCTATTTTGATATTCACGTGATAAATTATTTATTTAGGAATAAATAATTCTTTAGTACATTGAGAACAAAAAGAGATAACTATATATTATATATTCACATAATTTAAAAATTATCTTCCTAATAAATATGCCTTTTTTATTTTCGATCATTTAATAAATTAGGAATATTTGTTACTTCTTGTTTGGGATAATAATAATTATTCCAAGGGTTAAATAAAAATAATATTTAACTATTATTGAAGTAATCACATTGTTTGTGGAACTATAGGAATATTCCATTTTGGTATTAGGTGGGTTTTCCTAATGTCCATGATTATTATCTAGTAACAAATCAATGCACCGATAGAGGAAGAGTATTTTTCATAATGATAACAACCACATATAAAATTCTCACAATGTAATATAATCTATTTATAGTGACATCTCATAAACCTTGTGTAACACCCTTATCTTCAACCTATTTTCTTCATATTTCATCATATGAATATTTTAAATCTACTCACCATTAATCCATATAAATTGAAATTAATGTAATGGATCCATTTTAAATAATGGGTCATGATATCAGATTCTATAATGATAGAATAGAAAAAGTCTTCATTTACATATTAATTAATAAATCATCATTCATGATGAACCCAACATACCCAACATCACCATGAATATTATTTTCATTATTTATAGTATTAAATCAAATTTCATGAGTCAGGACATGAATTAATAATAATATTAATGTCCACAGACCATTACACATGCCCACATATAAGAATATATGATAACACATAAACATGTTTAATTGATATAAGTTGGTATGTTCTCTTAATCTACCATTATGGTCATTATAATCTATAAGTATTTTGAGATAAATCCTTATCTTCTTCCTAGTATGCAAACCTAAAATTAAAAATACTATGGGTCGTGACATAAAATTTTATCCGATAAGAGGATAATATTTATGAATATCTTCAAATAGTATCAATGTTATCACCACAGGGGGTAAGAACCATGAACTTTTATTATTATTATATATATTCTAGTGCATTATCACATTAACGTTATGAAAAATAACAATCAAAATCTGATAAATTAATATTAAAATTTATTAATTTACAATAATTCTAAAGTAAAGAATAGTTAGTTCTAGGGAACCAACTCCAACATTAAGTTAAAACTGTTATATTTGAGTTTGAAGGAAATTTTTTCCCCTAAAAAAATATTACATGAGAATGAAAAATATCTTATGAAATTTCAAGTTAGAAGATTTATCTCAATGTAATTCATCCTACATATTAAAATTATCTTACCAATAGTCTCTTCAATTTTTAAATATGACAATGTAAATATCAAATGAGAGTCTCACATAAAAGAATTATCTTATGAATAAAGTGAATAATAAAAAAATAGTGGATAACTGTCTTATGAAGAGGAAACATAATGTGGGAATTTTCTTATGAAGTAAAAAAATGAATTTTGTGTCAGATATGTGTTAATGAAAGATATCCTATATGATAAGAAATTTTTATACACTATATTTTGAAAAAATAATTTTTCAATCCAAGATAAAATATCATATGAATGATAAATACTATGACTAGTCAAATTATCAAATATAATAGTATTTTCATATTATATAATTTAACTAAAATGTCATAAGAAAATGAAAAACATACAAAACTATGGAATTTTTTCAAAATAGAAAATTCTTATGAGTCAAAAGATATCATTATAATGTAAAAGTATTATATAAAAAATAATAAGTTCCTACAAAATTTCAATGTCAAAAAATGTGTTAAAATATCATTCAAAGGTCCAGGTTCTTATGAACAAATGGAAAGTCTTATTTACATGAAAAAATCATATGAATAAATGAATAATGAATAAATTAATTATAAAGATAAAGTTATGTGGAGATATTTATTTGCTAATATTTATTTATCTTGTGAAATAATTTATTTACATTACCTTATTCTTGGTGAATTCTATAAAAGCATTTCATTTTATAATAATATATAACTAAAATAAATAATAGGTTATTTAAATATTATCTTAATATCAATGAAAATTTATTATTCTAAAAGATAGCGATGTTGTAGTAGATGGTTACCTCTATATTTGTTATTTTCAAAGTATAAGACCACATGCATCGGAAAATTTAACATTCAATTTTTATTATAATATTCCCTCAACCATTTCAAGATATATTAGTTTGAATTTAAATATTTTCAAATATTTTTTCAATTTTAAATATGAAACATTAATTAAAAATGTTACATGTATTTCATGATCACTTTTTTACATTAAAACTACATGAAAACATCTTCTACTAATGTTCATTTAAGTCTACTTTTCACATCTGAAGAACCTCCAGAACTACACATTAATTCCTTATCAATTATAGAGAAGTCTTATTTTAAATTTTGCATCTACTTCATGAAACTATATATTTATCTTTATTTTATATTTAATAATCTATTTCCCCATATTTCCCACACTATTTTTATTGATCATGAAAATAATGTGGGTAATGATTAATGTTCTGAAACATGGTTTAAAATATCTTATAGAGGTGTTATAAACCTATATATGGTGTTTTAAGATGATATTTTTGGGTGAAAATGAGGACAAGTGAATTCAAAAATCTCTTAGAAAGGTCGGATAGCTCGGGCTGTATCCTATAACCACAAATGAAAAATGGAACCATTGGCTCGAATGTGTCCACCTTCAATTAGGTGGGGATTTGAAAAATAAATACACACTTCTTGGAGACACAAGATATCAAATAGTGGATTAATAGAGAAAAAATACCATTTACCCCCATCAGGAATATGTAGGGGAAACACTATTCCTCATTATTTTCACTTTCATATAATGGGGCTTCCCTCATCGTCCTTTATTCATTAACACCTACCAATAGGGGTGATCATGGAACCCTACTCATCGATTTGGGTATGTCTCACATTCCTTAATCCTCTATTTTTATTACTTATTTCTTTATTAAATTATCATTTTTAGTAGCTATGATTTCATTAGTGATTCTTTTAGATAATACTGGAGTTATCCGATTATCAAGGCACTTTCTAGAATACCCAATAATTATTATTTCAAGAAACATTCAACACTTGGTTCCACTATAATTCTATATGTTATTTCCCCTTTTTTATTTTTCATGTGTTTTTACCTATATTATTATTAAACTAGTAATAAAATTGGTTCCTGTAGTTGGGTCTACAGATTTACGTAGCTTCATGAGTGTTGGGATAGTTCCTAAAACCTATTTTCTCAATGTATCAATGATTATATGATGATATATGAGTTATTCAGATTCTTTTGTGGTCTATTTTGTTTTAATTAATCAGTAATACAAGTTATAATTAATAAATAATTCACAGTTTAATTTATAAAGAAACATTATAATTTAGTGTGTGTTTATAAGAGCATAGATAAAGCTATTTAGGCCAAGAAAAACGACCATCCCTATGGAAATTTAATCAACAAGATTCATTTTCGAAATGTTTTCCCTTGAATTAACCAATTTTCATTTATGTTTCCATGTGCATGTGTAGTGTGGTCAATCAATCCTTGCTGAGAATTTAAATTATTTCTTTTAAAATTCAAATTATTAGAGTTCATTATGTCATGGTTAAATATGTTATAGACGTATTTGAAAAACTAGTAAATTACTTTAATTTTAGAAAAAAAACCTTTTGGAAATTGGATTTTTCTCATGAGATGGAAGTTTTTTATGAAATGGAAATTTTGGATTTAATTTAATATGGAAATTTGAAACCATGTTTTTTGAAAAAGGTGAATAAAATGTAAATGGGCTATAGTTTGTGAAAATAACCAAGGATTTATGGTTAACGGGTGTGATATGTTTTAATATATTACTGAGATGATAATTTGAAATGTGTTGGAAATAGTTTTTACCATTGGTTTCAAAAAGATTCTAGGGAATGGATTGGGAAATGAGATTTGGAAAATTTTTAGAATGGGAAATGGGTCAAAAACCCAAGTTCATAGATTTATTTTTCTTTTTTGTCATAGTTTTTGTAAGTGTTTAGTTACATGTTCATACAATTTGAGTATATCAGGGTGAACAAAATACCCAAGGTACACTTGCTATATTATGGATAACCTTAAGTGAACATGACTGCCCAGGGATATAGGGATACTTATGGTTAACTAGGTTTAAACACATAACAATGCCAGATTTGTTGAAATAATTTTCAGATTCAGGTGAACACTACCACTAGGGGATTCATGTGATGGAAAACCTAGGGAGAATACTAGAAATAGGGGATACAACAATATGATATTGTGTATATTTCCCTCAGATGTCATCTTGGACTGAGGATGGGTATATCTCCACAATTTAAAAGTGATATGTTTCAAGCAGTATATGCCAAGTACTCAGAGACACCCCAACACTTGATGAAAAAGGGTGGTACAATTCCAATGGAGAAATTAACCCCAAGGTTAGATATTAATTTATGTTTCCAATTTCAAATGTTACAAAATGTTGTATTTGTATTCTATTACCTGGGAGCTCTACATTATTATCTATTTACATATGTTGGATGTATTTATGGATATTATTGGTGGTCATCTACTATGTTGCACTCACAACATGTTCTGGTTACCATTTCACTTAGGTACCTGAGTATTTTCCACATGTTATTTCAAGCACTGGTATGAATGAGGTTCGATATCGGGTTTTTCCTGGGGGAGTAGGACGCATAAGTTTGTGATATAAGATCAAAATATAGTATGACTTGGAGTTTTAGGATAACCTTTAATCATGTATTTTACTTATCTTTTGTGCTGGTTTATATATGTAACTAGCCAATGGATAGTATGTTGTATTCTATAAGAAAAAAAATATTTTATTTAGATTTCATATTTTAATTTATTAATTCTTCTAAATATAATGTTTATTATATTTATTTATCTCTAATTTGATTACACTGTCTCATATATTAGTTATAGTCTCCCCACTATACTACTTTAGCACATGCTTCTAATCGGTAACAACTTATGTATTAGGAGGTGAACATGAGTCCAAAAAACATTCCAATATAGTTTCAATTCAAAGTGATCCAGGATGGGACATTTCAATGTTCTATCTAAGTTCTTTTTCATATTACTATTTTGTGGATTCAGTAAATTAGGGATTTAAGAATGTTTCAGAGCTTCTGATAGAACTCCAAATGGTGTGTCATGGGCACCTTTCCCTAGTGTATGTCCTGATTACCATTGGTATGGGATTCATGTTATTGGTTTGTGATGTAACAATTTATGTGATTTTCACCTATAGTGATGAATATGGTATTTTATATTTTTAATTTTTAATTAATTGGAATTCCTCTCTTGGATTATTATCATTATGTTATGATTGGATTTAGAATCCTGGATTGTAAAAGCATGATGAGTCACATGGAAGATGTTATGTACATAGGGTTCAACTTTTATAGGAATAATAGTGTGATTGTTATACATATGTTAGAGACTCAACCATTTAATGTGTTAACAATTATCATATGGTGTTTCACCATATACTTACATAGTGTAATTCTACAGAATTGGGATGACGTGTGTATGTATGTTTCATTTTGATGGTAGGTCTTATGGGTCATATAGTGATGATGATGGTATAACCCATTTAGAAAGGGGATATTATATACTAGGATATCCTAGTAAGGGGAGTTAAATTTCGTAGATAGAACCACCTTGGGGTCTATTTGGTTTATGATAGGTTTTTAATGTTCCAGTAACAGCATATATTGTGTTTTCCCACATAGAATGGAAGTGTACTCTTAACTACAAAACATTCTCATTTTAAATTCTAAAATTTTTTCATTTATGTTGATTATTTCTCTTATAAAACATATTATGGTTGAGTAATGGGTTTTGGAAGGAGCAATCTAATGGGAGGATGCTCAATGAGGATTAATTCCATATTACTATATGGTTTGGCATGGGATTTATAGTGGTAGTGTTGTGAGATCCTTTAGTATATGGTTTTTGGAAAGTGGGGTCTGATTTTTTTGGTGTGGGACCCATGGGTGTGTGGTTAAGAACATGTCTTGACATGGTTTGATCAATATTGGAGTGTATATTTTGTCTCATGATTGAGACACTATAGTGGGTATTTTGGAATGTTGATGCTGGGTAGTCTTGAGATGGGAGCATGTCCCATATGTTGTGACCTTTGGGTGATATGGTTGAGAATTATAGTTATACCTTGTGATCTTAACCTGAGACCAAACATTTAGAGAAGGTTTGAGACATAGGGACCATATACATAGATTAGAACTTAGATGATTGGTGTTAGTTTTATTATAAGGGAATCCCATATGGGGGTTCCTTGGTATTTAGGTTGTTTTGTAGAAGGATACATGGGATGTGTCATAGGGTGTGATACTACTGAACATGAGAATTTATCAGGTTTTCATCATTTCAGTAGTGATTGGATGGGGGGATTTTGAGTATCTGGTCATCTTGAATAAAGGAACAATGTTAATCAACTTTTTGGGATGGGATGGACCATTCAAGTGCCTGGACCTATTTTTATTTGTGTATTTAGTATTCACTGAGAACATGGGTAGATGATAATGGGGATATAACATTTAAAAATAGTGGCTATGTTTTTTGTTGATTTTGATAGGATTTTGGTCCTGAAGAGACATTTTTGGCATCGTAATGATAGTGATTGGTGGTCGATAATGAGGTAAATCAGGACATGATAAATTGTTTTTTATAGGGTAATGCCTAAAGATATCATGTATAAAAATAATATTCGTGTATTTAAAGGAATCATCATTGGTATTGGATAGATATCCACGAAATATAAATGTTATAAGGATCATATTTGTCAAAAAACAATGTAATGAGTTTATTTTCCCGTAAATATTCAAGAAATGATGTGGAAGGCTAATAAATTGAGCTTGATAGTCAATATTGGTTACAACATGTCTAAATATATCTTATTATGAGTTACCTTTTTGGGTTGCGGGAGAGGATACACCTACTTCTTTAGAGCAAATTTAGGTAACACAATAAGTTCACACATGGAACCCAAAGTGTTTTAGATACTATATTGTTAGGGGAAAGTTGAAGATTGATAGAGACTCTAATGAGATACATGTCGGCACGATGACCTGATGTTTTGGTTTGAATAAAGAAATTTATCTAGTTATGTGTATTGTTTTGGAAATGGATCTCTTTTAGTGATATAGTCAGTGCAATAGAAATTATAGAAAGTTGGTACCAAAGGTATTGTGATAATGAATTCAAAAGAGTATAATGTGTGTCTAAATATGGACCTTCATGCTCAATATTGTTAAGAAATTTTAGTGTATTGATGTGGTGGAGAGTGAACTTGTGTCTTGTTATGTAAGTGACTATAATTGTTGTTTGAAATGTTAGTGGCTGCTAGGAATGATGTATGAATTTTATTGGAAGGATTAATGAACAGTTTTTATTCATGGTGGTAAATAATTGGGGAGTTTTACCACATCTATTTATCAAATTTGGGGATGGATAGGATGTGGTCTATGATGATTGTGTTTAGATTCGGTGATGTGAAGATAGGGTTTCATATATGGTTTGGAGTGGGACATCACTCAAGAGATTTATGACCCAATGTTTCTATGATTTGCTTTGAAGTTGGAGTATCATCATGGTTATCTATTTTGGGATGAACTAAGAATGACTATAGGGTTCCTCATATAGCGAATTTTTTATTTCTCAAAGTATGTTTGATGTGATTTCGATTAATTGATAACCCATATGACGAAAATCAAACCTAGTGTTTTTTTAGGTCATTTTGAAAATCTGAATGTACTCGATTGAGGTTTTGTCATAGCTAGGAGCTAGGATCGATGGTTATTAGGAGGGTGGATGCATGACTATGAAATTACAACATGTTTCATGAATGTGATTTATATATTGATTATGGTTGAACAAGTGGTGTATCTAATTGAAAGGGTATAAAAATTAGGTGTTTTAGAAAAAAGTGAATTTTTCCTTTTTATCATTAATGTTGGTGTCAGGATGGACCAAGATGGACCAAACATGATTGAGTGGGGAAAATTTTGTTCATTTGGATGATCACATCAGTAGGCGTGGATATTTGTGAAATTAAACTTAGATTTGTGTCATGGGTTAGGAATTGACAATATAATGTATGTTCATTTTTAACAAGGTTCCTAAGAAGTTTAAGCATTGTATTTCGGTGTTTTCAGAACAAGTTCATAAGTGTATCTGAGAGTCTATATGGAAAAATTTGGAAAAATTTGATTTAGATTTTATTATCACATGCAGTTGAATGTGGTTAGTTTGAAATTGTATCAGGATGATGAATGATATTTTATGAGTATGTCATACTAATTGCCACAAAATTTCCTGGAGAAGCCACCATGTTAGGGCTCTTAAATGGATAGAGGATATACATTCATATTTCTTTAGAATTAGGGGTAGGAAGTTCCATTGGTTTTGTAATGTTGTTCTCACTTATTATTTGTTGTGGATTTCAGTGTACTATGCCTAGTAGGTTTTGGGAAGTAATGAAGTGATAGAATTAGTCATGATGACCTAAGTTATATGGATTGGAGATCCGTATGCTAGGTAAAAAGTTATATGATGACATGAATATATATCTGGATGCATAGTCTTATGTAATTGTTTACAAGATGTTTTCAGTAGTGTTATATGAATATGATAATGTCATAGGCTATATGTTTTAATTTAAAATTTATTTTGGAATTTCAAGTCAGAATCCGATCATTATAGAATAAATGAAAACAAAGAAAATGGTAAAGATGTTTCAGAGGAGTTCCATCGAGACATCTCGTGTCTGTGAAGTTTTATATTGTGGAGTTTATAACTTCATAAATAATTATTTATGGTTTTGAAACTCATGGAAATTTGAATTTTCTAATTAGTGGATTATCCCTATTTTTATACAGGGTTAAGAAGAAGTTCTTGAAGGATTGGAAATCTCTATAGGATAACTTTGGATGAGTTTTTAGTCTCAGGAGGTGAAAAAGATCTTTTGGAAATATCAAGATATATAATGGGTGGTTGGGTCTATAGCCTATGGCCACCAGCCAATTGGCGGCCCAGATAGGGGGATTATTTGCTAGCAAGTTTGCATCGACTAGATGGTGGACTTTAACTAATTAGTTAATGGATACAGATATATGGTAGTGACATTTCGTGAATCCAGTGACTAGCCGGTGGTGGTGGTTTTATAGGGAACATTATTCCCCTAGGTATATTATAAGGGAGACCACCTCTCCATCATTTTTTCTATTACATGGCTATTTGAATCCCTTCTTTTCATATCCACATCAAATCTCATAAAAGGGTGTCTCAAGGGGACCGTATCATTGATTTGATGTATATACCACCTACTATCATCCTCCTTTGGTCCTATCCATAGTATATTTAAATTTACTTAATATTATAAATGGTTTCATTTATATATTCTATTGAATAAATCTGAAATGTCCCAATTCTCATAGTGATTTCATGCTTCAAATGGAAATGGTGTCCTGATACTTTTTCTATACTCGGTTCATCTGCGATATGGTATGGTATATATCGAGTTTGGTATTTCATTATTTTATTTACCAAATTTGGATTATTTTAATTTTTCAACTGGTGTTATTTATTTGAGATTCTTCTCGATGTAGTTTTAGGAGTCTGGCATGTAATAGTCTGATATTTGAAAAGATCTCTATCTTCCATGAAATAAAAAACACCCAACACCAGGATTAAACAATCCATGAAATATTCTTATAACATTGATGATTTCATTAAATTTCATGAATAAAATAAAAAAATTGTGAAATAAATATAAAAAAACTAATTAATTCAACTGTTTTTTTTTAATTTTTTGGAAATCAGAACTCATTTTAGAATATTTATTTTTTTCTTAAAAATTTCATTTTCTTCCAAAATTGTTTTTATTTGTTATCCATGAAAAATATAATTGGTTTTTTATTTTTAATATTTATTTAAAAAAATTAAATTAATATTTGAAGAAATAATTTGAAAACCGTATTTGAGCTAAATTTTTAATGTTTTCTAGAAATTGGATTTTTTAGTGAATAATGAAAATATTGATTTTTATTGAAAATTATATTTTTTATTAAACCATTTGTAATGATGATTTTTTAAACGGTTTCGAGTTAATTTTAGATATATTAAATTATTAATAATATAATTATCCTCAATGGATTCAATTTTATTTTTAAATTTAAAAAAATATTTTTATACATAAAAATGCATTTTTGGAAAAAAAACTATTTTTTGTTAAATATATTATTTTTATCTTAAATTAAATTCATCCACTTAGATAATTTTAGAATTTTAAAATGGTTTCTATATTTTCAATATTTAGGTCCAAAAATTTTAAATAGGTCCCTTTTATTTTCATCATTGTAAGGAATAACCATAGTAAATTTTTGTTTTTAGGGTAAAGGTTAATGGGTTAATTATGATTAAAACCATGAGATAAGGTAACATAATCAACCCAAAACATTCCATTATTTCATTTTATTGGGTAAATTATACTGTAGTAATAGAAATTTATAATATATTTATTTTTGGTTCCATTTTCAAATGATAGTGAAAAATAAATTATTTTATATAGAGAATATTCAAAAATTCAACTCTCATGACATTAATTTCCGAAAAATATTTACATATGGAAAAGGGGGATCATTTAAGTTATAAATTTATAATTTATAAATGAATTAATTTTTTCATTTTAATTTATTTTTAATTTTTAGTGATTATATTATTACCTTAAATGCTTAAGCTACGCTAGTATACTGATTGTGATAATAGTAGAAAAATCAAGTAAATTAGTTAAAAAACAAAGATATATATATATATATATTGGCGAGTTATTTTGTACCATAAATTTAATGGATAAATATAATTTATTATAGTTTTCTTAATATTTTTTATTTTAATTTAATTTTGAGTTTGTTTTTTTCAATGACAAATTTGGTGAATAGTATAAAAATTACATTAATGAGATTTTATGGAAAAAAATATTTTATTAAATTATTCTAGAAAAATAGAAAAATATGAAATATGAAAATTAGGATGATAAATTATTTAAAATATCATCTTCTATAAATTTATGATCATATTCTTAACTTATATGTAAAATTATAATCTCTTAAGAGTCAATGTGTCATTAATGTGGTTAAAGTAATAATTGGTTAACTATGGATATAAAATAGAAGATAAAGATTAAATTCTCCCTAGAACTATCCAAAAATATTAATGGGGTTTAAACCACATCCAGCCTTATCCTCAAATATATTTCCATTTTGAATCATTTTTTAGGATAATTACTGTTTTATTTTTCCCTTGAAAAAAATAGCATGACTACCCCTCCCCACACATATAAAATACTACCCCTCCTTTATATTCATCACACCACATTGGGTCTTCAATGCCATCAAAACCCTACCCAAATATCTTCTCAAAAAATATATACAAAATTTATAGGTTCTTTTATTCTTAATATACCATTAAAATGATACTTAATAAGGGATATAATGGAGGCCTATAGAACAACATGTAATCATCATACTTGTCCACTGTCAATTTGTTTCTTCTTATGGTTAATATAAACAGGTGATATAAATTATAAAATAATGAAATAAATACACTCAATAAACCAAAATGTTACTATGTTTATAAAACCACACTTATTCACCTTCTTTTACCTAAAATGGGAAAAGAATGTATCAATCATGAGTACGTAAGACTTAAAGTAAATATATAGAGATAATTTTAATTATCCACCACCATATTTCATGGATTGTTATTATGATGTGATTAATTTTTATATATGAAATAGTTATGATTCTAAAAATATAGAATAATATCTATATTCTTACCTTCTAATCCATTATGAAATCATAGCATCACTTGTGCATACGTGTGGACCACCACCTCCCAAAATCGATGTGATTTGTTTTTCATTTCCAAATAAAAGGGATGGAAATAATATTATATTTGATGAATAAACATGTAATAAATGATTTAATAATCATTTTATAAAGATACATTATTATTTACCATTATTTTGTTTCATTTTTCGAATATATAAATCAATGTTCATGTGTACGTATGACTTACCACCTCTATTAACGGTGTGAAAAATATATTTTCCTCAGGAATTTTTTTATGTTATCTTTTAGTGGTATTTTCCTCAATGATGATATCCTTTGATGTTATTTATGACTTAAATAGGATTTTATGTAATTATACCATTATTTTTTCACTATATGGTTTATGATTATTATGAAAATATTATTATGAAACTCATTTATTTTCTATGGGTTTTACTAAGATGAATTATTGAACCATTCATGAAACCAATTTTTTTAACCAAGATTATTATATAAGATTATTGATTTAAGATCTTTTGGTACTCTTATAAGTGGATTATTATTAGGTAATGGGTTGGATCAAGATTATATAACCCTCTAGTTCATTAGTAAAATATAAATATCTCATGAGATAATAAAAAATAGAATTGGTAGTAAACCGAGTTTAGTAAGGGAATATATCCATAACTATAGTCTTGGGAGTAAACCTTGACTATTGATATGATGAAATGGAGAGTGAATATAGTCCACTATAACAGTTTTGGTAGTGATACATAATTAAGGAAATGTATTTTTACAATTATGTTTATTCTAAAATCATAGGACTTATGCGAATTTTATAATCTCAGGACTTATATTATTTTATTCTATTATGAATTATGTCTTAATAATGGGTCAATATATTTTCTTATTGTTGACCCTTTTAAAAAAATGTCTTATAAACCATCAATATTTTTAAAATTATTAAAGCTTATGGCATATGACAATCTTGGTATGGTTTTAAAATGATTATGCCAAGATATTTTACAATTATTCTCATTTTATCCTTTTGGGATAATTGATATCCCCAATGTTTACCCTCACTAATAATCTATGAACACTCTGTATTATGTTTCATTTCCCTAGGACATGAAAAATGAATTTAAGTATGATATATATAATAATGGTTCAGTTTGTGAGGAATTAAGTGTGGGATAATTTATAACACATATCAATAAGCTTTTCATGTATCTATGTTTCCAAAAAATATAACTATATTATTATTATATGTATTTTTATATAATTTAATGATTATTAATCTAATAATATGTAATATTTACTTATGAAATGCATGGTTCACTATAGTTTGTATTATTAAAAGTTAAATTACCTTTTGGTAGCTAGGATGAAAACTGTTTTAAAAAATCCCTTTGGAAAGTCTTATGTATAAGAGAACACCACATACTATAGTAAGGAAAGGGCTATGTCATTCCATGAAAATGTAAAGCCTAGACCCTAAACAGAACATATTCTAGTGTTTATGATATAGAATTTACATTTTACGAGATTTTCAGTTTAGAGTTTTAGAAAATTAGGGAAACTCATTAAAATTAGACCCATCCATTACATGTGGATTGTTATACTCAGTGTAAATTTTTTCCACTAATGTACACCCTTTTAATATAAGACATAACTTCCTTTTGAGAAACCTCTGGAATTATTTCATCATGACATTTGTTTTTCCATTTTAAATATTAAGACCAATGAAAATACTTTAAAACATTTGATGAGCACAAAAAATACTTGTAAGGGACATAAATAATGAAAACCCATTATCCTAGTTAAAAAATCATAAAAAATTACTTAAAGCTTTCCTTTTTACCTAAAAAATGGATCATAATATAAAAACAGTAATTATCATAACTTTTAAAAAGCAACCAATTTCCCTAAAAACTCATAACAAAATAAATAATTTAAAGGTCAGTAACTAGGGACATAATTTTACTAAAATTAAATAACTATACGGTCAACATCCATACATGTCACTCTTACAAATTGAATATCCATACAACCTACATCCATAAATGTCACTCTTACAAAAGGAATATCCACACGGGCAACATCCAAGCCTAATGCATTGGAGTCCATAATGTGACCACCTTTCCATGGCTTTTTACATAACCACCCGTAAAATATCCAGGTACCATTTTATTATCATAAAACAGAAAATATTTAATTTAAAAAATTCACTCATAGCAATTATTTTCCAATAAAATGAAAATATTTCATTTTATTGAATAAATAATCCCTTTTCACAAACTAATTTAAGAAAATTATAAGTGATAATTTTGAATCAATGTGTCCCATACCACTTTGAATGTTTATAATGAAATAAAAAAATAAAATTTTAGAACAATAGTTCCCATATAAATAAATACATAAATTTTTATGAGAGCATGGACATGAATTATAAATATTAAGAAGAATAATTCAGTAAAACACTTAAAATGATGTTTTAGTTAATGTGTCTATTAACTTAAGTCAGATTAGTCCCATATGTTCTATATAATCCAGAATAATAAACTTATGTAAATCAATTAGATTATTGAGAACCTTCTAAATATTATTATTCCTTGTATATCACTTCTTTCTATGATATCATGTTATAATAATAAAATAATTATTTAAGTCCATGTAGGAGTTTTTGTCAATATTTGGTACTTGAGTCAAAAATGAAGTTTGTATGATGTCAATAGTCAAGGTGGTAATTAGTAAATAATTTAAATTTTAATATTTATTACATAATAATCACTATTATAAATTAACTATACTTTAAAATCACACAATTTATTCATTTTTATGAAAAATGATCAATAATATAATAATGGAGACAGTAGACCATACGTACGTAGAAATATTATTTCTATTTTTCAATGATCATTATATAAAGAAATTAATTATAATTTTATAATTCCATAATAATAATAACAACATAAATAATATTTTAATAATTTAAATATATTATGTATATCATCCATTCGATGTGGTGATGAAAAACAAATCACACCGCTTCATGGATGTGATAGCTCAAACGTACACATGAACGATGTTATCATTTTAATGTGCATGGAAAGGTAAGAATATAAATGATATATTATTCTTTAATACTAAAAAATATTTCATTAATACCATTTATAAACAATAATTTAATCATTATCACTAGTCTTGAGAGATTGTAATGGAAAACAAATTATATCGGTTTTTGGAGTGATTCTTCACACGTACGCATGAATGATTAATTTATTTCCCATTTAATGTAAGTGGAGTTAGATTTAGGTGATGATATTAATATAATAACATCTTAGTATATTTATTATATTGGATTTTTTATTTCATCATGGTTTAAAAATATTTTAAGGATCTCTAGGAAAAAAATTGAAACAATTAATTAAAAATGATGCATCTTCTCCAGACGATCTCATTTTATTAACCACTTAATACCTCTAAAAAGGGTGTTATGAAACAAATTTGACCTCTAGAATGTTCGTAGGGATTCTAGGAATTTATTTCATTATATATTGGCTGAAAAATTTGGGTTTGAAGTGTGCATAAAATATGAAAATTGGTCTCATTTTATAAGATATGGTAGATGCATTCTTGAAATTCTTCAAAATATTAAATTAATATACATTAATTTTTAAATTTCATGGTTAAAATAGATTTATTTAAAAGATATGACAATCTAGGGTTTAATCACATCCATCCAATAAATATTATATATTTTTTGACTATTGTTTAATCGGTATCCTTGTGTGTTAACCCCTTTTAATTCTTGCTTTAACATCTTGCAATTTTCAAGTTGATGGGTAATATAATTACTATTACATGCCAAATGACTGATGCATGTGTCATATATGAAATTATATGAAACATCCCTAAATTTTTTTATGATATTAATTTTTTATAAAATCCATGTCATTTAATAAAATATTTTATATTTTATAATATCATTACTGTTAATTTAAATATTATTCATTTCTGGACTTTTTAAAAATAACATAAATACATGATATATTCAAAATAATGATTTTTAATTATCAGTAAAAATTCAAACTAATATATGAAATTATTTTATGAAATTATTGGAATGAAACTATATTTATTTTAATATTTTTATTATCGTTTATTTGATATTTACTTCAATTATGAAATTATCATATCATCGTTGTGTAAGAATTTAATTTAATTATTTTCTTCATAAACATTAAAAATAAATTTTCATGATGAATATAAATCATTTAAATTTTAAATTACTATTATAGTATAATTTAACTTCTATATAACCTTATATTGAAAATATTTTACTTCCCAAAAACAAAAGTCTTACAAAATTGACATTTTATTGAATAAGATATTATAAGTGTATTAATGTCACCCAAGTGGATTAAAATGGTTAAATTTTTATCCAAATATGATTTTAGTTATAAACACAATCATAAAATTAAATTATTTTTAGTTATAGGGTAATTTATAATGATATTTCAATCCTTGATTACCTAATTTACCCTTAAACATGGTAATAAAAATAATTATTAAAGTAACTATTCATAATTTTCAAAAAATACAGTGATACTATTTGATAATTAATATAATATGAATTAAAAAGTTGTATGTCTATTTTCAAAATTCAAAAGAAAGAAATGTCTAAAATTAATTTAAAATAAATCCCATTAAAGGATCGAGAAAACACGTTTTTAAAGTAAAAAATATTCAATTGTTCACAATGTTTTTATTTCCAATTTCAATGTGAAATTTATTCTAATTACCTATATTTTAATAATGGATAAAAATTTATTTAATTATACTTTAAAATAATTATGTTATATAAACTAACAAAATAAATAATTGGGATGAAAAAGTAGTTTTCAATTAAAATGAATTATTCATTGTTCCTCAAAATATGAATTTTATCAGAAAAATAAAAAAATCATCCAATGTAAATTTTTATACTCATAATGTGAAGAAGTTTATTTTTCCAAATATAACTTATAAAAATGTAAAAATCTAGATTTAAAATGGTTTCTCCATCAGAACGTGGTGAAACATCCTTTTTTGAAAAATACTCATTTTCTGCATAAAATTGAATTTGTTCTTATAACATCTATAGTATAAATATAATATTAATTTTAAAAAATTTAATGAATATATTATATAACCCAAAAATAGTGAATTTTTTTTTATAAACATACTTCTTCTAACAAAAAATGGGTTTTCAGAAATATAATTCCTTTTATTTTAAATAAGTTTGATTTTTATTTATGATTAATTGGTGACTAATGAATTTATTATATATAAATTCTAAACAATATTTCCATAATTCAGTTAATACTATTCATTCTCTCAATTCAAATAGCTATTTTATAATGGAATCATTTATATAATAGTATTTAGTTGTTCATTTATGCTCAATGTGGTATATTGTATATGTTATCAAATATATAGTTTCCTTTTAAAAAACATGGTTGTCAATTTCTACCCCTAATAAATTTTGTCATCTTAATTTTATCTAGGAATCAAAAACAAGGTGTTTGACTTCACAAAATACCTTTTTTCAATTGTACATCAGAGAAAGGATTAATGATAATTCAACATTAAAAAAAGGAAGTATCAATGTCATATGAGATTATACATACTATGGATCCATGAAGTAAAACATGGTTCTGGGTGAAAAAATAAATATCATGTTATTATATAGTGTCGTATATAAAATGTTCATGAGAATGTTTACAATTAAATAAAACATAGATCTGTGATTTGTTAAAGGGCAATTAATTTCATAATAAGAAAATTAAATGGATAATGTTTTTTTCTAAAATCCTTTTTTTAGAGTTGATGAATTATCTTATTAATTTCACTAAGAAAATAAAACAATATACATATATTACAGGTAGTGTTCCATACATTAATCAATTTCTAGCAAAAAATCATCCTTTTCTCCAAATGATGAGTATTTAAGATGAATTTTTCATGCCAAAAGCACCCGAATCAACCTATATAGAATCACATGATCCAAAAGATATTATCCAGCTATTTATTCTATATTTTCACATTATTAAAAATTAAAATGGTTAGTATCATATAATATAATATCCCCAACAATAATAAACCTTATATTATGAAAAAAATACTTCATTTTATAAAATTAAAAAGTAAAACCCAATGGTTATCAAAACCATTCAATAAATAGTTGTTCTTTAAACTATTCAAAACATTCCAAACTAAGATTGAAACCCAATATTAAGAAGTAATACATAACATGGTCTCCCACAATGAATTTTAACATTTTTCATCAAATAATGACAATCACTCATATTGTCTAAAACAAAAAAAAATCCCTAGTCAAATATTCTTAATGATAGGTTAGTCATTTCCATAAATAACCCAAATCACCATTAGTCCATAATTTAATCATATATTCTTCCAAATTATAATTCATCTTTTACTTCTAAAATAAAATCAAATATTATAATACTTAATTTAGACATTTAGGTTTCCAAAAATAGATAACATCTTTTTAAATAAAATTAATCACATAAATAACAAATCATTTTCCTATCCAATTATTATATATTATATAAAACACATGTTACAAAAATCAACTTATTCTTAATCCATAAAATCATTTTAATAAAAAAATAAATATGTAATACTAATAGGGACTTCACATAGGACAATGGTAGGTGATGCACCCTTTTCACCCTTTCGTTGTGGGTACGATTCCCATAGCCTTGCAGGATATGAATGGTTGTCACCCATCCTATGGGTTGTCCTTTTTATAATACTAAATAATTCATAAAAAATCCTAATATATGATAAAGTCGTCAAAAATAAAAATAACATTTCTTAATATCAAATTTTATATCATAACCTTCATTTTTATTACAATGAATAGTAATAACCCATAATTATCTTAAACATAAATGTCTATAAAAATATAGTTGATCACCTTAAAATTTTATAATATAATGTTTTCAAAGGGTTTATAACACATTAAACATAAAATCAACAATAAAATTATAAAACCATTCTGACATATCTAACTCTTTAAAAAATATCATCAAATTTAAAGAGGTTTAAACTAGCCTTCGATATCAACTATATGGACACAGTCTTAAAAATACCTTATTTTAGTGCTTTTCAAAAATAATTGAATTCCAAGGATCATTACAGTTTAGATTTTTAGTTAATCAGAATAGACTCTTACAAAGAGGATCCATAAATTACTTGTGGAAAATTATACTATATATACATTTTTACACCAAATTAAAACCTTTTAAAATAAAAAAATGACTTCCTTTTGAGAAACATCATTATTTTATTCATCATTACTTATTAACTTCCCTTAACAGCATTAAGATATATGAAAATAAATTTAAAAATGGGTATGACAAAAAAAATATCATTAAGGGATATAAAGAAATGAAAATCATTAGTCTAGGGAAGAAACAATAAAACATTTCCTTAAAAACATACCATTTTAACATAAATAAAGGATCATAATTTAAAAATTATCATTATCTTACATTATTATAGTCATACTATTTCATGAAAATCATAAGAAAACATATAATATATAAGTAGGAAACATGTGAAATTAATAAAATAAAATGGAATCACCATACGGTCAACTTCTAAAAATGTTACTCTTATAATTGGAATAATCATAAAGCTGAATTTCATACATGTCACTCTTATAAATGGAATTTCTATATAGATGACTTCCAATCCTAATGCATTAAAGGATATAACATAACCACCCATCCTTGGTTTATCATGTAATGACCCATAAAATGTCTAAGTACAACTTTATAATCATAAAACATAAAATCATTAAATTCCAATAGGTTACTCATAACATTTGATTTGAACTCATAAAAAAAATCTCACATTTATGAATATTAAATCAATTTTCAAAAAAATTAAAACATTTATAAAATTGATTTTTGAATAGTATTATCACATTATATATTCAATAATTTTAAAAAATTTAAAATTTAACATTTTATAACATTAATGATTATATAAATAAAATAATTAACACCAATTGAAAAACACAGACATGAATGAGAATGATTGAGAATAATAAATAATTAAAACACTTAATAAGATCATTTAGTTAAAAAGTCCATTACCTTGAGTCTGATTCGACGCGTAGGTTGTTTTTATTTTGGAATAATAAAACTATGATAATAATTTACTATTGTGAGAACCATTTAATTTTTATTATTCATTTTAAATTACTTATTAACATGTTTTTATGTTAAAACAATTACTTTATTATTTTAGTTTATGTTGGACATTTTTTTGATATTCAATACTTGATTCGAAAATGAACTTTGTATGATATCAATAGTCAAAGTAGTCACTATTAAATAATCTATAGAATAATATTAGTCACATAATAATCAATTTTATACAATAATTATAATATTTAATCAAACCATTTATATATTGTTGTGAAAAATATACAACATTATAATCAAGGAGACGATATGTCATACATATGCATGAATAACGTTTCCATTTTTTAGTAGACATTATGAAAAGAAGGAAATTATTATTTTTACATACAAAAATCATACTAATATATTAAATATTATATTAATAATTTATATATACTTATATATATCATCCATGTGATGTGGTGATGAAAAACAAATTAAAACAATTCATATAGGTGATAGTTCACAGGTATGTGTGAATGACGTGATCATTTTTATGTGCATGGAAAGGTAAGAACATAAAGGAAATATCATTCCTTAATAATGATAAATATGTCGGGAATATTATATATAAACAATTAATCCATCAATTATTCTTAGTGTTGAGATATGGTAATGTAAAATGAATTATATCAGTTCTTGGAGGAGATAGTTCACAAGTACGCACGAACGATTAATTCTTTTCCCATTTGATGGAAGTGGAGATAAATTTAGGTGATAATATTATAATAATAAATTCTATGTATATTTATTATACTATAGTTTTTATTTCAACATGTTTTAATAATATTTTAAGGATGTTGAAGAAGAAATAAAATTGAAACAATTAATTAAAAACGATTCCACTTCTTCAAACAATCTTCTTTCCATTATACATTAACACCTCTAAGGAGTGTGCTAAGACAAAATAATCCATTTAGAATTTTTGGAGGGATTATATGATGTTGTTTTTTAATATATTATCCTAACCAAATAGGTTATGAAGTGTGAGGAAAAGAGATGAATAGGCTTCGTTATGTTAGAGAGGGGCTGGGAAGTCTTTAATTTTTTTAAAATTTTAAATTAATAAAAATTAATTTTCAAATAGAAATGTAGCCAAACTGATTTATTTATAAGTTATGATGATTTTGGGTATAATACCATTCATCAAATGAATATTAAACATGTTTTTACTATTTTTTTAGTCCTTACCTTTTTGTTTTTACCATTAATAATTCTTACTATGATATCATATAATTTTGACTTTGAGGGTTAATATAACTAAAATAGCATTACAAAGGACCCAAAAAATGAGTCATTTATGTCATTATAAGACTTATCAAAAACTATTTGGATTAATATCATATTTTTATAAATTCTATATTATTTATTAAAATATTTTATATTCCAATATATCATTAGTATCATTTTTGAAACAATTTAATTCTTGAATTTATAGAAATATCATAAAACATGATATGTAGAAACCAACTCATTTAAAGATTAACTAAATGAAAATTTAATCCAAAAAATTCTTTTATGAAATAAATTATATAAAATTATATTTGTTTTAATATTTTTAATATCATTCATAAGATATTTCCTTTAGTTAATGAATTCATGTATCATCATTATTCAAGAATTTAAGTTAAATATATTTCCCTAAAAATTAAAAATAATTTATAATGATTAAGATAAATATTTTATATTTTAAATGAAAATTTTATTTTAAATTTTATTCTATTAAAAATCAAATTTTATATATTTTAATTCTTAAAAACAAATGTGTGATAAAATTGGATTTTATTTGAATATAATATTATAAATGTGGTGAAGTCATATAAGTCGATTGAAAGGTTCTATTTCAGCCCAAGTATGAATTTAGGTAAAAAAATCATATAATGAAATTAGGACAAGTGTTAGGGTAATTTATAATATTATTATAGCCTTTAATTAGGCATTTCACCCTTAACTGTCGTAATAAAAATAATTTCTAGAGTTGCTATTAATTTTTTAAAAAATTATTTTGATTAAGTTATATCACAAATTTCATAATTATTGTAACCATGTATGTATTTTTATAAAAATTTAAAATATATGAGTGGATATAATAAATTTAAAGTTATTCATGTTTCTGAATCGAGAGAACGAGTTTTAAATTAAAAAACGTTCAAAATTTCACAACATTTGTAGATGCAAATTCAAATTGAAGATGATTTCAATGACTTAGATTGGATAAAATGAAAACAAACTATTTAATTACATTATATAAAAATTAAAATTTATAATTTGAAAATGTAAATAAAATTTACTAAAAAGTAGATTTAAATTAAAATTCATTATTTTTTTACTATTCAAAGAAAAATGAATCTTATCTGAAAAGTATAAAAATTTAATAAAAAAGTTAATTTTTATACAAATATTTAAAATAATATGTTAATTATATAAATATAACATATAAATGTGTAAAAACTATATCTAATATGGGGTTTCCATTAAAATGCGGTAAAACTACCTTTTTGAAAAATACCTTTTTATGCATAAAATTGAATTTGGTCTAATAACATGTCTAGAAAAAAAAATATTAATTATAAATGATAAAATTAATATATAATATCTGTATATATATATATCATTAATAAAACCCCACAATAGTGATTTTATTATTTTTTAAACACACTTTTTTGCAGTTAAATTATTTTTCTGAAAAACATTTTCTTTTATTTTAAAAAAGGATTTTTTTTATTTACAATAAATTAGTCACGAAAATATGGATTATATATAAATTTTTAAACCATATTTTGTAAATTAATTTAATAGTATTAATTCTCTCCATTCTAATGACTAGGTTATTCTTTTAAAAATTTTATAATAATATTTAGTTTTCCGGTTAAGATCGTTTTGGCGTACCATATACGTTTTCAAACATTGTTCTTATTTTTTAAAAAAATACATGATATTAAAAAAACATGCATCTAGGATTTTATATGAGGATGTGGGTTTTGATAAAATTTACCATAGGTAAATAAGCCCAAAAAATATGGTCATGTATATCACTACGAAATGTTTGGTACATGGTTAGTGTACCATTACTACAAACTTTGTTTGTCACCCTATAGGGATATGCTTAGGGTAATTCAAATTTTATTTTTGAACCACCTTTATGAATTTGAATAGATTATCATTATATATGTCCTAGGTCAATCCTAATATGTAATTTTTTGAAAAGAAGGTTTCTTGATTTAGACGCCATATGAATATTTATTTTCATGATTACATGATTTCTCAATATGACTAATGTTGTTCACAATTTTTATTGGATTTATTCAATGGGTAGATCCATTATAATTCAAGTTAACTAGAAATTTTATGGATAATGGAATTATTTTACTCATGATAAAAAAATTGAATGATATTAGGTATAAAAACGGTGTGATTATTCTGTATTAGATATCTCGTTATGTGATTATAAACCAAAAAAGGTGGAGTTTCATGACACAATAAATTAGAGAAATGTGATGTTTTATGAAGACCATGATGGAAAAAAGATTCATCTTCCAACATTTCAATAAAATGTGAATAAATACACTATAATATCAAACCACCAACCATAGTATCCCAAATCTAGTGGTTTCTTCATTATATTTGCACCAAATACAATAAATCAAAACCCAATGGATAGAATATATTAGTAGTCATTGTAAACTAAACATATTTATATACCATATTACATTTTAAAAAAATAAAAATTCAATATAGAATATTCTTATGATTTATCTTTATTACCTCTATAATTCCCCTACATGTCAATTACATAACATTTCCTAGCATCATGGGGAAAGGAAATAAAATAATGGGGTGATATGAGATTATTAGTAAGGAAATTAAAACTAAATAATCTAAATAATTCATGAATACTATGGAAAGAGTAAATGATGATCAAATATTTCAATATAAATAATCACATAATATTGACATTTATCCATGTATATTATAACTATTCAAATAATTACATGTATATTAAAAATTGATTTCAAAATATTTGAGTGAATGATGCTAGATATCAAAAACATAACATCATGGACTTGTGGAAAGACAATTAAAAATATCATTACGAACTGATTCCAAGACATATTAAAAAATTGGTAAGGCCCTAGAAAAATAACTAACCTAGTTTGTCTTGTATGAACAACAGATTCATTTAAGGGATATGTAATCACATGACCAATACAATACATAATAAGTTCAATGCACTCTTCTTAAGAAAAAATAACTTATCTTAATAAATATTCTATAAAATTAATTTACATTGTATATTAAATGTACTAGAATAGAGAATATCAATAACATCACCAATAAAGGTTATCATAAACCCTAAAAATAAATATGTAGGATGTTATCGTAATAGTAGAAACTTAGTAATTCATAATATTGAAAAATGGATTTTTTTCATGTATGAAAATATTTTGAGAATCTCATTAGAATATTTCTTGAGGAAAATTCCTTTCATGTCTTTGAAAACAATTATTCAAAATATAAACTTTCGAAAAAATTAAGGAAAAAAACCTTCTTTGATGAGAACCATGTAAAATTGTGATAGAAACATAAAATTGATGTGTGGTCATAATAATAAACCATTTTGTTCATTTAATGTGAGATAAAAACATTCATGACACAATTTTTTTAAAATATAGAAAATTAACTAATTGGGAAAATACATGGAATATTCCTTTTAAAAAAATTAAAAAGAGAAAAATAAGTAAAAATGCATTTAATATATCATTATATAATGTTAAAAATTAATTTTATACATTTTATTGAAAATATGGACATGGAAGAGAAATTTTTCTAACTGAGTAGGAAATCAAGGTCATTTTCATTAATATTTATTTAGGTATATTTAGTTTTATAAGATATTAATTTTAAATAAACAATTTAGTTTATAAATATAACTAGAGGAGAATAAATGATATATGGTACAATAAATATTTAAAGACAATAAATTTCCATCTAAATATTTTTTATGAAATATATGGGAATTTTATGAGCCCACAAAATCTGACGGTGCACGATTCCGAGGCCCAGAGTGCCCGGGATGATCCGTCGAAGTTTTTTTAAGCATATGTTAACGCACGTAAAAAGAATCCATGAAAATGTGGAATAAATCTTAAAATGTTAATCGGATCTGAAATCTGAGGGCACCATTGCACTCAGGATGGCGGGTTTACTCTAGGCACAACTTATGATTTTTCGGTGCGGACCTCCTATGAGAGAACCCAAAAATGAAATAATCGTAAATAAAATAATTCAATAAATTATTTTATTTTTCAAATGCTTATAACTCACAAACAGTAACTCATATTAAAAATCTAATACCATCGTTGAAATCGTGAGGGTATGCATTCTTTATGCAGATACTACCTTTGGCCGGTGCGGGCCACCAGGGAAAGTTAGTTTTTGGACGAAAATAAAATAATTAAGTGACAATTATTTTATTTTAAAATTCATAACTTCTAAAATTAAACTCTGATTGAAAATCCGAGAGTACTGTTGGGTTTTTTGGGGTGTTTTTCACCTAGGCAGAGCATATCCTTGGCCATTGCATGTTGAGGGTGACAGTTAATAATTTTCTGAACTTTTTTCCGAGTACGTTCAGCAAACGTAGGAGAAGCATTTTATAACATTTGAACCAGTGGTCGAAATTGAAATCTGAGGGCACCATTGATCTTGAAGCATCAGTATTCCCTTAAGAATATTGTAACCTCGACGGCAGTTAGTCGAGGGTTAATGATAGTTTTAGCGTTTTTTTTGGAATTTATAAAATTAAATAAACTGCTATTTATTTTATTTTAATCTTCAATGTTAATATATTCAGGTGGGTTCCACCAGAACTAAACCACCATGTGGAAATTAGAAGTGGGGAACACCAGACCATAACCTCCCATTAGAGGTTAAGGTTGTGGGGATCACCCAAACCATAAACCTTCATGAGAGGTTATGGTGGGGTGGACCACCTAGGATAAAACCCCCTTTAATTTGGAGAAACCCACAACTCCCACAATTAATGGGAGGGAGCCTATTGACCTCCTCCACTTTAATTATGCCAATTCACATACCATTAATCTTGCCAACACACTTCATCGTTGGGTCTATTAGAAAAAATACCTCAAGATATCATTGAAGCATTTTTGAGGTGATTGTGTTTGTTAACAATGTGGACATCTATGTTGTGATTGTTGACAATGAAAACCAGGACATACAAAAAATTTTAAAAAGTGGATTTCATGGTGGAATGTTGAGTTCAAGGGCAATGGTCAATGATCCATGTTTGATTCAAGCACATAGACAAAGGAATGGATGATCTGGAGGCGGTACAAAAAGAAATGATTCAAGGTGGATCTGTTTTCCAGTGTTTAATGAATTTTTGGGCCTGAAATTTGACAAATAATGAAAGGTGGTTTTGGGAAAAGTGACTTGAACCCCATGTACTTAAAGGAGAAGCAACTTGCATGACTAATTTTTTTCAAAATCATAAGGTCAAAATATGGCAAAGGAAAGAGGGTCACATAGGTATTTGTGTGGCCGCAAAGGTTACTTGTGCGCTGTGAAAGGACCTGTGCGCCAGTGCCTAGGAGGGTTGGAAAGCTGCACACCATATGTTTTTCATGATCAGATCTTAGAAATATGACAAAGGAAATAGGGTCGCGCAGGTGTCTTGTAGGGGAAGAAACCTGCGCGTCGGGACTTGCACGCCAAGGGGAGACTTGCACACCGCCGCATAGGTTGACCAAATGCCTATAAATACAGGACCAACCCTCCTCATTTCAAACAGAGTTCAACAGTTGGAAAAATCAGAGCTCCTGTCACGTAGGTGTGGTGGTCGCTCAAGTGGTGTGTGGTCACATAGGTGGACTTCCGCGCCAGTGTTGTAAGATTCATGCCAAGTGTTAGTTGCATGCTTGAGGTAGTTTGGGGGAGGAAAGAATTGAGTCACGTAGGTTTGGAGTTGCAGAAGATTATGACGCAAAAGTGTTTGAAGTGACATTTTTGCCAGTTGTGACATGTGCACCGATACTTATGCACCAGGTTAGACCTATATGCCAAGTAAGGCTGATTCACATCAGTTATTCAGGGCTGTGTGAAAGATGAAATATTGCCCGATACCTTCGGTGGAAAGTGAAATTCACTTACGGGTGAAAGTTTGACTTCAACAGAGCATCAACATACAACAGAAGATGCATTTATTAGTAATAACTAAGAGTCCTAAAAGTCTATAAACTGTGAGTGGATCCTTTCTAGATCAATGAGTGAAGGAATAGGAAGAAGTTGATCCTCTCCACCAGCAGTGATCTAGAGAGAGAGAAATAGAGAGTGACCCCTGGGAAAGCAGTGAGCTGACCCTAAACCTTATAAAGGCAGTGAGCCTAGGAATAGAAGTGATCTATCCCGAACTTTGTATTCATTATTGGGAGTGTGCTTTAGTGGATTTGGTACAGTAGCACATCGTCGTTGTATGCTCCTTGGACGTAGCCTAGAGAGGGTGAACTAAGTAAAAATCTATGTGTCTGCCTGCTTACATCCCTACATTTCATTTAAATCATCATCATCAGATAAATAAGGAAAGAATTGGTCATAATAAGCACAGATGTGCAAAAAAATTGACCCTTGTAATAAAGAGGTCAAAATCCAGTGGGGTAGGAAGAAATTACAAAAAGAATATCCATACACTGATTTACACCCCCTCTCAGGGTATATAGGCCCCTATTGTTCCTAATAATTGGGATCAGAGGGAAGGTTTCTTTTATTAGAGTTGTTTTATTTGACTTGGTGTAGTCAATCTGTGTGGTTAAATAATCAATCTTCACTTATCTTGGTGTGCCATGGCAAAGGAAAAAACACCAAATAAAAATCATATGTCTGGTGATATCCATTAGTGTGGAAGTGTTTGTGGAAAAAGTGTTATTCAACTAAAAGAATCAATCATTTTATTGATGGAAGGCATGGATTAATATGATAGGGAAAATATTGATTCACACAATCATATTTTTTTCATGAGTGATGTTCATGAACATCAATGTGATACCGAAACAACTGATGATGACGAATTTTTAAGAAGGAGGCCACCAGTAGATTTTGTCAACATGACAAAGAAATTGGATCAGAAATTGGATGAAGAAGTTAAATCTAAAGATATCCAGATCTATGTATTGTAAATTTATGTCAACAAGATTGGAGGCTTAAATAAATGTCTTATTGATTTGGCTAATGACCTAAAGGAGAGAATGATTCTAAATGTGATGAACTACAAAAGATGGCTAAAATGAAAGGAAAATAAAAAGCTAATGATTATGAAAAGAATAAAAAGTCAGATGAAGTTCAGAATCTAAAATCTAGAAATGATGATCTAGCAACATAGTTTTCTGATGAAGTTCAGAAGAATCAAAGGTTACAAAAAGAGAATGAATCTGTCTATTAATCTGTTTCTCAAGGGAAATTGAAAGTAATATAGCAAAATGATGTGGTAGAAAAGCTCACATGATAACTGGTAAATGAGATGAGTAGTGGAAATAATATCCGAAGAGAACTCATTTCCCAAATTGAATCAAGAGATATTAATATTCAAAAGTTAGACGAATAATGAAATGGAGAAATCTAAATCCAAAGGTATGACCAAGTTGAAGCATGCACTGCACTTATTATTTGATTATCCTTCGGCAGGTGATGATGAAATGAAATCCAATATATACTAAATTAGAGGAGAATCATGAAAGGATTGTATCATCCTAAAGGCCATCCATATTGGGAAAGTCTGGAATTTGATATGATGATCTCACTAATATGCATGATAGGAAAAGTGCAGTGAAAAACTCCAGAGATAAGAAAAACCATGTAGGTGGTGGAGATAGACCTAAAAAGGTTTTGGCATGAAGAAATGATTGCATGTGGTATTCTTGTGGGATTCATGGTCATACATCAAGCTTCTATTCAGAGGCACATGAATAAATCTCAGGCTGTGAAAATAGAAACATTACTAGATCTGAGAAGAAGAAGATGTGTCATGAGAAATCAGAAAGAGGAGTCTCTCAGAAGAAAGAATTCATTAGGTTCTAGAACTATGGAAGAATGGGACACACCATGAGTATGTTTCAAGAATCATAGGAGCTCATTGTCAAAGGAAGAACTCAAGTTACATCAAAATCTAGACAGAGAAATGATGAAATTAGTTACACCATTGATGGATGATGTTTTATATGTTCTGATTATGGTCATTTGGAAAGAAATTGAAGAAAGAAGAAAGCAAGAAAGGGAAAAGAACATGAAATGAGATTCATTACTACAGTGGTGTATAATGAGAAAACTTACATTGGAAGTCAAACTGATAAATTAGAAAATAGGCTTAGAGCCTCAGGAGAATCACTTGGAGCTGAATGAAAGGTGTATCAATCACCTCCTCTGTCACACTCACAACCACCCTCTATGAAAGAACATGAACAAATCAGGAAAAAAATAGAGGAAACTCTAAAGTAGTGAGTAATAAGAATGTACATTCAATGGATGACCCACCACCAATGAAAAATATTGTGGTGACTCAGAAATATGTTAAAAGGAAAATAAACAAAGAATGTATTGAAAAAGATTCAAGTCGCGTGCCACAATAAGAAGTGGAGAAACGAGGAAGATCTCTAAAATAGAGGAAGGAGCTAGGGATGGTGACAAGAAGAGATATTCATGATCAAAGAAGAAATAAATGGAAATGGAATTTTGGTGGAATATCAAAGATAGAAATTTTTACTAGTGGGTTTAAACCCAAAATGGTGAGAAAGGCCAGGCCTGCAGAATCATCATTTCAGAAAAAGACTCAGCATACAGGAGATGGATTCTTAGTCATATGACCAGAAAAGTTGAAGTTTTCTAGGTAGCTAGAATAATCCAGGAAGGAGTGTGATGCTCTTCATGAAATTATAAAAGGGTTGACCCATCAGGATCAACAATAATCCTCATCTTGAACAGTCCGGAAAAACCCCTCTCCCAATGTGTATAAATGCTATTAACAAATGATTCATTTGTTTCAGGTTTTAGAGAGATATGATCCAAGGGGAAGTGGAATCTAAATATGAATAGTGGATAAGAGATATGCTTCAGAGTTTCAATTGACTCAAATCAGGTAGCAGAGTTGAAGACGAAATGGAGAAACAGAGTACGATAGTAATTGATTGTGTTATTAACTATATCTTGTGTTTCCTACACCGAGTTCCAACTCAATAGTCTTATAGATTTGGATAATGTCTCAACTCTGAGTGGAAGATGAGAATAAATGATGCAGGATAAGAAGAGTGTTTATGGGTCTAAACTGTGGTCATAACCCCAGGAAGCGTTGCATAACATAGGGGGAGAATTCAATAACAAAATCAGATGCAAGATCTATCAAAGAAATAATTGAATGACTCATCTCTGGTGTTTCCTATCGAGAGAAGAAAGAAACACAGGGAGAAGCAGCAATAATCATGAATCTCATGCTTATTTACTTTGTTCTAAAAAGTGGTATTATCTGACAGTCTTCAGGATACCAAGAAGTTTCCAGAGAGTATCAACAATGTTTCAGCAAGAATCTTGGAAAAGTATCTGAAATAAGTGAACCCGTTGAATAATGAAACAGTGAGAAATTTCCTTATGAAAGTGTTGAGGAAGAAAGCAACACAGGGGGAGCAGATGTAAATGATGCTGATTCAGAAAATAATCAGACCTGGGAGATTGTTTCGAGGCCAGCAGATAAGAACGTCATCATGACAAAATGGGACTTTCGCAACAAGATGAACGAAGATGGAACAGTGATTCGAAACAAATCATGACTGGTGTGAAAAGGATACTCCCAAATCTAAGGTATTGATGTTGATGATATATTTTCACTAGTTGGAAGGCTGGAGAAAATCAGATTATTTTTACCATAATAGTGCAAAAAGAGTTCAATGTGTTCCAGATGGATGTCAAATCTACATTTCCAAATGGGGTATTGGAAGAAGAGTTGTAAATTGAGTAACCATATGGTTTCCTCATTCAAGAGTATGAGAACAAAGTTTTCAAACTGAAGAAGGCGTTGTATGGGCTGAAACAAGAACCAATATCATGGTACTCAAGGCTTGTTCAGTACTTGAAGAATATAGGTTTCCAATGTGGGGGAGTTGATTTCAATCTCTAGTTCAACAATGATAGTAATCAAAGGATGATGGTGCTGGTCTAGGCCGATTACATAATATTTGGTGACATAGGGAAGTAATGGAACTCTCATTTTGCAATCCACATGCGCCAAGGAGGCTATGAGAAGGTTTGGAATGGATAATTCAAGGAGATGAAGACTCTGGTTGCTACCCGAATGAAATTTTCAAAATATGAGGATGGAAAGGAAGTTAATATCACAGAATACAGGTAGATTATCTGCAGTTAACTATACCTAACAGCGACAAGGCCTGAAACTATTTTCACCTCATGCCAAGCATCGAGATATCAGAGTAATTCCAATGAAAGCCACATGCTTGCAGGGAAAACAATACTTCGGTATATCAAAGGCACCATGGATTTCAGTCTGATGTATAATGACAAATCTCAATCAGTGATATTGGGTTACACAGTTACAGATTGGTCCGGATCAGCATATGATAGAAAATCAATGTCATGAGGTAAATTCTATCTTGGTGGATTGTGGATTTCTTGGCTAAGCAAGAAGCAAGATTTCATTTCATTGAGCACCACAGAAGCTGAGTATATTGCGGTCACTCAAGCATGAACCCAGTTATTGTGGATGAAGCAGCAGCTTGAAGACAAGGGAGTTGATGTGAAGTCTCCGATCAGAATCCAGTGTGATAACTCGAGTGCTATCAACCTTAGCAAAAATATCGTTCATCACTCAAGGACAAATCACATTGAGATAAAATATCATTTCACCAATGATAATGTAGGTCAAGGTCTTGTGATGTTGGAGTATGTGCCTATAGAGCTATAGGTTGCAGACATTCTGACAAAGGGCTTACCCAAGGAAGCTTTTGAGAGGCATCGACTGGCTCTGGGAGTTCAGTCATCTCCCCACACATAAAATAGTGTGGATGTGGAACCACCCCCTCTCTCCGAGGTATGATGTGTTTTTACCAAAAGTGCTGATATGTGTTCTCTTCTCTACTAAAGCATGCAAAGAAGTGACCTTTGGGTTCATTGAAAAAGGGGGAGAAAATAGTGATTGTTCAGGGGGAGATAGTGTGGATATTATAGATATCAGGAAAGATATGGGGAGAAGCTGACAATTACAGCAGCAAGATGGGGGGTGCAATGAGAAATGGGGAGGGTATTAAATCTGATGAAGCTATAAGTGATCGATCAAAGAATAGATATCACGATAGCTGAGGATCGTGATGAAAGAAGAAGAGTGATGTTGGAAGGTGGTAAGAATATTTCCAAAAATTGGTATCGCTTTGTTAAAAAATTGGTATCCGTTTGGTGTTTACAGTGGATGCCAGAGATGAAGTTATTCATTGATAATCTTTTCATTTACTCTTGTTTCTCATGACACGAATTGCTCATGTGGGATTAGAGTATGTGTTGAGTGAATCCTTGATCGATATCAGGAATCAAAATAGGAAAATGGTGGCTAAAGAAATAATAATGTATCTTTTTATGGAATAGTTGTCAACAAACCCAAAGGGGGATATTTTTGGGAAAAATCCCTCAGGTTATAATTAAAGCATTTTTAGGTGATTGTGTTTGTTGACAATGTGGACATCTATGTTGTGGTTGTTGACAAAGCAAACTGTGATATAAAAATTAGTTGAAAAATGGGATTTCATGGTGGCATGTTGAGTTCAAGGTTTGTGGTCAATGATCCATGTTTGATTCAAGAACGTTGACAAAGGAATGGATGATCTAGAGGAGGTAAAAAAAGAACAAATACAAGGTGGTGTCGTTTTCCAGTGTTTGCCAAATTTTTTGGCCTGAAAATCTACATATGAGGAAAGATGGTTTTTGGAAAAGGGACTTGTGCTCCATGTACTTGATGGAGAGGAAATGTGTGTGCCTAATTTTTTTAAAGATCAGAAGTTCACAATATGGAAAAGGAAAGAGGGTCGTGCAGGTATTTGTGTGGTCGTGCAGGTGACTTGCACGCCGTGAAAGGACCTACGCTCCGGTGCCTAGGAGGGTTGGAAAGCTACGCACCATATGTTTTTCAAGATCAGATCTTCGAAATATGGATAAGGAAATAGGGTCGCGCATGTGTCTTGCAAGAGAAGAAACCTTCACACCGGGACTTGTTCGTCGAGGGGAGACTTGTGCGCTGCCACGTAGGTTGACCAAATGCCTATAAATACAGGACCACCCCTCCTCATCAACACTTAGAAAAATCAGAGATCTTGTCGCATAGGTGTGGTGGTCGCGCAAGTGGTGTGTGGTCATGTAGGTGGACTTGCGCGCCAGTGTTGGATGTTGCGTGCCAAGTGTTTATTGTGCGCCTGAGGTGGTTTGGGTGAGGAAGGAAGTGAGTCATGTAGGTTTGGAGTTGCAGAAGATTGTGACATGCAAGTGTTTGATGTGACTTACGCACCAGTTGTGACCATTACGCCGATACTTGTGTGTCGGGTTGGAGATGCACACTAAGTAAGGTTGATTCACAGTAGTTATTCAGGGTTTCATAAAAGCTAAAATATTTCCTGATACCTTCGGTGCAAAGAAAAATTCATCTATGAAAGAAATTTGGACATCAACAGAGCATCTACATACAATAGAGGATGCACTCATTTGTGATAATGAAAAGACCTATAGGTCTATAAACTGGTAGTGGATCCTTTTACAGAATAGTGAGTGAAGGAAGTAAAATAAGGTGATCCTCTCCACTGGTAGTGAGCTAGAGAGAGGGAAATAGGGAGTAACCCTTGGAAAAGTAGTGAGTTGACCCTAAACCTTGTAACGACAGTGATCCTGGAAATAGAAGTGATCTATCCCAAACTTTGAATTCATTATTGGCAGTGTGCTTTTGTGGATTTGGTACAGCAGCACATCCCCGTTGTATACTCCTTTGATGTAGCCAAGGGAGGGTGAACCAAGTAAAAATCCATGTATCTACTTGCTTACTTCCCTACACTGCATTTAAAGCATCATCATTAGATAAATAAGAAACGAAGTGGTCATAATAAACACACAAGTTCAAACAAAGTGACCCTTGTAATAAAGAGGTCATGATCCAGTGGGGTAGGAAGAATTTTGAAAAATAATATCCATACCCTGATTCAACAACCCTTATCAGGGTATATAGGCCTATATTGGTCCTAATAGCACCAGCGTAAATTAATTGGATTTCCCCTTTTTAAATTAAGTAACAACGTCCTTGGAATTTAGAAAGGATACTAATAAATAAACTGTCATAAATTCCTACTATCGTTTCCTACCTCTCCACATATCCTATATACATGGACTTTGAGAGGAGGTTTTGGGATGGATTCACAAAGCGACGAAGCGCTGGTAAAGTGATGTGACACCCAAAACATAGAAGATTAGGCTCTCCAATGAAGAATGTGTTCTCCTGATGAAGAAAGACCTCCCGACAAAGAAAAACCTCAACATCGACCTTCTTCCTCGGGACTTCTTACTGATGTGGAGCATCTTCCATGAGCTGACGCAACCCAAGATTGGATGTGTGCATGGCGGAAATGACAAATGACAAATATCTTTCCTTTTCTTCCCACAACTTCACTGACAATGACTGAAGATTAAAGGTAGGGGTTTAATTTTTATCTAAGTGTGATCTTTCCCATGTTCTTCATATCTCTCAAAATGAAGAATGAGGGTTTTTGTGCTTCATACAAGTGAGCAGATTGATACCACCCTAACCGCAGATGGTACGGGCCAAAAAAACATGGCCCAACCCCTCTGTGGATCTTGTTTATGGTAATTGTGGGCATGGAGATGAAGAAAAGAGGCAATAATGGTGGTGGAAGACAAAGGTTGAATTACCCACAACCTTTGCGAATTGTGCCACCCTTACCGCACACTGGTGCTCCCGGTCGAACACTGCCGACCCACACTGGCCCAAGTCGTGCCGAACTGGCCTGCCCGCACCCCGCGTGTTCTTCCTGGACTGCCCGGCACCCCGCATGGCCTGCCCGGTGCCCCTCCCTCCTACCTGCTACCTCCTGTGTTCCCTGCCCGCCGTGCCTGCAGCCCCCTGCATGCCACGCTGGCCTGCTCACAGCCTCCAGCGTGCTCCACCGTCCTACTCATGGCCTCCCGCAACACCCTTCCAGATATGCCCGCAGCCTCTAGTGCACCCCTTCGGCCTGTTCGTGGCCTCTAGCACACCCCACCCTCCTACATGGGCTGCACCCTAGCTCTCAGCTGAACCAGCCGAGCCGCGTCGGCCTCCCGAGCCGGTCTGCGGTGTCTTTCATGGAATCGCTAGCTGAACCAGCTTAGCCTTAAAAGATGAGTCACCCGAGTCATTCCACTCGCGGAGCGGGCCGAACCGGCCCCCGACCTCCGGGCCGAGCCCCCTACGCGGTGACCACCGGACCAAACCGCCTGCGCAGTCCGCTGGGTCAGGCCCAGTAGACTGGGCCAAACCTAGCAGGCTGACTCACCCAACATGATGGATTAGACATAGACCGGGTCGGACAAGACTGGTTTAGGCTGAGTCGGTCCGAACAGGTCAGACCGGACCCAGGCCCACTACCGACCCCTGAACATTCTCTAGCCATATCATTGGCATCAGACGTCCGTTTGACGAACCATCAGTTGCACTGGCCTTAATGGAGTGAGATAGTCACCTTCAGTATATACAACTGGAGTTCAGGGTAAAGTTGAGAAATGTCCAGGTTGGATCATACACAAATCCAACCAGGCCCCTGAGACTAAAAATCTAATAACTCACATACTAGGTGTCCATTTGACGTGTTTTCTATTGTGTTGAGACCTCTATGATGTGGCAGACCTTTGAGATACTTATATATGGGACTTCGTGACCGTTGGATTATCGACCTATAGCTTATGGAGCGGACCCTCCTAGAGATGAGAGAGCGGAGTACGGAGAGGTAGTAGCTTGCTAGGACATGATGACTGGTTGATCGATTCGACTCAGAGTGATTTTACTTTCGCAGTGGGGTGCGCCTGGTAGTTGGCGGCAGACCCAAGGTGGAGGAGCACCTGGTAGTTGGTGGCAGACATGCAATACTCGACAGGAGGAGTACCTCTGCAGGCTATTAGGGGGAGCTCATGGTAGTTGGAGGCAAACCAATAGTGGAGAGCACCTCTGTGTGAGTGCAACAGACCCACGGTACTTGATAAGATGAGTACCTCACCAGTCCAAGGTTAGTGGGAAGCTTCTTTGTGTTATGCGGTAGGCCCATTGTACTCGATAGAGAAGGATTTCTCCAGCAGCCGATGGTTTTTATTGAAAATATTACTAGAATAAAATCCAGGTTGAGCTGAGTCAGTAACTTTTGAGTTTACCTCATGATTGAGATGGATTATTTGATAACATAGGTATATGTATGGGGATATACCTACGAGTGGTTATCTGTTGATTTCTTACATTGTGGATTTTCCTTGTTGGCTTTTGTGAGATCATGAGTGTCTCGGGGTCCCAACTGAGTATCGTTATACTCAATCCTACACGGGCTATTCCCGCACCATGTTGTGTGGGTTGCAGATGAAGGACAGTGCTGACTGAGGATCAGAGTAGCAGGACTGGACGGTACCTGGAGTTAGACCATACGATGAGTTGGTACATAGAGGATACTGACGTATGTGGAGTGCTGAGTAGGATATCTATACCTACCCTTTAGGTAGGATCCATGGGGAATGATCCAGGAGCTACTTTGCACCTTTTATCAGTATTGGTCCCTTTTCTATTGTACTTGTACTCTATAGTTGGGCTTCTCTATCCAACACCTTTACTTTTCATCACATCTTTGGTATATAGTTTTACTTGGTGTATTGCTTCGAGCTACTTTTTTGTGTGTGTTTATAATTTTTAAAGGCAATGTTTTCCCTGTTTTAGGGATTTACGCCTTTGGTGCTAGTCGCCAGCCCCTGGCCTATGGATGGAAGGCTTGGGATAGTCACAACGCAGGCCCTAGGGGACAGGTCGTGACAAATTTGTATCAGAGGATTCAATTCTACCACAGAACATATGACTCTGATCATTCTTTTCTGTAAAGAAATAGTGTTATGTGTACCAAGTGTGTCTCTCAGTTCAAGGATTCTAGGGTTGCTACGGCGGTCAACGTATCCATACACCAAGACCCTGACTAAAGATCTCCGACTCAATGCATGAAAACACAGATTTTGTGTGTGTTTTTTTAAGTTTTCTTTATTTTATCTCAACACGGATAGCTAAATAGGTATAACTTTTGACAATGTCTCATCTGCTCAGGAAGCCTCCGCGCAGACTGCGAGTTAGAGTTCTGAGAGAGTACTCGATGATGGCCCACTGAGCGATGAGGCTTCAGTGTAGGGCCCTCTTACTATGTTGACACCTTCGAGTGGTGTAATAGTAGCACAACTACCAATTGGGCAGCATATTCCACCAATCACATAGGCAGATGGTTCACGCTGACTAAGCGCGTTGCACGAGTTCCAATGGTAGAGGCCTCTGATGTTACGAGGCGAGATATATTTCCAGTTAGTAGAGGACTTTCTTGAAGAGGTGTCTGAGAGTTCTCTAGGGATTATACAGCTTCCTCAGGATGACATGTTAGTAGCTGATAATTCATCTAGGCATACCGATCGTTCCCGGTACTCGGTGAATATGTTACGATTAGTGATTTGGGGCTTGGACTACCGAGCCATGTGTGTTTTAGGAAATCCGAGCGAGCACATTTTCTCTAGATGATAGAGAGAAAATTTTCGTATTGAATGTTCTTTGGTTGAGAGGATACATCCAGTGAATGTTAGCAGTGGGAAATCATGAAACTGATGCCATCCTTAGAGACTTGATCGTGTAAAATGTTTCCAGAAGAGGAAGTGTTAATGACAGATGAATCTGCAGGGTAGGAGGAAGCAGAGCTAGGAGAGCAGCATGAGGTGGTGTACATTTTCACATGTTACAACCACCCTCTATTTTTGTCCTCTCCAGTCTCAGGGAGCTAGAGGTTAGGGGAAGAGAGTACCTGCATGTGGTCAAGGAGTGTGAACCAAGGGCTCTATGAATGATTCGAGGTACGAATTGTGTTTACTATTAGCTACTGTATCAATATACATAGGTACCATTCATTACATACATCCGTGAATCTTATCCCAGACCTAGAGTTTTCGGTTAAACCATTGACATGACCCTCACGTCTGGATATACCTTTGGGAGGAGAATCAATAATCACACTTACGCCAATGGTTTGATCTATCCCTTGAGGAGAGAGTTTTGGTTGGAACCACTTGGTGGCAGCGCCGAGGCCTTACGACGTTAGTTTGGGTATGTACTGGGAAACCACAGTTCATACATAGATTAACTGTATTAGGAAAAAAGGTTGTGGCTTATCTACAACATTGGGATGAGGTTTACCTAAGTCAATAAAAAGAGAACCCATGCAGCACAGTTTATACTCAGGCATAAGAGGGTGCATCCAATCACTATTTTTTCGGCCAACCATTCACTAATGGAAGCAGGAGTTTTTAGTTTCTAGTTCCAAACATAAGTGATAGAACATGGGGTCATCATTTCAAAATACGTTTCCAGGATTACCCCACCAATGGGGGAGGGACGTCTACTTTGGCTGGATACTATCAGTGGTTGTTTCTAGACATCACCAGAGTTGCAACACCACTATCAACTTTGACAAAGATGGGGAAACCCTTCGTGTGGTCGAAGAGATTCCAGCAGAGCATTCAGGAGTATAGGTAGAGGCTGACTAGTGCCCCCATCTTGAGGCTTCCAGAGGAAGGTGTAGGGTACATAGTCTACATTGACACATCAGGGACCGAACTCAGGTGTGCCCTGATGCAGGAGCAACCAGTGATCACATATGGTTCTTGGCAGGTGAGATATCATGAGCAGAACTATATAACCCATGACCTGGATTTAGCAGTAGTGGTCTTCACATTGAAGATGTGGCAGCACTATATTATGGGGGAATATTGTTGCAGATTCACTCAGTAGGTGGTCTGGTATATAGCTGATAAAATAGGTGACTGAGTAGCTGGATGCCTTACAGATATCCTTTTGTAGATTGAAATGGGGTAGCCTTTCTATAGTCTCTTACAATCACTCCCTCACTTCTTCAGTGAGTTAGAGAGGCGTAGCATGGAGAAATTGACTACAAGACATAACGTGCCCAGATATCCACAGGGTAGGCACATGATAGATTTTTTGATGTTGGGGAGCATGTCATCCTCTTCAGAGGACGTAATATGGTACTAGTGTCACTTCAAGAGGATGTGTTGAGGGAGTTTCAAAAACCTCCTTTAGTGGTACATCAAGTAATGACGAAGATGTATCAGGACCTCAGACAATAGCACTGGTGGCCAGGTATGAAGAAGGCAGTAGTAGATTTTGTCTCTCAATACCTCACTTGTCAACAAGTGAAGGCAGAGCACCAGGTACCTGCAGGCTTTGTACAATCTTTATAGGTCCAAAAGTGGAAGTGGGATGCGATATCCATGTAATTTAGGATTGGTCTTTCACATACATCAATGGGACAGGACTTGATTTGGGAGATCGTTGACCGACTCACCAAGTCGGCCCAGTTCCTACAGATCAAAGAGTAGGGTTCAGTAGAGAGTTTGGGATGCCTTTATGTGCAGTATATTGTGCGGATACATGGAGTACCTTATTCTATTTTCTCTGATTGTGATGCACGATTTACTTCCCAGCTATGGAAGGGATTTTAGGAGGCTTTTGGGATGCATCTTCGTCTGATCACCGCCTTTCATCCTCAGAAAGATGGTCAGACTGAGCGGACCATTCAGACTCTCGAGTACATGCTTTGTGCATGTTTCCTTGACTTTGGTCTCAATTGGGAGGATCATTTACCTTTGGTGGAGTTTTCCTACAACAACAACTATCACTTCACCATAGGGATGACACCTTTGGATCATTGTACGAGAGACCTTGCAGATCACCCTTGTGCTGGACAGACCCAGGGGAGTCAGCACTAGTGGGACCAGAGATGATACGAGATACCTTGTTGAAGGTGAAGATCATCTAGGAGTGGATGGAGACTTCATAGAGCATGCATAAGTCTTATGCAGATATGAGATGGAGACCTCTGGAGTTCGAGGATGGCAACTATGTCTTTCTAGGGGTCTCACCCCGACGAGGTCTACGAAGATTTTACCGAGGTGTAATGTTATCTCAAATGATTATTAGACCATTCCAGGTCCTCAGCAGAGTATGCGAGGTGGCTTATCGCATGTCTTCTCCACCTTAGTTGTACCAGGTGCATGAATTCTTCTTCGTATCCCATTTTAGAGGATACATGCATGATCCTTCTCACATCATCGACCATGTAGAGCTGGACGTCAATGATGGAGAGAATTCAATATAGGTTTTAGTGGATATTGAGGATCGAAATGAGTGGGTCCTACATGGACGGTTAATGCCTCTAGTGCGCATACACTGGTAGCATAAGAACCTCTAGGAGAGAACATGGGAGAGAGAGGCTCTAATGTGTGCTCTGTACCCCAACATTTTACCTTAGTTATGAGTTGATGCTTACGGGGACGTAAAACACTGAGGTGGGGAGATTGTAAAGACCCTAAATTTACATGTAATTTTTTATTATTTTTTTAAATATATTGAAATTTTACGAGTCCAAAAAACATGATGGCGCGCAATTTTGAGGCCTGGAGTTCCCGAAATGATCCGTCAATGTTTTTGTAAGCTTACGTTAATGCGAATAAGCAGTTTTCATGAAAAAGTAGAATAAATATTAAATGGCTGTCCAGATCATAAATCATAGGGCACTGTTGAATTCAAGATGGTGGGTTTACCCTAGGCAAGAATTTTTATTAGTCAGCGCGGATCTCATGTGAGAGACCTATAAATGGAATAATCGTAAATAAAATAATAAATTAATTTTTTTTATTTTTAAAATGATTATAACTCACAAACAGTAACTCGGATTAAATATCTGAGACCACCACTAAACTTTGGAGGGTATTATTTCTTTAAGTAGATTCTAACATTGGTCATCGTGATCCACTAGAGAATGTTAGTTTTTGGCCGTAAATAAAATAATTAAGTGACAATTATTTTATTTTAAAATTCATAACATCTAAACGGTAACTCGGATTGAAAATCCGAGTGTAACATTGAGTTCTTTGGGGTGTGTTTCACCTCGACAGTACCTCACCTCGACCGGTGTAAGTTGAGGGTGGCAGATAACAATTTTCCAAACTTTTTTTCGAGTACGTTCATTAATGCGTGAGCGGCATTTTATAACCTTTTAACTGGTGCTCAGAATTGAAATATGAGGGCACCGTTAAACTCGCAGCGCCGATATTCTCTTATGGAGACTTTCAACATGATGGATGTTGGTTGGGGGTGAATGTTAGTTTTTGGGTTTTTTGTGGAATTTATAAAATAAAATAAACTTATTCTTATTTTATTTTAAGCTTCCATGTGGATATTTTCAGGTGGGTTCCACCGAAACTAAACCTCTAGGTGGAAGTTGGATGTGGGGAACACCAAACCTTAACCTCCCATGAGAGGTTAAGGTGGTGGGGATCACCCTAACCATAACCTCCCATCAGAGGTTATGGTGGTGGGGACCACCCGGGATGAAACCCCCCTTTAATTGGGAGAAACCCTCAACTCTCACAATTAATTAGGGGGATCCTCTTGACCTCATCCACCTTAATTGTGCCAACATACATACCAATAATCATGCCAACACACCGCATCTTTGCGCCAGCATAAATTAATTGGCTTGCCATTTTTAAATTAAGTAACAACGTCATTGGAATTTTGGAATGTTCCTAATAAATAATCCGTCATAAATTCCAATGATTGTTTCCTACCTCTCCCCCTCTCCTATATACATGGATCTTGGGACGAGGATTTGGGACAACTTCATCAAGTGATAAAGCACTGGTAAAGTGATGTGACGCCCAACACTTGGATGATTATGCTCTCCAACAAGGAATGTGTTCTCCCGAAGAAGAACGCTCTCCCGACGAAGAACAACCTCAACTTCAACCTTCTTCCTTGGGACTTCCTAAAGACCTGGAGCGTCTTACATGAGATGACACAACCCGGGATTGGAATTGTGCGTGGCAGACGCGATGAAAGTCGATTTTTCTTTATCTTGTTCCTGCGACTTCACCGACAATGACCGATGATTAAAGGTAGTGGATTAATTTTTATCTAAGTGGGATCTTTCCCATGTTCTCCCTATTTCAAAAAATTAATAATGGTGGTTGTTGTGATTCATACTTGTGAGCCTCTTGATACCACACTAATCGCGGAGGGTGCGGGCCAAACCAATATGGCCGGAACCCTCCGCCAATCTTGTTTATGGTAATCAATAGAATGACGATGAAGAAACGAGGTGGAGAAGGCAGCAGAAGAAAAATGTCGCGCTACACATGGCCTTCGAAAACCGCGCCGCCCCCGCGGCCCCTCGGTGCTCCCGGCCAAACACCGCTGGCCCGCGTCGGCCCGAGCTGCACCGAACTGGCCGACTCGTGCCCCGTGTGGCCTGCCCGAGCCCCACGCGGCCTGCCCGGTGACCCGCTGGTCTGCCCGCGGCCACCCGCGCGCCCTACTCGCTGCCCCCAGTGCGCCCTGTCTTCCTTCTCCTGGCCTCCAGTGAGCCCCACCTTCCTGCACACGACCTCACACATGGCCTACCTGGCTTGCCTGCGACCTCCATCGACCCCCATTGGCCAGCCTGTGGCCTCCATTGCAACACGTCGGCCTACCAGTGGCCTCTAGTGTGCCTCGTCTACCTCCTCGGGTTGCACCCTGGCTCACGGCCGAATCAGAAAAGCCACGCCGGACTCCTGAGCTACTTTGAGGCGTCCTTTGCGGCATCTCGGGCAAAACCTTCTCGGCCTTGCAGGCCGAGTCGCCCGAGCCGCGCCCCTCGCGACGCTAGCTGAAATAGCCCCCGGCCTCCGGGCCAAGACACCTACGCGGTGACCACCGGAGCGAACCACCCCCGCAGTCTGTCGAGCCGGGCACAGCAGACTAGGACGACCCTAGCGGGCAGACGAGGTCAACCCAGACCGGGTCGGCCTAGACTAGTTGAGGCCGAGTAGGTCCGACCGGGTCGGACCAGACCCGGGCCCACTACCGACCCCTATACTTTCTTTGGCCATAACTTTGGCACTGGAGGTCCATTCGAAGAACTGTCTGTGGCACTGGATTTCATGGAACACAATGGTCCCTTTGAGTATGCCCCACTGGAGTTCTTGGTAAAGTTGAGATACGATCATGTTGGATTGTACAAGAATCCAACTGGGCCCCCAGGATTAAAAAGCTAATAACTCACATACCAGGCGTCCGTTTGATGCGCCGTCTGTTGCGTTGAGACCTCTATGATGTGGCATACCTTCGAGATACTACTAAGTGGAACATCATTATAGTTGGAGTATTGACCTGTTGCTCGTGGGGTGGACCCTCTTGGAGACTGATGAGCATAGTACGAAGACCTAGTAGCTGGATTAGACCTAACAGCTTCTTGAGTGATTCAACTTAGAATGATTCCACTAGCCTAGTGGGGAGCCCCTGGTAGTTGGAAGTAGACCCACAGTGGAGGAGCGCCTAGTAGTTGGCGATAGACCTACGATACAAGACAAGAGTACCTCTGCAGGCTATTATGGGGAGCGCCTGGTAGTTGGCAGTAGAGAAATATTGGGGAGCACCTCTATGTGAGTGCGGAAGACCCACGATACTCGACAGGAGGAGTAACTCATTGGTTCAAGGTTAGTGGGAAGCACCTCTGTGTTACGCGGAAGGCCCACATTACTCGATATAGGACGAGTTTCTAGTAGCTGAGGGTTCAAATTTATACTATCCCTAGAATAAAATCATTGTTGAGCTAAGTCAGCAACTTTTGAGTTTACCTCATGATTGAGATGGATTATTTGAAAACATAGGTATATGTATTGGCATATACCTAGGTGTGGTTATCTATTGATTTCATAATTTTTGGTTTGTCCTTGTTGGATTTTGGGAGACCTTGAGGGTCTCAAGGTCCCTACTGAGTATCACTATACTCACCCCTACAGGGGATATGCCCCCACATCATTGTGTTGGTTGCAGATGATGGATAGCGCTGACTGAGGATCAGAGTAGTAGGACTGGATGGTACATAGAAATAAACCATACGACGATTCGGTACAAATAATAGACTGACAGATGTGAAGTGATGAGGAGGATATTTGTACCTACCCTTCAGGTAAGATCCATGGTGGACAATCGAGGAGTAGATTTACACCTTTCAACTGTATTTGTCCCTTTTTAGTTGTACATGTACTCTACAGTTGGGCTTGTATTTCTAGCCCCTTTACTTTTCAGCACTTCTATTGTATACCATTTTACTTAGTGTATTTCTTCCAACTAAACTGTTGTGTGATTTTATAATTTGTAAAGGCAATGTATTTCCAGTTTTAGTGATTTATGACATTGGTTCTAGTCGCCAGCCCCAGGCCTATGGAAGGCAAGGTTATGGTAGTCACGGAATGGGCCCTGGGGGGCGGGTCATGAAAAATTGGTATCAGAGGAGTCGGTTCTAACATAGAACATAGGACTCTAATCTTTCTTTTCTGTGAATGAATAGTGTTAAGTATACCGATTGTGGTTCTCTGTTCAGGAATTCCAGTGTTGGTGTAACAACCAACGTATCCATACACCAGGACCCTGACTATAGATCTCAGAATCCATGCACGAAAACATTGTTTTCATGTGTGTTTTCAAAAGTTTTATTTATATCAGCTCAACTAGGTCAACTCACTAGGTATAACTTCTGACCTTTTCACATCTGTTCAGGATACCTATACGCAGACTTCCAGTTAGAGTTCCGATATAGTACTCGATGACGGCCCACTGAGCGACGAGGCTCCGATGTAGGGCCCTATTAATATGTTGGTTCCTTCAGGTGGTGTACCAGCCGCACCAATACCCGTTGGGTAGAAAATTCCACCAGCCACACTGGCAGACGGTGCACGAAGACTTAGGATGTTACACGAGTTCCAATGGCAGAGGCCTCTGAGGTTACAAGGCGAGACATATTTCTAGGAAATAGAGGAGTGGCCTGAGGATGTGGCTGAGAGTTCTCTAGTGCCTATACAGCTTCGTCAGGCCGACAAGTTGGTAGCTGAGAATTCATCGAGTCATACCAATCCTTCTCGATAATCGATGAGTACATTACGATTAGTGTTATGGGGCTCATACTACCGAGTAAAGTGTTTTTTAAGACATATCATCCTACACCTTTTCTCTAGATGATAGAGAGGACCTTTTCGGATTGAATGTTCTTTGGCTGAGCGGATATAGACAGTGAATGTTAGTAGTGGTAATGTTTGAAACTAATGTCATTCTTAGAGAATTGAGTGTTTAAAATGTTTTGAGAAGAGGAAATGTTAAGGATAGTTGAATCTGTAGGGCAGCAGACGTGGAAGCAGAGCTAGGAGAGCAGCATGAGGTGGTGTAAATTTCAACATTTTACAACCACCAACCTTTGTAGTCCCTGCTAGGATCAGGGAGCTGGAGGGTAGGGGAAAAGAGTATCTTCACGCGGGGAAGTAGTGTGACCCAAGGGAACTAGGAATGATTCTCGGTACGGACTGTGTCTACTATTAACATTCATATCAATAGTCTTATGTACCAATCATTCCTTCCTTCCATGAATCTTGTCCCAGACCTAGAGTTTCTGGTTAAACCATTTTCATGACCCTCACGTCTGGAGATACCTTTTGGAGGAGACTCCATAATCACACTTACACCGATGGTGTGATCTGACCCATGAGGCAAGAGTTTCGGTTGGAACCTCTTGGTGGAAGCGTCGAGGAATTACGACATTAGTTTGGGTATGGAATGGGAAACCATAGTTCATACACAAATTGACTATATTAGGCAAAAAGGTTGTGGTTTATCTACTATGTTGGAATGAGGTTTTCCTTAGTTGTAAAAAAATGGAACCTAGGTAGCACATATTAAACTCATGCATAGGAGGGTGTAGCCGATCACTCGTGAGTCAGCTAGCCTTACCCTCATGGAAAAAATGTTTTGAGTTTTCAGTTCCAAATAGGATTGACAGAACATTGGGACATATTTTCAAAAGTTGTTTCTCGGATTACCCCACCCCCAATGGGGGAGGGACGTCTGCATTGGCTGGATACTACCGGAGGTTCATTCCAGACTTCAAAAGAGTTACAACACCCCTATAAGCCTTGAGAAATAAGGGGAAACACTTCATGTGGTCGGAGAGATGCCAGCAGGGCTTTCAGGAGCTGAGGTAGAGGTTGACTAGTGCCCCATATTGAGGCTTCCAGATAAAGGTGTAGGGTATGTAGTCTACTGCGACGTATCTAGGACAGGACTCAGGTGTGTCCTGATGAAGGGGCAATCAGTGATCACATATGGTTCTTATTATCTAGGATATAATGAGAAGAACTATGCTAACCATGACCTAGAGTTAGCAGTAGTGGTCTTCGCCTTGAATATGTGGAAACACTATCTTATGGGGGAAGGTTGTTGTAGATGCACTCAGTAGGAGGTCTGGTATACAACTACTAGGAGAGGTGATAGAGCAGCTGGGTTCCTTACAGATATCCATTATGGATAGAAATAGAGTAGCCTTTCTACAGGCTCTTACAGTCACTCCCCAACTTCTTCAACGAGTCATGGAGGGGCAGTGTGGAGACATAGACTGCGAGACACGACGTGCCCAGATATCCATATGGCAGGTACCTGATGGATTTTATGAAGATGTGGAACACATTTTCCTCTTCAGAGGATGTACAATTTTACCAATGTCACTTCAGGAGGATGAGTTAAGGGAGCTACACACATCTCCTTTATCGGTACATGCAAGTGTGGTGAAGATGTATCAGGACCTCAGACAACATCACTGTTGGCCAGGTATGAAGAAGGTGGTAGCAGAGTTTTTCTCTCAATGCCTCACTTGTTAGCAAGTGAAGGCAGAGAACTAGGTACCAACCAGCTCGGTACCACCTTTAGTGGTCCTATATTGGAAGTGAGATGGAATATCCATGGACGTTGTGACAGGTCTTCCATGAACATCCATGGGACACAACTTGATTAGGGGGATCATTGATAGACTCACCATGTCGTCCCACTTCCTACCAATCAGAGAGAAGGGTTCAGTAGAGTGCTTGAGATGCCTATACGTGAATGAGATTGTGAGGATACATGGAGAAACTTCTTCTATTTTCTCCGATTGTGACTCGTGGTTTACTTCCTAGCTATGGAAGGGGTTGTAGGAGGCTTTCGGGATGCAGCTTCGTTTGAGCACCACCATCCATCCTCAGAAAGATGGTTAGACTGAGCAGACTATTCAAACTCTAGAGGACATGCTCCATGAATGTGTCCTTGACTTCAGTCACATCTGGGAGGATCAGTTACCTTTGATGGAGTTTTCCAACACAACATCTATCACTCCACCATAGGGAAGACACCTTTCGAGGCATTGTACGGGCGACCTTGCAGATCACCCTTTTGATAGAAAGACCTCGGGGAGTCATCACTAGTGGGACCAGAGATGGTACGAGCTACCACAGAGAAGGTGTAGATCATCCAGGAGTAGATGAAGACTTCATTGAGAAGGAAGAAGTCTTATGCTGACAGTAGATGGAGACCTCTGGAGTTCCAGTATGGCGACCACATCTTTCTACGCGTCTCACCACGACGAGATCTATAGATATTTGGTCAAGGAATAAAGTTATATCAGAGGATTATCAGACCATTCTAGGTACTCAGTAGTGTATGCAAGGTGGCTTACCTCCAAGATCTTCCACCATAGTTGCAGTGGGTGCGCGACGTCTTCCACGTATCTCATCTGAGGGGATACACACACGACCCTTCTCACATCATCGACCATGGAGAGTTGGAAGTCGATGATGGGGTGAATTTCATAGAGGTTCTAGTGGAGATTCTGGATTGAATGGTTTAGGTTGTATGTGGATGGTCGATACCTCTGGTGTGTGTACACTGGCAGCACGAGAACCTCCAAGAGTGAAAATGGGAGCGAGAGGCTCAGATGTGTGCTCAGTACCCACACTAGTTCCCTTAGTAATGAGTTGCGGCTTATGGGGATGTAAATACCTAAGGTGGGGAGAATGTAAAGACCCAGAATTTTGATGTATTTTTTTAAAATATGGTAATTTTACAAGTTTGTATAATCTAACAGCGCGCGATTACGAGGCCCGGAGTTCCCGGAATGATCTGTCGAAATTTTGATAAGCTTATGTTAACGTGCGTAAGAATTTTTCCTGAAAAAGTGGAATAACTCTTAAATGGTTACTCGGATAAGAATTTTGAGGGCCCAGTTATGCTTAGGATTGCAGGTTTACCCTAGGAACGACTTAGGATTAGTCGGCCCCGACCACCTGTGAGAGAACCCAAAAAAGGCATAATCGTAAATAAAGTAATTAAATAAATTATTTTATTTTTCAAACTCTATTAACTCAAAAACGATAACTCAGATTAAATTTTCGAAACCTCCACTGAACTCATGAGGGTATGCTTTTTTTAAGTAGATATAAATTTGGATAGCGCATTCCACCATATAAAGTTAGTTTTTGGCCGCAAATAAATTAATTAAGTGACAATTATTATATTGTAATATATATAACTTCTAAAGGGTAACTCGGATTGAAAACACAAGAGTACCGTTGGGTTTTTTGGGGTGTGTTTCACCTACGCATAGCCTATCCTCGACCGGCGCAGGTAGAGGGTGATTGATAATAATTTTCCAAACATTTTTTCAGGTACGTTCAGTAAACGCACGAGTGGCATTTTATAACATTCGAACCGGTGCATGGAATTGAAATCTGAGTCCACCGTTGAACTCACATCGTCGATATTTACATAAGGAGACATTCACCTCGATGCCATTTGGTCGATGGTGAATGTTAGTTTTTTGGTTTTTCATGGAATTTATAAAATAAAATAAACTTCTTTTTATTTTCCTTTAAGCTTCCATGTGGATATTTTTACGTGGGTTCCACCAGAACTAAACCTCCATGTGGAAGTTGGATGTGGGGAAGACCAGACCTTAACCACCCATGAGAGGATAAGATTGTGGGGATCACCAGAACCATAACATCTCATGAGAGGTTATGGTGGTGGGGACCACCTGGGATGAAACCCCCTTTAATTGGGAGAATCCCTAAACTCCCACAACTAATGAGGGGGGCCCTCTTTACCTCCTCCACCTTAATTGTTCCAACACACATACAATTAATCTTTCCTACGTACCGCATCGTTGCGCCAGTTTAAATTAATTATCTTTCCCCATTTTATATTAAGTAACAACGTCGTTGGAATTTATGAAAGTTTCTAATAAATGAACCGTCATAAATTGAAATGATCATTACCTACCTCTTCCCCTATCCTATATATATATATGGAGCTTGGTAGGATGATTTGGGATGGCTTCATCAAGCGACAAAGCACTGGTTAAGTGACATGACGCCCAACACTTGGAAGATTATGCTCTATAACGAAGAATGTGTTCTCCCAATGAAGAATATTCTCCCGATGCAGAATAACCTCAACTTTGAACTTCTTCCTTAGGACTTCCTACCGATGTGGAGCATCTTCCACAAGATGACGCAACACAGGATTGGAAGTGCGCATGGAAGATGTGATGAATGGTGATTCTCCTTCGTCTTCTTCCTACCTCTTCACTGACAACGACTGACAATTAATGGTTGGGGATTAATTTTTATCTATGTGTGATCATTTCCATGTTCTTCCTATCTCTCAAAAAAGAAGAATGTGGGTTGTGGTGCTTCATACTTGTGAGTTTCTTAATACTATAAAAAACTCTGAAGGTGCGGGCCAAACCAACACAGCCCGACCCCTCCGCCGATCTTATTTATGGTAATCATTGAAATGGCGACGAAGCAACGTGGTGATGAAGGCGGTGGAAGACAAAGTACATGCTACCCGCGGCCCCCACGAACCGCACCACCCCTGCGGTGCCCCGGTGCTCCCGGCCGAACACCGATGGCCCGTGTTGGCCTGAGACGCGCTAAACCAGCTGACCCGCACCCCACACGGCTTGCCCGGTGCCCCGCGCGGCCTTCCCGCGTCCCGTGTGGCCTGCCCGGCACCCCACCAGCCTGCCAGAGGCATCCCGCGTGCCCTAACCGGCCTGCCCGTGGCCCCCAACGCACCCTTCTGGCCTACCCGCGGCCTCCATCGCACCCCGCTGGCATGCCCGTGGCCTCCCGCCTATACTTTTCGGCTTTCCCACGGCCTTCAGTGCACCCCATAGGCCTGCCCGCGGCCTCCATCATGCCCCTCCCGCCTACTTCGGCCGCACCCCAGCTCACGGTCGAACCGGCCGCACTACGCCGGCCAGCTGAGCCGGTCCGCGACATCCTTCACGGAGTCGCTAGCTGAACTAGCTCGGCCTTCTGGGCCGAGTCTCCCGGGCCGCGTCCCTCGCGGCGCTGGCCAAACCGGCCCCCAGCCTCTGGTCCTAGCCACAAAGGCGGCGACCACCGGACCGAACTTCCCGTGAAGTCCACCGGGCCGAACCTAGTTGGCTGATTGTGTCAGCTCAGACTGGTTTAGGCCGAGTCGGTTCGACCGGGTCGGACTGGACCCGGGCCCACTACCGATCCCTGTACTATCTTTGGCCATATCTTTTGCACCAGATGTCCGTTTGAAGAATCATCAGTGGTGCTAGATTTCTTGTAGCACAACGGTCCCTTTGAATATACCTCACTAGAGTTCAGGGTAATGTTGAGATACAGTCATGTTGGATCATACACGAGTTCAACTGGGACCCCAGGACTAAAAAGCTAATAACTCACAGACTAGGCGTTCGTTTGACGCGCCGTCTGTGGCGTTAAGACCTATATGACATGTCAAACAATTGATATAATTATATGTGGGAATTAATGATAGTTTTAGTAACGAACTATTGATCGTGGAGTAGACACTCCCATAGACGAGCGGGCGGAGTGCGGAGACCTAGTAGCTAGCTGAGACCTGATGACTGCTTGACCGATTCAACTCGGAGTGATTCGACTAGACTAGTAGGTAGTGCCTGGTAGTTGGCGGTAGACCCACGGTGGATGATCACCTGTTAGTTGGTGGCAAGCCCGTGGTACTCGAGAGGAGGAGTACCTCTATAGGCTTTTAGAGGGAGTGCCTGGTAGTTGGTAGCAGAACCACAGTGGGGGCGCCTCTATGTGAGCGTGGAAGACCCATGATACATGACAGGAGGAGTAACTCAGTAGTTCAAGGTTAGTGGGAAGCACCTCTGTGTGACACGGTAGGCCCACTTCACTAGATAGAGGAGGATTTCTCCCGCAGCCGAGGGTTCAAATTGATACTATCTCGAGAATAAAATCCTAGTTGAGCTGAGTTAGTAACATTTATGTTTACCTCATGATTGAGACGGATTACTTGATTACATAGGTATATGTATGGCCATATACCTAAGTGTGGTTATCTATTGATTTCTAACATTGTGTTTTATCCGTGTTGGATTTTGTGAGACCTTGAGAGTCTCGGGGTCCCTACTGAATATCGTTATAGTCACCCCTGCACGGGTTATGCCCACTCCTCATTGTATTGGTTGCAACAACAGACAGCGCTGACTGAGGATCAGAGTAGTAGGACTGGATGGTACCTAGAGGTGGACCTTACGACGTGTCGGTATACAGAGGAGACTGACGGACGTGGAGTGCTGAGGAGGCTCTCTGTACCTACCCTATAGGTAGGATCCGTGGCGGACAATCCTAGAGATTTTTTATACCTTTCAGCTGTATTTTTTCCTTTTCAGTTGTACATGTACTCTATAGTTGGTCTTGTATTTCTGGTCCCTTTACTTTTCAGCACATATTTTAGATACAGTTTTACTTAGTGTAATGCTTCCAGCTAATCAATTATGTGTGTTTATAATTTGTAAAGGAAATGTCTTTCCACATTAAGGGATTTATGCCTTTGGAGCTAGTCGCCATCCCCTAGACTATGGAAGGTGGGAAAGGGGCCGTCACATCATGAGACTCGGGGGACGATTCATGAAAAAAGACTTAAACATAGACAATCCTAAATAATTGTGAGATTGTAAAATAAATCCTTACCTAATTTTTGACCTCCACTATATGTTTTCAAACCTAATGTATAATATATATTTATTTATTACACATATATTATATAACATTATCACTTGATATTTTAATTACACATAATATTTTATCACCCATTCAATGATAATTCTTTGATAAAATCAATTTTAATTGCTTCTTTTTTTATTTAGGTTTTGGTTTTCTAGTTTCAACCCTTTTAATTTTATCATGGATAAATCATATCCATAATTTTAACCATTATATAAATATAATATATATTTGTTATATATTTATTTATAGCAATACATACAATTTATAGATAGAAAAAATTAATTAAACCATTAATGGTGATGGCGGGTCATACATACGGATAAAAATTGTTTTCACATTTTGATGGATGAAATGAAAGAAAGGTAAAAAATAATTCTCCATTAATTAAATAGTATTGAAAATAAATTCCATAAATTATAATTGAATCTATCCTCATTACCATACATGTAAAATGAAAATGAGAAAAAAAATCACATCGATTCGTGGAGGTGGTTGTCCACACATCACATGAGCGACATTTTAGTTTTCTAATAGATTGGATGGTAAGATGGGAGAAATGATATTATAATTATAGAATCATAATTATTTTATAAATAAAATATAGAAACATTAAAACCATCATAATACACATAAATTAAATATGGTGATGAAAAATAAATGTTTTCTCTGCATTGAGATGGTAAATCATATATACACACAAACGATACTTTCACCTTCAATTTGAAAGAAAAGAGGGTGGATTATTGTGGTTTATTAATCATAATAAATGTTAGGTATATTTAGGATAATTTATTAATTATTTTATAATAAAGATCACATATTTAGAGGAGGTAAATGAATAATTATGTTGATCGATTTCAGGTAAGACGATTACCTAATCTTTGGGAGACCATTATTCAATCCTTCATTATAGAACCTGGGGTTGATATTCTAGGAAGACCAGAATCTCTATTATATGGATAATGATGTTTATAATGAATATTTATAGGGAATTATCCATGTATAATTCTCAATAAGGTCTGTATAATTGGAAGGCATGGTTACCATTTATAATTGAGGGTAGGGGCACAGTTGATGTTACTTATTAGAATAAATTATAACAAAGTAATTATCTGTAAAAATTTATCTAAATGTAATTGTATTTAAAGGTAATTTATCAATAAGTTAAAATGCTATCATCCATTTAAACATTCATAGGTTTTGGTGTTATTGTAAACTATATATTTTTTATTAACCTCTTTGTTAATCAATTTTATCCCTACTCGCATTAAGACAATTTTTACAATTAAAGGGTTATATTTTTATTTAGGCTAACAATGAGTTAATAAATGTAACAGGGATTACATATTAGGCCATATATTATCCACTTATTATCTTTCATGGTTATAGTATTTTTGAATAATTTAATAATTTATTAGTTTGAAAAAATATCATTAATGTTAATTTTGACACTATTCATTTAATTTGAATTAAGACGTAATGAAAAACTTATAATTTAAATATAATTCTATTACATAAAAATAATATATTATATTTACAAAATTATTCATCCAACACTAATGAAAACTCAAATTATATTACGTTCAATATTCTTAGTGTAATTTATTTTATTTTTCCATTAATTGAAAAAAAAATTATTTTAATATTAAATAAGAGTTTAAGTTAACTATATAATTACCAAAAAGTTGAAATAAATTTTTATCATGAAAAAAATGACTATAATTATAAATATAAATATTTATATTCAATCATAACTTTATTTACCACCTATGTAGTCACATAATAAATATTTAAAATTAAAAGAGTGATATTTTTACTTTTTTATTTTATTTATATATCATATAAGTGATTTTCATGGAGAAGTGTCCTTAAAAAATAAAAATTCAATTATAAAGTGAGAATTATCGAATTAAATTGTTCAAATTGGAATTTTTATGACAAATGGTGACTTTAACACTTAGTTTTAACCTTGATTAACCTGATTTACCCTTTATCGAGGAGATAAATTTTACCATGGTTACTATTCATAACTCCTAAAAGTTAATGGAAACTATTTTCCCTATTTAAACATCATGATTTAAAATATATAATGAATTTTATAAAATTTAATACCTATAAGTGGACTAAATAATTTTTACAATAATTCTGAAATACTAGAGGAATGTTTCTATTCTAGAAAAATACATTTTTAAGCATAAAATGATATTAATCCCTAAATCATGCTTAAAAAATATTATATGGATGTGAAATTTTTTATTTAATATATAACATATATATTTAACTAAAATAAATAACAATTAGTGATTAAATAAATTTATTATTATAAAAAATGTTTCTTAGATTAAAAGAATATTTTAGAAAAGTCTCTCTTTTATATTCAAATAATTTTAATTTCCATTTTTAATAAATTGATGATCAATCAATTTTTTGTTACATATTTTTTTATTAATAATATACTTTTGTATATTCATACCCTCCTAATTAACTACTATATTATAATGCTTTATTATATTACAATTCGTTTATAATTTGGGTTGTGTGTTACCAAAGTTATCAAAGAAATTAAAATTATTTAAATTGTAATATAATAAAAAATTTAAGTGTGTTACATTATACCCCCTTAACATAATTTCCTCCTAGAAATTAAATCACTCTAACATGAACAAATTAGGATATCTCTATTTCAATAAATCATCAAGTTCCCATGTAACATCTTCAAATTTTTGAATCCTCGAGGGAACATGAACAAGATGAGTCATCTCTTTCTATATAATTTTATTTATAGTATTAATTATTTCTATTGATTTTTTGTCATATGAATGATCATTCTACATAGGTATATTCTTTGAATTCAGTACGTGTGAATTGTTAGGTTTTTACTTCCTTAAGAGAGATACATGGAACATGTCGTGAACATGATATTGGTCCAGTCAAAAGGGACAATATATATTGGACTCACCATTCCCTTCTTATAAATGTCATATCATAAAATACATATAACATTTTTATCACCAATATCAAAATCAAGATCATTTATAGGATTTTCATCATAAATTCTCCTTCAACCATAAGCTACATTGATTTATTATTAAATTAGTATAACTTTCTCTATTATTTCCTTACCTTGGTTTATTAACAATATCATTATTTTTGTAACATCGTCCTTTAAAAATGATTTTCTACAAATCATTCTCTAGAGGAATTTATAAGTATCAATCTTAATGCTCAAGTGAAATCTATCTTTTTAAGACACCTCTACAAGTGGAAGGTGTTGGTCGCAACTACCATTCAAATCAATAAAAACAACTCTAAATATTTATTTTATGGTTTTAATGGTTCTCTCAAGTTAAAAATATGTCTCATTATAATAAAATGTACTACAGCTAATTTTTTATCAAAATCTCACTGAAGATATATCTAGATCATTGAGTTAATCCTTCGGTCCTGATCACATACAATAAAGAGTGGTTCGTTATACATCCTTAAAACTTAATTAATGTATATTCTAGAAACATGATCAATATAAAAATATTCAATGATATCAATTAAGTTTTCTGGATTTGTAAGATGTTCGAATAGGAAAAATAGAATTATGACCATGTAAATTTTTTTGAGTCTGTAAACAAAATACATGGTAATGTTTTTCCTTTTCCATTAATCAGTAGGTAATAGTTTTAATATACCCATATAATTTAGTCTCTCAACAATAACTTTCTAACATAATAGGAAGCATGATATATAATCTACAATATCACCCTTCATGTTGTCCCAGTAAAAATACCCTTTTGTTTCATTATACATATTCTTACTTTTAATATGGTTATCGAATGATTAATTATATACCTCATCCAAAAACTCTTTCATGTTTGGTATTGATAGGACACAATCTTAGTTCATGTTCCTTGTCACTCTATCATGGTCATGGTTTAACTAAGGAACATTCCTTACCTTCTTCAGTAATTTAACATAATCCTTATGTGCCTTATTAATCCTCTCATGGATGAATTGTTGAAGATTCATCTTCGTAAGATAATATATGTCCTCTTTCGTCATTAATTTCTTATATATATTTTTCATTTCAATAAATATTGGATATCATCCAATTATATTCTTGTTCAACCATTCATGGTCATTCTAACATAGAGCATCATCTAAAATGTTCCACTTCCTTGGGTGGTAATGTATTGAACAATAATAATATTTCATTAACTCCAAACATATTATCTAGAATATATTTATCTATTTTTGTGTTACAATCCTATAAATTAATGCTATATCCATGGACCTATATCCACATTTTTATTGGTTTGTAGAAATAGCTTTTTAATTTCCATAGTTTAATTAAACAATCATGTCTACACCGTGTACGTCAATTTTCCCCCATTATGTATTAGCTTCTTCATCCCCCAATCCACTACTCACCTCACAATGATCCTCCCCGACGACCTCTCCTCCCCAAACTCTCCTCACTATGGTTCCCTCCTCCTCAAATAATTCTCCTCCCCGACCTCTCCTCACCGTTGTGCCCGCCTCCCTAACAAACTCTCTCATTGTAGTGCCCTCCTCCCCGATGGCCTCTCTCACGGCAGCACCTTCCTCCCTAGAGACCTCTCTCATCGTAGGGCCATTCTCCCTAACAACCTCTTTCACCACATCACCCTCCTCCCCAACACTTCCAATCAACACAGTTTATCCCGCTGTGGTATTTTATACAATATTATTTCATCAATGATCTGATTTTAAGGTCTTACTATGATTTGAATTTCATGTTATGGTTATTTATATCACCCTTCCTCTTGAAAATAAGTAATATGGGGTTCGTAAAATTGATCTATGAAGGACTTATATCTACCCACTCAAGCTCTTTATTCCTCATGGGATGAACTAATTGTCACCTCTCATACAATGATTCATTCCAAGAAGAAAAGGAATTGATTAAGTCAGGCATTATTGATAGAATATTCTCCTTGGAATACAATCACGTGGAGTCATAGCGTAGATAAAAATAGGGATTTTATCATTTTTTATATCATTATCAACCATGAACATGCTTGGGTTATCTGACATGAATTATTAGTTGTTGCTAAAACAATGGAATGTATTAATGATTTTCATGATCCTTCAGGGTTAGAAAATCTAATTTTATGTGACAAGGGTTATCTAAATGAGTGGAATCTAATATTGATGGTTGATAAGTCCCCTCTTGTTTGGTGAATTCACTTGATGGTATATATAGAACATCTCCATGATGTATCACTTAATTGTAAAACCACATCTATGTGCCTTAATATTGATTCTCTTCAAATTACCTATTTTAATTTCATATTCATTGCATTTATTCTCAGTGGAAAGTGCGTTACATAATTTATGTTGTGGGTAGGATACATCCATGAAATTTCCATTTTATTTAGTTGGGGCCTTCCCTGTCAATAAATATCTAAATATTTTGATTATCTATAAGATGTTTAATCTACCTCTTAAACCATGTGAACACTCATTCATCATGTACTATAGTGAGAACCATATTTTGGCCGGATATAATATCATTATGATCATCCTTGTTTTCTTCAGGATATATTTTATCTACATTGATAATTGTAATAAAATTCAATTATGTAATGTGAATAATTGTGATCAAATCCTCTTCAGTTTTGCAGGGGGATTCATTTCCACAAAAATATTTTTAAGTGGAAAAAACAGCTATCATTGATATTTTCACTCTTGGTAGTCCATTTTATATTATGATCACTATGAGGCACCCCTCTATCTCTATCTCTTAAATGAACCATAAAAAGAGTTTTTTGATAGGTAAATGTTAGTGAATTTTCAATGGATTGAATTAAACTAGATCTCAATGGGAGAGGATGATCATAATGTGGATGGAGACAACATAATTCTTCCTATGAAGTCCCTCATAACCAAGAGATGGAAAAATACCTTTAAGAGGAAGGGTGTAATAATTATATTATATATATGTTATGAGGTTACTAATCCACCATTATGGCCATCTTTGAGGATGAAATGGTTGTAATAATATCCCTGTAATTATGGGGTGGGGTTTCTCCTATAATACTACAACGGTACATTCTTCCACAATATTGATTCTTGTTAGGGCTTCAACTAGGGAATTTGTTTAGTGTAATACCTTTTTTTGGGTTAATATTTCACATGAGTAAGGGATTCCTTATGGTGGAATGTTTTGTTTTCCCTTCATTGGAGGCATGTTTAACCTTATTGGAATATTAATTGATGAGTCTTTTAATAGATTTTTCTATGAGGTATTTTATTTCTATGATTTCAGAATTTTGTTATATTTTCAAACAGACCAACTGGAATATATAGACTAAGTCCCTAAGACCTATTAGGGGGGAGTAGTGTGTAGGAAGGGGGTAGGGGGTTCAAGGGGAGGGGGATGTCCATGAGGGGGCGGGTCCTAGGTGGTGGTTGTGGGGTAGTGTGTAGGGGGTGTGGGGGTGAAGGGGGAGAGGGTAGGGGTGTCCAGGGGTTAGTTTGTAAAAAAAGGGGGCAGGGGGGACTGTCTAGAAGGGAGGGTAGGAGTTGGATGGAATTGTGCTGGGAGTAGGGGTGTGTGGTTGGGGGTGCGGGGGGGGGGGGGGGGGGGTGTCTAGGGTGGGGGTTAGGGGTAGTGTGTAGGGGGAGGGGGAAAAGGCATGGGAGCGTGGGGGTGCGAGGGGGGTGTCCATGTGGCCAGTGTGCAGGGAGGGGTAGGGGGTGCATTGGGAGGGGTGATGTCATGGAGGGGGGTGGGAGGTTTTGGTGGTGGTGGGGGGGGGGGGGGGTTAGTTTGTAGTAAGTAGGGTTGTGGGGGTTTAAGGAGAGGGGTAGGGGTGTGGGGTGATAGGTGGGGGGGAGGGGGTTCAGGGGGGAGGGTTGTTGTCCAGGAAGGGGTGTTTGGGGTGGGTGTTGGGGGTAGTGTGCATGGTGTGTGGGGGTGTAGGGGGAGGGGGCTTGGGGTATAGGGTGTGTGCAGGGAGGGAAACATGCAGGAGGGGGAAGGGGGTGCAGGCGGAGGGGGCTTCCCAAGAGGGGGGTGGGAGGTTTGGGTAGGGAGCTGGGGGTGTGGGGGTCCAGGGGGAGGGGTGTTTATGAGGGGGGGGGGTGTCCGGGGGGAAGTGTACAGGGAGGGGTGCAGGGGGTGGGGGAAGTTGAGTGGGGTGAAGGGTGCTGGGAGAGTATTTTTCATGGGTAGGTAAGGGGAAATGGGTGTGGGGTGAATGGGGAGGGGCTGTCCAGGGGGGTCGAGGGGGGGGGGGGGGGCTATCCAGGGTAGTGTCTGGGAGGGAGGGGGTGTCTAGGGGGGTCCAAGAGGGAGGGGAGGGGTTTCCAAGAGGGAAGGGTGTCTGGGAGGTGGATTTTCATGAGGGGGGGGGGGGGTCTAGGAGGGTGTCCAAGAGGGGAAGAGGGTGTCCAAGAGGTAAGGGGGTGTCTAGGAGGGAGGGGTGTCCAGGAGAGTGGTTGTACATCAGAGAAATCTATAAAAAACATAATAGTTCTTTTTTCAAACATATATTTTTTAATGTTGGTTTTGTAAGTACACTATAATAATCTTATGTGGTAATAGAAAGGTATTACTATTCATGTTTTTTTTATAATTTGGAACATTTATGAATTACCTTAACCATAATATTTGTTATTATTTTTTTATTGACATTTTAATGATAGTTACTTATTATCTTATGAAAAAATACATATAATATTAAGTAATTTTATTGATTATTTATTTAATTTATGTTTTTATTCCTCTGAATAGATAGATAATAGATGTATAACATTGATCATATCACTGATGAATTTCAAAATGAGTTGTAATATTTCTTGGACTTTGCATTCACTAATGATTCAGATGGCGAATTGATTCGATGCATGTGTTTTTATTGGGTTGGAAGACCATGTTCAACTCACACGGTTGTGAGTTACCATATCAATAAACAAGGTTACCAAAAAAATTATCATGTGTGGTATCACAATAAAGAAAAATCACAAGTGGTTAATGACATTGATTCAGTGGAAAGGATTGCTATGAAAAAACTGAATTCCGATCGGTTTCCTTTTGATTCTGATGCGAGCTCCTCATGTAGACCAGTGTAAGAGGAAATGAATACCAGAACATAGTTTTTGTCTATTAATCAGGATGATGACATTGAGAGTGTTAGAAAGATGATGGAAGATGAAAATACCCCAGTATATCAGGCATGTGAAAAAATTATAAAAGCTGAGTTTTTAATGAAATTATATCATTGAAAAATAATGTATGGATTTAGTAATACTACAGTCGACTATTAGCCAACATTTATTAAGGATTTAATGCCTGATGATGGATGAATTTTAGAAAATTATTAAATGTAATCAATGTTGGTTGAAAAAATTTGATTTTCACCAATTAAGATTCATTCTTACCCTAAATATTGTTGTCTGTTATGGAAGGGAAATGCAGAGTTCAGTCAGTGCAAATAGTGTGGCACATCAAGGTGGAAGAATAATAAAGACCGAACTCAATCTCGCATACCATAGAATGTGATGAGGCTCTTCTATTTAATTCCTAGGCTTCAAAAACATTTTATGTGCGAATAAATGGAAAAGAATATGAGATATCATGAAGATGAAGAAATAAAGATAAGGATAAAATAGTGCATTCTGCATACGAGTTGTCTTGGAAGAAATTAGATAGGTTATATCCTGATTTTTCAACTGACCCATGTAATGTTATATTGGGATTATCCTATGATGGTATCAACACATTTCTCCAAATGCATACTACACACAGTACTTGTCCTTCTTTTATTCACATTTAAAACATTCCTTCATTGATTTATATGACGAAGCCATTTTCTATCATGATTATATTGATATCTGAAGCCTGTGATCCTGGAAATGATATTGATATATACTTACAGACATTAATAGAGGAGTTAACGTAGCTTTTTATTATTAGTGCACAAGAATACTATGCATCCATGCATAAGTGCATTATGTTTTATACAACTTTATTATAAATGAAAAATTATTTCCCTACCAATGGAAAGTTGTCTTGTTGGAGTACTAAATTGAAATTATCCTAGAGTTTTTGTATGGAAAATACAAATTCCCAAAGATTAATGTTTCGACGAGATTTTAGCTTCATAGAAAATCAATAATTTCTACTGATGGATCATTCATATAGGAAAAATTGAAGATATATCAATAATGTTTTTGAGACAGATGAGACACATCAATGAATTTCAAAGAATTATATTTGTAAAGAAATTGATTATTTGAATTTTTTTCATGGAAAAATTCAATCGAATATCAGAAAGTGAAAACATGTTAATTTGAATTCCAATAGCATGTGGAGAACGAAAATAAAATTCTTTGAGTTGTAGTATTGGTCAATGAATTTATAGAATCATTGTATGGATGTAATTAATATCAAGAAAGATATTTGTGAGAAGTTACATGCAACTATTTTAAATGTTAAAGGAACAAAAAGATTATTTTCAGTCTCATTGTGATTTTATGGATTGGGGTATAAGAGAAAATCTTCATCTTGGGATAATTGGTCCAAATAAGAGGAAAGTCCCTATAGACTACTATTCGATGAAAAATGTGTTGAAGAAACGATTTCTTTAGGTTTTGGAAGGTTTGAAGGTTCCTGGTTGTTATTCAGGTAATATTTCAAAAAGGGTGATTACACATGATGTGAAACTAAAATATCATTAAATACATGATTACCTTGTCTTGTTACATGAGTTGATTTCTATTTCCCTTGGACATTTACATTAACATAATTTTAGAGTTGTTGTGATAGATTTATGTCATTTTTATTGAGACCATTGTGCCAAAATATTGAGAAGATGTGTTGTTAAGAAATTTTATAGAGATGAATTGATTATTCTTTGTGACTTGAATAAAATTTTCCCACCATATTTTTTCACATGTATGTTATATCTGACTGTGCATATTCCCAGAGAAGTTCTTTTTGGGGGACCTGTTTCAATTCCGTGGGTGTATCATAAAAAAATAATGATGTTTAAATTGAAATATTATTTGAGAAATAAATATCACCCTAAAGGCTCTATTGTAAAATTTTATGTAGCACAAGAATGCATGGATTTATGTTCATCTTACTTGGCTAACCTCACTACGAGCTCTAATCGAATAATGAAAAATGAATATGAGCAATATAATCCCATTGAGGCTCAATATTCCTCACATCCCAAAACAGGGGGATATCTGGATTGTACTCATTGTGTACATTAAGCATGAAAGAGTAGAAAATGGCACATCGTACAGTATCACTCAACTGTGGTGTTCTTGATGATTATATCATGTAAATAAACTAATAAATATTATTTTTTATCATTGTGTCATTTATTTGTATCTTATGAAATTTTTAAGCATTCATATTTTTATAGAACATTTAGAAATAATAAAAAAGAGACATCACTCTCTACTTATTAAGAGTAAAAACTGTTTCACAACAACTAACTTTCTTCTTGGTTAATGTCACAGGTAAAAGATATTTTTTTTCTTCTCATAACATAATCACATGTGTCTGTTTAATATTAAATGTCGGTATCTTCTAGGTTTTAACTCTACTAATGAATGAAGTATCAGATGAAGTAAGAGCACTGACCTTTGGTCCAAACAATGTGGTATGTGATTGTATGGAAATGGTTGTCAAGGGATTTAAATTTTTTATTGTCACGGCCCATCCTCGGGGCCCGTGCCGTGACTACCCCAAGCCCGCCTTCCATAGGCCAGGGGCTGGTGACTAGCACCAAATGCGTAAATCCCGATAACTGGGAAGGAATTTCCTTTATAAAGTAAAAACAACACCGCAGAGTACAAGAGGAAGTAATACACTAAGTACAAAAGAAAGTGATGAAAAGTATGTGGGCCAGAATACAAACCCAACTGAAAGTATAACTACAACTGAATGAATGAATACCAGAAAAAGACAAACAGCTGGAAGAATGGAAGCAGCTCCTGGGTCATCCTCCTCGGATCCTACCTGAATGGTAGGAACAGATAGAGCAGCTCCTAAATCATCCACCACGTATCCTACCTGAAGGGTAGGTACAGATAGCGCAGCTCCTAGATCGTCCTCCACAGACCCTACCTGATGGATAGGTATAGATAGCCTCCAAAACACTCTCGCTCGTAAATCTCCTCCGAGTGTCGTCTCTTCGTGAAGCCCACCTCCGGATACTGACTCTTCGTAAGGTCCACCTCTGGGTACCGTCCAGTCCACGAACACTCGGCCTTTGTCAGCGCTGTCGTCGTCTACAACCAACACAACGAGGTGCCGGCATAGCCCGTGCAGGGTTGAGTATATGATACTTAGTAGGGACCCTGAGACCCAGAAGATCTCACTAAATCCAACAAGGATAACCACAAAGAATAATCTCAACAGATAACCCTTACATAGGTACACGTCCATACTTATACCTAAGTTATCAAGTAACCCATCTCAATCATGAGGAAAAACAGGGTTATGAAATCAACGAATAACCACTACCTATGTATATGCCCATAAATATACCTAATTGATCAAGTGACCCATCTCATTCATGAGGTAAACACAAAAGTCATACACTCAGCTCAAACCAGGATCTTCATTATCGAGACCACGGCTGCTGGAGAACTCTTCCTCTGTCGAGTATAGCGGGTCTGCCACTACAACCAAGTGAGTCCCACTAACCTTGGACTAATGAAGTGCTCGATCTATCGAGTACTGTGGGCCTGGCGCTGTAACCAAGAACTTCCGACCATGGGTCTGCCGCTACAACCAAGCGCACCTCCTCATAACCTACAGAGGTACTCCTCCTGTTGAGTACCACGGGTCTTCCTCTACAACCAAGCGCACCTCCGCCATGGGTTTTCCGCTATAACCATGTTCACCCCACTGGGCTATCCGAATCACTCCGAGTCGATCAATCAACTGTCGTCAAGTCTCAGTCAGGTACTAGGTCTCTGCACTCTACTAGCTCGTCTCCGGGGGGGGGTCCGCTCCACGTGCTACTGGTCGATACTCCAAGTATCAAAAGTCCCATGTAGATGTATCTCAAAGGACTGCCTCGTCATAGGGGTCTTAATGCAACAGGCGACACGTCAATCGTGCGCTCGTTCTGTGAGTTATTAGCCATTTCGTCCCAGGGGCCTGGTTGGTTTCGTGTGCGAACCAACCCGGCCGTTTCTCAACCGAACCACTAACTCTCATAGGGTATACTCATAGGGACCTTTTCTCAACATAATCACCAACACCGCTGATGGTTCGTCAAACGGATGTCCGGTCTGAAAGTTATCAGCTTTTCCGTTCCAGGGGCCCGATTGGATTTCAGGTACAATCCAACCCGGCCATACTCCAACTGTGTCCAAACCTTAGTCAAAGTGTACTAAAAGTTCCTTCTCATCAAGAGGAATCCAACAAAATCAACGGCACGTTTATCGGACGTCCGGAGCTCATGTTATAAGAGTTTCCACTCCGAGGGCCCGGTTGGTTTCCCGTTCGAACCTACCCGGCCATACCCAAAGTTATCTGAAACCTTGAGTGTAACATTCCAAAACGACCGTCTCGATCCAAGCATTGCATCGTAGCTAATGGTGCATCGATCAGAGGTCTGCAGCCCATGTTATGGGAAAAAGATCAGAAGTGGTCTGAAAGTGGGGGTTTTGGGCCAGGACCGACCCGGCCCGAGACCCCCTGGGTCGGCCCGAACCGGGTCGACCTGAACCGTGTCTGGTCCGGCCCGCTTGGGCGTGGCCCAGCCCGGCTGGCGTGGCCCGGCCTGGCCTGGGCGCGCTGGCGCACTGGCCAGGTGGCTCGGCCGAAAAGGAGGAGCGGTTTGGGGGGGGGGGGGGCTGCCCCCCGGTTGCGTAACAGCGGCCCCCATGTGGGGGGCCGCTGCTGTCTGGACTGTCGGGGGTTACAAACACCTGGCTCCTCCTCTATCCGGTCGGCCCGCTCCAGCCGGCTGGCTGCTGCCGCCACGGGACTGGTATAGGCCGGTCCCCCTGCTCCGACGGCGGCGGTCGGAAGTTGGCCGTCCTTCCGTGCTCCGCCCCGGCCTCAGCTGCAGCCTTGGTCCGACCGACGTGGCGCGACGATGCCGCGCCCCTCTACCGCGGCCCTGCTCCGGCCACGGTGATTTTGTGATTCTCCGGCGTGGCGCGATGGTGCCACGACCTTGTTCGTCTTCAATGGCGCGGCGCGACGGCGCCGCGCATCCTTGCCACATGATCCCGTGCGGTGCGACAGAACCACACCATTTTCATTCCCAACCACAACATGGATGATGAATAGAATTAAGGAAGGAGGGTCGTCCGTGTTTGTGCGGTCCATCCCCCTCCCGTTAATTGATAGAAAGTGGTCCAATTTGAAACGAGGAAGGACGACGAAAGAATTCACGAATAAAAAAAATAAAATCCCCTACCTCAAAAAGAGGCCGCATGTCTTCGAGCCGCGGTAAAAGGCAAGCGTCGCGATGATCGGTCATCACAGATGATCGGTGTCGATTCCGTTGTCGTTGGAGGAAGAGCCCTCATCAATGGCAACGTTTCCCATGGTGGTGTCTTCTCCCTTTATGTGGAGCAAGAACAAGATAAGGCACGTCGTCGGTGTCTTCACGTTCTCCGTCGTAGGCGTTCTTCGCCGAGAATGTTCTATGTTGTAGGGAAAGTGTTCTTCGTTGAAGAAGAACTGTTATTCGTTGAAGATGCGTCGTTCTTTGTTGGAGGGAAGTTCTCTCTTCTTCCCACCAATGTTCTCCCAAAAACTCTAGAACGTTTTTAAGGTTCTATCACACACCAAAAGATCCAAAATAATATCCCATGATATTATTTTTATTTACACCTCAATGATTTTAAAATTCAAACCAAACCACATAATTAATTAAAGTGAGTTGGCATGAATAAATAGGAGAGAGGGGGAGGTTAGTGGTCTCACATTAAAGGGGAGTTTTATGGGGTTATGGGGAATGTGAAAAGGTGGGGGCTCGTGTGGGCCCCACCTCTCAATTATTCTCCCAGGGGTAGTTACCAACCCAACATCCACACAAAGGATAAAACTACTTAGAAGAAAAAAATAAAATTGGATTAAAATTTTTATTTATTCTTCAATTACACCACAACATTTAAACAACTCTTCCCGAGAAAACGCACCTTCGAAAAAGGTCTTCTTAAGAAATTACCAGCGATGCGAGTTCATCGGGGCCCTCAAATTTCAATTCCGAGCAACGGTTTAAAGGATAGAAAAACCCGCTCGTTCGTTCACTGAACATACCCGAGCCTAACTTCAGAAATTAATTCCGGGCACACCGGGCCTCGAAATCAAGCATCGTCAGAAACTGCATTCTCGTAAAATCCCAAAGAAAATTAAGAAAAAATTTCCCTTTAATTTTATGGGTCATTACATTACTCCCATCTTAGGGATTTACGTCTTCGTAAAGCTTTAACATAAACTAGGGATACAAAAGCGGTACTGAGCACGCACCGGAGACTTCTGCTCCCATTTGCTCACCTGGTGGTTCCCGTATTGCCAGTGAAAGTGCACCCAAGGAATCGACCATCCTCGCAATATCCTCTCATGTCGATCCTCAACCTCTACTGGAACCCTCCAAATGTTACCCCATCTCCAAAGTTCAGTTCCCCATGGTCGATGACATACGTCGGGTCAAGAACGTATCACCTCATTTGAGATATGTGGAAGTCGTTGTGCACCCGGTGCAACTGAGGTGGATGGGCCAAGTGGTAAACAACCTCACCTACCCAGCATAGGACCTGAAAAGGTCCGCTGAAACTCAGAGAGTACTTGACGCCTTGGCCACATCTCCGTAAACCTCGTCGAGGTGAGACTCGTATAAGGACGTGGTCATCATCCTTGAACTCTAGAGGCTTCCTGTCAGCTCTGTGTAGTCTCATCTGTCGTGGTCAATAAGTGATCACATCCCACTCCTACATAACGACACACCCGAGTCCGGTCCCTAATGCGTCGTAGTGAACTATGTAACCAATGCCCACAAGTTGGGCACACCGGTCAACCCAGCTCTTGAAAGCTCTTATGGAAGGGGTGCAGTAACTCTAGAGAATTATGGCACATAATTAAGTTTTCCCATCTCTTGAGTGATCGAATGCACCCTCTTATGCATGATTCCATCCTATGCTGCCTAGGTTTTCCTTTTCACCGACCAAGGAAAACCCCATCCCAACGTTGTAGATAAACCACAACCTTTTTGCCTAATACTTTCAATCTATGTATGAACTATGGATCCAATCCATACTCAGACCAACACAATAAGGCATCGACGGTGCCACAAAGAGATTCCAAATGAATCTCTCGCCTCTTGGGTCAGATCACACTGTCGGCGTAAGTGTGATTATCGAGTCTCCTCCCAAGGTATCTCTAGACATGAGGTTCATGTCTACGGTTTACCGGAAACTCTAGGTCTGGGACAAGATTAGTGGAAGGAAGGAATGATTTGTATCAACGTATGTTACTACGGAAGCTAGTAGTGGACACAAACTGCCCCTCGAATCATTCTAATAGACATTGGGTCACTCTCCTTGACCGCATGCAGCTACTCTATTTCCCTGCCGTCCACCTCCCTGAGCCTGGCGGGGACAACAAAGGCAGGTGGTTGTAACATGTTGAAATGTACACCACCTCATTCTGCTCTCCTAGTTCTGCCTCCACATCTGCTGCTCTGCAAACATATATGTCCTTAACATTTCCTCTTCTTCAAACATTTTACACGCCCAAGTCTCTGAGGCTAGGGCCATTTTTCTGCTTTCCCAACTTCTAACATTCTCTAGCTGTATTCGTTCAGCCAAAGAACATTGAACCACAAGGTTTCCTCTAGCACCCTAACGTGAGTAGGAGTGCATAGACGAAAAATGATGGCTCGAATATCCTTTAAACATGCCTCTCTCTATGGTCCGAGCTCTAAAGAACTAATCATATGATTGTCATCAAGTACCAAGAATGATCGGTACGCCTCGATGAATACTCAGCTACTGAAACATCATCCTGTTGAAGTTGTATCAGCTCTAGAAAACTCTCAGCCACCTCTTCAAGCCAGTTCTCAGCTACCTGTGAGTCGGTCTCGCCTCAGAACTTGAGGGTATCTGATGTTAGAACACGTGTAAGGCAGTAAGCCTATATGTGTCACCTACTGAAACCGCTAGTTGTAACTTTTGACCAAAAGGCAGTGATGTAGAGCTGGCACACTACCCGAAGGCACTATCTTAGGCATCAACCCACATACCGAAACCTCATCACTATGAGGACCATCCTCAAGGTCATTCACTGGAAAACACTAGTGTCCAAGTCTACCATCCACTCTACTAATGTCTCAGCTAGGCAGAAAACTCTGGCAATCGCCTCCAGCCAGTGCTCTACTGTCTAGGAATTTGTCTTTCCTCGTAACCTCGGAGGCAGCTACTGCTAGAACTCATGCAACACGCTCTGCCAGTGTGTACAATTTTCTAGTATGGCTAGTGGAATCTGCTTCCCATCAGGTGTTGGTGCTGCTGGTACACCACCCAAGGGTTCCAATATAGAAAAAGGGCCCCGTACTGGAGCCTTGTCCCTCGGTGGGCCATCATCGAGTTCCCTCTCGGAACTCCAACTAAATATCTATGTGGAGACATCCTAAACAGATGCGACACAGTCAAAGTTTTATACCTGATGAGATGACCTAGTTTGAGCTGACTTTAAAACTCTTGGAAACACACACACAATCAGTGTTTTTGTGCACAAAGATGGAAATCAGTATTCAAGGTCCTGGTGTACGGATACATCAGCCGCCACACCAACACTGGAATCGCTGAACTGAAAACCTCACTCGGTACCCTTAACACTATTGCTTCATAGAAAGGGAATATCAGAGTTCTAATTTCTATGGTAGGACCGACTCGTCTGATACCAATTTGTCACGTCCCATCCTCGGGGCCCATGTCGTGACTACCCCAAGCCCGTCTTCCATAGGCCAGGGGCTGGTGACTAGCACCAAAGGCATAAATCCCGATAACTGGGAACACATTTCCATTATAAAGTAAACAAAACACCACAGAGTACAAGAGGAAGTAATACACTAAGTACAAAAGAAAGTGCTGAAAACAAAGTGGGCTAGAATTCAAACCCAATTGAAAGTAAAACTACAACTGAACGAAAGTACTATAAAAAATGACAAACAGCTGGAAGAATTGAAGCAGCTCATGGGTCGTCCTCCTCGGATCCCACCAGAAGGGTAGGTACAGATAGCGCAGCTCCTGGATCATCCACCACGGATCCTACCAGAAGGGTAGGTACAGATAGCGCAGCTCCTCGATCGTCCTCCATGGATCCTACCTGAAAGGTAGGTACAGATAGCCTCCACAACGCTCTCACCCATGAACCTCATCTGAGTGTCTTCATGTCATGAATCCCACCTCTGGATACTGACTCTTCGTAAGGTCCACCTCCGGGTACCGTCCTGTCCTCGAACACTCAGCCTTTGTCAGCGCTGCCATTTTCTACAACCAACACAACAAGGTGCTGACATAGCCTGTGCAGGGGTGAGTATGCGATACTCAGTAGGGACCCTGAGACCCTCAAGATCTCACTAAATCCAACAAGTATAACCACAAAGAAGAATCTCAACAGATCAACCTTACCTAGGTATAAGCCCATACTTATACATAAGTTATCATGTAACCCATCTCAATCATGAGGAAACACAAGGTTATGAAATCAACGGATAACCACTACCTAGGTATATGCCCATACATATACCTAATTTATCAAGTGACCCATCTCATTCATGAGGTAATCACAAAGGTCATAGACTCAGCTCAAACCAAGATTTTCAATATCGAAACCACTGATGCTGGAGAACTCCTCCTCTGTCGAGTACAGTGGTTCTGCCGCTACAACCAAGCGTGTCCCACTAACATTGGACTGCTGATGTACTCCGCCTATCGAGTAATGTGGGCCTTCCACTGCAACCAAGCGCATCCCACCATGGGTCTGCCGCTGCAACCAAGCGCATCCCACCATGGGTCTGCCGCTACAACCAAGCATACCCCCTCATAGCCTATATAGGTATTCCTTCTGTCGAGTACCGTGGTTTTTCCGCTACAACCAAGCGCACCTCCACTGTGGGTCTGCCGCTATAACCAAGCGCACCCCAGTGGGCTATCCAAATAACTCCGAGTCAATCGATCAGTAGTCGTCAAGTCTCAGTCCGCTACTTGGTCTCTGCACTCTGCTAGCTCGTCTCCGTGAGGGTCCTCTCCACAAGCTACTGGTCGATACTCCATGTATCACATGTCCCACGAAGAAGTATCTCAAAGGACCACCTCGTCATAGGGGTCTCAATGCAACAGACAGCGCGTCAATCGAGCGTCCGGTCTATGAGTTATAAGCCTTTTCGGCTTAGGGGCCCGGTTGGTTTCATGTGCGAACCAACCCGGCCATATCTCAACTGTGCCCCTAACTCTCATAGGGTATACTCATAGGGACTATTTGTCAACGTGATCACCAACACCACTGACGGTTCATCAAACGGACTTCCGGTCTGAAATTTATTTGCTTTTCCGTTCCAGGGGCCCGGTTGGATTTCAGGTACAATCCAACCCGGCCATACACCAACTGCATCCAAACCTCAGGCGAAGTATGCTAAAAGTTCTGTCTCATCAAGAGGAATCAAACAAAATCAACAGAACGTCTATCGGACATCCGAATCACAAGTTATAAGTGTTTCCGCTCTGAGGGCCCGATTGGTTTTGGGATTGAACCAACCCGGCCATACCCAAAGTTCTCCGAAACCTTTAGTGTAATATACTGAAACGACCGTCTCGATCCATGGAACACATCGTAGCTGATGGTGTGTCGATCGGAGTTTAGCATCCCATGTTATGGGAAAAAGATCGGAAGATATATGAAAGTGGGGGTTTTGGGCCCAGACCGACCCGGCCCGAGACCCCCTGGGTAGGCTCGAACCGGGTCGACCCGACCCGGGTATGGCCCAGCCCAGCTTGGCGCGCTGGCCAGGGAGCTCGGCCGAAACGGCCGAGCGGTTTTGGGGGGGGGGGGAAGCTTCCCCCTGTTGCGTAACCGTAGCCCCCCATGTGGGGGGCCGCTGCTGTCCAGCCATCCAGGGGTTACGAACCCCCGGATCCTCCTCTGTTCGGCTGGCCCGCTCCGGCCAGCCGGCTGCTGCCGCCACGGGACCGGCGCAAGCCGGTCCACGCTGGCGGCCGGATGTTTGCCGCCGGTCCCTGCTCTGCCACAGCCTCTGCCACAACTTTGGTCTAACAGGCGTGGCGTGACGACGTCGTAGCCCCGCTCTGGCCGTGGCGGTTTCATGATTCTCCAGCATGGTGCGACGGTGCCGCGACCTTGTTCATATTCAATGGCGCGGCGCGACGGCGCCTCACATTCTTGCCACATGATTCCGCATAGTACGATGGCACCACGCCATCTCTGTTCCAAACCACAACATGGTTGATCAAAAGAATTAAGCAAGGAGGGCCGGCCATGTTTGTGTGGTCCGGCCCCCTCCCGTTAATTGATAGCAACCTGTCCAATTTGAAATGAGGAATGAAGACATAGGAATTCATGAATAAAAACAATAAAATCCCCTACCTCAAAAAGATGTCACATGTCTTCGAGCCGCGGAAAAAGGAGAGTGTCGCGATGATCGGTCGTCACGGAAGATCGGTGTCAATTCCGTTATCGTCAGAGGAAGAGCCGTCGTCGATGTCGATATTTCCCACAGTGGTGTCTCCTACCTTGATGCGGCGGAAGAAGAAGATAAGGAATGTCATCGTTGTCTTCACTTTCTCCGTCGGAGGCGTTCTTCGTTGAGAACATTCTATATTGGAGGGAAAGTGTTCTTCGTTGAAGAAGAACCGTTATTTGTTGAAGATGTGTCGTTCTTCGTCGGAGGGAAATTCTCTCTTCCTCACACCAAAGTTCTCCCAAAAACTCCAGAACGTTGATAAGGTTTTCTCACAAACCAAAAGCTCCAAAATAATATCCCATGATATTATTTTTATTCACACATCAATGATTTTAAAATTCAAACCAAACCACATAATTAATTAATGTGAGTTGGCATGAATAAAGAGGAGAGAGGGGGAGGTGAGTGGTCTCGCATTAAAGGGGAGTTTCAAGGGGTTATGGGGAATGTGAAAAGGTGGGGGCACATGTGGGCCCCACCTCTCATTTATTCTCCCAAGGGTAATTACCAACCCAACTTCCACAAAAAGGATAAAACTACTTAGAATAAAAAACTACAAATGGATTACAAATTTTATTTATTCTTCACTTACACCACAAAATTTAAACAACTCTTCCCGAGAAAACGCACCTTCGGAAAAGGTCTTCTTAAGAAATTACCGGCACTGCGAGTTCATCGGTGACCTCAGATTTCAATTCTTATCACCTTTTTAAATGTTAGAAAATCCCGCTTGTTCGTTCACTGAATGTACACTAGCCTAACTTTGGAAATTAATTACGGGGACACCGGGCCTCGGAATCAGGTTCCGTTAGAAACTGTGTTCTTGTAAATCCCAAAGAAAATTAAGAAACAATTTCCCTTGAATTTTACGGGTCTTTAAATTCATAAATATCTATAAAAATAATGTAAACACAGCATGATAGTTTTATGATAAGAGCTACAATATATTGTTATGTTAGTGTAATGGATAGACACCCTCAGTCGGAAAATATATCATATTATGGTGTTCTTGAAAGAATCATGTTATTAGATTACTATGCACATTGTCATGTCACAATGATGAAATATAAGTGGTTTGATTCTATGACACAGCAAGGAATGCATATTAATAACTATGGATTTAGAGTGATAAATATGAATTTACATCTTCATACCGATGAGCCTTATATTCTTGCGTCACATGCTGGAAATGTGTTTTATGTAACTGACCCATTAAAACAACAATTTGGTGTTATTATTGAAGTTATTCCTAGACATATTTTTGATGAAAACATGGATGAAAATGATTTTGTAGATGAACCATTCTGTATTTATTCAATTGTTACATTTGGTGACATAGATGAATCAATTTCTAGAATATATTGTGAACTAGGAATTTTCATAGATCACAATAACATTGACACATTTGTAAGTATTTATCGGACATTATTGTAATATTGTATGTGTTATTGTAAACATCTATACATGATATCAAATTAACTTGTATTTTTTTATACTGTTTTCAAATATAAAACTATTTATAGTTTGACCAATTTATGTTTAATCACATTTATATTAATTCTTGAACATACAAAGTCCTAATTTTTTATCAATATAAATATCACATTGAAAATTTATCTCATTGTTTTATGATACAGTCGTATTATTTAACATTTTTCATTATTTAAATTTATTTGAGAATATTATATTAAATTTCCTGGACAAAATTTCTGAATATGATGATACTAGAAGAAATAAAATAATACAAAGAAATGAAAAAAATATGTTCCATCTAGCCAACACTGTAAGTACAATTTATGTTTGAATATTATGGTCTTTCATATTATTTATCTTATTATAATTTGTTTTGTTTTATCATCTCTGTAATTTTAGGTTACTTCTTCAAGGAGATGGTATGATTATACTACCGAGGCTAATAGTATGGTGGGGGGTATTGATTCTATAGTTCAGCCTACTACTATGCTTCTTGAGTCACCAGGAGGTCATCTTCCCATTATGCCACCTCCATATTATCCATACCCACCTTTTCCATATCCCTTTCTGCTTGCACCCACATCAGATGGTAGATCATATACTCCCATCCTTCTGGACCTTCCATTCCCATCATCTATTTTAAATGGCACTACACCCCCATACATCCCACCATCATATCGATATCCATATCCAACCTCATCTTTGTAGAGTTATCTATTGGGTTTTATCCCTCCATCATTACAGTTATCATCCTCTACTATATAGAGTACTCATACTGTAGATATCCCACCTACCACAGAGGATACTCCCCCTATAGATGCTGCACTTCAAGGGTCATTATATCCTTCATCTACTGGTATGTGTTTAAAAATTACTGTTAGTGATTAATGAAAAATTCATATATATTATTGTGCTTAATTACATTTTTTTTCAGGTTTAGCTCCAGCATCCACCAAATGACGAGGCTGCAAAAAAATGCAACAGGTTTGGAATCGACACACGCAAATCATAGTTTAATACAATAAGGATGGATCTATAATTTAATAAAATGGTATGAAATGTAAAATATCTTTGGGAAAACATTCTAGATGCAAAAATATCATTCGATTCAACTAATAAGTATGAGGGAATTTGAAGAACAAATAAAGTATAATTCCGGGGTAGAGATATGGGTAAGTAATGTTAATAACCTTTTATATTTATTAATATATAATATTTTTTTAATAAATGTTTTTTCCATTTTAGCTCTCATATAATTTTCCTGATGGAAAAAATTCAATGGCTACAAGGTTAATGGATTTAAGTGAAATGTGGTGAGTGTACAAGTATGACTTGTATCTTGGTTGGAAAAAAAGAGTTTTCACAGAGCTTAATGAAGTACCGGTGATTCATTATTTCCCAATATCACAATACAAAGCGATGATAAGCTATTGGAAGAGTCAGATTTTATGGTATTTGTTAAATTTTTATACATATTCATTTAATAATTTGAAAATGAGTTTTATTTATGTTAATGAAAATATATAATTATTTGTTTGTAGGAAAAATCCGATAGAAATAAAATAAATAAGAGTGTAATTAAACATATTTATACTCATGGACACACTTCACTCCCAGATCTTGAGAAAACACGGGTAATTTAATATTTAATATATTTAGCTTCATTTTGTGTATTTTTGTTAACATCCAGTTTTGATTTATTTTTTTGTTTTTTTTCAAAAAAATAATTTAATATCGAGGGTCGTGTTCCTCACTCTACTTTGTTTTGTATAAGAAGAAAAAATTAAATATGGTATTGTCCCAAATACTGACACTGAGATAGAAATTGTAAGTATATTTCAATTTCTTTTATATTGGCTAAATTTACTTCATTATTATATTTTATCATTTTAATTTAGGTTATATATCAATCAACATAATGATTTAGAGACATTATCACAAAAAGATCATGACAATTTGGGCCCCAACAATCATTTACATCTTGCATTAGGAGATGAGCATCAGGGAAGTGTGCATTGTCGACCTGCGAAGAAGATTGTACCTTCTCGATAATGGTATAATAACAATGTTTCTATGAGTACCAGTTCTAGTTTAGTTAGAGTGGAACATATTAATTCTACCAATAAAGAAGCAACTCAAAAAGCAGAAAAGGCAATATTTGAAAATATAATGAAAGGTATGTCTGCCATTTCTTCTACACTTTCACTAGAAGAAGCCGAAGCAGTTCATGCATGTTTCATGTCGATGAGTTCTGCTAATGTAGATTCTTCTTCCGGAGCCAGAACTAGAGTCGGAGATATAGCTAGAGCTGGTCCTAGTGTCGGTGTTGTTACTAATGCAGTTGTCGATGATGATGCCGGTGGCGTCAGAGGTGCTGATGGTGTTTTTGTAGAAGGTGTTGATGAGGGTTATCATAAATCCAATTATATTGATATTAAAACTCACTATTTTTGTGAATTGTACTTTTGGATTTTTAATATGTGTAATTTTATTATGCAGTGAGGTTTGATTATTGTAATACAAAATTGCATTGTGATGTTTCTGATTGTGTTTACCAATATTCAATTATTCTATAATGAGATATGATTTTTTATAAAGTAGTAAAGTTTTATTATTATTATATTAAATTATATCCTCCTTATATGTGACTATCATACCTCCTCGATGACACTGCTCTGAGGTAGCCCGTCTATCTCCTTCGGTACACCTCCGGTGGTATATAGTCCAATTTTCCAATTTTTTCTTCAGGCGGCCCCTATATTAGTTTCACTGATCATATTTTGATTTTTATAAATTCTATTGGTATGAAGGATAGGGATGCATGCTATGCAAAGAACCAATAGGAAAACATAGCCGATGTAATTTATTGTCTTCCACAACATGTTACCGGGATTAACGTGATTATAATATTCAAGAGGTAATGGTGATTTTATTCCATTTTTTTCAAGACCTTAGTAACCATTTATTGTGTTTTAAATCCAATTTACATAGAATACACCATGATTGTAGAATTTATGATTCCACGTTTACTCCTGAGTGTGCAATATTTGATATTCTCGAAATTGTTCTATATCATTGTTGGATAGTTGATCCCCAGGTATGCACTTTTGAATCATATATCTATATATTTTGTTTATAAAAAAATGATAAATTATATGCTTACTTCATCATATTTATTTATTTAAAAAATAATAATATTTTTTTATGAAATAGGTTTTATATGAATTGAAAATATATATAATCTAATCATATAACAAAAGTGTATGAGGATAATAAATGAATATATCTACAAACTGAGATAATACTATAGGTTGTGTTTTATATACGAATATGTTTAAGATCATGGAATCCTCTCTGAGAAATGTTTTTTCCACATTAACATTTATGACTTAAGGACCCCTAGTAGGGTGCCTCTCATATGTAATGAACTAGGGGATCCCATTGGGTGCCCCAATAACCTACCAAACATGAGTGGGTGTGTTACTAATTTGGTGGATATGGTATTATGTGTCACCTTAGAATTATTAAATGACATGTGATGGTGCTAATGATTTCAAATTCGAGAACTTCATCCTAATTAATGGATTTCATAGTATCTGTAGTGTATCATAAAAAACTAAGTTCCATTGATTTTCTATTCCATGATTTCAGTGAATTAGTTGATTCACATTAATATCATTTTATTAGTGTTTCATGGACATCCTATGATAAATTATTTTTTGGGGATATAAATATTCAATTCCATTATAATATAAACTATTTTGTTCTTCTCCAATTTCTTACATGAAATGTAAAAAAAATGAATTTTGAACCCATCAATTTCCTGGGATTATTCCTCCAACAATTTTCACCAAGGACCTTTAGGATAGCTACTGTAAATTTTCAGGGGGGGGGGGGCTACTACAAGGGGGGAAGCGCAGGGGGGGAAGGGGTGGGGTGTGCAAGGGGGACATGGGGTGTGCTAGGGGTTAGGGGCTGTGCATGGGGGAGGTAGGGGTGGGGTGTGCAGGGGGTGCGGTACATGGGGTGGGAGAGGAGGTGTTTTCTAGGGGTGGGAGGGGGCGTGCATGTAGGGATGGGGATGTGAATTAGTGGGTTCTTTTTTAGTAATTCATTTTCTTTTAAATTCAAAATATCTATCTTATTAATAATAAACACCTAATTAAGGCTTAATCCACCATAGGATAATATTTAATATTCCTCAATAAAATGTATGCAAGAGGTCCACATATTGTTCTTCAATATTTTATTCAATATAGGGATTTCAAAATATCGAATCGCTTCTTCAAGAATTATAAAATCAATTTAATTTGTTACCCATCAAGGAAAAGATGCATAGAATCAAAAATATTAACATAATTTTCAATATATTATATTACTTTATGTGTTATTTAATAACATGTTTTAGGTTAAGTCAATTATGCTTGCATGAATTTATATGTAGCATGAAACCATTGTCTTTCACTCTTATTTGTACAGGGGGGGCTACTGTAGGGGGGGGTGTGCATGGGGCGCTACTACAAGGGGGTATGGGGTGTGAAAGGGGGATGGGATATGCATGGGTGGGGGGACAAGTGTGGGTTGTGTAGGGGCGAATGGGGTGTGCAAGGGGGTAGGGGGAGGGAGAGGGGGTACTGTCCAGAGGGTTGGAGGGGGTGTGCAGCGGGGGTAGGGGTGTTAATTTTTTTTTTGTTTTTTAGGAATTCATTTTATTTCATATTAAAACTCTCCAACTTTTTAAGTCTACAGACCAAATAAAGGCTTAATCCACTGGAAGATAATATTTAATCCTCTTCAATAAAATCCTTACAAGAGGTGCACATAATGTTCTTCAATATTTAATTCAATATATGACTTTCATATTATCGAATTGATTCTTTAAGTGTCATCAAATAAATTTATGTTGGTACACTTCACGTATGGGATGCATGGAATCCAAAACATTAACACAATTGTTCATATATTATATTACTGTATGTGTTATTTAATAACTTGTTTTAGGTATGTCAATTATGATTGCATGAATTTATGGGTACCATGAAACACTTTTATTTATCTCTTATATATTTTATTATGAAAAGTGCAATATTGGTTATGTCTGTAAATGTCTAAGGGTTCTCTAAGGGGTGTCCAAGGGTGTTTTGGGGGTGTCCAGGAGGGTCCAGGGGGGTTCATTGGGTATCTGGGGGGTGTACAGCGGTGGCCAGGGGGTGTCTAGGGTGGAGGGGGTGTCTAGAGGAGTCTCTAGAGGGGTGTCTAGGGGAGAGGGGTGTCTAAGGGGTGTACAATGGGGGTTGTCTAGGGGGTTGTCTAGGGGTGTCAAGTTGTCCTGGTCTAGCATTCGGTGAAAATGTTACTGTTTTAAATTTTAATAACTTTTTTGAGATTTGTGATAGACAATGTTCTACTACTGAGAAACAACATGAATTTGAACTCTAACACGGTGGAGGTGTCATAGAAAAAATTACTCTCCCTGATTGTAGAATGCTTTATCAATTAAAATAGTAATATAATAGTGATTTCCATGTTTTTGGAATCCTAGTGGATTTTACTTTTGGATAATTTATTGATTATGATTACATGTATTGGTATGAAGGCTAGGGATGTAGACGTTGTAGAAACCCAGCAACAAAACATGGCCCATTCTTATGCATGTGAGCATATATATAAGGATCCTCTTGTGCGTGGTTTGACTCATTTGAGGCAGAGTCCCTCTCGTAGCGTCTTTAATTCGAGAATTTTTTAAATTTCATTTAGTTTCCTTATTTATTCATCTTTTTTATATTAAATTGGAATTCTTGATCATGTGTTAGTTAAAAAAATTTGTTTTGATTGATAAAAATGTCATGGTTTTGAAATAAAACCCCTCCAATTGAGGTGTGCTGATTGAAAAAACTCACAGTGGTAGTTTATTATTATATAGCATGTTTGAAATTATTTAATTTCTATTTTCCATTTTAATTCATACCCTTTATTCTCTCAATTGAGACACCATGATAATATCCAAATATTTTTTGAATCACAGAGGGTGTGTAGGGGGTAGGGGGTGTGAAAGGTGGGGTGGGGGTGTGCTGGTTGGTTTGTCTAGTGGGGGGGGGGGTCTGTCCATGAAGGAGTGGGTGTCTGTCTAGGGGGGGGGGCTCTAGGGGGTGGTATACTTTAGGTGTGTGAGACAAGGGGGTTGTCTAGGGGGGTTACAGGGGGGCTGTAGATAGCGGGGATACTATAGGGGCGGGGGGTGCAAGTGGGATGTCTAGGGGGCATGGGGGTGCATAGGCTACAAGGGGGATGTCCAGGGGTGAAAGTGCTATCCAGGGGGTGCAAGGGGATATCCAAGGGGTGCACGGGGCCTGTCCAGGGGGCATGGGGGTGAAGGGGGGTTGTCCGGGGGGTGTAGGGGGTTGTCCTATGGGCATGGGGGTCAATGGGATAGGGGGGATTTTCAGGGGGTACAAGGGAGCTTTCTAGGGGGCATGGGGGTGCAGGGGGTGCAAGGGGGCTGTCTATGGGGATGTAAGAGTTGTCCAAGGGGTGCAAGGAGGCTATCTAGGGGTGTGCAATGAGGCTATCTAGGGGGTGCAAGGGGGCTATCCAGGGGGGTGTAGGGGGATGTAAGTGTGCTGTCTGGGGGGCCTGGGGGTGCGTGGGGGGGGTGTCGAGGGGGAGGAGTGAAAGGGGGTTGTCTAGGGGGAATGGGTGCATGGGGGTGGGGGGGTGTTGTGGGGGTGTTTTTTATGAAATGTGAATTCCTATATCCCCAGTTTGAAACCGTGGCTATAAGACTACTGACACTATTTTAAACAATGGCTAAAGACTTTTATCCACAGTTTTGAACCATGGTTATATGCCTTATGTGGCTTAATGTTTGGACATAGTTCAGATTGTGGCTATAGAGCTATATCCAATGTTTAAAATTGTTGCTAAAAGTCTTTCCCTATAGCTATTCCAATAGCAACCACAGTCCATTAAACTATGTCTATAACCTATAGCCACAGTTTTGGGGATTATATCCACAGTTTGAAACTGTTGCTATAGCCTAAATTTATAGTTGTATAAATATATAGTTTCTTCATTTATGATCAGTATATATATCACACATATCAACATATAGATAATTCCTCCTTGTTTTCAATGAAAAATAAGAACTTGAAACATGAAATAATTATTTGGGTAATTTATCCCATGAAACATAAAATAGTTTAAGGAATAATCTATCAACATATGATTCTACATGAGGATGTATCCAGTACCTTTCATTAATGAATCATTCTATATTGAAAACTCTTATCCACTATATGGTAGTGTAAGAACATGTCTATTAACAAACCTTCCCAACAGTTCTTTAAAAATATATTCAAAATCTTTTATCCATAACATCATAACACCATTCTATGTTAAACTAGTTTCTAATTTATATAGTTAAGATACATCTATTATGAAGCATTGGTATAATCCAAAAAACCTAATAAAACAATGGATATCAAATAAAATAGTTGGGTCGAGCTATTTCTTAATAACATCTATTATTAAGGAATCCACTAGTATACCCTCAATTAATATTATATGACCCTCAAATGAAACTTTTTTAATCGAATGTTTACTCATGGAAACATTAGTATAAAATTTCCCTTCCTCATTATTTCCATTAAAATTTAAAAAAATTATTCATTCTCTTAATTTATCTTGAATATATAAGAATATGGACTTTAAAGGCTACTTGAAACTAATAAAATAAATCTTTGAAGAATCTATTCACTATATCTATATAGACATTAGATGTATTGGTATGTCCAAATGTAATTAATATAAATTAATAATGGACATAGATGGAACAGAAGGTCATATTGGTCATATCATTCTTTTTATCCTTAGTTAATGATATAAAGATCATATATCAATCCTGGATAAATATATAGCTTCATGTAGTTGATAAAAAATATCATCAATACAAGTTTGAGGATACTTTTTCTTAACAATAAATTTGATAAGATCCCAAAAATAATTGGAAACACACATTGACCCATCTTTCTTCTTAGTAATAAGAACTAGTGTAGCTCATGCTGAATCACTTAGAAGAATTAATCCCCTTTATATATTCTCTTGGATCTTCATCATTAATTATTATAACATGTTTAGGGGAATTCTACATTGAGTATTTGAAATTGTTGTCACACCAGGTGTGAGTTTAATAAAATATCTACATCAAAATGTAGGGGATGATTGGGAAAGTCCTCTGGACATACATATTCATATTACTCAACATTTTGATCATTTACATTATTTTAGTATCTCCCTAATAATTTGATATACATACCCCTTGTGATTAAGTAGAAAACCACATATTGTAAAATTAATTTCCATGAGGTGTTCAGGTTTATAATCACATATATAGATAATTGAATATAAATTCATAATATAAAAATTCCCTTATATACATTGAATGTTAATGGGGTTATATGCTAGAAAATCTAATCCTTACCCAACATTATTTCAAATGAAACTAGAGGATTAAAAAGGATTTATTGAATGAAACATAGTAAAAAATTATATTATAGTGTTGATATAGACTTGATATGTTGTCTTCCTACCATATGATATTTGATTACCAACTCAATATTTAATTATTGAGGTGGTCACAAGACAACCATAGAAAAGCAATTGATATAAAGTGGTGTGTATAAACAAAAAAAAGAGAATTCCATTTAAGAGTGTATTATATTTATACATTTCACCACATTTTAGGGTGCAACCACATTGACTGTAATAATTTCATAAGATTAAACTTATCCCCATGGCTTCTTTCAGGTTTGGTTCCATTGATGTTTGCAAAAATTGTTTTAATATTTCCACATATTCTTAAAGTAAAATTAATTTACTTTGATGTATTTCCCCATACTTTTTAATTAATGAGGATGATAGCCTTTTCAATAAACCTTTAGAAAACATTATTTCCTTTTATGAATTTACCATGGTGTTTCCATTCTCATGTATCATGTGATATAAAATTTTACTTCCACTTCCTCCCCTTATTATTTATTTTATATTTCATCCTCTTATTCTATTTAATTATATAGAATCCATAAGTCTTGCATAATTATTTCTATATATTTATATCACATGATAGCATATCCCAATACAATGAGAATATTTGCGAGACTAGTTCCCATTAGAGGATTGGTTTTAACCCATAAATGAAATTTTAAATCTCATACTTTGGATTATCACTAAGTCTACAACATGCCTTTTTATCCTTGTAAGGATATCTTTATACATACAAACATTTTTCGTTACCTTTTCTCCTAGACTCGGAAATTTTTTCTCCATATCATCTCATTGTTCATGTGGAAAATATTTTCTCCACAAATATTATTTAAAATTTATCCATTCCATGCCATCTATTTCATTCCTCATCCTTAGTGTTTGGATGAAATGATTTCCTTAGATCCACATCCCCTGTGAAGTGATAAACTGTTATAAAAACCTTATCCATTTCATTACATACCATATAAAGACACATATTCCCTTATGAAATTATCCATTTCTTAGCTTAAAATGTATTTCTAGACCCATGTAATAAGATATGTCTTTGACACATGATGTTGTCAAACATTTTTACATTATATTATGGATTGGAGGGCTACCTCATTAAGGAAAGTTTATTGGTCATAACATGAGTCTGTTTCCTCAATATAGTTATAATTTATAAATCTCCAAATATATTTCTAGATCTATATTCATTACCATTACCAAGAGGTAAATCCTAACATGGATAACAAGCATTGATACTGTTTTCCTTCCATCCACTGGGTACCATTTTTAAACAATGGAACATACTATATTAGATCATTACATTATGAATCACAGTTTATAATTTCAAAACTAATAAAACACTCACAAAATTAAAATTTATTCATAAATACTCTCAATATCCTATGATCCTCTTCTTTGGGAATATTGTCAAGGTTCATCATAGAGTTATGTTTCCTAATTTATATTTTCCTAAATCTTGTTCCTAAGGGTTTTAATAAAATTATTATGATACCAACTATAAATAAACCCAAACTAGTAACCCATAGCTGGTGGTTTGTTTATAAAATTTTGATTGAATTCACTTAATAACAGACCAATGGATCAAACTATTTATTTTTCTTGGATAACCAGATAAATACATCAATACCCCATAACATCTGTAAATATAAAATAAAATATTTTATTTTATTTGGGATCATATTTTTCCCTTATGGGAATCCTCTTTATATTAATCCTAAAATATTTTCCAGTATCCTAGAGAAAGGAATAAAGAAGATAGGGGTGGTCTCAGATACTCTGAAACAGATTGCACATAGTGGAAGCTAATGAAGTCATGGATAATATGAAAAAATGATGATATAATAACACTATATAAATAATCATATGGGTTAAAAACAAATAGTCAGGTATCATAGATATTAAAATAATCAAATAGAAATGAATACAAGTTTTCATAATGATGGAATGAATCATTACAGACATATAATACTTAAAATAAGGTCTCTATGTTAATACATCTAAAAATACCATCAAGGACTCGAACCAAGTCATCCATATGAATGGGTATGGTCTAATCCCAATAATCAGCCATGTTTCTCTAATGAGACATATTAATTAATCCCAGGGATAAGTAATTTTTATCCCCAACCATCATGTTGTAATTCTAATCCATCCATTATATGAACAAATGACATAACAAAATCAATATTCCATAAAAATCAATAACTGCCTTTATTGAAAAATATATAATATGTAATGTCAATACTTTACCTAGTCCATATGAACAAAAAAAATCAAAAGAAATATTGTGGATGGTATCATAATATTATAACTACATTAATTAATAAGATTCATCTAGTTATTCTTTGCTAAATTAAAAGACATTCAAAATAACACTAGAAACTTTCATAAGGAATATAGCATTCCTTACTTTTAAACAACTTAATTTGAATAAAAAACAATCGCAAATATTAAGGAAAAAATTTCTTTGAAAATTATTTTTTCACTCATAAATGATTCTTTAGAATCAATAAGTGGTTAAAAATGGAGAATTATGTTCATGATGTATAAGATATAAAACATCATCCACACTTTTAAAAAAAGGTCAAAAAGTACCTCATTAATAAAATGACAAGAAGTACAATATTATAACGTTTTTTAAAAAGGAAAAATTGGGTTAAACTATATTAAATTAACTATTTTATAATGTTATAAACATACTTTTATAAAATTTACATAATATATATACATGAAAGAGAATTATCTATGACTGAGTAGAAAAATGGTTATTTTTCCTTAAAAACATTATATCCGTATTTTGATGATTTTAAGAGTATAAATTGAATGAAATATTTTGATTTATTGAAATATCCCAAGTATAAGAAAATAAATTAGTTTTAAGATAGTCATATCAAATAATTCTTTTAAAAGATACTTAAAAATAAATAATCCCAAAAAATGATGATATTTTTAAATAAACCGTTAACTCTTATTTGAAATCATTCATACGAGTCCAAAACTAATTTATAAGAAATATATATATATATTATAAAAACATTATAGAAACATGTCATTAAATATATTATTTACCTAAAATATTTTATCACCAGTTTATTAACAACTCATTGTTAAAATCATAGTTTACTACTTAATTTTTCTTGTAAGTTTTTTTTACACTTGACCTTTTTTCATGATTAAATTATATCTAGAATTATACATCTGATATAAATATCATATAAATTCATTATTTGTTTATTTTTAGTAAACCATAAAATATAGAGATAGAAAAAGAATTACATTGTTCATGGAGATGGTAGGTCATACATACACATTAACAATGTTATCACCTTTTAACAAATAAAATTAAATAAAGTTAAATAATAATTAACCAATAAAGAATAATTATTAAAAAATATATATCATAGTTATTAATTAAACATATCCTAATTACAATATATTTAAAATAGAAATGAAAAAAAATCACACCACTTCATCAGTGTGGTAGTCCACAAGTACTCACAACCGACAATATCGTTTTCCAATGGATTAGAAGATAAAGATATGTATATGATATTAAAACATAATATTATAAATTATATCATTAATATTAAATAAAAACATTAAACACATCAAAATACATATTTATAATAGATGGTTATGAAAAATGAATTGCATTATTATGTGGTGATGGTATTCGTACATACCCATGAGTAATACTTTCACTTTACATTTCATTGAAAAGAGTGTGGGAAATTTTTTTCTTAATCATAATAAAATATGAGTATATTTATGATACATAATTAATAATATTATGATAAATACCACATATTTAGAGGCTGTTTATGAACAAAAACTTTGAGAGAGTTATGGTATGATGACTACCTCTTCAATATGAGACCTCCTTTAGATCCTTTAAAATGGAACATAGGGTTAGTATTTAAAGAATAAAATATCATTTATATAGTGATTGTGTAAATTTATAAGATATTTTTAGAGTATTTTTAATCTATAATCCTTGAAATTGTGTTAACTAGGGAAATTATGGGTTCCATTTTATAATTGATAGGAGGATCACTAATGGGATTTCTTGAATGATTAAAATATAATAAAGTCATCTTCAAGCCAAATGCTTCCAAATGGCCATGTATTGTAATATAATGTAGTATGGGATTTAAAAACATAATAATAATAATATTTTTATAGGTTTTGGTGTAATTTTAAACCATTTATTTTTTATTAACCACTTTGTTAACCAATTCTAATATTAACTATGGTAACATCATTTTTATACTTAAATGGTTATAATTATACTAATAAGGAAAAACATGGTTCTCAAATGAAAAAAAAAGATAAAAATTAAAATAATATAATATCCAACTTTTCCACATTCGATGTTTTTACTTTTCATAAATTATTTAATACATATTATTTTTATTAAATTTCATTAATGTCAATTTTCATTGTATTTATTTAAATTGACTAAAAGATATAAAAAATGTTTTAAATCGAATATAATTCTATTATACCAAACTAATATGTTATATTTGTCATAAAAATTTATGACAGACAAAAAATAACTCAAATTATAATAATTTTAATATTTTTTAAAATAGTTTAGTTATTAAAAAATTAATTAATCAGATATTGTGTCATCTTTTAGTAAGAATTTAAGGTAACTACATAATTAAGAATAATTATGAATAAAATTACACCATGAATATAATTCTCATATTATCCAAAAAAATTATACTTATTCATTAAATTATTTTTCCCATATCTAGACACATAATAGATATTTTAAAGCAAGTGAGTGACATTTTGTATTATTCTTTGCATTAAATATTATATTTTTCATTTTTCATGGAAATGTATCCCTTAAACAATTTAATAAAGAATATAAGATGATAAATGTATAATTACCTTCATCCAATAATAATTTGGATTAAAATTGAGAGCTTAATAAATATTTTTAACCTAGATTATCTAGATTTACAATTAAATAAGGTGATAAATTTACAAGGGTTAGTATTCATAATGCTTGAAAATAAAAGGGTCCCATCTAATAAATATGAACTCCATGGTTCCCAAAATAAAATATATTTTACTAAATATGAAGTCTATAAGAGTAAAAAATTGATTTTACAGTAATTTTGCAAAATGCAACGAAAACATATTAAAAAAATGCATTTTCAGACATAAAATTGGATTTTTCAATATCATATGCCTAAAAAATTAGTCGAATGTTAAAAAATTATATTAAAAATATTAAATATAGATCTAATTAAAATATTTAACAAGTATTGATTAAATATTTGATTAATTTAATGAAATTTAGATAAATATATCTTTTACTTTGAAATTATTGTTATATCTATTTATAATCAATTGATAATCAATGAATTTATTATAAATGTACATTTTTCATAACTTATTTATTCATATTTATAAACAAAAAATTAGTGACAATGTTATAATGGTATATTATATTCTATTTTATTTCAACATGTTGTTTTGTGTAATGCAATCTATCGAAAAATTAAATTTATTTAAAAAGTAATATATCATATATTTTTGGTGTGTTACAAGAGAAATGTAACAATGGAATGAGAATATTATTTATTTTCATAATAAAAGTGAATATAAATATTTATTTATGATAAAAAATGAATATTTTTATGGAGGTAATTGAAGTTTATTCGAAGGGTCTATTTATACTTCAATTCCTTATATGTCGGGAACATGGGCATTATTCGAGTCAATTCCATAACATAAAAATTATACACCTACAAAAAGGAAGTACCTATGTAATTACAGTAATTAAATTGAAAATATTAAAATTTTAATCTATTGGGATTTTGGAATTTATTTTTACCAGATTTATATCATTCATAATATGGATATAAGAATATTGACGAATCATTGGATTTTTTGAAGAGTATTTTTTCTAAATTGATTTTAAAACATATGCTAAATGGTATTTATAATAATGAAAAGTTATTTATTACAAAGGTGATAATTTTTTGTTTTATTAAATTATTATTAATTGTGGTGAAACAAATAAAATAGCATTGCAGACATTAAATTTGGTTAGTGATTTGATGATAATGTTATTTAGGTTATCTACGGTGATTTTTATTACATTTATGTATTAGTGGAATATATTCCATAGTCTATGATATTATTTGAAGAATAGTGATTTATTAATTTATTAAAGAGTACATTGTTTCATTTGAGGTTAAAATAATAGTATTGGATACCATAATGTGTTTATTATTTTAATGTTGATCATATGTTAAAATGAAGAAATACCACTTTTGAGGTTTTAAGTGATGAGATTTCAAGGTAACAAGAAAATATTACAAGGTATTTGGAAGAATAATATATTTAGTATTAAATAATTTTTTTGGTTATTATATAATTTCATGTTTTATTAATAGAATATTGGGATATATATAATAATGAGGGTTAGAAAGTGATTCCTTGATATGGTGTCATTTTTAGAGATGTTTATAGTCATGAAAATGATTACATTTTGTGATTGCATATAAATTTTATTCACGATATTTTATAATGTAGACTATGTTATAATATTATATTATTATTTATCATGGTGAATAATGATATTTTGATAAATTCATCACTAGTTTAAAGTATATATTAACTTCAGGTTTAACATGTTTCATAATCAGAAAGAATATTTTAGAAGAATGAAATAAAAAATTTAGGGATGTAATTTGAAAGTTATGAGATCAATAGTAATATTGAAACATTCTATATCTTGTGTTTTTTGAGGTGATTTTATATTAACGGTTATTTATTCATGTAATAATCTATGTTGAATCATTGGTGTTGTTGTGGGAATTTTGGAGTAAAATATATTACTTCTTTACATGATGGTTTATAATTTTTGAAATCCATTTTCCCTAATAAAAACTAATTTCATTATTTATTGTATAAAGATATGAGGAACATATTTTTTATCTTTTTAGGGGTCATTTAATACCTCATAATTTTATCTTATATCCTCAACAATTAAAATTCTAGAATAAATATTTGTTGTTTAGTGAAAATATGAAATTTTCATGGATATTTATTAAAGGATGAAATTATAATTTATAATTATGTATATTGTCTTATGTTCTTATTATAGATGATTAATTAATATATAAACTATAGGTAATGGATGTTGAAACATAAATTTCGACATATTATGATTATTTATTTTGAATTAATGTCTTATTTCACTGCTCTTCGATTTATGGTTATGTGATCGTTAATAATATCATGTTCATTCACTTTATTATGTTCATTGTTCTATGACATTATCCATCATAATTCAGCCATTAAATGGTTTTTCCCTATATGTCTATATTATCAATTTCCACTAATTTACTCTTATTTGGACACCTATAAATGTGTAATTTCACATGAACTTCATATTTTCCTTTACATATTTTCAAGAAGAATTTTTATTATCAATTTTATAGTGTGGAATTTAAAATGCTGAATTTTAAAATATAAAAACATTGATTTCCAATAATAATTTCAGATTTTGGTGATGTAATTTATTAATTTTAGTTGGATGTAACACCCTAGGTTTAAATGGAACATTATGTTAGATTGAATATACAACACTCAAAACTGAGAAGAAATGAACCATGAAATATTATTTTAACACAGACATTGTAATTGCTGGGTATTAATATGATTTTCCAAATTATAATATATATATATATATAAAGGAACTACTCAATGAAAACATATTGATGATTTTTTGGAAATAATAAAAAAATTAGTTAAGTAATTTTATTCATCAAAAATATTTTTTCTTCAAAATTTCTTTTTCAGAATATTTTAAGAAAATAAAATGAATATTTAATTAAAATTTTAGAAAATTTATTTGAAAAAATTATTTCATTTTGAAATTAAAATGTAATTATTATCTTAATGTGAAATTTCATGTATTTTATAAAAAGCTTTATTTGTCAATAAATAGAAAAAAATAATGATGTTTATTGGAAAAATTATTTTTGAATCAAGAATTTAAAAAATTAATTTCATTTTTCAAATAGTTTACAATTAAAATTAGTTCTATTATATCACTAATATAAATAATTATGTTTATTAGAATCAATTTTATGGTTTAATTTGGAAAATTATATTTTTATACTTTGAAATACACTAAAAAACCAATTTCCATTCTCTTTTGTATTTTTATCATAAATTTATTTTTGACAAATATTAAAAAATATCATGAAAAAATGGATTTCAAATATTGAATTGGGAGGACCTTATTTTATAATAAGTGACATTTTTTTCAATATGAATAGTATTCATAGTAAATTTTCATTACCATAGTAAAGGTCAAATGAGTAAATAGGGGTTAACATCATGAGATAATGTATCTAAATCCACACAAAAAATTCCTTGATTTCTGTTTTTGTAATAAATTTGACCATATTTGTCCCAAATTCTAATTTATATAATTTTAGTTCCATTTTCCTTTAATAGTGACATTTATATTATTTTATGTAAAATAAATTACAAAAAGACACTCACTTGACTTTAATATATCTAAAATATTTAAATAAGTATAACAACAATATATGTTAATTTAGTGTTTTTGGAATATGAATTAGTTTATTTATCATGGTAATTTATTTTTAATTTTTCGTGATAAAATAATTACATTAACTACTTTTGTAACTCTAAAATAGTGCATGTACATGAATTATAAATACAAAGTAAATTGTTTTAATAACTCTAAAAAAATAATTTTCTGTTATTTATAGTTTTCCATTAGTATTATAGGTAAATATAACATATTATATATTTTTTAAATGTGTTTATTTAAATTCTGTTGTTTTCATGTTGTTTTCAATGTGAAATTATGTGAATCGTGTAAAAATAAAATCATTGACATTTTAAAAAAATAATATTTTATTTAATAATTTTGAAATAATAAAAATGTTGAAAAATTATCATCAGTATGTTATATTATCTAAAAAGTCTTAAATATTTCATTTATAATACAATTTTAACATTATTAGAAAATTTATAACACATTAAGAGTTAAAAAATCATTAGCATAATTGAGGATAAAATTTAATAACTGTGGGGTTAAACAAAAATATATGGTTTGAAAAAAAACATAAACCTCTAAAAATTATATTATTTTATGTTATTTCATGTAAATACAACTTATTTTAATTATATATAAATTTATACACATTTTTTCAAGAATTACATTATTGTTTTTAAAATATTAAGAAATTCCAAGAGTATCATTCCCCCCACTTATAATACTTTCCCTACTTCAAATAAATTTATCCTCTTAGATCAAACATACCCTACCAATATAGTTTAAAATATATACTATCCATGAAGTATATGTCCATGTTTTCCTAAAAGGACGTCACAATGTCTCTTATCTAGGGATATAAAGGAGACCTACCTAAGAAGATGTAATCATCTTACCTTATAATTTTGATTTTTTTCTTATTCTACCTCTTATAATTTTTTATATAGATTATAAAATAATATCTTTAGTATTCTTAATATACTAATATTTTTTATGATTATAAAAAACCTATTATTCACCGTCTTTTCCATCAAATGGGAAGTGAAGGTATTACTCGTTTTTAAGTATGACATACCTTATCCACCTAATGATAAAATTAAAATTTCATCAACATATTTCATGGATGACTATTATTAAGGTTTTAATGTTTATATATGATAATTATTAAATAATTAAGCTTCTGTAATTATAATATAATTTCTATCTTCTTATCTTCCAATCCATTAGAAAATGATATTGTTGCTCGTGTGTATGTGTAGACTACTATCTCCAAAAAATAATTTAATTTTCTATTAATGTTTAATTTAAATGTATTGTAGTAAATATAGATATAATGAATATATACATTATATATGATATAATAATGATTTTTAGGGATAATTATTGTTTTATATTGTTTCATTTAATCCATTGAAATAGAACTAGAATAGGCAGTGAACCAAGTTCTTTAATGTACTTTGTCTAATATTATAGTTATGGGAGTGCAAATTTTGTAATTATTTGATATAATATCGAGTTAATCTAAAAAGAAAAATTATTGTATTTGTGGTGACCCTTGATTAAGGAAATTATTTTCTATTATTATCTATAAGACATAATTTTATGTCTTGTTAAAATTTTATTCTCTAATGACTCATTTTCTTTCATTCCATTATTATTCATACCTTATGAACTATTGAGAATTATTATAATATTCAATAATATGATATATTATTTGTTGGTTATGGTTTTATAATTTTAATTCCCTATTCTAATAACATTATTATCATGTTAGTCTTATGTGATCAATTTTATCACTCATGTTTATGATTACTATGAATCTATGCTCACCCTTTCCTTTGTTTTTCTTCCACAATATTTGAAGAATAGTTTTATGTATGATATTCATAATAAGGATAAAAGTTCTGATGAAATAAGTCAGCTATAATGTATAACTCTTATGAATAAGATGTTTATGTAACAATATTTCCAAATTCAGTAGAACTATATGAATTTTTATAGAACATTATGTTATGTAATGAATATTCAAATAATAACATGTAATATCTATGTTTTTAAAGTATGGATCATTGTAGTTGGTATCAAAAATGGGTTTATATACCATTAGAAACTATACTTAAAAATTGTTTCTACAAATATAAGAGTGTGGTTTTCCTAGAATAAGATTCTCATTCTGGATACAATAAGTGGGTGATGTTTTGAACAGATATAAATTGTGGTTATAACCCCAAAAAGTGTTGGATAATTATATTTTGGACATACATCTGGTGGAATGATAGTGTGGCCCTGTTGAAATCATCCTTTAAAACTCCAAAGTGATATTATTGGGTTAATTATAATTTTATTTAAAACCCATTGAGTAAGATTTCAATATATGATGATCATAGGTGACTAGGTTAATCATATGGTTTCATTGTAACACCCCAGGTAAATAAAGAATATGGAATTTTTATATTTATCCCTATTTGTGAAAAAAATGTTAATATTAATTTAAAGGGAACGCTATGCTCGATGGAGTACCCAATACGCAACAACAAGTTCCTTTGAAATCTTACGTTGCACTCTAATAATAAAATAATTTTATTTTTAAATGGTAGTTAATGCCTAGCTGTTGAAATGGCGGGAATGAACGGAACTAACTACAAAATAAATATATATGTTTGTAAAATATTTGTACTTTTATCCAATAAATGTTAGAGGCTTAAAATGCAAATGAATAGAATTTTAAGCATAAATCATCTAATATTCTTTAAAAGGTCAATTAACTGCCTTTTGATGTAGAACCCTTTTTAAATATACTTTTGAAAATTTTATATGTTGTATTTGACAAAATAAAATCCATCTTTAGAATCTGGACATCAAAATTTACATTGTGTAAAATTTTGTTATTTTTCCGATAAAGATCATTTTTATTGAAAATGTTGCATTTTAATTAAAAACCTCTTTTTAATCTGATTTATTTATATGGATAGATTATATTTTTAGTTTATATTAAAGTTTATTTAGAATATATTTTTACCATTAAATCTAATTGTGGTAATTGCAATTAATTTCACTTTGAAATTGGACTTAAACTAGTGTCAATCTTTTAATAGATATTGTTTCTTAAAAACACGCTATTTATTTTGACAGCGAGAATTAATTATTAAATTAATTAATGCAACATATATGTTTTTAATTTTGTAAAATAGACATAATTTTTGAATTCAGAATATCAAATATAGATTAGGGTTATTTTTTGGTATTTTTCTGAAAAACTTCAATTTCTGATGAATATTGAAACCACTAAGTGGTAGTTAAAGAAACTGATTTTTCGTTTAAATGAAACGTTGCCACTTCTGTGATTTTATTTTAAAAAATACGACATACATGTATTTCATTATGAAGTAAAATGTGGTTCAATGAGATTAAAATAATTTTTGGTGAATAGTGACTTTTATGTTTTATTAATCACGATTAAAGGTAATTAGTGTAATTTCAGGTAAAAATAATGTTTTAATAATAAAAAATGACCTATACACATGTCCTACCCTTATTGTATGTGTCATATCCGACCAAGACAATCCATGGGTCAACTTGGGGACCCCATGGATCCACTTTGGTAGGAAAATGACATAAATAACGTTTTATTTAACGTAAAAATAAATGTCACAAACATGAGTTGTTTTACTAAAACAATTTTTAAATTGGGTTATACAAGTCATATTTTTGACTATAAATATTCATTAGAAATATAAAAATATTTTCTACATCATGATAAATTTTTTTATAAATTTTAGCCATTAAATAAATTAATTTATATATGATATCATGATGATGCAGCGATTACCTCATTATTTAATGATTTAAATAAAATGAAAAGATAATGTAAAATATAAGACTTACACTTGTCAAAAACCTATTGGATGGGTGTATTTAGAACCCTTATCACATTATCCTCTAAATATATAATTTTTGGGCCTTTTTTATTCGAAAATCATTTTATAATAAAGTAACTTTTCTTACCTTTCCAAGAGTGCCTCTCCTCTCCTCTTATAAAAGGCCCCCCAACTCTACCTCCTAACCCACACCTCTGAAGCCTTTGGATCGGCCAACCCCGGCCCAATTTTTCCCTCGACATACATCTCTTACTCCTAGAAGCCTGACTTTGGGAAGAAGTCTTCCCAAGGAAGCCTTTGAGCTCAAATCGAAGAGAGTTACCTGATTTAAAGGTAATGTCTTCCCTTGTGTTCATTTGTTATATTTTGCTTCTCCAAACCTCTAAACACTTTTTATTACTTTTTTTTGTAACAACAATAGTATATTAAATATACTAGGATGTTTTTATAAAAAGTATTCGAGCTACAATTTCACACACCTCTGTCTAATGGTTAAAGAACATACTATTTCTGTGGATGACGAATTAGTGCCTCACAAATCGATGATTGTTCAATATTATTTTAACACCTTCAAAGGTGGCCATTAAGATGTCACTATATTTATATATGATATATAATATGTTTATTTTTTCCATAAGATTCTGTATTTTTAATTTATGTCATACCTCTATGGTTTCCATTATTGGTAAACGTGATATCTTCATTTTAGGAAGTGCAGACTATCGCCCCCTCAAAGTGATATGATTCGTTAATTCCATATGTGGGACGTATAAAGAATGGAATTAATGGTACTACATATTATATCCTACTTTAATTATAATATACCTTTATATCATTATTATTTCATTCCATTTAATACAAAAAAATAAATGAAAGTAGCGTTCATGCGTACTTATGGCTTACCGTCTCCATGAACGGTACATTACATTTCATATCTCCAAATGTTATGTACTTTTATAAGTACATATATATAATGGATATAAATGTAATATATTACATATAAATTATGGATATAATTCTGGAATTTTAATATATATATATATATATCTCTCTCATTTTGTTTTAATTCCATTAATATGACAAAAAATGAAAGTTGTGTTCATGCGTACGTACGACCTACCGTCTCCATGAACGGTGCTTTTAATTTTTTTATCTCCAAATTCTATGTAATAGTATAAAATGAATATATACTAGATATATATGAAATTTCAAACAATTATACTATTCTGGAGATGATGTACCTATAACTACAGGGAAAATTCTTTTCTACCAAGTTCTATTTTTACTCATGTACTGAACATCGACAAAAATGTCTGATATGTACTCACTTTATTAACCAATTATTATAACATTTTAATAAGTGATATGAACTGAATAATAATATTTAAATGAGGTCCTTAAGAAATTATAAATTGACCAAATTTTATTATTCCGGAGACTAAAGAACAATCAAGTCATGTCGGACACGAGGTAAGGGATCCTACCCCTCTCTTTCTTTTTAAGAACTCTTTTTTATGTCATTTATTTTAAGGTCATATTTATTATGTTTGGGGATGTTATTTTATATTCCTATTACTTTAATTCTTATGTTCATATGATGAGATAACCTATTTGATCTCATCAACCCATTTTTGGAAGTTTAAAGTGGCGTCATTAGGCTGTCGATTTTTCGTAATGGATTTTTCATCTCCCTTTTATTCCTGTGACATTTATACCACGTTTTCCACCATTTCATTTGAGTGGTGTATGTACTGCACATTATTATACTCTTTTTGTGGTATAATTTCAATTATGGGTATTTACATCTTTATGGTATGACCCTTCTTCCATGGGGTGTACGTTTTAAAAGGAACCTAAGTCGGTAAGGGAACCTTTCACCCTCCTCCTCTTCTTTTGTTATATCATTTAATTCACATTCTATTATGTTTGGATATATTCTTATATATCCTTATTGATGTAAATTTTATGTCCAAGTGATGGTATAACATTTTCTCTCTCATCAATACATTTTCTGAATTTTAATGTGACGTTGTTAGGCTGTCGGATTTCTATAAGGGAACTTCTTAACCCACTTTCAATTCTTTGGGTTAAACCTATACTTCTTGATTTTATTATGCCAAGATTATGTGTGGAATCTCTATGTTGTAATTTACACAAATATTTGTGTGGATATACTATTTCTACACATAATCAACTCATTGATAAATTCTTATGAACTTGTATGGGAAATCATAACTCAATCTCATTTCATTGAGTTAAATATCTATGTCATTGGTTTTGTTTTTCCACGATCATGTGTGAATGACCTCTGATTGTTTCACACATAATATCCACTTATATTTTTTGTATTTATATTTCTCACACATAATTATGAGATAGATTTATCCTTAATTTGAGGATACCATCTTTATAATGGATTTCATCTCAATTTACATTTCCATTGAGACTTCATTGTTTTTATGCACCAATTCACTCTTATATAGTGTGTATACTGTCCTTTGACATATTATGTCATGAATCCCTTTATTCTCATGTTATTATAAAGTTCGGAATAAATGTTATTCTGAAATTATTTGTATTCAAGAGTCTCTCATTTTGCTAAAAACTCTTTAACAAAAATATCGTTTTAAATGTTTTAAAGATTCATTATTCTAAATCATTATCTTTAATGACTGTGTTTTCAAAATGGTTTTCATTATTTATTTATATAGAAATTAATGTTTTAAAATTATAAAAGCTTCAAAGTGGGATGGGACACTTTGATTCAAAAATCTCTTTTAAATGATTTTTGAAAATGGATTGATTAATTCAATAACTTGGAATTACTTATTGTGATTGCAAATGAAATGTTGTTATTAAAATGTTTATATATTCAATATTTTTATGTGTAATGATGGTACTTTGACATTTTACGGGTGTTTATGTGATAAACCATATGACGGGTGGTGTCGTGAATACCAGGACAGGTGGTTACATTATATCCTCCAATGCATTGGGTATGGAAGTCGGATGTATGGATATTCCATTAAGTGATATGCGTGGAATTCGACCGTATGGTTACTCCATTTAAGTATGTTTATGTCCCAAGTTAACATTATATGTTATCTATATGGGTTGTATGGTAATATTTTGGTTACAAAAGGGGTATGTAATGAACTTTTACTCAGTGAAGAGATTTTTTACTACTTCATAAAGGTGAGAAGTATTACTTTGATAAAGTATTCTTGGTTTACTTGTTGTTTTGAAAAACTAACTGTTTTCCTTCCTTGTGTATCCTTTTCTGGGATTTTTATGCTCATCCCAAGTTTTTGAAATATTTTCCACAGAACATAAAGATGAATAGGGTTAAGGATGGGATCAAGGAAAGACATACTATCTAGAACATGGAACTAGATATGTTTCTTTTTAAGAGTTTTTATTTTGTGGAAACTTAGTAGAAGTGTCTACTTTGTAATATTTTGAGATGAAATAGTTATGTCCTAATTCTCTAAAACTCTAAACCTGAAAAGATCCTCAATGTGATGTAATCATTTAATTCAATAATTAGTAATGTTTAAGGTCGGGGCCTTATAGTTGGTATCAAAGGTTGGTTTAGATAACTTTAGAGGTTAGGGTATTCTCTAAGCATAAGTGACATTACCATAATGGATAGGATTTCAGAAAGAGTCATAGTTTTTAGATAATGTAAATGAGTAAGTATATCTTAGTGTTTATCTTCCTCATTAGTACATGATAATTTTGTTGATATACACACACTAACATTTCTGTTTTTAGTAAATGGATGGATCTAGACGGCACCAAAGTGACAATGGGTTTGATGGAAACTATGGTGGTTCTCTGATTAAGAGACTGGATGAAATAGGTTATTCAATGATAAATTTCTAGGTTGTGCTGAACCAACTATCAAGGAGTCATGATCAACCACTTGAACCTTGTTGAGTTCCCTAATGCATCATGTACGAGATGACCTACTCGATGTGGAAGTTCAGGTAATAATTATAAAGGTAACCATTAGGGTTTATATGATCCTTACTTTTTAGGTAATTATTGGTTACTCTATGATATGATGGAAAATGAAAGGCATGAGATAATATAGAGGTTAAAATATGTTATGATTATTTTTGAATATTTTATCTCGTTTTGGGGAATGTTTTAAGAATTATATAGTTTTGGAAAAAGGACAACACGCAGACCGTGTGACAACCCATCACTTCGGACAAAGCTGCAGGAATCGAACCCACAACCAAAGTACGACTAGTATTTATCACCTACCACTGGACTACATGAAGTCCCTGGTTAGTTTGACTAATTATTTTTAGTTATCTGATTTTAGGAATCAAGAGTCAGTTTATTTTTGGTTATCTATGGAAATGACTAACCTATCATGGAGGATATATGATTAAGTTAATTACTTTTCAATATGAGAATTTAAGAGCAACTGATGTTATTTGGAGATAAAAGTTAATTTTTACCTTGGAAGACTATGTGATTAAATCATTCAAATATTTGGGTTTCAATCTTAGTTTGGTTTACTTTGAATAATTTTATGGAAAATTGTTTTTCGAGTGGTCTTCGTTGAACTTTTGGTTTTTTTTTGACAAATTTTGGAGATTAAGAATATATTTTCTTTTTATAAAGGATTATAATTTTGTGGATTAACTGATATCATACTAACAATTTTGGTTTTGGTTTTTTTCTAGAGACATGGGAAATATATAGTTCTTTTTGCTGGATTAGGTGATTCTCAAGAAGTTGATTATAGTACTCTTAATGTGAACAAGTCTTCCTAAATGGTCGTCTTTTGGAGAAAATATGAGTTTGTGTAAGAAATCTAATAAAAGTTGAAAGTCAACATGATATGTAATTATGTTTCCTTATGAATAAATTCCTCAATATAAAGTAACCTAAAACAAAAATGTGGTCTATTAACTTTTCCTACTGGGGAATCGAATACCGTTTAACCCATCACAAGTTTGTGATTTTCTTATGGTTAACTTTCTCCTAGACATGTTTACTATCACTCTCCCCCAGAACATGATCATTTTTCCCCTCGATATCCATGTTTTCCAACATGGAATAATAGTATGGGTTAACTCAGGTGACCTTTGTACTTCTCTTTCTTTATTTTAAAGTGATTTTTTTACTAACTCTTGTTTCGATGTGGGATTTTCAATGATGGTTCTGAGCCCAATTTTAAAATTGCGAGGACGCAATTCCCAAAAGGGGGGAAGGATGTAACACCCCAAGTAAATAAAGAATATGGAATTTTTATATTTATCCTTATTTGTGAAAAAAATGTCAATAATAATTTAAAGGGAACACAATGCTCGATGGCTTACCCAATACGCAACAACGAGTTCCTTTGAAATCGTACGTCACACTCTAATAATAAAATAATTTTATTTTTAAATGGTAGTTAACACCTAGCTGTTATAATGGTGGGAATGAACAGAACTAACTACAAAATGATTATATATGTTTGTAATATATTTTTACTTTTATCCAATAAATGTTAGAGGCTTAAAATGCAAATGAATCCAATTTTAAGCATAAATCTTCTAATATTTTTTAAAAGGTTGATTAACCGCCTTTTTATAGAGAACCGTTTTTAAATATACTGTTTGCAATTTTATATGTTGTAGTTGACAAAATAAAATCTTTCTTTTGAATCTGGACATCAAAATTTACTTTGTGTAAAATTTTGTTATTTTTCCGATAAAGATCATTTTTATTGAAAATATTGCATTTTAATTCAAAACCTCCTTTTAATCTGATTTATTTATATAGATAGATTATATTTTTAATTTAAATTAAACTTTATTTAAAATATATTTTTACCATTTAATCTAATGGTGGTCATTGGAATTAAATTCACTTTGAAATTGGATTTAAACTAATGTCAATCTTTTAATAGATATTGTTTCTTAAAAACACGCTATTTGTTTTGACAGTGGGAATTAATTATTAATTTAATTAATGAAACATATATGTTTTTAATTTTTTTAAAATAGACATCATTTTTGAATTCGGAATATCAAATATAGCTTAGGGTGATTTTTGGTATTTTTCTGAAAAACCTCAATTTTTGATGAATAGTGAAACCACTAAGTAGTAGTTAAAGAAACTAATTTTTCTTTTAATTGAAACTTTTCCACTTCTATGATTTCATTTTCAAAAATACGATATACATGGTTGTCATTAAGAAGTAAAATGAGGTTCAATAAGATTAAAATAATTTTTGGTGAATAGTAAATTTTAAGTTTTATTAATCATGATTAAAGGTAATTAGTGTAATTTAAGGTAAAAATAATGTTTTACTAATATGAAATGACCTAGACACATGTACAAACCTTATCGGATGTGTCATGGCCGACCAAGACAATCCATGGGTCAACTTGGGGACCCCATGGAGCCACTTTGGTAGGAAAACGACTTAAATAACTTTTTATTTAAAGTTAAAATACAAATGTCAAAAACATGAGTTGTTTTACTAAAACAATTTTTAAATGGGGTTATACAAGTCATATTTCTGACTATAAATATTCATTAGAAATATAAAAAGATTTTCTACATCATTATTTTTTTTTATAATTTTTAGACATTAAATAAATTAATTTATTTATGAAACCATGATGATGTAGTGATTACCTCATTATTTAATGATTTAAATAAAATGAAAAGATAATGTAAAGTATAAGACCTACACTTGTAAAAAACCTATTGGATGGGTGGATTTAGAACCCTTATCACATTATCCTCTAAATATATTATTTTTGGACCCTTTTTATCTGAAAATAATTTTATAATAAAGTATTTTTTCTTAATATTCCAAGAGTGCCCCTCCTCTCCTCTTATAAAAGGCCCCCGCCTCTACCTCCTTACTCACACCTCTAAAGCCTTTGGCTCGGTCAAACCCTGCCCAATTTGTCTCTCCACATCCCTCTCTTACTTCTAGAAGCCTCACTTTATGTAACGCCCTGACCACAGTTATCCAGAGTCGGTGCATTATTACATAACATTGGCATGATCACAAAGGATCACGTATCGATAGACCGATTAGTTTAGTAGTCTTGGAAACACTAGATATATTCATAAGTCTTACATTACATCATAAAAAAACTACAACAACATATTATCTTCATATCCCCTCATACTATCCCTGCTTTTCATTCATAAATTACTTCTTCATAATCCTGGGAAAAATAAAAATTTAATGGGGTGAGCTCAGATGCTCAGTAAGGATAACATTATTGCAGAAGCTTTCATAGATAAGCATAAACACTTAAGGCAGTTTATAACTAAAACAAAAGCCTTATAAACTTGATCTTCAGCATAAAATGTCAATGATAAAATAAAATAATGCAATTTACTTACTCACATGGATATTATACTAGTCGAATGATCACATGAAATATCGATAACCACTTTCATAATGATGGAATGCATAATATCAGACTATCATAACCACATAGCCAAGGCCTCGTGCCAAGCCTACAAAAAAGATTTTTCCAAGGCCTTGTTCCAAGACACTAGTTTGTCTCATGAGACATACCGATGCCTCGAGGAGATATAGCAGGCTCCACCCGTCACTTATTAATTCCAATGCATTCCTCATATGAACAGGTTTAAACATAACATAGACATTCGTATTAAAACTACCATACGAAATGTCAATACTTTAACCACAAACCATGAATGGTATAAAAATATCACATACACAATCAATCATAATTCATTTGATACAATATGGTCGATTGTATTGTATATAATTAACCTTAATCAAGAATAATGAAGGATATTGACATAGATGAAAATAATCTTCAAAACTATTTGACAGAAATATCCCCCTTTTTCTTGAAATCATTTAAAAGTCACACTATTTCTCAAGAATCCATTTAAAAATATATTTTTGAATGAAAGTGTCCCATACCACTTTGAAACTCTTAAAAGGAGTTTTAATTTTAAAACTTTAATGTCCATATAAATAAATCCTTAAAATAATTTTTAAAACATGGACATTAATGAGTAAGATTTAGAAGAATAAGTCTTTAAAACATATAAAAATTGTATTTTAGTTAGAGTTTCTAACCAAAAGTGAGACACATGAATAAAAATAATTGAGGTAATCAAAACATTGTAATATCATGAGAATAAAGTAATTCATGATATACTATGTCAAAGTACATTATATACACCACATAAAAGTGATTTGTTGTATAACAACAAAGAAGTCTCAATGGAATGTAAATTGAGATAAAATCTCTCATAAAGGCTGTATCCTTAGATTAAGGATAAATCAACGACATAGTTATGTGTGAAAAATATAAATACACTAAATATGATTAGATATTCAGTGTAAAACATTCAAAGTACATTCACACATATTCTTGTAAAAACAACACCAATGAATTAGATGTTTATCTCAACAAATCGAGATTGAGTAAAAATTACTCGTATCAAGTTCATACAGATGACCTGATAATTTATCAATGGAGTGATTATGTGTATCAAAATTATTTCCACAGAAAGGGTAGTGGAATTTATTACATAATCAAATTAATAGATATTCTACACATAATCTTGGAGTAAAATAATCAATGAAGTATGTGTAAGGCCGAATGAGTGGAAATTGAAATTTCAAATTCCCTTATCGATTAGGTAACTTATGAAACACACACCCACGAAATAAGGATCATAATATGATGATGTAAATACCAATAAATTAAATTTTATTACACAATTAATACAATCATGGGCAGTACACATACACCACATGGAATAAATAAGTGGTGAACAATGGAATTCTCACGAAACTAAGACTGATATAAGAAACCCCTTAGTTTGTACTTTTTAATTCGTCGACGGTAGGTTAACATCCTGTATAATGGTGAAATAATTGTAATTGAATTATAAAATAATCAATTACATTAATATGATATCATATATGATCTTTTAACATTGATTTGTTAATAATATCTTAGAATTATCGTCATTTTGGGTGTTAAGGGGTTCATTTTACTTTATATACTTTTTTATGTGAGCGATCTTTTTTATTAATGGGATGTATATTATACATATCCATAATGATATCAATTCCATAGATAATATTTTTAAATAATCAAATTATAGTTATACTTTAATGGATATGATGGAGAATGAATCTCATCGCGTTCGTGGAGACGGTAATCCGTACGTACGTACGAGCGACAATATCATTCTTTTGATATTAAAGTAATATATAATTGGATGGTATATCATATATAAAGAATCATTATCATGTTATATTTATTATTTACATGAGTTACACATCATTATTATACCCATCCAAAATAATATTATATTGAATAACAATTACACCACAACGTGGAGACGGTAAGCCGTACGTACGCACGTATGGTGACATGTTATTCAAAGGGTGGATAGAATAATGAATATGGTTGTAACATGTTTATAATAAAATCAAATTATATATATGATACTGGATTTATTATTTTAGAATGGTAATAAAAAAGAAAGAATAAGTGGAAGAAGAAATGAACTTGAAAAGGGGTGGTGAAAACATTACCTATTCTTCGGGTTCTTCCTTTTGATTTGATCAAAAGGGCTCCATAGGATGGATTTATGATCAAAATAAGGCCTATAGGTTGTATTGAGGGAAGTTGAGAGATTATTTGGGCAGGGGTTGGCCGATCCAAAAGGATTTTAAGGTGTGAAGAAATGAGAAGGAGGAGTGCCGTTTTGTAAGAGGGGTGAGGGGCACCTTTGGAAAAGCTAGAAATATTAATTTATAATAAATTCATATTCGGTTTCTAATGGCTCCAAAGTTGATTATTTAATTTTTAAGGTGGTGTTGGACGAAAACCATTCAAACAATAGAATTTAGACAGTTTTGGGTTAATATATTAACCTTATCATTAAATATTAACTCTCAGTTAATTAGTTTGACATTTACCATGTCACTTTGTATTTTTAAATTATATAGTTAATAAACATACTATATACATCCAAGCGACCCCCAAGTGGTCCATTAATGATATAACTATCATGATATAATTCTCCTGGCTGAACCATTGATTTTTAGGAATTTAATGTCAATTAATTATATAATATTTGTTTTTAAAAACACTTTTATGTCCATTTTGACACTATTCAATAGTTGATTTTTTTTGAAAAACATAATAGAATTATTACTTCGAAAAAAGTTAATAAAATAAATCCAAATATTTCATATTAACCTAAAAAATTATTGAAATTCAATTAATGTCTCAAATTATATTTATTTGGGTATTTATAATATCAATTATTCTCATTTTTCACTATTATGGTAATTATTGCATCACCATTGTGTCATAAATAAATTAACTTATTTAATGTCTAAAAATTATAAATAAAATATAATTATGTAGGAAATATTTTTAGGTTTATAATTAATATTTATAGTCTAAAATCCAACATATATAACCCTATGTAACAATTGTTTTTCTAAAAGATATATGCTTGTGTCATTTTTGTATTCATTTTAACATAATTAAAATAAAGTGTCCCTATCACTTACAAGTGGATCCATGGGGTCCCAAACTCGACCCAAAGATGCCCATGGTGGGAAATGTATCTACAAATAAGGTTAGGACACGTTTTAGGGTAATTTATTATTATTATAATATTTTATTTTTTAACCCTTATTTACCGGATTTACCCTTAACCATGGTAAATAAAATATTTACCGAAGTAATTATTCAAAATGTCTTAAAATATATGTTACCTATTTACAAAATTTGGACATCATGATTCCAAATATGAAATCCATTTTTCCAAATTCAAAACATAGAAGTGGCAGAAATTAATTTAAAATTAATTCCTGCTGTCAAAACAAAAAACGTGTTTTTAGGATATAATAATTATCAAAAGATTGATACTTGTTTATGTTCAGTTTAATTGTGAAATTATGTCCAATGAACAAAATTGTATTAAATGGTAAAAATATATTCTAATTATAGTTTAAAACAACTCAAATTAATAATTTATCACTATTAATTATTTTGATTATAAATTTTGTTTTTAATTAAAATTTAGTAATTTTCACTATTCATCAAAATATGAAAGTTATCCGAATAGTACCAAAATTTCACCCTAGGCTAATTTCGATATTACAAATCCAAAAATGAAGTCCATTTTGAGAGATATAATTTATAAAATTTCAAAAGTAGGTATTACTATTCATAACGGCTAGTTTGATTGGTTGTGGTGTGTTAGAATCTCGAAGTTGCGTACCATGCACGCCATTGAATTATTCGAAGGAAAACGTACCGTGGAAGCTTGAGGTGTTACATTCTCCCATCCTTCAATAAATTGCGTCCTCACAATTTTTGAAATTGTTCTTGGGAATATAATGGAAAGTCCCACATCGTAAAAATAGTCAATAAAACTATCACTTTAAAAGAAATAAAGAGAGGTATAAAGGTCAACCAAGATAACCCATACTCGGATTCCATGTAGGAAAACATAGATATGGATGATAAACTATGTGTCAAGGTCTGATGGATAGGGATAGAAATCATGATCAGGAGAAAGTTAACAATAAGAAAACCACAAACTTGTGTTAGGAAAAACGGCCATTAGTCTCCTAGTAGGAAAGTAAACGGACAACATTTTTTTGTTTTAAGTTACATTACATAAGGAAGAGGAATTAATTTATGATATTAAATAAGAATATAAAGAGATATACTTACTTTTTAAGTAGAGTTTCATTCTTTAATAACTTTTTAACACTAACTCATTTTTTGAACAATGAGTATTCAAGAAGACATGGTCACAATGGAAGAGCTAGAATAAACTTTTATAGAAATACATGATCCACATAGGATAAACTATATATTTACCTTGTCTTTAGATATTAATCAAAACAAAAATGGTTAGTATAATATCTGATGACCCCCCAATGGATATTCTATTAGAGAAAAAAACTAATCTTAATTTCTAAAATTAAACCATCAATACCCCAAAGATAAATAAATGACATTAAATAATAAATTTTCCATAAAATCCTTCAATATAATCCAAACTAATATTGAAACTAAAAACATATAAGAATTTAGTCTTCCACATTAAATTGTATCTCCAAATGGAATTAATTACTCATAAAGTCACATATTAGAAGTAATTAACCTAATCATTTCCATAAACAACCCAAATCACTATAAATCCACAATAAAAATATAGATAAAAATCCACCATTACTCCTCAAATGAAATCCCATACTACTCTATTTTCCTTTGGCATATAGTGTTCTCAACAAAGCGAACAACTTCCAAAATAACATTTGTCACTTTATCACCAAATCATTATCCTATACTAAGGGTATTAATTTGATAAGACATAAGATCCCATATAAAATTATTATTGATCAATAAAATCATTTAACTAAAAATAATAGTCACACTAACCAGGGACTTCACGTAGTCCAGTGGTAGGCGATAAATCCCACTCACACTTTGGTTGTGTGTTCTATTCTCACAGCTTTGTCCGACGGGACAGGTTGTCACCCGGTCTATGTGTTATCTTTTTTTCAAAAACTATATTTTATAACATTAACATAACATAATTTAACCACAAATGTTATATCATACCTTGCATTTTCATCCCAAATTATAATAACTTATAATTCTCTCAAACCCCAATGATCATATAAGACCAAATGGTTATTTATAACTATATCCGCAACAGAAAATATAATTCTTCCTCAAATATCTTTTTCACATGATAAATTGCAGGTTTACACATATAAGAGAAAATTATTCCAATTTAATCCCATCAATAAAGAGCACTGACACTTTTAAACATTTCACCATCCATTTATTTCCACATAGGTTTTTCATCATATGTTCCTTGGGTTCCCACATTACCTCTTCCATCTTATTATTTCTCCATAGAACATTTACCAGACGAGCCATCCAGCTTCTCAACACTTGATCTTTGGTATGAAGAATTATGATAGGCTCTTCACAATAAGACAGATCAGGTTCCAGTTCTAATTATTCATAGGTGAGTACATGCGTTGGGTCAGGTATGTATTTTGTCACCAGAGATATGTGGATCACAACATGAACTCTGGAGAGACTAGTCAGATTTTCCTTTTGGTAGAATGCATTCATGTGTAACAATGGTACCTCAAGAATTTTTCAAAATCATGTACTTACTTTACCCAAAAACTCTTCATCCATCTTGGATTATATCGCTGGAAGCATCGATGCATCATAAAAAAATAGGTATTTCTTATATATAATTTTGAGACATCATCCTTAACATGTTTTTTTGAAAAATTCTCACTGATTCATCTTCAAATATTTCAAAATAAGGTTTTGTTAAATCAGTTTCTGTATATCCCAAAAGACATAAATATATAATTTGATACATATAGGCTGCTCGAAGGTCTCCCTCTTCTGCAGCATCTTGAAAATCATTTAGTTCATCGTAATTTTGAGATAAAGTGAATAATTTGAAAAGACCCTGATGGTACTTCCCATGCTTAGCGTGGTAAGAAAGTTGAGAGCGCAACATTATCCCACAGTCGGTACTTGATCTTTGAAAGAATCGTGCAATGCTAGAGGTATTGGATGTCTCATAAAGTTTTTTGCATGTAACTTGGACATTTGAAAAAGTTTCAACATCATCTGTGCATGACTTCTGGGTAATAATTGTAAGTAGTTCTTCAGGAAGAGAGAGAAGAGTTGTTCGTGATCTTTCTCCCTCCATGTTTCAACTAACAAAAAGAAAATACAATTAGGGTTTTTGAATACTTATCTAATAAGATTGTAAAAAAATATACATAATAGGATAATCTTGTAATTGAACAATATATCCTAACTTGGGGTACCCTATGTTAAAATCTAGGTTATCCACTATCTATTTGCCGAAATATATTCTTAGGGGAATTTTTTATATTCCCTTAATAATGGTTCATACTAATCTTGTGAATTTTCCAAATCATATCCCCCAGGAGTGTCGTAACCAAGAGTGCAACAAGGCCTGTTGTCGGGCACCAGTTCCCGTTCGAGTCTAGCTCAAAGCGGTGTTTTCGGGTTTTACCCCTAGGTACATCTGTGCCAGATTTGCCTCTACCTACTTGTATCCAGACATGGATGTATTGCTCGGAAAACTCAAAAAATCTCTACAATACTAAAATTCTAAGAAGTTCTTTTATAGTAATCCTCAATGTTCATCTTAGGTCTACGTGCTCTAATTAGAGTTTTTCTAAATCTAGCTTCAAAGGTTTGTACTAAACTTTCTCTGATACCAACTATAACACCCCAACCCCAGTTACCCAGAGTCGGTGCATTATTACATAATATTGGCATGATCACAAAGGATCACGTCTCGAAATACCGATTAGTTTAGTAGTCTTGGAAACACTAGATATATTCATAAGTCTTACATTACATCATAAAAAAACTACAACAACATATTATCTTCATATCCCCTCATACTATCCCTGCTTTTCATTCATAAATTACTTCTTCATAATCCAGGGAAAAATAAAACATTTAAAGGGGTGAGCTCAGATGCTCAGTAAGGATAACATTATAGCAGAAGCTTTCATAGATAAGCATAAACACTTAAGGCAGTTTATAACTAAAACAAAAGCCTTTTAAACTTGAACTTCAGCATAAAATGGCAATGATAAAATAAAATAATGCCATTTACTTAATCATATGGATATTCTACTAGTCGAATGATCACATGCAATATCAATAACCACTTTCATAATGATGGAATGCATAATTCCAGACTATCATAACCACATAGCCAAGGCCTTGTGCCAAGACTACAAATAAGATTTTGCCAAGGCCTTATGCCAAGACACAAGTTTGTCTCATAAGACCTACCAATGCGTCGAGGAGCTATAGCGGGCTCCACCCGTCACTTATTAAGTCCAATGCATTCCTCATATGAACAGGTTTAAACATAACATAAACATTCGTATTAAAACTAGCATACGAAATGTCAATACTTTAACCACAAACCATGAATGTTATAAAAATAGCACATCCACAATCAAACATAACTCATTCGATACAATATGGAAGATTGTATTTTATCTCATTAACCTCAATCAAGAATAATGAAGGATATTGACATAGATGAAAATAATCTTCAAAACTATTTGAGAGAAATTTCCCCATTTTTCTTGAAATCATTTAAAAGTGACACTATTTGTCAAGAAAACATTTAAAAATAGATTTTTGAATCAAAGTGTCCCATACCACTTTGAAACTCTTAAAAGGAGTTTTAATTTTAAGACATTAATGTCCCTATAAATAAATCCTTAATTTTTTTAAAACATGGACATTAATGAGCAAGATTTAGAAGAATAAGTCTTTAAAACATTAAAAATGGTATTGTAGTTAGAGTTTCTAACCAAAAGTGAGACACTTGAATACAAATAATTGAGGTAATAAAAACATTGTAATATCATGAGAATAAAGTAATTCATATATATTATGTCAAAGTACATTATATACACCACATAAAAGTGATTTGTTGTATAACAACAAAGAAGTCTCAATGGAATGTAAATTGAGATGAAATATCTCATAAAGGCCGTATCCTTAGATTAAGGATAAATAAAAGACATAGTTATGTGTGACAAATATAAATACACTAAATATGATTGGATATTCAGTGTAAAACAATCAAAGTACATTCACACATTTTCTTGTAAAAACAACACCAATGAATTGGATGTTTATCTCAACAAATCGAGATTGATTAAAAATTACTCTTATCAAGTTCATACCGATGACCTGATAATTTATCAATGGAGTGATTATGAGTATAAAAAGTATATCCACAGAAAGGGTAGTGTTATTTATGACATAATCAAATGAATAGAGATTCTACACATAATCTTGGAGTAAAATAATCAATGAAGTATGCGTAAAGCCGAATGAGTGGAAATTGAAATTTCAAATTCCCTTATCGATTAGGTAACTTATGAAACATACACCCATGAAAGAAGGATCATAAAATGATGATGTAAATACCCATAAATTAATTTATATTACACAATTAATACAATCATGGGCAGTACACATACACCACATGCAATAAATAAGTGGTGAACAATGGAATTCTCACGAAACTAAGAGTGAGATAAGAAACCCCTTACTTTGTACTTTTTCCTTGGTCGAAGGTATGTTAACCTCATTTATAATGGAAAAATAATTATTATTGAATTATAAAAGAATCATTTACATTAATATGATATCATATATTATCTTTTAACATTGATTTGTTAATAATATCTTAGAATTATCATCATTTTGGGTGTTAACGGGTTCATTTTACTTTATATTCTTTGTTATGTGAGCCATATTTGTTATTAATGGGATGTATATTATACATATCCATAATTATATCATGTCCTTAGATACTATTTTTAAATCATCAAATTATAGTTAAAATTTAATGGATATGACGGAGAATGAATCTCATCGCGTTCGTGGAGACGGTAGTCCGTACGTACGCACAAGTGACAATATCATCCTTTTGATATTAGAATAATATATAATTGGATGGTATATCATATATACAGAATCATTATCATGTTATATTTATTATTTACATGAGTTACACATCATTATTATAACCATCCAAAATAATAATATATTGAATAACAATTACACCACGACGTGGAGACGGTAAGCCGTACGTACGCACGTATGGTGACATGTTATTCAAAGGGTGGATAGAATACTGAATATGGTTGTACCATGTTTAATATAACATCACAGTATATATATGATACTTGAGTTATTATTTTATAATGGTAATAACAATGAAAGAAGAAGAGGAAGAAGAAAGGAACTTGAAAACAGGTGGTGAAAACATTACCTCTTCTTCGGGTTCTTCCTTTTGATTTGATCAAAAGGGCTCCTTAAGATGGCTTTATGATCAAATTAAGGCCTCTAGGTTGTATTGAAGGAATTTCAGAGAGTATTTGGGAAGGGTTTGGCCAAACCAAAAGTTTTTGATGGTGTGAAGAAATGAGAAGGAGGAGTGCCATTTTATAAGAGGGGTGAGGGGCACCTTTGGAAAAGTTAGAAATATTAATTTATAATAAATTCATATTTGGTTTATAATGGCTCCAAAGTTTATTATTCAAAGTATAAGGTGGGGATAGGTTGAAAACAATTCAACCAATATAATCTAGACAGGTTTGGGTTACTATATTCACCTTACCATTAAATATTAACTCTTAGTTAATTAGTTTGACATTTACCATGTCACTTTTTATTTTTATATGATATAGTTAATAAACATACTATATACATCCAACCGACCCCCAAGTGGTCTTTTAATGATATACCTATCATGATATTAGTCTCTTGGCCGATCCTTATATTTTTAGGAATTTAATATCAATTAATAATATACTATTTGTTTTTAAAAACTCTTTTATGTCCATTTTGACACTATTCAATAGTTGAATTTTTTTGAAACACATAACAGAATTATTACTTAGAAAAAAGTAAATTAAATAAATTATAATATGTCATATTAACCTATAAAATTAGTTTAATTCAATTAAAGTTTCATATTATATTTATTTGGGTATTTATAATATCAATTATTCTCATTTTTCACTATTATGGTAATTACCGCATCACCATTCTGTCATAAATAAATAAATTTATTTCATTTCTAAAAATTATAAATAAACTATAATTCTGTAGGAAATTTTTTTATCTTTGTAATGAATATTTATAGTCTAAATTCCAACATATATAACCCTATGTAACAATTGTTTTTCTAAAAGATATATGCTTGTGTCATTTTTGTATTCATTTTAACTTAATTAAAATAAAGTATCCCTATCACTTACAAGTGGATCCATGGGGTCCCAAAATCGACCCAAAGATGCCTATGGTCGGACATGTATGTACCAATAAGGTTAGGACATGTTTTAGGGTAATTTAATATTATTATTATATTATATTTTAACCCTTATTTACTAGATTTACCCCTAACCATGGTAAAATATATATTTACCGAAGTAATTATTCAAAATGTCTAAAAATAAAAGTTACATATTTACACAATTTGGAAATCCTGATTCAAAATATGGAATCCATTTTTCCAAATTCATAACATAGAAGTGGCAGAAATTAATTTCAAATTATTTCCCGCTGTCAAAACAAAAAGCGTGTTTTTAAGATATAATAACTATCAAAAGATTGATACTTGTTTATTTTCGGTTTAACTGTGAAATTATGTCCAATGACCAACACTATATTAAATTGTAAAAATATATTCTAAATATAATTTAAAACCACTAAAAATAATAAATTATCACTATTAATTATTTTGATTAAAAAAAATCTTAATTAAAATATAGTAATTTTCCTTATTCATCAAAATATGAAAGTTATCCGAATAGTACCAAAATTTCTCCCTAGGCTAATTTTGATATTCCGAATCCAAAAATGAAGTCCATTTTGAGAGATAGAATTTATAAAATTTCAAAAAGTAGGTATTACTATTCATAATGGCTAGTTTGATTGGTTGTGGTGTGTTAGAATCTCGAAGTTGCGTACAATGCACGCCACTGAATTATTCGAAGGAAAATGTATCGTGGAAGCTTGGGGTGTTACACTTTGGGCCGAAGTCTTCCCAAGGAAGCCTTTGAGCTAATATCAAAGAGATTTACCCGATTTAAAGGTAATGTCTTCCCTTGTGTTCTTTTGTTTTATTTTGATTCTCCAAACCCCTAAACTCTTTTTATTACTTTTTTTGTAACAAAACAAGTATCTTAAATATACTAGGATGTTTTTATAAGAAGGATTTGAGCTAAACTTTCACACACCTCCATCTAATGGTTATAGAACATACTATTTCTGTGGATGAAGAATTACTGCCTCACGAAATGATGATCGTTCAATATTATTTTAACACCTTAAAAGGTGTCCATTAAGATGTCACTATATTTATATATGATATATAATATGTTTATGTTTTCTTTAATCTTATGTATTTTTCATTTTTGGCATACCTTTATGGTTTCCATTATGGGTAAACGTGATATCTTCATTTTAGGAAGTGCGGACTACTGCCCCCTCAAAGTGATTTGATTCGTTAATGCCATATATGGGACGTATAAAGGATGGAATTAATGGTACAACATATGATTTCCTACTTTAATTATAACATAACTTTATATCATTATTATTTAATTCAATTGAATACAAAAAAAGAAACGAAAGTAGCGTTCATTCGTACGTACGGCTTACCGTCTCCATGAACGGTACAATTCATTTCTTATCTCCAAATGTTATGTACTATTATAAGTACATATATATAATGTATATAAATGTAATATATTACATATAAATTATGGATATCATTCTGGAATTTTAATATATATATATACATCTATCATTTTTTTTAATTCTATTAATATGAAAAAAAATGAATGTAGCGTTCATGCGTACGTACGGCCTACCGTCTCCATGAATGGTGATTTGAATTTTTTTATCTCCAAATGCTATAGAATAGTATAAAATGAATATATACTGGATATATATGAAATTTAAAACATTAATACTATTCTGGAGATGATGTACCTATAACTACATGGAAAATTCTTTTCCAACAAGTTCAATTTTTACTCACGTACCGAACATCGACAAAAACCTCTGATATGAACTCACTTTATTAACCAATTATTATAAAATTATAATATGTGATATGAACTGAATAATAATATTTAAAGGAGGTCCTTATGAAATTATAAATTGACCAAATTTTATTATTCAGGAGACTAAAGAACGATCAAGTCATGTCGGACACGAGGTAAGGGATCCTACCTCTCTCTTTCTTTTTAAGAACTCTCTTTTATGTAATTTCTTTTAAGCTCATATTTATTATGTTTGGGGATGTTATTTTATATTCCTATTATTGTAATTATTATGTTTATATTATTAGAGAACATATTTGATCTCATCAAACCATTTTTGAATGTTTTAAGTGGCGCCATTAGGCTGCCGGGTTTTCGTAAAGAAATTTTCATCTTCCTTTTATTATCGTGACATTTATACAACATTTTCACAATTTCCATTGATTGGTTTACATATGGAACATTATTATACTCTTTGTGTGGTATAATTTTAATTATGGGTATTTACATCTTTATGGTATGACCCTTCTTCCATGGGGTGTACGTTTCGAAAGGTACCTAAGTCGGTAAGGGAACCTTTCACCCACCTCTTTTTTTTTAAAAAGACTTCTTTTGTTATGTATTTTAATTCACATACTATTATTTTGGGAAATGTTCTTATATATCCTTATTGATGTATATTTTATGTCCATGTGATGAGATACCATTTTCTCTCTCATCAACTCATTTTCGTAATTTTAAAGTGACGCCATAAGGCTATCGGATTTCTGTAAGGGAACTTCTTAACCCACTTTCAATTCATTAGGTTAAACCTATACTTATTGATTTTATTATGCCAATATTATGTGTGGAATATCTATGTTGTAATTTCCACAAAACTTTGTGTCGATATACTATTTCTACACATAATCAACTCATTGATAAATTCTTACGAACTTGTATGGGAAATCATAACTCAATCTCATTTCATTGAGTTAAATATCTATGTCATTGGTTTTGTTTTTCCAAGATTATGTGTGAATGACCGCTGATTGTTTCACACTTAATATCCACTTATATTTTGTGTATTTATATTTCTCACACATAATTATGTGACAGATTTATCCTTAATTTGAGGATACCATCTTTATAATGGATTTCATCTCAATTTACATTTCCATTGAGACTTCATTGTTTTTATGCACCAATTCACTCTTATACGGTGTGTATACTATCCTTTGACATATTATATCATGAATACCTTTAATCTCAGGGTATTATAATGTTCGGATTAAATGTTATTCCGCAATTATTTGTATTCAAGTGTCTCTCATTTTGCTAAAAACTCTTTAAAAAAATATCGTTTTAAATGTTTTAAAGATTCATTATTCTAAATATTTATCTTTAATGTCCATGTTTTCAAAATGGTTTTCAGTATTTATTTATATGGAAGTTAATGATTTAAAATTATAAAATCTTCTAAGTGGTATGGGCCACTTTGATTCAAAAATATCTTTTAAATGATTTTTGAAAATGGATTGATTAATTCAATATCTTGGAATTACTTATTGTGATTGAAAATGAAATGTTGTTACTAAAATGTTTATATTTTCAATATTTTTATGTGTAATGATGGTACTTGGACATTTTACGGGTGGTTACGTGATAAACCATATGATGGGTGGTGCCGTGAATACCAGGACGGGTGGTTACGTTATAACCTCCATTGCATTGGGTATGGAAGTCGGTTCTATGGCTATTCCCTTAAGTGATATGTGTGGAAGTTGACCGTATGGTTATTCCATTTAAGTATGTTTATTTCCCAAGATACCATTATATGTTATCTATATTGGTTTTATGGTAATATTTTGGTTACATAATGGGTAAGTAATGATCTTTTATTCGGAGAACAGTTTCTTTACTACTTCATAAAGGTGAAAAGTATTACTTTGATAACGTATTCTTGGTTTACTTGTTGTTTTGAAAAACTAACAGTTTTTCTTCCCTGTGTATCCTGTTCTGGGATTTTTATGCTCATCCCATGTTTTTGAAATGTTTTCCACAGGACTTAAAGAAGAATAGGGTCAAGGATGGGATCAAGGAAAGACATGTTATCTAAAACATGGAACTAGACATGTTTCTTTTTAAGAGTTTTTATTTTATGGAAACTTAGTAGAAGTGTCTACTTTGTAATCTTTTTTGATGAAATAGTTATGTCTTAATTCTCTTAATCTCTAAACCTGAAAAGATCCTCAATGTGAATTATTCATTTAATTCAATAATAATTAATGTTTAAGGTTGGGGCCTTATAGTCATGGATTGAAATAAATTTGTCTTTATTTTGATAACCTATAAATAATTTTTTTTCATAATAACCTGATTCCTAGTTATGATTAGTGTTTCATAAAATATGATTTTTGGTTTTAGTGAAATATTTTAATTAGGAGTATTCCAGATTATAGTGAATGTGAAAGCAAATGGAATGATTGTCTTCATAGGGAAAAAATTAAATGGGAATTGGAATAAAAACCAAATGATTATGCCTAATTCACTATATCATTATATGATTAACAACTTCAACCTTGGTGAGTTTCCTAAAACACATAATAAGATAAATATAAGATTTTTTAAATAACATGAAGAAATATAGATTCAACTTTTATCACTTTGAGAATGAGGGAATAATATCTTAGGGAAATACATCTAAGTATTGAAAAGATGTTTTATGTGTTTTATAAAATAGTATAGGGAAATTAATTAATGATGAAAAAAGATTAGTTCAATTGAGGGAAATGAATTTAATACCAATTTACCATTTATAGTCCAATATATTGTGTGTAGAACATAGGAATTATTTGAGTTCATTCCCAAACACAAAAAGTTCACCCCTAGACTAAGGAAGGAACTATGATATTCCAATCATTTAAGTTAAAGTATTGAAATGTATATGTATTGGAATTCATGAATCATGTAATAGAATTTTTAAATCAATGATATTATGTATATAACAATATTTAAACATTTAATGGTTTTTCCATAGTAGATTTTGTTTCTGGATTTCAAAACTTATATCAAATAGAATTGATAAATAATAAATTTTATTTTGGGGTATGGTGATAAAATTTCTTGGAATAAAAGATTGAAATTTATGAACTAAATAGGAATGTATTTCATACATTAAATTAAGTAATTTATTTACTGAAAAATTACATTAATTCATCTTTAACGATTTTTATTGATGTTTTGGTTTTATGGAATATATTAAATAGTCCAAGATATTATTTTAGGAATAAATATTATCTTAATATTTGGAAAATATTTGTTTTTCAAGAACGTATAATTTAGGAGTTATGGATACCACTAGGAGATTATATCTTTAAGGATAACTATGTATTCAAAGGAATAGATTCCACTTTTTATGTTTTATGTGATGGAATTTTGAGGTGACTTGAATATATTAGTAGGTTTTAGTTTAAATTATCTATTTAGATTTAAATAACACTTTGGGTTAATAATTTATAGGATTTTAAGATAATTGGATGAAGTGATATAGATAATATTTATCAGTGGAAATTGATTCATTTATAGGTTGATATTTATTATAATATTTATGGTTATTATAAGGATTACATTTTAGTTTAGTTTCTAAATCTATTTCATGATTTTTTTTTGAATTTTGAAACATTATAGTGTTATTTACTAATTTATCATGATGATTAATGATGTTTTTTGATATTATACACTAGGTTTATATACATGTAACAATTAGGTTTAACATGTGGTGAAATAAGAAAGAATATTTGGGATGAATGTAATTAATTTTCTAGGGATATATGTTGCAATGTATGAGAACAAATTTAATGTTGAAAATTTATTTATTGTTGATTTTATTGTATAAATCAGGTATATAGGTTTATTTATTTGTGTAATTATCTAATTTTACCCATTTGTGTTGCATAGGATGTTTTAGACTAATATATATCACTTCTTTAGATGAAGGTTTATATATATGGGATAAAATTGTACTATCAATGTTGATTAATTGGTAAAAGTTTCAATGAAATTAATTCTTTTATGTTTAGTGGATGGGATAAATCATAAAATGATAATTGGGACATAAATCCATGTTTTGGGACACTGCAATGTTTTTTTGGATTACATTTTTGATATGAGAGTGTTCTATGGAGTTTGGATGAGTTTCAATAGTGTTTGGATCTAAAAACTCAGTTTCTTGAACAAAATTATTGGTAGGAATGATTTTTTTAAACCATAAGGCCCTTAAGGGGGTGTATATGGTTTTCTAAACTCTGAATGGTGGGGTTCATAGACATGTAAAATGTTTATAGAAAACAATAGATGTTGGTTCATGGGCTGCACATAGTTTTCCAAACCATGTGCCAAACCTGGATGGATAGTTCCACTTAACCAATATCTTCCCACTGTTGGCTCATGGTTATTACAAACTATGTGGGTTATTCCATTTGGAAGGTACGAGATTTAGGGTTTGTACAATGTTATCTAAACCATGTAGCCTAACCATACACCTATGTAAAAGGGTAAAATTTTCCAATTTTCTCCTAGGACCATAAATGGGTGTTTCCCCATTTTCTTCATCTATTTTTCCTAGAACATCTCCATGAAGGAATCTCTTTACTATTATCCTCTATAGAAGTATTTTACTCACTAAATTGGAATAATATAGCTATATATATGACTCCCCTTCCTTCATTTCATTGTTTATTATTCCATCATAGGTGTTATCTTTTTTTGAGCTAATTTACCCTATAATTAAGGCTTTTTTATGATTCTTTTAATTTCTCTCTAGTAGGTTGAAATAAAATCCTCATAATAGATAATTGATGTATATAACCATCCTTAAATGTTACGTAATCTTGAGTTTTAGAAAAAATTATTTTCTCTCAAATTAGGGTTCATTTCAGATTTAGGGTTTTAGAGAATTTGGCCATCATTCATATATTAAATCCCATAATAATACAATGTGTATTCTACTTAAACAATATCTATTTTTTAAAATATAAAATCTTTAAAATAAAAAATTATTTATTTTTCATTAAAATCCATCAAAACATTCAACCTGACTTCCTCTTTTCTGTTACACATACCTATTCCCTGTGAGAAACATTTTAAAACTTGGGTTCAGAACAAAAATCTTAGTAAGGAAAATAAATAAAGAAAGAAATTGTTTGTCCATAAATAATTATAAAACCATGAGAACATTTTCACATATGTTATTATCGTCACCCATAAAATATAATTACTTTAGCTTTCCTCCTAAAATATTATGTTTCCTATAAAAATCAATATAAAAAATAAATCATAAAGGTAACATGTCGAATAGATTACGTATCTCACTTTCAAATAATGCATATCTCATGAATATATTGGGCATAATCTTCATGGGTACATTTGAAATAACCACTGTAGTATATTCCCATAATATCTTAAGTGAAACCCTACTAGTTAACTCTGTCTCATTACCCAATGAATTATAGATATATAACAGGATCAACCTCCCATGATTTATCATGGAATAACACATACTCATAAAAAATTCTCATGAACTATAAAATTATCATAACACATAAATCACCCATAAAATGAAAATATATTTTCAATTTTCGATTAACTTTTCATTTTCTCATAGCCGCTCACTCAAAAATAAATATAATTTATTTGAAAATAAAATATTAAACTTGTAAAGAATTAATAAAAACATTAATTTCACATTAAAGTGTGAAATTTATTTCATGATGTATATGTAAAAATACATTTTTTTTTGGATTTTAAAAAAATATGTGGAAAAGTAACATTAAAATAGGATTTTTTAAAGTAAGTACCTTACAATGAGTCTGACTCATCATGAAAAATCTTAATCATCCTGAATAATTAAGTTCTCATAATTATTAAATTTCTTTGGGAATTTTTAAATTTAATTTTTCCTTTTATATCCATGATTATCATGTTATAACAATTAATTAATTATTTAATATTACATCTAACGTTATGATGATACTTGGTACTAGTGTCCAAAATGATTTTGGTATGAGTACATATTCAAAAATGCATTTTTTTCATCATCTCCAGCATACTATTCATGACATAATAATCACATTTACACATCAATTATAAGTTTAAATCAATCCATTTATGTATGGTTATAAAAAATTAACTATGTTATAATCATTGAGACAATAGGTCGTATGTGCGCATGAGTAACATTTCAATTTTTCAATGATCATTATAGAAAGAAGGTAATTATTATTTTTTATTTTGATAATGATATTTATGTCATGAATATCATATATGTAATTTATATGTTATTATATATATCATTCATGTTATGTGCTGATGAAAAATAAATCACATGGCTTCATGGAGGTGACAGTTAACACGTATGCATGAACAACCATATCATTTTATGTGATTGTAATGTTAAGAATGTAAGTGATATATTATTATTTAATAATGATAAATATATCATTAATATCAAATAAAAATATTAATTCCCTAATTATAACCAGTCTTGATGGGTGGTGGTCATGGAAAAAAATTATATCAGTGAGTGATTTGGTAGTCTGGTTTACACATGAACGAATAATTCATTTCCCATTGAATGAAATTGTAAATGGATTTAGGTGATTATTTTAATCTAATAAATTATTATTATATTGATGATATTTGAGTTATTATTTCATCATGGTTCAAGAATATATTATGTAATTTGAAGATGAAATAAAAAATAAATACTTGATTGAAACAATGCATCTTCTTCAAACGATATCCTTTTCATAACACATTAATTCACCTAATGGTGAGTTATACATAAAAAAATAGCTCTATAATGTGGTTTGGGATTAAATAATGCGATATAGGTATATGTTTTTTGAAAATTGGTTTTTACGTACAATGAAAATAGAATAATAGCTGACCTAATTATAAGAGATGAGAGAGGAAATCGTGGAATTCATCAAAATATTAAATTAATATAAATTAATATTATATTCAAAATGGATCAAAATTCAGTTATATATAATATAGGATTAGGATGGCTCAAAATAAATTTATCAAATAAAATGTTTACATATTTTTATTATTTGTTTAATCATAAAATTTTAATCCCTTATTTAACCCCTATAAATCTTAATGTGATATCAATAAATTTACATTTTTATGCTTAATATAATTACTATAAAGTTCTATGCTAAACATAAATGAGAAATTTATGAAATTATAATAATCCAAAAAATTTATTGAAATTTTTATATTTTTAAATTTTACATCATTTAATAATTTTTATTTATATTTTACGATATCATTAATGTCAATTTTGACACTATTAGTTATTTGAGTTTTTATAAATATCATTGAAACATAATATATTCTAAAAAACATTGAACACATCAATAAAATGTAAAATTAATCTATAAATTTCATTTATTTCATTATTTATAAAACAATTTACTATAATACTGTTATAATAATTTATTTAATACTTCCTTTAATTAAATAGTTATTGAATCATCATTATTATAGAATTTAATTTAATTATTTATTATCTAAAAACTAAAACTAAATTATAATTTTATAGAATAAAAATTTATCTTTCAGAAAAATATTTATTTTAGAATAAATCCTCTACAAGACATTATTCTAAATCTATTTCACTTATTAAAAAAAAGGGTAATAAAATTAAATTTTCATTAAATTAAATTCAAAAAATGGATTAAAGTCATCCAAGTTGATCCAAGAGCTCACAAAATTTAAAAAATAATTTTTAGGGCTTATAATAACTCATCCAATAAATTATTACAACTTATATGGTAGTTTTCTGATATTTATAGTATTAATTTTACCAATAGTTAACTTATTTACCCTTAATTTTGGTAATAAAGATTACAAATGTTAATATTCATATTTTCCAATAATAAAAGGTTCCCATTTACTAACTTTTTATATTTTTATTACAAATATTGATTCCATTTTTTGAAATTAAATTCACATGACGATAAGAATGTAATTAACAATTAATCCCATAAACGGGACAAAATAATAGGTTTTCAATGTAAAATGTTTTCAAAAGTTCACAATTCCTGCATAACCAATTCTAATGATAAATTTATTCCAATTAACTCTATTTGATTAAAATATATAAAATTCTTCTAATTATACATTAAAAACATTCATAAAATATAATTTAACACTATTAATTATTTATTAGAAGAAATTGTTTTCAATTAAAATACAATATTTTTTTCACTATTCATCTAAATGTGAAATTATCATAAAAATACCAAAAATTTATACAAAGAAAATAATTATATTATTACTTAAAATATATAGATTATTTATTTAAAATATAATTCATAAAAGAATCAAAAACTATATTAATAACAAGTGTTCCATCAAAAGGTGACAAAACTAAATTTTTAGAAAAATACATCTTTTAAGAGTAAAAATTATACTTTTTATTCGATCATGATTATAATACTCAAATGATGAATGTAAAAAACTATTAAATATAATATAAATTTTATTAATATGGTTCAATAAGAGTTTATCGTTTATTTATTAGTATAAAACACACTTTTAAGTATTTAAATAGTTTTTCCAAAATACATTTCCTTTTATTTAAAAATAGGTTTATTTTGATTTATAATTAATTGGTCACCAAAAAATTAATTATATACACTTGTAAAAACTATATTGTCTTAATTAATTTAATCATGTTCATACAATCTTTTATAATTGCTATGTTATAATATAAACATTTATGTAATATTATTTAGTGGTTCTTTTAAGCTCATTGTGGCATATCATGTACGCTATCCAAAATAGCAATTCTTTCCTAAAATCATGGGATGTTACATTCTCCCCAATTAAAAATGTTTTATCCATATAATTTGAAATAGGGATAAAAAAACATGGGGTTTTAATTTTCTAAATATGTTTGATTAAATCTCACATCAGAAAAAGGATTAATAAATCTTCTACTTTAAAATAAAGAAAGGGACGTATGAAGGTCACATAAGATTACACAAGAAATGGGTTAAAGTAAAAAACCATAGAAATGGAAGTGAAAACAATCTATAATGATATAAAGAAGATTGATATAGAACCTAGTCATGAGAAATTCAACAATAAACAACCATAAAGCTGTGATGGGTTAAAATGTCATTAATTACATTGTAAGAAAAGTAAACTGATAAAATATGTTAATTTCCAAAAAATAAACCATCTTATATTGAAAAACTACATTAATCTCATAATTTCAATAGTAGTACATAACGTTCAACATGGACCAGTTGACAAATAATTGTACAAAAAATTCTTCAAAATAATCTTAAATAATTTTTAAAATAATAATCCAAAATTATTTGGTCACATTGGTATCTAATATATATTTTAATAATTATCTACAAATAACATCAATTACTCATGAATTCTTAAGCCGCAATGGAATTTTCTTAATATACTTGAAGGTACACTAACCATTCCAATAAATAAAATGAATCACCATAAATTCACAGTAAAATCATATATTCTTCCAAAATATAATTCGAACTTTATTCCATAAATAAAATCCAATAGTTCTCAATTTACTTTAATCATAAAGGGTTCTCAAAAAGTAAACATCTTCCAAAATTACATTATTCACATAATCACCAAATCATTTTACCATTATAAGGTTATATATTTGATAAAACATATATTAAAAAATCAACTTATTTTTCATCCATCAAATCTTTTAAATAAAAATATGATCATACTAAATGGTATTTCACATAGGCCAGTGGTAGGTGATGCACCCATGTCACTCTTTAGTTGTGGGTTTGATTCCTATGGGCTTTCCAAACATGATAGTTTGTCACCCATCCTATGGGTTGTCTTTTTCCTAAAACTATATAATTATTTTAACATTCCCTTAATATGAACAATCCTAAAAAATAACTATAACATGGTTTAACTTAAATTGTTATCTTATAACTCACATTTTGAGTTAAAAAAAGAAATATCCCATAATTTCCTCAAAATCAAAGATCATTTTACCCCTAAAGGTTATCCATACCATAATTATTTACACAAAAAATAAAATAAAACTTTCCTAAAATAAAAATTTAACATAAAAAAAAGAGTTTCATATAAAAAAACTAAAACATTATTCCAAAGTACTCCCAAAATCAAAATAGTATTAATACTTTTAAAATTTTACCATCCTTAGATCTAACATAACTATTGAATTCGTTTAATGTATATATATTATCATTAATCATTCATAATAATGAATTAACCATGATTTTATAAATAATTAATTCATAATTATTTACTAAGAACCAATATTTGAATCATTTTTGGATATTTAATAATGTTATAACATGAACCATGAAGTAATCCATACATTTCATATGTCATTTTTAGTTCCATCAACTTCAATTATAATAGAATTATGTATTCCTAATCAGATTTACATATAGTTCTTCTGATCATATTCATGATCCTTCTTAATAATACATCATTTTACCTACACACCAAACTCCCTATATTTATATCATTTAATTGAAAACTCCAAAAATCATCATTCTATTTTATTGAGTTAAGTGAATGGTTCCTTTTTCTTTAACATATTATTAATTTATTATATAACATTTTCTATGTGTTATGTTCAAAATCATTGACAGATATTTCATTTAATATATTTATCATTATGATCATTGTTACATGAACATCAAAAAGGTTTAAATTATCTCATATATGATGCATTAGAAAACTCACCATGGTTAAAGTGGTTAATCATTACACATGATATTAGGTTTAGAATAACCACATGAGTATTTCAGGTCCCATTTTATTTGGTTTCTTATTCATAGAACCAATTAATTTTCCTTCTCATTCATTGTTGCATTGTTTCCTACTACAACCATTCATTTACTAAAACCAAAATGGTTAGTGTGAGTAATAAAATCAAAATTTACCATCTTATGAGGATGGTAGACACAAAAATATTTGTATACATGTTTTCTTAATTTTTTTTAAATTTATCTAATATAACTATGAAACATTAATCTATGATAACCATTATTATTTTATATTACAAGTAAATTATTATTAAACAATATCCATTCCTCTAATTCTGTTGAAACCATCCTTTGGCACCAAATTTAAGCCCATGTACATAAAATTTATATAATTTTGAGTTATAGTCAACAATTTACATTCTTTCGCATTAAGGATACTTTCTGGATTAGGATTTTGAGAATTATTCAATCATTTATCCATAACATCCCATAATAATTCACGGTGGATACTACAAAAACAGTGTCATTTTTTTACAAAATATAAATTTATAAAATGATGAATGATTTCATTTTTAAGGAAAATCATTATAACATTCAACATGATTACTATTAACCTTACCCATCCTTATAACATGGGAAAAAAATTTAAATCCTCTGATGAGAACAAAAATATCTGTATGAGACATAAAAATAAAGAATGAAAGCATTATTTTATGCATCATTATAAACAAAAGAAAATATTTTTACAAAATTTGTTATTTTCATCCCAAAAACATAATATCTTTAACGCACCTCATGTAGAATCGCTCCTACAACAAGCCAGGGAGATTGAGGAAACCTATCGTGGAGGAAGAGGAAGAGGACGTAATAACATCAGCCTTTGGAACGAGATGCGAAATAAAGAACGTATCATTGGGGACAAGCTGAGGAAAAAGCTTGGCGCCCCTGAAAATGGGTGATAAGTTTATCTGTTTTCATTCCTTTTTTGTACCTCTTTTGGACTTTCTTTTTAATAATAATCCAGGGCTTTTTCCCTTTAAAAAAAAACTATAGCACTCATGGCTACATATGGAGTAGCCATTATAGTTGCATTTGGAATACCCATCGTAGTATATTACTTTAATTTCTTATGAGATACCATATCGTTTTACACTGTCTCATCACCCAATACATTGAAGAGATATAATGTGATTACCTAACCTCAGTTTATCATGGAACCAACTATACTCATAAACAATTCCCAAGAACTATAAAATAATAAAAAAATCACTCATTAAATAAATATAACATTTCTATTTTGAATTCATATTTTATTTTACCAAAGTCATACACTCATAAATGAAATGAAATTACTTGAAAATAAAATTCTAAACATGTATTGTAATCATAAAAACATAAAAATGGGATAAAAGTGTGAAATTACTTTTAGGTCGTATTTGTCAAAAAATCATTCATTTAGGGTTTTATAAAAGTAGTTAGAAAGGTATCTTTAAAATCGGATTTTAAAAGAAATATTCCCTTACCTTGAGTCTAACTCATCATAAGAAATATTTATCTTCTTTAATAATAAACATATGTTAATTGTTTAATTTATTGATAACATTTTTAATGTTTATTATTCCACTTATATCACTTATTATCGTGCTTGAACAATGAGTAAATTATTTATGTTCATGTGAGAAATTTTGATGATATTCGTTACATGAGTCCAAAATAAATTTGGTAATATATCAATATACAATATGGAATTATTCCATGATCTCTATAATAATATTAATAAAATAATAACAAATTTAAGTCATCAATTATAATTTTAAATCAATACATTTATGTATTGTTAAGAAAAATGTACTATGCTATATTCGTGGAGATTGTAGGGTGTACATATTCTTGAGTAATGTTTACACATTAAATGATAATTATGAAAAGAACATAATTATTATAACAACCTTATAGAGTTATCATAATATCATAAATATCATACAAAAAATTTAAATAGTCATATATATATATATCATCAATGTGATGTGGTGATATAAAATGAATCACTTCTTTTCATGGAAGTGATTGTTCACACATAAACATGAATTATATTGTCATTTTAATTATCATGGAAAGGTATTAATTTAAATGATATATTATTATTTAATATTGATAAATATTTCATGAAAATAATATAAACACATTAATAACATCATTATAATCAGTCTTGAGTGATGGTGATGGAAACCGAATTATATTGGTTCAAGAGGTGGCAGTGTGTCGTACACACAAATGAATAATTAATTTCCCATTTGATGAAATTGGATATTTCTTTAAGTGATGATATTAATGTAACACCCCAATATTTCATATTACATTATTTAATCAAAGTAATTTAATAACTCGCACTACATTCAAAACTGACTTCAAGCGCACCACGACATACCAAACTAGCCGTTCAAAAGTAGTTATGAATAGTATTAACTGAATATTTATCTTTATATAAGCCTTATAATTTTATAGTCCATATTATGAGTTTATTTAGGCATAATGTAAGAACAAATTCATTTTTTTAGATGAACGATGTATTTTAAAAAAAATGCAATTTTACCGCCTTTTAGGGGAAGACCTTTTTTAAATCAAATACTTGAAACTTTTATATATTCAATGTAAAAAAAATAACGTTCTTCTTTAGAATATGGACATAAGAGTTTATTTTTAATAAATGTTTGGTGTTTTTTGGATAACATTCATATTTGGGTGAATAGTGAAAAATACTATATTTTACCTGAAAAAAATTTTATTAATCAAAATAATTTATAGTGTTAAATTTTAAATTCTAATGATTTTTAATTATAGATAGATTATATTTTTACCATTTAATCCAATTATAGGGATTTTAAGTAATTTTACTTGGAAATTAGACATAAACAGGTATCTATCTTTTGATAGTTAATATTTCTTAAAAATAGGCTATTTGGTTTCAACAAGAGGAATTAATTTTAAATTAATAAATGAAATATATATGTTTTTAATTTGTTAAAGTAGATATAATTTTTGTATTTGGTGTATTGAAATTATCTTAGGTTCAATTTTTTATACTTTTCTGATAACTTCCAATTTTTGATGAATAATAAAAAATACTAAACTTTAATTAAAAACTAATTTTTAATCAAAATAATTTATAGTGAGAAATTTTACTATTGAGTGGTTTTAAAGTATAGTTAGAATATATTTTTACTATATAATCCAATTTTGGTCATTGGACGTAATTTGACATTTCAACTAAACATAAACAAGTGTCAATCTTTTGATTGTTATTATTTCTTAAAAACATGTTTTTTGTTTTGAAAACGGGAATTAATTTTAAATTCATTTCTGCCACTTATGTATTTTAAATTTATAAAAATGGATTCCATATTTAGAATCAAGAGGTCCAATTTTTGTAAATAGGTACCTTTTATTTTTATACATTTTGAAAAATTACTTCGGTAAATATTTTATTTAGCGTGGTTAAAGGGTAAATCCGGTAAAAAAGGGTAAACAATAATATTATAATAATACTAAATTACCCTAAAACGTTTCCTAAACCTATTGGTTGATACATATCAGAACATGGGCATCTTTGGGTCGATTTTGGGACCCCATGGAGCCATTTGTAAATGATAATGACACTTTATATTAATTAAGTTAAAGTAAATACAAAAATGACATAAGCATATATCTTTTAGAAAAACAATTTTTACATAGGGTTATATATGATATCTTTTCAACTATAAATATTCATTAGAAAGAACAAAAATATTTCCTACATCTTGGTATTTGTTTAATAATTTTTAGACATTTAATAAACTAAATTATTTATGATGCAATAATGATGTGGTGTTTACCTCAATAATAAATGATTTTAATAAATAAGATTATAAAGACTAAAATAATACCCAAACCTATCCAATTATTATTGGATGATTTCATTTCGATCATGAGTCATCTTATCTTCATCTTTAATGTGTTTTGGACCTTTAGAACCCGAATATCATTATATAATAAAATAATATTTTCAATCTTTCTTAAAGAGCCCCTCCTCCCCCTTATAAAAGGACACCACCTATAACAATTCCTTTCACCACTAAAGCCTTTTAAATCGTCCAACCATGCCAAAATTAAGCTACCTACATCACTCTCCTCCTCCTAGAAGACATAGATTTTGCAGAAGGCACTTTAAGTGTACTTCTGGTTCAGACCAAAGGGAGTTACCCAAATTAAATGTAACGATTTCTCTTAGCTTCATTTATTTTATTTTACTTCTCCAACCACTAAACTCTTCTTATTATTTTCTTTTGTAACAAAACCAGTATAATAAATAGACTAGGATATAATTATGAGAATTATTTGAACTACACTAACACAAATCTCCATCTAATGGGTAAATAACATAATGTTTCTGGGGATGACAACCAAATGCCTCATGAAGCGATGATTGTTCAATTATCTTCTACCACCTCTGATGGTGGCCATTATGATAGAACTATAATTAAATATGACATTTATGATATTTATTTTATATATAATATTCTTTAATTCCGTTTTATATCATACCATTATTCGTTTCATGTTATATATATATATACGATAATTTAATTTTGAGAAAGTGCGGACTACCGCCCCTTCAAAGTGATATGAATCGTTCATATCATACATGGTACATATAAAGGATGGAGTTAATGAAGTTAAGTAACATATATACGATATTATATTATACTGGAATAATAATATACCAATGTATCATTTTGTTTTGATACCTTTTAAAATGAAAAATGAAATGGAAGTAGCGTTCATGCGTACGTACGGCTTACCGTCTCCACGAACCCGATGAGATTAATTTGCCCATCATATCCATTAAAGACTAATTTAAATTTGATTTTTAAAAATATTTTTTAATGACATAATTTCATATTTTATATAAATCAAATATATCCTATTCACAACAAACATGACTTACGTAACCACGCATATAAAGGAGAACAAATCAGTTAACAATGAAACAACGATAATACTAAAAGGCAATATTAGAAGATCATATATGATATCATATTAATGTATATGATTCTTGAATAATTTAATAATTATTATTTAAACATTATATATGAGGTTAACCTACCCTCTACTGATGAAAAGTACAAGGTAAGTGTTTATTTCACAATCTCTTCATTATCTAAGGTTGTTTATATGTAATTATCTACTGGGACGTCTTTCTCATCCACATCCTTGTTTCTTAAAAATTTCTTTCAAAACATTCTTAGTATTTTATAGAATATGGGTTAAATTAATTTATACCCTTGTTTGAATTTTTATAAGATGTTTATATAGGAATCTTTCTATCATTTTCCAAACAATGTCCTTTTTTACCTTTTCGACAAAATTAAGGTAAGAAAGTTTTTTTAAAATTATACGGAGAGTGCGGATATTTTATTCTGTTGTAATGTATTTAAAGAATGCCTTACAATATTATAAGAATATTTTGAATGTAAATGTTTTATTTTATAATTATGTTACTTTTAAATGATTTCAAAAAAAGAGATATTTCTCTCAAATAGTTTTGATTTCATCTATGTCAACATCCATATATAGATTATAAGCTTATTGAAAGTTGATTTATTATGATACCAAACTTCCATAATGTATTTAAGGTTTTGTGATATGTTTTACTATGGATGTGTCATTTTTATATGATTCATTTTTTATCGAGCAAGTGTTGATATTTTGTATGCTAGTTTTAATATGAATGATTATGTTACTTTTAAACCTATTCATATGAGGAATGAATTTGACTTAATAAGTGACTAGTGGATCCCCCTATAGCTCCTCGATGCATCGGTATTCCTAATGAGACAAAATAGTGTTTTGGCACAAGGCCACGACAAAATCTTATTTGTAGTCGTGGCACAAGGCCTTTACTATGTGGTTATGATAGTCTGGCATTATGCATTCCATCATTATGAATGTTGTTATGATATTTCATGTGACTATTCTATTAGTATAATATCCATGTGAATAAGTAAATTGTATTATTTAACTTTATTTATACCATATTATGCTTAATTTTAAGTTTAAAAGGATTTTGTTTTAGTTATACATTACCTTAAATGTTTATGATTATTTATGAAAGTTTCTGCTATATTGTTATCCTTACTGAGAATCTGAGCTCACACCTTTCAATGTTTTATTTTTCCCAGGATATGAAAAATTATTTTATGAATGACCTTTAGGGATAGTATGAGAGGATATGAGTGTAGTCTATAGATACAAGTTGTTTTTTTAGTTTTTCATTTTATGATGTAATGTAAACTTTATGAATGTATCTAGTGATTCCAATGCTACTAAAATAATCGGTCTTTCGAGACTTGATTTTTTGTGATCATGCCAATGTTATGTAATAATGCACCAACTCTGGGATACTGAGGTCAGGGCATTACAGTTGGTATCAAAGGAAGTTTAGTACAAACCTTGCAAGCTAGATTTAGATAAACTCTGATTAGAGAACATAGCCCAAAGATAGACTTTGTGGATTAGTATAGAAGAACTTATTAGAAATTTGGTATTTTAGAGATTTTGTTGGTTTTTCGAGAAATACATCCCTGTCTGGATACAAGAAGGTAGAGGCAGCTCTGGCATAGATGTACCTAGGGGTAAAACCTGAAAACACCGCTTTGAGGTAGACATGAATGGGAACTGGTGCACGACAATGGGCCATTCTGCACTCTTGCTTATGAAAATCCTGGGGGATATTGTTAGGATAATTATCACTTTATTTAAAAACCATTATGAAAGGTTTATGAGTATATAATTATTCAATGAAAACACCTTTATGATTTTGGATTATATCCATAAACTGTTCAATTTAAGTAAGGTATTTTATATGTTTTTAATTATTCATTACAATTTATATACTGGCCTAGTTTATGCCATTGTATATAAATGGCACCCAGTAGAAGGAATGTGAACTCTAGTAATATGTATAATCCAAAATGTAATATAGATCATACCTTTAACGGTATTAATAAAATATTTATAAGGGAAATAGTCTTCCATGTATTCTCAACATATGATGAAATAGTATCATGTGTTAATAAGATAAGAAAATAATTCTCTAAGTCCTATAGATTTGAAAGGGAGGAAGAGAAGAAACGGAAGGAAGAGAGAAAGATGGATAAAGGGAAGAGGTAAAAGAAGAATTTTCCCATATGTGATAACTGTGGGAAGAAACATCCTGGAACTTGTTTGATGGGAATGAGAGTATTTTATAAGTGTGGAGAGAAAGGACACCAAGTACATGACTGCAAGGGTAAGAAAAAGGTTTCAAATGTTTAATGCTTCATATGCAATGATTTTGGACACTATGAAAACCAATTTCCAAATCATCAGAGTATGCCATAAATGATGCTATTAGATAATAATCAAGTTATGATACTACCACAGATGAGGAGGAATGATTATACTTCTTATGTTGTTATTAGTGAATTATATCATTTGAGTGTTGTATCAACGATGTACTGGTTATAATAATTATGGAGTATATAAGGATTATACTAAATTACTATTTCATTAAGGACTTGAGATTATGTGGAACCATGAAAAGTGACTCAATAGAAGGTTAAATTTTTAGAAAATATATGGTTGAGAGGAAGATAAACCATAATATGGTTCTGATACTGAGGACGTGATTTTGGAATAATACATGATTGATTTGGATAAATTATACTGGATATTTTTTACTACCATGAAACTAATTAATGATTTGTATGGTCCATCATTGTTGGAGTTTACATCATTTTTTGAGAGGAGTATATCTAGTATTCTATAATGAGTAAGGGATCATGAATGTAATCAATAAGTTTTTATGGTAATTCTGGATGTTGCAGTGTTTTAAAAGAATACACGATGAAGGCGTTCACATGTTATTACACAGAAAAAATGATCTTCATTGTGTTTACCTTTTTTATAAATTTTGGACTGTGAGTTTGGACAGAATTATTTTAGATAATTCTAGTTTGAGATTATTTTTGGATTTCCATAAAAGGAAAACCCGGAGGTCAGGCGACAACCCATCGCATCCGGTAAGGCCACGAGACTTGAACCCACAACAGATGGGCGACAAGGGTGTATCACCAACCACTAGACCACCTGATGTCCTGGGTTGAATAATGTAGTTTTTTAAATGTTCTGGTAGATGAATTTTAAATTCATTTTTTTGGATCCTTATATGAATATGATAAACAAAATATTTTTTTAAGTTCTATTATCTTTTAGAGTGAAAGATGAGTTTCTGGTAGAAATTAGGTAAAGGATGGGACTTCTACATGTCAAGTATATATTTTTCTTCTTCTATTATTCTATGAATAAATTATTTCTTAAACATTATTAAAGGGATCTTGAAACCAATAATGTGTTATCCTAATACCTTATGTTTTTTTGAAACAATGGTATTTTAAATCATTATAGATTGATGAATTTACGGCCTTAAATTTTACACTTGTTTGTGACTGATAACCTCAATCACTCCCTATAAATATTTACATTTTTACTCTAATTATGTGTCTCTAATTTCCACCAATGTTATGTTAATGGAATTCATAATTTGGTAGTGACTTTTTTATTCCCCCTTTTCTCTTATTAAGACTAAATTTTATAAACCCAATTTCAGATATTGGATTTCCCACAAAGGTAATTTTTTTTTTATTTTTAACCTTTTATTTTGGAAGAAAAATTTGATATTCAGAGGATTCAATTTATTAAAAGAGGGAATAATGTAACACCCCAATAATTCATAGTACATTATTTCATCAAAGTAATTCAATAACAAGTACTACACACAATGCCGAGTTCAAGTGCACCACGACATACCAAACTAGCCGTTCAAAAGAAGTTATGAATAGTATTAACTGAATTTTTAACTTTATATAATCCTTATAACATTATAGTCCATATTATGAGTTTATTTGGCATTATTTAAGAACAAATTCATTTTTTCAGATGAAAGATGGATTTTTCAAAGAACTAAAATTTTACCGCATTTTAAAGGCGAAACATTTTTTAAATAAAATATTTCAAAAATTTATATATTAAATTTAACAAAATAAATATCTTCTTTAGAATAGGTACATAAGAGTTTATTTTCAATAAATTTTTGGTCTTTTTCTGATGACATTCAAATTTGGGTGAATAGTAAAAAATACTATATTTTAACTCAAAACAACATTTTAAATTAAAATAATTTATAGTGTTAAATTATACATTTTAATGGTTTTTAATTATAAATATATTATATTTTTACCATTTAATCCAATTCTGGTGATTGTAAGTAATTTCACTTTGAAACTAGACATAAACAAGTATCAATCTTTTGATAGTTACTATTTCTTAAAAACACGCTATTTGGTTTCGACTACAGTAATAAATTTTAAATTAATAAATGCAATTTCTATAATTATAATTTGGTAAAATAGACTTAATTTTTACATTCTGAGTATGAAAATTATCTTACAGTGAATTTGTGGTACTTTTCTGATAACTTCAAATTTTTTATGAATAGTGAAAAATTCTAAATTTTAATTAAAAACAAATTTCTTATTCCAAATAATTTATAGTGATAAATTATACTATTGAGTGGTTTTAATGTATAGTTATAATATATTTTTACCATTTAATCCAATGTTGGTCATTGGACATAATTTCAAATTTAAACTAGATATAAACATGTGTCAATCTTTTGATATGTATTATTTCTTAAAAAAACACATTTTGTTTGGACAACTAAAATTAATTTTAAATTAATTTCGGCCACTTCATAGTTTTGAATTTAGAAAAATGGATTCAATATGTAGAATCATGAGGTCCAAATTGTGTAAATAGGTAACTTTTATTTTAAGACATTTTGATTAATTATTTCGGAAAATATTTCATTTACCATGGTTAAAGTGTAAATCCGGTATATAAGGCAAAAAAATAATATTATAATAATACTAAATTACCCTGAAACGTTTCATAACCCTATTGGTTGATATATTTCTGACCGTGGGCATCATTGGATAGATTTTGGGACCCCATGGAGCCACATTTAAGTGATAATGACACTTTATATTAATTGAGTTAAAGTAAATACAACAATTACAAAAGCATATATCTTTTAGAAAAACAATTTTTATATATGGTTATATATGTTATAATTTTTACTCAAAATATTAATTAGAAATATAAAAATATTTTCTACATCATGGTATTATTTTTATAATTTTTATACATCAAATAAACTAAATTATTTATGAAACAATAATGATGTAGTGTTTACCTCATTAATAAATGCTTTTAATAAATAACATTATAAAGGCTAAAATAATACTGAAAACCGGTCCAATTCTTATTGGATGATTTCACTTAGATCATGAGACATCTTATCTACAACTTTAATGAGTTTTGGACCTTTAGAAACTGAATATCATTATGTAATTAAATAATATAATCAATCTTTCTTAAAGAGCCCCTCCTCCCCCTTATAAAATGGACACCACTTGAAACCAATTCCTCACACCTCTAAAGCCTTTTGTCTCATCCAAACTCTACCCAATTAATCTCCCTACATCCCTATACTCCTTTTAGAAGACTTACCTTAGGATGAATACACTTCAAGAGTCCTTTTTATTCAAACCAAATGGTGTTACCCAAATTAAAGGTATCAATTTCTGTTAGCTTCTTTTCTTGTATTTTACTTCTCCTACCCCAAAACTCTTCTTATTATTTTCTTTTGTAACAACATCAGTATAATAAATATATTAGGATATTTTTATGAGAATTATTCTAACTACACTTACACACACCTCCATCTAATGGTTTAAGAACATAATGTATCTGTGGATGACAACCAAACGCCTCACGAAACAATGATTGATCAATTATCTACTACCACCTCTCATGGTGTCCATTATGATGGAACTATAATTAAATATGATATTTATGATATTTATTTTATATAAAATCTTATTTAATTCCATTTTATATCATACCGTTATTCGTTTGATGTTGTATATATATATACACGATAATTTCATTTGAGGAAGTTTAGACTACCTCCGCCTCAAAGTGATATGACTCATTCATACCATACATGGAACATATAAAGGATAGTGTTAATGAACATAAATAACATATATAAGATATTATATTATAATAGAATAATAATATACCTATGTATCATTTGGTTTTGATTCCTTTTAAAATGAAAAAAAAATTGAAGCAGCGTTCGTGCATACATACGGATTACCGTCTGCACAAACGCGATGACATTCATTTCTCCATCATATCCATTCAAGATTAATTTTAATTTTATGGTTAAAAATAATGTTTAATTACATAATATCATTCTATATATAAATAAAATATATCCTATTCATAACAAACATGACTTACTTAACCAAGTATATAAAGGAGAACAAATCAGTTAACACTGAAACAACGTTAATACTAAAAGGCAGTATTAGAAGATCATATATAGTATAATATTAATATAGATGATTCGTGAATAATTTAATAAAAAATATTTAACCTTTATACAGGAGGTTAACCTAACATATACCATGGAAAAGTACAAGGTAAGGGTTTATTTCCCAATCTCTTTATTATCTGAGGTTGATTATACGTAATTATCTAATGGGACCTCTTTATCATCCAAATCCATGTTTCTTAAAAATGTATTTCAAAACATTATTAATATTTTATAGAATATGGGTTAAAGTAATTTATACACTTTTTTGACTTTTTATATGATGTTTATAAAGGAATCTTTCTGTCGTTTTCCAAACAAGGTACTTTTTAACCTTTTCGACAAATTTAAGGTAAGAATGTTTTTTAACTTATACGGCGGGTGCGGCTATTTTCTGCCATTCTAAAACCTTCAAAGCTTCCCTTACAATCTTATAAGAATATTTTCAAAGTAAATGTTATATTTTATAATTATGTTTCTTTTAAATTATTTCAAAAAAAAGATATTCCTATCAAATTGTTTTGATTTTCATCTATGTGAACTTCATTTGATAGATTTTAAGATTATTTGAAGTTGATTTATTATGATACAAAACTTCCATATTTTATTGAAGGTTTTGTGAATTGTTTGAATGTGGATGTGTCATTTTTATACCATTCATGGTTTATAGAGAATGTATTGACATTTCCTATGAATGTTTTAATAATAATGTTTATGTTATGTTTAAACCTGTTCATATAAATAATGAATTGGACTTAATAAGTGACGGGTGGAGCCCACTATAGCTCCGCGATGCATCGGTAGGTCTCATGAGACAAAATAGTGTCTTGGCACAAGTCCTTGACAAAATATTATTTTTATTATTGCACAAGGGATTGACTATGTGGTTATGATAGTATGGAATTATACATTCCATCATTATGAAATTAGTTATTGATATTTCATGTGAATATTCGATTCATAGAATATCCATGTGAGTAAGTAAATGGAATTATTTCATTTTATTTTTTCCATATTATTTTTATTTTCAAGATTAAAAGACTTTTGTTTTATTTATACATTCCCTTAAATGTTTATTCTTATTTATTAAAGTTTCCCTATATTGTTATCCTTACTGGGCATTTAAGCTCACCACTTTTTATGTTTTATTTTTCCCAGGACGTGAAGAAGTATTTTACGAAAGACTTGCAGGGATAGTATGATGGGATATGAGTGTGGTATATGGAGACAAGATGTTGTAGTATTTTTTCATTTTGTGATGTAATGTAATCTTTATGAATGTATCTAGTGATTCCAAGGCTACTAAACTAATCGTCCTTTCGAGACTTGATCTTTTGTGATCATGCTAATGTTATGTAATAATGCACCGACTCTGGGTAACTGGATTCAGGGCATTACATTAACATAATAACATCTAATTAAAATTTTGGTAATGGATTTATTATGTCATCATTGTTGAATAGTATTTTAAGGAAGTGTAAGTATAAATAAAATAGAAATAATTTATTAAAATAATAAATCTTCTTGAGGCGATCTTATTTTCTTAACACCTTAACACTACTCTATGTGGTTTTACACCTAAAAAAAGAGAAATATAATTTTATTAAAGATTATATAATGGTATTTGGGTTGATATTATCTTAAACAAATAGGTTTTTAATTGTAAATTAAAGATAAGAAAAGACACCCTTTTATAAGAGTGGAGAGGGTCACTCTTGGAATAAAAAAAAATTAAATTAATATATATTAAATTTACACAAAAATGGATCAAAAATGTTTTATATAATATATGATGATTATTTTTATAAATCCATTCAATCAATGAAAAATTTTCATGTTTTTTTACTTTTTTAATCCTTGTCTTTTTGTTTTTACCCATATTTAACCCCCTTAACCTTTACACTGATTTTGTGTAATTTACATTTTGAGGGTTAATATAATTACAAAAAAAATCTACAAGTCCAATAAATGATTAATTTATTAAATTTTATGCCCAATTTATATTTTATTTATGAATTTTATATTTTTTTAAAAATTATATTACTTGATAATTATTTATATTGTTTAATATATAATTTGAATTTTGACACACTTCATCACTAAATTTTTTAAAAATATCATTAAAACATTATTTTTTTAAAAAAACTATTTTAAAACATAAATAAAATTTCAAATTAACCTAAAAAATTTGTGTGCCATAATAATTATAGCAATTTATTTTTATTTTAGTATTTTTTATGTTTTATTCGATATTTCATTTAATTAATAAATTATTGTATCATTAATGTGGAATCCCTTAATTTAGTTATTTATTTCATAAAAATTAAAAATAATTTATCATCATAAATATTAATTTTTTTTTCAAAAATTGATTTATTATCAATTACCCCCTGTGTAAACCCATATTAAACACATTTCACTTGTTAAAAACAAAAGTATGGAAAACTTTATGTTTCCTATGAATAAAATGATATAAATGTATTAATATCATCCATGTGTATCCAAGACTTAAAAAAATCAGAAAAATGATTATTTTATTATTAAATAACTTATCCAATAAAATTATGAATTTTTGAGGAGTTTTATAATATTTATAATATTATTTTTACCCATAATTACTTGATTTACCCCTAACCATGGTAATCAAATTTTCCCAAGTTACTATTATACAAAAATAATATGGACCTATATAATATTTTTGGAACATATAATTAAAAAAATCATTTTCCAAATATAATTACCATAATTTTTTGAAATCCATTAAAATTAATCCTGTTGATGAGACGAAAAAATGAGTTTTTAAAGTAAAAATGTTCAAATGTTCATAAAATTATTAAATCCAATTTCAATGTAGAATTTATTCCAATGACCAAAATTAGATTAAATGGAAAAAAAAATTATCAAATTATAGTTCAAAACAAATCAAAAATATAATTAAATAATAGAAATTATTCATATGAAAATGTTGTTTGCAATTAAAATTATTATTTTTTCAATATCCCTCAAAAATAAAAACTCATTAAAAAATAAAAAAATTCAAAAAATATAAATTTTAAAATTATTTCTAAAAATAATAATTTTATTTTTAAAATATAATTTATAATAGTAGGAAAAATAGATTTAATATATGTTCTCCACCAAAAGGTGGTATAACTGTATTTTTAGAAAAAGAGTTCTTTTGTGAGTAAAAATGTGATTTTTTCTTTTATAATGTCTATAAAATAGAAAGGGTGAATAGTAAAAATTAGATTAAATATATTATAATTTTTACAAATATATTCTAGTAAGTTTTATTTTTGTATTTATTTTTATAAAACATAAATGTACACATTTAAATAATTTTTTAAAAAAAATATTTACATTCATTTTAGAGGGGTTTGTATTTAATTTTTTAAATAACTAGACACAAATTATTTAATTAAATATAATATATAAGTTGTTTTTTCATAATTTAGTTAATCATGTTAATACCGTCTAATATAAGGTCTAGTTAATAAGGGTAATATTTAAATAATAATATCTAGTTGTTCATTTATTCTCAATGCGGTCTATCACATACACTATCAAACATAGTGTTTATTTATTAAATTCATCAGATGTTACAATTGAAGAATATGAGGAATAGGGTAGGTGGTCTCATTATTCTACATCAAATTCAGTCATGTTTATAAATTATATTGTTATGTTTCATGATAGAATTCATGTGTATCTACCTTAAAATATAAAATAATTTTTTTAAAATCTAACGAATTAAATTTTATTGTTAGTATTCATTAAATTTAACCATTATATATTGTTCATATAAAATCCATCCATATCCTTGGGGTGTGTGGTTTTAAAATCTATGATCCTTATTCCACTTATAGTAAAATTAACTCATTCACTTTGTTGTTTTATTATATATGGAAAATTATAAAGTCTATTTAATCATGAGTTACATAATAAGGTGTGTGTGGTTTTATCCCTATTATAAGGGATTATGAATAAATGTAAAATGAATTTTAATGATTTACTTTCTAATTTGTAATAAAACCACAAAAAATGTGTTCTATTTTGTCTAATAAAAAGAGTAATTTAAATAGTGATATTTTGATGGTTAGTGAAATGGTAATGGTCAAGGACATATGTATTTATAAATTTTTCATGACAAATGGAATTCTTATGTACATTAACCTCATAATGAAATTAATCATGGATTATCATTTAAAAATGAACTTGCAAAAGCCTAAATGAAATGATTCATGATACTTGTACTAATGATTGATGAATCCTATAGCCTAATATTAAATACTAATATGCTATATATAAAAGGGATTACACTCTTCCATGAGTGATACTCATGTTCCTCATTACAGAATACCTATGAGGGGATCATAAGATATTTGAGGTTATATATACCATGTGAAATATTGTGTTACTCATTATGGAATAACATAGATGATATTAAAAGTTTCTTGACTTATATTACTACTGAATAGATACATGGGAATCCTTTTTATAGAATTCCTTGGTCATGAACAAAGGATACATGATTTTACATCAATCATTAGGATATGATTAGATTTTTTTATAGAATACCTTATACAAATGTATTGAAAAATTGATAGTTACGAGTGATATTTATGTTTCCATTTTTTGGAATGCATTGGATTTCCTAATTGAATAAATAGAATTATGTTACTCTATGGGTGATAACTAGATTACTCATTATATAATACCTTGTATTGGTCTATATGGTAAATGAAATATATTCTTCTTCTTCAATACATATTACTAATGATATCTCCTTAGGAATATTTATATACTAGGAAGCCTATTATTTTATTTTTGACCTTTGAATAACTAATGGTCTTATGTTTATATATATGGGACTACACAAAATTTCGCTATGGTTTAGATATAGTTATTATAAATGGATGTTCTGTGTTTACCCTTTCTCCTATAAAACTGTTATTCTATTATGGCCAAGGATAGGTTCCATGGATAATTAGAATTGACTGATTACATTAAATAAATAAATTATCCTTGTGATAATGTCATGTGGATATCATTCCCTTCTACCTTGGGTCCTTACCTATGAATATATACCTTTTCATATATTTTTCTATATATATGATTATATATAAATGTTCACAGGTTCAATGATAACCAAACTTTTGCCGAGGTAGGTATAGTCATCCAGACATCCATTGAGGAACCCGAGCCTGAAATGTTATATTTATTTATCAAATGTCATTGATATACGTACACACTATTTTATTTTAAATTAAAATATTGGATAACTCCATACAATATTGGTTGTGGAAATCCATATATATCTCACACCACGTTCATAATTACATTGAATTGGGGTACCCAAAGAGTCCTCTTCATTGCAAGATCATGTTAATGATTTGGCTTTCTCCCCTCTGATATTTTCATGGTGCAACTCATTACATGGGATCATAGGATCAAAATACTAAGACAAAGCCCAATATATTAGTGGATACAACCTTTTATAATTTTTTATACATATTTCTTATGTCTTTTAGTATCACAAATTGTATTACTTTTTCATGTACATTTTAGAATCACATGGACATTCGTGGTTTTATGTTTTAAGCATTATCCAATTTATCAGTTATTATTATCTTCCAATACAATTATTTTATACTAATTATAATGTGGATTATTTTTCATCATTATAACATTGTTCCACACTAATAATGATGGTATAGTATGACCATAATACACACATTAAACACTCACTTATATTAAGAAACCTCTAGCATGTGGTGAGGCACTCTTGAGGCCACGTAACCCACTAGCTCAGGGAACCGTTTCAGTGGCTCGTGGGGTGAGATGTTATATAGTTGTATTATAGGGTTTTTTTCTATAATAAAATTTTTGGATATTGGTTAGAAGAAAATAATTTTTTGACACTTTTTAAATTCCTAGAAATAGTAGTGATCAACCCATGCATGTGGAAAAGTTCTAGTTCCCAAAGATAGGACTATTGTTCATGCCTTTTGTTATTACAGTTAGTTTTTTCTTTGAACATAACATATTGATTTATAATGTTATATTTAACTATTTTATAGATTTATAATATTTTACATTTGTAATGGTAGGGAAATTATATACTGACAATTCGTCAATATAAGTACATAAATATTTTCATTTTGTGCCATGTGGGTTATATTCTTAGACTGACTGATATTTTGAAATGTTTGTTGAGTGTATAACATGTTTGTGTAATTTATTTTCATTATTTCATATAGAAAAATATATTTGATAAATTTCAATGTTTAACTATACCAATTTCTATGAATGACCATGTCTTTAGATAGTAATGTTATGTGTTTAGATAAATAAAATGCATACATGTACATAAATAGTGTTTTTTCATAAATTGTGATAGTGGTATTTTATTTTACTAGAAAATTAAGAAATGTTTGTGTCATGGTCCTAGATTTCAAGGAAAAAATAATGACTGTAACAATTAAACAGGTTATAATTTTTAAATTTATGCTTTTTATGGGATCTTTATGAATTGGAAGTGGTAATATGTATAACTGAATTATTATAAAGGATGGATTTCTATTACATGAATTCAAATTGTAAATTATAAATAAATGTACCATTAAAATTTAGTAATGGTGATACATATTAATAGATGATTAAATAAATATAAATGTTATGAAAATATGAAAAATAAATGATTCAATTACTTAAGGATTATATGTTGTATTTTACACAGTTATCATGGTCTTGGATCGTTATAGCTGTGAGATAGTCTTGACTCAATCCAAGTAGGTCAGGCATGGTTATTAATTATTATAAGACAAACACACTAAGGTTGTATTATATCACTAATAAATCAAATACTATTAGGTTTCATTTAAAAATACCTGAAATGGTATGATGGTACCCTCGTAGATTTATTTAATATTTCTTATGCCTTTGTGATTAACCCATGTGGGTATATATATGCTATATGGGATGGTTATCTAAAGTTAGAAAGTCACATATATTAATAATTTATAAATTTTATGGTTTAAAATTATTGACCTAGTGATATTTAAATTATAAAAACTAAGTATTTTTCTTCTTAACAAAATTTTATGACGCTTTAGTTAATAAAAATTCCAATTACAACTAAACATGTATTTTTCTCTAAAACATGGAATTGAAATTTTCTTTTACTAATCCATATTTTGTGATCATTATGGATAAATAAAATGGAAAATGATAATTTATAATATGAAATATATAATTAAGACAATATTTTAGTTAAATAATAATTCATGAAAGGTAGATTGAAATGACAGTCCTATGTTTGTTGGGGCATTACCTTAATAAAGTATAGAATTCTTTTCCATATGACTAGTACATGATGTTATCATATGTGAATTAGTGTAATAGATTAAATTAAACCTTCTAGCGATTATTGTTTCTCTAACTCTCATGTGAGGGGTCTTTTAAAATCATTCTCTGATTTCCTCCAAAAATGGTAATGTGCATATTTCATATAGTTCACTATTGAACTTTTCTTATATGGAAAGCCTAGAGGTTAGACCAATAATCCTAATGGACTTTTCAATGTGACCTAGTCATAGGTTAAACGATTTCAATTTTAGTATGTGATATACTAGTAAAGGTAACACCCTTAAAACAAATATAATTTTTCAATTTTTATGGAGACTTTTAATGTCAGGTTCTATTTTTCTGTCATTTAAATCATGTTGAACTATTATTTTTCAAAATGGTCCCCATGTTTGATGATTTATTGTGTGGTAAATTTACCACCATTAAGGTAAGTAGAATTATCCAATTATATATTTTAGAGTGTTAACCATGCCAAGGGAATGGTATGTTTCATAGTAGTCCATGTGGTCATTCTTCTTATTTAGTGATGGGTGACATGGGAGGTTATCAGTCTTATTTACAATCATATAGGATAACATGAATTTGTGATAATTATTATGAATAATCCATTTGATACATGGATGCATAGGGATTATAAAACTATGTATTGTATCAAATGACATTTCATTATGATGATGGAATATCAGGGTTGTACACATTGATACACGTAGTACCCATCTATTTGATAAAATGCTACAACAAACTATATGGGTTCATTAATTTTTTTAACTATGAGATATGACTCCAAGTTTATGTATCAATAAAGGATTATAATGACCCAGATTCTTAGTGGAGTTCAACATATCCTTGTTCTGGGAATGCAATTTCTAAATGATTAGGCATTGTAATGCTATTGATTGGGTTATTTTTGGATAATATTTCTATTACGAATGATGTGTTTGTCATGTCTCGGAGGAGTGTCATTGTTATGTCTATAGTAAATATTATCTAGAACATGTTAAAAAAGATCTATTCCTCTATTTTGGTTTAGTGAATGGTAAAAAAATTTCATCTAAATCAATAAACCTTGTTTGATTCTGGATAGATCATATTCCCTGGGATAAGATCCCATTCTTAGTAAATGATTACTACGTCACCTCAAATGTGGGGATCATCACATCATGTTTTTTGAGTTTCATTCTAATTTTTTGTAGAATAATCATAAAATACAATTTATAAGTGGCCCCCTTTTATTTGGAAGGTATTTGAGGCTATAGATTAGATTATACTTTTTTATATGATACGTGGGATAAAACCATATTAAGGGTTTAGATGGAGTCTGGAAGATAGATTTGCGCTTGGAGTGTGTGATAGACCTAGAGAGTGTAACTCTCATGAGATGTGTCAGTGATCATAAGGCATCATGTTGAGGAAATAGTTGGGTGTGGATTCAACCCTTAAGGACACCATTAATTAGGTGGGAATTCATTTTTTATACATGATCCATCATAGGATTCCTCATTAGTAAGGTCATTATGGTCAGTTAATGATGATGTATCTGCATCCACATCTAATCTGTTTTAAAGGAGATAAACTATAAATGTTTCGACTATTATTCCTAAATATAGTTGTGTATAGTTTGTTGAAAACTACATCATTCACTTAATGATGTTTAATATAAGAGTTTCTCATGAATTATTAGATATCCTTGATATTCTCTTAGTGTAATATCTTTGTAGTGACTATCAAGTCCCATATCTTGACATTATCTAGGGTATGATATGAGGGAATCATTAATATGTTGATCTGATGAAAAAATTAAATTCATTAATTCCTAGAAAAATAAATAGCTTCCAAAATGTGTTATGGAGTCAAGGAAAATACGATATGAATGAACTATCCTTAGTTATAATAATATTCTCTTTAATGAATCCTTTAGACAGACTATGGGACACTAGCTGATCCTTTGACTTGATATCCAAGTGAGATACTATAGATGATCTCAGGCGGCATTCTCTATACATGGATGTATCATCTTAGCACCAATATCTCACTAATAATCATATAATATTATATTACCATGCTTTAGACACTTGTACTCCAATATTTGATTTTGAGGTTTCCCCATACGTTCAGTTGTGCTCTGTTGATAAAATTTATTTATGAAAATTAAATGGTACTAGAACAAGTATAAAAGTATGTTAGTTTGGTGTAATGATGACATACATGGTTTTTTTCATTAGACATACTAGTAGATTCCAATAATGAGCTCCAATGAGTGTTTTAAAAATAAAATAGGTATTCCGTATATTCGGCATTGTAATAATTTGTTGGTTCTGGTGAACCTAAAATAAATGCATTTCCATAGATAGTAATCCAGTAGTGTATTGAAATTCATTAATTATGTTCCATTTTTTTTTGGTTGGTGAGGAACTATATTTTTTAGGTCTTAATTATGAGGCTAGTGCAATGAAATGTTTGTTCGACCCATTTGAAGTATTGACCCGACTAAAAGTGTTCAATTTTGAATCAAATGTTATATAAAAAATTTAAACCTAAGGAAGTTCATAAGTAAAATTATATGGGTGTACTTAAATACACAAGTTTCATGATGGAGGTACCATAACTCAAAATTGTCTATTCAAGCTGGAGCTTTTAGAGTGGATAACCTTAAGATAATTAGTGAAATAGAAGATGGTGTGATCATATCTTGAGATAGAAAGGCATGAGTGAAATCCATACATATGTTTATGTTTTTATTATGGGAATTGGCTTCAGATTTAAAAGCATATGTAATGTATATTTAAAGGTTATTTTTGAAGTGGTGTTGGGAATTTAAATTCAATACTGTCCATTTTAGTAGAATTTCCACTAACCATGTAGGATAGATAGTGTTTTTTTGATTCTCCAAGGCTTATTATGTGTGAGAGGTTTTATAGTGGGTATTTTTAAATTTCTTATGTTTTGTACAGGTTTAATTCTCAAAGGAATTCAATGTTTTCAATATGGTGGATGATATGAATCTTAAAATGATCCTCTGAAAATAAATATTAGGTTTGGGACACTTATATTTTTTGTTTTAGGATGTTATTTAAGACCCGAGATTATCTTTGGAGTTTCGATGAATTTTAGGAAGAATCGGCTAAAATATCACTTTACAGGAGAAATTTCTTGTGGAATATAGTATGTTTAAAAATGTTGGCCCTTGAGTAGAAATCATGCAGTCCTAAAGGGTGTATCACATGGTTTGTTACAGCATGAACGGTGTGGTTCATGGTCATATAAAATTACTTTTTAATATTATAGTTTTACTAACATGGACTGTGAATGATATTCGAAATCATGTTAAAATCCGTCAAGGTTATTTCCATTTAACTAGTAGGAATACATTGTTGGTGCATGGTTAGGACAAAAAAATATACCCAAACGATGTGGTTTATGGCTCTTGGGTAGTGTGGGATACATTTTTGGCACATTTTAATCCAACCTATAGGTCATAACCCTAAGACTTTTTAAATGGAGAAAAATTATTGATTTCCCCCTTTGACTTTAAATGTGTTTTCCCATTTTCCTCCTCTATTTCGACTAGTAGATCCACCATACTAGCCTCTCCTTTTCCTCCTACATGGTTTTCCTGTTTAATTATTTTCCAATTGAGGAACCATCATGAGTGTTGGAAGCCTATCTATAATTATAATACTCATCATCCTTTTGTTCCTTCTTTATTTCCCCTTCATCTATATTATATTTGTGTGAGCTAATTAAACTAGATTTACAAGAGGATTGATGATTCATCTAATTTCACTTGAAGTAGATCAATTCAAAACACAATAATGGTTGAGTAAAACATATTAAGCCTATGTTGTTGGGCACATTATTTTCCCTAATATGTTAGATGTTTTATAAACCTTATTGTTTTGATAAATTCCAGAATTTACATATGTAGCCAATAAAAATTAAAATTAATATTTATGTAAATTGTTCATTCAATATAGATTAAATTTTACCATTTGAGGTTGTTCATATCATCCTAAACCATCCGCTTGGAGTGTCTAGTATAAATAACTATAACACTTATGAACTTCCTAGGAATATGGAGCAACCAATTTTTTGTGTGGTGTTAAATATACATAATTATAAATTCTATTTAATCATGAATCACCTCATTAGGTGTGTTTGGTTTTAGGCCTCATTAATGAGATAATTAAAATACTTTTAATAGATTTGAATGACTAACTTTTCAATTTTTAATTAAACCACTTAAATGTTAATTGTCTTCTCTAGTAAAATGTGATGTTGAATGGTTATTTTTGGATGGTAGGTGAGAGGATTATGGGTATTTCTATCATTATTTACACATGCATTGTGATAAATGGAATGATCATATACACGAACTTCCAAATTAAATTATAATTGGTTTATATTTTACAAATGAAATTGTAAAGGAATGAATGAAATGATTCATTATACATAATATATTCATGGATGACAAACAAGGACTAATAAAAAATATTATATAAATTTCATAAAAGGATTTACTATATTTATTGAGAGATACTTGGTTTATTCATCATTGAATTCCTAGTACTTGTTCATAGGGTGTTCGAAATTATATATAGATCGAGTGACACTATCGTCCACAATATGGAATACCAAGGGTGATCTTATAGATTACTTGAATTATATTACTTGTTGGGAGATACATGGGTATCCTTTTTAGGTAACACATTTGATTATCTCATAGGCTAGGTGGATTTCCCCCCATCCATTTTTGATACATGGGTCTCTTTTTTATGGATCACCTTAGACAATCTCGTAAGAAAATTAGATGTTCCAAGGGAAACATAGGTATAATCTTTATAGAATACCATGGATCGGATCATAGAATACATGGAATTACATTACACCTTGAAAGATACATGGGTTCCTCATTATATAATTCCTTGGAATGGCTCATAGGAATTGTGAATTATATCATTATTGTTTGTATATATGACAAGTGGTAGATCCTTATGATGATTTTTATATACTGATTCATTGTCTTATACCTTGGGTAATTGAAAAAAATAATTATCTTATGTTTATATACAAGTAACTCTGTATAATTTCTCCTAGGTTTTATTAAACTCATTGTACATGGACATTGTTGGTTTACCATGGGTCATATACATCTGTTTTACTATTAATACCATGGATAGGTTCTCTAATTAGTATGTCTTAATTGATATCAATGTTTAAAAAATGATTCTTATTCTTATAACATGTGGAGTCATTATACTTACCCCTCAGGTTCTCCTCAGTGCATGTATATCTATTGATATATCTATTTAAATATATTCATATGTATACAAAATGGCATTTTCAGAGATATCCAAGCTTAGACAAAAGTATGTATATTCATTAGGGAATCCTTGGAGGAATCCAAGCCCGACCTATTAAATTTTTTAACTTCTATATTCCATATACCTTTACAATTTTTTAATTTATACTCATAGAATAGAAATAATGAGACACATTTGGGAGTGGCCTACAGATTTTATCTCACAACCTATTTAGGGTGTTGTTGCATGGGGGTACCCAAATAGTCCAATTGGTTGCAAGATCATGTTCTTTATTTATCTTTCTCAACACTATTTCTTTCATTATGCTACTATATTCATTTGATCATAAGAGCCTAGTACTAAGTGAGATATCATTATTCTCATACAGATATCCTTTTTAGGATATTGTATTTTATTTGTTTTCTTTTTGTATCACATATTATAAGACTTTTTCTTGTACATCATAGATTCAGCTAGACATGTATGGTTTTCAATATTTGAAATTTTCCATTTTATTAGTTATTATCATCTTATAATTCATTATATTTATATATCTTCTGATGTTACCTGAATTATTATGATTATACATCAATTCCACTCTGATCAAGAGGTTATAGTTTCCTCACCATACTATTATTCGACTATCAATACTAGTAGCTAGCTTCTAGAATATGTGGAGGCACACTAGAGGATAAGTGACCAACTAGATTGGGGAACCATTTTAGTGGATCCCAGGTCAAGATGTTACAATTATATTTACTTTTGATAACTATTTTTCTTCTTTTTGATATTTAGGGATTAGTGGACTTGACTATTATCCATCTATGGGTTATGTGATTTGTTAGAGGTACATTTTGTGCTTTAGGCATGAAAAATTATTCGAGAATACTAATTTATTAGAGACAATATGTGACTATGATGTAAATTGATTAAAGGAAAAAATATTACTTTCCATGGACATTTATATTTTTATATTCTAACTCATGAGGATTAATAATTACTAAACTCTGGGAAAATTTACTTGAAAAAAAAAATTTAACCTATTATCACTAGAATTTTTATGATCAATGTTCTCTATAACTATCTATAATTATTTATAAATTTATTTTTTCATCCATGTAAACATTTTCACTTTGTAATAATTTCTCCATATTTGGAAAAATATATATGTATTATTCCACATTACTAAAATATTTACCTTTACCTCATTTCAACAGGTTGTTTTATTAACTATTGTTATAATGTGGGTTTCAAAAAAATAGATTATAAAATATCAAAAAAATTATTAAAAATTATAACTAATGATTTTTAGGAAATAATTTATTAATGTTTTTGGAGATAAAACATTGATAATTTAAAAGAAAAATGTGTTGGATATCATATAAAACTCACAACATCATGCTTAAATAATCCCAGAAATATTTTTAGAACGTAGTTGAATAAATTAGTGGTAATTAATAGTATTGGATAAATTATATAATATATATAAATAAACTTCTAAGTAATAATTTATTTATTATTATTCTCAAATAGGAACACAATTTTTTGTAAAGTCATTTTATTCTTCAAAAATACATTATCTTAAAATTTATTCATTTTTTATTTTCATTAGAAAATAATATAATATTTTTTTACATTTTTTGAAATAATTTGAATAATAATAATTTTGAATAAAATATTCTATATTATAAACCTGTAGAATTTTAAAATAAAATAATCATTTTTTATTTTTCAACGTGTAGTGAAAAATACTAATTTTTGTTGAAAATTGAATTTCTGATTAATGAATTTAAAACAAAACATCTTATTATAAAAAGGATTCAATGTAAAATTAAATCCTTATGAGTATTAATAATACAATTAGGTTCAATGATATCAAATTATGGTTGAATTAGATATAAAAATATTATAAAAAAATACATTTTTCTAAAAAATGAATCATTTTTTATTTTTATTCTAAATTATCACCAAACACTTCTATTAAATGATTAATGAAATATTGATTAAATATTTGGAATCATGAGGTCTAAATTTAAGAAATACATCCCTTTTAGTTTTTCAAAATAAATATTAATGATATTATTTTTTTGTTATGATGATAAATATAAAATATGTTTATTAAGGATAAAACAATGAGATATGAAAATCAACAAAAAACTAACCATTATTTAATTTTATGGTATAAATATTACCATAGTCATCTTAAATTTTAATATATTCTATTTGGGTTATTTTTTCTTTGATAATAAAAATTATATTATTTTCAAAAAAGAAAATTTTTGAAATGTCACAATGTTTAATTTAATATCACTAAAATGTTTTGATATGGATAAAATATGATATTTTTTGTTATAAAATTTTATATGTGTTGGGGTTTATTGGTTTTCCACCCAAAGGAATTCCCTCATCAGGCATCAAACCAAAAATATAATAATATATGGGTCCTTTAATGACCACTATTTTTTGAAGGAATAGGTATAATTACTTCAATAAAATCTACATTTTCTGTTTTTTTTTAAATTTCATCAGGAGTACACCTAGAATTCATTTCTATAGAAATAATTTAAATCCATTGTATTTATGTTCTTTTATGTTGTTCTCTTGAACTCATCACATGGGATTTTCTATTTCACGTCTGAATATAATACCTATCATAATTGGATGAGAGGTTCTTTTTCTTTTGTTAGATGTTTAATGAAGGATCTAAAGTGGTCTAAAAATTTATGCACAGATTTTGAGCATTCCATTACCCCTATCGAGTTAATGTTTTATGATTTTAAAATTAATTTTTTTAATAGGATTCCTTTTTAAATTTATAGAATAATGTTGAATCCTCTAAAACATGATATTGTATCTAAAAATCTCCCTAAAAATTTTGGAGATAGATTTTGTATAGAAATAAATATATCTCACTATCTTTCACCATACATTTGGATTCAAAATGGTTATGTTAGATTCTTATATAAGGTTCCCATTTAAAATCATCCTTCTTATTATAATAAATGTTTTAAAATTGGACACTACACAAAGGGATGCAGAAATATTATTATACTACACATATACTTACATGAAATAATACAATGTGGGATGAGAGGAATAGAATAATGAATTGGTTGATACTTACTATAGAAATTATAAGGTTGGTAAGGATGTTAATAAAAATATGGCTACACCCTAAAAACTTAAAACTTTCTTATTTATTTTAATGGTTTTGTGAATTCTTTTTATAATTCACAAAAAATTAATGAGGTTAAGGATAATATTAAAAAGTATAGGCTATATAATTTTAGATTCCAAGAGTTTCACCTCCATATTAATAGGAGGATCAAGTTGTTTAATCTGATTCTTTTCAAAACATAAATGATTATAATGAGATATATCTTCTAATTGATGAGGCTTACATGGTTAAATGATCCATTAATCGTAAAAACCAATTGGATGACTTAGTTGGTTATATTACTATGAATATAGGGAAGAAATAAATATTTCTAGATTATATTAACATTGAGAGAGAAAAATTTACCGTATCCCTATAGGCTTATAGGAAACATAAATGGGTATTTCTTCATAGTCATTAGTTTACGATTATTTTATTTTTTCCACTAGTGTAAGAGATATGAAAAATATCAATAATTATTAATAAGATGAACCTATAGTGACAGATGCATATTAGATTTAGGTAGCTTTGAAGGATGATTTGAACTCCTAGATGAAAGAGAATGTTGAAATTTTATTCTGAAAATAGAAGGTTAGATAATTTAAAATGTATTTATACCTTCAAATCCAAAAGAGAATGTTCATTATGGTGGTGAAAGAATTTAAATGAAACCCAAATTCTAAACATATGGAAATTCAATGTAAATAATTCTGTATTATTTTATTTTAATCCAAGCCTACATTGTTAGATTTAAATTTTTTTTAATTGATTCTTTACCCAACTTTTTTAAACATTATGTTGTTTTTGATGAATTTATGGCTATTTTTAATGATGCTTTTATTTTATTGGAAACTTCTATACTTTTTATGGGATCAGTTTTTATTGGTATAATATGAGGTTAACTATTTTTTATGAGAAAATTAATTTAATATTTGTGAGTCACCTTTTCTGTGTTGTATTTATTGGGAACTATATTAGTGTTAGTCACATTCACAATGTTAGATAGTAGGATTTAAGATGTTTTTAATCTAGATGGTTCTCACTTTGATTAGTCAAAAATGTTTTCTATGGAATTGATTGTTTCCTAGGAGCCTAGATTTAACTGTTTTGGAAAATTATTTGTGTGTATTTTTTTAATGTAATGGGTGAAATGAAATCTGTCATGGTATTTACTTTTTGAATTTAATAGTTTGATTCTTCATTGATTTTCTAATTTTGGTTTTTTTGGGTGCATTTCGACCAAGGGCCTCCTTTGAAGAATTAATGATAATTTTTTTGTTTAACTAGGATGCTCTTGTTATTCATGGTAGGTTTTTTGTAATATCATAGAGTGATTCAATAATGATACTTCCTGTAATTGATTTTATATTATTTTTGTTCAATTAATTTTATTGTAGTTTTTTATTTGATGGTACACTGACTTTTGAATTTCTACATCTTGGAGGTTGATGTATCTTATATTGAATAGAATTTATGAAAGTTTTGTATGAAATATGGGTTGTTGTGTGATTGTGATGCAAAAGGAAATTTATTTTGGGCATGTTAGATAGAATATTTACTAAAGGATGACGAAATTTTTTATGATAAATTTAGTCATAGAGTTTTTGAGATGTTATGTCCCTGAAACATAATTTTTTATAGTCTGATTTATGGAAATGAAAAAAATGATCATCACATTGAGGAATAGTGAGATATTTTACTAGATTACCCATTTATTATTTGGTATTTGTATATAAAATTACAACATTGATCATGAAATGATGAAGGATGGATTCTGTTATAGGTGAAATGACTCTTTTTTGTGTTTGTAATTCGGTGTAATATCTTTCCATTTCATATAGTTATATTATCATTACACCTCATTGATTCCTTATAAATCTTGTTGTCATTAATAAATTATACAAATAAACAGTTTTTATGCCCAAATGAAGTTTCATTTCATTTTAATAATTACCTTTAATTATTACATAATGCCTTAATTGTTCTTGTGAAAGATGTTGAAAAGTCAAGAAACTTATTTTAATGACTCTAAAAGTAATATTTTTTTAGTGGGTTATAGGGTTCGATGAAATTTATAGATCAATATGACATATTGGATATGTTTGAAATGTTTTTATTTTAATTCCTTTTCTATCCCATTTTTTTCAATATCAAATTAATTGAATGTTGTAAAAAATGACATTAATGTTATTTTATGGCAAAAATAAATTTTATTAATTATTTAAAAAAATATAAAAAACATTAAATAGAACATTAAGAATTATAAATGCTATGAAATAATAATCCTTGAAAATTTATGGTCCATGTTTCACTATATATATATATATATAATAATAACCCATTTTGAGTGATAAATCATTACAACTATTATGGTCAAAATTGGTTAACCATGGGGTTAAACCAAAAGATAATTTCGAAAACACCACATAAAATATTAAAATTTTATTGGATGATGATATTTAAAAAAATAAAACCTTATCTTAAATTATATATTCATTTGAAATAATTTTTATTTATAAATACTTTATTATATATATTATACGAAATTCCAAGAGTACACCCCCCTTCACTTGTATAATGGAACCAGTCCATTCTATAATTTAAAAAACATTGTGAATTATGGTTAGATATAAAACAGCCCACATATCATCTTAAATACTCTATCCATGAATTATTGATTTTTCTATTCTTAAAAGACCATTTAAAGGGTCTTTAATAATGTATCTAAAATATGCATACTGGAGAAGAAGTAATCATCTTACCCGACCTATTTTAATTTGTTACTTTATATAAATCCACTAAATCTATGATATTATTAATAAAATAATAATTTTAGTGGGTTAAATATACATAAATGTTATTATGGTTTTGAAACTACCTTTATTCACCATTTTTTTTAAATATAATGTGAAAGAATCACTTGTGTGTAAGTATGTCTTACAATCTCCACAAAGAATTACAATTCCTTTTCCATCACCATAATTCATGGATGGCGATTATTATTTGTTTACTGTTTATATATGATATTAATTACATAATACTAATTTTTTAATTATTATATCTAATCTATCTTCTTACATTCTAATCTATTGAAAAATATAATGTCGCCTGTGCGTATGTGTGGAACACCACTTTAATAAAAATATTTTATTTGATTGTTGTTTTTGATTTCCAAATATGGTAATAAAGAAATATTTATTTAATATATATGTTATATATTATATAATTATAATTATTTTTTAAGAACTTGAATCTCCTTTTCAAGTATTTTTTTCTCTTTTTTGGTGTTTTTGAGAAAAAGAGGAGTTTTTTGAATAATTTTGAAGTACACTCTATGTACTTATATTTACACACCCTGAACACTTTTTCTGCACTTAGTCGTGTGCTATCTCTGTGAAGACTGAGCACACAGCCCTGTGTGGTGACCTGGAGACCACCTAATGCGGGGGCCAGTAAGGTCAAGTACACGTCATGTGCTTACATTTTTTCATTAAATGGAATGGGGTCACGTCTACATAGAAGAAGTATCTTATTCTTCGCCTTCTTCCACCGAGAGCGTCAATATGATGTTGATCCTTCCTTGAGCCCCTGATAGAGCACTAGTTCTTCGATTTGACCGTTTTCAATTGCTTTGGGATCGCCTCTATAAGCTCTTCCTTTTTCTAGATCTTCATCTTTTGATTTATTTACATTATTATGTTATCCTCGTTTGAACGTTTTAGACTTTTCTATAGATATACCATGTTCTAGGTCAATCCAAGGTCTGATGCTGGAGTATATCGATCATAAAACATAGAGGCAGGTGGTTTTTTACATTCCGTAGATAGTCTTTGAGTTATATGTGAAACATTCCCCAAAACCCTTGTTTAGGGTATAGCGTGTTTACGATTTTAGCTCGATTAATTGTCTATTATTCCATTATGATTTTGTAGAGGTTGATTTAATGTTATTAGGGTTAATTTTTATACTTTGGAAGTGTTTTACCATGCATGTTTAGTTTATGATCATGTGTTATTGGTTAGCTTGATAGGCTTCTTGCTTTCCATCCCTAGTGCTAATAGGATGGAGTAATATTATTTATTTGACATGATGTTGTGTTGTAGACTATTTATCCTAGTATTTCTTGAGGTATTCTTTGGCTGTTATATATCTCTATGATCAATTGACTTACACAAGGCCGTGAGAACTAGGTGTAGTAGACTATAGGGGGAATGGATGTTGAGGGCTATTCTAGAGTGTCTTTTATACTATTACGATGTGAGACCATAAGGGGAATGGATGTAAGTGCTTCATCAGAGTGTCTGTAGTTCCTCTATGCAAGCCACAAGGGGGAATTGGATGTTGAGTGCTTCTCTATAACACCTTTTAGTTACTTATACAAGATTATAGAGGGAATTAATGGCGAGTGATTCCTTAGAGAAGTCTACGGAAAAGCTGAACTAGAGTGGTTAGACTGTGTGTACATCCTAGAGTGTTACTCATGCTGGTTTGGTTGGAACAGAGGGGTTAGGCTGTGAGTACACCCTAGAGTGTTCCCTACTTATGATTAGCTGCTTACATGTTATCTGAAAATTGAATGCTTTTGAATCTGTAGGATTGTTTACATTTGAGTACTTCCTTTTTTACTATTTCATTTGAATTATAGCCTACCATATATATTCCCAGACTATTAAGCACAAATATTTGGGTGGCTGCCTATGGGTATTTAGTCTCACACCTTATTTGGGTCATGCTTTTGTGCCCAAAGAGATTATATTTTGGCATGTATAGATAAAGGAAACAACCCTTCTACTTCTGGTACATGATTTTTGCAGAGATGGGGAGTATGGGACTATGTTAAGACTTCTGATGTTGTACGGAATTTTATCTGTTTCCTATTGTTCATTGCATTAGTATTGTATTCTAGCATTGTGAATTGTTTGGATGCCTTCCTAGACCTATGTATCGTGCATCATCTATATGTGTGTGTGTGATCCAGTTGTTTATTACATCCGTTGTTTACTTGTGTAAGTTTAAATGCGTCCTCTATTTCTATATGTTTTACTTCCATTGTGTTACTCTTCCAATGAGGGAATAATTTCCCCACTATCACACCCAAGGTCGTCGTTTCTAGTAGGCAGCTTCAGGCATTCGGGGAAATGCACTTGAGGCCATGTAACCAACCGGGTACGGGGAACCTTTGGGTGCATTCCGGAACTAGGGCATTACAAAGTGGTATCAAAGGGATTATTTTCTTCTCGATTTACTGTTTGGAGCATGTATCCTAAGATAAAAAGGAATAGGGACTTATTAAAAATCTATGTTCGGGAGTAGCTAACCCATGTACAGGGAAAAGCCAATTTACCTCGTTATAGAAATTTTCTGGTTTTGAAATTATTATAGTTTATTTGATTTCACAAAAGAGTGATTCACATGTTCTTTGTTTTTATTGTTGATATTATTGAGGTTATATTTTTGTATCAACCTAATGAGATGAGGGTATTCCATCTCATGCATCAAATAGGCACTTATAAAAAATCACATGTCATGCATTTCTTCCATGCCATTTAGGGTGAATTAGTAATTTCATGTTGTTGTGATATTTGTTTGGCTAGATGTGCATGTTTTTGTAATATATCCCTTGATAAAATACATTCTTTTGATTGGGTACTGAATTGTGTATGATTTTTTTTGAATGATCACCACACATTGGGTTTTGAGGTGTTATGCGCCCTCATGGACCGTAATTTGGTGGATTATTGAACTGTCAACCTTGTTTATAACCTGTATGATATTCCAAGCATTGATTTGTGGGGATTATGGGCCCTCACGGATCAGAATTTGGCACACTAATGATCATTTTCGTGTTTTTTCTGGGCATCTGGAGCAGTTTCTATGGCTTAATGTCCAGAGAAACCTAGAATACATGGCTTGTATTGATGAATACATGCCATGTGTCCCTTTGTTCAGGAAGGAACTGTTTTTCTAGAGTACACGTCATGTACTGTATGTACACGCCGTGTAGTCTCTAACCGTGTCATTGACTGTGTGGGAAGAGACATGAGGTTGAAAAATCTTTGGCGGGACACGTTGTGTACCATATGTACATTCCTTGTTGCATTGACCTTGTGTACACCCATGTGACTAACAACACATATGGATGAATGATTAAGTTATAAATGTTGTGTCAAGTTTGAACTCTCTGTGTAGTGTAGACTTTGTATTCAGTTGTGTAGTTAACAACACGGGTCGGTGAAACATTCATAGTACACGCCATGTCTGGAACAAACAAATGGTGTAGAGTGGGCCATGTAACTAGTCGTGTGGTTAACAACACGGGTTGGTTAAGTTTATCTAGTACACGCCATGTATGGAACTTACACAATGTGTAGTCTTGTTCAAGGTGAACTAGATGGCTTAACCTTTTAAAATAACCCAGTAAGGGAAAGATGATTCAATTACACACCATGTGTCTGGGAAACACACTATGTGTATGGGGTGTTACACAACCTGGGTTGGAAGAAGTACATGCCCATGTGAAAGATTAAGCGAACACTTCGTGTAGGCATTATACAAGTCATGTATCCATGTTTTGAAAAACTATAATTCTTTATTTCTCTTGTTCCCTTCTCAAACTTCTATGTTTCAGCCCATATTAATATTGATCTAAGGTGTCCAATTGACCTTGTAGAGTCATGCCACTGAGACATCCTCCAGTTTTCTGCCAGTTACATGGTAGTGATTGAACGTTGGACATGGATGAACAAGGAATACCAGCAGATCCTCCAATTGTACCCATCTTGGCACCAGCCATCATTCCAGACACAGTTGCTGACACACAGTTTTGAGAGGTATTTATGAGGTTTATACAGACCTTTTGATGAGTACCACATCCTTCCACCTCTATGGCAGAACTGACGTGGCTCCATCAGCAACAAAATCCTCGCACATTCATAGGGGAGGAGGACCTCAGGCTGTAGAGTCATGGATAGAGGCCATGTTTTATATTTATGAGCATCTGGAGAAACCTCTAGAGAGGAGGGTAAAGCTCGCTATTTATCTCTTCAAGATTCAGCCAAGATATGGTGGGATGGGATCTCACATAAATGACCCCAGCAGGTTATGGTGTTGGATGAGTTCCAATGTGCCTTTTATGACTACTTCTACCCGGAGACGTTGAGGGCCGATCGAGCCCAGAGTTCATGAGTCTGCAATAGGGTACTCTCTTAGTCAAAGAGTAATCTTCTCATTTCACTAATTTTAACCACTTTATGACTATCCCAAGACATGAAGAGTTATTCCTTTTAAAGAAGTTTCAGGATGGTCTCAAGAACAACATCCGATAACAGGTGAACGTCTTCAGGTTGACTTCTATCACTTCTAATGTCAATCAGGCATTGATCACAGAGGGAAACTAGAGGGATTCTGGTGTGGTGATCTATGGCGGTTCAACTTTTAGGGTTGGTATCCCTCCTACTAATAGAAAGAAGCACCACATGGAGTCTACATGCAGGGGCCTAAGGAGGCGGGAAGTTTTTTATGGTTTCCATGTGGTGTGATACCAGTGCATAAAAAGCCAGAATACGAGGACACATTACCTGAGATACCTAGAAGAGTTCCAATCATGCAGTGATATGGGACATATTTAGAATTTCGGTCAATTTTTTCACTGCCAGTTGATAACAGGTGTTCTTCTATGACTCCTTGTTCGAAAGAAGCACAACCAGTTTATCACTAGTCTGGGAGCTGGAGTTCTTCAGGCCATTCAGGACAAGGTGGAGGTCATGGCCATGGTAGCCAGTCTCAAAGGACATAGGGTAAATAGTGTGGATCAACACATAGTGGTTAGGCAGGGTCACAGGGCTGTAGTACAGGTCAGACTTTTGCAGTGGAGCAGACCCAACAAGAGCAGGATCCAGAACCCTATACTGTTCATTATTCGATCCTTGTTGCCTCAGTTTTTTCTTCTGTTCTTTTCGATATAAAGGCTTCCCATAGATTTTTATTTGACGGTGTTATGGAGATCCTTGGTATGTGTAACTTTTCTTCTCCTAATATCTTAATTCTAGCCACACCGTTGGTTACAAGAATAGTTAGTGTACAATAGTTCAAGGAGTGCCCTCTAGAGGTTGGTTGGTGTCACTTCTTGTGGGACCATTATGCCCTAAAGATGTCTGGATATGATGTCATTCTCAAAATGAACTTTTTATTTCCCTTTCAATGTATTTATCAATTTCTATCATTGTAGGGTGAGTTTCACATCACCTGGGGTAGATCGTTTCATTATAAGGGCGAATGGGATGTCCAGGTGAGAAGAGTAGGACCCGAGCATCATGGGTTGGGAGGTGTTACAACCTATATTTCTAGTCTATTTCTAGATGACTATGGGACTTCATAAATGGAATTTCCTCCAGTGGTGGATCGTTTCAGGGACATATTTTCAGAAGACATTTCAGGTTTGCCTCCATAGAAAGAGGTGGAATTTTCAATTGAACTTGTTCTAGGAGTGGAACCAATGTCTATTCCTCCTTATAGGATATCTACTCCAGAGTTTCAGAATCTCAATAAGCAGTTGGAGGAGTTTCAAGAAAGTGGTTTCATCTGACCTATTATTTCTTCATGGGGTTCGTCTGTCCTGTTTATGAAGAATACAGATGGTACCCTCATAATTTGTGGGAATTATAAGAAATTAAACCTATTGACAGTCAAGAACGGATATCCCTTGATGACGATTGATGATCTCTTTGATCATATTCGAGGAGACCGGGTGTTCTTGATGATTGAATTGAGATCTGGTTATCATGAGTTGTGTGTTAGACTATTATATGTACCTCTTACAACCCTTTATAGTAGGTACTATCTATACGAGTATGTGGTTATGCCTTTCGGTCACACGAACACACCTTTAGATTTCATGGCACTGATTAACCGAGTGTTCCATAAATACTTGGATTCTTTCATGGTAGTCTTCATGGACAATATCTTGGTGTAATCTCACACTCGACACGACCATGCAACACATGTTGAGATCATTTTGAGTACACTGAGAGAGCATCAGTTATACGCTAAGCTCACAAAATTCCACTTTTGGATAGACTAGATTCACTTCTTGGGTCATGTTATGTAGGATTATCTGTAGACCCATAGAATGTGAGAGAAATATTTTCTTAGGAGAAGATGAAGAATGTATTTTATGTACGAAGCTACCCAGGGATGTCAGGTTACTATAGACGTTTTATACCATACTTTTCACACTTTACAGCATCACTGAAGGGCCTAACTAAGAAGGGTTTGAAGTACTTGTGGTCAGATTCTAGTGAGTCATCCTTTCAAGAGCTGCAAGGGATATGGACATCAGCACTGATAGTAGTATTTACAGATCTATGAAGAAGCTACATTTTATACCGTGATGAATCAGGTATCGGGATGGGATAAGTTCTTATGTTGGGAGAAGGGGTTGTTGTGTACGGGTCCTTGCAGTTGAGGATACATGAGAGGAATTACCTGACACACAATCTCAAGATGGATGCAGTTGTTCATGATTTACATTGTTGGATACATTATCTTATGGGAGAGAATTTTTTGGTTTTCACTGACCATAAGAGTCTAAATTATATCATCACTCAACAGGATCTGAATTTCAGACAATGAAGGTGGGTTGAGTACCTTCGGTCTTCTAACATTGATCTTGCCTACACTCCTAGGAAGGGAAAAATAGTGGCTGATGTGTTGAGAAGGAATACTAAGGTATATGAATTTCATGAGGCCAGCAGTGAGTGGAATATTTTGGATATGTTCTCTGAGATGCATTTGAAGGTGCACGACAGTAATTGGTAGACGTTTCCATCTTCTGTACTTGTTACCTCTACTATGCATGATCAAGTGTGAATAACACAGCTATCAGATTCTGAAGTCCTTATCCTATGGGAGAGTTTTTTCGGAGGGGAACTTACTCCTGGATGGATAGTAGGTGAGGATGAGATATTGTGTTTTCAGGGGCACATATGGGTGCCAACAGACATACGCGAGGAGATGATGTAGGAATTTCATACCTCAGTTTGGGACGTTCATCCTTGTATCATGATGATGTATCTTGATCTACAGAGTCAGTTTTGGTGGCTAGGAATGAAAAGATATGTTGTTGGGTTTGTCATGAGATGTTCCACCTGTCAGCAGGTGAAGCCGGAGCATCCATGACAAGCAGAGCTTTTGCAGCATTTACCCATTCCCAAGTAGAAATGGAATGATGTCGCGATGGAATTCACGATGGGTTTAGCAAGGTTGCCTCAAGGGAATGATGTAGTATGGGTTGTCATTGATAGAATTAGGAAGGTTTCTCACTTCATGCCGATCAAAACGACCATCAGTGTTGATGATATTGGGAGGTTGTACATCCGAGAGTTTTTAAATTTACATGGATTTACACACTTCAATATTTCAGACAGATAATAATGTCTTACTTCTTGACTCTGTCCGGGATTATATAAGGCCTCGGGTACTCAGGTGCTTCTGAGTACAACATACCATCCCCAGAACTATGTCTAGTCTGAGCATACAATTCAGGAGCTTGAGGAAATTCGTTGAGCATGCATCCCGAATTTTAGAGGTTTGTGGGAGAAGAACATAACTCTTGGGGAGTTTGCCTACAATAATATTTTTAAAGAAACTATTCAGATAGGATATTATGATGCTTTGTACAGTAGGACATGCTGATCACCCTTATGCTGGCTGGAGGTAGGGGAGGCATGTATACTGGGAACTCATCTAGTCCATGAGACCACAGAGCAGATAGTGTTGATTCAGTTGAGGATGACTATTGCACGGTCTCGACAGATGTATTATGATGATCGGCGGAGACGACCACTTGAGATTGAGTTCAAGGATTAGGTTTTCTTTTGTGTCATGCGGAGGTCAGGACACTATAGGATTAGGATACAGTGTAAGATTTTTCATGAGGTATGTCGGGCCATATGAGGTGTTGGAGAGAGTCGGGCCGTTTTCCTATCGGTTTTAGTTACCTTAGAGGTACTGAGCTATGCACGACGTCTTCCACATTTCTCAACTTTGACGTTACTTTTCAGACCCATCTATTGTATTTCAACATAAGGAGGTTGAGTTAGATGTGGACACCTCATTTGAGGAGCATATTATCTGGATTGTTGATCAATGTTCAAAAGTTCTTCATGGACGGTTGATTCCTATGGTACGAGTTCTATGGTAGCACAGGCAGGTACGGGATGAGGCCTAGGAGAGGAAGGCCGATGTTCGATCACATTGGCTAGAGATTCTCCGGGATTATTCTTCTATTCCACCTTTTTAAGGAAATTTCGGGACAAATTTATTTAAGGGGGAATGTTTGTATGAACCTTTATCTTTTTTTAGGTATGTTTTTCACTTTACTGGTGTTTTTGAGAAAAAGAGGAGTTTTTGGAAACTTTTGAAGTACACACCATGTACTTATAGGTACATGTTGTGTACTCTTTTTCTTCATGTAGTCGTGTGTTATACATGTAACACCCGAGCACACAGTCGTGTGTGGTGACCTAGAGACTGCCTTATTTGAGGGATGATAAGGGAAAGTACACACCATGTACTTCTAATTTACACGATGTATACATTATTTTTTTCATTAAACGGACCTGGGTCATGTCTAATTGGTATAAGTATATTATTCTTCACCTTCTTCGACTGCGAGCATTTGTAAGATGCTGATCCTTCCATGATCCCTATTCGAGCATCATTTCTCTAATTCGACCTTATTCGATTGCATTGGGATCTCTACGGTAAACACTTCCTTTTATAGAGTTTCGTCTCTTGATTTCTCCTCTTTCTCATGTTTTCCTCTGTTGAAAGTTTTAGATGTTTTGTAGATCTACTATGTTCTTGGTCGATCCAAGTGCCAATTCCAAAGTATATCGCTCATACAACGTCGAGGTAGGTGGTTTGTGTCTTTCCGTATACAGTCTTTGAGTTATATGAGAAAACGTGCCCAATAACCTTGATCAGGGTATTATGTGTTTATAGATTTAGCCTGGTTAATTACCTGTTGTGCCTATATTCTTGAGTAGAGGTTAATTGAATGTGAGTAGGGTTAATTTATATGAATTGGAAGTTTTTTCCAATTCATGTTTTTTATGAGTGTTTGGACTTTCTTAGCCTGTTAAGTTGCTTGATTTCCTTTCCTAATGTTGATAATATCGAGTAATATATATTTATTTGACATAATGTTATGTTGTAGACTATTTAGAAAAGTTGTTTATGATGTATACATTGGATGTTATATATCTTTGTCTTTGATTGAATTATACAGGGCCATGAGAAACTGGTGTGGTCGACCATTTGGAGAATGGACATTGAGGGATTCCCTAGAAGGTATGTTTTACTATTACAATGTGAGACCATAGGGGGGATGGACGTAAGTTATTCCTCGGAGTGTCTGTAGTTCCTTGATACGAGACACAGGGGGAATTGGATGTTGAGTTCCTTCCTATAGTGCCATTTAGTTACCCATAAGAGACTATTTAGGGAATTGATGATGAGTGCTTCCTTAGAGAGTTTTTGAAAAATATAAACCATAGGGGTTAGACTGTGTGTACTTCCCAGAGGGTTTCTTGTGTTGTTTTGGTTGGACCAGAGGGTCTAGGCTTTGAGTACTTCACGGAGTTCTCCCTGCAAATGATTAGCTTCTTACTTGTTATCTTATAATTGAATTCTTTAGAATCTTTAGGATTGTTTACTTTTGAGTATTTCCTTGTTTACTAATTCATTTTGATTATAACATTCCATATATATTCATTGATTGTTTGGCACACATATTTTGGTGGTTGCATTCCGGGATTTGGTCTCACAACATATTGGGGTCATGATTTTGGGCCTAAACAAATTATATTGATGCACGTATAGATAAGGGAAAGCTCCCTTCTACTTCAGGTACTTGATTATTGCGGAGTTGTAGATAATGGGACCATGCAAAGTCTTGAGATAATGTGAAGTATTTTATATGTTCCCTATTTTACATTGGTTTAGTATTGAATTACATCATTGTGACTTGTTTGGATGATTTCCTAGACCTACGTATCAAGCATCATTTAAATATAGATGTGTGTGTGTGTGTGTGGTCTAGTGGTTTATTACTACCATTTTTTACTTATTTCACAATTTAAATCTTTCGCTATTGCTATATGTTTTACTTCCACTATGTTACTCTTCCAATGAGGGAATAGTTTCCCCACTATGACACACATGGACCTCACTAGTTGTTTTCTGTGTTTGGAATTCGGGGAAATGCACTTAAGGCTATATGACCAACCAGGTATGGGGAACCTCTGGGAGGCTTTTAGAACCAGGGCGTTACATATTTCATGGTGAAATAATTTTTTTATTTATTTCATTCCATCCAAAAAAAATTGTAAACATCATTCATGCGTATGTACAACCTACCATTTCCATGAATTATTTGATTCATTTTTTTGTCTTCATATGTTATAGATTACTATAAATATATATAATGGATATATATTATATTAATATCATTATTAAAATTATGGATATAATGGAACCACAATAAATGTATATAGACCAGAACTACCGAAATGGAAGTCTCATGAAAAATGATATAGTTAACACATGGATATGATGATTTTAGAGAATAATTATTAATAAATTGATGTTGAAATTTTATATATGGATAATATATATTGTTATATTTGTGTATATGAATACATTATTAGATTATATTTAATTTAAATTTATTATATATAATGTTAGAGTTTAGTTAATGCAATTCAAACTTCATATAAGGGTTTATTATCTAAAGTTTCTTCTTAAGGACATATGTTATATTATGAACCAATAATATTTTGTAAGGAACACATAACAAATCCTTGAAAATATATATATAGATCATATATATTTTCATTATATTTAATATTTAATTTAATATTATTATTTTATAGGGGTTAATATTACGAATTTTCTGCATTAGTAAGGGTTTGTTTCGCAATCTCCTCATTATTCTGGATTATTTATATTATTGTATATTCTAGGGAATTTTTTTGACATTTATATCTTAAATTTTTTTTATTATACAATATATATTTATATAAATTAATTAATTATTATTTCATTTTCATCACATTATTTTATCAATATACTGAAATAATGTTTTTATTAAGTAAAACTGACTTTGTTTGTTTTACTCAGTTGGGAATTTTCTCATCCATGTCCATATATGTCTCTAAATTCCTCAAAGAATGTTAATAATTTTACAAAATTATTGACTTAATTAATTTTTTTATTAATTTTTAATTTTTACAAAATTAATTAAATAGAAACATCTTGTCATCATCCAAATAATGAACTCCTGAATTTTTTTTAAAATTAATTGAATCATTATTTTATCCTGAATGACATCAACAAAATTTCCTACCATTATGTATAATAGTTTTTTAGAGAATTATTTACATGTTTCTATGGTTCATTTCAGGGAACCTTTCCCCATATTATTGTGTATTTTATTATTTTAATAAAATTATTTCAATTTGAAAATGTTATTTTGATCAAGAAATATTCCACATGGTGTTTTACAAGAATTTTCATATAAGATAAAATAATTTAATGATACTTATTGATTACTTGATATATGATCTAATGATACCAGATTTATTATTTCTACGGATGGTTTATTATTAAGATGACAATATTTTTATGTAATCCGTTTATTTTTCACAGGTTATTTATTGATGAAATAATAAAATTTTAATGAATCCCATTTACATTCATCGGGTTATGACATATGAATAATGATTTATGATCATAAATCAAAAAAATTAATGGATTATTTTTTTGGCCATTGGCCCAAAGATGTATAACTATTCAAATCTTTGTGTGAATATGGATATATCATGAAATGATAATAATAGAAATGGGGAGTGAACATTCTCTTAAAAGGGACTCTATCATATAAGATTGTATTAGGTGTAAACCATGAATAATAACATGATAGAATGGGTAGTGAATCCAATAAACAATTATTTTACGGGTGGTGATACTTGATAAAGAAAATAATTTAATATGATTTTTTATATTCCATAAACTTATGACTTATGCCAATTTTATGAACTCATTACTCAAATTCGTTGATTACATTATGATTCAAGCATTATAAACATTCATTCGTTATACCATACTTTATGTTATTAAATAAATTAATCTATCAATTGTTTTAAAATGTCAATCTCCTGTTCTCATACCCTTATAATCATTTTTTCCATATGTGATCATTGTTATCTAACTTGTTTATCGATACTGAGGATTTGACCTGAACCATTGTTATGTTTCCATTTCCTCGGATATGAAGAATGATTTTGAGTATTATATGTATAAGTTAGATACATCTTGTCAATCACTATGTGTGAAATGATATATAATGCATAGGAATAATTTTATTATGTCTCCATGCTTCCAATGACACTATAAATAAATTATAATATCGTGGATCATATTATTATTTAATTAATATTAATGTAATAATAAAGCAACATAAATTTATGAAAATAAGTGGATTATATATATCAAGGATGTCGAAAACCACATTTAAAAATAAATTGATAATGATTTAATATTTTATGAGTTATCAAGATTTATTATTGGTTGGTATTGGTTTAATTAATTAATTATACAAGATTTAATTAATTAACAAATTAGTGATGAGTGAATTAAGAGAGGAACTTGGGTACTAAGAATGAATTTTATAGGGTATGGAAAAAGATGATAGAGCCTTATAAAAGTTACTAAAACTCAATGAATATAATTAAAAATATTAATATATGGTAGATTTTCCCCAGACATGACCATTAGTCTTTTGTTTTTCCATGTGAATATGTCATGTAGTAAAGTTGGATTCCTAGAGCTTTGATTTTTTTATTTTTAAAATTAAAATGTTTTTATTCTATAGTTCCTTAGTTTATCTTCTCATAAATAAGTTGGAAACAATTTTAAAATTTTTTAATTATGGTGAAAAAGTTTATATTATTTTTTCCTCTTCAAATGGATTTTTTATAACTGTAATTTGGTATATATTTTGATATGGAAATTTGAAATGGTTTTTTAAAAGAATGTTATAGAAATTAAAATCTTTTTAGTTTGAGAAAAAATGGGTAATAGATTTATGGTGTCTGTAATGTGTTTTAAAATGTTGTTCATATAATATTAAAAATGTCTTTGAAATTTATTTTACCATTGGTTTCTAACCAAATCCTCTATATGGTTTTGGAATTGGATTATAGAACTATTTTAGAAATGGAAATGGTTTGAACACCCTATTACATTGTTTTATTTTTTATATTTTTTGTATTGAATCATAATTTTCATTGCATTTCATTAGGATTATTCTTTATCCAAGGTAAACATCACCCCCAATGGGTTCTTGGTAAACTATGGTTAACCTAGTGTGAACAGGGAGCTTAGGGTACATATGGAAAATTAGGTATTCCCAATGGGTGAACATGGCCCTCGGGGGATGTTATGATGTTATGGTAAAAAAAGTGGAAACATCCCCTAGGGGATGCTTTTGATGGTTAAAATGGGGTGAAAACAACCCTCAAGGAATGTATGGATATAAGGAGGTGTATATTTACCCTAGATTCTAGTTTATACTATGGATAGTTTAACAACCCAGACATTAATAAATAAAATTCCCCTTGTGATTTAATTAAATACTTATTATGAATATAGAGTACACATTCACTTATTTGTTTGATTTTTACCATATTATATTTTATAAACTATTAAGAATAATTATTATTGGCAATATATTTGTTGAAAATTGATCATATGATTATTAAAAATATAGGGTTTTAAAAAATTGAATTTACACAGACAATAGAAGTGATTGCCTCAAATTGTAGCATAAAATATAGTAAAGCCCATTTATCAAAGCTTACATGGGAGATAACATAACTAGTTTTTTACCTTTACCCTGACCATGATTAGATCAAAATACATAATCATGAGAGAAACCATTTATGAGATAATTTCAAGCTCATCGAGATCATGACACAAACCATGTTCACTGAACCACCCCATGAAATTCCTACAATTATGCACCTTAATCATAGCGTGTTTGCAGGTGTATTAAAGAGATATGTATCAATACCCTATAAATATGATTATTTATATTATTTTGTATATAATAATTAATATATTTTCATCCAATTATTTTTACTTTGTAAATTTTTATATTTTTATATAATAAAACAAAAATTGTATTTTTTTGGTAATATTAAAATTAAATTAATAATTTTATGTTTTTAGATTATTGTATTTATGAGATTAATAATATTCTAATAAAATATTATTCTAAATTTATATTTTCACATATAAATAATCATATATTTCTTATGAAGTCAAATGTAATTTTTATAACAGTTCGAAAAATGGTTTTTTTCAAAAACCAAAATATTTCTCGAAAAATGTCAATTCTTATTTTAAAAATGAAAATTAGCCTATTATTAACTTTTTTACATAAAATTAATATTAGTTTTATAATAATAATGAAAAAGTTATACAACTGTTAATTTTTCATAATTTTCTATGAAAATGTAATTTTCGGGTAAAAACTAAATACCGTATAAATATGTGGTGTGTATTATGAAATCATAATGACCCAAATATGATGTAATAAATAATATAAAGTGTTTAGAAGATTAAATATATTGATTTTATTTATATAAATTTCATTTTATATTAATTTTATTAATTTTACAAATCATTTATGAATCCCCCAAAACCATTAATATATTTTATGGTTCTAAAAACCTTTCTTTAAGAGTATGACTCTATTCCACATAAGGGTATTATTTTATTTTGTTCTCCACATGTACATGAAAAATATTTAAAAATAATCCAAATTGTTATAAACCATGGCTAAAAACTGTAGTAAGTATTTTGGCTTTGGTTATTTTATTATATAGATCCCAAAACTAATTTTTAAGAAATAATAAATAGTTCCCCACTCATTTCCTATATACCCCCCTCCAATATCCCATTAATACTCACTCAAAATATTTAGATAATATACTTACTCTTATCAAACCATGATATAATATTCAAAATGATCCCCCATTATCTCAATATGCTCATCGTAATAATTTTGAAAGACAATCAATAATTAAGGGATCTTCCACTCTCCTTTTTATTCACGAAACTATTTTGTTTTATGCATATTAATTCCTATTTTTTATTATTTGGGGTTAGTTATTATAAATCCCTCATACTTTATTATATATGTGAATGTGAATATATATCACATTCTATCTAATTGATTTTTCTGATGAACCATTATGTACACCCGTTACAATGCCAAAATTCAGTAAGGGTTTTATTCCGTATCTTCTTTATTCACGTTTATTCATTATGTTATGCCTTATATTTAAAATTACTAATGATGGTATATATATATTTTAATTTCCATATTATTTTCCATTTTATTTAAACTTTTATAGATACACCTTTTTCTCTCATCAACTCATTTGATGAATCTTTATGTAACATCATTATGCGTCTGAAATTTCACCACGATTTTCCATTACATGAAATATTGTACTGAATAACCATGTCATTTCAAAATCAAGGTTATTCACCTTTATTTAGTTTAAAATTTTTATATGGTAATTATATAAATTTATTCTACACTCCTTGATCATTGAATAATATATGACGAATAATGAATCCTTATTGATTGATCTATATGGCACACATAAGCATGAGAATGAAATGGAAGTGACAGGTGAGCACAAAATTATATATAATTATAATGAATTTTGTAATGTTTAGTCACTTTAACCATCATGTTGGGATAGGTAATAATCCTAATTATTGTATAAGACTTTTTATATCATGATGTATTTATACGTATCTATGACCTCTATTTATCATGTAGTGTTTTAAGTTGTTTCCACATTTCCTATGTTACCATTATTTTATAATGTTATATCATGACCCATTGGTCATGTTTTTGATTGACACCCAAAGTACTCCCCATCGACATACCTATGGTCTAAAATGTATTATTTATTTACATTAATTCCTTATTTACTACTTTACGTAGATTTATTTTTCAAACCTTTGTTATGTATATCCACATGTTATCCCATTCTGTTTTAAGTATGATAATATTTTAAAATTATTTAATAAATATGATATTTTTTTTTATGGTTTTATGTAATGTACCTAATTCATAAACACACTATAATTATCGATCATCCAATTTGTATTATGTATAATCATTTGTAATAAATAGTGAATTAATGTTTAATAAAGATAAGGTTTGTTATTGTTAGTGTCAAGGTTAATTTTAGTTATTTTTTGGATTATGATTAGAAAATACTAGTGAATGACTTAGGGATAAGAGAATGTATAAGAAAACATAAGTAAATTTTGGTAAGTATATAGTATATTGTTTATCAAGATATTATATCCCTATATGGATACTACAAGTTGATTTTTCACATGAAAATATGTACATAGTGGTCAAACTAGAAAAAAACGTGTTCTTCTAAACTCAACTGGGAACTAGAGCACAAAAACAGGTATTTATGCACACCTTATGTGACACTCCCAGTGTATATGATTTTTCAAATTCATAAGGTCATTATAAAACAATATTAAGGTAACAAAAAACAATCCATAAGTATATATTTTAGGAAATAGATCATTGATATCATAGATTAAATCCAAAAAATTCATAATTTAAGGAAATACGTATAATTTATAAGTATCCATTTAATGTCATTTTATTCCCTTTTATGCATTTAATATTTTAAAAATAGTCATAAATAATTCTTCCCCTTATTCAATATTATTATTAGAAAAATGAAAAATTATGTAAACAAACAATGTGATGGTAAATTTTATGACTTCCCCAATGAGATTCCCAATCCAATTGAAGTAGGAATCACAAAAATCGTGATGAAAATCTCTCTGGTGACATAGGTTTTGAATAGAATTCTAGATCATATGGAGTACCCAAATCTCCCTGATAAATAAGAACCTAAAATTGATATATTTATGTGATAATGGACTTTGAATTTCAAAGGATCATATGATCTTTTAATCATGGAACAATGGATCATCTCCAACGAGAAGATCTTATCTATCCTTAAATGTTTTGAGAAAGAGATTGTTTTACTATCTATTTGTCATATGGAGGGAGAAGAAGATCTGTGGTGGAAATTGATCAATAATATTAAACCTATGTAAGACATCTAAGTGATGGGGGTAAAAAGTATTTTGGGAAAATATCGAAAAATATATTCATTACACTCTCCAACTTAAAATATAAAGGAACTTCCATTCACTATAGAAAAAAGGCAATGAGTCTGTAAGGATGTATGATAAAAACATCAAAAGACATGCATGATATGCCTCAATATTTGTCATTACCCCTGAATTAAAGGATTTCCATTGATTTTATGGGATAAAACCTTGTCTTAAAGAATTTATAGTGATATGAGACTTTGATTTCTATGAAGAAATTTTCTAATGTGTCGTAAATGTAGACATGAAAGAAAAATAATCTCTAGGTTATCATGCGTGTATGAAGAATAACATGGAGATTAATTTAAATTTCCACTAGAGAAAACTAACAATTCAAATAAATTACAATATCCCAAATGTCAAAATTATGAAATGAATCACCACGTAAATTTGCTAATGAGAATGAGGAACTGCGTTAAGTATGGGAATGAAGGACACCTAGCTAAGAATTTCCTATATGAGAAACCCAATAATGGGATATAAGATAGTAATTATTTGTTAAAACCTATGGGAATTGTCCATCAATTCAACTGAATGAATCTTGGGTACATTTTAAACCAATGAACTATTCCAAGTGTTTTTTCAAAAAAATAATCATCCATTGTTGAAAGGGTGATACTTTTCCATCACAAATGTTGAGGCAGATCTGAAAAACGATGTGATGAAAGGTATAATATTTATTCATTGAAAAATAATAAACATAAATTTTGAATATATTTATATACATTAATTAATATCATGAAATTTTAGTTGAACTATTCAAACACCACTACAAATAATGGAGGTAGAGTTAGCAGTGAAAATGAAGAAAGTGGTAATTATTTAATTCCATGTATATAGCACATACCATATTAAAATTTTGTTGGATGAACTTCCCAGATAAACCTATGATACTCTATTTAGTTTAGTTTTATTAAATTAAAGGTATGTATTGGATTTCCCTCTATAAAGTCATCATATGTTTCCACAAGATAGAAATCACTCTCTATATCTCAAATAATCCCTTGATTGTGTAAAAGTGAAAGGAGGAGGATGAATCTTATTTATCACAAAGAAAACAAAAAATAATATTATTACGTAATGAGTAATAATATCTTGCTCAAATGATTGAGTTTGAAGAAATTGATCATCTTAAAAGACATTACCCTTATGATGTAAAATGTTGATGTGTTTCACTAATAATTTTCTTGTCTTCCTACTAGATAAGATGTTTAATTTTCCATTGAGGTTTTACCTTTTTGTTTTTGTTATCCAAGAATCCATATGTAATTACTATTAATGAACATAAGGATATTAACAAAAAAATATAAAATAATCTTGTTAATTTTTTTATATTCCTGAGTGCTTCACCTTGGGGTGAACTAGTCCTCTTCATCAAGACGAAGTATGAATCAATGTGCCTCTACATTGATTATAATTATATCAACAAGATGATGATAAGGAATAAGTTTCCTATTTAACGGATTAAAGACCTATTGAATCATCCAATGTTTCATAATACTTCTCCAAGGTGGATCATTGGTTTTGATATTACCATGTTAGGGTGAAGTACAAGGATACCCCTAAGACATATTTTTGTACAAGGTACAAGCACTATGAGGTGATAGTAATTTCATGTAGAAAAAAATGATCTCTAGAAAGTTTCATGGACTTGATGAATGGAGTATTTTGAGATTATCTAAAAATATTTTTGAAAGTATTTATTGATGATATTATAATATAATCCAGAAATATGGAGGACAATTAAGAGCATTTGAATTCTATGCTAAATATATTAAGAAAGAAGAATCATTATTCCAAGTATAGAACATGTTTGTTCAGGTTGAAGTAAGTCTCATTCATAAAGAATATTATACAAGCATTGGGATATATTTGTACCCTTAATATACAAAAGAAATTAAAGGATTATTCAACCAAAATATGTGATAGATATTTGTAGTTTCGTTGAATAAGCTGGGTACTATCTCTGATTCATGAGAAATTTATGATGATTATCAAACCCTATAACAAAGATAACTACGAAGTGAGTCAAGTGTTCTTGGAATTGTGAATGTAAAGAGAAATTAAAGGTTTCAAAAATAATCCCTATCACTATAATTTTACTCACACTACCCACATGTAGAAAAAATTTCATGGAATTCAATGAAGCTTTTATGAAGGTATTGGGGTATGTTTTAATGAATAATGAAGAAGTGATAGATCATGCTTCAATACATTTTAATGTTCCTGAACCGAACTACCCAACTTATGATATGGTGTTGGATACAATGATGTTTTTTTTGTAAATATAGTGGCATTATCTCTTTGGGGAGAACTATGAAATGTATATGGATCAAATAATCCTCAGGTATATATTCCCAAAAAAAGATCTAAATATAATATAATTAAGATAGTTAGATAAAATCATGGACTATGACCACTCAATTCACTACCATCCAAGGAAAGAAAATAAACTAGAAGATGCTCTAAGTAGAAAAGATCTAGCAATACTATAATTGATATTAATTGATATTGATTTTCTTCTCATAGTCTTAAAAGGATTGGCATTGGAATCATAAAGGAATAAATATCGTTAATCATTTCAAATATGATTTCTAAACTAACCCATTCCAAGAATTTAAAGGATGCTCAAATAGTCGATATTGGAATTTAAAAGAATTTGGAATATATATGAAAATCTAAATACTCATATTTTAATATTAATGAATATGGTGTTTCAATATTTGGTTCATGGCTATCACTACTATATAATACTGAGTTAAAGAAGAATATATTGGATGTTACACAATGTTTTACTTTCCCTATCATTTTAGAAATCACAAATGGGAATCAGGATCTTATAGAGAACTATTGGTCAGACAATATGAAAAGAATATTTTAGAATATACATAATGATTTCTTGTTTGTTGTTTTCAATTGAAGGAATAATTGAAAAAATCCTATTGTACTTACGCAACTATTACCCATACCTACAAGGAAATGGGTAGAAATCAACATATACATTATCATGGGTCTTATGAATACATTAGGAGTAAACAATGCAATATGGGTTATTGTTGAATTTTTTTTAAATATTACACACTTTATTTAGACTTGAGAGGAATTCTCACTCAATCAACTTGAAGGGATAAACATTAGTGAAGTGGTGAGTTTGTGTGGAACACCACTATCAATTTTATCTGACTGAGACCCAAGATTTACTCTATGTTCTTTAAGAGTACCAAAATTATCAAGATATTGATTTCAATATCACCATGACTTATCGGCCTCAAACTTATGACCAATCTGAGTGGACTATCTAGACACTTGAAGAAATTTGAAGAGAATTTCTAATTGACATTAAATTAGGATGGGATCATCATCTTTCTATTGTTATGTTTTCATCAAATAAAAGTTTCCACTCAATCATCCAAATGAATCCCAATGAAGCCCTTTATGGGATGATTTTCAGAAAATTATCATATTGACAAGATGATAGAATATTAATACTAGTAGGAAAAAAAGGTTGAGGAAATGGTGGAAAAGGTTAAGATAATTTTGTAGAACATCAACAATGATCAGAGAAGATAGAAGTGCATTCATAGAAATCATAAAAAATCATAGTGTTTGATGTTTGAGACATGGTATTCCTCCTAATATATTCATGGAATAATTTCATGAGATTTTGGAAGAATAAAATGATTAGTCAATGATTTATCAGTACATTTGAGATCCTTAATCTCATCAGATAGGTGGCCTATCAACAGAAACAACCACCTAACATATCTCATGGACATGATGTATTCCATGTATCCCTCTTGAGTAAGAAAATACCAGAACCCTCAAATGTACTCAATCTATTGGGGTACCATTAGATAAATATCTCTTCTATAAGGATCATCTAGTGAATATCGTGAATTGTAGAGACACTATTTTATGAAATAATACAATGAACCTTGTTAGAGTGTTCTAGAGAAGACATAATTTTGATGATGTGATGCTGGAATTGGATGAAGTGATGAAAATAATTAGCCATATATGTTTTAGTATGAGAAAATAAAATTTATTGGATGAAATTTCTAAAGGTGGGAAGATTGTAACGACCCAAAAATTTATAAATAAAATTCCCCAGATGATTTAATTAAGTGCATATTATATATATAAAAAACACAAGAACTTATTTGGTTTTGTTATATATTATCATATTTAAAGGACTGTGAAGCATCATTTCCATAGATAATATATCAATTAAATAATGATCATTTTATTAGTGTAAATTTTGGGTTTCAAAAAATCTAATATACACAGGTAAAGGAAGTGATGAACATAACCAGTAGGATCAGACCTCATGAAGAAAATTTATCTGATATTATGTGGAAGATATCATCACATGTCTTTGCACATTACCAATACCTAGATTAAATCCATCAATATAATAATGAGAAAAACTATTTGTGGTAGAATTTTAAGATCATTGATATCACGGTCCAAAACATGTACACCGAAGCACCCCATGAATGTCTCACCATCACACACCATACTCATAGGGAATTTTCTGGTGTATCAAATAGATTCGTATCAATAACCTAGAAATATGAGTATTAATATTAGTTTTTATAGAATAATTAATATATTTTCATCCTATTATTTTTACCTTATAAAAAAATTATTTTGAAACACTGAAAAACAAATTGTATTTTCTGTAAATATTTAAATACAATTAAGGAATTTTTTATGAATTAATGGATTTTTGAAATAAATTATATTTTAATATAATAATAAAATTAATGATTATTTATCATATATAAATTATCATATAATCTTTATGAATTCAATTGTAATTTTAATAAGGGATCGAAAAATGTTGTTAAAACCCATAAAATTTGTCAAAAAATATCAGTTCTTATTTTAAAAGTGAAAATTCATAAAATTTAATAAATTATTTAGATAAATAAAATATTATTTTTGGAATAATAATTTCATAATTATACAATAGGAAATATTTTTTCCTAATTTTATGAGACAATCGAATTTTTAGGTAAAAATTAAAAACTGTATAAATATACAGTGTGCATTTTGACATTTTAATGACCCACAAGTGATGTAATAAATAAAATAAAAAGTATTAAAGACCATATATATTTTATTAATTTTAATATAATGCATTTTTTATTTATTTGTCTAATTTTATAAATCATTTATGAATCCTAAAAAACCATCAATATGATTAAAAGTATTAAAATCATTTCATTAGGAATATGAACCACTAACACATAATAATGGGTTTTATTTTCTTTAGTTAGTCCCTTGGAAATATAAATCAATGAAAAACACCGCTCTTTTGAAGATATAACAGGAAATACCCATATTATGGTTTTGGTTTTTGTTATTTGATTATACAGAGTCCAAAGCCAATGTTTGAGAAATTAAAACAAAATACTCAACCATTTAACATATAAAATCATCCATGATCTCATTTATATTCACTAAAAATACTTTTATTACATTTTTAATATACCATAACACCTCTAGAGTACTTACATGGTTCCCTCAAGCTCCCAAGAAGCTCCTCACGATTATTTTGAATCACACTATCTTGGTAAGGGATCTTCCACTCTACTTTTTATACAAGAACCCCTTTTCTTTAATGCCTCTTAATTCCTATTTTTTCATATTTGGGGTTTTTTTTTCAAATTACATATTACCTAATTAAATATTTCAATGATTTTAGACACCCATTTAACTCTCATTAATACCTCCCAATAACCTTTATGGACACCCGTTACCATGCCAAAATTAAGTAATAGTTATTTTCCCTCTCTTATTTACTCATGTTTCTTTATTATCTTTTGGGTTCTATTTCAAATTACTAATGATGGGATATGAATTTTCCTGTACCTATTAAATTATATTTTATTCCTAAATTATGATATTTCTTTTTCATGGTTAAAAGTATATTTTATCCATCTTTAAGTAAGGTCGTTATGCTGCAGAAATTTCACAGCAATTTTCCATGACAACCAATTGTGTATTAAATACACATACCCATTTCCAATAAAGGGTGTTAATCATTATACACATATAATTATTTATTTGAGAGATACATATATTTATTTAACACTCCATGATCATGGATTAAGATATGATAACAAATAAATCCTCATTTTATGATTTATGTGGAAAACGTAATAATGAGAATGATAAAAAAGTGACAGCTACACCGAGAATTATATAGCGCTCCAATGCATTGGGTAATTTTGAGACTCATGAGACATCATGTTGGGATAGGGAGTGAGCCTAATTATTTAATGGGACTTTTTTTATAATAATTTCTTGGAATTTATCCTTGACCTATGTTTACGATACATTGTTTAATGTTGTTTCCCCATTTCCCATGTTACCTTTATGTTGTCATGATATATCATTACCCATTATTCATGTTTATTTTTATCAATCCATTTATTTCATATTGATATTTCAATTCACCAAAATGTATTATTATCTTCATGTAATATTTTGTTTATTCCCTTATAGGGATTTATTTCTCACACCATTCTTATGTATTATCCCAGGTAATCTATTTTATTTTTAAGTGTGAGCAAGTTAAGGAATTTTTCAATGAAACGGATTTATTTCCCTTTTTTATAATGATATATAATGTACCAAATTCCAAATGAAACTATACTAATGTATAATTTTGGATGTACGATATTTACTATTATGAAATAAATCACGAATTAATGTGTAATAAATAGATGGTTTGTTATAGATAGGTATATTCCCTTGGTAGGGAGTATGGTGGTGGTAGTGGCCTATGCTCTAAGAAAATCATGCTTGTACCGTTCTCAACATAAACAAGGCTCTTAGGTTCATCATTTTTTTATGATTCCTATATTAAATGTTTACAATTGTTGTATTTTTATCTTCTTTCCATGGAGTAATACTAAATACACTGATATCCTGGATTTATAATTTTTAGATACATAGTGAGTGGTGGAATAAGAAGTCCTATTAAATCCCTACTCAAACATCCATTTTACTCGGGTAATCGATAAATTTTCCATGTTATTGTAGGAATTTGTATGACTGAGGCTTGGGATCTCGTTTTTCAGGGTTTAGTAGGATAAATATATATGGGTTTAGAGATCAAGATATAGTATTGAAAATAGTTGTAGGAGAGCCTATTATAATGTATTGTATTTTTATTTTGTCTAACATGTTTCATGTGACCTTCCCACTAGGTGGTATGTTGCATGTTATATGTCATGATTTATTTTATTTCCCTTGATTATATTTTTATCCTTCTACATAATTTGATGTCTAATATATTTTTTTGTGGTTAGGTTCTCTAATATATAGGATATATTATTACCATTGTAAAACCATACACCCATGATTCTAGTTGGATACCTAGAGCATACTGGTACACGTTCATGATGATACGTAGCATTATTGTATAGTTACTGTAAAAAGTGAGTTGGGTCCAAAAACGTTATAGTGGATTGGTTTTGTGAAAATTATAGTCGTGTAAAATATTTTGGGAACCATTTATATCTTGTTTAGATACTTTTACTCAACTATTGAGGTCTGCAATAAAAGTGTTAATATTCATAAAACCACAATGATTAATAATAAACTGGTCAATAGAGTAGAAAATGTGATATTTATGCCCCAAAATACGATAAATGTTTTATGTTACATCTTTAATCATAAATTTTAACAATCCTCAATATATTTATTTTATATGGAAAGAAATATATTTTTTAACATTCAAATAAGGTCATTTTGAATAGGATAATTTTTTCAGAACTCAATTCACCAAAATATTGAGTCCTTTTTCAATACTAATCTATCCCAAAAAAATTTACCAAACCATGTCATATTCATGTTGGAAGTTTTTATTACATGATTTGGGAAAAATAATTATTTTTCTAAAATGTAATATTCCAAATAAAAACTGTCAACGATTTTACAGCCATACAAAGATGGAAAAAATTAGGGGTTCTGGACTCCTCAAATAATTTTCTATTTGAAAATCAATGGATTAAAAATTTATTTAAATTATTTAAATCCTTATTAAATTCCAATGATAAAACCAAATAATTGGGATGTTAAAACTAAAGTTGAATATAATCTAAAATCTAACACCATGAATTCCATTATTTTATTACTACGTTCTCATGAGATTAACTATTTTCCTAATTTAGTACAACCCATGAAATGTGGAATAATATTGACATTTCATATGAGTGAACTAGCATTATTATATAATTGAGTTACAGTACTAAAAAGCTTACCTTATACATGTAACACCTAGATATTTTGGAATATAGTTTTGAAATTAATTTTACATGATATATATTTAAACAATTGAAACACCCAAAATAAAATAAGATATAGCCTATTAGATGAATAGTGTTAATAAAATTTTACAATAATATATCCTATTGAAGATAAAAATCTATAACAAATTAGAAATTCATGAAAAATAGGATTAAGAAAACATAAAAGTTCAAAAGTTCATTATTCAATAAAAGTATTTCTTTATAAACAATATTTTATTATTAAATTATAATTTATAAACATTTATTTTTATATTTTTAAATTTACATAAATATTGAATTCATAACACAATTATAATCCTATGATAAATATTTTTTGTTTTATGAAATAATTAATTATTTTTTCAATAGTGGAAAATATAGTTTTTTGTAATTGTTTAAATTTTATGACATTATAAACATAATAGAAAGACCTATACTATTATAAAACACATTAATTAATTAAATATTTTGTATGGTGTACATATATGAGTATTAATAAATAATTTTGAACTTAAAAAAAATATCTTCAACATTTTATAAATTAAGTAACAATTAATTATATTAATAAAACTGTTTTAATTAATGTATTGTAACAAATAATTTTATTGGAAATATTCATTTTTGTGTTTATTTTGACCCCAAATATCTATTATTTTTAATAATAATAAAATTTTTATCCTGAAAATCAATCACACTGATAAATTTGTATTACACAAAAATTTTATGCTTAAAAATAGACTTTTCTTAAAAATGTTTTTTAAATTATTTGTCATAATATTAAAATTAAATGTTATAATAATTATTTAAAATTAAAATTTTCATATTTTGTAATAATATCAATTTCATTTTTTTGTTTTAATTTACGTTACCAAGATAAATATTTTATGCCATGTTAAAATTATTATTTATTAAAGAATAATATTTTTATAAATATTTCAATTTTAAATTTAACTAATTTATTTTAAAATAAAGATCATAAATTTGTTTATAAAAATAAATATAACTAAATAAATTATCATTTAATTTTTATTTGATGATAAATATGATTAACAACACTTTATAATTAAAAAAATTCTATAAAATTAATTTATTAACATATTTTATGATATAATTTAGAATTTTATTTTCACATATTTTGAAATTGAATTATAATTAGTGGATTAAAAATTATTATTGAACATATTTAAACTTTTTAACATAGGTAATAACATATTATTTGTTATAAAATAATTATTTTGTTAAAGTTTTAATCACAATTAATAAGTGTTAAATGGGTTATCTCATGTGGCATGGATTTTACTAAATTAATTTGACACATTGACCTCACTGAATACATTTAATGTGTTTTAATTTCATAACTACATATTAAATAATAATTTCACTACATAACTAACCTAACTCACAAATAATTTCATTATATTACTTTACCTAGCATTATTTTTTAAATGTTAATCGATATTTTGACCTATAAAAATATATCACTTCTTCCCACATAAATCCATACAAATAGTTCTAATTTTCTATGAAACTATACACAATTTAATTCTTCTAGACCCTATATAAACATTTATTAGCCTCTATACTCAATAATGTTCTGGAATTCCTTCATTTCCAAAGGATAATTCAAGGGAATATTGAAATTATCAATGTAACTATTACATACACTTAACTACATTTCATTATCCTCATCTTCCAACCTCTACCATACCATGTATAAATTTATTTACATTATTACATAATTATAAATAAAATAATAAAAGTTTAAAATATTTATGGAATAGCTATTATCTATTCCCCTTATATTAAACTGAATAACTAAAAATGTTTGTCATGTCCATGTGAAGACTACCACCACCATCAACTAAAAATTTCATTTTCCATTTCAACATTTATAGGTTGTTTATATATTTGATATTAGTGGATAGATATGTTATATATTTTATGATTTATAATATGGATATGGAAACTGGGAATTCTATATTTAATATTAGAAAAAAATAATATAATTAAAACTAATCATCTAAAACGAGCATACAAAGATGACATGAGATTTATTTATAAGTGAAAACTTCAATTTAATTTATCTAAAACTTATAAATACACCAAATTATAATTCACCACAATAATAAAATATAAATATTTTCATTATTATTGTTTAATAATTATATTATATTAAAATTATACCTTTTATATCCATACAGACACATATATTGTAGCATATTCTTATAGGGTCGGTTTAACCACCTTAATGGAAAATGCTAGAAATTTATCTCCCATATAGACTTGGAAACAATGTTTTGGATATTAATATTTAATAATTATAAAATTCTGGTTCTATAATGATAATATTAATATTTAACTCGTTAATTATGGATATTTTTTTATTCATTGTAAACTCGAAATATAATATTGTCATCAAATTTTTCATCATGAATAAGAAGATAATACATGTGAAATGAAATGATAAAATTGAAATAATTTATAAAATACATTCATGTACCATTTATGATCTAATAATAATTAAATTTAAGATAATAATGAATAACAACATTATTATTATGAATGTAGTTCAAAAGGATCACAATTTCTGTCATGTAATAATTAAATTAATTAACAACATACCAATACACACGCATTGAATAATTATAAAATAAATTAATAAAGTGTTATAAATATTTATAAGGTTATTCAATTTTATATTTGTCTATTTATATTTTTTATAGATATTATTTTGGTGCATTTAACTTAGAGGAATAATAAGTTAAGTGGTTATTATATCAAATGATCACCTCTATGGACATGTTTCCAATTATACATCATATTTTTTATAATGGTGTACATAAAACCTAATGAACGTTTTTGAAAATATTTAATTATTTGATAGGGTTTTAAGATCCATATTGTATATAATATGTAAATTTATCTTGTTTCTATAGATACCAAATTTGAATGTATTTTTCCATCATAACACCATTTATGGTGTTATAAAGATTCCTATTGAAATTCTTCTTTAAATACTAGTTTCTTATAACCTAATATTGTATTTAATTTTAAATTCACATCCATTTATGTTATAAATAAAATTAAACTCACATATTTAACCTTAATTGATTTATCCCCCAAAAAATATAACATTTTTGAGAATAATTACTACCATCTTTAATGATGTGTTCCTATTATAAGTCATTCCATTTCCGTATAATTTTTTTCATCAAATTTGAATCCTAATTAGATTATTACTCCTGTATACAATATATTTAACCTATCCAATTTTAATATTGTTTTCTTATTAACCTTTTTTATATTTTAACGTTTAACAAGGGAATCTCGAAATAATAAAAATGTTTTCCATCCCTTTAAAATAAAATGTGTTATCTACCACTTCATATATCAATTTTATAACCATTATTTATTTTTCAAGGAAATATTGTTGTATATTATATATAAAATAAAATTTCTTCCATTTTTCTCACATTACCTTTTTTAAATTCATTTTTTCATTCCATGGATCTTTTATTGAATATTATTGATGAAATTAAAATTTTTCCATATGTTTTCACTTCTCAATTTTAAAACCATTATGTATCTTTCAATGCTTCATTTTTAATGACCCCAAAACTTATAACTTAGAGTTGGTAGCTTAAATTATTTCAGAAATATTGTATACTTCCAATTTCCTCATGAAGTAATTAGTATTTTTTTAGTCTTGGTATACTCGATAGATACATGATTTATATATAACATTTGAAAACAAAAGTTAAAAAATATTGTTTTTTTTTCTAAATATCATTTTTCATGTATCCTTTCATATCATAATAGTAAACAGTATAGATTCTAGAGTAATGAGAAAATATAAGGGTGAGATCAAATGATCAATATGGGTTATGCATAAAAGATTCATTCATGAATCAATATAATTAATCAACATGGAATGGTAAATAACTGAACACACATTCCATTTTTATAAGTTGACATGAATAATAAATATTTAAATCATATTATCTAAAAAAACATTGCATTTAATTAGTAAAATTACTATCATAAATGTATAGGGAAAAAATATGGAAAGAAAATTTATTGAGAAAATCTGTCGTTCAATCAATAAACTGAGAATAAAAATCATCCATATATAATATCATTGTGAAATTAGAATGGATAATACTAATTAAATTATTAATGAATAAAATTTTTAATCATTATACATCATTCTCTCAGGATCATGATACCTCAACCATGAGGTCCATTCTTTATGAAGTTCCACTCTATAAGTACATATCTATTTAATGTTAGATTACTTATTCAACTCATGATACTACCAGTGCGTGACTGGATATATAATTCTAGTCCCCACCAATAAAAGTATTTCAAAATATTGTCTCAAACATTAACTAATTTATTTAACTCACAAAAAAGGTGATGTTTCATTAAATATCCACATTGATTATTGAATAACTATTTATCAAAATTTTCCCTGATAAAAAAAACTTCAATAAAGAAAATTGTATTTAAATAAGATATTTTTTTATGATATAAACATATCAATGATAAATATTTTCAATATTTATTGGAAATTTAATTACTAATGAGCACATAGATGTTAATATTTATAGGTAATATTAATGAATACAAAATAAATAAATAAAAAGTTCAATACTTTCATTGGTAAAAATGAACATAAACCATCCTTTGAATGAATAAATATGATATCAATGTAACATATACCTCGTGGATCATAAGTTTAACAAGGTTTTATGTCCATAATAAATATAAATTCAATGAAAATATCCTTTAAAACATTATTATGGAAAAAAACACTTGAACATTCAAAATAACCTTTAAAAAGTTAATGTTAAAAAAATTAAAATAAACTTTGAAATATATAAAATAAAATCTAAAACATTGAGTGGTCATGATGGATGTAAATATCATTTATTTAGTACACATTATGTCAAATATTCCTTTTACTTTTTCGGTAAAAGATAAATAGGCCTTCTTCTGAAAATAAAATGAATATTCCTTTAAAAATATTTTTAAAAAAAGTAAAAAAAGTAAGTTTTTTTAAAAAAAAAATCATTTTTAGAAGGGATTAAAACATTTTATAAACATTTCTATAAAAATATTATTTTTGTGATTTTTTTTCGACCAAATAGTGAAATAAAGTCGTATTTTTTTGAAAAACACTCTATCAATAATTATATTTACTGAAAATTTAAAAATATTACTATTAATTGAAAAAGTTCATTAATAACCATATGATTTTAAAAAGAAAGTGTTTAATAAAATTTGATCAAATAATTACCTTTAATTAAATTTAAGGTACAAATAATATTTTTTAAAATGAGATTGTGAAAAAAATCGTTAAAACGATCATAATATAGAAGTGATAATTAAACAATGAATTGTTTATGTGTATAAAATTTATATCTTTATAAAATATATTGATATAAAACATAATGTAGTTTACCGTTATTTCACATATAATCAGATAATATCAAAGAAATTTAATATTTAATATAACCTAATGGAAGGAAATTGTGTTTTAAAATTAATTAACATTTACTAATTTCCATGTAAAATCCCCATAGATGTGATAATTAAAATTGAAACATTAAATAAAAATAATAATTAAGTATTCATGATATTATATATCAAAGTGGAATTATTAACACCATATTAAATAAATTATGTGTATAACATTACAATATTCCACTGACTGACAATCATTTTTTTTTTAATTTTCAAAAAGCCGGTTTGAGGGTAGCTGGTTCCCTGCAGCCCGGTTTGAGGAGAACTGGAAACCACATCTATATTCCAACGATTACAGTGGGATTACAGTGGGATAACAAAATCCAAATTCAAACATCAGGGAGACCACGTGTCCCCCTTCGAGACGCGAGCCCAGCACGCTGCTCAGACACCTCAAAACGTGTCACCATGTACTGACACCTTGGTCGAACCGTCGCCTCGAAACGCGCCTCTAAGTCGCCTGCGAGATAACATTACAATATTCCACAATCAATGGAAATAGAGATAAAGTCCCATACCTTAGGATATAATTTGGTTGAATATGAATTAACCACATTTATAGTGTTTTAATCATGTAATTTACTTATTAAATAACCTTATTAATATTTATAATATCATATATTATCTATTTATAACATCTTATCACTTGTTCATTAATAATCTATCAATGTTTTTCATTTTTTACATTGATATTTTCCTTATTTCTTCATTATTGTTTTGTCATGAAATTTCTAATTATTGTTCATAATATCTAGTTTATACATCAAAATAATAATAATAATGACATAATTATCATATTTATAAAATAATTATAATTTAATGAACAATCATGAATGATGGTTTTGAGAAACGAAGTACATAAAAATCATTTAGGCGACATGCTGAATATAAACTTCTGTAACTTTTTCCATATTTTAACAATAATTATGGAAAAAGTAAAGTGACATATTGTATTTCTATAATGATCATAATATAATAAATTAAATATATTAATTTAAATATACATTTACATATCATCTAGGTAGTTCAGTTTTGAAAAGAGAGACGCATCGCTTCGTGATGGTGGCAGTCCACATGAACACGAATGATGTTATTATCACTTAGTGAGTGAAATAGTAATAAATGAAATGATATATTATATTTTAATAATAATAAATATTTCATTTAGATTTAAACTATTTAATTTATATCATATATATTCATTAAAATTATCCTTATTACATTCCTTGTGATGTGTTAGTGAAAAATGAATCACATCGCTTCATGAGGTTGTATTATGTCATACTCACGATTGACATTATCATATCCTCCATGGAAAAGAATAAAAAATGATTTATTATATAATTACTCAATAAGGATATTTGTTTTTAAAAAATATCATATATATACTTTAGATCCATCATCATTCCCTACAGTGAGACCGGTTGATGGAAAATGTGTCAGAATGGGTCATGAGGTGGTAGTTCACCATACACATGAGCAACATTGTCATTTCCCAATTGAGGGAAGAAGAGATAGATAAATATAATTACCAAAAACTAATTACAACTAATTATATTGGAGTTTTTTATTATATAATCATTTATTAATAATATTTTCTAGAAGTGAAAGATGAAATAAAAAAACTCATTGTTAGGGATTTTATATCTTCTCCAACTACCTCTTTTGGAATATAACCCTTTATATTACAATAATGCATTTGTGAAAGTAAAAATTATTATATGATGATGATATAGAATTAATAATTTTCATTGGTAATTTATGTAGTGAACCAAAATTGTATTAATGTGTAATGAATATAGGAGAGAGGGTGGCCTTTTATAAGTGAGATGAGTGGCGCAAATCGTAATTTTTGGAAAGAAAAACATGTACCCAATTTATTCACATGAAAAATGGTGAATACAATAGATTTAATATATATCCATAGACTTGATAATGTCATAATACAACTACAAAATTGGTGTTTCACATGTTTTGGATCATTTAAAACCCTTATCTTCTTAAATTAACCCCATGTAATTAGTTTTTACTATAATCGCGATAAATAAATTTTAATGATTTTACAACGCATTCGGGTCAAACATTATCATGTAATTATTTGATAATATAGAATATAATGAATCTAAATATGGAATCCAATTCTCTAAATTCCATTAACATTAATGGATAATTTTAATTTAAAATTAATACGACAGGCATGATGAGAATGCGGTTTTAAAAATAAAAAATCTTCAACATTTTATAACATTATTATATAATAATTTAATATGAAAATTATTCATATGATGTGAATTGTATTAATATATATGTGTTAAATAATTTTAAAATAATATCTATTTATAAAATAAATTATCTTTATAAATAAATTAAAATAAAAGCTAATATTCAATTAAAATCAATATATTTCACTATTCATTGAAAATGTAAATTTTTAAAATATTAAAAAATTACCCCTAATATAATTTGGAAATTCTGATTTAAAATTTTAAAATAACATTTAATTTTTATAAATATTTAAAAAATTAATTTTAAAATATTTTAACAAAGGGATAATAAACCATCTTTTAGAAAAATATCTATTTTCTCAAAAAAAAATTATTTTTCTTTTAAATTATTATTATTTTGTTTATAATAAATATATAATAAATATATTATTAATTATGTAAATCATAATTTTAATAATTTAGTTATTACTATTCATACCTGACAATTTAACATGTAAGGTATAATGATATAACATATTATAGTTTATTTAGACTTAGTGTTTCATGTTCTACAAGATATCAAAGAGATCAAATTTATAAGAAATATATTGTGTGGGTTGTTTATGCTCAGTATTTTAGGTATTATATACTATCTAATACAATTTACTTTTTTTATAATTTGGAGTTATTGCATTCAACCAACCTTAAATATATTTTAACCATACAATTAGAACATTGTCCTAGTAATTAAGGGTTTAACATTTGAATATTCCTTTATTGAAATCAAAAATATTGAGACACATTGATAATAAATCATCATGATTATAGATAAAATTAATTACATTGTATATTTTGAATTAAGCAAAAATACATTTCTATGTTGGAGAATATTGGTGGCTCGAGAAGATATAGACATAGAAAAAATGCATAAATAATTATTGTGTGTGATAGAGGTCCTTGAAAACAAGAAGGTGATAGATTAATGGAATGTTAATGAACTAATAAAATAAATCTATAATGATTTAAAAGTCAATGGGTCAACATAAATGAAGTTATTGGGGTAAAATGTTGTTTGAATATCCTTTTCCTATGTTTGGGGAATTTTTTTCTGTCTATTAATACAATAAAATATATATACTTGATAAATTTCAATTTCATATGCGCAATTTTTTCATTTGGTTGTTCTTCTATAAATATCCAATTAATTTACAACTCTATGAAAAGAGTATCCTATTATTATTATTTCATTTTTCGTTTATTAAAATAAACATTTAATGGGCTGTAAAATCCATTTAGTAGTGAAAAGTATTTCTATCGGCCTATACCAATTTTAAAATTGCAATTTTTTTTAAATATTATCCAATATATTATATTAGTATCTAAACCATAATAGAAACACCACTACTTCATGATTAAAATATATCCACAAAATTTCTTAACTAAAAGGACATATTAACTAAGACTTCATGTAGGTATGTGGTAGGTGTTAAACCCTTATTATCCTTTGTATATGTTTTCAAGCTGCGTATGATTTCCATATGAGTTTGGCATTCTCCCGGAATATGGTTTATCCTTTTTATAAAAAAATATTTATATAATTCCTATATTTTTTCCCAAAATAATATGTTGTAAATTCATAGAATAAAACTAATCTACAAATATCCTGTTTACTAATGTTTTTAATAAAATTTGTTTCTTTCTACAATTATTAATAAACCTATTTTATTATTATGAAAATGTTTTTAATGATAAGATCAATGCAACAGGTTAGGAATTCCTTTAAGAATATTTATATAAAATTTAATGAAATTATTCATCAAATAACATTTTCACAAAAATGTATACTCAAAAAATGAGTTGTATTATTGTAAATTTTTCTAAATTTTCTTTAATAATGATATAATACCATCACAATATCCTAAAAAGGGGTGTTTAAAACATTGATATTATGACCAATAATGAACAAAAAACCCATGATTATATCCATAACTCTTATGTTAATTAAATCATATATGATTTATAAATTTAACACATTACATAGATGTTTCCTGATTGTTATAACTGAAATACCATTCCTGAAATTCTTATACAATTTAATTATTGAAGAGTAATACATACATATTTTATCATTGTTTATTCAACAAGGTTCATTCCTTAATCTAGATTTTAAGCTTTATAAGTGTTCATTGAAATTAATATTGATCGTGTTCTCAACATTTAAGACAACAAAGTTTAAATGGATACCCATGTTGAGATTTATTTCCTTCCAACATAATCATTAATTTATCTTAGAAATTATTTTTATAATGCTATTATTTTACACATATAAAAAAAATTACAACACGTTTTTTGAAAATTTCATGGGATTCTTTATCCACGTTTATGACAGTAAGGAAATTGAGCCTTATTTACATAATGGTTTTCACTATTAAAACACGTAGAGAACTCCATCATTATCTTCTTTGGTGGGTCTGAGAGTTGAAGAAGGTATAGTCTTTAGATTATATTTCAGGACAACTGATTTGGTAAAATTACATTAACTATTACTCATGTACTCAATCCATATGTTTCCTAACATTTACCACATTTTCCTTCATGTTAAATGTTAATATGATTTATTCGGCTTCATCAATTGAAAAAACCTGAAAACATAATTTGAGAAATAATAATCTTTCTGGGGAAAAAATATAATAATTTATATTATGTTAATATCATGAACACATATTTTTTTAATCAAATAAATTTATTATCATTAAATATTGAAATCCTTCAAAATGGTTTTTAATGAAAATGTGAATGATCTAATATTATTAATTAAAAGTGTCAAAATATGTTCCCAATAAGGAATGTTGTTATAAATTAGGATAATATCATATCAAGTAAAATGCACCCTTTTGTAGTTACTACCACTAGGTTAAAAAATTCTATAACCACATCCACTTGTAGTATTTAGACAACGATGTATTTCAACGAATAACCATATATTCTCTTCCTTAATAAAACTATATGATGTTTTTCGGTACTTATCCTCAATTTATATCATTGGGTCATAATTCATATTCTATTTTCCCTAAATCTAGTCCTCAAGTTCTCTACTATGTACACTTAGATAATAATTATAATTATGAAAACCATAGTAACCTAGATCTGGTGTCATACATTATTACATTGTCATTATATATAAGGAATCACATCATGATGGAATGAATATTTTATTAGTATTGGTAAATTAGATATATAAATGAATACCATATTATTTTTGAAAACAAAAATTACAAAATATATTTTTTAAAATAATAACATTATTCCCTCTAACACAGTCTTCCATAAAATCATAGTTCACATTATGGATTCTTGGGAAACGAAAAAATAAGGGTGAGCTCAAATGCATAGTAAGGGTTAAGTATAATGGGATATATTAAAAATTTATTTGAAACAAAAAAATTTCATGGTAAATAAAAAATACACATTATAATTAAATAATTTTTGAAGCATAATAAATATTTCAATATAAATAAATAAATAAATATTTCATTTAATCAATAAAATTACTATCATAAATGGATAAGGAATAATCAATATAACACGATAAATAAATGAAAATAAATTCTATTCAATTTATAAATACTGAATGAGATACATATAAAGATAATATCATTATAAAAATATCTTAGATAGTAATAACATAATGTTTAATGGGAGAAATTCCTAACCATTAGACATCATGTTCATAGGAACATGATAGATATTTCGTTAAGACCATTCGCAAGATAGATTAAAACTATTAGTGGAAATCCATTTAACTATTTCTTACTAATGTTCTTCTAAAGAATACTAATGATTCAAGGGGATATATAATTCTAGACCCACACATCACAACATGTCCAAAGCATTCCTCATATATCAAAAAAATTTACTTAATTCATGAATAATGTGACATATCATCAAATATCTGTATTAAGTAATGAATATGGATTAATCAGTATTTTCCCTCTATAAAAAATAAATTTTAATATAGAACATTTTATATAATGATTATATAAGGTTTTGGAAATAATTATATACATGATAAATAATATGGATATTTAGGGTAAATTTAATGTCCAGTGATCATTGGAAAGTTAATATTTCGAGGTAACTTTAATGAATTTAAAAAAATAAAGTTAATTTCAATAAATTACATGGTGAAAATTTCCTTAAACCATATATAGATTGAATACTAATGTTATTAATACCACATATCTCTATTTTATAATATTTACAATATGGTTTATTTTCATTAATGAATATAAAATCCATGAAAATATCCTTTTAAATATTATAAATTAAAATTGCATTTCCACATTGAAAATAAAATTTTAAAACTATAAGATAAAAAAACTGAAAATATTTTTTATTTTAAAATAATCATTGAATCCATTGATATAATCTATAAAACATTGATTTTATACACTGGTGAGAAATTTAATTCAAGTATTACACATTAGAGTAGTGATTCCTTTCACTTTTTATATAAAATAATAATTGTCCTTATTTTGAATATAACGTGACGTTTAATTTTAATATACTTTATAAAAAGTAAAAATGGGTAAATATTTATTTAATAATTATTTTTTAAATTTTGAAAATAGAAATAATTTTTTTTATAAAAAATGGATTATGATTAAATAATATTATCAATAATAGAGATAAATAAAATATATTTTTTTATCCATATATTTTCTCAATAATGTGAAGTACCAAAGAGTGGGAATATGAAATATTAACATAAAAAATTCACTAATAAGCATATGATAACAAAATTAAATGGTTTAATAATGAATTATTAAATAACTTCCTTTAATTGTAATTAAAGTATAATGTTTCCCGATTAAAATGAGACTATGAAGTAAAACATTGTGAAGATAATAACTTTTGTGTCAAAATAAATAAATTATTAAATTATTAGTATACTCTGTAAATAAAAAATATATATTACATATTGTAGTCATAATTAAATAAACAAATAATCATATAATATCAAAGGAAACAAATAACTAATATAACCAACTGAAAAGAAATTAAGTTAAAAAATTCATTATAACTTTTCAATTTTCATGCCATATCCCATAGGATGAGTTTTTTCAATATAAAACATAATATACAATGAACAATGATGTATTTATGATATTATATTTCTATGTGGTAGTATATATGACATATAAAATAAATTAGGTGCATAAAATTACAATATTCTTTAATGAAGTGAAATTGAGACGATGTGTTTCACCTCACATTTATTTTTAATTGAATGTGATTTAACCTAAAGTATAGTTGTTTAAAACAAGTTATTACCTTATACCAGTACTAAATTAAAAAATTTAATATCATATATGATACTTTTATAACATCTTTTGATATGATTATTATTTATCATTGATTATTTTCATTTTTGGTTGTTATTTTCCATGCTTTATAAATCCTTATTTGTCATTAAGGTTCTAGTTCTTATGAATATAATATAGTTCTATCATCTCCAATAAAATAATTATAAAATAATTAAAATATTTATTCAGAAATTATACTTTTACTAATAATCATGATATATGGATTTGGAAATGTAGTATGTTATGATCTTGGAGAATGTAAGCCATATATATGAATGAGTAACATTCCAATTTTTCAATGATCGTTATAGAAAACGGGTTAGTAACATTTTATCAATACATAATTATAATAATATAATAAATATAATATTATTTATTTAAATATACATATATATATATATATATAGATCATCCAACTGGTGTGTTGATGAAAAGATAGTGAAATCACTTCGTATAAATAGTCCACATGTATATGAATGATGTTATCATCATTTAGTGAGTGAAAATGTAACAATGAAAATTATACATTACGTTTTAAAAATTATATACATATATATAATTATTATCATAATTATATCATTGATATAATACATATTCATTACATATATCCTTATTACCATTCATTTAATGTGTTAGTGAAAAATGAATTTTATCACTTCGTGGGGTGATAGTTTGTCGTACACATGAGCGACGCCAACATATACCCTATGGAATGAAATGTAAAAGTTATATATTATAATTTAATAAAGAAGTATAATTCTGTTACAAAATCATATACAAACTTTATATCCATCATCATACCCATCCTTGAGAGGTGTTGATATAAAATGTGACATATCGGTTTGTGAGAGGCAGTCTTCCGTATACACTGGTAGTGATATCGTTTTCTATTTAAGGGAAGAGGATATGGATATACATAATTAACATAGCATAATTAAATATAATTACATAGGAGTTATTATTATTTTTGTTTTATAATAATAAATTTATATCATTTTGAGGAGGTGGAAGAAAAAATAAAACAAAAACCAAAAGTTTTAAATTTTACATCTTCTCATACAGCGTCTTGTGGATTATACTTTTAGAATTCCTAGAATATAATTAATTCTAAAAAAATTATTCAGTAATTAGGGTATGGAAGTTATAAAGTTATATGGTAGGGGATTTCAAACAAAAATTGGTTTGAATGTGTGAATAAGAGAGAATAGGTGGTGGCATATTATAAGTGAATTGAGTGGCATACTTGTAAATTTGGAAAAGAAAAATGAGTACACAAATTATTTACATATAAATGCTCAAAATAAGTAATTATTGATCCTTATAAATAATAAGCAGTCTTATATTTATAAAAAAAATTGGTATTTGTTTCATTTTAAACCCATTTCTCCTTATATTAACCCTTTTAAAATCACTTTTTACCGTAACCACTGTAAATAATCATTAAAGTATATACAATTAACTATGTTAGAAAATAAATATTAAATTATTAATTATAAAATAATATATTTTTAAAAAATATATAATCAGTTTTTCCAAATTTAATTCATATTATAAGAAAAATTAAATTTATAATTAATCCTACATATGTGATAAGAATGCGGGGTTTCAAAGAGAAAAAGATTGAATGTTTCAAGTATTTTTCTATCCAAATTCAATTGAAAATTTAATCTAATGATAAAAATTTTATTATTAGATATACAGTTAAATTATGTTCCATTTTAAAAAAATATAATTTATAATTATAAATAATTTATTTGAAATTACAGTTTTTAGTTAAAATTAGTATTTTTCACTATTCATTAGAGAATGAAACTTTTCCGAAAACTCCAAAAAATTATCCCAACGATATTTTTTATTCTAGTTAAAAAAGATAATTTATTTTGTATCAAATAAATTTCATCAATTTAATGATAATTAATTTTTCATTATGTCTTGAAACCATCACTAAACCACTATTTAAAAAAATTAAGAAACAATTATTTTAATTTTAAATGATCTATTTTTTTCTAATTAATAGTTATATAATGATTTTCTTACATGTTTTAACCATAATAGTTTCATATTTTACATTTTAATACTCATATTATCCAATTAAATGGCTATGCTATTATATTATACCATATTATCATTCATTTTGACTCAGGGTTGCATATTCTGCAATCTATCGAAGAGATTGAACATAAATAAATATATTTCATGGGGTAATTAATTTTATTATTGAATTTTTCATGTTCTATAAATTAAAATTTTTTCAATAATAATTTTAGGGTTCTACCTCATTATTTATATTTCCATCCAAATATGTATTTTGATTGTGAATTCTTCCTAAAAGCGAACATTCACAAAAATAATTCTAATGTGACATGTTAAAACATTACATATGAAAATGATAAAATAACTGTCTACAAAAATATTATTATTTCACTCCAAATTTCCTATTTATTTCTAAATTCATTATTTCCTTTGATGTTAACATTTATTAACCAGAATATAAATTTTATTATGATATACTATATTAGGGTGATTTAAGGTTTGGTATCAACCATTTATATTCTTAAGGTAGATTTTAAGGATACCATCAAGAATTATTATTCAACCACAATTTCGTTCAATGGGTTATTTATGATCAGAATAATTATTCCAAATTTTTCTAATTGGATTTCATCATTTGTTTAATTATATTTATATTATGGAACATATATGTTTGACTAATGATTATATGGGTCCTATATTTACCTCTAATGAGTTTGTTAATGGTTTTTACTTCACAGTATAAATATTTTGTGTATGAAAACACTAAACATTATCTTTATTTAAAATATTTATTATGATCATGATATTGATTATATATGTTATCATGGTTGATCATGGACATGATTTGGAATAGATACATTCACAAGATTTATCATAGACAGAAATTATAATATCTTCAATCACATGATTAAGAATGAACATGATACAAATATTCAACATTCACAAGAATGAGTGTGAATATAATGTAGATTAGCTATATTCACAATATTGAGAATGAATTATATTAAAGATATAGTGACCCATACTTTTCATACATATAGATCACATCATTAAAGATGAATATTCATTACATAACACTGGTAACCATGCTAGAGTCATATCAGCCATCTATCATTGGAAACATGGATATATAAAAAATGGTTCATAAGTGGAATACATAATCCCCCTATATGTTCTTCATAACTAATACCCTTATTATAAATATCTTACATAATACCTTTATTAATAACCTAGGGAAAGGAAAAAATAAAAATGGATCAGATCAGACATTTAGTATGGGTAAACAAGGGAGATGTGAACCTCACAAGAGAATAAAGGTATGAGTAAAATAAAATAACATTTCAAAACCATACCTTACAATTTATATAACGTTAACATGAGTCACGGAATAAATGACGGTATTTTATAAGACATGAATCATAAATAAATAAAAGAATGTAATACCAGAGTGTATACATTTGGCATAAGGTATAGATTTGTCGAATAAAAATAAGAATATAAAATATTATGTCATAGATAACAAATAATAAATTCATAACATATTAGTCTTGTGATAACATCCTATATAACTTATTCAGTATTTAGATAACCTATTACACCCTTGAACCCACACTCTTAGAACTAGTGTTCGAATCATAATCATTATATTTCGAGCATTGATACCAAAAATTATGACCTAATATTTTTCCCATAAAACCCATAAACCATAAAAATGAATGACTTGATCTCTTAAATGGTAAAAGAAATTTTAGGTTTAGGGTTTTATAAAATTAGAAAAAATTTCTATATAAAAAACACCCATGTTATTAAAAGATATTTTCTCCCACTTAACCCTACTTTTATTATTTCTCATCAATTCATCCTCATCATCCATATAAAATCCATTGTAGACAATATTATTTCAACCTAAATATTTATAACCTAGAGAAAAGGAAAAAAAGAAGGGTGAGAGAAAATTATCAGTAAGTGTAAACATAAGAATTAATAATTGAATTCAATAAATTGAAATAAAATGTGCATAAGGGTATGATGATATAATCAGAGTGCGTAAGCGAATCATAAAAGAACTCATACCCATTAATACAATAATTATCAATAATGAAACATTTAATAAGTATTTAATTAAGTAAATAGTCCTAAGAATCAATAATAAAGATCCATAGGATATGAATATTTATATATGTAAAAATATATGATTAATTAAATCAAGGATAAAACATATTGGTATCTTGGAATCTCAATATTATAAAACAGTTGCACAACACTTTCAAAATTATTACAATCAGAATAATTATATTACTTATTCAAATATAATTATCTAGAGAACATAATCATTACACAATTCATTAGAGAACTATCTTGGTGCACCCAATATATAAAATATAATGGGATAACATGATGATATATAATAACACCAATCATATATTATTTCTAGGAACCACTACATGAATAAAGTACATATATCATTTTATTATCATAAAACTCATGGAAACCATCATAAATTTTTTATAACTTATTTAATGAATGAAAAATTAATCAGTTTATTTTAAATCTAGTTAAAAAATTATTATCATATTTAAAAGAAATGGGTTCACTAACAAAATTTTGGAAATAATATTAATCCATCATGATAAATAATGAGGATAATATTATTAAAAAATATCCCCATTGGAGAATAAGTGACAACAAGGATCTTTGACATTGATGAATTTAACTTTCATTAAAATATCATTGCATATTGTTTTTGTAAAATACCATTTTAATTTTAAAAATAAATTTATAAAACACAAATAATTTTAAAAAACTATTTCATTGTAAATAACTTTTAAAAACAAATTACTTCAATAAATATTTGGAAAACAAATTTTCCTTATAAATATGCTTGCAACCCTGAAAATGGAGCTTCAAATAAATGTCTTTCATGATGGAAGTAAATTATATACATTCCATGAAAGTTAAAATGAACACTCCCTTTTCCATATAAAATTCATAGAAAATTTTCTTGATTAGAAAATGAAAATATGATTCCTTTAAAATTCTTGGTATTATCCAAAAAATAATTTTTTGGAAAATGTACTAAATATTCCATCTAAAACATTTTTAAAAATTATTAATAATTTCTAAAAAATTATTTTTAAAATAAATCTTAGTAAAATAATTAATAATTTTTAAAAACGATTTAGGAAACAATTTTTTGGAATTAAAGTGATTTCAGAGCAATGAGAGATACAATGTTTGATTTCCTTTAAAACATTTTCTCAATTAGTTTAAGTACATATGATTTGAAAAAATGGTTCTATTAAATTTAAATAAAAAAATATATGATTTTAAAATTCATGAGTTTATTAAGATATTAATAATAATATCTCATCATTGGAAGCATAATTATAAACAATCTCGATAAATGAAGATATTCTAACATAATAATCTTACCAAATTGGTAAATTTGAATTGTAATCACCATGAAATAATATCATTAAATGAAAAATATAATACCATTAACATAATTATATTCATGTTGTAACATTTGAAATTAAAATAATATACACCTCATAAGATAATTTAACTGTATAACAAAACTTACATCTCAATGAAAAAAAATTGAGGTAAGAATCCTTTACCGCTTTAGTAATTGAAAACTAAAAATTATTTTTTATTATAAATAAAGACACTTTTGAGGTCAATGTGAGAAAACATAAGATCCAACAAGCACCCAATAACAAAAAACATAAGATCAGAAACAACCTCATCCAATCCAAAGCAGTGACTGCTAACTCCAAATAAGGACCACTCGACGATCCCATGCAAGCATGGTCCCTCCCAATGGAACGCCATCCCTCTGTATCCACCACATCCCAAATGGCCTGTAGAGGAAGAAACAACACACTCTAGCCCATCTAATCCGAACTGACCCTTCCACATTCCTCACACAACAAGATTGGTAACTCAACAAAGCATAAGCTAGGAAATAAGTAAAATAGAGTCATTGAAAACTAGTTGAATCCTACCAGAGTCAGAGTCTTTAACCAGCCTCCAGGATAAATTAGACACCTGCAGAAGGGGATCCCCCCTTATCATGTCTTCAAAGGCAGAAGTCAGTTTGTTTCAGACCTACATATACTCCTCAAGTCCGATCAACCCCTTATTGAAGACTCCAACAAGGATAGTTTTCTGTTTATCAACCCAAATATAATGTTCCTCATTAAGCTCCACTTAAAGATTCCTACCCATCATCTTGGCTGCATCCTCTTCTAAGGCGTTGTGGAATAACACCTGCTCTGTCACCATCTCACCCGAACTTAATACCAAATCCGAGGAAGGGCCAAGTTGTCCAGGTGACTTTAGACTAATATCCTTGTCTAGCTTCTCAACCAAGATATTATTTGTAGACCGGGTCTTCATAGGAGGAGTTAAGGAGGAGTAATACTTCATGCCCCTCCTCCCTCTCATCCTCCTGATACCCCTCGAACTGACTTCTGCTTCTGAGAAACTTCTACAGACCACACCCCGTTCAGATTCCTTTCCACCATCTTCACCCTCTTCCTCATCCATGGAAGCTGAATCAGTTCTGAGTTCCTCCTTGGCCAGCCTCTCATACCTGTTACTCAAGACTACAGGATTTCGGACAGGATAAATAACCTCTGGCAAGAAGGCAGGCCCCAACCCCCCTGCATCTCCAAGGCTGGTCTGGGCCTGCACCTCCAAACCATTTCCTATCATTTGGCTCGGGTCGGTACCTAGATCAGTCCCCACCCCACTGGTCCCTTCCGTCCCCAAGACACAATCTTCCCAAATCTTCATCCCACTGGAAAAATAGGTTGATCAAAACCTCTGCCCATATATTGGAGCTGGAGATTCTGATCCTCTAAGCCCCTGGCCAGAGCACCTATGGCCTCCATTATGGTAGTATCACCTGTAGGCAGGGAGAGCCGCTCCAAAGCCCCAGCCGCAAGACCCCGCACCTCATTCCCCATGCTTCTAAATGCCTGGGAAATACCCAAGTCCTTCTTGGGGCCTTCTACAACCGCCTCCACCTGAGGTTCCAAAAATTTCAATCTCTCCTTCACCACTGTACCTGCAGAACCCACTCTCCCTGAGTCAGTATGAACCACTGCCGACGCATTTTCAGAACTAGGAAACCCCACCCCAGGTTGGCTAGGAGACCCCTGGTCCTGGACACCTCGAAGTGCCTCAATCTGTTCACTAGTATCCGAAGGCACCTCTTTTGACCTCAGTGTGTGCACAACAGGTTCATTGACATTTCCAGGACCGGCTTCGTTTCCCTCGGCCTGACCTGAGTCACCCTTGCTTACCGAGGAAGTTCCAGCCACAACCCCTTAAGTCCATTTGCGGCACTCCTCAACGTGGTGGCCCTATCGATGGCCGAAGTCATAGAACAAAGACCAGGATTCATAGTAGATGCTTTGAACGTACCTGTATTGGCCTTCTATCACATCCCATACCTTTTTGGGTGGAGGAATGGATAACTCCATTTCAACACAAATTCGCGCAACAATTGGGTGAACCAAGGAATCGGTCTTCCAATCCGCACAGAGGAAATGACCTATAGAATTACCTATTGATCGGAGGAGTGATGGATTCTGAAAGGGAAGCGGTAACCCCGGGAGTTGAATCTAGATTGCCGACAATGAAGATTCGTGATTCTTGTTCAAATCAAATATTCATCGATGTAAAAATAAAGTAAAACCTCTCACGGATCTGCTTGTACGAGACCAGGCTTGTGCCACGTCGTCTTCATCCGCAAGACAAACAAGAATTTGGCGCGGTCGAAGGAGTCTGACAACCGCACGGTGACCTAAACCCCATTCCTAGTTCACAAACCTCTTGAACATCTAAACCGGAGGTCTACGCCGAGTGAACTTTGCGACCAGGGCCGTAGAAAGAAGTGACGAAGCTTCAGAAAATTCTTTGGCCAAAACTGGGACAACTGGATGTCCGTTGCAGATTCCAGGTACCCTTGCAGAGATGTCGATGCTAGGGAGGAGAGGGCTTCTCTTGGGTACAACATCCCGATAAGAAAGATCCTTCCCCTCCCCCTGAAGGGGAGGGGCTGTCGTCGCCGCCATGAATCTAGGTCATCGTCGTTGAAGGGTTACAGAGCGTCGCGGTTCTGACCCCTGAAGTTTACCGCTTTAGTTACAATGAGACCGTAAATAACCTAAAAGATATATCCCATAAAAGGATATTTAAATACCCAATAATTTATGTATAATAATATTAAAATATATTCATGGGTATTACATAGACTTAATATAATAATATGTGGTGAATATTTCATACACCTCACATAAATAAAATTTAGATGATAATTCCATTACCACATACTTCTATTGGGTTGATCAAGAATTAAACTCATGTATATTGTATTTATTCATATTATAAACTTATTAAAGAACCATATTATTTACAATAAAATCATACATGATCCATTTATTACATGTTATCACTTCTTTCATTAATAATATTTAATAATATTTATTATTTTGGGTGTAAATTACTTTATTTCTTTTTCATGATTTGTTAGGAAATATTATGTTTATTTTAATATCATATAGTTCAATCATATAAACATAAAAATAATTATATAATTCTAATATTTATATGTCAATAATATTTATAAATATAATCATGAATTATGGATATGAAAAATGAATTAGTATTGTTATCACGGAGATAGTAGGTCACACGTATGCAAGAGTATCATTTATATTTTTCAAAGATCATTATGGAAAAAATGTATGAAATATTTTTTTATTTAGAGAATTGTAAAAATATCATAAATAGAATATTATTAAATTATATATATATATCATTCTTTAGGTGTGGTTAAGAATAGAGAGTCTCATTACTTCATGAAGGCAATAGTCCATACATACAAGAAAAACATTATCACCTTTTCAATGAGTGAAAATGTAATAAATAAAATGATATATTATATTTAAATAATGATAAATATGTCACTAATATCATAATAATTTAATTTATATCACATATATTAAATATATTTACCCAGTTTACCTTCTGGGTAATGTGTTAGTGAAAATCGAATCACATCTTTTCGAGAGGTGTTAGTTTGTAGTACAAACAAGCAACGTTATCTTATCCACTATGGAATGGAAATTAAAATGTTACATATGATATAATGAATATAGTGGTGTAATTATTTTATAAATATCGTATATATAATTTATATCCATAATCAAACTTAACCATGAGTGATGGTAATGTAAAAACGAATGGCATCAGTTCATGAGGAAGTAGTCCACTGTACACGCGAACGATGATTTAGTAACCAATTTGATGCAAGTTTAGATGTTTTGATTTAAATAAATTATAATAAAAACATTAAATTATATGAAATATAATGAATTTTTTTATCTAAGAATGGGTTAATATTAATTGATAGATGTGGAGAAAGAAATAAAATTAAAATGTTCACTGAAAAACGTTACATCATCTTCATGTATCCTCCTTAACAATCAATCATAGTCCTTTATAGTTTCAATTTGTGTTAAAATTTAGGATTTATAATAATTTAATGAAATTTTGGATTTTATTTTTGTATGTTATGAGATATTAAAATAGGATTGATGGTTTGAATAATAGAATAGAGGGGTGGCCTTTTATAAGTGTGGGAGAGGAAACACATAGAAATTTTTATAAGAATTGAGTTCTTACACATATTCCAAATGAAAAAGGATCCAAAGTGCACCATTATAGAATCTTATATCTGTAATGGCCAAAATAGTTCAATAACATAGTTTTTATAAAATTATATAGGTTATTAAACCCTTATATTTTTAGTCTAAACACATGATAAACTAATTTTTACCACTACCACAAAAATTACTTTTTCCTCTATTCAATATTAATTTTGGTCAAAAATTAATATGACAATATTAGATAAAATATATTACTATGATTCCAAATGTTGAATTCATTTTTTCAAATTCTACTCATAGTGGTAGGAAAATATAATTTAAATTTAATCCCGTAAATACAATGAGAAAACATGTTTATAAAGAGAAAAGGTTAAAAAGTTTACTGAGTTTTTGAATAAAAATTTGATATGAAATTGATTAAAATATCCAATATTTTATTAATGTATGTATAATTGAACTAATTTTACTTTAAAATAACTTTATAAATCATTTAACTGAAATTTATGTTTTCAATTTCAATTCAGAATTTGTCATTATTCATCAGAAAATTCATCTTTTTAGAAAATTAAGAAAAATTCATTAGAAAATATTTTTTTCATTATGATTTCAAAAAGAATTTTATTTCATAAATTAAATTTTATAATTTTTTTAAATTATTTTTAAAATTATTCCCATATATGCGATGAAAAAAATTTGTTTTCAAGAAGTATATTTTTCAAGCATAATAATATTTTAAAATAAGTTTATGTCTAGTAATAATAATATTGTGAATACAAATTAATATTCTTTTTTATATAATATATAGATTTCATTTAAAACATTACTCATTACGGATTATTTTAATTATTCAAAATGGAGAGACATTATTAATTTTAAACTAGTTTTTTAGGAAAATATATTTTTAAACTAAAAAACATATAATACAATATAATGATGAATCAAATATAACTAAATAATAATTATGTTACATTAAATCTTATTAATAAATTTACTACTAAATTAATTTTTCTATTGAAAATAAAAAATAGTTATACAAAAAATTGGTAATTTTTTGAATTCAAAGAAAAATCAATATATTCATAAAAATACCAAAATTTCATCCAAAGAAAATTTTGATATTCCAATTAAAAAAATATATTTAAACTTATAAAATAAATTTTCTAAGAGATCTAAAAATAAATTATTACTTTTCCATTAAAATAAGTTAAAATAATATTAATGAAAATGTATTTTTTGACGAATAAAATCACACTACTAAATATTGATTGAATATTTACTAAACATTTATCAAAAAAATTATATTAATAAAGAAATATATATATATAAATTTAACATAATGTAGAGAATATTATTCATACCCATGAATTTAATAGATAGGTTATAATTGTTATATATATCATGGGTCGTTTGATCTTAGTATTGTGTTTAAAATATGTTATCAGTATAAAAATATATGTGTTTCATATACCATAAGATATTGAAGAGATTAAATTTTCTTAAAAAATAAAAATATCATAATTACATGGAGAGTTACATTCTAATTTATGTTTAGATTTATGTGTATTATACACTATATAAATTAGTTTTCTACTTTTAAAATCTCAAGTTTTTACATACTCCACCCCCCCCCACTTTAAAAAAATACATCTTCAAAATTTGAAATTAATCTCTAAAATAAAATGATAGATATTTTAATATATTTTTGTTGTTAAACCACAATATAAAGTAGCATAGTATAAAATAATATTAATAAGAGAGGAAGGTAAGTAAAAAAATGTAATATGGAATAACACATAAATAGGTTTCTAAATTGGATAACACCATTGTAATTGATGAAAATTGTAAACAATTACATAGAATGATTATGTTCATTTATCACAAGGATGTGAATGATCAATTTAAAGTGAAAATACTAATAACCATAAATATGTGATGCCTGAAAATGTCATCTTCTCATTATAATTGAATATAGTAGGATATTTTTTTTATTTCAATAACCACTTCCTAGAGTTGGGGAATTATCATACCATATAGATTAAGATAATATTGAAATATACTAAGTTAATTAGATTAATTTCATAATATGATCAATTTACACCATAATATCTTATATTTCACCAAATAATTTATATTCATGCTGATTTTTTAATTTGTAACACACTGAAATAAACTTATAATGTACCACCTAATCCAAAAATTCATAAAAATTATTCATCCTATCATAATACATTGATCAAAATAAAAATTGTTAGAATGTGTTAAGATAATTACAATAAATATTAATCATTAATATGATGCATTGATCTTTAAAATTGAGTAGTAATACCCATATTTCAAATAAAATCTTCTATAAATACCTATCCTTAAAATTATTCAATAACATACTGACAAAGTTTGAAACCCAATGATTTTATAGATTTTATCATATATTATTCTAAAAAATAGAACATTATTCCTAAAAAAATATCATATGTTTTCAAAATAAAAATAAAATTTACATATATGAATGTCATACTAACTTGGGCATCATCTAGGTTGGTGGAAGGCGATATACCCATGTTTACCTACTCTTGAGGGTTCAAGCCCGACTACCTTGCTAGAGGAAATGGGTCTTAAACCTGCCTCAAATTAGTCCTTTTTAATAATAAATAATAATCACTCCTTAAATAACACTTCATTGTGAACATAGGGGTTACAGATACCCCATCCTAATAAAACAACTCCCAAAATGTCATTAATGACCTCAAAATATTAAAATTTTAAGCCCTCAAATGGGTTTATACAAATTTTAACTTATGATCATAATTAAGATTATAGGAATATGACAGTTTCCATAATATTTAATATAATCTCACATTTAAACGTCCTAGACTCAATAGTTATCCAATCCGACTTCTGATACCAACTATAAAATCTCTAGAATCAATCTCCCAGATCTAATGCTGAAATCATAAAATTTACATTTACATCTTTCATTTCAATGATTGTGACATTTATTTTTTACAATCCATACCATAAAACATGAAAATGAAGTAATTTATCACCTATATTTTCATGGAACATTTATTCTTAGAGTTTATATAATTAGGAAAATCTCATATAAAAATTATACCTATTTCGTTAAATGAGTTTTTTTCTTACCTAGACCATCTTTTCTTATTTCAAATTATGTCATCATCATCATCTATATGAAATACCTTATTGAAATCATTTATTAAACATCATTATTTACAACCTAGGGAAAAGTAAACAGAATAAAGGTGTGATAAAATGTTTTGTAAGGGTAAAAATAATCATTAACAATGGAATGTTATCCACAAACATAAGATGTGCATAGGGATTTGACAATATAATTAGTGCGCTTAAGAGAATAATAATTGTTGTAAAACCCTCTATTACTGGAATCATTAATCATGAAACATAGAATAATGATTTAACAATCAATGTCTTATAACAATAAATAATCATGATCAATGTGATGACAATATTGATCAATAGAATCTTTATAAAGGAAAGAAAATCATAAACACAATGTGTTGGTATCTTAGATCATTATTATCTTAGAAAACCCTAAAAGAACCTTAAAATTAGAATAAACAATAGTCTCAGCTCTAATATAATTTTACATAGAATATAGTTTTTACCTAATAGAATAGATATCTATTAGAGTGCACCCATATTATAATATGAAATGGGCTCACTAGACACTATCTAAGCATACCCATCATATATAATGTCAATGAACAATAAGAAAATTTTACATAGATATTTCATTTCATCATAAAACTCATAAAAACTATCATCATTATTTCATAACCTATATAACCCATTGAAATGAAATGGGTTTCTTGTCCATATCATTGAATCAATAGTAACATGTTAATATGATATCTGTCCTATGAAAATATCATCGAAACAATCATAATCTATTCAAAGATATAATTAAGATGAGATCATTACAAAATATCCCCAATTAAAAAAAGTAACAAAAGGGTTATTGACATTGATGAATATAAATACAATTAAAATATCATTAACCAAATTTTTATAAAACTAACCCTTTCATTTAAAAATAAAATTTTAAGACATAAAACATTTTTAAAATCGTTTTAATTGAAAATAAAATTTAAAAACTATGAATTGTCATAATATTAGAAAAAAAAAATTTTATAATGATTCTTGGAAACATGAAAAGGATTCATCAACGAAATGTTGTTTATGAAAGAGTTTAATACATAAAATTACATACATGTTAAAAATAACATTTATTTTTTCCTCTAATAAAGATATAAAATTCCCTTGATAGTAAAATGATATGAATATTCTTGTCACATATTTGGTAACATCCATATGGTAATTTTTTTGAAAATGAAAGAAAATATTATTTTAAAAAAAAAATTGAATCAATTAAAAAAATGGATAAAAATATATTTTACTAAATAAATTTAAATTAATAAAACATTATTGAATTAATTTTTAGAAAACATTTTTTTGGAATAAAACCTATATTCAACCAAAGAGTGATATAATGATAGGTTTCTGTAAAACAATTATCACTAATTTTAAGTACCAAAGTGTTGAAAAATAGTAATATTAATTTTTTATATCATGAATAACCATAGGATACGAATCCATATGTGTTTATTGAGATATTTATCATAAGTTTTCATCATTGGAATCATAATTATAGGCAATCCTAATGAACACCGAGATAGTTACATAAGACACATACATATTTGGTAACTTTGAATCTTAATCACTATGAAATAATATCTAATAAATGAAACATATGATATCTTGAAATTTAGGATATTCATTATATAACATTTAAAATGTTGAAAATGTACACATCATAATATATGAAAGGTGTATAACATAACATACATCTCAATGAATGGAAGCTGAGAAAAAAAATCCATTTCTACTTTGTTAACATTGAAATCTTAAACCCAATGAAATATTGATCCTATAAAGGGTATGTAAATCAACATAAATTTATGGATATGAATCATATAATAAATTCATCAGAAGTATATACACCACACAACATAATATTTAGTGAATGTGTCATAAATATTATTGAAATAAAAGTGAGACGAGAAAACCCTTACCTCACACTTCCTTCTTATTTCTCGTGATTTAACATACTATGTAGTGGTTTTAAACATTTTATTAACTTATTAAATTTCAATATTAATATTTAAAATATTATATATGATCATTTTATAACATTTTATCAACTTTTTTTTAATAATAATTATTTACTTTCTTTGTTTAGGTGTTAGTTTCCCTATTTTATCCTTTGTGTTATGTTATGAAATATCTAGTTCTTGGGAATGTTATATAGTTGCAACATATTAAGAATAAAAATAATAACATAATTATAAATTATATATACATATTATACATCTAAAAGAAATCATGAATTACTGTTATGAAAAATGAAATAATTTTTTGATCATAGAGATGTTTGGTCATACGTACACATGAATAATGTTTCCATTTTTCAATGATCACTATTGAAAGGAGGTAAGAAATAAATATTCATAAAAAATTATCATTATATCATAAATAATATTTTATTTAATTATATATACTTATATATATATATCATAGTTGTTGTGTGTTGAAGAAAAGAGTGTCACATCACTTTGGGAAGGATGTCGATAACACGCACATGACTCACGTTATCAAGTTTTCAGTAACTGAAAATGTAATAAATAAAATAATATAGTATATTAATATTATTATAAATGTTTCATTAATATCATAATTATTCATTTTACATCACTTATATTTATTATCATTTCAATTTCTATCATCCATGAAATGTTTTAATGAATAATGAATCACATCTCTTCGTGAGGCTGTAGTCTGCCATACCAATGAGAGAAAACATCATATCCCCTATATAATGGAATGTAAAAAATGTATATGTCATATAATGGGTAACGAGGTATAATTATTATTTCACCCTCTATGATATAATGGATTTCATAATAAAAAATAACATTAATCAACATATCGTATTATTTCATTCCATTTAATATCTCTATGGTACTCAATTATTTCATACTATACAATTTATTTCAATAACTCAATAAATAATATTTATGATTCAATATGTTTTCAAGTGTATATTTCCGTGTATTTAGTTATAATCAACACACCGATTATTGTTTAACTGATAGAAGAGACACCGTTGATCGACTCACTGATGGACGACACAATGATGATCAATACACCGATGATTGACACGCTAATGATGACACACTGATGGATGACACACAGATGATCGACACACCAATAATGACACACTGATGATCGATTCACCAATGGATAAGTCATCAATGAACGACTCATTGATGGGTGACAAAACGATAGCACAAATAACTCACTGATACTCTGGGTCACTGATACCGATGGAAATAACTCATCGATACTCAGAGTCTCCAATGATAATAGGCAGATGATGATAGACTGATACTGAGAGACCGATGCTGACAGACTGATGCAGACAGATAGATACTAATAGACTGATGCTGACATAATGATGATGACAGACTGATGAAAATGAGTTACTAATACTTATGACTCACAGATAGTCATAAATACAATTTCAAATATATTAATTCAAATTTATTTAAAAGAGTCATATTTAGACAGATTAATGATTCTGACATTATTTAAGGAAGTCTGTAGGACTATTTGTAGATCATATGAGGTACATGCATGTGGGGAGATCTTCATGTCTATTGGACCATGAACTATAAAAGGATTATAAGATTATCCATTAAAAGATTCTGTGGGACATAGACAGTTTGAATGTGATAAATAGTTAAAATAGAATAACTCAAAGAAGAGTACACAAGGAGTTCAATAATACAAGCAAGAATGTGCTGAATTTCTCTGTACATCCTAACATCAAAGTGTTAATCTTTTCACACTTATAAGTTAGAGTATAGAGGTTGTGATACTATGTTCTAAAGTAATCATCTAGAAGAGGACTCAAATATCATTTTCTCTACTTTAATCTAGTCCAGATCCTCAATGCATAACACACAAGTATTTCTAAACTTTATTCATCATTTATAACTCTGTTGTAATCTTGTGTTTACCTTTTTGTTCAGTGTGTGCATATTTTTGCTTCAAAAAATCTGTCTCCTATTCATAATTGGAGGATACTCAATATCCTCACCCTCATTATCTCTTTTCTCTTTTATCCCACATAGAATAGTGGAAGAGATCAAGTGTGAATCTTTGTTGTTTTTCCCATGAATAACTGTATTAGAGTTCAAGTGAGACCTAGACTGCCTTGTATACTATTATAATCCCCAATAAAGGGTAAGGATTCAAATTTTTATTAATATAAACTACTTGGTGGTAGGTGATCAACAAGTGGGAGGACTAAGTCTCATCTTGAGACTAAACCTCTTGTTCTTATCCATGGTGTATTTATATTTAATTTTAATCTGATATGTGTTTATTTTATTTCAATCAAATATAACTTGAACTTTCAAAGTTTGTTTAGGAAGTATATATATTTGTTTTGAATCAGTAGATTAGTTTCAAAAGTCTATTTAATTTTTATATTGAAAAATCGGAGAACTAATCAATCTTCTATGAAATTAATTGAACATTCAGGACTTTTATAAATTCACTACAAACTGGCATTGATTATATTTTAATTGTGGTATATCTTTCAAAGAACCCTTTTAAACATAAATTTTTTTAGATAATCAATTAAACCCCTCTTTAGTGATCTACTCCAACAAATATTTGGTATCTGAAGATTTAATAATTATTGACAGGTTTCAAATATTTTTAACTATAATTGTAGTTGTTTTTTCAAAGATCCTAAATTTTATTTTATATCTAAATTTTTATCTCTTGTAAATTATTTTACAGTTTATATCTTGGATAATAGATTAAAAGTGGATGCTTACAATATACCACCTTTATATACTGGAACTAACTCTGCTCATTATAAGCTTAAAATGAAAATACATCTAGAAAGCATTGGATTTGAAATTTTAACTGCTATTGAATGTTAATATGCAATTCATGAAACTACCAAAAACACTTGGGATGAATCTACCAAGAATACCTATAACAATAATTGTAAATAAATGAATGGAATATATTGTGCAATAGGAGATGAAGAGTTTAATAATATTTATGCTTTTAAAACTGCACATGATATTTGGGACACTCTGTCTACTTGTCATGAGGGAACATCTAATGTTAAAGAAACGTGATTAAATACTTATACTATTAAATATGAAAATGATAAAATGGAGCTTGATGAATCTGTTTCTGATATGTATGTCAAGTTCAATGAAATTTTTAATACCATGATTTCTTTAAGAAGATATGTTACAGCTAAAGAACACATTATGAGGATTTTACGATTCTTAATAGAGAGAGGGAGAGGGACATCTGTATCTATTAAATAAACAATTGACATTGATAAGATTTTAGTGATGGAATTGATTGGAAAATTAATGATGAATGAAGAGGAATTAAATGTAAATCATGAAGAGTATGAACCATAAATAATGTGTGTATCCTTCAAGACTTCTACTTCTAAAAGTAAAGACAAGGAAGAAGTGAAAGTTGTTATTGAAAGCTTCAGTAGTGAAGAATCAGTTTTACAATGTGATGAAGAAATGGCCCAGCTAGCCCGAAGATTTAATAGATTTTATAGGAAAAGAAGTTTTTATAAAGCCAAATTGCAATGGAAAGTATGATAACAAGAGAAATTGGAAAAAGGATTGGAAGAGAACTGATATATCATAAGAGATAATTTTCTATGAATGTAAAAGGAAAGGAAATTTCAAGGCTAATTGACCAAAGATGAAATACAAGAAAAAGTATAAAAATAAGGATAAAAAGTATAAGAAGCTAATGATGGCCCCTGGATTTCAAGGCTCCAATGAATCTTCTTCATCTTATAAGGAGATGGAGGATATTGCAAATACGTTTTTTATGAAAAACACAACTAAGGAAACCTTATACTCTCTTGTATATAATTCTCATTATTATGGAAAAACAGTGAGTATGAGAATATAAAAACTGAGGGATTATTTGAATATTGCAATATTCTAGAAGAAAAATTCAATGAGTTAAAAGTTATGTATAAATATTTTAAGAAACATCATGCTATTACTATGACTGTTAAATCTGAACATACCACTGAAAAAGAGAAAAATTCTCAACTTCTCAAGGAAAACAATGACTTAAAAATTTCTAATGAGAAATTGAAAAAATAATTAGAAATGTTTACCAATGGAAAAAATACCCTTACTCAAATGCTTTGTAATAAAATAGCTCCTAAGTATACTTATGGGATAGTATATCAACCATGTTAATGAAATTTATCCAAACCACATTTTATTACTAAATCTAGAAAATATTCATTCTTCTTAAAAAACCAGAATATTACTAGAAGCTCCAGTTACAAGAATTCTTTTACTGCATTAATTTATTTAGGACAAAACAATGTTTATTTTTCAAACACTCTATATTCTGCATATAATAATTCCATAAGACAATTATGGGTTCCTAAAGCTAATATTAATAATGTATGTGGTCCCAGACAAATATGGGTATCAAAGTCATTTCCTCGATGAACTATTTTGTAGGTAAACTGCTTAAAGACATCCTATAGAAATATGTGGTACTTGGACAGTTGGTGTTCAAGATATATGACTGGGGACTATTCAAGCTCTAAAAGCCTTATCAAGATTGATGGAGGACATGTCACTTTTGGTGACAATGGTAATGTAAAAATCATCAGCCTAGGCTAGATTGGTAACCCTAAAGCTATTTCAATTTACAAATTACTTTATGTTGATGGTTTAAGTATAACCTGCATAGCATATCTCAATTATGTGATGATGGATTTAATGTTAAATAGAAAATTATTAACTCCATGTTTTGTATTCCATGAATAACTTAGTATTTACTGCTCCTAGAAATGATAATGTGTATGCTATAAATTTAGACACACTAGCCTCACAAAATGTTTCTTGTCTAAATGCCTTTCACAAAGAGTCCAAGCTTTGGAGAAGAAGACTAGGACATTGAAACATTAAATCTCCAAATAAGTTAACTAGAAAAGTTTTAGTTAAATACCATACCAATTTAGATTTTCCAAAGAATAAGGTGAGAAATCATTATCAAAATGGAAAGCAACATAAAATCTCATTCAAACAAAATAAATAAGTAACTACTTCTCAACCTCTTGAGATGGTTCACATGGATTTTTCTGGACCATCTACATTATTGAGTATCAATGGGAAGCACTATGTTTATGTCCTTGTAGATGATTTCTCTAGGTATACCAGGACCTTTTCTAATCTCATAAGAGTTTATCCTTTTTTCACTTCACCAAGTATGCTTGTACTCTAGAAACTCCTGGCAGAGTTAAGATTAAATCCTCAAGAAGTGATCAGGGCTGTGAGTTTGAGAATCAAGATTTTAAATCTTTTATCTCACTAAATGGCTATATTCATAACTTTATTTACCTAAGGACACCTCAACAAAATTTTGTCATAGAAAGAAGAAATAAAACCCTACAGGATATTTCCCGAAATATGCTTAATGAATATAACCTACTGATTTATTTCTAGGCCTATGCTTTTAATACAACATGTTATATAATAAATAGTGTCTAAAAAATACCCATACTTAAGAATAAACCATATTAATTGTGAGACAATAGTAAACCCAAAGTAAGTTATTTTAAAGTGATTGGATGTAATATTTATATTCTGAACACTAAAGATAATTAAGATAAAATTTCCCTCAAAAGTGATGAAGGAATATTTCTTGGATATTCTACATCATTCAATAAATGTAGAGTATTTAATAAGAAAACAAAGTGTGTGGAGGAATTAATACATGAAAATTTTGATGAAACAGATTCACATGAGCCTAAGACCACACTAAAAAATATTGATGTGGATATATCCAATCAGGATATTAATGATAAAACCTCAAATCATCATTAAAAGAAATCTTTGAAAACTCACATTTCATGAAATTCTTAAAATCCTTTCCATAATGAATTGGATCAAAATGACAAACCTGAAATAACCAGTATTACTTTAACTAGACCAACAAGGACACTTAAAAATCATCTCATAGGTGATGTTTTTGAAGGCTTAGATAGAGGAACACAAACTAGATAATCTATGAGAAACCAGGATGATCATCAAGCATTATTGTCACAACATGAACCTAAAAAATCAATGATGCAATCAACGATGAATTTTGGGTAATGGCCATGCAAGAAGAACATAAAAAGTATGAAATAAATGATTTTTGGAAACATTCAGATAGGCCAAAGGATATTTTTACCCTAGGAACCAAAAGGGTATTTAGAATAAATTGCATGAAGCTGGAAATATTGTTTGAAACAAAGCTAGGTTGGTTTCACAAGGATATAATCAAGATGGAGGAATTGATTATAATGAAACCTTTGCAATAGTATCTAGGCTTGAATCCATTCGAATCTTACCTACCTATGTAGCACACTTGAATTTTAAACATTACCAAATGGATGTCAAAAGTTCATTCTTAAATGGTTATATAGTTGAGGATGTTTTTGTTGAAAAACCCCCATGTTTTACAAATACAAATTTTCCAAATCAAGTGTTCAAATTATTTAAAGATTTATGTGTTTTGAAACATGATCAAAGAGCATGGTATGAAAGTGTCATGAAAAGACCCTACCCATGCTCGAGCCACAAATACCCCAAGCCCGCCTCCATAGGCCAGGGGCTGGCGACAAGCACCGATGGCTAAAAACTTGGGGAGGGAATTTCATGAGTACCAATACAAACAAACATATCCCACTCAATGCAGAAGTGCATAGTAAAAATGTAAAGTAAAGTACCAACTGCTATAAATAAACCACAAAGTGCAATGACCTCTAAATAGTACAAAGTAAAAGTTGAAGGTAAACTAAAATCAAAAAGGGAAAAACACATGCCCAATCAAAAAAGTGACACAACCCGGCATTAGGTAAATAAAATTAAACACCTGGGAGGGTCACACACCTAGAACCCAACTACAACCATTATACACAGTCCAAGATCCCGAACTCCTATAAACCATTGAAGCCACGACCAACCTGTCTGTCGTCTGTAAGGTCACACTAAGTGTGGGAAAAGACCAAGTAGGGGTGAGTATAGAAATACTCAATAAGATGCCCTGAAGGATTAAGGGAGCATCCAAGGTGGTACTGAAGAGGTGAGAATTGGATCGAATAGGAAATAGTAAAATATTACAACAGAGAGTACAATAAAGAGTACAGCTCAACCCAACAAGAGGAAGGAAGTAGACTCATCCAAACACAAGTAGCCTGAAGAGGTGATACGATAAAATTCTCATCGAGTCTTTGCTACCTATAGAAGGAGAGTAGACTCGTCCATCCATGAGAAGCTAGACACGGAAATCACGTGGCATACCCCGCGCGTCTTCGCCTCTCCTGGAAGGAGAGTAACCGAAACCCTAGAAGTGGGTACTGGAACAAGTTATACATATATATATGCTCTGTCAAGAAACCTGAAAAAGTTCGTAAGGGGATCTCCGTCCAGTAGCTTAACCCAAGAAAGTGTGTAGCCAACAGTCCCAGAAGTAAACACCATTGATGCCCAGTATTCGTATGTCTTCCCTGAAATACATGTCAAGGGGGTGAAATCACTGCACCTTGACAGTATCTGCTTTGGACGGCACTAACTCACCCGCACTGTTTTATGTCGCTTCACAAGGACGCATCTCGGTAGACAATGTTCCCCTCGTACTTGAGAGTTCTGGGGGAAGTCAAACCACACCTCGTCACTTTCACACAGTCGAGAGGTCTACTCAATGTAAAAGCTCTCACATCACTGACCCGTACAATCTAGGGGTCCAGCTTCGGTAGCCACGGAGAAAAACCACAGACTATACTAGAAGAAAGGACAAAGTCTAAAAGAAGTCACCGGGTGACCCACTACCCAGTATCTACTCGAGGGTAGACCCTAAGAGGTTGTCGGGTGATCCACTGCCCAGTATCTACTAGATGGTAGACCCTAAGAGGTGGACAGGAGACCCACTGCCAAGTCTCTACTAGAGGGTAGACATGGAAGAGACTGTCAAAGGACCCACTGCCCAGTCCCTGCTAGAGGGTAGACCAGGAAGAAGTCGACAGGCGACCCACTGTCCAGTCTCTACTGGAGGGTAAACCCGAAAAAGTCAATTAGCAACCCACTACTCAGTCTGTGCTCGAGCGTAAAACCAAAGAAATCAATGAGAAACCCACTACACAGTCTCTGCTGAAGGGTAAACCTGAAAATTCAATGAGCAACCCACTTCGCAGTCTCTACTGGAGGGTAAACATGAGGATATAAATGAGAAACCCACAACCCAGTCTCTACTGGAGGGTAAACTAAGAACAACATTGTCCATCCCTACTGGAAACAACCACCTGAGTAGAGGATCGGTGCCTCTGTAAAGTATTGGTCACACCAGAATCCACAATAACCCTGCTGGTCTAAATCATCATTAAAAGAAGGACTATCTATGTCACGAGAGGTCAAAGGTACGTAAAGTAAAACATGGCACGTACAAGGCTCATGCACGACGTGTGGCCCTATGTCATCTCCAATCCAAGCGCAAACGTTCTTGGATAAAAACAACAACGCGTACCTCCAATAATTCCCTTATTCTCCAAGAGTATTCCACATTTCCATCTCAAAGGCTATCATGCCCACGACACCCAATGTCAACGCAAAGGGAGAAAACACAGTTTTGCCAACATGCTTCATCCACAGCCCTAGCTTGGCCAACCACATATCTCTAAACATCTACATCACTCACACGGGAGTGAACACAATTACAAGCCATGGGTTCCCTACAAACAACCCAGGAAGAACCACCACCAAATCACCTTTCATGATTCCACATTTAATGAGATCACGTAAGAGGCTCCGCTCACGTGAACTTATTACCACATTGTAATCCTCGCGAATAAACACGCGAGATAATCTACTAACTTGCCTCAAACGGATATCCAATGGAAATGTTTCCAACACTGCTTTACGCCCGAACAACATCCCATGATCCTGAGTCTCGGCCCCCAAAAACAGTCGGGCACATCGCACCATTGTGATATCCTCGGAAAGAAAGGTTAAATTGACTGCTCACTTGAGTGAAACAGATATCCAAGCAAAAAGATACATTTCTCCATAATGCACACGAGTGTTGCTTCCTGGAAACCGTATCCCAGTCTCAAAGAACTACAAATGGATCAAACTGTTGCGATACTCTCAAAAAAGTACACAAGATTGACTATCCACTTTTTTGAAAAGGACACCCAGTGATAAAGATAGAAATCTACACCAACTCCCAAAACGACCCACGTGGGTCCCACACCACCATGAAAAATTAAAGTGGGCGGTTTTCACCATTGAAATTCCCTTAGAAAAACCCCCAAAAACGACTGCTTGCACGCCCCGAACAGACGTCTCATGAAAAAGCTTCCAAACACAGCTCGTAGCTTAAATGACGGGCCATGGGACCCAAGCCTCATCTCTGGATTCGACGCCCGAAAATCCTCTGTAAAACTTCTTCTCAATTCCAGGGTCGTATCACCACTCACGGTGCTCAAAACGGACATCGGATGTGTCTGCGACATCCAAAACAATGCCCCCACCCCAAAAATGTCAATCCACTTAACGTACGCATCGTTCCACCGATCCCCGTGTCTAGAGAATTATAAAATCCAAAGACCATCTCAGAACGTCCGTCTAGATCCAAGGAACGTGTCTCCACAGACAGCACGAGAATCCGATTTAGGGTTTTCCAAAAAGGGGTGTTTTAGAGTTGATGGACCGAAACGGGGGGGGGGGGGGGGCAGGCCAGTTCGGCCTGCCCACCCACTCCCTGAACTGGAGTTCTGTGGTTTAACACGCAGACCACCCATACACGCTCGAACCATCTTGGCCCTTCCACACCCAGACTGGCTCAGCCGGTCTGGCTTTTTCTGACACGGACCCACACATTGCGGGTCTGCTCCAGACAACGGGGTCGTACAACCCCGGTCTCCTGCGTCAATCAGCCGGCACAGCCAACCAGTCCTCCCGAGTTGCCCACCTGAGGAGAACCACACCTGCGCTCTCTATGAAACCACCGCCTCCACCTAATCCTGCACCGCCGCTGATGCTCGCGCCTCCGCGCTCACCCGGCCGACGTCCTCCTTGCAGCCTCCTGATCCGCTCGACTGCGAGCCCCAACCACCTACGCTGAAGATCGGCCACACCGCCATGATAGGAGCTGCCACTACGCTGGGAGCTCAGTGCCCCAGTGGGATCCTGTCACCGCCTGAGCTCACAAGAAAAAAGGAACAAAAAACCACTGGAAAACTTTCCAGGGCCACCCCGGATGCCCCGGGACTCGGATTTCAAATCCAAAAAGGGCAGCGGAAAGCTCAAATAATAAGCTACCCAATTATTTTCTTCTCTCAGTAAAAAAACAGAAATTCCATGAATTTATAGTTATTCAAATAGGGATTATTGAAAATAAAACTCGATATAAAACCCGTACCTTGTTGTACGTAACCCGAAGCGTCGTCGTTAATCCACCCTCGCTGTTGCCGTTTCCACCTTGAGTGGGAGGTAGGAGGATGAGGTGGAAGAGGAGAGGGGGTTGAGGGTGAGGGGGTTTCTCCAGGGGGATTCATTGGGGAGGAAGGGGTGAAGGGTGTTTTAATAAAACAAAACCATTTAAAAAAAGAAATAAAAACTTAACCCAAAATTAAACTCACGTCGGAAACCACCAACGCAGTCGAACTTAGGTCACGCCATGGGTAAACACCACCTCTCGAGCACAACAGTGTCCTTGAAATTTTAATCTGAGAATCCATTCGAAATATATTAAATTTATCCTCTGAAGCCGCTAAATTATGAAAACTCCCCTGGTGGCATTTTTCACAGAAGGCTCGCGCCCGCGAAAGTTACACCCCTTATAGGGTAAAAGGAACGTTTTGGAATCAACGGTGCCCTCAGTTTTCCCATCTGAGCCACCTTTTAAGAGATACTTGAGTTTAACCATTAGAAGAATAAATTAATTATTTTATTTATCTGTTTAATGTTTTGTTAATGGGAGAGGGGTCCCAACGTCCCGCACCGACATATTTTATGTCGTTCCTAGGGTAAACTCCACATTTTGGACCCATATGTACTCTCAGATATAGGATCTGAATCACCATTTACAAGTTATACCATTTATTTTCCATGCCTAGTGTAAACGTACTGAAAATTTAATTCTGGCCACACCAGGGCTCGGAATTTCACACCTCCTGACGGTGCTTCTCTGAAATAACATCAAGAATTTTCCAAAGTCTTTTATAAAAAAACTGATTTATTATATCATTCCCTCCATCATGATTTTCATCCCCGAAAAGAAAAACCAAGGAACATCTCAGGGTACTAAGCCCACACCTGGCTCTCTCATACCCAGAAGAACTCTTCAACAGTCCTGCACCACCGCACAGACCACAGGATTTGATCAGTTCACGCGAGGTCTGCCCACATTGATGATGTGTATAGGAGCACACACACTTCCACTCAGGTGAGTCACATGGGAGACGTCATGTACCCACTATCAACCTTGGGGTTAGGGAAAGGTGGTAGGGAACCTCTTCATCCCTCTGCACGGTCTCAAATTTCCTAAAGGCCCTTAGGGGTAACTCACCTCCCTAGCCAAACTCCTAGGTCGCATGCTGCGACTGGAATCACCGTTTGGACCTGGGAAAAAGCCCGGTGATTCCCTCCTTCAGAATATTCATATGGTGAAACAACTAAGGATATATAGTGACACAAGGTTTCATAGTCGATTTCCCACAACCCAGACCCTCTTAGACACTTGAATATCGAAAGAGTTGACACCATCGACTAAATAATAATGTCCCACACCTTTTACCATACCAACACAGGGTAACACCGATGCCATACACCACCCTGGTAACAACTCAATCAAGTAGTAGGGAGAAAATCATTTCACACACAGAGTCTAACAATTATACTGCAAAAAGAAGAAGACTCGTAAAGAGTACCTCTTGCCACCTCGTGCTCTGCAAAATCATAGAAGTCCAAAGCTCGTGGATGTCCACGGTCCCAACTGTCAGCTCCCGAAGCCTAATGTGGACCACCTGGTGGTGATGGGAAGACCTCATAAGGTCATCCCCCGCTACCAACTCCTCCTTCTCATATGCTAGCACGACCTCTCTGGGCACTACTCTGATCACGGCGCCGCCTCTATCATGGTGGTGCACCTACTACCTTCCTGATATTCTCAGCGTGCCCGGTCAGGCAGTCTCGTGCCCGGTGACTTTTCACATCGCAAGAAGAATACTGACTCTCTCTGGGATGCACTGGTGCCCTCCAGCGGCACTTTAGTGTATGACCACTCCCCTGAGTTCGGTTATCAGAAATCCACCTGCATCGATGTTCTGTTTTCCAACGCCAGCTAGTTGCGGCAGATGTCTCAGCTCTGTCAAGCCAACTGCCACCACCAATTGTAGAACTTGACATGAAGCTCTCTATCACCAGTTCCTTCTCTAGCACCCCGACATATGTGGAAATTCCCAAGGTTAATATGATAACACAAATCTATCTGCGGAGACCCTGATCAAACTTCCGCGCTCAGAAGCTTCCATCGTGGACAATGTCTGGGAAAAAACGTACATGGTCCGATAACCTAGTCGCATACTCAGCCACCTTCACCCCTCCCTGCTAAAACTGCAGGAGCTCCTGGACCCGAAAAGATCGTATGTAGGAGGGGTAAAACTTTTCATGGAACAGCATCTGAAAGTATCCCCATGAAAGCGATGACTCATCGAGAAACTATGTAACCAGATTCCACCAACGCCCAACTGTTCTATGGAAAAGGCTGGCAGCCAAATCCACCATCAGATCTATCGGTGTATGTACAAGCCTAAGGAGGCAAACCACTATCTTGAGACAAACCTCTACTGCTTGAGGAACTGGCTCACCATTGTACCTCAGTGGTCTTTGTCACTAGAACTCACAGAGTGCGCTCAACCTGAACTCAAGATCAGTTTGCTCTACTGAAGCTGCCTACTGCTCACCAGGTTGGGGTGCTTCTACCAACCCACCTGGATAAAGGTACTTGCTTGATGGTTCTTGTACTAAGGGCTCGTATCACACATGGTCGTCATCACGAACCAAAACTAGTATCATGGCTGGCTATTTTCGCAGAGACATTCTGAATGTTATCAAGGAGTGTCGCGGTCAGATGATCATATCTATATATAATAGTAACAACAATGGGGATCTGACCCAATAAGGACAGTCAAGACTCAATCCTATCTGATGCACAAACCAATTTTCCCTATAATGAGTGTCTTGTCATGCCGAGTTGACAATCGGGTTATCAAGGTCCTGGTGAATGGATACGTCGGTCGCCCCACCATCACTGAACTCCCTAGCCTGAGATCCCCCCTCGAAACACATTAGTATTGTTTCCCTAAATCCCAAACAATTCCTTTTTTAAAGACACCCAAACAAAGTCCCAAGGAACAAACCAGCTCTGATACAACATTGTCACAACCCGACCCTACCCAGTCTCGAGCCGCAACTACCCCAAACCTGCCTCTATAGGTCAAGGGATGGTGACAAGAACCGAAGGATAAACAACTCGGGGATCCCTTTCCCTCAGTACCTGTACACACAAACACAACCCCCTTGATGTATAAGTGTAGAGTAAAAAAGAAAATTAACGTACCAACTACTATAAATAAACCACAAATTGCATCGACCTCAAAACAGTAGAAAGTAAAAGTTGAATCTAAATTGAAAAGAAAAAGGGAAAAACACGTGCCCAACAAGAAAAGTGACACAACCCAGCATCATGTAAACAAAAGAAAAAACCTGGGAGGGTCCCACACCTAGAACCTAACTACGACCACCACACACGGTCCATGCTCTCAAAATACTAAGCTCCACTGAAGTCACGGCCAACCTTTCCATCGTCTGCAAGGGCACACTTAGTGCGGGAAAAGCCCATGCATGGGTGAGTATAGAAATACTCAGTAGGATGACTCGAAGGATCGAGGGATAAACAAAGGAAATACTGAGGAGGTGAGCAGTAGATCGAACATGGAATAATAAAGGAGTACAATAGAGAGTACAGTAAAGAGTACAGCTCAACCCAACAAGAGGAAGGAAGTAGACTCATCCAAACACAAGGAGCTATAATCGGTGAGAAGATAAAATTCTCATCGAGTCTTCGCTACCTATAGCATGAGAGTAGACTCATACAACCACGAGAATCTAGAAATGGAAATCAAGTGGCATACCCCGCACTTCTTCACCTCTCCGGGAAAGAGAGTAACCAAATCCCAAGAAGTTGGTACTGGAACAATGTATACATATATATATGATCCGTTAAGAAAACCGAACAATATCGTAAGTGGATCTCTATCCCGTAGCTTAGCCCAAGAAAGTGAGTAGCCAACAGTCCCAAAATTAAACACCATTGATGCCCAGTATCCGTACGTCTGCCCCGAACTGCAAGTCAAGGGGCTCAAATCATCGCACCTTGACACTATCCACTTTGGGCAGAACTAACTCACCCGCACGGTTTTAGGTCGTGTCACAAGGACACGTCTCAGTGGGGAAATCACCCCTCGTACTTGATAGTTCTGGGGGAAGTCAAACCACACCTCTTCACTGTCACACAGTTTAGAGGTATTCTCAAAGTCACAGTTGTCACATCACTGACCCGTACAATCCAGGGGTCCCGCTCCAGTAGCCACTGAGAAAAACCACAGACTAGCCTAGAAGAAATGAATGAGTCTGAAAGAAGTCGTCGGGCGACCCACTGCCCAGTATCCAGTGGAGGGTAGACCCAAAGAGGCCATCAGGTGACCCACTCCCTAGTCTCTGCTGGAGGGTAGATCCTAAGAGGTCGACAGGTGACCCACTGCCCAACCCTACTGGAAGGTAAACCTGGGAGGTGTCGATAGGCGACCCACTGCCCAGTCTCTACTAGAGGGTAGACATGGAAGAAGTCGAGAAGCGACCCACAATCCAGTATCTACTGGACTGTATACCTGGAAGAAGTCGACAGGCGACCCACTGCCCAGTCTCTAATGCAGGGTAAACCCAAAGAAGTCAATGATCACCCCACTGCCCAGTATCTGGTGGTGGGTAAACCCGAAGAAGTCAATGAGAAACCTACTTCCTAGTTTCTTCTGGAGGGTAAAACCAAAGGAGTAAATGAGGAACCCACTGCCCAGTCTCTACTAGAGGGTAAACTCGAAGAAGTCAATGAGAAACCCAATGCCTAGTCTCTGCTGGAGGGTAAACCCAGAAATGCTCAAGCCATCCATACTGAAAAAAACTTCTTTATTAGAGGATCGATGTCTGCATAAAGTATTTGTAAAACTAGAATCCACAATAACCATGTTGGTCTATACAATCATTAACATAAGGACCATCTACGTCATGAGAGGTCAAAGGTACGTAAAGTAGAACACGGCACGTACAAGGGGCCCACTTGATGTGTGGCCCTATGTCATCTCTGAACCAAGAGAAAACATTTTTCGGTACAAACCACAACATGTACCTCTTGGAATTCCAGTATAAACCTAGAGTATACCACATTTCTAGCCCAAAAGGCTATCGTGCCATTGACACCCAACATCAACACGAAGGGAGAAAATGTTGTTTTGCTAACCTGCTTCCTCAAAAACCCTATCATGGACAACCACATCTTTCTAAACATCTACTTCACTCACACAGGAGTGAACACGATTACATGCCAAGGGTTCCCTATAAACACCATAGGAAAAACCACCACAAGAGCACCTTTCAGGATTTCACATTTGATAAGATCATGTAAGAGGCTCTGCTCACGCAAACTGATTACACCATTATAATCCTCGCAGAAAAACACGTGAGATAGAGTACTAACCTGCCTCAAACGGATATCTGACAGAAAAGTTTCCATCACTGCTTTACTCCCAAACAGCATCCTGTGATCCGGAATCTCGACCCCGAAAACAGTCGGGCACATTGCACCATCGCTATCTCCGTGGAAAGGCACGTCAAATTTACTACTCACTTGAGTGAAATGGATATCTAGGGAAAAAGATTCATTTCACCGTACCACACACAAGAGGTGCTTCGTGGGACCCGCATATCGGTCTCGAAGCACAACGAATGGATCGCACTGTTGCGATCCTCTCAAAAAATTACACATGATTGACTATCCACTTGTCTGAAATGGACACTAGGTGATAATGATAGAAATCACTACCAACTCCCAAAACGACCCACATGGGGCCCACACCACCATGCATAATTAAAGTGGGTGGATTGCCCCTCTATAAAAAACCCAAAAACAATTTCTTGCACACCTCGAATAGATATCCAATGAAAAAGTTGCTAAACACAGCTCACAGCTTAAACGACGGGTCATGGGGCCCACACCTCAACTCCGGATTCAATGCCTAAAAACCCTATGGAAACCTTTTTCTCGATGCCAGGGTTAGAATGCCACGAACGACGCTCAAAATGTACATCAGATGTGACCACGCCATCAAAAACAAAAACCTCGGAAAAACATCAATCCACTTAACGTACGCATAGTGCCACCGAGCCCCTTGTCTCGAGAATTAAAAATTCTTGAGACAATCTCAGAACATCTGTATCGATCCAAGGAACGTGTCGTCGTAGATGGTACATGAATCTGATTTACGGTTTATCAAAAAGGGGCGTTTTACAGTTGATGGACAGAAATGGGGTGGGCCGGGCCGGTACGTCCGGCCCACCCACTCTTGAACCGGATGTCCACGGTTCAGCGCACAGACCACCCATCCATGCCCGGATTAGCTCGGCCGGTCCGGATTTTTCCGACATGGACCCACACATTGCGGGTCCTCTCCACACCTCGGGGTCGTGATGTAATTCCCCAACCCCAGTTACCCATAGCCGCTACATTATTTTAATACATTGGCATGATTACAAGGAATCAAGTCTCGAAGGAATGATTAGTTTAGCAGCCTTGGAAAATAGATTACATGCATTATAAATACATTACAATTTGAAGCATAAAACACAACATATATTGTTCTTTGATAATTCAATTTTTCCCCTTATCTTGACCCTACATATCAATCATAATATACTTCATGGAATCCTGGGAAAATAAAACATAAGAAAGGGGTGATCTCAGATGCTCTGTAAGGGTAAATAATTTAGTGGATGCTATAAACATTTAAGGCAAGATGTGTAATAAAAAAACAGCCTTTTAAACGTAAACATGAACATAATATGGTAAAAATTAATGAAACATTACCATATAAACATGCACATGGATATTCTACTAGTCGAATAATCACATCTAATAACTAATATCACAATGAAGGAATGCCTAATACCGGACATCATTACCACATAGTCAAGGCCTCGTGCCAAGACTACAAATAAATTTTTTGTCAAGTCCTTGTGCCAAGACACTAGTTTGTCTAATGAGACCTACTGATTCATTGAAGAGCTATAGCGGGCTCCACCCTTCAATTACTAAGTCCACTGCATTCCTCATATGAATAGTTGAAACATAACATAAAAATTCGTATTAAAACTAGTATAAAAAATGTCGAAACATTAACCATAAACCATGAAAGGTATAAAAATAGAACATCCATATTCAAAAATATCATAACTCATTCAATAAAATATGGAATATTTTATTATAATAAATCAACCTCAAAAAATAATATCCAGTAAAGGATGCTGACATAGTTGAAAATGATGAGTAAAAATTTTTGAGAGAAATATCCTTTTTTGTGAAATCAATTAAAAGTCACACATTTATAAAGGAAGTAATTTAAAAAAGATTTTTGAATCAAAGTGTCCCATACCACATTGATACTTTTTAAAATAATTATCATTTTAGAACATTCATGCCCATATAAATAAATCCGTAAAATCATTTTGTAAACATAAACATTAATTAAAAAGATTTAGAATGATAAATCTATAAAACATTTAAAATTCTGATCTTGATAAATATTACCTTTCAAAAATCCTTAAAATATTCATTTTGAAATCATTTTAATGAAAAATGGACATGGATGATAAAAATGTCCCAGTAAATACGTACGTAAAAACAACCTCAAATAATAATGAGATTGTAAAATAAAACCTTACCAATTTGGTAACTTATGAAACATAAACCCCATGAAAGAAGTATCATACAATGAATATTTAAATACACATAAATTAATGTGTATTACACAATGAATACAATTATGGGAAGTACATACCCCACACAAAAAGTAATAGTGGAAATATTGCAAGAATCTCACGGGAATAAGGAGTGAGATGAAAACCCCTTACCTTGAACATTCCTTTAGTCGAGGGTACGTTTAACCTCATGTATGAAGACTATAGTATGTTATTAAATTATACCAGGACCATATTAATATTAATAATATAATAAATTATTGATTTATGACTTTATGCTACCCATTTAATAATAATTTCCATGTTATATTATTATTTCTGGTAATAATCCCCTTCTTTATTGTATGTGTTTTAACTTGTTACTCTTGATTGAATCGCTTAGATTATGATTTAAATACTTCCAATATATAAAACATGATTTATATATCATATGTATTTAGAATATAAATATTTATAATAGACGTATATATGAAATGGAAAACACCGTTTATGGAGACGGTAGTTTGTACGTACGCATAAATGCTGTTTCCGTTTTCATAAAGTATTGAATGGAACAAAGTGAATAAAATATATGTAAGTACATATATATATATATATTTATATTCAGTAGCATTGTTATGTCATATATTACAAACTTATTATTAATATATATATATTTAATCATCGATGAATGGTGAATGTGGAAATGAATCTCATCATATCGTGGAGACGGTAATCCGTACGTACGCATGAGCGACCGTATCATTTCCTTAAAAGTGTGGAATTGGATGGTATATTAATTTTATAGAGAAATCATCATGTTATTTTCATTATTTATATATATATAACTCATCATTATATCCATCCAAATAACATAGTGTTGAATAACAAATTATACCACGACGTGGAGACAGTAAGCTGTACGTACGCACACATGGTGAAATTTTCATTTATTAGATGGATAGAATAATGAATACAGTTGTGAAATATTTATAATAACATCACAATATACAGAAGATAATGGATTTATTATTTTATAATGGAAATAACAAAGAAAGAAGAAGTGGAAGAAGAAAGGAATTTGAAAGTGGGTGGTGATATCATTACATCTTTTTCTGGTTCTTCCTTTTGATTTGATGAAAAGGGATCTTTAGGTTGGATTTCTGATCAAACTAAGCCCTCTAGGTTGAATTGATCGCAGTTCGAATGATATTTGGGCAGGTTTTGGCCAAGCCAAATGGCTTTGAAGCTGTGATTTTGAGAGAAGGGGAAGTTCCCTTTTAAAAGAGGGGTGAGGGTAACTTTAGGAAAAGATTAAAATTTTAATTTATTATACAATCATATTCGATTTATAATGGTTCCAAATGAATTTATTTCGATCCTTAAGAGGTTATGGGTCAAAATACCGTCAAAAAATAGGTTTTATAAATGTTTATGTTACCATTTTAACCGTATCATTTAGATTTAACTCTTTGTTAAATTGTTTAACTATTACCGTGTCTTCTTGTATTATTAATATATATGGTTAATAAATATAATCTAAACATCCAACAGAACCTCAAGTTGATCATTAATGAAAAATATAATATTATTTAAGCCCTTTATCCAATCCTTAAAATTTTCAGATTATTATATCAACCAATAATACTGTATTTATTTTAAATATTAATTTATGTCAATTTTGAGACTATTTGGTATTTTGTTTTTGTGAAAGTCATCACAACTTGATTACTTAGAAAAATATAAATTTAATCATCCCTAACATGTCATAGGCGCCTAGAAAATTCATGGATATCATAAAAACATTGAAATTATATTTATTTTAATATTTATAATACCATTTATTTGATACTTTCATTAATAAGGCAATTACTTCATCATAATTGTGTCACAAATAAATTTATTTATTTAATGTCTAAAAATTATAAATAAAATACCATGATGCAGGAAATCGTGGTATATTTCTAATGAATATTTATAGTCGAATTTATCTTATGTATAACCCTATATTAAAAATGGTTTAGTTAAGAAACTTCGAGTTTAACACTTTTAACTCTTCTTTAACCTGAAGGGTCAAATTTTATTCCTAAGGATGTTTTTTGTCGAAGTACACTTATCCAAAATAATTATGACATGTGTTAGGGTAATAATAATATCGTTTTTATCCTTAACTACCATATTTACTTTTATCCGTGGTAAATAAAAGTAAAACATTACTATTCACCAAAAATTATTTTTATGTTATTGATGCACATTTTACCACTTGATATTAACCGTGTCTCTCAGATTTTCGAAATTCAACTCACAGAAGCGGTAAAATTATGTTTTATGTGAATTTATAAATTCTCGTTGGAGGTGGGTAAAAGACCGTGAAAAGATCAATAAAAATTTTATATATCTAAAATTATTATAAATTGAATATAATGAATTACATTGAACTTATATAGGTATTATGTATCTATTTTAACATAAAAAAAATTAAATAAAATAAATAATTTTTTAAATAATCATTTGGTTTTAAACTATAACTCGATGTTTTTCACTATTCATCAAAATTTAAAAGTTTTTAGAAAAATACCAAAACTATACGCTAACCTAATTTTGATATTCAAAATTCAATAATGAAGTCTATTTGACCAAATTCAGAATATAGAAGTTTCATTTATTAATTTAAAATTAATTCCCGCTATCAAAACCAAAAGGAATATTTTTAAGAAATAATAACTATCAAAAGTTTTACACTTGATTATGTCTAATTTCAAAGTGAAATTACTTAAATTGACCATCATTGGATTAAATGGTAAAAATATAATCTATTTATGCTTCTAAACCATTAAAATTTATATGTAAAAACTATAAATTATTTTAATTAAAAAATTTTATTTCAGTGAAAATATAGTATTTTTCACTATTCACCCAAATATGAAAGTTATCAGAAAAACCCCAAAAAATTATTGAAAATAAATTCTTATGTCCCGATTCTAAAGAAGAAGTTTATTTTGTCAAATTGAATATATAAAAGTTTCAAATATTCGATTTAAAAAGGCTTCGCCATTAAAAGGTAGTAAAATTGCATTCTTTGAAAAATACTTCTTTTGTCTGAAAAAATGTATTTGTTTATATATTATGTAAAAAAAACTCATTATATGGATTCTAAAATTATAAGGATTATATAATGTTTGAAATTCAGTTAATACTATTAATAACTGCCTTGGAGCGGCTATTTTGGTAAGTCATGGGGTGCTAGAACTCCATGTTGTGTGTACTTCAAGTTATTGAATTTCTTTGAGGAAATAATGTAATATTAAATCTTGGGGTGTTACACGCGCCACCCTGGTCTCCTGCATCAACCAGCCCACACAGCCGACCGGTCCTCCCAAGTTGATCGCTTGAGGAGCCATGCACCAGCACCATATGGGAAGCCTTCGTCTATGCCTGAGCCCACGCCGCTGCCGAAGCCCACGCCTCCGCCCTCGCCCGACCGCCATACCCCGGACGGCTCCGCCCTGAGGAGCCCGCTCGCCCGACAGACGTCCTCCCTGCAACCGCCTGCTCCGCTCGACCACGATCCCCGACCACCTCTGCTGAAGACCAGCCGTGCCACTACACTAGAAGCCACAGCTACACTGGGAGCCCGCTGCTGCACTGGGAGCCAGCCGCTGCCTAAGCTTGACGAAAATAAAAGAAAAACAGAAAACCACCGGAAAACTTCCCGAGGCCACCCCGGACGCCACAAGACTCGGATTTAAAATCCAAAAAGGGAAGCAGAAAGCTCAAAAATTAAGATACACAATTATGGGATTCTATTGGTAAAACAATAGCAATTATATGAATTTATATAAATTCAAAGAGGTGTGATTGAAAATAAAACTCGAAATAAAACCCCTACCTTGCTTGGTGTAGCCTGAAGCATCGTTGTTGATCCACCCTCGCCGTTGCCGCTTCCACCATGATTGGGAGGGAGGAGGGGGATGTGGAAGAGGTGAGGAGGTTGGGGGTTAGGGGGTTTTCCAAGGTGATTCATATGATATGAAGGGGGTTGAAGGGTGTTTAAATAAAACAAAACCATTTAAAAAAAAGAAATAAAAACTTAACCCAAAATTAAAATCGCGTCTGAAACCCCTGACGTAGTTGAACTTAGGTCACGCCTACGGTAAATACCACCACTTGAGAACAATGGTGGACTCAAAGTTTTAATTTGAGACTCCATTATGAAGATATAAATTTAGCGTCTGAAGTCGCTAAATTAAGACAACTCCCCTGGTGGCATTTTTCACATAAGGCCCACGCCCATGAATGTTACAGCCCTTATATGGTAAACAGCACGTTCCGAACTCAACAGTGCCCTCTGTTTTACCTTATAAGCAACTATTTAAGAGATACATAAGATTAACCATTGAATGAATGAATTAATTATTTTATTTATCTGTTTAACGTTCCGTTAACGGGAAAGGGGTCCCAACGTCTCACGCTGACATATTTTATGTCGTTCCTAGGGTAAAAATCCCATTTTGGGCCCATCCTTACTCTCAGATTTGGGATACAAAACACCATTTAGGATTTATCCCATTTATTTGGTGTGCCTAGTGTGAACGCAATAAAAAAATTAATTCCAGCCACACCGGAGCTAGGAATTACATGTCGCCTGAAGGTGCTGCTCTAGAACAACATCAAGAATATTCCAATGTCTTTTATATCAAAAATCGGGTTCTTACAGAATGATTAAGTAATTTACATATTTCTAAAGGCTTTATAAAAGGACTTTTATATCCTACTTTGTTTATAAAAAGAATTTCAAAAGAGGTTTTAATAGATCAAATATATGAAGATGATATTATATTTGGATCTTCTAAAAATTATTTATTTAATGATTTTTATAAAATAATGAAAAGTGAGTTTGAAATGACTTTGATGGGTGAACATAAATATTTTCTTGGATTTCAAATATTTCAAAATAAATAAGGTATTATTAAAATTCAATGTAAGTACACTAATGATCTTTTCAAATGATCTGGCCTTGATAGAATTAAGACTAGTAAACCCCTTATGAGTTATACATGTAACTTAGATCCTGATGAAAATGGAAATTCAGTTGATCAAACTACATATGGAGGAATTATTGGGAGTTTGTGGTACATAACTTATAGTTGTCATTATATTATGTTTACTGTGTGTATGTGTGAAAGATTTCAAGAAAACTCAAAATAGTCACATTTAAATTTTATTAAAATAGTTTTCAAAAACATCAAGTATACAACTAATTTCGAACTGTTTTATCATAAAGGAAAAACACTTGATTTAGTTAGTTATTCAGATGCTGACATAGGTGGATGTATGTTATTGTCACGACCCGTCCTCGGGGCCCGTGCCGTGACTACCCCAAGCCCGCCTTCCATAGGCCAGGGGCTGGCGACTAGCACCAAAGGCGTAAATCCCGATAACAAGGAAGGCATTGCCTTTATAAAAGTAACAAAACACCCCAGAGTACAAGCGGAAGTAAAACACTAATTACAAAAAGAAGTGCTGAAAAGTAAATGGGCCAGAATACAAACCCAAAAGAAAGTACAACTACAACTGAACAATGTACAACAGAAAAAGACAACAGCTGGAGGGACGGAAGCGGCTCCTAGGTCGTCCTCCTCGGATCCTACCTGAAGGGTAGGTACAGATGGCGCAGCTCCTGGATCGTCCGCCACGAATCCTACCTGAAGGGTAGGTACAGATAGCCTCCACAGTGCTCTCGTCCGTCAACCTCCTCCGAGTGTCGTCTCGCCGTGAAGTCCATCTCCAGAAACTGACTTGTCGTGTAGTCCACCTCCGGGTATCGTCCAGTCCTCGAACACTCGGCCTCCGTCAGCACTGCCTGTCATCTGCAACCAACACAACGAGGTGTGGGCATAGCCCGTGCATGGGTGAGTATAACAATACTCAGTAGGGACCCCGAGACCCTCAAGGTCTCACTAAATCCAACAAGGATAACCACATGAACATCTCAATAGATAAACTCTACATAGGTATATGCCCATACATATACCTAAGTTATCAAGTAACCCATCTCAATCATGAGGAAACACAAGGATCATGAGATCAACGGATAACCACTACCCAGGTATATGCCCATACATATACCTAAGTTATCAAGTAACCCATCTCAATCATGAGGAAACACAAAGGTCAAAATTCTCAGCTCAAACCAGGATTTTCATTATCGAAATCAGAACTACTGAAGAGCTCCGTATCTAGAGTGTACAGTGGTCCTGTCACGACTCCGAGGTACTGCTCACTAACCAAAGACTGCTGAGGTACTCCTCCTGTCGAGTACCGAGGGCCAGCCAACCAAACAAAGTAGTGCTTCCTGCCGAGGTATGTCACCCAAACACAGTAGTGCATACCCCCTAGTAGCCTGCTGAGGTACTCTCCGGACGAGTACCACGGGTCTGCACTATCACACAGGTAGTGCTCCGTCCACCATTGGTCTGCACCCAAACAAAGTAGTGCTCCGTCCACTGGGCTAGTCGACTCACTCCAAGTCGAGTCGGTCAAGAAGTCGTCAGGTCCCAGTCGGCTACACGGTCTCCGTACTCCGCACGCTCGACTCTGGGAGGGTCTGCTCCACGATCTGCAATTCGATACTCTAAGTATCTCAAGGTCCCACGAAGAAGTAACTCAAAGGACCGCCTCGTCACAGGGGTCTCAACGCAACAGACAGCGCGTCGATCGGACGCCCGGTCTGTGAGTTATTAGCGTTTTCGTCCCAGGGCCCCGGTTGGTTTCGTGAGCGATCCAAACCCAGACGTATCTCAAATGTACCCCGATCTCTCATAGGTTATACTCATAGGGACCGTTTCTCAACGTGATCGTCAACGCCGCTGACAGTTCGTCAAACGGACGTCCTGTCTGAAAGATATCAGCTTTTTCGTTCGAGGGGCCCCGTTGGATTTCGGGTGCGATCCAACCCGGACACTACCAACTGTATCAAAAACTCGGGCGAAGAATGCCAAAAGTTCCGTATCGTCAACAGGAACTCAACGCAATAGACGGCGCGTCAATAGGACGCCCGGTCTGAGAGTTAATGGCTTTTTCGTCCCAGGGGCCCGGTTGGTTTTTAAGGCAAGACCAACCCGACCGTACTCCACCTGTGCCCAAACCCCGGGCGGAGTGAGCCAAAAGATCCGTCTCACTAAGAGGAAACTAACAAAGCTGATGGTACGTTAATCGGACGTCCGTAGCTCAAGATATGAGCGTTTCCGCTCCGAGGGCCCGGTTGGTTTCGTGTACAAACCAACCCGGCCGAACCCAAAGTATTCCGAAACTTTTGAGTGCGACAAACCGAAACGACCGACTCGCTCTAAGGATTGTGTTGCCACTGACGGCGAGTCGTTTGGAGGCCCGTAGCTCATGTTACGGGCGTTTGAACGAAAGTCGTCCGAAGACGGGGGGTCCGGGACCGGCCCGACCCGGCCCGACCCCCTGGTTGGCCCGAACCGGGTCGGGTCCGACCCGATTGGCCCGGCCCGGCCCGGCCAGGGCCGGTCCCGCTCGGCTCGGCCGAGCGGCCGACGCGGGGGAAAGCCGCCGCCACGCGTGACACCCCCGCGGCACCCGCGGGGTGTCGGCCAGACAGCCAGACGTGCCGCGTGACAACCCCGCGACACCCGCGGGGTGCCGCCCTGGACACCCGCGGGGTGTCGCGTGACAACCCCGCGGGGTGCCGCCCTAGACACCCGCGGGGTGCCGCGTGACAACCCGCGGCACCCGCGGGGTGTCGCGCTGGACACGCGCGGGGTGCCGCCGCCTCCGGCTACCGGCGCCGCCGCGCCGCCACCGGCGTCCGCCGGCCGCCGGAGTCGCTCCGATGACCCGTTTTCCTTCCCGTCTGCACCGTTGTTCCTCCCGGGTTCCGTTCTTTACTGCGGGATCATCAAACATCCGTTGCGGCACGTTCCGTCATTGTCCGTCAAATCCGCACAAGAACGAAGAACGGCGGAGGGTTGTCGGGCCGTGTTCGTTTGGCCCGCACCCTCCGCGTTAGATATAAACAACGGGAGAAATTAAAGTTCAACACATGAACGCATATCCGAAACAATTTTTAATGAAATAAAATTGTTTCATAAAAACGGGTTCCTTATTTGAACGGAAACAACAATTTTAATAATTTTAAAATTGTTCACAAATCCAGTTCTTTAACTTTTTAAAGAAACAAATACGGGAATGTAAAAAGAAAAGGGGGGGGGTAATTCCCAAAAAAAATAAATCCCTACCTCGCTGTCGCTGTCGGATGCGAGGTCGTCGCGGAATTGACCGTCGCGGAAGGAGGTGATCGTCACACCGTGGAAGGGCGTCGCGTCGACGATCTCCGAGGACCAAGAACATACAGATTTAATTAATAATAATTAAATCCATGTTGTTGTTGAAATCCAAAAAGAAAATAAAAAGAAGCGCAACCCCCTACCTTGGTTGTTGTCGATCGAAGGCTGTCGCAGGGTTGGATCGTCGCGGAAGAAGTGTCGCGAAGGGAGATCCGTTGGCGTCGCGGTACAAGGCTTCGCATCGTCGATCTCCGCAGGTTTGGCGTTCTTCGCGTCTTCGCGTTCTTCGCCGAAGAAGAACGCTTTCCTCCAAATCCTCTCCACGCCACAAGTTTCAACCCAAAATAAAATAAGCTTAAGCCTTATTTTATTTACACAACTAAACATTTGAATTTCAAAAGATAAGAAACGAACCATTAATTCGTAGAATTAATTCAACGAAAGAAACAACTCATTTAATTTACAAAATAAACCGCCCAATTAAATGGTCTGTTAAGATTTTAAGAAACGCGACAGTTGACTTTCATTAAGACGGGTTTTCACGGGTGCGTTTCTTAGCGGAAAGAAACGGCGGGGCTCGTGCGGGCCCCAGCACACAAATATCCTACCAGGGGGTAGGATATTTCTGGATAGCATCCTATCCAGTTCAACTCAGTTCAAGCCGCCTTTAAGTGGCTTCAAGTGGCTTCTAAGTGGCTTAAGCGAAATAAAATAAAGTTGTCGCAAAATTATTTTATTTCTTAACTTTCAGCCCGAAAATTAAAAACCACACCCGAGGAAACACAACTCTGGAAGAGGCGTTTCTAAGAAAATACCGGCGCTGCGATTCCATCGGTTCCCTCAGAATTCGATTCCGAGCACCGGTTCAAAAGTTAGAAAAACCCGCTCGTCCGTTCACTGAACGTACCCGAGCCAAACTTCAGAAAATGATTCCGGGCACACCGGGCCTCAGAATCAGGCGCCGTCAGAAACTGCGTTCTTGTAATATTCCAATGAAAATTAAGAAAAAAATTTCCTTGAAATTTACGGGTCTTTACATTACTCCCACCACAGGGCTTTACGTCCCCGTAAATCTCCAACACAAACATAGGGAAACAAAGGCGGTACTGAGCACGCATCTGAGCCTTCCACTCCCAAGTGCTCTCCTGGAGGTCCCCGAGCTGCCAAAGAAAGTGCACAAGAGGAATCGACCATCCTCCTAGGATCCGCTCTTTTCGATCCTCGATCCCCACAGGAAACTCCGTAAAAGTCACCTCATCACCAAAGACCAGCTCCCCATGGTCAAAGATTTGTGTCGGGACGTGCACGTATCTCCTCCGCTAAGATACGTGGAAACGTCGTGCACCTAGTGCAACTGAGGTGGATGGACCAAGTGGTAAACCATCCCGCCTACCTAGATGAGGACCTAGAAAGGTCCGTTGAACCTTGGAGATAACTTGCCTCCCAGGCCACATCTCCATAAACCTCGTCGAGGTGAGACCCGTAAGAAGATGTGGTCATCACCCTCGAACTCCAGAGGTCTCCATTTCTGTTAGAACTGAAACTCAAAACGACTGCTGCTATGAGGGTAAGGTTGACCAACTCAAGAGTGATCGGTCGCACCCTCCTGTGCAAGAGTTACCCTGCACTGCCTGGGGTTTCCTTTTCCGCCGACTAAGGAAATCCCATCCCAACGTTTGCCTAAAACCTTCAATTTGAGTATGAATAGTTATTGCCCATTCCATACTCAAACTAACGTCGTAAGGCCTCGACGCTACCACCAAGATATTCCAACCAGAACTCTCGCCTCGAGGGTGTGACCACACCGTCGGCGTAACTGTGATTATCGAGTCTCCTCCCAAGGTATCTCTAGACGTGAGGGTCAAGTCCACGGATTACCGAAAACTCTAGGTCTAGAACAAGATTTGTGGATGCGAGGAATGATTCATATCGACGTCTGTTACTACAACAGCTAGTAGTGGACATAGACTGTCCCTTGAATCATTTCTAGAGCCATTGGGTCACACTCCTTGACCGCATGCAGCCGCACTCTTCCTCCGCCCTCCAGCTCCCTGAGCCTGGCGGGAATAACTAAGGCGGGTGGTTGTAGCATGTTAAGATGTACACCACCTCATGCTACTCTCCTAGCTTTGCCTCCACGTCTGCCGCTTCGCAGACTCATCTCTATTTAAATCTACCTCTTCTTGAAACATTTATCACGCCCGAGTCTCTAAGACTGGCACCGGTTCCTTGTTTCTTACTGCACTGTGCAGTCATCATCCGCTCCTGGATGAACTGCACCTCCTTTGGCCTCACAAGAGCTGCTATGATTTCTCCTTTGCCGAAAAGAGAAACCCGGTCTCATCCCCTCTCTATATGAACCACGCCCATTGCCTAATACAGTCAATCCTGGCATGAAGGATGCATTCATGCCATGGATGACGTCGTAAGGCCTCGACGTAACTACTAAGAGATCCAACTGTCACTCTCGGCTCCAAGGGTCGAGTCACACTGTCGGCATTAGTGTGAGGTCACTGGGTCTCCTCCAGTAGGAATTTCGAAAGTGAGGGTCAAGTCAACAGTCTTAACCAGGACCACTTAGTAACATCACAAAAGAGGACAGGAAAGCAAACATCACAAGATAAGTGTCTTTATTTTATTGCAGCTCATGGTACAAAGACACAAAAACAACATCAACATGGAACTAGAAGTACAAGAGACGTATCCACTACTTCCTCTCCTGTCCACCTACTCCAGGAGCCCTACTGCCTTGTCCACTGCTCTACTGTTTCTCAAGCATTCATCACTGCCTATGCCTCGGTGGCTCCTCAAAAGCCTATGGATCAACTGTACGAGGAGTCGGACAGTCACGTGCCAGGTGCCCCTTTCCACCGCACGAGTAACACAGTCTGCTTCTGGCACGCCTGGCTCTGACCCCACCCCGGGTGCCCCGCACCACCGGTCCTAAAACCCGAGATCGCCCATCTGCTGGTCTGGTCCTCCTGGACCTCTGCATCATCTGTCTACTGCCCACATATGACTCGGCTTCTGATCAAAAAACACGCGGCAAAGTCAGCAGCTCCTGAACATGCTCGGGGTGTAGAGCTACTGGCACAAACTCCACCCTGAAGAAGGTCTCGAAGTCTTCCCATCGCAAAACTGGAACAAGTGGCTCCACCACCTGCCTGCTGCTGCCTGAAGAAGGATGGCAGAAAAGGTCACCATGAAGTCCGATGGCATCCCCACTAGCCTGAAGACTCCCACCACAACCTCCAGCCAATCCTCAGCCGCCTGCGGGTCTGTCTCTCCCACGAACCTGGGTGGCCTCTGGCGCTGGAACTCATGCAGTGCGCTCAAGTAGCGGGCATCGCCTACTGCTGGGGCTGGTGGCATCGGTGTCCCAACGTATGGTAGTACCGCTGGCGCCTCTGCTGGTGCCTCAACTGCAAGAGGGCCCTGTACCGAAGCCTCGTCACTCGACAGGCTGTCAGCACGCACATCCCTCTGGGCTCTAGTTGGTCGTCCGAGAAAAGGAATACTGAAAGAAACAATGTAACACGGTCAAACGATTATACCTGGTGAGCTGACCTGGTTTGAGCTATTTTAAGGGGGGAAACCTTTGAAAACACACATGCAATCAGTGTTTTCGTGCACAAAGTCGGAAATCGGTTGCCAGGGTCCTGATGTATGGATACGTCAGCCGCCTGCACCAACACTGGACTCCCTGAACTGAAAACCACACTCGGTACCCTTAACACTATTTCTTCACAGAAAGAAAGATCAGAGTCTGTGGTAGAACCGACCACCTATGATACCAATTTGTCACGACCCGTCCTCGGGGCCCGTTCCGTGACTACCCCAAGACCGCCTTCCATAGGCCAGGGGCTGGCGACTAGCACCAAAGGCGTAAATCCCGATAACTGGGAAGGCATTGCCTTTATAAAAGTAACAAAACACCACAGAGTACAAGCGAAAGTAAAACACTACGTACAAAAAGAAGTGCTGAAAAGTAAATGGGCCATAATACAAACCCAAAAGAAAGTACAACTACAACTGAACAAAGTACAACAGAAAAAGACAACAGCTGGAGGGACGGAAGCGGCTCCTGGGTCGTCCTCCTCGGATCCTACCTGAAGGGTAGGTACAGATGGCGCAACTCCTGGATCGTCCACCACGAATCCTACCTGATGGGTAGGTACAGATAGCCTCCACAGTGCTCTTGTCCGTCAACCTCCTCCGAGTGTCGTCTCGCCGTGAAGTCCACCTCCGGACACTGACTTGTTGTGTAGTCCACCTCCGGGTACCGTCCAGTCCTCGAACACTCGGCCTCCGTCAGCACTGCCTGTCGTCTGCAACCTACACAACGAGGTGCGGGCATAGCCCGTGCAGGGGTGAGTATAATGATACTCATTAGGGACCCCGAGACCCTCAAGGTATCACTAAATCCAAGAAGGATAACCACAAGAAGATCTCAACAGATAAACTCTACTTAGGTATATGCCCATACATATACCTAAGTTATCAAGTAACCCATCTCAATCATGAGGAAACACAAGGATCATGAGATCAACGGATAACCACTACCCAGGTATATGCCCATAAATATACCTAAGTTATCAAGTAACCCATCTCAATCATGAGGAAACACAAAGGTCAAAAGTATCAGCTCAAACCAGGATTTTCATTATCGAAACCGTAACTACTAAAGAGCTCCGTCTATAGAGTGTATAGTGGTCCTGTCACGACTCCGAGGTACTTCTCACTAACCTAAGACTGCTGAGGTACTCCTCCTGTCGAGTACCGCGGGCCAGCCACCCAAACACAGTAGTGCTTCCCGCCGAGGTATGTCACCCAAACACAGTAGTGCACACCCCCTAGGAGCCTGCTGAGGTACTCTCCGGACGAGTACCGCAGGTCTGCACTATCACACAGGTAGTGCTCCGTCCGCCATGGGTCTGCACCCAAACAAAGTAGTGCTCCGTTCACTGGGCTAGTCGACTCACTCCAAGTCGAGTCGGTCAAGCAGTCGTCAGGTCTCAGTCGGATACACGGTCTCCGTACTCCGCACGCTCGACTCTGGGAGGGTCCGCTCCACGAGCTGCAAGTCGATACTCCAAGTATCTCAAGGTCCCACGAAGAAGTAACTCAAAGGACCGCCTCATCACAGGGGTCTCAACGCAACAGACGGCGCGTCGATCGGACGCCCGGTCTGTGAGTTATTAGCCTTTTTGTCCCAGGGGCCCGGTTGGTTTCATGAGCGAACCAAACCCAACCATATCTCAACTGTACCCCGAGCTCTCATAGGGTATACTCATAGGGACCGTTTCTCAACGTGATCGTCAACGCCGCTGACAGTTCGTCAAACGGACGTTCTGTCTGAATGATATCAGCTTTTCCGTTCGAGGGGCCCGGTTGGATTTCGGGTGCGATCCAACCCGGCCACTACCAACTGTATCCAAAACTCGGGCGAAGGATGCCAAAAGTTCCGTATCGTCAACAGGAACTCAACGCAATAGACGGCGCGTCAATCGGATTCCCGGTCTGAGAGTTATTGGATTTTGCGTCCCAGGGGCCCGGTTGGTTTTTAAGGCAAAACCAACCCGAACGTACTCCACCTGCACCCAAACCCCAGGCAGAGTGATCCAAAAGATCCGTCTCACTAAGAGGAAACTAACAAAGCTGACGGTACGTTAATCGGACGTCCGTAGCTCAAGATATGAGCGTTTCCGCTCCGAGGGCCCGGTTGGTTTCGTGTACGAACCAACCCGGCCGAACCCAAAGTATTCCGAAACTTTTGAGTGCGATATACCGAAACGACCGACTCGCTCCAAGGATTGCGTTTCCGCTGACGACGAGTCGTTTGGAGGCCCGTAGCTCAAGTTACGGGCATTTGAACGAAAGTCGTCCGAAGACGGGGGGGGGGTCCGGGCCCGGGCCGACCCGGCCCGACCCCCCCTGGTTGGCCCGAACCGGGTCGGGTCCGACCCGGTTTGCCCGGCCCGGCCCGGCCAGGGCCGGTCCGGCTCGGCTCGGCCGAGCGGCCGAGCGGCCGACACGGGGGAAAGCCGTCGCCACGCGTGACACCCCCGCGGCACCCGCAGGGTGTCGGCCAGACAGTCGGACGTGCCGCGTGACAACCCCGCGACACCCGCGGGGTGCCGCCCTGGACACCCGCGGGGTGTCACGCGGGACACCCGCGGGGTGTCGCGCCGGACACCCGCGGGGTGCTGCCGCCTCCGGCCGCCGGCGCCGCCGCGCCGGTGACCCGGGCCGCCACCGGCTTCCGCGGGCCGCCGGAGTCGCTCCGGTGACCCGTTTTCCTTCCCGTCTGCGCCGTTGTTCCTCCCGGGTTCCGTTCTTTACTACGGGATCATCAAACATCCGTTGCGGCACGTTCCGTCGTTGGCCGTCAAATCCGCACAAGAACGAAGAATGGCGGAGGGTTGTCGGGCCGTGTTCGTTTGGCCTGCACCCTCCGCGTTAGATATAAACAATGGGAGAAATTAAAGTTCAACACATGAACGCATATCCGAAACAATTTTTAATGAAATAAAATTGTTTCATAAAAACGGGTTCCTTATTTGAACGGAAACAACAATTTTAATAATTTTAAAATTGTTCACAAATCCAGTTCTTTATCTTTTTAAAGAAACAAATACGGGAATATAAAAAGAAGGGGGGGTGGGTAATTCCCAAAAAAAATAAATCCCTACCTCGCCGTCGCTGTCGGATGCGAGGTCGTCGCGGAATTGACCGTTGCGGAAGGAGGTGATCGTCACACCGCGGAAGGGCGTCGCGTCGACGATCTCTGAGGACCAAGAACATACGGATTTAATTAATAATAATTAAATCCATGTTGTTGTTGAAATCCAAAAAGAAAATAAAAAGAAGCGCAACCCACTACCTTGGTTGTTGTCGATCGAAGGCTGTCGCGGGGTTGGATCGTCGTGGAAGAAGCGTCGCGGAGGGAGATCCGTTGGCGTCGCGGTACAAGGCTTCACGTCGTTGATCTCCGCAGGTTTGGCGTTTTTCGCGTTCTTCACGTTCTTTGCGTTCTTCGCCCAAGAAGAACGCTTTCCTCCAAATCCTCTCCACACCACAAGTTTCAACCCAAAATAAAATAAGCATAAGCCTTATTTTATTTACACAACTAAACATTTGAATTTCAAAAGATAAGAAACGAACCATTAATTCATAGAATTAATTCAACAAAAGAAACAGATCATTTAATTTACGAAATAAACCGCCCAATTAAATGGTCTGTTAAGATTTTAAGAAATGCGTCAGCTGACTTTCATTAAGACGGGTTTTCACGGGTGCGTTTCTTAGCGGAAAGAAACGGCGGGGCTCGTGCGGGCCCCACCTCACAAATATCCTACCAAGGGGTAGGATATTTCTAGATAGAATCCTATCCAGTTCAACTCAGTTCAAGCCGCCTTTAAGTGGCTTCAAGTGGCTTCCAAGTGGCTTAAGCGAAATAAAATAAAGTTGTCGCAAAATTATTTTATTTCTTAACTTTAAGCCCGAAAATTAAAACCCACACCCGAGGAAACGCAACTCCAGAAGAGGCGTTTCTAAGCAAATACCGGCGCTGCGATTCCATCGGTGCCCTCAGAATTCGATTCCGAGCACCGGTTCAAAAGTTAGAAAAACTCGCTCGTCCGTTCACTGAACGTACCCGAGCCAAACTTCAGAAAATGATTCCGGCCACACCGGGCCTCGGAATCAGGCGCCGTCAGAAACTGCCTTCTTGTAAAATTCCAAAGAAAATTAAGAAAAGAATTTCCTTGAAATTTACGGGTCTTTAAAGTTATATTGAAGAATTACCTCTAGAATATTTCACTTTTTTGGAAAGTATCTAATATCATGTTGTAGTAAAAATTCAAAATTCTTTTTCATTATCAAATACTGAAGAAGAGTCCATTACTGCTGGTAGTTGTAGTGCACATATTTTGTGGATGAAACACACCTTATTAAACAATGTATTTCAATTCAGACATATCCCCATAAACTATGACAACACAAGTGATATTAACATTCTAAGAATCCAATTTCACATTCTAGAAAACAAAACATATTGATTTAAGACGTTACTTTTTGAGATATTGTTATAAAAAAGGTGATATAAATATTGAGCTTATTGTAAATAAGCATCAGCTTTCTGACATATTCACATAACCCTTAAACATTGAGAGAATAAACTACATTAAACATGAACTATGATTGTTAAATATATAAGTTCCAATCAAACCTCTGCCATTAGTGAAATCAGTCTGTGAAACCAATCAGTGAAACTGATATGTGAAATCGATCAGTGAAACCAATCTCTTGAAACCAATTAGTGAAACTGATCTCCTAAAACTGATCCCGTGAAATAGATCTGTGAAACAGATCTCTTGAGACTGATCCGTGAAACTGATCTGTAATACCGATCAATGAAACCGATCTCCTGTAACAAATCTCGTAAAACTGATCTCTTAAAACTGATCCCTTGAAACTGATTGTGTGAAACTAATGCCTTAAGTTTCTTTCTGTAATTTTTTCTATTTTAAATAAAATGATGCAGTTTTGTGTTCCTTTTACCTTATTGTTATGCTTTATGATTTTACAATCCCTAAATGATCAAATGTGTTCAAGCCACATATTCCATTCACAATCACTCTATCGTAAAACATTCAACTCTTTGAAACTCTATCTCTCGACCCTCGACTTTTTGACTCCTCTCGAAATCGAACCCTCATAATAGCGAGGACAATTCCTGTGATGGAAGGGCCAAGGGAATCTCCATCATCTTAGCATCAAAACGGTGTGTACAGTGGTACTACAAAGCCAGGTTTAAGAAGACAATTTTTTTATAGCTGAGAAAGAAGTTTCTATAGAGTGTCTTTTCAAATGAAGGTCACTTTTTCTAAGGGTGATATAATGTCAAGAATGGATAAGATGGTTATCAAATAGTTAAAGACTATTTTATCTCCATATTGAGCATGAGTTTTATCTCTATCTAAAGATACCCCTGAATGGAGATAAACAATCAAGGATGAAGTTAGTGGTGAACGTAAAATATATTTATTTTTCCTCAAAGGATTGGACTGATTGTTTGGAAATGCCTCATGAATATGTCTATGTTGGTTATCAGTGTAACATTACACCTTCCTCTAATATTTTTTTCATATGAGAATGATTTTAAAGAGCTGAATAAAAGTGAAGAATCGAAGAGTCATACTTCTAGTGAATTTGATGGAGAGTGAAGATTAATTTTTAAGTTTATACAACATCAAATATTCTCATGGAAGGTACATTTCTCTGTAGTGAAGTATTAGGATGTATTCAGGATTTACCTCATGAAAAATGGGATAATGTTGAATATTTTTACATAAATAATGGTTCATATTTCTGATATGATAAAACCATCCACAAAAGTAACATTATTTTATTATCCTAGGATGATCTCTGCAATTCTAATGATGTTGGGCTCTGGGGAAGATTAAGATGAAATGATTTGTGCTTGTAGTGGTTTCTTACTTCAGAAACAGATTTGCAAGAGAATGATGACTTTCTGGAACCTGTGGACGAAATGATGGGTATGAAATGAGAAAATACTATTTGAGGAGTTCAATCCAATTGACCATCCTTCCAGACCAAAGGATCATGTTTATCTAGTCCTGAAACTAGGAGAGAAATCTGTCTATTTAGATAAGTATGTTGAGGAAGAGTTTCCATGGGAAGAAGGGTCTCCTTTTGATGAAAGGAGTGATCATGATATTTCTGAAATCCCAAAAGATATGTCTTATGGACTGACTAGTCCACCATGTGATTTACGCTCAAGGGAAACACTATTAGGTGAAGAGGAAGATGAAGATACTAAATTCGCTGGTGTGGAAGGTTATATAAGTAAGTTAGAGGAGGATTCTATTATTGATGGTGATGTTGAAGAGAATGTTAGTGATTTGTTAAAAGTTAGATAACAAGTAGTTAACAGATCTAGTGAGGAATCTATACAAGGTGCTACTGATTTTTTTGATCATGTTGACCAGGAGGATATTGATCATGGAGATACTGGAAATGAGGAGAGGATGAGGATCATGTGCCTCAAATTGAGGAAGTGCCTGGAGAAGTTGATGTGGCTAAAACACATGAAAAACCTCACGTTCAGTTGGTACCTGTGCCAATAAATGTTTTTTCTGCTAGAGGATAAGATGATGAAGAAGATGATGAAGATTAAATTTTACCTTAGACTCAGGGAAGAAGAGTTAGGATTGACACTATTGATCCAAGGGACTAGACTTGTACTCATAAATGGAATAGAGATACATGATACATTCAATTGGGTTTGGAATATAACTCTAATGAGGAGACAGTAGAAACCGCATCATGATCCTCAACTTCAACCTGTAGCAGAACTGGTTTCACATGCTTCACCAATTTCACCACCTATAGTTGCACTAGTAGCACAACCAATTCCTAGTTACAATGTCAATAAGGTTGATTTAGAGAAATTCAGAAATTACATCTATTAGTTAGTAAGATCCTCATTTGGATCCATAAGTGAATCCACTACATCAATAGGTATTTTGGATGTTGATGCTAAAAAAATCGCAAGGATGGTGATTTGGTAGATTCAACCTAATATCATTACCAAAGTTGAAACAATCATTATACATAAAACCATGTTTATATGATAAGGAAGATGAAAAATGAGTTAAATTCTCTAAAAACTAATTGTAATACCTCTTTTATTGGTGTGATGGAAGTTCTTATAAACATATTTTCACATATACTATGTGTAGATTTGATTAAATTGAAATATGATCTTATAAAAATGGTCACTGGTCCATCTAGTTCTAGAGGTGGAAGAGGTGTTTTTTCTGATATGGAATCTTTGAAGACTATAATAACAGAAGAACTCATGAATCTTCAGAATGATTAAGACAAAGAAACTCTTGAAAAGGAACATAGAAATACATACCTAGTTTACAACATGGTAAGGAAATGCACAAATGAAGCCTCTACTGCTTGAAAAGATACTAGAGATATATTGGATAAGTATTTTACTATGATCTATACCAAGCATGATCTCATAAATAGCTTCATTTTTTTAGCCGAAAATCTCAGAGTTCCCCCATTAACAGAAGACTTCAAGAAACAAGTGGCAAAATTGAAAGAGTTTTCCCCTCTACATGATAAATTCTTGGAGAATAAGGATGATTTCAATAAGGCCATGCAATATGGTGGGGAAATCAATAATGATTTAATCATGATCCTCAATCCATATCTGCATGTTCAAGATATTGCAATTGTGGTTTCTCTTAATCCTTCCATTGGTACTACCTCTCAGCCTCTTGATCCGATGATAGTCTCTCAGGCCCTTTACCAGATTCGACCAATCATTATCGAGCCACCACAAAACCATGTGTTGTCAGAGAGAATACATAGTCTTGCAAAAAATGTCCCTATAGGTGTTTCCTTTACAAGTGTTGTCTTCAGGCCAACTCTTCCCAATGCTAATCCAAAACATTATAATCCTACTACTCATACTTCAAATATAGGAAAATCACCTCAAAATCCAAACCCTTAGTTGTGGATTATGTATTTGATATGGATTTGTATCTTTATTTTGTTGGTTGTACCCTTTTTACCTTTAATGTAAATTCTTTTTGCCTTCACTCTGTTTCTCATTTTCATTAGGTTATTTTTCTTTCTTCATTCTCTTTATCTTACACTTTTTTTATAATCCCAAAAGGGGCATAAAGGTATAATCTTACGATATTAATTTCAGGTGGAGAAACTCTATAATAGGCCACATGGCATGTACTCACCATAATATATATATATATATATATATATATATATATATATATATATTCTGTCTGATACAATAATTTAGGGGTATCTTTGTCTTAAAAATACAAACAAGGGAATGATTTATTTATATAGAATAATTGAATTCAATAAGGTATTATAAATCAAGTAATTAATTTTCCATAACAACACATGTAAGGAATAGTTTTTTATTATCAAAAAGGGGGGATTGTTGGACCCTCAATGATATAATGGTTTTCATAATCACAAATAATGTCAATCTGGAGATTCTATTATTTCTTTCCATTTAATATCTCTATGTAAATCAATTATGTTAAAATATACAATTCATTTCAAGAACTCAATAAACTATATTTATACATCAATATGTTTAAAAGTGTATATTTCCATGTATTTATAGATGTCACTTAATCTAGTAGTGCTTTGTGTAAGACAAAAACTTCATAAGTCTCTCAAAGTCCCTGGTATAGTTAGTTCTGATCAACACATCGATGATCGACTCACCGATGGAGGACACACTGATGATTGATCACTGATGGACGACACACTGATGATTGACACACCGATGATCGACACACCAATGATAGACACACCGATGGATGACACACTGATGGAAGACACACTGATGATCGAATCATCGATAGATATTTCACAGATTAACGAATCACTGATAGGTGATAAAATGATATCAAAAATGACTCACCAATACTCTATGTTACCGATACAGATGGAAATAACTCATTGATACTCGGAGTCAATAATTATGGTTTAATGATGCTAACAAACTAGTGTTGATAGACCGATGGTGACAAACCTATGATGACGGACCGATGTTGATAGACCGATGCTGACACAATGCTTTTCACAGACCGATTATGATAGACATCTGAAAATGAGTCCCCGATACTTAAGACTCACCGATAGTCATAAATTAGGTTTCAAATTTATTAATTCAAATTTATTTCTAACAGTCATATTTAGAAAAAGTAATGTTTTTGACATTATTTAATGTTGTGTGTAGAACTATCTTTAGAAAGTACAAGGTACATGCAAGTGGGGAGATATTCTTGGCTGGGGGACCTTTAACTATAATAGAATTAAACGATAAACCATGAAAATATTTGGTGTGGGATAGAACCTAAAAATTTTCTAAATAGTAAAAACTGAAGAACTCAATGCCGAGTATAAAAGGTATTCAATAAGACAAGCAAGAACGTGTCAAATTTCTCTGAACATCTAAACATCAAAGAGCTAAACTTTTCACACTTGGAAGCTAGAGTATAGAGGTTGTGATACTATGATCTGAATTCATATTCTAGAAGAGGACTGGAATATCACTTTCTCTACGTCAATCTAGTCCAGATATTCACTGTATAACACATAGAGATTTCTAAACTTCTTTCTTCAGTTATAACTCCATTATGATCTTGTTTTTACCTTTTTGAGCCTTGTGTGCATCTGTTTGCTTCAAAAACACTGTCTCCTATGAATAACTGGAGAATAATCAATGTACTCATAATAAATATCTTTATGGTCTTGTATCCCACATAGAATAGTGGAAGAGATCAAGTGTGATATATTTGTAGTTTTTTCCACAAATAACTATGGTAGAGGTCAAGTGTGACCTTGACAGCTATGTGTGATGTTGTAAACCCCAATCCAGGGTGTGGATCCAAAAGTGTATTAATGTAAACTTCATGGTTTTAGGTGATAACCATGTGGAGACACTATGTCTCATCTTGAGACTGAATCTCTTTTTTTTTCCGTCGTGTATTTATCTTTTACTTTAATCTGATCTGTGTTTATTTCAATTAAAATAAAACAAAATTAAACTTTTATAGTTATTATAGAAGGTGTTTATATCTATTTTGTTGTAGTATATTAGATTTAAAAGAATGGCTAGTCTATAGATTTGAAAATCTGAGAACTAATCAATCTTCTGATAAATTAATTGAACATTCATGACTTTTATAAATTCACAAAAAACTGATATTGATTATATTTTAATTGAGGAATATCTTTCAAAGAATAATTTTTTCACAGATATTTTTATAGATACTCAATTCACACCCTCCCTCTTGAGTGATAGAATCCAACAAATAATTATGTTATATAATAATATATATAATTACAATCCATTATCATACCCAACCTTTATATGTAGTAATATAAAAACAAATGACATCGGTTCATGAGGTGGTAGTCCATCGTACAGACGAATAATGATTTATTTACCCATTTCATGGAAGTGGAAATGGTTTTATGTTTTGAATATATTTTAAAAACATCCATTTTTATTTGATGTACTTATTTTTTTACATTTTCCAATTTTTACAAAAAATGAAAGAGGTGGAGATAGAAGTAAAATAAAAAAACTCATTGGAAAATATTACCTCATCTTTGAGTATCCTCTTTATGTTTCCACCAAAGGCCCTCATTGGTTGAATTTATAACTTGATTAAGGATTCTATAATAAGGGGAGAAATTTTTAGAAGCCTTTTGAGAATATTTTGGCAATAAAATATGTTTTATGGTGCAAATAATGGAGGGGAGGGGTGTCCTTTTATAAGTGGGGGTGAGGACACACATGGAATTTCTTAAACAAATTGAGTGCTCTAAATTTTTTCACATTCCATAAGGGAAATAAATGGACAATAATATGAACTTATAGTATTAATTGTCTAACTATGTCTATAAAGTAGTTTTTATATAATTTTATTGATCATTTTTACCCTTATCAATTTAGTTTCACACCCTCATAAACCCATTATCACCTTAACTATAATAATTCATTTTTTACTTCAATCATTGTTAAAATCCGCAGAAATTTTTTTATTAAATTATTAGATAATAAAAATATGATGATTCCAAAAATAGAATCAATTATTCCAAATTCAATTCACCAAAGTGGAAAATTTTAAATTAAAATTAATCTCACTGAGGAAGCAACAAAGCAAGTATTTTATGTGAATAAGTTCAAAAAATTAAAAAGTTATCATATAAAAAATTTATATTGACTTGATTCGAATGACCTAAATTTAATAAATTTATGAATATTTTTACTAATGTATCTTTAAAATCATCTTATAAATAATTTGACTGAAAATGATGTTATCAATTCAAATTTATTATTTTTAACTATTCATCAGTAAATTAATATTTTCAAAAAATCTCAAACATTATTCGTATATATAAATTTCAAATGATTATTTCAAAAATAATTCCAATTTAATGAAATATATTTTTTAAAATTAGTGTAAATTAAATTTAAAATAAAACATGTATATGCGATGAATAAGCATATTTTTTAAAAGTATATTAACTTGCACACCAGATTATTTTATATATAATCTATGTCTAATAATAATCATGTTTGAATAAAAATAGAAAATTTACTATTTTATACTCTAAAAATATCTTTTGAAAAATTCCCCATTAGTGTTTATTTTTATTAATTAAAATGGATAAATGTTTTTCTTTTTAAAATAGTTTTTAGAGAATCCCTTTTTAAACCAAAAAAACAGACATATAATACAATATAATGATGATTAAAATATAAATAAATAATAATTATGTTACATTTAATAATATTAAAAACAAAATGTGACATTTAAATAAATAAATTTATTTAAAATTTATGATAGTTTTAAAAAAAATATCGGTATTTTCAATATTTATTGAAAAATCATTATTTTTCGAAAAATTGAAAAACTTCACCCAACGTAAATATTAATGTTCTGATTCAAAAAATTAATTTAATATTATAAGAAAATAATAATTTTAATTAAATTAATTATAAATTTTTTTCATGAAAATAAATAAAAAACATATTTGAAGAAAATGTTTTTTTAATGAGTAAATTCGGTTCAGTAAAGATTTATTTTTTATTTACTAACCATTAATAAATAATTTATATTCAGTATGGAATATATATATATATATATATATATATATATTTGTGTGTGTGTATGTTTTTGTATCATAAGGTTGTTTATACTAATCATATCCTCAAATTTAATGGAAATTTATAATCATTATTTATATTATGGGTTGTTTAAGATTGGTGTTTCGTGTTAAATGCACTATAAAGCATAAAAATATTAGGATTGTGTGTACTGAAAGATATTGATGGGATTAAATATATTTAAAAAGATATAGATAGTAATTTCTTGGCAAGTTACATTCTCCATTAAGTTAATTTTTATGTGACCTTTATTCAAAAAAACATAAATCTTCTCTCTTAATATCATGGGGTGATATATTAACATTAGTATAACCATATTTAGTTTAGAGATAACCTCCCTTATAACCTTTTTAGTCATTGGATATGCTCTAGTATACGCTTTGATCTCATAGAAAATTGACCATTACCCAATAAATTTGATGGATATATAATTGTTCACCCACCTTTCACAAAATGTAATTTATACATATATATTCCATAAAATAATTCATCAGATCAAATTAGGTGAAAATGAAATCGGTGTTATAAACATTTCAAGGAAAAATAAATTGTGGGAACAAAATAATATTTTTTAACATTAGTGAATATACTCATATATAATATATAAAACTATTATAGATGTTATAATTGGTTTATATACCCAATATATTATAGGTATTATCATGGGTTGTTGTAATTTATGAATAAAAATACCATTAACAAATCAAAAAATAATTTATCAGGAAAATACCCTTTCCAATATGAAAATAACTTTTTAAAAATTATTTATTCCCAAATATTAATAATAAAATTTCTTTTAAAATAACCTTGGAAATTTTTAAAGTAATATTTAAATAATTTCTAATTTGTGATGGTGGTAACTTCAATACATTATATATAAGATATAAGAATAAATCCATTTTACTCACTTGTAAAAAGGTAAAAAAAACTTCCAATTAAAAAAATGTCATGAATAATCATTTTTGACCAATTTTTAAAAAATTAAAACATTTGAAACATGACATTAATCAATATTTGAATAATAGTAAAAACATTCTGGAAATCATTTTATAGAAAACATGGACATGGATGATAAATGATTTTTAACTGAAGAGAGAAATAAATACATTTAAATAATGTTATGTTAACTCCTAAATTTGTAAATTTATAAAAATTAATTAAAAACATGTAATTTGAAGAAATAAACAATGGATAATAAAATAAATGAGTATCTTTTGAGGTAGATCTTAATATTTCATAATCAGATACTTTATTAAGAAAATCTGGATATACAATGAGATTATATCATAAAAACCATACCACACTACTAAATTTGAAATCCTAAGCCCCATGAAAATTGAAATATTATATTTATATGTATATATTAAATTTTTATGAGAATAAGATTAAAATAAATTCATGGGCATTATATACATCACATAAAATAAATAATTAGTTAATATAGAATGTATCTCATATATATATATGTGAGAAGAAAATCCCTTACCTCAAGTATCGATATCCTTCATCAAAATTAAAACCTCATGTATATTAATTACAAGATTATAATAAATCTATTACAAAACTATAATACTATACATCATTCCATATATTATTACATATACCATTTTATAACCCCTTTGTGATCAATTCATTGTTAAAATCACTATTTTAGGTAATAACTACTCTGTTTTTCATGTAAGTTTTGGTTCGGTAATTTTTATAATTATACATTAATAATAGTTCAATATTATGAATATTGTTAATAGTGATATTAATATATTATATATTAATTTTAATCATATATATAGTCATCCAAAATTGATAGAGATTGAATAATTAATTTCAACATTTTTGGAGATGGTAGACTATATTTACGCATAAATGATGTATTAATTTTTTAAAGAATAGACCAAAAGAGAAAATAATATTAAATAACTTGAAAAAATAATATTTATTTATAAATTGTATATATGTTCATCAAATATTTACATATTACCTTCCATTTTAAAATAAAATTAATAAATTATCACATCACTTCGTGGAGGTGGTAGTCCATAGGTTTGTATGAGTGACATTATAATTTTCTAACAGATTGGATGTCAAGGAGGTATATGTTATATTATAGATAAATAATTAGAATTATTGCATTAAAATCATATATATACTTTAAATAAATAAATATATCCATCCATGATAGGTGATTATGGAAAACAAATTACATAAGATCTTGATGTGGTAGTCTACTGTACACAAGATCTATGGTTTCGTTTCCCATATGATGGAGGAGGAGATAGATATAGGTTATAAAATTAATTTAATAAGATCCAATTATATGGTGGATATTTTTTATATTATATATTAATATTTTAAAAATATTTAATGGAGGTGGAAGCACAAATAAAACAAAAATACATACTTAAGAATAATACCTCTTCTTTAAGGAGTCTCATTAGGATTGCATCAAAAACATTATTATGAGGGTCTTCTAACCAAACCATAGACTCTAGGACATGGTAAGGGAACAAATTAAGGAATTTGGGTATGTCATGGATGGACTAAAATTCTTAGAATGTGGGAAGAGGATAGGACATTAGGTTCGTTTTTATGAGTGAGGAGAGTGGCACACTTTTAGTTTTTCAATTTTTTACAATATTTCCTTGTAAATATATTGGTCAAAAGTATAAAAAATGGATACGTGTCGATACTTTTATGAGATTAGGTTGAAAAAATGGAAATAAAATAGGAATTTGATAAGATTTTAGGTAATTTAACCCTTATATTTTTAGTTTAACCCCCAGTAAACTTATGTTATCATTAACAATGATAATTAATTAGTAATGTTTTTAATATTCATTATTACCAAAAATTAAATTGGACTTATTATAAAAATAATATATGGTGACTCTGAATATGTTATACATTAAAAAACTCATTTCACATAAGTGGTAAATTTTTATTGAAAATTAATATTACAAATGTGAGGGAAATTTTTTTCCAAGGATTCTTTCAAATGTATAAAATATTTTATTATAAAAATTCAATATAAAAATGACTAAAATCAAATAAATTGGATTCATCCAAATATAATTGAATTAATTTTTTTAAGTATACGAAAACATAATAGAATATTTTTAATTATTTTAAACATGCAATTTAATAAAATTATTATTTTCCACTATTCATTGATAATTAGAAAATTTAAGAAAATTTTCAAAAAAACACTCTAAGATAAAATAATTTTTTTCGAAAATAATCATAATATATGAATTTTTTCTTATAAATGTGGAAAATTTAAATTTTAAAATATTTGTATAAAATAAATTAAAACCACTTGTCAAAACATTATATTTTTATATATGAAATGATTTATTATTATCTCATTCCTAGAATAATATTATAAGAATTCTAAAACAATTGATTAAATATATAATATATAATTTTTAATAAAATCATTCACTATTAGTGATTAATTTAAATTATTAATAAATAACTAAAATACACCCATAAAAATATTTTTTCAAAAAAAAAATGTTCAGATGATTTTTATTTCCATTTCCTATAAATTGATAACTAGAGAATCTATTTATACCTATTTAAACCATATAATTTTCAAAATATAGTTTTTCCTAACAATAATTTCCAATATAAGGGCTATGTTAAAACTATCAGTTTGAATTATAATTTTTAAATTTTATATCAATATCGATTTAAATGTGGTGTTGCGTGTTACTCAAGAGATCAAAAATATTAATTTTTTTAAAAAAAAAATATTTCATAGAATATCCAGATTTTATATTATAACCCCAATAAAATGAATTACTATAACGAATTTCCGTCACACTAATACAAAAAATGGGGATAATTCTTTCTTATCATATCATCATGTTCTAATTTAGCTTTCTCAAATTGGTGGTTTCACCATAAATATTTGGCCATGTGAGTGGTCTTGTTTTATTGAACATTATCTCTATAATACAAAATCTCCATGACTTGTTCCTGAGGAAAAATATATTTCTTATGTAGTCTGAAATATTAGTTTAATATATGTTAACAGTTAGGTATTTAGTAAATTATAATAAATAAATGGAACACATGATGAACCTATGATTGGTTCGTTGAAGCACCAATAAATAAGCTACCACACCAGATCGATAAAGAATATCAAAAGGGTAAATATCCCTAAAACTAAAAATTCATTATTAAAAACTCTCATAACATTATTCCATGGATAATTTCACATGAAACCATTTCACTCTTTATAAACAATATATATCATTGAATATTATCATCAAAATTTTTATATTAACTTTGAGTAGCCTTGATGTGAGGATTAATGGATATGACATTCTCTACCATTTCTTTATCTATCTCATGTCTCAATATATTTTATTCTCTAACTTCAAACCATCATTTCATAGTTCTACATTTATTTCCAAATATGGGTTCATAATGATCAATATGAATTCACATGTGGAATACATTATTGTATGAAAACTCATATAGAGTAATTTTTTGATCCCGAAAACATTTGAAATACATATAATATGATATATACTATTTTCTAGGGTTTGAATGGTTCAATCAGATTGAACATCGCTACGAGGATGATTTGTAGTTCTAAAAATAAACCCTTTATCCAGAGATTGTAGAATACTTCCCCAAAATAATGACAAAATCCTCAGATCCTTATCAAATAGAATGGAATGTGGTACAACATAAAACTTTACCACTTCTTCGATGTATATTATGGATTGTTGATCAAGTGAGAAGTCTTATTTTATTTATATGAAGTGTGTCAACTTCTTAAAGAAATTAGCTATAACTAAAATATAATTATGGGATTTAAAAATTCTCGAAAGTATAAAAAAAATATATGGTGATGTTTTCCTTATTATTTTGTAGTATAGGTTATTTTTATTACCTCCCATTAGGAATTTGTCTGCCATCCTTAAATCCATGGAATAAAAATTACCAAGACATAAACTCTTTAATATATCTATTCATGTCATCCCATCAGAAATACAATTTCATATTTCTATATATCCTAATTATTCAAGGATGAATATAGAATAAAGAACCATGATACTAATTAAAAAACTAATTATTTAAATAAAATATAGATGGAAGACATACACAATTCATGAACATCATCATTCTTTCATAATATATGTTAAACTCGGGAATATTTCTAAACTTCTTCTATAGAACAATATATTCCATCCATACCACATTAATATTCACTTAGACAGATTATTGATCACTCATTTGAGAATGTTTAGATTTTTCCCCTTCGATTAATATTTCATGATCCATCATTTTATAGACCATAAATATTGTATCATTTTTATTCTCATCATAAATATGATTTCATTATCCTTTGACTAAACACATCAACAACCCTTCTCATTTTCCTTTGGTGGTAATGTATTAAGATGTCATAATCATTAATTTGTTAAAACTATATTATCAATAACATAGTCAACTACTTCTATGTGAATATATATATTAATATTTTAAAATAAGTATATATATCACACCATTCTCCACAATGATAATGCCTCTATATCGTTAAAAAAATTACCACTTCTAACTCAAAATCATGAGTTAGGTAATTTTAATCCTAAGCCTTAAATTTTCAATAGGAATAAAATATAACTATATCATTATACATGAGATCATAAACTAGTAACATATATAGTGCGTCAATATAGATTACAAACCCTTATCCCCTACTGGGTAATGTATGTACAGTATCACTCACTAACTACCCCTTGCGTTCCTTGATATTTTATGTACATTCTTTTATCTGAAGGAAAATGGATCCCTTATTGTATAACATTGAGAGTGGAATGGATATACAAGGTAAATTATTCAAAAAACGTCGATAATATATTGAAACACCCCATAAAACATCATATCTCATTCATAGTGGGTGGTTTGGGAAAAAAATTAAGTAGCCTCCTTCTATGATGGAACTAACAATATACCATCTCTTGAGATTATATGACCCCAAAAAATGGTTTGTAGATAAACTTTTAAAAAAAATTTAATACTAATCCCTCTTCTAATGTATCCTAGCATAATTCTTATGTAATTTTCATGCTCTTAATTTCACTATGAATAAATAATAATGATGTCTATAATGACTACCAAAAACTGATCATGGTAATCTTTGAAAAATATAGTCATTAAATCCTAGAAGACATCATAGAAATTATATTGACCCAATTAAATCACTACATATTGATAGTGTTAATATCATGGATAAAATATTTGTTTTGGGTATATCCTCTTTCTTGACTATCAGTTGCTCATATCTAGAATGATATTCTATCCTGTAAAAGTATTGATCTCCATATAGTTTGTCAAAAAAGTAATCAATGCGGGGTAGAGATGATTTTGATAATGTTTAATTCCGGATAATAAATCCATATTCTCATCGATCCAAATTTATTATAAAAAAATAATTCATCCCAATATGGAATACATGGATGAATAAATCACTTTTCAGCATTGTATTTGAGTTTCTTCTTTCATTCATGTATCATAATCAGGGAAATTTTATATGAAGTCATCTTAATAGGTGTATATCCGGATATGAATTCTATATAAATACTCACATCATTAATTGATATAATACTAAAAAAATACTCTAGAAACCATCACCAAACTCTGAAATAATAGGCATATCTCTGATGTCCATTTTTCCCCAACCATTTGAGATAAACACCATTTTTAATAAAAATCAAAACCCATACAAAGGTGGAAATTCGCACTGATTTTTTATATTTATTATCACATTGATAAATGATCATAGGTTAGTTCAAGAAATTATACATGGCATCCAGTCCTTGGTAATTAATGCTGGATTTATATAGGGAAATCCAATCAATTGCAAAGGTAACATAAAATTAAACTGTAGGGAGAATAACAAAAATTTTTGAAAGCACATTCCCATAAAATTTGAATGGATAAGATTCGTAGAATTGATGTTGGATCATTATGTCGTTAGTTTTTTAACTATTAAATCAAAATCTAATCATTGATCATATAAAATTTCATCCCATGAGACTCTTATAGATATTTATAACTAATATCAAATAAGGTAATTTAAAAATTTAGATTTACTATTACCATATCAACTACATCACAATATCCTCTATGCCTTTCAAAAAACAAAATTTTTAGCATAAACATCACTACTCATTAATTAATGTGATTAAACATGAAAAAACCCTCATAATATGTCTAAATTGTGAATCCATATTTTCATATTTTGACACCATATGTTTAACATATGTCATTCCTAGTCATCACCTAATCAAATAATTCATGATGGTTCATAAAGGGTTTTTGAATTTCTATAACAAACCCATAGGGACTGTCAAACCCATCATGTTGACTAATCCACTTTCATTCACCAAGTGAAGATCAATTTGAAGACCAATTCAATCTTTTCCAAGTTATTATCTGTATATATAACTATAAAAATTTTACAAACACTTGTTTATCGAGACATGGATGTAATTTCAGGGAATCCACTTATCATACCCATCACCAAAATTCCAAAACAGTATCCTGTAATTTGACTTATTTCTAATGTTCTCACTAAGGTTTTCTCATATTTTTTTCCAAAGGATAACAAAAAATTATTTGGATTCCCACTATAGAAACCCTGAATTTTCTTATATAGATATCACATATTAATTGACGAATATTCAATACATAACATAATTAACCCTACCAAAAGCATATTGTTCTAGTATATTTTGAATAATTGATACAAAGAAAATGGTTTATAAGTGAAATACATAATCTCCCACAAGTATATTCATAACTATACACCTTCATTGACATATAATACATAATACCAGTCAACATATCCAAGTAAAAGAATACATAAGAAAGGTTGATCTTAGATAATCAATAAGCATAAACAAAGGAGATATCAATATTACATGAGTATAAGGGTACGAAGACTTGAAAATTAGATTTGAAAAACATACCCTACCAATCATAGATCATTAATAGTAATCATGTAATATATCATAGAAATTGAAAAGACGCAAATCATAAAAGAATCATAAAAACATATCCATGAGGATATAACAATAATATAAGACCTAGATTTCCAGAATAGACATATGAATATAAAATCTTATTTCAATGTCACCGACCATGAAATTTATAACATGTTAGCCTTAGGGTACCCACCCATGAACTCTTTTTGGGAATGGGATAACCATTAATTTACCTACTTTCAATCTTGGGATAAAAGCATATGCACCATTTGGTCTTATAGAACAATATTGAGTACTCAAGGCAATGGATGGCTATAAACTTTTAGTCCCACCCATCAAATAATTAATATCAAACATATGCGTCCCAAAAAATCAATCTTCATATCATGAAAATTCAAATTGAAATGGTTTTAATAAATATTTCATCATTTTATAACTTGTGGTAAATAAAATGGTTTCATAAACATGTTTCAACATAATCAAAAACCATATTGAGAATTAATAAGGATAATATCATTAGATCATATCCCTAGTAGATCACAAGTATAATCTATTGTGTTGAAATGGAATGGATAAAGACAAATGAGGGGGGTAGGGGTTAATTGTGTACTTTTCAAAAAAAATTATCATAAAAACATGACTCTTTAAATAATGTGATCTTAAACTTCAATTTTAAAGATACGTATTGATTACAAAAAATGGACAAACACTACATAGAGATATTTAGTAGTTCGGGGAATTAAAATACCCTAGTCTACTCCATTAATGATCTCTCCTTGATCATGATGATTTTCACTAGTATTTCATGTTTTTAGGAACCTATTAAACTATGTATAAGAAGTTGACACCTTATAACAAATATTTTACATGGACTTCTTCTTTTAAAAGGAACCAAAATTTGTATATATTATATTAAGAAGTTAAAAATCCACTATGAATGAGTATGAGTAATCAATTATGTAATATATAATAAATAGATATATTTTTAGATATTGAATACTATTTGAAAATAATGTTTTAGAAGTATCTTAAAATTATATATGTTCTTAAATAAAATATTGAAGTACTAAAATAATCATCAATGTATAGCAGAATTCATTTTTCTCTAAACAGCAGTAGAGAAAACACTTAAAATATGATAAACACGAATGTCTCAAAAGTGTATCTTTGATAGATTATTTCATGAGAAGAAAAAAATAAAAACTTGGATATATATAATAATAGTAGTTGTATCACATTAAACAAATTAGAAATGGTCAAAAAATGAATTTCTCAAATGTGTATTTATTCAAAGAACTAGAGATGATATCAAAAAATTACTTTTGAATTCCCATCTATATTTCTAAAGAATATTTTTTTTAATTCAAAAAGAATAAATTTTTGTCATATAATCAAATAGAACAACAAAAACCTACTGATAATAGCAGTACATTTGAAGTTAAAAAATCCTACAAAAATTTTAACATCCCATAGAAATAATAAATAATTAATCTATTGAACAAGATCGTTTTAAGAAGTTATTATGTATATTTAATTAGATATTAATTATAATATAGCTATTGTATAAATTTTCGAAATAATCAATTATTTAACACATATTGTTTGACTATGTAAAATATCGAGATTATCTATATATTGATAAACTTCAAAGGTACGGTTGGAAATATAAGGATGATTCCAAATGATGGGTTTCAAAACTATATATTAACATACTAAAATATAGGGTTTATTCGAAATGTTTCATTGATAAAACAAATGTTTTCTCCCAAAATATTATTCAAAAACCCTACTTTTTTATTTGAATTTTGGGTGTGCATACTAATTCTAGATTCCATTTAAATTTGAATAATAATTATGAAATCAAATAAACATATATATTAAAATCAAAAATTATTCTAGAATAAAATTTTTTTTTTCATTAATCTTTAACCTAAAATACAATTAGATTAAAATCAACCATAACACAAATGTAGGTATTTTTTATCATCAAAATCAATATGAAATTAATTAAATTATTGTATCAATACATTCCCAACATTCTAAACCTTTGTATTATAAAAACTCTATATAAACATCAACACAAAAATATTGTTCTAACTTAAATAATAAAAAATATAGAGATATAAATGATTTGGAAAACATAAATATTTTTCACATAATAAATTAATTTGAAAAAACCATATATGAAATCATATAAACAAATTTTAAGAAAACACCCCACCTTATTTTTCACATATAAGATCCCTAAAATTTGATAAAACAAATTCATTATAGAAATGTTTTTATCCAAATTTACATTTTTCACCACTTATTGTGATTTTAAATAAATAAAAAAATACAATAAAACACATTTAATATATTAATATTTATATTTAAGATTATAAAAATATTAAATAAAAATAAAAAAATCATTAAATTTTATTATATTAATCATAAAATATTTAAAAAGATATTTTTTCAATGATTTTGGACAGGCTAAGTTGGAGGATGATAAAAAGGATCGAGTATTTAGGGAATGATAAAGGGTGTATCTTCACACTTCAAACTATAAATTTTTTCACTAATTATATCTGGAGATCATGAAATTATTTCTATTATCCTTTTATTGTATACTACGTCATTTTAATATGAAAGGATTTATAAAAAGATTCATCTCTGATCATCTCTACTTGAATTACTGGCTCTAGTTTAAATGTATAAAAATCATGTCCTTATATGTGTATTTCCTATTGAATTTGATACTTTCTTTAATGATATTGAACTTATATTTCTAAAAGATACAGTTTTTTAATATATTAAAAATATTCCTCACATGTTTTAAGATCTTCATCCATCATCACTACTTCTCCTTTCCAAATGTTAAATATAGTTACCAATTATTATACATTGAAAAGAGAACTATTTCTATATAATGTTTCATTATAAAATTGAGGCTTTATAGAGGAAATTTCACCTTTATCTATGTGAAGATTTTTTACTTATTCTTCTTCACAATAAAGGATGTCAATTTCTTTCAAAGAATATTTTTCTATGTAATCTTATACTAAAGAAAAATATTTTTCTCCAAATATATTTTTAATATAGTCATTGAGTGAATTATTATTCTTAAATATTTAATTTAATTATTCCCAAAAAAATATTTAAAATTCAATTGAAAATAATAATCCAAACCTTCAATTATAAGCATTTGAAGATAATATCATCTTGAATGTGAGAGCCTTATTCCCTCCATTCCACTCATATCGAAACCATCCTAGGTTTTTGAGTATGAAATTTCAAGGAATAAATATGGATGATTTTAAAGGTTTTGGGAAATATTGAGGACATGTATTTCAAGTATGAATAAGGAATAATTGTTTTTTTGGATTTCAAGTGTTGTTCCCATTTCTCAATAAAAAAATGAAATTATTTTATTTTATATTTCATAATTGAAAATAAATTTTTTTATAATAAAATATTATTTAAGAATACATTTAAATATTTGTGTCACACTTATTAGGAAAATAAAATTTCCAAAATAATGGGTTTAAATAACTAAAATAGTATTTAAAAATTAAAAAATGGTTACATTGAAATTTAATAATACTTTATATCCATACAATGTCTTTAAAACAAAAAATATTATAAATATTCCTTAATTATGGATTTCTCAGGAAATATACTTTTAATATGATATATTAACTATAATTTAAGGAAATAAAAAGTGATGTGAAAATAATTAAAACATTTAAAACATTTTTTACATAAAATATTTTAGCAACTTTGACACATATCTAAGAAAATATTGAAAAAATATATGATTTATAGAAAAATATTTTATAAAATCTTAAGTAGTGTGCATTATGATATTAAAATAATTCAATGAATTACATTGTCACATTAAATAAAAAAGTGAGAAATACTTAATAGTTAAAGAAAATTAATTTTTTTTAATAATTTTATAAGTATTTCTTCCATTATATAAACATTTAATGGTATTAAAAAAATAGAATTGGCATACATCATTTATTTCAAAATTCCAGCTTTATTGATCTTCCCATTTAGATAAAGAACTTCTTCAAATATGATCAATATTTTTAAAATAATTATAATTTTTTTAAAATTTAAACATTAATGTATTCATCAAACACTAGAATATAAATATAAAAATGAATTTTTGTGGAAAATTTCTGAAAAATAACAATTGAATGTGCCTTTTGGTTCCCATATAATTTTGGGTCCAGTAGTGTTAACAACTAAGGATTTTGAGAACCAACTATATTATTTTAGAAAAATTTTTATAAATAGATTTAGAATAATATTTTTACTAATAAACATAATAAATACCAAAAAATTGGGTCTTTATAAAATAATTATCATTTTTTAATGTCTATTTATATCCAAATAAAAACATTTAACTGTAGATATAAACTCACTTTTTAACTAAGGAAAAAATAATTTCTATATAATTTGGTTCTTTCTCCATTACTATTAATATTGGAATTTCCCTTATTAATATCCTTATTTATACCAAATATTTGATTGAATTAGTTTTCTCCCTTAATATGAAATCTAGAAGTTTGCTTGAAAGTATTAACATCTTATAGATTTACCTTAATTTTATTTTCATTAAATGAATAATAATTTTTTGAATTATAAGATCTTAGATACGGGATCCATTTGATTGAAGTCACTTTTCTTATAGAAATATAAAATTAATATTTTATATGTTTACTATAATATTTTATTAGACATTGAAATTTATCTTCAAACATAAGAAAAATATTTATTTACAATATCATAAGAAAACATTTTTGAAGTATAACATTGAGAGTAAAATGATTATACCTCATCGTCATGATTTATAAGTCATAAATATGAAATTTAATTTTATTGACCAACTTTATATTTTTATTGGATTTGTATCTTGAATTACGATTCATACTAAATACATTATAAATATAGTTTATAAAAATTATCATATATTTTATTTTATTTATTTAATTGTGATATTTATTTACGATAATTTTAATATTTATATTTCTAAAAATTACTCATGATAAATATTTTTACTATAATTTTTTTTACATGTAAAATTACTTTACAAATAGTCATGTTACTAAATCCAACAGTAAGTTACAATTTTCAATGACTGTGTTACTATTCTAATGGTCACTTTATGATTCCACTGATCAGATTTCTACTTATAAATACTAATTCATTCATTCATTCATTATTCACCCCAATTCCACTCAAGATTATACATTTCTATTTTCTATGATGTTGATTAGTTTAGTTATATTATATATAATTTAAATAGTTTTTTATGTGGGGGAGATGATCCTGTAATATTTTATGGACGTGAATTTTTTACATTCTATATTTCACAGTTTATATTTTCCCATTGTAATGTTTGTTATTTTCGTGGTTTTAGTTTCATATTTGTGTAATGATCCTCATTAAGGAAATAATTTTGTGTTACTTTCTCTATGTGGTATATATTTATAATACTATATAATATAATATAAAAAATCAATATTTCAAGAAAATAATTTCATTTATAAATTTGGGGTTGTTAAAGGCATGAACTCGGGCCTGAACAGTGTTCATTGTCACCAGATATTATGAACTAACTCTACTAGGAGAATCAACGAGTGCCAGAATGACCTGTACACCTCATGTACCTAGAGTGGGAACTCCATGTATATAGAAGAAAGAATTTATTATGATACAGTTAGACGTGGGTGGTTGTAAATGCTAGAAAACACAACCTGTACCCCATGGTACATGTCATGTAATTTGTTCGTGGAATGCTGGAGGCCTTGTCCTTCCTCCTTATGTATCTCCTTTAACAAGACTTGAATCTAGGCCTTTGAATACCCAATTCTAAAGGTTTTACAACTATAATTTGATGGAGGGATTTGTTTATAATCTAGAGATATTACATAATTTTATGCAAGTGAGACACTTGTTTCAGTTATGCTTATCTGGTTACAATGATCAAGTGTGACCATTTGTGTTGTCTATGTTTGAAACACCCCTATCTGAAAAGGGAATTAATCTCATACACTCGTTAATGGTATGGTTGGTAACCCCTTACTAAATAGTATTTATTCCTTCGATCCACAATGATCGATTGTGATCATCATAATGTTTCTAAGGTTGGAAACCCCCCATTAACAATGGGGAGTAGGTCTACCATACTCTTTATATGTAGTCTTAGAAACACCCATTGCAACATTTTTTATGGGTCCTTTACATATGTATTTCCCCCATTACCTTACACACACTCAGGTGGTGAAAATTTCCTCCACTTGAGATTGTCCCCCCTTGACTATGGAGCACATTGATGAGGTGTAGGCCCACAGAAAATATTCATGAGAGGTTACTCAAGATGTATGGATATGAGATAATGAACCCTCATTATTGGTATATAGTTTTGAGGTGTAGTCCCTCTAATCTATATCATTTCTTATTATGCGGGTTATTCATCATCAGTGATTAAACCATTAGTGATGCAAGATAATTCATCATTATTAACTGGGCTATTGAGATTGGGATCTTATTTGCCAGTCATTATGGTTTCTTATGGAGAATATTTGGGTTATTATTTTGGTTGTATCCCTATATTCTGATTGACATGTCTTCATTGGGATTATCATACTATTCTATCTTGATGCTTTGGGTTTGGTGATTTTGGGGTATAGTATTGGGTATGTAAATATATACCCATGCTAAGGATCTACCCATTCATATTGTGTCTTATGTAGAAAACATGTCAGTAATTAGAGTCCTATATGGAATAAGAGAAAGTGGATCTTAATTTGGTAGAATTTTTATGTGATAAAGACCTCATATTGATCTAAATATTTCATTTTTGGTAGCTTTCCCTCTATTTTCAAAAGGTTTAGTTCTTTTTTAGATTTTGTGGGATTAAATTAGAAACTTTTCACATTTTTGTAAAAACAAATTTATTATAATGTGGGGTAGTTTTAATAAATACCTCTATAATATTATTTCTTTTCATTTCCACATTATGCTTGTGTATGGAAATGTGCATTCATACAGGTACTTTATTCTAATTCCACCCATGTGTATTCTATTCATACATAATGTTTTTTTCTATCACTTTTTCCACTAGTGGTTTTCTTGGTGTGTCCCACATAACTTGTCACCATACTAGAAGGCCTATGTAGTACGGGTTATAAAAGAGTGGTATCAGAGTGTTTTATATTAGGATTGTATTGTGGATATTTTTTAGATATGAGGTTTGTATTGTAAAATAACGGGAATATTGTTAATGTGTCTTGAGTTTAACTCTTATGTAATGGAATCTAATGCATCCATTAAATATGGGTTTGTTAACATCTTTGTTTGATTATCACATTTAGGATCTAGTTGTATGGAAAATATTGAAACATGAATCACATAAGAATGTGTTGGATTTTAAATGTACTTATTGAGTTATCACCCATGATATTCCCTTTTATGATGGTGAATCTTGATAATTTTCAACATTTCATAGTGATTAAATCCATATTTGATTCTGATATAGTGTCATGATGATGAATTGTTGAGAAATGATGCCTTGTCTAAGGGTCCATTCTTGAGTGATTCCCTCTAGAAGAGAAATGTGTAGTGATTTATATTGATTATAATGTAATAGACTCTATCCTAGTAGTTTAGAAGGATGATCTTTCTCTTTATGGTTAGTTGATATATCTATATTTAAATGATAATGGTGAACATAGGTTATACATATTATATGAGTTTCATTAAAAGATACCTCTTAGGTTTTTCGGTGAGCCAAGCCCTCGGGTATTGGACGATTCTATCGAGGAATTTGTTCAGGTTTTCTGACATATGTCAATTTGAATGATTGGATAGTTTCACTCAAAAGAAGTTTTATTCATGGAGAATCATTTTTTAGTGGTACTAGACTATAAATCATCCATTATTACAGATATAATGATCAACTTGGTTTCATGGTCATCCATACACCCTTCTCAGTTGGTAGAGGACAAACATGTTCCTCTAGTGAGAGTGTCCCAAATTGCTAGAAACCCTCATGACATTGGTCTAAGAGGTGATACATATATAGGGTGGCACATGACATCCAAAGAGCCCTATTTGGGTGATGCTTAATGTGGGTTCAGAAACACAAGTAAGAGGGACACTTCCACAACTGAGAAGAGTTATTGTGACATGGTCCAAATCTATGCAGATGAGTTAGTGCATCATAAGGAATATAGTGTCTATGTGTGTTGGATGAGTTACATTGAATTATATATATAAGTTAATTATGATGAATTGTGGTTTTTGATCAGGCCATGGTTGTGGTTAAAATGTATTTTAGAAAATGGATAGCTTTTTGAGGGAGTAGATTGTGACATAGAATCTTAAGTTTATTTTCAGATACTACATGTGTATTTACTACCAAATTAATAGTTTTATCATATAGTTATAAAACAAATTTCTTGTAACATAGTCATTGTTTGGGTCCTAGTTATGCAAATAGAGCATTTCTTCCCAACGATTTTCTTTTGAAGTTCTTGTATAGGAGGAATATTGATTACACGCTTATGATAGTTTGACCTAACTCTTAGAGATAGATGGATCCTCACATAACATCCTTTTATAGTGGTAGTTATACCCTCTTATGTTTTAATTGTAATAGAAAAATTTTATACTATAAAAGGTTAAATTATTATTACCAGTGAGTTTTGTAGTTTTTTGGGTCATTGGGATGAAATTTTCATTCTTTGGTGAGAAGGGATCTGTGGAATAGTAGGATGAGATCATGTGTAAGAGGATACAATTCAATTATTATATATTATATAGTATAACCCTTGTAGATTTGATTCTATGATCATTCAGTTTCTTATGGTGTTGGGGTAGTACTAGGATTTATTTCTTGATAACATTACATACTTACCTTCCCATTGAATGTCAGTTTAATACATGGAATTTCACCAAGGGATGGTTGAATAACTATGTGAGCATATCAGATGACCCCATTTAGCTGTGAGAACTGAGGGTGTAGTTGGAGAAATATATAAATAAGGGTCTCATTAGTCTAATTGTCTTCCCTAGGTTAATCCATATTTGTTATCCAATGAGGTATTGGAGAGATTAAGGTTAGGTTATGACTGACATCATCTGCACAAGGTGGCTATAGGTAAGGTTTATACACCCCTAAGAATTGATTTCATCTTAGACTAGTGGTTAGGGGGGAAGTTATTCTTATAGTTTGACTTCAATAAAGTTTATAACCATATCCAGTTTATAAATGTGTACATATTGAAGGTGTATTTCAAAAGACACTTTGCTTTATTTGAGTTCAGGGTGATTCCTTCTATCTTGTAAGACATCCTAGCTATCATGGTGAGACTTATGAACCAAATACTTTTAATCTTATAGGATTAGTTCACAATATCCATATTTAATAATACTCTTTTTTACTCAGTTTTAGTGGTGGATCAGCAAGGCTCATGAGGATGGTATAAAAAAATCTCAAAGAGTACTAACATTATGGGAAGATTTTTAAATGTCAGTTCTTTTTTCATTATATCCACTCCATGGGATAATTATTTTATACATGGGAGTTACATCAATCCAAAAAAATAATTAAGATATTATAGGTTAGAATTCCAAAAAATATCTTTTCAGTGGTAGCATGTTCTTGCATTAATTTTTTTCTACTTATTATCGATGAGTGAGTTAACAGAGGTGTTCACCAATTTTTAAACGACCCTTATGAATGAGGATGGTGCTGCAAACCTCTTGTTGATGGGTTTTATTATTTTTTATCTATCCTACCAGATTATAAATACATGGTGATATCTATTGTTTTATCTTGAATGAAATAAATATCCAATAGACCTATTCTTAAAAAAATTCTTCAAGGTTGGGAGCATTATATTATTTTTCAAATACATAATTGGACATTATTCATACTACTAGAGAAATTTATGGGAAGGAATCATGCATTATTTTAGTAGTATTTTTAGGTGTAGTGGGACTATAATAGGATCCTTTGGAATATATTTGCTATGATAGGTTTGTTATGGATTCTTTCTATACTACTTCTCAACGCCATACCTATTAGTAGGTGAATGATGATGTGGCTAGATGGAAGTGTAAATTTGATGGTTTCTTTTTTGGTTCTCATGAAGAGGCTTCTAGGGTCAGTGAGAGGTAATGAGACTATCAATGTGATCATTGAATAACTTTCCAAGTTGTACCACATCTTAACAATTGGAGAGATGAGCTTAGTAGATTTTTTTATTCTAATATGTGTATGAGGGAGTCGATCTTCATGGAATTCCATTGATGATAATTTTATACCTTGACACTCACTTCATGTCATGATTATCGAAGGGATACTTATGGGATTTGGAATTTGGTTTCAATTGAGAATAGTGTTTCTAGCCCAAACATATGGCCAGTAAAAGTGAACCACTTAGTTTTTAATGAACATGCTTCATGTTTTCATATTATTTTTGGTCATGAATAAGAGAATAATCGACCATTATTGACGTTTTCATAAAATGATATATACCAATCCACCATTAGTGTAACACTATTAAGGGCTATGTATATGTGATCCATAAGGTTATCATTGTACTGGTTGGAGAAGGGGTAAACAACACATTTGTAACTAGATATACTTTAAGAGCTTGTTGAAAAGTGGTTTTTTTATCTATAGGTATATGAGGATTTCCCAGTGAAATTAAGAGTCCTTTATAGAACCTTTATAGATATATTTTTAGTTTTATGATGGGGTTTATGTTTTGAGAGATCTCCCCTGGATGAGGATTGTAGAGATTGGGATAAAGAAGTATGCTATATCAAATGTTCATAATCCCTTGTCACTATTATTAAATTGTGTCAACATAGAGTTGTACAACATATCCCTATTACCATAGTTAAAATGGGTTCTTGATTTATTTAATGGATCACAAATTATGAGATATGTGACTGAATCATTTCATGAATTTGATCATGATGAGTAATATGGTGATTGTGGAGTTTACTTTTCATGGTGCTTGGTGGAGTTTGAGAAATAGATGGAGAGTTCCCTTTATGGGAAATTGTTTCCCATGGATTCATGTTTGTTGGTAGCACTAGAACCTCTAAGAGAGATCATTTAAGCATTAAATCAATTTGTGATCACAGTATCATCACCCATTAGAGATTAATTTCATTTTTTGAAAAAAATACAATATAGTGGAGGAGTTCAAAGATTATGGTTTTTTATTTTAGAACATTTAAATAATTAAAGGAATAATTTTTATATTATGAACTGAGTCCACATGAAATTTAGTGTCCCGTAGATTATTGTTTCATTGATACTAAAAATATTACATTTATTATATCATAGATATAGAAATTATAAAATATAATTGAGTAAATCGTGAATGTGGTCTCAAATATGAATTTTTAGATTCTCATTTAATCATGGATATCGGTTTAACCCTCGAATTTAAATATTATTTCAATGTGTTGGATATTTGTTTTCATTTTTTAAAAGGGAAAAATTTATAATTTGTAATTTTATTTATTTATTTATTTGAGTAATTAATGATGAGACATAATTATTTATATATAATCCTAATTTATTATAATTTACTAGGGTTAGCCAAATAAACCTAGTGAATTATTCGATGGAGAGTTTTGGTTGTGATTACATTAGAAAACTTCAATGGGATCATGGATCAACAATCAGAGTCCCTTGAGTATTATTGCTAATAAAGGTGGTCCTTTATCTCTCTAATAATAGTGGCGTTTAATTTTTCATTTTTAATGATAGGTTTAAAATTATATTGATGGTGTTTATTTTAAAAAGATTTATCCAAATTATTTATTTCACATCTAATGTGATTAAATCCTTATAAAAAATTTATAAACAGGTCAACCATAATTATGAGTAATGATTTAATCTGCCTTGGATTAGAAAATTATATTACTTGGGTTAATAAAAAATTATTATTTTTATATCATCATGTGGAAATGGATTGTGTCTAACATGAACAATGGTTGAGATTCATTCTTTTTTTTTGTGAATTAATCTTTTGATTCTTTGATGACCATTATTAATATTTCTTTTTGGATGTGTCTCCGAAAATTCTTGATAATTGATCATTGAGAAACTGTTATTTAGAGAAATAGAACGACACTATGGGATAGGGATTGAGTTCAATGATATTATTAGTATTTAATAAAGATGATGGATTTTATGATGATGTATCAGAGGAGGAATATTACCATAGTTATTATGTTGTAAATAGAGAGTGATTCTAGATGTTTCTCAAGTGGATTAAGTGATTAAAATCTATCCAACAATGAAAAAAAGTCTTGGTCGAGCCCATATTTATATTTTATTTACATTTTTCACAGAATTAGAGGAAATGATGGTGGAGGAGAATAACATAAATCATTATAAGAAATTAATATAATTAAAAACTAAATTCATTATAGTTAATAGGGATATAATCAGTATAGTTCCCACAAAGTGGTATTTTGGGTTTACATTTTGGGTTTACATGTTGAGTTAAATTTACAATGTTTTTTTTATTTTATCACACTCTTTGAGGCTCTTAGTTGTGAGCCTCAACATATATAGGGAGCACACACTTATATATCTATGTGACACCACATTATTTGTGGTGGGATAACATGTATTCCATGATTACATGTTTAAATGACTTAGTGTGTACATGAACTATAGTCCCTAGAGACTGTGAGGTCCAAACATTCCATGTGTTTCGGTGAATAAATAGTGTATTTCTACAAATACATGGGCATGGTCCTATGAATGGTTGATTTACATAGGAATGGACCGAAATACACTCTCTATACAAGAAAGCACTGTATGTTCTAGAAATACCTCAACACACATTATCCCCCTTGTGGACACACAATGTATCGAGAGGAAGATATTTCTTGTGAGAGGGATAGATAGGGGAAGTTCTAGACATTGGGAGACACACCATGTACCACATGGTTTATTCTATGAACTAATTTTGGGCATTATAGAGGCCTCTAATCTTCCACCTTGGATATATAATTCTTTATATTTTATATTTCAGCACAAATCTATCCTATCCTGAGTAGTTTTCAATATAGAACGTGATGGTGGGATTTATTTCTTATAAATATGGATGAAAAAAGGTGTTGATAGTATTGTTATTCTTTTACTAATTCATAGCTGGTGAAAATGATTTAATGTGATCATCAAAGTGTTATCAATGTTGTAAACCCCCAATTCTAGTACAGTGTGAGTCCCCAATAATCTATATCAGCATGGTTGGAAACGCCATTACCACATAGGGTGAAGAGCCTCTATCTATAATAACAAGGTGTGATTGTCAGACTATTAAATTGATGAGAAACCCCTATCACACTAGGGTGGGAGTCCTCCATACTTTTTTTCGGTAATATTGGAATCCATATTTACTATATAGGGCACAATTCATCTATATATGGATTAGAACATCCTCCATCATTAATCATTCTCCATCGAGGAGTTGGTCCTCCACTAAAGATTTCAACCCCACATATGTGGGTTATAGTAATGTTGTGAGGTCCCTTCATAAAATTTATTATGATGTTACATGAGATTTATGGATACGATATAATGAAACTCAGTTGTGGCTCACATCAGTGAGGCACTGACCCTATAATCTGTAATATTTTTGGTTATATGGGTCATTTTGCATTAGTTATTGAACCCTTTCTGATGTAGGAAAATTCATCATTATTAGCTAGGTTGTTGAGATGGAGATCCAATTTCTCACATTCATGGATTTATTCTCAAGCATATCTAGGATATTATTAAAATTTTGTCTCAATTTTTTATTCACATGGCTTCATTGAGATGAGATAAAAATTCTCTCTCAATTATCCACATTAGGGGGGATTTAGGGTTTTCTATCAGATATGTATATACTCAACTATTCAGGGGATCTTCATGCACAAGGTGTGTATTATGAAGATGACATGACATTAATTAGAGCAACATATGGACTAGGAGTGAGTGGAGAATAGTTTGAGAGGTTTTTTGTGCTAAAATTAAATTAGATTGATCCCAAATATTCTTTTTAGTATCTTCCAATCATTGTGTATGCAGAATGCATTATTTTTCAGTTTTGTAGGGATTTTTTTGTTAATTTTATCTTTTTTGTACTAGTTCTTTTAATCTTATGCGGGATAGCTTTTATTAATGTATATATATTATTAATTATTATTTTTTCTTATTTATAATATTGTTTGTAATTGTGTGTGTGGACATATATATATTATGAAGGTTCCTATCATGTATATGAAATTCCTACCTAATGCGATTTTATATCCCCTAGCCTATCGAAGGTAGGTTTCTGATGTAACACAAGGCTTATCGATGGTGAAGTATGATCTGGTGGTTTAGGTAATGATATTTTGGTATGAAAAAACCTTTTTTCATTATTAGTTGATGAAACTAAGTACTTTTCAACTGATAGTTCTTCTAATAACGTTTTTTATGACACACGCCCTGAAAGTGTTGAGATTAAATCTTCATTGTTTTCTAATTAAATGTTATATGTCATCCTCTATCAAAATTTACATGATTATAATAACTACATCTAGAATGAAATTTAAGTATTTAAAGTATAATTTCTTCAGGAATCATGCACAAAAGGGTAGAATCTCAATATATTTCATTATAACTAAATATAATCTTGAATATATATACCTAGATGATAATGACAAAAATATTTGAATTTATTAAAAGTGTGTGGAAACTATATGATTTTATATAATTTTATTCTTATAGAGAATTATATCTTCTTAATAATGTATTCATGTTTCAACTATTTCATACTTGAATATTAAATTAATAGCTTTCATTTTTTATTACCAAATTTATTCTTTATTTACATAAATTATTTATTATGTCATAAAGTGATACACAAAAAGATTCATTTTTAATTAGTTTTTATATTAGTTTTAACACATCACTGTTGAGGAATCTTCATATTCTCTGTTGGATATATTATTTTGACTCATTGAAACTTTTGAGGACCTTATGAGACAGTAAATGTTGGGAAAAGTTATTTTTTTTATTGGAGATATCAGTTTTAAAGTGGGAAATGATGAAGAAACACATCTGGTGAGGGGATCAGGTATAGACATACCATAACATGAAGCATTATAATAAGAATATTGGGGCACAAAATACCCATTTGTTCAAGTATTATATTGGATTTAGTCTAAAATACCACTTCAGACCATTATAGAGAATATGGTTTTTGAATTCTCCTTCATGAGAGATGATATAGGATGTATGAAAGAAGAGGTGATAGATTTGATAGATAATTTAATTTAGATAAAAAATTGTGATGATCAAAATGCCAATATATATAGTCAATCAGAAATGATTCAATAATTTATTTTTTTCTATATTATTTCTCTACATTAGTCTTGGATAATACCTTATATTATAATTTTTAGGTTAAATTATATTCGAATTTAACAAAAGAGATAATGATCCACAAATCTGATTATATAAATGGAATACCAACTCATCATACCACTCCTATGAACGTTATAAAAGAATATTAATTATGACCTTATTCTACCAAAAGATTAATTGAGGATATGTTAGTCGATGTTTCAGAATCTATTTATGCTTTGACTAATTTTATAGCCTCTATGAAATGTTACTCTATTTCTATATACACTTTTATCATGATAAAATGGATATCACCTCTTAAATAAAGGATTATAATGTTAATATTATAGATGGTGATCATGGGATTTAGAAATAGATTGGGATATTAATATTTAAGTTAAGTTTAATTTTTTATAACTAATTGAGACAAAAAAGTACATTCATATATCACTATTCATCATAGTATAATTAAAGATGATGTATCTACCTACTGATGAGAATTTTGTGATCTTTTTTTCTATGTTTAATATATTATAATAGAATCTTTTGGCCTCACATAATTGTGACATTAAGGAATATATCATTGAGAATTTTGGGAAATATGTTCAAGGTGTGCTAGATATTTCTATGTAAAAATTGGATGTTGTTCATTGTTCACAACAACTTATCTTTATGTCCCTTAAACCCCATATATTATTAAAAACTCATATAAAAAAAATTCTAAAAACTTTTATAAGAGTTCATGCTTCAAATTATGATTTTCATGTTTCCTAAAATGTTTTTGGTCACCATATTTGGAATGGAATGATAATCATTCTATTATTTTGATGATAAAAAACTATATATCATATAAGTATGGATGAATATTTTTTATTTCAATTATGAGTCCAAATTTAATCATTTCCAAATATTTATGATATATATTCCTTTTCCATCAAAAATATTCATGGTAACTTTGATCTATTAACCTTTTATTATAAGGATTATTTAAACTATACTGAGAATATTAGAATAGTTTCTCCTCCTACAGCTTCCAAAAATATATCTTTCACTATCACCAATAAGTGTTATAATGAAACATCCCAATAATCTTAGGGAAATATTATTATAGAAACCCATAATATTCATATATTGATATTATGTTTCAATATATGAATATTAATTATATAGAATTTTTATCCTTATCAGAGTCATATAATATTAATGTCTTTGGAAACATGGATAAATAAACAAATAATTTATAATATAAATACATAACATCACATTAAGTTATTCATAAATATCACCATTTAAAGAAATATCTTACTTATAACCATTATTAATAACCTAGGCCTAGGGAACATAATAAAGCATGACCATAGATGCTCAAAAAGGGTAAAAAGTAGAGATATAAATTATCACGAAATCATTACATGAGAGTAATGTTATGATAATATGAGAATACCATTTGAAAACCATACCTAGTACATTATATATCATAATATTCATTAATATAACAAATAATATAATTTCTTATGACATCAATTATATAGTAATCATAAAACATGAGACATAAGAGAATAACATTGGAATGTGATATAATATTGTATAATACATGTATGAAAAAATAATTTCATTTATGAAGGCTCACTATAATTTTTATCATAGTAGATTGTGTTCACTCAGAATTTGACTGTATCCTTAGTCACAGTACACTCCCAAGACCATTATAGTGGAAAAATACCCTTATTGAAGTGGTCTCACTCTCCATTCAAGTTTTTTTTATCTCATGATATATACATCATTACCTAATGCATTAGAGGGAATTTTTAATCTAGGACCACCCATCACATAATCATTAACCATCCATATGTATTACACAATATCATAAATAATTCATCATATGTCATAGCATGGGAAATGGAAATGAGTTTCATAAATATTTCATAAGAAAAAACCCGTATAAAAAAACATGTTTCATAAAAATATTATATCAAAATACATAAACCATAAAAATAAAAAATAAGGATAGTATCATTGGAACATATCCTCCTTATATAATAATTAACATCAAAGGATACTTCTAAAGTTGAAAATCTTCATTAAAACATCACTGTAAATTTTATTAAGGAAAATACCCATTCATTTTCAAATCAATAATTTAAAATCTAAAAATTTATTAAATATTAAGGAATAGGTTTTGTTTTTATAAATAACCATGTATAAATTAATAGAATATTTAAACTTTGATTTTTCTGGATAGTGGGTAATTCATTTCAGGTCTTGTACATAAAATCAATTATTCAATTAATATTTTTAGTAAAAAGAAAAAATACCTCATTTGGAAAACAATAAGATTATTTCATTCAAACCATTTTTATAAAATTATATTATGGATAAAAATCAATTTAAAAAATTATATTTGTGAAAAAAAATTAATATATTTTATAAATCCTGGATATATGGCAAAATGGATTTTCGACCAAATATGGAAATAAATTCAATTTTCCTTAAAAACTTTTTTTCTATATCTAGAGTTCTTAAACAGTGGAAAATGAATTTAAAACATATAATCTATGAAAATTAACCAAATTCCATAAAACTTCTATGATTATTTATAAATATTTATTAATTTTTTTCCATTAGAAACATGATCACAAACAATCTCAAAATACTATGATATCATAGAAAAAATCTCATACAACTCTTGGAAATATTGAATAAAAACCTCATTGAATGGTATAACATAGAATGATATGTATATAAAATTATTTAAATCTATTAATCATAAATTATATTCATTGTTAGTTTTTAAAACACATAACCTAAACAAGTTTTTAATATAGAAATTGTCTCACATAGGTAAAAGTGATATGAAAATCCCTTACCACATGTTTGAATTACACTAAAACTGCTCTAACCACATTTATAATAAATTATAATTTATTATAATTAACTAATTTAATTATTTAAAAAAATATAGCATCATATATTATACACTTATAATATTTCTAATCCCATTTACTAATAATTTCTTATTTAAATCAAATTTTATGGATGTTAACTATTTTTGATTTTCATGAGAATTTCAGTTCGATATTAATTTTCCTTGTAATTTTATCATGGTTACATAATCTAAATTATTTTAAACATTATATATATTAAATATATTTATTATATTGACATGTATTTATATTAATATCCATCCATAAAATCTTGATATGGAAAAATGAATTAGTCCATTCAGGAATATGGTAGGTCTTACATATTCGATAACATTGGTTTATATTTTAAAAATAGGGAGAAAAATAAAGTTAAATAGTAATTATAACTTCTGGAATAATAATTATATCATTTATGTGATTTATATTCTATTACTCAATTAATATTACCAAAAATTTAATTTAGAAATGAAAAATGAATCACGTCACTTCATGAAGGTTGTAGTCCACACATTTGCACGTGCAACGTTATGTTTTTCCTAAAAATGGTAAGGTAAGAAAATATATATTATATTATAATTATAAATGAATAATTATGTAATAAATATCATATATAAAATTTAAACTCAATATAATAAATATCCTTGAAATATGGTGTTGGAAAAAGAATTGTACTTCTATGTAGAGGTGGCAGTCCACACGTATGCATGAGCTATGCATTAACTTCCCATTTTAGGGGAATGATGGTGATATTGGTAATTTAATTATCTTGATAAAATTTTATTATATTTATGATAATTTATTTATATTTTTGTGATATATAAGAGTGATTTAGAGGAGGTATAAAAATAAATAAATTGACTGTGTTTAGGTAAGACAATTACATATTTTTCTATGGGACTCCTTTGGATGTTTTAATAAGGACCATTGGAACAATAATTGAGGAAAATAAAACATCCTTTTCATGGATAGTAAAGCCTATAATAAAATTTTTCATGTTTGGGTTATGGAAGATTCCTCTTTGTGGTTTAAATAATAGAAATGAGGGTGTCCTTTTATCTGTGTAGTAGAGGTCACACTTGGAATTTATTAAATGATTAAAATATAATAAATCTATTATTAATAAATATTCCACAAAATGTATAGATATTAAATGATTCTATATAAATAGGTTATAATATGGCCATATGATAACATTTATAAAAATTTAATTGAAATACATACCCTTATATCATCATTTAAATCCCCCCTAAATATGTTTTAACCTTGACTGTGGATTTTTTTACTATTATTAGTATAACCGTTAACCAAAAATGATGTTGAACTTATTTAATAATATTAATTATTATGATTCCAAATATTTAATATGTTTTATCAAATACAATTTGTAGAATTAAAAGAATCTAATTTAAAATCAATATTATAAATTGTGATTAAAAGTTGATTTTCAAATAAAACATCTAAAGTATAATGTTTTATATCCATATTCATCATAAAATAGATTCTTGTGACAAAAATTGGGTTACTAATAAAATATTTAGTAAAATTTTACTTTTAAAATAATTTTAAAACAAATTGTATCATTTTACATTCTTTAAACAAAAAGTATGTTCCAAATAAATATTATTATTTGGACCATTCATTTAAAAATAAATCATTATACAAAACTATCAAATTTTCACTCTTACCTAATTCTGAAATGATGATTTAAAAATTTAATTTTAGGTTTTAAAATAATTTTATAAAATTTTAAATAATTAATTATATCATATTTTCACAAAAAGAACGATTTTTTTTGAACTTTAATTTTTAGAATATAATGAATTTACTAAAAAATCAGTACTTATATTTCAATATATTTTCATTATATTAGAAATATATACATGACCTTCATAATTTTAATATTAATTTATATTACACAATCATAATGTCTTGTTTTTAATTATATAATATATTTGGGTTACTTAAAAAATTGGTTTTTTGTATATCACAAGATATCAAAAAAATAAATTTATTTGAAAATAAATGTAATATCTCATTGTGTATCATTGTACCCCATTAAAATGAATTTCATCGTAAAAATTCTATCACTATGATACAAAAAAAGATGATATCTTTATTTCTCTACATCCTCGATTTCCAATTATTCTTTTTCAAATTTCTTATTCCTCAAGAGATTTTGAACATGCGAATATTCTTTTTTTGTATCACCTAATCCCTATGATCCACAATTTATACTAGTTGTTTTTAATAGGAAGGATTGTGATCTAATGGTACAACATAATTTTTATTACATATGATGTATCAGGTATGTAATTCCTCAGGATAGATACATGGAACACATTATGGACTTGAGAGGCGTCTGGTGGAAGCACTAAGTGATAAGCTACCATCCATACTCGCTCAAGAATCAAGAAGTGAGAAACAAAATCAGAGTTCAAAATTACCTACTTCCCGAATATTGTTAAATTTTTAATTAGTTAAATTCATAAAAAAACCATCTCACTAACATTAAATTATTTATTCCATTTATTATTTCCAGCATAATGTTTCTTTCTACTATCAGATGTCTTAATGTCCCACAAAATGTCATTGCCTTTCTTTTCTAGAACTTGTACCAATAGATTTATATCTCCAACTTCATCCCATCATGTTGTAGTTTAAAAATTATTTCTATATAGGGATTCATAAGGATCCATTTGAATTCTGGATCGAATTTTACTTTGTAAGAAAATTCAACTAAAAGAAGGTGTTAAACACAATGATCTTTGAAATCCATAAAAATGACTTTATCATAACCTTTGGGGTTTGAATGTTTCTTTCATACATAGCACATTTGGGAGAAAGAAAAGTAATTCTGAAAAAAATATCTAAATCCATATCTTTCTAAAGGATTCTCTAGAAGATCAACCTATACCTGAGATCCTAATCTAAAACAATTGAATGTGGAGAACCATGAAACCATACCACTTATTTAATATATATTAAATAATATTAAAAAATAGGGAAATATTCTATAATAGTAATTAAGTGTGATGAATTAATAAGGTGATTTAATTAAACCAAAATAGAATTATGGACATTTGATCTTTTGGGGAGTCTGATGATAAAATCCATGGTGATGTTTTCTCATTTCCATTATGGTATGGGTAATTGTCTTTACACGCCCTTATAATTATTTCTCTAATAATTAATATCCTCACATTCCAAGATCTAATAATCAAAGTCTACCGTATCACACTTTATGTTATCTAACCAAAAATATTATTTCACATTTCACTAATCATCATACTTCTAGGAAGAATAGTGAATAATGAACTATGTGACTCATCTAACACCACCAAATTCAAATTTATAACTTAAGAGACGCATACATAGTTACTGAACCTTATCATCCCATCACAATAGTGGTTTAACATAGGGACATTTATCACCATCATTTATAGTTCTAAATTATCCTTTTCTACCTATATAATCATTATATGTATAGATGGTTTAATAATAATTTGAGAAAGATAATATTTATCACCTTACATCAATATTTCAATGTCCGTTATTTGAAAAATTTAAAATATTGGATACTTTTTGGTCCTCAACATAGATATTATAGTATTATCCTTTGGACTCAAAGCATGATGAACATTATTCTATATCCCATTTTGGTAATATATTGACTATTCATACATTTTAATTAACTCTAACCATATTCTCTATCTCAACTTCAACTCTTTCTTAGTCAATACGTACTTTAAAAAAATATCATTATATATTTCATACCATTCTCTAAAATTTTAATTCCCTATTTCTTTAATAAAAAAATTCCCGCAACTAACTCAAAATTTTTATTTGGGTAATTTCCTCATGAACAATCAACTACCATGAGGTATAATCTATCACCATTTCATTCTACATATGGATGCATCCTATTGCATTATATGATACATCATTATAGATCTCTAAACCATCTATACAATACGATAGTGTGTAGAAAACTACTATGACTAACCTTTTATTTAGATTCATTAAAATATACTAACACTCATCAATCCAAAGGAACATTGACCCCTTTAGAGTTATTTTAGTGTGTTGATTAGAATAGTGTTTAAATTTCCTATATAGAGTGATCAATATGTAGTCAAACTAAAAAATCTATTTATATCATTCATAGGGGTGTGTTTGGTCCAACATTTAATAACATATGTCTTTGATGGATCGGTAAATATACCCTCACTTGAAATTATATGAACCCAAAATGAGACATTTTGAATCCCGAATTCCCACTTGGAAAATTTCTCACAAAAAAATATCTTTTCTTAGGGTATTCATTACAATTATCAAGTTATCTTCTTGCTCTTCCTTTAATTTGGGAACTTATTTTATATCATTTATAAAGACTACATAAAACTAATTATGGATATATCTAAAGTTTTCATTAATAAAATATATAATGATAGAGTGGATAATTTTATGTCCAAATAACATTAATATAAATTTTTATTGTCCATACCTCATACATAATGTTATCTTGGGTAAGTATTCACGTTTAACCCTGAAATTATAGTATTAAGATCAACAACCAATCTTTGGAAAATATTGAACATCGTGTAATTGATCAAATAAATCATCAATATTCTGTTAGAGATATATATTCTTGATTATAATCATGTTTGGTTCATGAAAATCAATATATGGTCTCTTTGATTCAAATTTTCATATTTCTATTTTAAAAAAAGGAGAGGTGAACCCCAAGGTGATTTAGTTGGATGAATGAATACAATATCAAAATTCTCATGTATTTTCATCTTTAATTTCACAAACTCGACCATGGTTATTATATGTAGTGTTTTTGTAAAAGGATCAGCACTAGGTTTGTGTTCTATTGAAAAATAAAAATCATGATTTGGAGGAACACTATGAATCTTTTCCAAAAATACATTAAAAAATTAATATACAGTCGGAATATATTCATTGTTGAGTTTCTACACAACCATGTGAGATAAATAACACTTATAAATTCAAATTGATACCCGTATAATGAATGAAATTTCTATCAAAAGTTAGTATTTATAATCGCACTGATAGAATATCTTATGTTGATTTAGAATATATAATGTGAATTAAAATCTTTAGAAAATTTTGTGGTCTTTGTGTAATGAATTTCAATCCATGCCTAAGATATCATTAAATAACACTAGAATGAGGATAAAAAAATTAACTATAAGTATATTCCCACATAATTAATTTTTAGAAGAATCATAGACCGGAAATGTGATCATTAAAACATTTTATTTTCACATCTAATTCAACAACTAATTGTGGAGGATAGTAATTACCATTCCTAAAAAAATTTCACGATATAACAGAATATTTTTATGTAAAAATCATGGATGTAAATATTTGACAATAAATTTAACCATCCCAATTTTATAATTCTATATTAAATGTGTTATTATAACAAAAATGGTTATTATGTACATTACGAATCATTATTTAGGATGATTGATCCTTTAATCATGAGAATCTTTCAATATATTTCAAAATCAATACCCCCTAATTTCAATATATGACACTTTATTTTAAACCTAGGTCATCCAGGATCATCATATATTAAAAAACATCATAATGGTCCACAATAAAAAATTCCATTAACCCAATAATATACCTCAGGAGTGTCAAACCAGGTTCCCAGAAAGGGCACAATCACTATGAATAAGAATTATAGTTGAGATATACTTGACCAACTCTTTTTAGCGTTATAACCCCATGATTCATATGTACCAAAACTGTGACCACTTGTTGTAAACATAGAGGGATATAATTTTTGAAAATCCACACACCATTTAATACCATGATATAAGACATTCATGTAGGCATAGAATTATTTTAAGGGTTCTCACTAAAAAAATTTCATCCATGATTCTAAATGTATCTAATCCTTTCTCAAATACCAACAATAGGGACCAGAAATTCTCATACATAGATATTAAATCTTAATACATGAAAATTCATTATATAACATTATAATTTATGATTGGATCCTATAGGATCAGTGTCTTTGAAAAACGTGGATAATAAAATAGTACCTAAGGCATCTACATCAATTCCAAGTAAATTATTCAGAACTATCACCCATCTTAGACATATAAAACATAAAACATTTCCTTATAAAATTGGAAAAGGAACCATAAGAAACTGTGAATTCAAGTGCTTAGTGCTGTTTACCGAGGCTCATATCATGTATTTCTAAATCATATCATCAGAAAAACGGTATGAGAATATGATCATAACATTAGAAAACAATACCTAGTATATAATAGATCATATTTATGAATCGTGGACTAAATCATGAAAGTTCATACGATATGAATCATATATTAATCAGATAATATGATCTATTAGAGAATAAAATTAATAAAAAGAATAAGTCCATGTCATACACATAAGCATATAAAATAATTTCCCTAGTAATTGCGTAATACCAAAACTATCATATTGGATTGGGTTAACTCCCCATTCCTTCATAACCTTAGTCACGTTTCTCTCACAATACTATAATAGTGTAAATATTCCCTTATTAAACTGGTTTCACTCCCCATTGAATCCCTTATTATATTATATGATATCAATTTATACCCAATAAATTGGAGAAACATATAATTCATCCATAAACATCACATAATCATAATCTATTCATATGTGTTCCATAATATCATAAATCAATCACCATATATCATAATCCACTAAATTTAAATTTGTTTCATAAATATATAAATATTATTTCATAACTTAACTGATGGAAAAGAAGAAGGATTCATAAATATCTCCTCAGAATAATCATAAAAAATATAGAGATAGAATAAGGATGGTATCATTGGATCATATACATAGAATATCATAATTAATAGAAAATAATTTTTACATGGATAAAAATTTTCATTAAAGGATCACTATATTATTTCATGAGGACAATACCCTTTCTTTTTAAAATATCATACTAATTATCTTATAATTTCACAAATACCGAGGAAAATTTTTTATATTAAAATATCCTTTGAAAATTACAAATGAATATTTAAATCATTTAGTGATCACGATTTTGTAAAATTACATTTATTTAGAGTATGTAAAAAAATTATTTCTTTTACATTTTAAGTAATATTTAAAAATTACCTCATTCAAAAGAATAAAAAAGATCTAATTTCTGTTTTTTAAATAATCAAACACAGGTAAAAATATGTTTAATCAATCAAAATATATTAGTAAAAAAATATTGATAATATTTAATAAAATTTTTATATTGAATAAAAAAAATCTATTAAAGCGAAAAATAATTTCACTTTTTCATAAAACATTATTTCATACTCTGGAGTTATTAAAGGGAGAAAAATTCAAGGGAAAAAAATTAATCTCTTAAAATGAACATATGAAAAATAAAATTCATTTTATTATTGATATATAGGTTATAAAATTTCAATTTTTTAAACATGGTAAAAAGTAATCCTAATAAACAGCGAGATTATAATATAAATATCTCACCACCTTGGTATCTTTTAAGTCATAACCTCATGAAAGATAAAATTGTTTGTGGATATGTATATACAAATATTTTTTATGATAATAATCAAAAAATAAAGTCATTGTATGTGTATGCCCCACAAAAAAAGAAACATGTGGTGAATTTAGACTGTTACTTATGAAAATAAAAGTGAGGAAAAAATCTCTTACCTGAAGTTTTAATTTCATTTAAATAGATGTGGAATCTTATATATTATATTTAAGTTTAGAATAATCATATAACATAATAATTTAAATAATTATAATATCATATATTATATAACTATAATATTTAACCCATTTATTAATAATTTATTTTTAGAATCTTCATTTTTAGTTGTGAAGTATTTCATTTTTCACAAGAATTTTTTCAAGTAGTTCCAATAAATGTATATTGTTCATTTTCAAATCATGTAAGTAATTTTAAAATGATTTTAATATCAAAAAAATTCATTATATTTCTATTTAGAGACATATATAAGTTTTTTAGGTAGAAAAATAAATAACATCATTTTCAGTGAAGGGATGTCATATATATACATGAATACACTTTTTTGAGAGATGGAATGAAAGTACCGTAAATAATAATTCACAATTTCAAAATCATTATTATATCATAAATATTAATCAAATATATCCTTATTATCATGATCGTAATGAGGAAATGAAAAATGAACCCCATCACTTTGTGGATGTGATAGTCCATATATATTCATGAGAGACATTACCATTTTACAAAAAATTGTTACGTAATAATGTAAATATGATATAATAATTATAGAAGATTAATTATTAAAAAAATATAATATAAGAATTTTGAACCCATAATAATAATGATCCATTAAAGATAGTGATAGAATATGAATTTTATCACTACGTGAGGGAGGTATTCTACACATACTCATAAGGGTTACTTTAAATTCCCATTTGATTGAAATGAGGTTCTGTATTTGTGGGAAAATAACCATAATAACAAATAAAAATATTGAGAAAAATTAATTTATTATATTTTGATATATACCATATGATTACTCGTGTTATAAGAAGAAATAAATTTCAATAGGTCATGTATAATGATTACCTTTTCCCAGGTTGTCCTCCTTTAGTTCGATTTTAAGGACCCTTTGAATGTAATTTTAAGAGGAAAATAGTCTATAATCCATGAATATGGTGGTTTAGAAGATATTTGGATAGGGGTTTGTTGATATAGATTTCTCAAAGAGGTGTAATGAAGATAATGTTAGGGTATCATTTTATTAGTGGGGGAGACGACACAAATGGAATTTCATTGAAAATTAAAATATACTAAAGTATTAATCAATATAAATTCTTAAAAATGTAATGTAAATAAAAGAAGAGATATTTTTAGGTAAAATGGTTAGAAAATCTGATTTAGACATTATTTATTGGAAAAATTACCATTATCTCTTAGTATAACGTCCCCTGTAGACTTTTTTTAACCTTAACATTGGAAACAAACATTTAATATTTTTAATATTCATTATGACCAATAATTAAGTGGATTGTATTAAATAACTAAAATTATTATTATTGTAAATATGAAATAAAATTTAACATATTAAATTCACAAAAATTTTAGAATTTAATTGAAAATTAACCCAACGAAATGTGAAGATAAACATTTTTCCAAAAAATTATAAAATATACAATGTTTTTAAATCAAAATTCAGTAAAAAAATTATTAAAATGACCAAAATTGTTCGATTCTTCAAATATATTTTTATATAATATAATTATACATTTAAAAATATTTTTAAAAAAAGTTATATTCTGAAATTATTTATAAGAAAAGAAAACTTTCATTAAAAAGAGTATTTTTCACCATTCATCAAAAAATAACTATATATAAAATATTCTAAAATTTTCACTCAAATATGATTTTGAAATGATTATTTCAAAAAAAGAATTTTATTTTTTAAAATATATTTTTTGTCACGACCCATCCTCGAGCCTCGTGTTGTGACTACCCAAAGCCTGCCTCCCAGAGGCCAGGGGCTAGCGACTAGCACCAAAGGCGTATATCCTGGTAAAAGGGAAGGAATTTCTATTATAAAAGTAAACAAACACAAAAGAGTGTGCAAATGAAGAAATCACTAAGTAAAAATGAGTACAAAATTATGTGCTGAAAACTAAATGGGCCAGTAAACAAACCCAACTAAAAGTACAGTACAATTGAAAATAAAGTACAACAGAATTAAAGTAAAGAGACAACCCCTGAGTCATCCTCCAGATATCCCACCTGAAGGGTGGGTATAGATGGTCTCCTCAGCTCCTCGAGTCCGGCCGTCCGCCCTGTGTACGTCCCGCCAAGTGGTCCACCTCTTGGTACCGTCCTGCTCCACAGACCTCCACCTCGATCAGTACTTTCCGTCGTCTATATCCAACACAAAGTAATGCAGGCATATCCCATGTAGGGGTAAGTATACGATACTCAGTAGACACCCCGAGACCCCCGAATGTCTCCCTATATCCACTAAGGATAAACCACAATGGAAAGACACAAACACGAAGTATCAAAAAAACCTACTTAGGTATATGCCCATACATATACCTAAGTTATCAATTACAGTTTGGATCCAACTCTCTAATCCAAGCACAACCCAGTCCACACATGAAAGAAATCAATCACATCATTGATAATGATTGAAAGTCAAGAATCACCTCACACAAGTATACTACTCATGAAGAGGGGTGGATATGATTAGATATAGCCTCTGAATCATATCCTCTGCTGAACCCACATAGGATCCTAGTACAAAATTCATCACTACCGAACCCCCAGAGAATCCAAGTACAGTCATCACTACTGCTGAACCCATGGAGGATCCAAGTAAATTAGTCGTCACTTCCGTACCCATGGAGGATCCAAGTACTGTCATCATCACTGCCAAACCCATGGAGGATCTATGTATAGTGGTCATCATCGTTGAACCCACGGAGGATCCCAACAGGGTAGTCGTGGTAGATGCACCCAGCTCTAGGGTTCCCGTACATAGCATGCTCGATTCTGGGAGGGTCCGATCCTCGAGCCAAGGGGGTTCGATAAATTAACTATCAAAAGTATGTATTTGATGTATCCCAAAGTTTCGTCTCGTCAATAGGAACTCGACGTGACAGATGACACGTCAATCGGACGCCCGGTCTGAGAGGTAGTGTCATTTCTGTTCTAGGGGCTCAGTTAAAAATACGCTCATTTCTAACCCTTACATTCCCCAAAGTTGTACAAAACTCACTTAGAGTATTTCAAAATAACATCCTTGTATCAAGGGTCCTAGTTCCACAGATGGCGCGTCGATCAGACACGCGGTCTTCAAGTTATTTACCTTTAAGTAAAAAATGGGTCCGGCTTGTTTAGCCAAGTAGGCCGATGAGTCATGTTAACCCAGGTTTAGCAGGTCCAACAAAGAATCGGTGTCAGACCGGACCGATGAAATTCATTGCTCGGCCCGAGGGGCGCGGCCTGGCCTGAGGGGGCACGGCCCAGCCCGGCACGGTGCGGCCCGACTAGGCGCACCGGCTGGCCGAGCGGCTCGGCCCGAGGGAGCTGAGTGGTCCGAGGCGTGGGCGCAGCCCCCCGGCTGCCCGAACTAGCGGTGCCAAGTAGCGCCGACCTCCGTCACTGGTCGGCCGAAGCCAGCTGACCTTCCTGGAAAAAGCGGCCGGCACGAGCGGGCCGTGGTTTATTGGGCGCAACGCCCTCTTGGCGTCGCGACTATCCTCCGTCCACCCAACCGACAGGCCGGCCGGTTCTTCCGCCGAAGCGGCCCCCGGAATGCAGTCCGCTGTCTTCCACAACATGGCACCATGGGGCGCCACGGTTCCTCCCTTCGGCCCGACCGGCTGTATCCGGCCGGTTCTTTCCTGGTCGAGCGGCCCACGGTTGCTGGTCTCGGTTCATCCGCATGCGGTCGGCGTGCGTCTGCTGCTTCTCTCGTCGCCACCTATTCCATTTGTGAATTAAAAGAAAAAGAAATGTCAGAGGGTTGTTGGGTCGTGTGAGTTCGTCCCGCACCCTCCGCATTAGGCAGTAGGAGTTGGCCAAATTCAACCGAAATTTTACAATGTAGAACAAGAACAATTTTAATCCATTATAATTGAACATAATCCCTCTACCTCGAATTAAGGTTTGCGGTAGTCGGCATCACGGAAGACGGCGTTGTGGGGAGAGGATTTGTAGACGACGTCGGTGGGCGTCCGAGGAGGAAGTGGTGTCTCATAACTTGTTGCGGAGGTGAGGAAGGAATGCATGTCATCATTGGCATTCGCATTCTTCGAATCATAGAGAGTTATTCGTCGAGGAGAATACCATTCTTCATCGGAAGGTCGGTGTTCTTCAAAAACACAAGAGCTCTCCAAAATCCTCTTCACACAACGAATTCCCCAAAGTAAAAATAATATCTAAGGATGTTATATTTTATTCCACATGTAATTCAAAATTCAAACATTTTAATTAATTTATTGAAGAGTTTGAATTCATTAATTAACATGTCTTGTCATATATTAAAGAGGGAGAGAGGGAGAGGAAGATTTCTCATTCAATAAGGGGGAGTTGTTATAATAAAAGAAGGGGAGAGTTATGGGGAGTTCAAGAGAGTTATAGGGATGTCAAAATTTTAGGGCACGTGTGGGCCCCACCCCATAAATATCCTCTCATGGGAGGTTATGTGGGTGTGGGCCCCACCTCTAACTCCTCTTGGGAGGAAAATAACCACCCTCCTCAAATAAAAATATTTATCACATATTTTTATTATTTTTTTTAATAACAACCCGAAAATTAACTTCTCATCCAGTCAAAACGCAACTATAATAAAGGACCCCATAGGTGAATACCGGCACTGTGAGTTCATCGGGGTCCTCGTATTTAGATTCCATGCATCAGTTCAAATGATATAAAAACCCACTCGTTTGTTCACTGAATGTACCCGAGCTAAACTTCAGAAAATTATTCCGGGCCCACCGGGCCACGGAATATGGCGCCGTCAGAAACAATGTACTTGTAAAATTCCAATGAATTTAGGAAAAAAATTTCCTTGAAATTTACAGGTTTTTACATTACCCCCATCTCAAGGATTTACATCCCTGTAAAGCTACAACATAGTAAAAGGAAACAAATGTGGGTACTGAGCACGCATCTGAGCCTCCCGATCCCATGTGCTCTCCGAAAGGTTCCTGTGCTACCAACAAATATGCACCAAAGGAATCGATCATCCATGTAGGACATGCTCCTGTCGATCATCGATCTTTATCGATAACTCCTTGAATGTCTCCCCATCATCAATTTTCAGCACCCTGTGATTGATGATGTGTGATGGATCGTGCACGTATCTCCTCTATTGAGGTACGTGGAAGATGTCATGCACCCGGTGCAACTGAGGTGGGAGGGCCAGGCAGTAAGCCACATCGCCTACCCTGATGCGGTCCTAGAATGTCTAATTAAGCGCAGAGATAACTTGTCGCCCCAGCCAAATCTCTATATAACTCATCGAGGTGAGACCCGTAGAAAAACATGGTCGCCATCCTCAAACACTAGTGATCTCTATCTCCTATCAACATGGGACTTCTGTCCGCTCTGTGTAGTCAACATCCACTCCTGGATGATCTTCACCTTCTCTGTCGTAGCCTGAACCATCTCGGGTCCTACAAGTGCTGACTCCCCAGGGTCAGTCCATCATAGAGGTGATCTGCAAGGTCGGGCGTGCAGTGACTCTTAAGGTTCCATCTCGATGGTGGAGTGGTAGCTGTTGTTGTACGCAAACTCCACCAAGGGAAGGTGATCCTCCCAGATGTGACCTAAGTCAAGGACACATGCACGGAGCATTTCCTCGAGAGTCTGAATGGTTCTCTCTGTCTGTCCATCCATCTGAGGATTGAAGGCGGTTCTCAGACATAGCTACGTCCCAAAAGCCTCCTGTAATCCCTTCCCAATATGATAAGTAAAGAGAGTGTCTCGAATGGAGACAATAGACTATGTCACACCATGAAGTCGTACAATCTATTTAACTTAGAGGCATCCCAAGCTCTCTACTAAGTCCTTCTCTTTGATCGGTAGGAAGTGGGCTGACTTGGTGAGTCGGGCAATGATCACCTAGATAGAGTCGTGTCCTATGGATGTACATTGTTGACCCGTCACGAAATCCATGGATATCCTATCCCACTTCCACTCTAGGACCTCTAAGGGTTGTACCAAGCCTGCCGGTACCTAGTTCTATGCCTTCCCTTACTGACAAGTGAGGCATTATGAAATGAACTCTACTACAGCCTTGTTCATACCCTGCCACTAGTGCTGTAGTATGAGGTCCTGGTACATCTTCGCCACTCCTGGATGTACCACGAGAGGGGGAGTGTAAAACACCCTCATCACTTCCTCCTATAATGCAACTGGTACCATGGTAATTCCCATGAAGAGGATGACGTGCTCCCCTCCTTCAAGAAACCAATTAGGCGCTTTCCCTATGGATATTTGAGCACATCACATCTCATAGTAAACGTCCCCACGCTGTGCCTCTCTGACTCGCTGAAGGAGTGGAGGAGTGACTGTGAGTGACTGTAGAAAGGCTGCTCCATCTCTATCCATAAAGGATATCTTTAATGAGGCCAGCTGCACCATCACCTCTCCTAGTAGCTAAATTCCATATCTCTTGCTGAGAGAATCAGCTAGTTTGTTCCCCTTCCCATGAGTATAGACTATCTCAAAGTCATAGTCCTGGAATAACTCGAACCATCACCGTTATATCAGGTTTAGGTATTTTTGTGAGAATATATACCTGAGACTTTGGTGGTCAGAGTAGACTGTAAAGAGCTCTCTCATTTGATAGTGGCACCACATATTCAATGTGAAGACCACTTCTGCTAACTCCAGGTCATGGGTTGCATAGTTCTACTCGTACTTTCTCAACTACCATGAACCATATGAAATAACTGCTCACTCTTGCATCAGGACACACCTGAGTCCAGTCCCTGATGCATCGTAGTAAACTATGTACCCTACGCCCTCCTCTGGTACCCTCAAGATGGGCGCACTGGTCAATCTCTCTCTCAACTCTCAAAAGCTCTGCTGACATCTATCTGACCACACGAAGGGTTTCCCCTTATTCCTCAATGCTGAAAGCGGTGTTGAAACTCTGGAGAAGTCTGGAACAAATCTAAAATAGTAACCAGAAAAACCTAGGAAACTCTACTCCTCCGTCGCGCTCCTGGGTGGCTTCCAAGAAAGTACTGCCTTGATCTTCGCTGGGTCCACTGCAACCCCAGCCTCCGAGATGACGTTTCACAAGAAATTAACTTCTCGAATACAGAATTGGCACTTTGATAGATTACCATAAAGATACTGAACATGGAGTGTGTCCAGTACAACCCCCAAGTGGTAGGCGTGCTCCTCCTTAGTAGTCAATTAAATAAGTATGTCATTGATGAAGACTATGAAACATTGATCGAGGTATGGCTGGAAAATCCTATTCACGAGACCCATGAACACTGATGGAGCGTTGGTTATGCCGGAGGGCATTACCAAGAACTCATAGTGGCCATATCGACACCTAAAGACCATCTTCTTCACATCCTCATCTCAAACTCTGAGCTGGTGATATCCTGACCCGAGGTCTATCTTCAAGAACCATCATGCTCCCTTGAGCTGATCAAAGAGGTCATCAATCCTCGAGAGTGGGTACATGTTCTTTACGGTCACCTGATTCAGGCGACGGTAGTCGACACATAGTCGTAAGATCCCATCTGCCTTCTTGGTGATCATAATCGGAGAAGCCCAGGGTGAAACACTGGGTCGGATGAATCCCTTTCCATGAAAGTCCTCCAGCTGTACCTACAGCTCACAAAACTCAGCGGGAGCCATTAAATATGCTGGAGTATATGTCGGTTTTGTCCCGGGGGATAGGTCTATGTAGAAGTACACCTACCTGCAAGGAGGTAGTCCTGGAATGTCGTCAGGAAAAACGTCTGCATACTGATCCACCACAACAGGAAAACTCAAACTCTGCACATCAACTGCTCTGAGGATGAGACTAGCCAACTGATGCGTGATCGGCTGCCCTCTCCTCTATGTAAGTCCATCCTACACTACAAAGGATCCCTTCTCACCTGTGAAGGTGAAGCTGGTCCCATCTGTGTGAACACACCGCACTTTTTGGCTAATGCAGTCAATCTGAGCATGGATTGTAGACAACAAGTACATACCCAAGATGACATTGTAAGGCCTCGACCCCGCTACAAGAAGATACCAGCCGAAGCTCTCGCCTCCTAGAGTAAGCTCAATCAATCCGCACGAGTGTGTAATCGTCGAGTCTGATCCCGTAGGATTCTCTAGCCACAAGGATCGAGCCAATGGCTCCTTCAGAATCTCCGAGATCTGAACAAGGGTGGTGGAAAAAAAATAATGACTCTCTCCTAGGTCTATAAGAACTGCAACAAAGGTGGAGTAGACAAAAATAGTAACTTGAATCATCTCAGGTGTGTTGTGGTCATAGGCCTTGACCACCTATAGCTGAGCCTTCCCCTATCTGGGAGCTCCCTGTTGGTAGGCTAGTTCTCCTGGTGGTGGTGGTGGTGGTAGAGCCTCAAAGAGTCATCCACCACCCGCTGCTCAGCCAGCCCATCTTCCTCATCCGCCTGCTCCATGCGGACCACCACGGCCGAACTTCTATCTCTACCTGGGAGGTCACTCTACTGTCTACTTCTCATCCGCCAGGCGGGTCGGGCATTCCCAAGCCATGTGACCCTGCCCGCCACATGCATAGCACTACCTGCCCCTCAAATGGTTGGCTCTGTTTCGTGTGCCCCGCACCTCCGAACCAGTATTCTAAGGTTTCCCACCTAATAGCCTGGTCCGCTTAGACCACTGCGACATCTATCTACTTCCGGCTGCAGAAGACTCCACTATTTGTCACCCTGCAGTGGGTCTTGCTAATGGCGTCGACTCAGCAAGAAATCTCTCCACAAGAAAAGCTATCTACAATACTCTTTCCCACATCAGAATGCTGAGGGAGATCATCAAAGCCCTGATCTCAGGCCTTAGTCCCTGTTCGAAGGTCCAGGCCCAGAAAAATTGGTCTCGTACCATGTATGTAGAGTAGCGTGAGTGTTATGTTAACCTTGTTGGGTACTGGGCTACTGTCTTGTTGCCCTTCCACAGATGAAGTAACTCCTGGATGCGCACCGCACAAAGGGTGGCTGGAACAAACTCCGAGCAGAAGAGACTCTTGAAGTCTTTACAAAGTAGAGATGTTGCATCATGCACCTATATCATCAAGCTCCACCATCTAACTTCTTCTGCGTAAATTAGACTCGCGGCAAGGATCACAATAAGGCCAGCTGGTGTCCCTACCAATCTAAAGACTCTAACAATAGCCTACAGCCAATCCTCGACTACATGAGGGTTTTTCTCTCCGTGGAACCTGGGCGGCCTCTGTCACTAAAACTCATGAATCATACTGAGGCGGCGTTCACTCTCTACTACTGGGGCTAGTGGTATTGGTGGCCCAGTGGGTAGTTGTACCGCTGGTGCCTCTGCTGTGATGGGGCCCTGCACTGAGGCCTCATTTCTCGGTGGGCTTCCATCTCATATGCGACTCAGAACCCTAGATGCTGCCTTCGTGGGGCCATCCTGAAATGAAATTGGTGCGACACGGTCAAACAACATACCTGGTGAGCTGACACAATGCAATCACAAAAAAAACTTTTGAAACACATATGTAATCAATGTTTTCAGGCACTGAGTCAAAAATTAGAAGTCAAGGTCCTCGTTTATGGATACGTTGGTCGCCACACCAACACTGGACTCCCTAGACTGAAAACCACACTCAATACTCTTAACACTATTGCTTCACGGAGAAGAAATTATCTATGTGCTGGGTTATGCAGTAGAACCGACTCCTATGATACCAATTTTCAGGACCTGTCCTCGATGCCCATGTCGTGACTACCCCAAGCCCACCTTCCATAGGCTAGGGGCTGGCGACTAGAACCAAAGGCGTAAATCCTGGTAAAAGGGAAAGTATTTCCTTTACAAAAGTAAAAAAACACAACAGAGTACGCAAGTGAATTATGAACTAAGTAAAACTGAGTACAAATGTATGCTCTAAAAAGTAAATGGGCCAATATACAAACCCAACTAAAAGTACAATACAAATGAAAAGAAAGTACAACAGTAGTAAAGTAAAGCGGAAACCACTGAGTCGTCCTCCGAATATCCCACCTGATGGGTGGGTACAGATAGTCTCCTCATATCCTTGGGTCCGGTCATCCATGTAAAGACACAAATCTTGACGTAAATAAACATTACATTACTTTTGTGGAATACTTAATACATAACAAAAACAAACACTAAGGACCATAATAGTTTAGTGTCTTTGGAAACTCATAACATAATCTTCTAATCATGGTGAAATCTTTTCAACATCTCCCATAATGATCTTCCCCTTTTGTTTTCTTACCAATAACCTTCATTATATCCTGGGGAAAAGAAAACCTATAAAGGGTGACCTCAAATTCTCAGTAAGGGTAAGCATCAAGAAAATAAAACAAACCATATACATTTGAACATAAAAACATGAACATAATATTTAAAAATAAAAATCTTGAGCAATGACATATAACACGGTAGTATGTATGGAATAGATCATAATAGATCGTAAATCATGATAAAATAGAATGGGAATAAAACATTTAATTGTGGAAACCCATTAAGCACATGATATGATTTCCATAGTAGCCAATTCATTGCTTCCAAGACCATCTTAGTGGACAAATTCCCTTTCTGAATCGAGTTCACTCCTCGTTCCAGTCCTGTATCACTAAACCGGATTAACATATCATTCCAGCCATGTCTATCTCATGAGATATAAATCTTTACCCAATGAATTAGAGATATATATAGGTCCCACCCATCTCATAATGAAATCGTTATTACTTGTTCCACAACATGAACATAAATCATTCATCATTACCCAAAGTATAAAATAGGTTTCATAAACAGCATCCCATCATAACATAGTCCATAAAAAATCGATATAATTTCATCATAAGAAATGTTAAAACATGTAAATACTAGAGAAATTATAATTGAAACATACACATATGAAATAATTCCATCTTATATGCAAAAAATGGTTTTGATAAACACTTGAAATGAATTCTTGAGGAAAATATCCTTTCTTCTTCAAAATCATTTTCTTTTCAAAAAATTCATTTAAATTTTCAAAGAAGATTATTTTGTTGAAAATAGTCATGAAATCCAATATAGTATACTTCATTAAGAAAAGGTCTTATGAAACCGTAAAAATCTATTCATGCCATATAAGTTAAAAAAACATTCTCCTCGTACTTTTGTTGAAAAATTCAAAAAGTTCCTCGTATGATAAAGAAAGAAATATTCCTCTCATAACATGTAGCAAAAGTAAAAAATGAGTAAAAAGGACATTAAAATTACATGAAAGAATTTTTATAAAACATTGACATATATTAAAATTATAACCCCATTAAATACTTACGACTAAACAATCTCGGATAAGAATGAGACTGGAATAATTTTCTCTTACCTTAGGTCCGATATGCTTCATACGTATCTGAACCTCCTGTATTATGATTTAAATAATTTAATTTACTTATTAAAGAATCATATTAACTATTATTATATCATATATGGTTCACTTATGACTTTATATTACCTGTTTTTGTAAATTCCATGTTAAAGCAGTATTTTGGGTAAAATATTATCGTTTATCGTCCGTGTTTTGACTTCTGATTATTAATATGATTACTTAGATCATGATTACATAATTCCAGAACATAAAACATGATTTATATAAAATATATATTCAGAATATACATATATATAATAGATCTATAAATGGAAAGAAATATATTGTTCATGGAGACGGTAGGCCATACGTACGCATGAACAATGTTTTCTTTTCTTTATGGAATTGAATGAAATTAATTAGTTGATATACATATATATATATACATAAATCCATTAGAATTATTATTTCACATATTACATGATTACTTATTATATATACTTTATAATCATTCTTTAATTGTTAACATGGAAAATGAATCTCATCGCGTCGTGGAGACGATAATCCGTACGTACGTACGAGCGATGATAACATTCCTATATTTATTGAATGGAATTGGAGTGGATGATATAATAACATAGAATCAGTATGATTTTATAATAACCATATATAGTTATTCTTTACACCATTATACCCATCCAAGTAAGGTGGTGGTGGAAAAGAAGATTACACCACGGCGTGGAGACGGTATTCCCTACGTACGTACGCACGGTGATTTTGTTTTCTATAGGATGGATAGAAGAGAAAATGGGGTTGTTTCATATTTATAATATTATATCAGTATATAATTAATACTGATGTTATTACTTTTTAATGAAACAACTAAAAAATAGGATGTAGAAGAAGAAAAAACTTGAAAGAGTCGGTGGAAGAGATTACCTCTTCCTCGACACACCTCCCTTAAACATCTTCTTAGGGCACTAGAGTTTGACTTTTGAGAAGACCAGAACATATATGATATAACTAGAGATGTTTATAAGAGTAATTTGCAGGGTTTGGCTGAGCTTCGAGGCTCAAAAGTTTGTGCAGATAAGAGGGAAGGGGTTCCCTTTTTATAAGGGAGGAGAGGGGCACCTTAGGAAAAATTAAAATATTATTTTATAATAAAGTCATATTCGGTTTTTAATAGCTCCCAATTGATTTATTTAGAATATAATGTTGGGATGGGTCTAAATACTCTCAAAAAATTGGTTTTAGACAATTTTATGTTACAATTTTGTCCTTATCATTTAGATTTAACTCTAAGTTAAATAATTTATCTTTAACCGTGTCTTTTTGTTTTCTTACACTATATGGTTAATAAACATAATATAACAAGCCAAACGAACCCCATGTGGTTCATTATTTATATATATATACTTATACAAATCATTTGGACTAACCTTATATTTTTAGTAATAAAATAACAATTAATAATATAATATTTTTTTAGAAACTATTTTATGTCACTTTTGACACTATTTGGTACATGATTTTTGTAAAACTCCTAATAGCATTATTAATTCGAAAACATTTAGTTAAATAAATAATAACATTCTATATTAACCTTTAAAATTAGTGTAATTAATAAAAAGTCTCAAATTACATTTTTTTGGGTATTTATAACATCAATTTTGTTAATATTTCATTAATAAGGTAATTACTACATCATGATTGTGTCAAAAATAAATTAAATTATTTAATATCTAAAAATTATAAATAAAATATAATTATATAGGAAATATTTTTATCTTTATAATTAATATTTATAGTAAAATTTATCTTATGTATAACCCTATATTAAAAATGTTTTAGATATTAAACTTTGATATTTAACTTTTTAACTCTTCTTTAAATAAAATAATAATAAATGTCCTAATCTAATCCAAGTACACCTAAAGGGTAATATTTTATTCATAAGGTTTTTTATGTCAAAATTAAACTTATCCAATGGAATTAGGACACGTTTTATAGTAATAATACTATCAATTTTACCCTTAATTACCCTATTCCCTTTTAACAGTGGTAAATAAAAGTAAAAAGATTCTATTCACCAAAAAAAAATTTATCATATTGAACAAAATTTTACTAACTGATATCAACTGTGACTCTCAAATTTTTTAAATTACACTCACATAAGCGGTAAAATTATTTTTTATGTAAATTTTAAAATTCTCATAGGAGGTGGGTAAAAGACGGTGAAAAGTCCAATAAAATTTTTATATATCTAAAATTATTATAAAATGACTCCAATGAATTACATTGAACTTATATAGGTATTAGGTATCAATTTTGACCTAAAATAAAATAAAATTAAATAAATAATTATTTAAATAATAAGTAGGTTTTTAAATAGTAACCATGTGTTTTCACTATTCATAAAAAATTGAATGTTTTCAGAAAAATACCAACAATTCTCCCTAGTCTAATTTCGATATTCCAAATCCAAAAATGAAGTCCATTTCAAAAGTTAAAATTGATAAAATTTCAAAAAGTTGGTATTACTATTAATAACGGCTAGTTCATAACAATATTATAGTAATATATCGTTTAGTGAAACCTGGTATTGCGTTCAACACACACTATTGTGGAAGGTTGCGATTGTGTGTAATGAAAGACAAGTAAAGGATTCATGTAGTGCAAGGTCCTTTTTTTGTAGCATACAACAGAAGACATAAATGAAATTAAAAATAATATTTTCCATAAAATCTCGAGGTGTTACATTCTACCTCCCTTAAAATGAATTTGGCCCTTGAAATTTGTCGGGGTTATAAACGGTTTACTACATGAAAGTTTTAATAGAAACCCAAATCATAAAAAAGGAATACCAAAACTAAAGTATGAAACGTAACAGTTACCAAAATTAACTAATCATTATGTTTCCACATAGGAGAACATAGGCGAAAATATGGATATGGAAGAGAAATCAAACCATCAAGTTCTGATGGAGATTGGTAGAGAACATGGCTATGAAAAATCCAACAATCATAGAGCCATAAATTTCTGATGATCTAAGGTGTTATTTGATTCATCAGATATAAGGGATCTAGGAAAATATTTTTTGTTTTCAAGATGATTTTCCTAAAGTTAAGGAATTTGAATTAGAAGAAATAGTTACTTTATTTCAGTACAATCTAAAAGTTTTATCATGCCTTGAAAAATTTCCACTTCATCTCAAAAGAAATGAAGTTGAATTTTTCATTCATGAAGTGTTAGCAGATCATGCGATAGAATGATAGGTCATTCCATCTGTCTCTATCACAAAGAGATTAGCAGAATTTATTAAATATAAATAAGTCTATCTATGCTGAGATTAATAGTATATGGTTCTAAAAATGAACCTATACTTTATCTATCTTATCTCTTAATAATATAAAACTAATTTCTACTAACCAGGGACATCCTGTAGGACAGTGGTAGGTGATAAAGACCTATCACACTTCGGTTGTGGGTTCGATTCCGACAGCTTTGTCTGACGCAATAGGTTTTCACCCTTCCTACAGGTTTTCCTTTTTCTAAAACTATAATATTAAAACATTCCAGAAATAATATAAAAAATTTCTATCCTTAAAAAATACTATCTGATGTCCAAACTAATGCATTCCAATATTTAGACTTATCCAAAATACATCTGTCCAATCTCATAGTATTAAAAAAACGATTACTGGAAAGGTCACATAACAAGCACATGAATAACATCATTTATCCCCCATATATCATAAGATATATCTTGTTGGTCATATTCCAAACACGTGAATACCTTAATCATATATTATTTGGAAACATGAATTACCATAGAACCTTAGTAAAAATAATAATGCTGTCAAAAATTAACTCTTTCCTCATTCCAAAATCCCAAAAATTCTATATAATCAAAACATCATATCACATAGTCCTTATATCAATCATGAGCCCATGAATAATATCAAACATCTCATTATATCATTATCCCTTCATTATGCGAATATCATCTACTTTCCAAAAATATCTGAATAACCTTTCATGATTACTCGTACCATTCAACAAATACTTTCAAATACTTTAGGAAAAAAATAGTGTAACAATCCTTAGATGTGTCTCTATAGTACCATTACCTATACAACATTACTCTTGATAAAAATAAATCATTCCACTATCTTCTTAAACCATTGACCGAGCTTCAACAATTCTTTCATCTCACTTATCATTTTTGTGTCTCTTCATCATCATCAACATAAATACTACCCATACAACCATTTTGATTCTATTCATGAGACTTTCCCTTAGGGCATTGGTTTCCATAATGCACATACATTCCACATTTAAAACATTTAATCATTTTTTATGTTTTATAAATACCATTATCCTTGTCCATGGTGTTAACTGAACCTTTTCCTTTGAACTTACTGGATTTGTGTCCTTCTTTTCCACACCCAAAGAATCTTCCAATTCCTTTCAAACAATCTCCATGATGCCTCTTCCCACATGATACACATGAGTGAAATTTAACTTTCATTCCTCTATGATCATCATGAAACTCCATCTTTCTCTTATTATCTGAGCCAGGAAACTTACCAAAGATGATATTGTTGATAATATTATGAGATTTATGATTAGGAATAATAATGATATGTGGAATTCCATATCCAATTTCATTTGGTTTCTCATGAAGAATATCATTCCATTTTCCATCATATCCTCCATTATTATGAATCTTCCTGTCTCCATCCATTTTCTAAAACCCAAAAAGAATAATGTGAGAGGAAAAAATCATTCTTGGAAAACAACATCATAAAGGGGGATTAAATTCAATATATAACACCTTATTTTTAATTATAATATCTTTACCATAATTCTAGGACTATAACCTATACATATACTTATCCTTAGAGACATCCCTAGACATACACTTGAAATATGTCTAGGGATTTCACTAAAGTTTTTACATCCTTGTTTCCAAAGGTTAACTAACCCGAACATCTGATAGCAACTGTAGAGACCCAAATCTTGACATAAATGGACATTACATTACTTTTTCAGAATATTTAATACATTAAAAAACAAATACTGAAAGACCGTAATATTTTAGTGTCTTTGGAAACTCAGAACATAATATTCTAATCGTGGTGAAAGATCTTCAACATCTCCCATAATGATCTTCCCCTTTTGTTTTCTTACCTAAAACTTTTATTTATATCCTAGGGAAAAGAAAACATATAATGGGTGAACTCAAATCCTCAGTAAGGGTAAGCATGGAGAAAATAAAACAAACCATTTTCATTTGAACTTCAAAACATTAACATAATATTTAAACATCAAAATCTTCAGCAATGACATAAAACACGGAAGTACGTAAGGCATAGATCATAATGGATCATAAATCATGATAAAATAGCATGGGAATAAAACATATAATTTTGGAAAACCATTAATCACATGATAGGATTTCCATAGTATCCAAGGCATTTCTTCCAAGACCATCTTAGTGGACAAAGTTCCTTTCTAAATCGTGTTCACTCCTCATTCCAGTCCTATATCAATGAACTGGATTAACATACCATTCCAGCCATGTCTATCTCATGAGATATAAATCTTTACCCAATTCATTGGATGGATATATAGGTCCCACCCATCTCATAATGAAATCATTCTTACTTGTTCCACAACATGAACATAAATCATTCATCATTACCCATAGTATATAATTGGTCTCATAAACATTATCCCATCATAACATATTCCATTCAAAAAAATGGATATCATTTCATCATAAGAAATTTGAAACCATGTAAATCATTGATACATTATACTTGAAACATACACATATGAAATAATGCCATCTTTTATGGAAGATGGTTTTGATAAACACTTGAAATGAATTCTTGAGGAAAATATCATTTCTTCTTCAAAATCATTTTCTTTTCACAAAATTACAAGCAATTTTAAATGAAAGGGATTTTATTTGAAAATATTCATGAACTCTTTAGGAGTATTCTTAATTAATAAAAGGCGTTATGAAACCGTAAAAATATATTCATGCCATATATGTTAAAAAAACATTCTCCTCATACTTTTATCGAAAAAGTCAAAAAGATCCTCGTATGGTAAACAAAAGAAATATTCCATTCATAACATGTATTAAAAGTAAAAAATGGGTTAAAAGGACTTTAAACAAACATGAAAATATTTTTAGAAAACATAAACATTGATGATAAATATAACCTCAGTAAATACTTACGCATAAACAATCTTGGATAAGAATGAAATTGGAATAATTATCCCTTACCTTAGTTCTGATATGCTTCGTACGTATCCAAACCTCCTGTATAATGATTTAAATAATTTCATTTACTTATTAGATAATCATATTCACTGTTATTATATCATATATGGTTCACTTATGACTTTATATTACCCGTTCTTTTGTAAATTCCATGTTAAAGGAGCGTTTTGGGTAAAATCTTTTCATTTATCGTCCGTGTTTTGACTTGTGATTATTAATATGATTACATATATCATGATTAATTAATTCCAGAATATAAAACATGATTTATATTTAATATATATTCAGATTATACATATATATAATATATTGATAAATAGATATAAATACACCGTTCATGGAGACGGTAGGTCTTACGTACACATGAACGTTGTTTTCGTTTCCTTGTTGAATTGAATGGAATTAAGTAGAAGAAATACATATATATATATATATATATATAAATTAAGTAGCATTATTATGTCATATATTTCATTATTACTTATTTTATATTCTATATAATCATTCTTGAATTGTTAAAATGGAAAATGAATCTCATCGCGTCGTAGAGACGGTAATCCGTACGTACGCACGGGCGATGATATCATTCTCATATTTATTGAATGGAATTGGAGTGGGTGATATAATATCATAGAATCTTTATGATGTTATAATAACCATATATAGTTATTATTTACACCATTATACCCATCCAAGTAAGATGGTGGTGGAAAAACAGATTACACCACGGCGTGGAGACGGTATTCCGTACGTACGCACGCGTGGTGATTTCGTTTTTCAGTAGGATGGATAGAAGGTGAAATGGGGTTGATTTATATTTATAATAACATATCAGTATATAATTAATACTTATTTTATTACTTTAAAATGAATCAACTAAAAAAGAGGAAGTAGAAGAGGAAAGAAACATGAAAGAGTCGGTAGAAGAGATTACCTCTTCCTCGACGCACCTCCTTCTAACTTATTCTTAGGGCACTAGATTTGGTCTTTTGATAATACCAGAACCTATATTATATAACTATATAGGTTGAGAAGAGTAATATTCCAGGGTTTTCAGAGCTTCAAGACTCAAAAGGGTGTGAAGAGAAGAGGGAAGAGGTTCCCTTCTTATAAGGGAGGAGAGGGGACCTTAGAAAACCATAAAGTATTATTTTATAATAAAGTAATATTCAGTTTTTAATAGAACCAAATTGACTTATTTCAAATATAAGGCAGGTATGGGTCTAAATCCTCTCAACCAATTGGTTTTAGAAACGTTTAGGTTACTATTTTATCCTTATCGTTTAGATTTTACTCTATGTTAAATAATTTATCTTTTACTGTGTGTTTTTGTTTTCTTAAACTATATGGTTAATAAACATAATATAACAATAAAAACGAACCCTAGGTGGTTCATTATTAATATATATATCCTTATCTATGATATCTGGCCAATACTGAAGTTTTTAGGAATAAAATAACATTTAATAATATAATATTTGTTTTGAAACCTATTTTGTGTCAATTTTGACACTATTTGGTACATGATTTTTGTGAAATTTATAACAGAATGATTAGTTCTAAAAAATTAATTAAATAAATACTAACATGTCATATTAACCTAGAAAATTAGTTGAATTCATAAAAAGTATCAAATTACATTTATTTGGGTATTTTAAACATCAATTATTTTAATATTTCATTTATAAGGTAATTACCGCATCATCATTGTGTCATAAATAAAATAAATTATTTAATGTCTAAAAATTATAAATAAAATACCATTATATAGGAAATAGTTTTATATTTCTAATGAATATTTATAGTAAAATTTATCTTATGTATAACCATATATTAAAAATGTTTTAGTTATTAAACTTTGATTCTAACCTTTTTAACTCTTCTTTAAATATAATAATAATAAATGTCCTAATCTAATCCTAGTGGACCTAAAGGGTAATATTTTATTCCTAAGGTTGTTTTTGGTCAAATTACACTTATCCAATATAATTAGGACATGTGTTATGGTAATAATAATATCATTTTTACCCTTAATTACCCTATTTACATTTAGCCGTGGTAAAAAAAGTAAAAAGTTACTATTCGCCAAAAATTATTTTTATCATATTGAACCACATTTTACTTACTGATATCAACCATGTCTCTCTTATTTTTGAAATTACACTCACAGAAGTGGTAAAATGATGTTTTCTGTAAATTATAAAAATATCCTAGGAGGTGGGTAAAAGATGGTGAAAAGTCCAATAAAATTTTTATATATCTAAAATTATTACAAAATGACTCCAATGAATTACATTGAACTTATATAGGTATTATGTATCAATTTTTACCTAATATAAAATTTTATAAAATAAATAATTATTTAAATAAAAAGTCGGTTTTTAAATAGTAACCCAGTGTTTTCACTATTCATAAAAAATTTATTGTTTTCAGAAAAATACCAAAAATTTACCCTAGGATAATTTCGATATTCCAAATCCAAAAATGAAATCCATTTCAAAAGATAAAATTTATAAAATTTCAAAAAGTGGTCCTTACTATTCATAATGGCTAGTTCATAACAATATTATAGTAATATCTTGTTTAGTAAAACTCGGAATTGTGTACAACACATGCTATCGTGGAAGGTCACGAGTGTGTGTAATGTAAGCCAAGTCAGGGATGCGTGTAGTGGATACTCCTTTTGGGTGTAGCGTACAACAGAATACATCAATGAAATTAAAAATAATATTTTTCATAAAATCTCAGGGTGTTATAGTCCGCCCCATGTACGTCCCTCCAACTAGTCCACCTCCGGGTACCGTCCAGCTCCACAAACCTCCACCTCGATCAGTCATGTCCATCTTCTACATCAAACACAAAGTAGTGCAGGCATAGCCTATGCAGGGGTGAGTATATGATACTCAGTAGAGACCCCAAGACCCCCGATGGTCTCCCTATATCCACTAAGGATAAAACAGAAAGGAAAGATACAATCACAAAGCATCAACCAACCATACTTAGGTATATGCCCATACATATACCTAAGTTATCAATTAAAGTTAAGCTCCAACTCTTGAGCCCAAGAATAACCCAGTCCACACAGGAAAGAAGTCAATCACATCAATGATAATTAATTAATGTTAAGACTCAGCTCACACAGGTATACTACTCATGAAGAGGGGTGGAGATGAATAGATGTGGCCTCTGAATCTTCTCCTCTTCTGAACCCATGTAGGATCCTAGTACAGAAGTTGTCATTGTCGAGACCATAGAGGATACAATTACAGTCGTCACCGCTGCCGAACCCATGGAGGATCCATGTATAGTAGTCGTCCCTGCCGAAACCATGGAGGATCCAAGTACAGTCATCCTCACTACCGAACCCATGGAGGATCCAGGTGCAGTGGTCAACATCATCGAACCCACGGAGGATCCCAGCACGGTAGTCGTGGTAGTCAGAGCCAGCTCTAGGGTTCCCACAAATATCACGCTCAATTTTGGGAGGGTCCGCTCCTCGAGCCAAGGGAGGTCGATACATCAACTATCACAAGTCTAGAGTTGATGTATCCCAAAGTTCTGTCTCATTAATACGAACTCAACGCGACAGACGGCGTGTCAATCGTACGCCCGGTCTGAGAGATATTGGATTTTCCATTCCAAGGGCCCGGTTAAAAATACGCTCATTTCTAACCCTTATGTTTCCCAATGTCATCCAAAACTCACATAGAGTATTGAAAAATCACAACCTCGTCACAAGGGTCCCAGGGCTGCAGACGTCGTGTTGATCGGACACGCGCTCATCGAGTTATTCACCATTAAGTGAAAACGGGTCCGACCTGTTAAGTCCAGTGGGTCGACGGGTCATGTTAACCCTGTTTTGGCTGCTCCGACCTGGCAGGGCTGTTGGACCAGCCCAATGAAATGCGTGACTAGGCCCGGATTGGTAGGGCACGACCCAGCCGCGGCTCAGCCCAAGGGAGGTGAGCTGTCCGAGGTGTGGGGTGCGTCCCCCCGGCTGCCTGAACCGGTGGCGCCAAGCGGCACCGCCCTCCACAACCGGCCCGCCGAAGCTGGCCGACCTTCTTGGCGGAAGATTTCCACACGAGTGGGCCATGGTTCGTTCGGTTCAGTGCCCTCCCGGATCCGCTGCTCTCATCCGACCAGCCGGCCGACAGGTCGGCCGGTTCTTCTGCTAATGCGGCATGCGGAACGCGGGGCGCTGTCTTCTATAGCGCGGTGCTGTGGGGAACTGCGGTTCCTCCCTTCAGCCCGGCTGGCTATATCCGGCTAGTTCATTCCCAGTCGAGTGGCCCGCGGTTGCAGGCCGCGGTTCTTCCGCATGCTTCCGGCGCACGATCGCTGCTTCTCCAATTGCTGCCTCTTCCATTCGTGAATTAAAAGAACAAGAAATATCGGAGGGTCGTCGGGTAGTGTGCATTTGTCCCACACCCTCTATGTTTGGTGGTAGCAGTTGGCCAAAGACAATCCAATTTTTACAATATATAACAAGAAAAATTTTAATCCATTAAAATTAAACATAATCCTCTACATCGGATTAAGTTTTGTGGTACTCGGCATCGCAGAAGATGACGTCATGGGGAGAGGATTCGTAGACAACATCGGTGTGCATCCGAGGAGGAAGCGACGTCTCCTCACTTATTTAAGAGATGAGGAAGGAAGGTACTTAGTCTTTGGAATTTGCGTTCTTCGAACTGTAGAGTGTTCTTCATCGAGGAAGAAAGCCATTCTTCGTCGGAGGGTCGGTGTTCTTCAAAAACTCAAGAGTTCTCCGAAATCCTCTCCACACAACGAATGCACCAAAGTAAAAATAATAGCTAAGGCTATTATTTTTATTCCCCATGTAATTAAAAATTCAAACCCTTTAATTAATTAATTTAAGAGTTTGAATTTAATAATTAATATGTGTTGGCATATAATAAATAGGGAGAGAGGGAGAGGAAGAGTTCTAATTCCATAAGGGGGAGTTGTCATAATAAAATAAGGCGGGAGTTAGGGGTAGTTCAAGAGAGTTATGGGGAGTTCAAGAGTTTAGGGCACATGTGAGCCCAACACCACAAATATCCTCTCATGGGAGGTTATGTGGGTGTGGGCCCAACCACTAACTCCCCTTGGGAAGTAAATAACCACCCTCCACAAATAAAAATATCTATCACATTTTTTTATTATTTTTTTTAATAACAACATGAAAATTAATTTCTCTTCCTGTCAAAACACAACTACACTAAAGGTCCCCTTAGAGGAATACAGGTGCTGCGAGTTCATCGATACCCATAGATTTCGATTCCGAGCACCAGTTCAAAAGATAGAAAAACCAGCTCATTCGTTCACTGAACGTACAAGAGCTAAACTTCAGAAAATTATTCCAGGCACACCGGGTCTCGGAATCAGGCACCGTCAGAAACTGTGTACTCATAAAATTACCAAGAATATAAGAAACAAATTTACTTGAAATTTATGGTACATTGCAGTTTTTTATAACTCCAAAACAATAATTATATTATATTTATTTGTAAAATGAAATATAAAAATTTTTGTGGTGAAAATATATTTTTGAATCATTTAATGGGTTTAATAAAAATTTAATTCTTATTTAAAAATATATTTTATTGATACTAGACCATTTTGAATAATCATAAAAAAATCATTTTTACTTGTATTGATAATTTAATGACTATAGTTTAATGATATATTATATTATAATTCATTTAGACTCATGATTTCATGTAATTCAAGATACCAAAGAATTTAAATTTATTTGAAGACAAATATAAAATATTCATATGTTACAATTATTGTTGGTACATGAATTCCTTCCGTGACATATATGGTCAATATTTGAGGAGATTCTGGTTCATTGATAGAATTTTGTGATACGAACAATCTATATCTTTTATTCATTTTTTTCTCCAACAAAATTCATTTTTTTCTCCAACAAAATCCATTTGTATATGTTTAAATCAAGAAACAACCCTTTGATCATAAACCAAAATATTTTCAAATTACCTCTAACCCTACACATATGCTGGAATAATTTAATATCTTATTGTTAAAAATATTTTTGATTTAAGAATATAAATTTAACATTATTCATTTCGGTTTTCATTATATACTTAGTTAATATTTGGAATTATTATTACTAAATTCTTGTAAAAATTACCTTTTATAATATTCAATCATTTCTAGGTTAGTTTCCTATTCATTTTATCCCTTAATATTATCCCCTTAATCATTTTTTATGTTTTATATTTAATTTTTCCCAAAAATCCTTATCACACTATTATATCACAACTAAGAGGAGAATATTTGATAAAGCACAACCTTTTATAATATTTGGTAAATAACATTAACATTTTTGTTTATAATTTTATGGCTTTTGGGTCATCAAAAAGAGATATATTTTTGAACACACTACTTTTATTCCAATATAACTCAAAATTTCATATATATTTATTCTTAAAAAATATTCAATGGTTTTTCTAATAAGTTTTTCTATGTAATTTCAGAAAAATAATTTATATTATCTTAATTATAGCTTCATTTAAATGTATTCTAGTCCAAAATATCATCTTCATGTTTGGAATAAATGTTTTCCCAAAGGAAAATATCACATAAGACATAAAAAACACTTATGAGATGTCAAAATATAATATGTCTCTAAAATACATTTATCCTATGAATTGAAGTTATATTATGAGAAGAATCTTGATTTTGAAAACATGATAAATTAAATTTCTTATGATAGTTTTTCATAATATAACTATCTTATTAAATAGTGAACTATTGAATGAGTAATGGAGAAATATCATACAAAGTTTAAATTCCTACGTGAATTATCTAATAAAAAATTAATTACTTATGAAAAATAAATGTGTTTAGGTAAAAAATCATACTTGTTATTATATTCATACACACTATGTTTTTAATATATAATTAATTTTTTAAATAACAAATATCATACACATATAGAAAGTATCTAACATCCAATTATTTTATCCTATGGAATAATATTTCAAAATTATAGTGTTGTAGTAAAATATTGTATAACAAATAATATCAAAAGTGGCTATGGATTTATTTTAAAGGGGAAAATTCTTATGATTCTCATGATATATTTCTAAGGTGAATGAATCATATAATGGATATTAGTTTCCACTAAATGTTAAGGTCATATGAAGTGTTCAAATATTATTTTCCACTAAATGTTAAAGTCATATGAAGTGTTCAAATCTTTTATCAATGTTCATACTCATACAAAAAAGAAGGAATGTCTTATGATCAGACTGCATATAATGAAATGTATTTTGAAGATGATAATATATGAAACTATATATTTTCCAATATTTTATTTTAATATATAGAAATTTATTATATTAAAAATATTATAAGATAAGTCCAAAACCACCATCTGTGTTATCAAATAATGTAATTTTAAATTTTGAAACATAAATTTAAATGTTTATTCTATTTACAAGAACATATATAGTTCCTTTATATAAAAAATACGGAGTCAAATACTACATCTTTCTATTCTATTTATAATGAATACAGATAAATGTGGAGGACAACCCAATGTTCGTTTATTATTATTATTATTATTACTATTATTATTATTACTATTATTATTATTATACTCTCTCTAATATTTGAGAGGGAGATTATTAAAATAAAACAATAACTACTGTTGTTATCAAGTATAAAGATAAATCTTGTGGGAAACACATAATATGTATTTCATGATAAATTTTTCTATGAAATCTAAATTAAAACATATGTTACTTATTTACATTCAAGATTATTTTCTACCGTTGATGAACTTATGGATCTAAAAATTATATTCTTATCGATTAATTATAAGATTTCATCATCTCATTTTAATATATTATTGACATTGGGTGTTAAACCTAATTATCTTCTTAATAATATATTTCACTATAAATATGACCCTTTTTGTAGTGAATGTGAAATGGTTGTTGATGGGTATTGTAAAATGGAGTGGCTAATAAAATCTCATAGATCAATTTTTTATCAATTTATAGTTTCTTGAGCTCAACTATAGAGGTCCCCAAGAAAAGTACTTGTATAATTGAAATACCAAATCCCATTGAGAGTGTGATTTCTATAGTTTACTAATGGATCTCTGTTCCTTGAAAAACTATAATTTTCATGTGGTATTCTGATATTATATTATTTCAACATTCCAATGTATATATATTTTTTAGTGAAGGATTATAATTCACTATTTTTTAAAGATGGTTATTCTATATAGAGAAAATTGTTTATGAACTGAATCTTATCCCATAATAAGTTGTAATACAATACCTATCAAGAAAAAGAAAATTACACTGAGTGACTATTCATATTTTTTCTTATTGTATTGAGTTGTGTTTTTTATGTAAAGATAGAGTGTATTTACTCATATTGTTTTGGTTCATTTAACCTTGTTCGGGAGACATCCAATTTTATAATGAATAGTCACATTTGAATTATTTTAGTTTTTATTTTTGAGTGTAATATTGATGCATGATTGTGCGTGTCCCCCACAGATTTTCTTATTTTGGTATTGAAGATAATTTTCAGATGAAATGATTTATGTTTCCACTTAAATAGTAGATAGGGGTAATATATATTATATTTGGTGGATCCATTATCTGTTTCATCGAGTGGGGATGGTATATAGTCCTATATAAATATGTCCTAGGGGGATTTGTTCAAAAAATGTTAAGGATTGGGGGACCTAAGATTTGGGTATGTATGTTTGGGTGATGATTTCCTCCATTTTGGAAAGTATTAGAAAGAAGATTATTCATGTACATTTAAGATAGAGTGTATGGTTAAAGAGAATCTAGGGAAAATCCCTATGGTGCCTTAATGTTTGTTTTTTTTGTTTAGTGGAAGACACATTCAATGATTCTTCTAATAGTTTTTTCGTAATATCTATTTATAGTTTTCTATTCTAATATAGGTTTGAATGACAATGTCCCAAATTATAGGACTATCAGTGATGGTATGATGGCTCGAGTGTATATTAAGACATATCCATCCTCTCCTGAGAGAGAGGGGATGGTCATGGTACTCGATAGTTGTGTGAGACCTACTGTGACGGGTGTATGGGATGGTTACTTATATGTAAAACATATCTTAAGTGTATAGTGATAAAAGTGGTAATTTTTATATTCCCTCACCTCAGGGGGTTGGGTGGATTAAAATTTGTTCACCTTCCCCATGTGTGTTGGATTGGATACTATATGTGAGACTTCCCCTTAGGGGGGTGGTTGGGGAAGAGATATATCTATGAATCAAGATAATTTTCTTTATGATACAGATAAAATTAATGTATAGTTAAGAGTAATTGTGTCTAATTTATCGTATTAAAACCTGATTCGTATGTTCTCATTTTAATTATGTGGTGTATTATCGAGTCGGTGCTTTTCCTGGTCATTCCTTGTACACCTTATATGTATTGTATTACCATTATCTTGATCATTAAAAAACATAGTTTGTCCTCCATATTTCTTTCTAATACTTAGGTATCTGATGGATTTCAACTTTTTGTTTTGGTATAAGAGTTTTTAGATGGTGAGGATTTAGTATGGTGATTGTGTGAGTTTGAATGATGTTGAATATAGTTTACTTTTGGTTATCATTTAGCCTATTTTTCAACCATAGTGTGGATAATTTTTTATAGGATATATTATTTGTTTGTTATCTTCTACCCCAACTTTTTTATACCTTAATTAAAAATGTATATAGATTTAACATTCTATTTTATATTATGTATTCCCTCTTAAGTCTCTGTAATGTCTATAGATCTTTTTTGATGATATTTTTATACTTAATGATCATGACTAATTTTCAATACATTCTGGCTTTCCAATTGTACATTGTTTCAAAGGGAATATACATAGAGTAGATATTTTATTCCATCACCACTAGGTAATATTATTTTGTGTATGGGGTTGCATTTATGATATAATTAATTATCCCATCTTAGGTGTTATATGGGATATCAAGGATGCGTAATCACCCAAAATCCATCTTTAGTATGATGACCAATCATGGGAATATCGTGCCATTAACTATTAACCTCGCCTTGGTAAACATAGTCACCAATTATTTCTAGATAGAATGGTATAATATGAAGTTATCAATCCAGAAATAGGAGACACAATTTCTCTTAGTTTTCCACTAGGTAACTCTCAGTCCCTTTCTAATTTACATAAACCTAAATCCACAAAATTATATGAAAAATAATGTATAAACATTTTGTTTTTATGTTTTATAAGGACCAATAGAATCCATATATAATTTATTCTACTTAACTCATTATTTACAAGCTCTCACCAATAATATCCATGATTCCCTATCCATATCTCATACCACAAACCACAATAAATTAAATATGAAAAATTATAGTATATTATATAATTTAATCCAACTTGGAATAATCATTAATAGAACTTAAAGTGAGGTTATATGATTAAAATCACATGTAATGGCACCCCAACCACACTTCACATGGCTATAACACTGAACTAAAAATATATCCATCATTGGATATGGAATTTGATGAAATAAAAAACTAATTTAGAAATTTCAATACAAATTAAAACCATAAAATAATACATTCAAACAAAAAAATGAGAAAAAATGTGTGTTTATCATAACATAGAATCCTCTATACACTGCACATTCAAGCCCCATGGTTTTAAATTATTCCACCATGATCGGATGAAATCATCATTAAAAAACAGACCAAAAATTAATAAATTCAATAAAAAATAGTTTGGACTGAAAAAAACATAAAAGGGTAGTATTATACATTGAATAAACTTGTAAATAAAATAAAATAAAACAATAAAAGTGGTCCAATTGAGGAAGAAGAGGGGATGGGCTAATGAAAATGGACCTCCCTATATGTTAATTAATCTTAAAACTAATTTTGGAAAACAATGAAAAGAATTGTATTCCCTAACTTTTAAAAAACATGAACATATGCCTACTGTGGTGTAAACCTTTGGATCCCAACACAAAACCTAGACCACAGGTCTTGTATTTACAATGCCCATTCCCTCCTGAAATAATGCCCCTTTAAAAATTACTACATCACCAAACCTTTACCCACACGTCATGGAATTAAATTTGACATCATTAGTCAACACTCCACTTGAGGTATAGAAATAAAATTTTCCCTAAACACCCTTTATAGTGCAACCCCCTTCGGCTGTGATGTGATGTGAACCCTCTATCAACCCCAATAGTACAATACCTATGTTTCTTTGTAATCCTATCCAATTGGATCTTTTCACAGTGCACCCCAGATGTTGGGATATGTTACTTTTATTATTATATATTTTCCCAGAGTCAAAGACCAGCTCCACTAATATTCACATGATATTATTGAACTATACTTACTCTACAGAACATATAAAAATCCTTTTATAGTTTACTTCACTCTTGTAATCTCAATATGAATCCCAATTCTAAAAACAGAACATTCCTTAGGATTCAAAATTAAAATTTACTTGTAATTCAAAGAATCATAAAAATATGGGTCATTGAAAACACAAATTTTACTTATTTACACATAACCATGAATTCAATATTATATTAATTTGTTAATGTCCAACATTTCATACCTTTAATACAAGAGGAAAAATATGATCATGGTTATGAAATATCTTTTACATGATCGGCAACATAACCAACCCATCTATAATTATCTCAACATCAAGGTTCGTGTATGAAATATATCAATGAAATAATGTTTACAAGTATTGTACATTTTTAAACATAGTTCATAAGAGTTAATATTAGTATTCTACCATTTAAAATATTAGTGGTAATAGGTATGAAATTCCACATAATATTATTTCATGGGATTGAATTAATAACAAATCATAGTTTTTATCTTAATAGTGAACAATTTATATCATAAAATATCCTATACACACTAATTCTCACATATCCTTAAAAATAATTATTCTCAGTGATGATCATTTATTATGTATAATAGAGTGTCTTAATCTGATTAATTTTTAACTTTCTACTCTTATTTAAAATAAGTAATATACATGAATGAATGATATAATGATACTATAATTATTAAAAATGTATGATATATTTTTATTGAAAATATATATTATATATAATATTTTATTTTTCTAATACTAATAGGATTTAAATTACTATCATATATCTACTACGAAAGTAGATTTGAGAATGGATCTAGTACAATATCTTTTATATCCAAAAAAATATATCTATTATAGATTTGTTCAACGATTTCTCAAATTATATAGCATTTAATAAGTGTTTATTAGGTTTTATATTGAGATCAATGTTACATGGCCTATGAAATTACACTATTATTATAATGTTATAGCTCTAATGGAACAAATATTCCATGAGTCACCACAAGTTAAATGAAGATATTCTTAGTCCAAATGGATTCCTTTAAAACTTCTAGTGAGACAATGTACTCCATAACTATTATAGAGACTATCATGATGGTTTGTATAGTAATATTCCAGTTAACAGATCCATTATTAAAAAAAACTAAAACAAGATCAAGATATTGAATTATCCTTACCTATTTAGAAACATTACTCATCATAAGCCCTTATAATGAGTTCATTATCACCACCAAATTGTAATAAAACATTATTATTTTCTTCTCATATATGTAAGGATGTTATTTAAATCATTCATGTAGATTTCAACATGGTCATATTAATGACCAGTTGTAATAATCTATGTATAAAAGACATCGAATTGAATATTTAACAGTTTATAATTGATTGAGCCTATTTTAAAATAATAAAGAATTTCATCAAAAATTATCAAATCTAACTCGTAATATAGAAGTTGTTCTTTTAAAAAAATCACACCATATAACATTATAAATTATTCATTACAATAGTTATCTTTGTTAATCATTTTTTTAAAAAAATTAAATATATGTGTTTTCACTCAAACAAAAATGACACATTAACCTGTCCATGTTGATATTTATACCTTGTATAATAGCTTCTTTACCCAAGTATTAATTGAAGATAATTTTGTAACCCTACCATTATTGAATGTAAATTTGGGATATCATACAATATTAGTAGTATGTTATCCACATATAACACCAAAAAATACCATAACACTTCCACTAAACCACTTTTTCAAAAAAATGAACTCTTTCCATGATGAAATCAAACTCATTGATTTAATCATTAAACCAAATGTATCAATTTCATGATGCTTTAATAAATAAATAATTTGATCATTATTAACTTAATATCTTTTTATCACCATATGGCTCTTTAAAACCCATAGGTTGTGTTATATAGTAACTCTCGAATAAATTCCCATTAATTAAAGTTGTTTCTATATCTACTTGGTATAAGATGTAATCAAAATTATTTTTTACGAATGAAATATATTAATTTAACTTTTCATCAATACCAGTGAATATATAACTCTATATTTAATATTATTAATTAGTTTATATCCCACTTCGATCAAGGGAATTTTATAGGTGGATAATCTACCTCAATATCAGTTTTATTGTGAAGAAATATTCATGAACACTAGGAGTCTCATTCATTTAGGATCATCAACTAGGATACAAGAATGGTTAGGTCACCTTGATTGAATTTTATATCTCATGGTTTTTAATCATTTCTTAAATTTATAACTCCTGAAATAATCATTCTATGTTTTAGGATGATCATTTATTTACTAAAACATAGTATAGTATTCTAAAATAAATCCATATATTATAAATAGTTTATGAATCATTCAAAAGATTTGGGTTATTTTATAATTTCATTCTTATAAATTTCTAAATCCTCTTGTTAATCTGAATCACTTTTCAATATCAAAAAATATTCCAATTTGGTTTTCATAAAAATCAGCTGGTATAATTGTTTTCTCTCAAACCCCACTAGTGATATATTAATTATTTAGTAAAATAACTTTTTGATATAAAAAAAATGTTTAAATAATATTATTGAAATAATATATCATTATTTTCCTGAGACAATAAACCGATAAAAAAATTTCTAATTTATATATATGATTATCCACACATAAATGTTTCAAATCTGTTTCACAATAAAAAACCTCACAAAAAAATCTTAGGAATCAAAAATGGTATTATATTATATTTTTTCTTTATAAAAACCTTATATTTAATGTATAGAAGTAATAAATATTATTATTCTAATGTATTTCTATAAAATAATATAATAATTCCACACTAACTCATCACTGACAAAAAAAAATTGAAAAAATATTATTATTTCTTAAATACCTTGAATTCCCCATTAGTTTTCTTGTAGTGTGAGTAATAGAAGTATTACATAAAATTTCATATGATTTGTAAATTTATAAGTCATAGATTCTTTAAATTAATACAATTAAATTTTATTATACCTATTGTGTTAAATTTACAATCCTCTTTTTTCATATTGTAATTTTTGAATGATTACAATCATTTTTCTCATAATTATAACAAAATTAAACCAAATGATTTTTTAATTACTTGTAATAATTTACCAATAGACACCATATTATTATATATTTATAAATAAAAAATTTCAAAATTTAGGTGGAACACTGAGGGGTGGGTTTAATTATTGTTATCTTTTTATAAATTATAGGAATTTAAATTAAGTTGATATAGTCACAAGGCACAACTATTTTTAAAAGGATGGCCTCAATGACATACTCATTTTCATGATAGATTTATCATCCCAATAAGGGATCATATACTATAATAAATATCATATTATAATGGTTATGATGATTCATGCATCAATACAGTGTTCCAATAAGTTTACACATGGTAACTTCCAAAGAGGCTTCGTATAACCAATATCAAACTATAATCACAACTTCTCCCCATGGTTTCCTCAAATTAAAAGAATATCACTAGTTCAAAAACACCCCACCATGTACCTAAATGTTTTCTGTTTTATACCTTAATGAATATTATATATAAAAATATTTTAGATATTCTATCATGCATTGATATATTTCAATTAATTCTCTTCATACCATAGAAATAAATAGATATAAATATAATATTGTTTTATTAAATATATAAAAAATATATAGTTGTAAATTGGATCCACTATTTTTAGTTGTAAGATTATTTGAGCATTCAGATAAACCAACAACTTTCAACTTGATAATTAAAGAAGTCCAACACTTTATCCTCTCACTGTCAATATTTATCCCCAAGAGGATGTGATATTTAAAAATATTCAATACATCTCGAGCATCATCACGATTAATCATAATTCATTATAATTTTTTTTAAATCTTATAAATTAATTTTAACAACATTTTATTTATCATACTCACTCATCTTTGATCATATTATTCTAATATAATATACATGGATAAAAATATATTTTTAATTATTTAACATTATTATGAAAATAACTTTTTTAATCCTAATAAAAATTCTTCATAATAATAAACATCCAATAACTTTATATTTTTATTCAAGAAAAAATCTCTCAAATTCACTTTTTCTTTGAAAATCATTAATGTAACATGAATATCAAATTATAAAAAATACATTCTTTTATCATATTTGACATTTTACATTCTTGTTTATGAAAATCATTCAAATCATCCTTTAAATTTATTTTCACTATAAAATAATATTATTTAATATCACATTTTTCATCCATTATATTTTATAAATTTGTTTTAAGTTTTAACTCATATGAAGTGGGAAATCACTAATCTAAACTCTGGTATGACTCATCAAATTTTATAAATTACTCATTTTAACCCTATAATGATGCATATTCAGTCATTAAAGACACATATTTGGTTACATGTGACTCATATGAAGTCACTTATGACTCATCTGAACTTACTTAAGACTCATCTGATGTTATATATTACTCATCTGAATAACATGATGACTCATCCAATGTATGCTTAATGGATTATGAAAAATCCCAAATTAATCTTCCCAAATGATGCACTAGGAAATTTTCTTATTTAATAATATAATTCCATAATACTTCTAATAACATTAAAAATTGTTTAAATAAACTCTTTATTTTACAAGTACATAAAATAACTTCATAATTTCTATAATAGAGTAATGGATTCTTAATATAATTCTATAACATTTTTGATATCATCGAATATATTAAATAGTAATTAAATAATCTAGTTGAGAATTTCCAATGGCCTCACTAAACATTAAAAATTAAGACTCAATTTATCCTTAATAAATCATTATCCAAGTGATATTAAACATTGAATTAGTACCATTCAAGCTCATTTAATTTATGATGGTTTATCAAAAACCATGGGTCTCTATAACTGAAATCTATTATACTTTAACTACATTAATAACATCTCATATAGATATTCATAACAACCAACCCTAAACTCTTCTAAACTATTATAGAAAACACTTTTCTCACATTTTTGTTATTTATATTAAATGAGGATCAACTCTATCTATCAAATGATATAATGGTATTATCCCCAAATATCCATGATTTCAGATTTCATTACACTAATTAGTTGGATGTATCATAATATTACTTTTAATGAGTTGATACTTACTTCATAACAAATAATTCTCACAAATTTACTTTCACCTTTATATAAAATTGCATGAAAAAATATAAATCATAAATATCAAAATCCATCTAGGTCCTTCAAACTAACATAATTACTTTTTTGTCAATACTGAACATTCCTCATCATCAATGTCACTATTCTCCATTTAATTGATAATAAATATAAAGGGTAATTATTTTACATCCCCTAATTGAATATTTTAACCTAATAGAATGATATATCCACATTTAATCTTTATTAATGTGATAAACCTGTTCTCTAATTGATTTCCCATTCCATTATTGTGAAAATTTAAAGAAAATTGGATTATAAGTGATGATCCTTATTTAATTAATCAATATTTATATATGGGCTAGATTTACGTAGAAAAACAGTTGATTTTTCTTAATCAACAATCTTTCCTATAAAATTTCCCAATGTAGTAGCAACACTAAATTGACTACATTGGGGATTGTAAAAATAAATATTCATGATTATATAAGAACCATCAAATAAATTTAGAACAACGCATCCAAAACATTTACGTGAATATTTTACCATTTTTTAGATGGTCACTCACCCTTGGAAAAAGTAATATTTAAAAATTATGAAAATAGGGAGATTGAAAACAATACCTTCGTCTTTGTGTTTTGTTGGGCTTGTTCAAAGATAATTTTTTTTAAATATTGAATTTGTGGTAGTGTTTACTCATTTGATTACTCCTCCACAAAGGATGAACTTATTACTCCATCCCCTTGGATATTTTAATTTGAAAAGAGACTCCATAAATTCATGATACAATATTTTATTTGATACCAATTGAATAATATCATATGATTTATCAAAAGTGGCATCAAAATATCCATTGAAATTTATCTCCATGATCAATTTATTTTTTAGAGTAATATATACTTCATAAACTTTAAAATATTCCTTATTTTTTGTATCAAATTAAATTCCCCTTATCATTATATAAAAAAATGTGTGGTTATGAGGTAAAAATACATAAACATTATAATTATACTTTCATGGATGAAACGTTTTTTTAATCCTACTAAATCCTTTATCTAAGCATAAAATTTCTTTACAACTCTTCATGCTTTCAATTTGTTTATCTTTATAGATATTACAATCTATGTTTCTTGTGGGATACTTCTTATTTTCATCTATCTTCATAGATGATATTGGTTTTTCAATTATTCCAAGAAAATATTAATTTTTATTTTTAACTAGAATCATATTTTAGCCTCTTATAACTTGGAAATTCAAATTTTTATTCATTCCCTTTTATAATGCTAAACCTTATTATTTCTTGAGAATCCATTGTAGGATCATATTTGGATCTTGAATTCATAGGAGTTTTTTATTTTTCAATAGTTATATCTATCTAGACAGTATTTTTTATTAATTTTATGGAGTCTATTCTATATTTTTTAACATCATAAGAAATTTTTTAATATTCTGAGTTACCCACAACATCATTGAATTCTTGGTTTCATGTGGTTCAACAGTATTCCTTTATTTTCTCCCCAATGAAGATTAAATATTAATTTTCACATGATTTTTAAACAATAGTATCCTTATTTTCTCAATATAAATAGATTATTTTTGAGCTATTTGATAATAAAATGAAACTTCACCATGAAAAAATCTATTTCAATACTCACCATACCATTCTATGAAGCATTTTCTACTCTTCAAAAACATATTCTTCATGTTCTTTGACAACTCCATCTATACATGATGTTTTCATTGACTTTTTAAATGATCTAAATTATTTTAAACATTATCTATATTTCATAAATAAATTTATTATTCAATTAGTAAATGTATCTATGTTTGAACCCTTACAAAATAACAACACCAACCAATAAATATCATCCACTTTATTGAACATTTAGTCTAGAATTTTTTTGAAACAAATTAATATTTTGTATAAAAAAACAAAACTATTATTCTTTATTTGGTGGAAAGATATTAATACACTTTCACAACTCTAATATTAATGATTTATTAGGATTCTCATAATTTTATATTATGAAATATTTTACATATTTTGACATGAAACTTGAACTAGCTGTTGAAAAACCTATAACTCAAATAAGATAAAATAGGTTATGAGATATTTTCTCCACAGTAGTGTTGTAGGTAAATATTTAAGAGGTTTTGCATCATGTTTTACAAAAATATTATTATTCCTAGAAGAAAAAATATATCTATAGTTTTTTTTGAATCACATTTATTCTCACCTATTAAAAAGGTGAAAATTTGTATTGATTCCAAACCTTTTAGTTCCACATAAAATTCAAATGTACTATAAACTATGATTATTTTTTCTATAAATAATTACATATATCTCCCTATTATTTATTAATCATCTCAAATATATTTTTATTCACTTTTTTGTATTTTTATTTTGTATTATCTTGTTCTTTAACTCTTCTCGATATGATATCCAAATAGGTGTTCTGGAATCCCATACATGCTATATGATATTATTTTAATTAATATATCTTTTCATCACCTATTTTAAAACTCTTGTATTCATCATCATTATAGTGTTGAAGGTTTTCTTCAACCAATAATAAATTTTCTCTAATAATTTATAAATATGTATCCTTATTATTTAGATCTTTGATGAGAGAGTTGTATTATTGAAACTAACCTAACAATTCCTTTTTCATTCCATCATTATCTTATATCAGTAATAGCTTCTCATAAAATAATTCCCTGATATATAGATCTTGATACCTTTTTATAATTATTATAGGCAGTTATTTTGAATAAATTTATATTCATACTCAACAGTCTAATTACCTCTAACTAGTAGTATTGGTGTTTCCTCTTTTATCAATATATTTTTTCATTTATTTAATTTCTTCTTTCTTTTAACAATTCATCATTATAATTATTGAAACATTCATATTGATAATAATGGGTTATATTTTCTTATTTTATAACCAAGTAAACTTTGAAATGTTTATAGGTAATATATATTTTCACAAATACCTATTGAAATTTCTATGTTCGTATAACCATAGGGTGAGGGTGACTTTGTGATATCTCTTTAAGAATTATTTAAAAATAAATTACAAAAAAGATTATATTTTTTCAGAATACCCCAAGATTTTCTCTATCATCCTTTCCCAAATTATGAAATAAATAAATTCAAAAAATGATACTATTTTCACATGGATCAAATTCTTGTCCTAATCATTTTCATGATGGGTTATTCACCCCAATCAAATATTTTCCACTATAATCAGTCCTATATAATATTGGTTACAGATATTACTATAAAAACTCATTGTCCTATTATCTTTACATTTTCTAGAGTCCTAGTATATGTAACATAACTAGCTTCCCACTAGATTTAAATAATCATATTATTCTTTCCTTTCATACCACATTTCACACTTTCTCCATAATATTGAATAAGTTATATAAAAATGTTTTCATTAAACCCATCAATATGCCTATATTTTATCATCATACATGTAAAATTGTGTCCATATAATATATATCCTAAATCATTAAAACAATTTATTTTAATTCCATAAAATCCTCATAGTCATTACATATAGCTCAGTCCATATTAAATATAATCATTACAGTTCATCAGAAGACACATCATTCCTAAAATATTCATCTAAAAAATAATATATTGAGATCATCATAAATCCATAATCTTTATACTCTTTGAAGGGAATCTCAAATAGAGAATAACAATAGTAGCATATTTGGTATATTTCTCAACTTTTCTAATAGTTCAAATTCCAAACAATGAAAAAAAAATTATAGAAACTAATTAAAATGTATTTATTATTATCTTTATTCATTGATAATAAAAATATATTTTTATCGTAATAATATTGGTTCCATATTCTTATTTCAAGAGTTATATGTTATTAAAACCTATATCAAGCTATAAGTAATAATATTCTTACTCATTATCCCTCTCATTATTTTTATTTTTATATAGAAATTACTGGAATTAAATTTTTGATGTTTAGAATATAGATTACCTCATCCTCTTTTTTATGAAATTATCTAAAATCACATTTTGTCACTTTTAATATATGTGGGTATACCCCACAATCCTTAATATTAATTTTTTTCCTTTGTAATGGAAATCTATTATAGCATTAAAATATTTCCATAAATTTTCATTTTAATGATACTTTGTGTCAGATAACACATATTCTATATTCTTCCATCATTCCTTGATAATATTCCATTCATTCTCATCATCCTATATAAATATCCAAGTAAAAAAAATTTAACACTGTATTGAAAATTTATCACACTTACTGTTTCTGATTTCATTCCCCTCATTGTAGTAGTGAGAGTCTCTATACTTATTGTTAAACCAATATATTCCATCAATAACTTCAGATAACTCCACATATCAATCCTCTTATTATCAATATTTATAGAAAACATTTATACATCTTTAAAAAAATTCATTTATATATTTTTCATCATTAATATTATTCATACATTTGAATAATTGTTTTTGGATTCACACCAATTCATTTTTACATAATATTATTTATCATACTTACTAAAATTTGATATTCATTTTCATAGACATATATCTTGTATAAAAAATTTCATATTTTCTAATAAAATTATGAAAAACCCTTAAATCATCACAATTATAGTTATTTATAAGAATAAATATCCAAGAAACATTGTTTTAAAGACACAAAAAAGTCAATTAGACTCTATCATTAATTCATCATATTCACTAAAACTTATAGATAATCATATCTAAAATTCATATCGTGTATCACTTTTAATTTATATTATTTTGATCTTTGAAAGTAAATCCTAGAATTAACCAATTGTTTTCCTAAAAAATACTATAATTCTTGTATGATTTTCATCCATCAAATTTCATAAATATTATCAAATTGTTGTCTAATATAAAATTTAAAGTAACTCATCCAAACACATGGTTAGATCATCCAATGTCTGACATTACTCACCTAAACTCTGACTTAACTCATAAAAATTCATCATTGTCTCATCATATGTCATATGTGACTCATCTAAACATATTAAGGACTCATTGAAAGTTAAATTTTTTCTCATCAAAACTATTGCGGGACCCATTTGATATCTAATGACTAACTCATCCCAACTCTCATATGACCCATCGAAACTCATGCCTTGGACAATTTTTTGATATAATATATTATTTCCAGAATTTTTCAAATCATGTTAATATTTTTACCAAAATAATCTATGCAACTCAAGCACACCAAATAAAATAAAAAATATTTACTAAATTATATGATGTAATGATATAATTTTATTAGATTTTATCTTTGTTTAAATGAGAATAATAGAAATTAAATTTACAATAAGATTATTTTTATGAAAATCACAATAGTTAAAAATTGAATAACACAGTATCCTTTATTATTCATCATCCATGATATCATCAACATTGATATTGATATCCTTTAATCTCAGTTTTACTAGGTTAGTTTATCAAACACCATGCAGCATCAACCTCGCAAATTAGTAATTCATTAACTAAATTAATAATAGATCATCTACATATACAAAAAAAATCTCCACTATTTTTAATAGTAGAATACGACACTTTAGGATGATGTTATGACTTTCCTTTTCAATGAGGAATATCTAAATAAATTATATAATGTAAAGGGTTTTTCACTAAGCATCCTTTCCTTGATATTTCAATTTGAAAATTCATGGTAAATGACTTCAAATTTCTTTTATTATGTTTATAAGTACATTTTTACCCATCATTCACAAAAATGAAATTTTAATATTTACCATCATTTATTGAAAATAAATATAAACATCAAATTCAAATCCATTTTATCACATAAAAATCTACTATATATATATATATATTCATTATTATTTTCATTTCTTATTGAAAAGAAGAAAACTTAATTTTTTAATTATTTATTTAATAATGAAAACTAATTATTAATTTGAAGGTGGTGGATGGGTTTTAATAGAAAATGGAATAATTCACTCTATAATACACTGAATTACAAAATTATTTATTTGAGAAATAAATTACAATTTAGAATATCAATTAAAACCAAAAAAGTTCCCCGTGAATATATTCTACAATTCATTAGAATTATAATAACATAGATATGGTGAGGTGGAGGGTTGCATTGTCCTTTGAAGTAGTATGAAACAAGTAAATGACATAAAATTAACATGTATGGGGCATTAGAATAACTTATTATGTTGATGGTATTTCTAATGTTATAATGAGATTATTTAAAATTAAATAAATATATATCATATTAAATTAGTGTAGTCAATAGGAGATCATGCCATAGCACTAGAACTAAAATCTGGAGGGCATTGAAATGGAAGTATATTATGGTTTCTTGTATAGGATCTTAAATATAAAGCACTACTAGATTTTTATAGGATATTAATGATAAAACACTAAGGTAATGACATAATTTTATTATATATTGATAAAAGAACATAAATATATGGATAAAAAATAAGTGGTTACACTGTGATATATTAATTATTTTGTGATTCTTGGGAGAAGAAAATTTTATATATTTCTAAATATTTCACCATGGCATAATGTAACACCCCAGGTAAATAAAGAATATGACATTTTTATATTTATCCATATTTTTGAATAAAATATTAATATTACTTTAAAGGGAATGCTATGCTCGATGATGTACCCAATACGTGACAATGAGTTCCTTTGAAATCATAGGTTTCACTCTAATAATGAAATAATAATCTTTGAAATGGTAGTTAATGCCTAGCAATTGTAATGGTGGGAAAGAACTGAACTAACTAAAAAATGATTATATATGTCTGTAAAATATTTTTACTTTCATCCAATAAATGTTAGAGGCGTAAAATGGAAATGAATCCAATTTTAAGCGTAAACATTCTAATATTCTTTAAAAGATCGATTAACCGCCTTTTGATGGAAAACCCCTTTTAAATCTACTTTTTGTCAATTTTATGTGTTATATTTGAAAAAATAAAATTCTAATTTATAATTAGGACATCAAAATTTACTTTGTGTAAATTTTTGGTATTTTTCCGATAAAGATCATTTTTTAAATGAATAGTGAAAAATGTTGTATTTTAATTCAAAACCACTTTTTAATATAACTTATTTATATGATTATATTATATTTTTAATTGGTTTTAAAGTGAAATTAGAATATATTTTTACCATTTAATCCAATAGTGGTTGTTGGAATTAATTTCATCTTGAAATTGGACTTAAACTAGTGTCAATCTATTGATACTTGTTGTTTCATAAAAACACGCTATTTGCTATGGCAGCGGGAATTAATTATTAAATGAATTAATGTAACTTATATTTTGTGAATTTTTTAAAATAGACAACATTTTTGAATTCGGAATATCAAATATATCTTAGGGTAAATTTTAGGTATTTTTCTAAAAAAACTTCAATTTTTTATGAATAGTGAAACCACTAAGTGGTAGTTTAAAAACTGATTTTTTGTTTAAATGAAACATTACCACTTCTGTTATTTGAATTTCAAAAATCCTACATACATGGTTGTCATTATATGTAAAATTTGGTTCAATGGGATTAAAATAATTTTTTTGTGAATAGTAACTTTTATGTTTTTAATCGCGATTTGAGGTAATTAGTGTAATTTAAGGTAAAAATAAAATTTTAATAATATGAAATGAAATAGACACATGTCCTACCCTTATTGGATGTGTCATGGACGACCAAGAAAATCCATGGGTCAGCTTGGGGACCCCATGGAGCCACTTTGGTAGGAAAATGACATTAATATCTTTTTATTTAAAGTTAAAAAAAATGTCACAAACATGAGTTGTTTTACTAAAAAAAAATTTACATGGGGTTATACAAGTCAGATGTTTGAATATAAATATTCATTGGAAAGAAAAAGCTATTTACTACATCATGATATTTGTTTTATAATTTTTATACATTAAATAAATTAAATTATTTTTGACACCATGATGATGCAGTGATTACATCATTATTTAACGATTTAAATAAAATGAAAAGATAATATAAAATCTAAGACCTACACTTGTTAAAAACCTATTGGATGAGTATATTTAGAACTCTTATCACCTTATCCTCGAATTATATCAATGTGGGACCTTTTAAAACAGAAAATTATTACAATATAAAGTAACATTTCTTTACTTTCCAAGAGTGCCCCTCCTCTCCTCTTATAATAGGCCCCCACCTCTACCACCTTACACACACCTCTAAAGAATTTGGCTCGGCTGAACCCTGCACATTTCATCTCTCCACATCCCTCTGATCATCATTGAAGCCTCCCTTTGGGCATAATACTTTCAAAGCAAGCCTTTGAGCTCAAATTGAAGAGAGTTACCCGATTTAAAGGTAGTGTCCTCTCTTGTGTTCTTATGTTTTATTTTACTTCTCCAACCCTCTAAACTCTTTTTATTCATTTCTTTTGTAAAAAAACCAGTATCTTCAATATACTAGGATGTTGTTATGTGAAGGATTCGAACTACACTTACACACACCTTTGTATAATGGTTAAAGAACATACTGTTTCTCTGGATGGCGAATTTCTACCTCACGAAACGATGATTGTTCAATCTTCTCTTAACACCTTTCATAGTGGCCATTATGATGTCTTCATATTTTATATATGATATATATTGTATTTAAGTTTTCTATAATCTTCTTAATTATATATTTAAAACATGACTTTATGCTTTTCATGTTGTGAAAATGCGATAATTTCATACGAGGAATTGTGGACTACCGCCCCCTCAAGTGATGTGACTCGTTCATGCAATACATGGAATGTATAAAGAATGAAATTAATGAACATATGTGACCTATATAACATATATATTATTCTGTAATTATAATATATATATCTCTCAATGATTTTTAATTACATTAATATGAAAAAGAAATGAAAGTAGTGTTCATGCGTACGTACGGCTTACCGTCTCCATGAACGGTACATTTCATTTCTTATCTCCAAATGTTATGTACTATTATATGTACATACATATAATCGATATATATTTCATATATTACATATAAATGATGGATATTGTAACACCCCGTGATTTTATAAAAAATATTCTTTTAATTTCCTTAATGTCTTGTGTTGTATGCTACACCAAGATTACCTTGCGCTATACACAACACCGTATTAGCTTGCAGTATACACAACACTATTCTTGGATCATGTTACACACAATTTTGATAATAGTTATTCTACGCAACATTGAGTATATATATTTATATATATTAAATGTATAAATGAAATATGGTTGGATTCTATTATATGAAACAACAAAAGATTCTTGCACAACACACATCCTTCACTTTCATTGCATTACATGCAATCACGACCTTCCTCGATAGCATGTGTAGTACGCAATACTGAGTTTCACTAAACAATGATATGCTATTAAAATATTATTAAAACTAGCCGTTATGAATAGTAATAACCACCTTTTAAAATTTTAGAAATTTTATCTCTCAAAATGGACTTCATTTTTGGATTCGGAGTATCGAATTTAGCCTAAGGTGAAATTTTTGTACTTTTCAGATAACTTTCTTATTTTGATGAATAGTGAAAGTTACAAAATTTTAATTAAAAACAACTTTTTTAATAGAAATAATTAACAGTGATAAATTATTAATTTGAGTGGTTTTAAAGTATATTTAGAATATATTTTCACCATTTAATAAAATGTTGGTCATTGAATGAGATTTCACATTTAAACCAGACATAAAAAACTATCAATTTTTTGATAGTTATTATCTCTTAAAAACACGCTATTTGTTTTGACGATGGGAAATATTTTTTAAATTAATTAATGAAACTGATATGCATTGAATTTGGTAAAATATACATCATTTTTGAATTCATAATATCAAATATATCTTAGGCCTAATTTTTGGTATTATTCTGATAACTTTCATATTTTAATGAATAGTAAAAACACGCTATATTTTAATTAAAAAAAACTTTTTTCATCACTATACTTTATATGGTTAAAATATAATATTGATTGTTTTTAAAGTATAAATATAATATATTTTTACCATTTAATATAATTTATGTCATTATCATTAATTTTACAATGAATTAATAGGTAAAAACATTTCAATCTTTGGCAATGCTTTAACTTTTAAAACCTGTTTGCTTAACAATGGGATTCATTTTAAATTAATTACTGAAACTTATGAGTTTTGAATTTTGAAAAATGGATTCCATATTTGGAATCTATGGGTCCAAATTATGTTAATAGGTTACTTTTATTTTTTGATATTATTAATAGTAACTACGGTAATTTTTTTATTTACTACGGTTAAAGGTAAATAGGGAAATTCAAGGATAAAAAAATATTATAATAATTCAAAATTACCTTGACACGTGTCTTAACCTTATTGGATGAGTATTGGCCGACCATGGGCATCCTTGGGACGATTTTGGGACCCCATGGAGCCACTTATGAAAGACAATGACACATCAGATTTATTATTTTAATGTAAAGACAAAATTGGAATTAACAAATATCGTTTAGTAATTAATTTTAATAAGGGGCTATATAAATTATAATTTGGACTATAAATATTCATTGGAACTCTAGAAAGATTTTATACATGTTGATATTTTTTTTATAATTTTTATACATCATATAAATTAAATTATTTATGACACAATAATGTTGCAGTATTTACCTCATTAATAAATGATTTAAATGTATAATATTAAAATGATTAAAATATCATCCAAAACCTGTCCAATTCCTATTGAATGATTTTATTTCGAAAATTAGTCATCCTAAATTCTACATTAATGTGTTTTGGACCTCTTTAAACCGAATATAAGTTTATAATAAAGTAATGTTTTCACACTTTCCTAAAGATCCCCTCCTCTCCCTTATAAAAGGAGGCCACTTCTATGCAATTACTCACACCTCTAAAGCCTTTTGTCTCATCCACACTCTGCCCAACTAAGCTTCCTACATCACTCTACTCCCCCTTGAAGCCTTACATTAGGCATAAGACTCTCCAAGAAGTCCTTTTGGGTCAAACCAAAGGAAGTTACCAAAATTAAAGGTAACCGTTTCTCTTAAGTTGTTTTCTTTTATTCTACTTCTCCAAGACCTAAAATCTTTTTAATCCTTTCATTTGTAACAACACAAATATCATAAATATACAAGGATGTTGTTATGGGAATTATTGGAACTAAACTTACACACACCTCCATCTAGTGGATGAAGAACATAATGTTTCTGTGATGAAAAACTAACGCATCATGAAACGATGATTGTAAGATTTTCTCCTACCGACTCTCATGGTGGTCATTATGATGGAACTATATTTATATATAATATATATTATGTTTATTATTTCCTTATTCTTCTTTACTTCCCAATTATATAAATCCATTATGGTTTCCATAGTCGGTAAATACGATAATCTCATTTGAGGAAGTGCGGACTACCGCCCCCTCATAGTGATTGATTCGTTAATCCCTTATGTGGGATGTATAAATTATGTGGTTAATAATATTATATATGATATTATACTGTAATTATAATATAAATATTTATCATTATTCTTTAATTCCACTAAAATAAGAAATAGAAATGAAAGTAGCGTTCATGCGTACGTACGGCTTACCGTCTCCATGAACGGTGCGCTTCATTTCTTACCTCAATATGTTTTGTACTATTATAAATTCTTGTATATGATGGATATATAATGAATATATGTGATATATAAATCATGATTTACATTTTTGAAGTAATTAAATCATTATATAAGTAATAATAACATCAAGAACAACAAGTCCAAACATGTACGATAAATAAGATAATTTTACCCAAAACGTTGCTTTAACATGAGATTTACAAAAGAACGGGTAATATAAAGTCATAAGTGAACCATATATGATATAATAACAATTTTTATGATTCTGGAATAAGTGAATGACATTATTTAAATCATTCTACATGAGATTCGGACACTTACGAAGCAAATCAGACCTAAGGTAATGGAAATATCACAATCTCATTTTTTTTCTAAGATTGTTTATTATTTGGAATTTACTGGGGTGTATTTTATCATCCACGTCCATGTTTCCTCAATATGTAATATTATTTCCATCCACCTAAAATTTTTTATGTCCAATTTTACCCTTCGGAGAGTTTTTAGTAAAAGATATGAAAGGAATCTTTTGTCGTTTTTCGTACGAGGTACTTTTAGACTTTTCTGACAAAAGTATGGGAAGAATGTTTTTTTAACTTATATGACATGAATGGATTTTTAAGAAAATTATTTCCAAGAAGCTTACTTTACAAGTTTTCACGTTTATTTTTAATCAACTTCTTTTAGTTTAAAATTGTATGACATGTTAAGAAAGAAAAATGTTTTTGAAGTAGAAAGGATATTTTCCTCAAGAATGGAGTTCAAGTGTTTTATCAAAATTATTTTCCATATAAGATAATAAAGGGTTCTATTTCTATCCCTGTTATTACATTGATTTGATTATGTTGTGATGGAATTATTTTTTTGAATTCCTTTATCTTATATGAGTTGTTTTATGATGTCACGATGTTTAAGATTCCCATTTTTATTACATGGGTTATGCTATGATGTATGGATTATCATTTTGTGGCACACATAAGAATGGTATCATTATGAGATGGGTGAGACCTATATCTCCCTCCAATGCATTGGGTAATGATTTTATATCTCATTAGATAGACATGGCTGGATCGGCAGGTTATACCAGTTCAGTAAAACAGGACTGAAACGATGAGTGAACTCGGTTCAGAAATGGACTTTGTCCACTAAGATAGTCTTGGCAATGAGTCTTGACTAATAATAAATGATTCTCTATGATTATGTTTGTATGCCACAAAGTTTCATGATTTAAGTTATGATTATTGGGATTACATTTCACTACTATGATTTACCCCATGTTATGAATTTATGATCTCTTTTGCAGGTTAAGATTTCCAAAAATTATGTTCTTATGGATATGATGTGATTGATATTTCTTTTGTTTACCCTTACTGAGCATTTGAGCTCACCCTTTTATGTTTTCTTTTCCCTAGGATATAAAGAAAGGTTTTAGGTAAGAAAGAAAGGAAGATCTTTATGGGAGATGTTGAAGATATTTCACCATGATTAGAATATTACGTTCCGAGTTTCCAAAGACACTAAACAATTATGGTCCTTGTGCGTGTGTTTTTGTTATCTACTAAGTATTCTGTAAAAGTAATGTAATGTCCTTGTACATCAAGCATCAGGTCTCTACAGTTGGTATTAGAGGAAAGGTTTAGTCAACCTTTGGAAACTAGGATGCGATAACTTTAGTGAGATCCCTAATGATATTTCTAAGGTATGTCTAGGGATGTCCCTAAGGTTAAGTATAAGTATAGTTTATAGTACTAGAATTACAGTAACCCAAGATATTAGATATTGAAGTTACTCCCCCTTTATTATATTGTTTTCCCTAGCGCGATTTTTGTCTCTCACACTATTCTTTTTGGGTTTTAGATGATGGATGGAACCCGAAGGAACCGTGTTGATCAATGTAATGGACAATGAAATGATTGTACTCCTGAACAAAAAAATGTTATGGGAGATGGAGTGAAAAATCTTATGGCTATACTTACACAAGCTATGAATCATTGTGGACTTCCAAATGAGTAGAGAAGGGAACAATATTCTATTGAGTCCTTCATGAGGCAACATCCACCTTCTTTTAGTGGGTCTTCTGATCCACTTGTTTCTGAACAATAGATCAGTACCACTTAAAAGATATTTTCAGTTCTTCAATGTTCTGAACATGATAAAGTCATCTTAGCAGTATATCGTTTGGAAGGTGAAGCTGATCAATGGTGGAATCTTATCAAGAATACGAGGCCAAGAGATAAAATTGAGTCCATGGAATGGGACGAGTTCAAGAACTTATTTTTAAATAACTACATCCCTCATATTTTTAGAAAAAAGATGGAGAAGGAGTTTCTTGAACTAAAGAAAAAGGATAATGTATCTGTTGGTATATACGAAGCGAATTTTACATGGCTTGCATGGTATGCATCTGGATTTATCATTCAACCTGAATGTAAAGTTGATCGATTCTTCAGTGGCTTAAAACCAAATCTTCGAAGGGCATTAGCTATAAGAGACATCAGTAACTATGAAGAAATTGTGCGTTGTGCTATCAAGGTAGAAATGGAAGTTGGTGTTACTTATCCATCTCATATTTTTGTCAAGAAATGAAATATGGAGTTCAAGGAGAAATCTCAGAATAATGGTGAAAAGAAGATGAATGTTTCCTTATCCTCAAAGTGTGGAAAGAAGCATGGTGGAGATTGTCTTAAAGGAACAAGTAAATGTTTCAAATGTGGAAAGGAAGGTCATCATGCATTTGAATGCCGCAACGATGGGAAGAAGATATCTAATGATGCAAACAAAGGAAGGGATATGCAGAATGAACCTACTACACTTCAATGATTCAAGTGTAAGGAAATGGGGAATTATGCTAATTAATGCCCTAATCCATGTGTTAGTGATGATTGACATGAGCAACTATTAAGGAAAAGTACAAAGGGAAGTCACATGTGATCACTATTGGCGATGTTGAATATGACAACAATGTGGTGGAATGATTAAGTTTTTATGTAATGGGATTCTAAAATAATTTTGTATATAGCATCGTGGAATATTGGAATATTTATGTATTGGTCTATTGTGGTGTTCAATGGTACCGGTAACCATAGAATGTGATTGAGATATTTTTGGAAAAAAAGATGATATGCGCATAATGAAAGGAAAACGAGAAAATTAAATGTTTGACCGTATTCATGAGGTCATGACTGATATAAGGAGAAGGTTATATCATGGTTTGAGTATATAGAATTTTTGGATTTTGGTATGTGGAAAGAGTTAACTTTTGACTGCATTCATGTTTTCACTAAGGTTCAATGGGTATTCATTCTTCAAGAGAATACATTATTAATGTATTCACATGTTTTTAATTTGATCAACAAGATATATCTTATGATATATGGGGGATAAATGATGGCATTCACATGATTTTTATGTGACATTTCAAGTAATAATTTTCTTTATACTATGAGCTTGGACCGAAGTATTTTAGATAATCTTAAAGACTGGAATGGATTACGTTAGACATAAGTTAGGATAGAACTTTTTTCGATATTATTGATGGGATGATATAGTAATATAGATTTAGAAAAAGGAAAACCTGCAGGACGGGCGACAACCCATCGCGTTGGACAAGGCTGTGGGAATCGAACCCACAACCGAAGTGCGATTGGCCTTTATCGCCTACCACTGGCCTACAGGAAGTCCCTGGTTAATAGAAACTAGTTTTGTTTTATTACGCGGTATGATATATGAAGTATAAGTTCATTTTAGGAACCATATATGATTAATCTCACTATAGATGGACTTATTTATTTTTTGATAACTTTTCTAACCTTTTGATTGAGACAGATGGAATGACCCATTATTCTATCACATGATCTACTAACACATCCTGAATGACAAATTCAACTTCATTTTATTAAGAGATGAAGTGGAAATTGTCCAATGAACGACCAACGGTGAGACTATAGCAAAATCACAAAAGTATTTCTTCTAATTACAATTTCATCAACTTTAGGGAAATGATCTTAAAAACCCAAAATGTTTTCCTAGTGCTCTTATATCTTATGAATCAGATGGTACCTTAGATCGTCACAAATTTATAGCTTTTTGATTACTGTCTTTTCCATAGCCATGTTCTCTACCACTCTCCATCAGAACATGATGGTTATATTTCTCTTCCATATCCATATTTTCGCCTATGTGGAAACCCAATGATTAGTTTATTTGGGTAACAGTTACGTTTCATACTTTTGTTTTTAATGATTGGTTTTGGTATTCCTTTTTACGATGTGGGTTTCTATTAAAGAAACTTTACAATAGTAAACCATTTATAACCCCGATGAATTTCGAGGGAGAAATTCATTTTAAGGGGGGTAGAATGTAACACCCCGGGATTTTATAAAAAATATTCTTTTAATTTCCTTAATGTCTTGTTTTGTATGCTACACCAAGATTATCTTGAACTATACGCAACACCGTATTAGCTTGCAGTATACGCAACACTATTCTTGGATCGTGTTACACACAATTTTGATAATAGTTATTCTACGCAACATTGAGTATATATATTTATATATAATCAATGTATAAATGAAATATTGTTGGATTCTGTTATACAAAACAACGAAGGATTATTGCACAACACGCATCCTTGACATGCCTTGCATTACACGCAATCACGACCTTCCTCGATAGCGTGTGTAGAACGCAATACTGTGTTTCACTAAACAACAATATGCTATTAAAATATTATTAAAACTAGCCGTTATGAATAGTAATAACCACCTTTTAAAATTTTAGAAATTTTATCTCTCAAAATGGACTTCATTTTTGGATTCTGAGTATCGAATTTAGCATAAGGTTAAATTTTGGTACTTTTCGGATAACATTCATATTTTGATGAATGGTGAAAGTTACAAAATATTAATTAAAAACAAATTTTTTAATAGAAATAATTAATAGTGATAAATTATTAATTTTAGTGGTTTTAAAGTATATTTAGAATATATTTTTACCATTTAATACAATGTTGGTCATTGAAGGAGATTTCACATTTAAACCAGACATAAACAACTGTCAATCTTTTGATAGTTATTATCTCTTAAAAACACGATATTTGTTTTGACGATGGGAATTATTTTTTTAAATTAATTAATGAAACTGATATGTATTGAATTTGGTAAAATAGTAATCATTTTTGAATTCATAATATCAAATATAGCTTAGGCCTAATTTTTGGTATTATTCTAACAACTTTTGTATTTTAATGAATAGTAAAAACACGCTATATTTTAATTAAAAACAACTTTTTTCATCGCAGTACTTTATATGGTCAAATTATAATATTGATTGTTTTTAAAGTATAAATAGAATATATTTTTACCATTTAATATAATGTATGTCATTAGAATTAATTTTACATTGAATTCATAGTTAAAAACATTTCAATCTTTGGAAATGTTTTAACTTTTAAAACGCGTTTGCTTAACAACGGTATTAATTTTAAATTAATTACTTCAACTTCTGTGTTTTGAATTTTGAAAAATGGATTCCATATTTGTAATCAGTGGGTACAAATTATGTTAAAAGGTTACTTTTATTTTTTTATATTATGAATAGTAACTACGGTAATTTTTTTATTTACTACGGTTAACGGTAAATAGGGTAATTCAAGGTTAAAAGAATATTATAATTATTTAAAATTACCTTGACACTTGTCTTAACCTTATTGGATGAGTATTGGCTGACCCTGGGCATCCTTGGGTCGTTTTTGGGACCCCATGGAGCCACTTATGAAAGACAATGACACATTAGATTAATTAATTTAATGTAAAGACAAAATTGGAATTAAAAAATATTGTTTAGTAATTAATTTTTATAATGGGACATATAAATTATAATTTAGACTATGAAAATTAATTGTAAATATAAAAATATTTCCTACATTTTTATATTTTTTTATAATTTTTATACATCATATAAATTAAATTATTTATTACACAATAATTATGCAGTATTTACCTTATTAATAAATGATTTAAATAAATAAGATTAAAATGATTAAAATATCATCCAAAACCTGTCCAATTACTTTTGAATGATTTTATTTAGAATATGAGTCATCTTATCTTCTACATTAATGTGTTTTGGACCTCTTGAAACCGAAGATAAGTTTATAATAAAATAATGTTTTCACACTTTCTTAAAGAGCCCCTCCTCTCCCTTATAAAAGAAGACCACTTCTGTGCAATTCCTCACATCTCTCAAGCCTTTTGTATCGTCGAAAATCTGCCCAAATAATCTTACTACATCCCTCTCCTCCCCCTTGAAGCCTTACATTAGGCATAAGACTCTCTAAGAAGTCCTTTTGGTTCAAATCAAAGGAAGTTACCAAAATTAAAGGTAACAATTTCTCTTTAGTTGTTTCCTTTTATTCTACTTCTCCAACCCCTAAAATATTTTTAATAATTTATTTTGTAACAAAAAAAATATCCTAAATACACTAGGATGTTGTTATGAGATGTATTGGAACTACAGTTACACACACCTCCATCTAATGGATGAAGAACATACTGTTTCTATGATGGCAAACTAACGCCTCATGAAACGATGATTGTTCGATATTCTCCTACCGCCTCTCATGGTGGCCATTATGATGGAACTATATTTATATATAATATATATTATGTTTATTATTTCATTATGCTTCTTTACTTCTCAATTATATAAATCCTTTATGGTTTCCATAGTCGGTAAATACGATAATCTCATTTGAGGAAGTGCGGACTACCGCCCCCTCAAAGTGATGTGATTCGTTAATACCTTATGTGGGATGTATAAAGGATGTGGTTAATAATATTATATTTAATATTATACTGTAATTATAATATACCTATTTATCATTATGTTTTAATTCCATTAAAATAAGAAATAGAAATTAAAGCAGCGTTCATCCGTACGTACGGCTAACCGTCTCCATGAACGGTGCGCTTCATTTCTTACCTCCATATGTTATGTACTATTATAAATGCTTGAATATGATGGATATATAATGATTATATATGATATATAAATCATTATTTACATTTTGGAAGTAATTAAATCATGATATAAGTAATAATAACATCAAGAACAACAATTCCAAACATGTATGATAAATAATATAATTTTACCCAAAACGTTGCTTTAACATGGGATTTACAAAAGAACGGGTAATATAAAGTCATAAGTGAACCATATATGATATAATAATTTTTTTTATTATTCTTGAAGAAGTCAATGGCATTATTTAAATCATTATACAGTAGGTTCGGACAATTACGAAGCAAATCGGTCCTAGGGTTAGGGAAATATCACAATCTCAATTTTATCTGAGATTGTTTATAATTTGGAATTTACTGGGGTGTATTTTATCATCCACATACATGTTTCATCAATATGTAATATTATTTTCATCCACCTACAATTGTTTAAGTCCAATTTTACCATTCGGTGAGTTTCTAGTAAATGATATGAAAGGAATCTTTTGTCATTTTTCATACGAGGTACTTTTTGACTTTTCCGACAAAAGTACGGGATGATTTTTTTTTAAACTTATACGACATGAATGGAATATTAAAAAAATTATTTCCAAGAAACATACTTTACAAGTTTTCAAGTTTATTTTTAATCAACTTCTTTTAGTTTAAAATTGTATGACATGTTAAGAAAAGAAAATGTTTTTGAAGTAGAAAGGATATTTTCCTCAAGAATGGAGTTCAAGTGTTTTATCAAAATTATTTTCCATATAAGATAATAAAGGGTTATGTTTCTATCCTTGTTATTACGTTGATTTTATTATGTAGTGATGGAATTATTTTTATGAATTCCTTTATCTTATATGAGTTGTTTTATGATGTCACGATGTTTAAGATTCCCATTTTTATTACATGGGTTATTCTATGATGTATGGTTTATGATTTTGTGTCACACATAAAAATGGTATCATTATGAGATGGGTGGGACCTATATCTCTCTCCAATTAATTGGGTAATATTTTATATATCATGAGATAGACATGGCTGAATGGAAGGTTATACCGGTTTAGTAAAACAGGACTGAAACGAGGAGTGAACTCAGTTCAGAAATGGACTTTGTCCACTAAGATACTCTTGGAAATGATTCTTGACTAATAAGAAATGATTCTCTATGATTATGTGTGTATGACACAACGTTTAATGATTTAATTTATGATTATTGGGATTACATTTCACTACTATGATTCATCCCATGTTATGAATTTATGATCTCTTTTGCAGGTTAAGATTTCCAAAAGTTTTGTTCTTATGAATATGATGTGATTGATATTTCTTTTGTTTACCCTTACTGAGAATTTGAGCTCACCCTTTTTTGTTTTCTTTTCCCCAGGATATAAAGAAAGGTTTTAGGTAATAAAAAAAGGGAAGATCTTTATGGGAGATGTTGAAGATCTTTCACCATGATTAGAAGATTACATTTCGAGTTTCCAAAGTCACTAAACTATTACGGTCCTTGTGTGTGTGTTTTTGTTGTGTACTAAGTATTCCGCAAAAGTAATTTAATGTCATTGTATGTAAAGCTTTGGGTCTCTACAGATATAATTCTGGTATTATAATATATATATCTCTTTTAACATTAATTCCATTAATATGACAAAAAAATTAAGGTAGCGTTCATGCGTACGTACGACCTACCGTCTCCATGAACGGTGATTTTAATTTTTTTATCTCCAAATGTTATGGAATAGTAAAAAATGAATATATACTAGATATATATGATATTTCAAATAATAATACTATTATTGAGATGATTTACCTATAACTACATGGAAAATTCTTTTCCAACAAGTTCAATTTTTACTCATGTACTGAACATCGACAAAATGTCTGATATGAACTCACTTTACTAACCAATTATTATAACATTATAATATGTGATATGAACTGAATAATAATATTTAAAGGAGGTCCTTATGAAATTATAAATTGACCAATTTTTATTATTCAGGATATTAAAGAACAATCGAGTCATGTCGGACACGAGGTAAGGGATCCGACCTCTCTCTTTCTTTTCAAGTACCCTCTTTTATGTCATTTCATTTATGATCCATGTTCTTATGTTGGAGGATGTTCCTTAATATTAACTATACTGAAATTTGTCTTTTAATATGATTATTTAACCCCTATTACTCTCATCAATTCATTTTATTAATTTTTATGTGGCGCCGTTTGGCTGCCGAATTTTCGTAACAGATCATATCCCTCTCTTTCTTTTTAGGCACTCTTTTTTTGTCATTTCCCGTAATATCATCTTTCTTATGTTAGGGGATGTTCTTTTATATTACTCTTGATTTAAATTTTATTTTAATATCATGATATACCCTCTTTTATCTCATCAATCCATTTTTTAAAGCTTTAAGTGGCGTCGTTAGGCTGCCGAGTTTTCGTAAGGGATTTGTCATCTCACTTTTAATCCCGTGAGATTTATGCTTCATTTTCCCCCATTTACATTGAGTTTTGTATGTAATTAAAATTATTATACTCTTTGTGTAATATAATTTCATTTATGGGTATTTACATATTCATTGTATGACCCTCCTTCAATGGGGTGTATGTTTCGAAAGTTACCCAAGTCGGTAAGGGAACCTTTCACCCTCCTTTTTTTAAAACACTTCTTTTGTTATGTATTTTAATTCACTTACTGTTATGTTGGGATATGTTCTTATATATCCTTATTGATTTATATTTTATTTCTATGTGATGAGATACCATTGTCTCTCTCATAAACTCTTTTTCTGAATTTTGATGTGACGCCATTAGGCTGTCAAAGTTTTTCAAGGGAACTTCTTAACCCAATTTTGATTCTTTTGGATAAACTTGTACTCCTTGAATATGTCATTCTATGAATATGTGTGAATGAAATCTTATTGTTTTACACTTAATATCCACTTATATTTTGTGAATTTGTTTGTCACACATAATTATGTCATTTATTTATCTTTAATCCAAGGATACCGTATTTGTAAGGGACATCGTCTCAATATCCTTTCCATTGAGACTTCATTGTTGTTATGCACCAATTTACTCTTATATGTTGTGTATACTATCATTTGACATATTATATCATGAATCCCTTTATTCTCATGATATTATAAATCTCGGATTAAATGTTATTCCACAATTATTGGTATTCAATAGTCTCTCATTTTGTTAAAAACTATTTAACAAAAATATCATTATAAATGTTTTAAAGATTAATTATTCTAAATCGTTATCTTTAATGTCCATGTTTTCAAAATCATTTTTAGTATTTATTTATATGGACATTAATGTTTTAAAATTATAATTCCATTAAAATATTTAAAGTGGTATGGGGCACTTTGATTCAAAAATATCTTTTAAATGGTTTTTGAAAATGGATTGATTAATTCAATATCTTGGAATTACTTATTGTGATTGAAAATGAAATGTTGTTATTTAAATGTTTATATTTTCAATATTTTATGTGTAATTATGGTACTTCTACATTTTAAGGGTGGTTACGTGATAAACCATATGACGGGTGGTGTCGTGAATCTCAGGACGGGTGGTTACATTATAACCTCCAACGCATTGGGTATGTAAGTCGTCCATATGGCTATTCCATTAAGTATGTGTGGAATTCAACCGTATTGTTATTCCATTTATGTATGTTTATGTCCCAAGTTACCTTTTTATGTTATGTGTTCTTTATATGGGTTTTATGGTAATATTTAGGTTACAAAAGGGTAAGTAATGATCTTTTATTCATTGGAGAGTTTTTTACTACTTCATAAAGGTGGAAATTATTACTTTGATAAAGTATACATGGTTTACTTTTTGTTTTGAAAAACCAACAGTTTCATTCTTTTTGTATCCCTTACTGAGCTTTTTATGCTCACCCCAAGTTTTTTTGAAATGTTTTCACAGAACTTAATGTGGAATAGGGTCAAGAATGCGATCAAGGTAAATTAATGTTGTCTAAAACATTGAACTAAACATGTTTCTTTTTAAGAGTTTCTATTTTATGGAAACTTAGTAGAAGTGTCTACTTTGTAATCTTTTGATATGTAATAGTTATGTCCTAATTCTCTAAAACTCTAAACCATGAAAAGATCCTAAATGTGAATTATTCATTTAATTCAATATTATGTAAGGTTTATGGCTGGGTCCATATAGTTGGTATCAAAGGTCGGATTAGAAAACTTTAGAGTTTAGGGTCTTCTATAAGCATAAGTGACATTACCATAATGGTTAGGATTTTAGAAAGAGTCCTAGTTTTAGATAAAGTGAATGAGTAAGTATATCATAGTTTTTATCTTCCTCATTAGTACAAGATGATTTTGTTGATATACGCACACTGACATTTCTAGTGTTATTAAATGGATGGAGGAAGCAGGCACCAAAGTGACACTGGGTTTGATGGAAACTGTGGTGGTTCTCTGATTAAGAGACTAGATGAAATGGGGGATTCAATGAGGAATCTCGTGGTTGTGCTAAAACAACTATCAAGGATTCATGATAAACCACTTGAACCTTAGTGAGTTCTCTAATGCATCATGTACGTGATGAACAACTCGATTTGGAAGTTCAGGTAATGATTATAAAGGTAACCATTAGGGTTTATATGATCCTTAATATTTAGGTAATTATGGATTACTCTTTGATATGATGGAAAATTAAAGGCATGAGATAAACTTGAGGTTAAAATATGATATGATCATTTTTGAAGATTTTATCTCGTTTTGGGGAATGTTTTAAGAATTATGTAGTTTTGGAAAAAGGACAACACGTAGATTGTGTGACAACCCGTCGCGTCGGACAAAGCTGTGGGAATTGAACTCACAACCAAAGTGCGACTGGTATTTATCGCCTACCAATGGACTACGTGAAGTCCCTAGTTTTTTTGACTAATTATTTTTAGTTATATGATTTTAGGAATCAAGATTATGTTTATTTTGGTTTATCTATGGAAATGATTAACCTATCATGGAAGATATGTGATTAGGTTAATTAATTTTCAATATGAGACTTTAAAAGAAACTAATTTTATTTGGAGATAAATGTTAATGTTTTGCCTTGGAAGACTATGTGATTAAATCCTTCAAATATTTGGGTTTCAATATTAGTTTGTTATAATTTGAATAATTTTATGGAAAAATTGTTTATCGAATGGACTTCGTTGAACTTTGGGTTTTGTTGGAAAATCTTTTGGAGATTAAGAATAGATTTTCTTTTTATATAGGGTTATCCTTTTCTGGATTATCTGATCTTGTACAAACCATTTTGGATTTGGTTTTGGTTAAAGTCTAAAGACATGGGAAGTATATAGTTCTGTTTTGTGGATTAGTTGATTCTCTAGAAGTTGATTATAGCTCTCTTAATGTAAACAAGTCACTCTAAATACTCATCTTTCTGAGAAACTATGAGTTCGTGTAAGAAATATAGTAAAAGATGAAAGCCAACATGAAAAGTATGTATGTTTCCTTATGTTTTAGTTAAGCTCAAAAATAAATTCCTCAATTAAGAGTAACTTAAAACAAAAATTTTGTCTGTTAACTTTTCCTACTGGGGAATCCAATTCCGTTTAACCCATCACAAGTTAGTGATTTTCTTATGGTTAACTTTCTCCTAGACATGTTTACTTTCACTCTCCATCAGAACATGAACCTTTTTTTTCCTCCATATCCATATTTTCATACATGGAATACTAGTATGGGTTAACTAGGGTGACTGTTGTACTTCCCTTTCTTTCTTTTAAAGTGATAGTTTAATTTACTCCTTTTCCGACGTGGGACTTTCAATGGAGTTTCCAAGCCCAATTTTAAAATTGCGAGGACACAATTCCCAAATGGGGGGAAGGATGTAACACCCCAGGTAAATAAATAATATCCAATTTTTATATTTATTCATATTTGTGAATAAAATATTAATATTACTTTAAATGAAATTATATGCTCAATGATGTACCCAATACGCGACAATAAGTTCCTTTGAAATCTTACGTTGCACTCTAATAATAAAATAATAATATTTTAAATGGAATTTAACGCCTAGCCATTGTAATGGTGGGAAATAACTTAACTAACTACAAAATGATTATATATGTTTGTCAAATATTTTTACATTCATCCAATAAATGTCAGAGGCATAAAATGCAAATGATTCCAATTTTAAGCGTAAACATTCTAATATTCTTTAAAAGGTCGATTAACCACCTTTTGATAGAGAACCCCTTTTAAATCCAATTTTTTTCAATTTTATGTGTCATATTTGACAAAATAAAATTCATATTTAGAATTGGGACATCAAAATTTACTTTGTGTAAATTTTTGTTATTTTTCCGATAAAGTTCATTTTTTTAATGAATAGTGAAAAATGTTGTATTTTAATTCAAAAACTCTTTTTTAATATAATTTATTTATATGATTAGATTATCTTTTTAATTGGTTTTAAAGTTAAATTATAATATATTTTTACCATTTAATCCAATAGTGGTCATTGAAATTAATTTCACCTTGAAATTGGACTTTAACTAGTGTCAATCTTTTGATACTTATTGTTTCATAAAAACATGTTATTTGCTATGACAGCAGGAATTAATTATTAAATTAATTATTTTAACTTATATGTTGTTAATTTTGTAAAATAGACATAATTTCCGAATTCGGAATATCAAATATAGCTTAGGGTGAGTTTTAGGTATTTTTCTGAAAAACGTCCATTTTTGATGAATAGTGAAACCACTAAGTTGTAGTTTAAAAACTAATATTTCGTTTAAATGAAACTTTACCACTTCTGTGATTTGAATTTCAAAAATCTGACAGACATGGTTTTCATTAGGATGTAAAATTTGGTTCAATGGGATTAATATAATTTTTTGGTGAATAGTAACTTTTAAATTTTTAATCGCGATTAGAGGTAATTAGTGTAATTTAAGGTTAAAATAATATTTTAATAATATGAAATGACCTATACACATGTCCTACCCTTATTTGATGTGTCATGGCCGACCAAGACAATCAATGGGTCAACTTGGGGACCCCATGGAGCCACATTGGTAGGAAAATGACATTAATATCTTTTTATTTAAAGATAAAATAAAAATGTCACAAACATGAGTTGTTTTACTAAAACAATTTTTACATGGGGTTATACAAGTCAGATATTTGACTATAAATAGTCATTGGAAAGATAAAAAAATTTCCTACATCATGATATTTGTTTTATAATTTTTAGACATTAAATAAATTAAATTATTTACGACACCATGATGTTGCAGCGATTACCTCATTATTTAACGATTTAAATAAAATGAAAAGATAATGTAAAATCTAAGACCTACATTTGTCAAAACCCTATTGGATGGGTATATTTAGAACCCTTATCACCTTATCCAATAATTATATCAATGTGGGACCTTTTAAATCCGAAAATCATTTTAAAATAAAGTAACATTTTTCTTTACATTCCAAGAGCGCCCCTCCTCTCCTCTTATAAAAGGCCACCACCTCTACCACCTTACACACACCTCTCAAGACTTTTTCTCGGCCAACCCCTGACCATTTCATCTCTCCACATCCCTATATTAATAATTTAATCCTACCTTTTGGCATAATCCTTTACAAGTATGCCTTTGAGCTCAAATCAAATAGAGTTCCCCGATTTAAAGGTAGTGCCCTCTCTTGTGTTTTTATGTTTTATTTTGTTTCTCCAACCCTCTAAACTCTTTTTATTACTTTATTTTGTAACAAAACCAGTATATTCAATATACATAGGATGTTTTTATCTGAATTATTCGAGATACACTTACACACACCTTCGTCTAATGGTTAAAGAACATACTGTTTCTGTGGATGGTGAATTTCTGCCTCATGAAACGATGATTGTTCAATCTTCTCTTAACACCTTTCATGGTGGACATTATGATGTCACTATATTTTATATATGATATATATGGTATTTATGTTTTCTATATGATTCTGAATTTTATATTTAAAACATTAATTTATGCTTTTCATGTTGTGAAAATGCGATAATTTCATACGAGGAAGTGTGGACTACCTCCCCCTCAAGTGATGTGACTCGTTCATGCAATACATGGAATGTATAAAGAATGAAATTAATGAACATATGTGAACTATATAACATATATATTATACTGGAATTATAATATATATATATCTATCAATTATTTTTAATTACGTTAATATGGCAAGGAAAAGAAAGTAGCGTTCATGCGTACATACGGTTTACCGTCTCCATGAACGGTACATTTCATTTCTTATCTCCAAATGTTATGTACTATTATAATTACATATATATAATGGAAATATATGTCATATATTACATATAAATGATGGATATCATTCTGTAATTATAATATATACATATCTTTTAACTTTAATTCCATTAATATGACAAAAAAATTAAAGTAGTGTTCATGCGTACGAACGACCTACCATCTCCATGAACGGTGCTTTTAATTTTTTTATATCCAAATGTTATGTAATAGTAAAAAATGAATATATACTGTATATATATTATATTTAAAACATTAATAAATTTCTTGTAGATGATGTACCTATAACTACATGTAAAATTCTTTTCCAACAAGTTCAATTTTTACTCATGTACCGAACATCGACAAAATGTATGATATGAACTCACTTTACTAACCAATTATTATAACATTATAATATGTGATATGAACTGAATAATAATATTTAAATAAGGTCCTTAAGAAATTATATATTGTATAAATTTTATTATTTAGGAGATTAAATAAAGATCGAGTCATGTCGTACACGAGGTAAGGGATCCGACCTCTCTCTTTCTTTTCAAGTACCCTCTTTTATGTCATTTCATTTATGCTCCATGTTCTTATGTTGGAGGATGTTATTTAATATTCACCATACTGAAATTTGTATTTTCATATGATTAGTTACCACCTCTTACTCTCATAAATTCATTTTAATAATTTTTATGCGGCGCCGTTAGGCTGCCAAATTTTCGTAAGGGATCCTACCCCTCTCTTTCTTTTTAAGCACTCTCTTTTATGTCATTTCCCTTAAGCTCATATTTCTTATGATAGGGGATGTTATTTTATATTAATATTGCAGTAAATTTTATTTTAATATGGTGAGAGACCCTATTTGATCTCATCAATCAATTTTTTGATGTTTTAAGTGGCGACGTTAGGCTGTCGAGTTTTCGTAAGGGATTTTTCATCTCACTTTTAGTCTCGTGAGATTTATGCATCATTTGCCACCATTTCCTTTGAGTGGTGTATGTACTTCCCATTATTATACTCTTTGTGTAATTTAATTTCATTTATGGGTATTTACATATTCATTGTATGACCCTTCTTCAATGGGGTGTATGTTTCGAAAGTTACCCAAGTCGGTAAGGGAACCTTTCACCCTCCTTTTTTTAAAAGACTTATTTTGTTATGTATTTTAATTCACATAATATTATGTTGGGATATGTTCTTATATATCCTTATTGATGTAAATTTTATGTCTAAGTGATTAGATACCATTTTCTCTCTCATCAACTCTTTTTCTGAATTTTGATGTGATGCCGTTAGGCTGTCGATTTTTTGCAAGGGAACTTCTTAACCCAATTTTGATTCTTTGGGATAAACTTGTACTCCTTGAATATGTCATTATATGAATATGTGTGAATGAACTCTGACTATTTTACACTTAATATCCACTTATATTTTGTGAATTCTTTGTCACACATAATTATGTCATTGATTTATCCTTAATCCAAGGATATCGTATTTGTAAGGGACTTCGTCTCAATCTCCTTTCCATTGAGACTTCATTGTTGTTATTCCCCAATTCACTCTTATATGGTGTGTATACTGTTCTTTGACATATTATATCATGAATCCCTTTATTCTCATGATATTATAAATCTCAGATTAAATGTTATTCCGCAATTATTTGTATTCAAGAGTCTCTCATTTATTTAAAAACTATTTAACAAAAATATCGTTTTAAATGTTTTAAAGATTCATTTTTCTAAATCTATATCTTTAATTTCCATGATTTAACAATGGTTTTTAGTATTTATTTATATTGAAATTTATGTTTTAAAATTATAATTCCATTAAAATCTTTAAATTGGTATGGGACACTTTGATTCAAAAATATCTTTTAATTGGTTTTTGAAAATGGATTGATTAATTCAATATCGTGGAATTACTTATTGTGATTGAAAATGAAATGTTGTTATTGAAATTTTTGTATTTTTAATATTTTATGTGTAATGATGGTACTTGGACATTTTACGGGTGGTTACGTGATAAACCATATGATGGGTGGTGCCGTGAATACCAGGATGGGTGGTTATGTTATAACCTCCAATGCATTGGGTATGGATGTCGGCCGTATGGATATTCCATTAAGTATGTGTGGAAGTCAACCGTATGGTTATTCCATTTAAGTATGTTTATGTCCCAAGTTACCTTATTATGTTATGTGTTCTTTATATGGGTTTTATGGGAATATTTTGTTTACAAAAGGGTATGTAATGATATTTTATTCATTGAAGAGTTTTTTTCTACTTCTTAAAGGTGGAAATTATTACTTTGATAATGTAAACATGGTTTACTTGTTGTTTTGAGAAACTAACAGTTTCATTCTTTGTGTATCCCTTACTGAGCTTTTTATGCTCACCTCAGGTTTTTTGAAATTTTTTTCACAGGACTTAATGTGGAATAGGGTCAAGGATGGGATCAAGGGAAAGTCATGATATCTAAAACATGGAACTAAACATGTTTCTTTTTAAGAGTTTTTATTTTATGGAAACTTAGTAGAAGTGTCAACTTTGTAATCTTTTTAGATGTAATAGTTATGTCCTAATTCTTTAAAACTCTAAACCATGAAAAGATCCTCAATGTGAATTATTCATTTAATTCAATATTAAGTAAGGTTTAAGGCTGGGGCCTTATACATAATATATTCAATATTTATTGAGATTTTAAGATCACACTTATATATTAAATGGATTAAATTTTCAAATTTTTAATGTTTATTTGTATCTAAGGAAAAATTAATGATCAAACTATATTGAATTTATCCACATTGAAATAAATAGTGTTTGAACATTATGAATCCATGTAGGAGGGGATGACGTCGTGATTTCCTAATTTTAGAAGATATTATTGGTTTAGAGAAAAATAAATTTTATATTCATGTTGATATATCCATTGAAGGTTGACAAGATATCTTGGGATAATTTTGAATGAAATTTAGTCGAATATCATTGAATTTTTATTCAAAAATAATCAGGGAGATTAATATGGTGGGATTTCATGAAGATAAATATAATTATCAAATATAATGACAAGATATTTTCTAATATACATTTAGGGATACATTGGTAGAATATAATAAAAATTTATAAAAGGTGGATCATGAAATATGAAGATATATTAGGGAGTGGATAATTAAGGAATAGTATTATCAATTAGCACCGGCCATCAAGGTATCTACAACTTTGGATGGGCCACATTGAATTAAACACTCATAGATTCTAAAATATAATTTTTTTCATTGATTATGTATATGGTATAAAAAAATATTTTTTTGATACTTCACTTTTGATTTCAATTTTTTTCAATATATTTTTGTTATTTTTGTTCCATTCTTCGCATTATATTTTTTTTCATTTTTTGATGAACATTCAACTGTGAGTGTCTAAAGAAAAGTAGAGGGTTTGGTAAATCTAAATAGAAGCTTTCAACTTTTTTAAAATTATTATTCACCTATGAGATAATATTTTTAATTATTATCACATTGATCCCAAACCAATATCTTATTCCTTATTTTCTAGTTAGATTAACAAAAATAAAAGGATGATCCCTAATGTCATAATGATGAATGGTATTAAAAGACCCATCATAATATTCCCTTGTTATGTTTAGATAAGTCATAATTAATCATCTATATAATAATTCACCATAGTATTATTAGATCCCTTTTACCACAATAATGGAATATTGTTAGGTAGTTTTAATGAACACTAGAGACATGGTATTAATTACCGTTAAGGTGTCTCAAAATAATTAGTTTTATTATTCTAATGTGTTTGGTAGAATTTTTTAAATTAATGAAAATTATCCTTGTAAATTTATCAACCTATCTCGATTTTCACATTTTAGATTAATCAATAATTCACTAATTTAATCTAGGTTATTTTAATTTAGATTTCAATTCACAGTACTAATAATATTTTAATGATCTTGTAATTAGTTTATTAAGCTGTAATTGAGGTTCCTAGTCTCTAGTGGGATCTACATCACACTTCCACTATAATATGATTTATTAGTTTGTATATTTTTTATCAATATATAAGTTATGAAAGTTCCCCACTGTGATAAGTAACGATGTTCACAGATGGTCATGTATTTATTAGACCATATAAAATAAAAATGGTTTGTGTTAAAACCCCGTTTATTAAATTAAATACATATATATGAATATAAATAAGGATTAAATCATTAAATAATTTATTACCTCAACTAGAAGAAAATAGTCAATAAGAAATTTTTTCATTAGAATGATAGTTCAAAATGAAATTAAAAGCGATGGAATTATCATCATTCAAGTAAAAGTATTCATTTAATGTGTTGAAAGGATATTTTATTTTTTCATAAAAAAAATTCCACTTCATCGTGTTATTCATAAGAAAATTATTTCATATCTCCATATATATAAATTTACTTCATATATTTCCCAATTGTATATCCAATGAAAAAATGAAAAAGGTCAGTGATGTAAGAAAAAAAATACTCTGACCCTCTCAACATTAAAATTACATTTTATCAACATAATTGTACTATAAAAACACATCATTAAATTTTATAATGTACATATATCATCCACTTTCTTATTAACCAATTAATAAATATAAATTACTATTTATTTATTTTAATAACCCATTATACCTTCTATGTTTTCTACTAAAAGATGCTACTTCATTTTTTTATAATATAAAAGATTAAAATTTATACAATCTTTCATAATGAAATTATATAAAAAAATCAATGGAGTATTTTAATGTTTTTAATTATTTACATGAACAAATAAAAATTATTAAGTTACATTTGAAAAAAAATCTTCAACCTCTCATATTTATTGTTTTTGACCATATTTTCCATATCAATAATATATAAATTGTTCATCATATTTTAAAGTAAAGAAATAATTTTATATAAATATATATAAAAATTATTATTCTTAATCTTTATTAAAAATTATTTATTAGAAAATAAATAATTTTAAAGAAAATATCAATTTATGATTTGAATGTAGTGTTGCATACACTATTGAGAATGTTGTGCACTAAGATGGTTGTTGATTCAATTCTCATGAAAATTTATTCCATGAAAAATCTTAGATCCTATGTTGATTATGTCCTTGGTGAATTAATACTTGATTATTAGTGGATGGTATCCCATATTATATGTTATTATTAATATTATTAATGTAAGAACCCATTTTCACGAAGGCATGGATCCTTTTAAATTAGGACTATTACTTTTTCTGGAATTAATAGAGACGCCTAATGCAGTTTTAGAGTTTACAGGGTTGTTTGGGGATTGCTCGAACCTTAAAACCCCAACTGGTAAAGAAAATAACTAGGATGCATGGTTAATAGATATCATGAAACCCAAATCGCATGGTATCTCTTAACCATGTGTAGATGGATAGTGGATTGAAGTAGCACACTTGTTTTTCCCAAAACATGCACTAGGGGCCACACATCAATGGAAAAACTACATACATTTTAGAAGAGGGGTTTTCACGGTTGGGATATGATTTCTATAACCATGTGGTGAAACCATTCTATGTTCCCTTACATAAAAAAATGTCACATGGTTGGTGCATAGGTTTCCTAACCATACATCCAAACATTGCGACCCCTATTTTGAGTAAAAATATAAAAATTACCATAAATGAAATGTTTTAATTATCCGTCCTCTTGATTTTATTTTCTAACCAAATATCCCCCCTCCATTATCTCATAAGAGGATATCAATACCCATTTTATTGAATTTGATATTTTTCTTCCATCCAAAATCCGATCAAAGAATCATTCACCTCATTGGATCTGTGTCGGTAAGATCTTAATTCATTTTTATTCTTTCATCGTTATTCATCCCCTTTATGATGTTATTTAGTTTCACACTCAAAATCCCTATTTTTATGGTGCTGATCCATTATTCATATTTTTTCTGATCATAGTAAAATTATAGAATGATAAAAGATGAGGAGAGTCAGGCTATCCTATTATAGGTGGTATATAAATCATCCCTTTTGTTTCATTGTTTCATAAATTGTCATTTTTCCCGTCTATTTCAACGAACATGGCATATTTAATTCATGATCCATTATTATGATCATTAGAACCATTTTCTATGACCCTTTTTATAATTATCATTCATTTTATTGAGGTTATAACCTCAACATCTACCCCCCATATAGGGTGGATTAAACAATAATTTTTATAGTAACTTGTTAAGATTTTATGTGCCAACAATAACGTTTGTCTTGAATTAAACTTGATAACGGTAAGTGTTTAATGAAATTTATTAATTGTAATGACTAGCGTTATACATGGTAATTCCACTAGAACCTTCTAATGTAACTATTATAATTAATTAATTAATTTTTATCTACCAAATGGGAATGTGTGTTTCTAATACAACATGACATAGTTTTTTATAAATGAATTGCACATGGTTTCACATCCTTATCCCACCTTGTCATGTTTATGAAAGGTAAAAGAGAGAACCATGTAATTAAATTTGATGTGTTTGAAATGGTTGAATGTATTTTTATCTTTTTCACACTAATGAAAGGAAACAACTTGAACCATTGACATAATAAATTGAATGATTATTGCATGGCCCATTTTATTAAATTAGTTGATTATAATGTACCTAATGAATATGGACCTTCACATAATTATAAGAGTGTTAAAAATCAAGAAATCATTTGATTCCTAAGGAAATGCCTTGAGACCAACAGATGTAATTCCAATTTAGGAATAATGGTTTCCATTATTGATACCCACCTTGGAACATGATCCTTGTATGGTGGTGGATGCCCAGTAAGAAACTCTTAGAACCCTAAATTATTATTATTGGATTCATTTTATACACTCCTTGGGTCTAACATGATGTTTACAGACATGAGGTGCCTTCGATACACTTTTGGTCCTAGTTACTAATTATCCAAATTTACCATAGATGAATTCATTAGACCTGGTTATAATTAAATTATTGTGGAATTCCTTGGGTGACCCCCTTGGGTTATAATATTACCCATATAGACATGATAAAATTTGTTACCTGAGTTGGCTTGACCCTTGATTTCAGGGATTCATTTTTTATTAACATAGATCCTCTTCATTATTAATATCCTCATGAATTCCTTATTATATCTTTTATCCACTACTGTTATTATCATGTCATGATGTCATTACTAGTTAACCCTCATGTGTCCTACATATATAAATTGAATCATAATTAAATAATGAACTAATTATATATTTAGAAACCAGCTGAGGGTGATTGGATTTCTTGGGTATTTATGTTATCTTAATACTTTAATTTTATATGTGCATGATTTCACACTATTATAGTTTAAATTACATAGACATTATTATTATTCTATATTATTCTTTCGTACCTTAAATTTACTTCTATTTATTCTATTATTTATTTGTTATCTTATTTTTCTATTATGATACTCTCTGGTAATGATATCATAATCTCCAAAAGGATAAACCCTTGGCCCTCACATCTAGTTGAAGGCCTCTAAATTTTGGGGAGATCTTCCTGAGTGCATGTGTCCAACACGGATTAGGGAACCTTTTAGTTGAACTAGGGTTCATAAGATTAGGAATGTTACAGATCATGGTTATAATCTATTCATGAGAATAACTATCCCAGTTTTCGGGAAAAATCTGAGTTTCCTAAATTATTATTGGTGTTTTTATTTTTCCGCATAAAGTTGATATCATTTCACCATTTGGTGACTTATATGATTTATTGTTTTATTATTATTATTATGTTTTAGAATTTATTTTATCCTCAAAAAATGATATGAGGGATTGGTTAATTTTTACATAAATTATTATATCCACCTATAATTTGTATTCCATGAATATTCTATGCCATAGAGGTTCATTTCAGTACATGAATTTACTTGATATTCATATGGATATTGAGTGTCCCTTTTTATATATATACATGTGTCTCAACTTTTTTTGATTGAGTGATTTACTATTTCAATTCATGAGGTGTACGAGCCTTCATGGGTTGGAATTTTTAGTTAACTGAGTCAATCCATCATATATTATCGGTTACATTATACGAAATAATGTAAATGGGGTTAAATTGAAATTAAATGGGTTTCAATGTTAGTGATATGGTTTATGAGTCTTGATTTAGTGGGATTGGAAAATCATTTTAATCAATCTTGAATATAATGTTATATTAAAATAAAAACATAAAAATTTGGAATCTAATCTTATAAAATAAATGGTTTACAATAAATCATGAGGTATGGTATAGTTCCACCTTCATCAACTAAAACCCCTATAATTGAAACATCATCACTTACCAATTCCTTACCTTCTATGTGGGTAGTTGGGGTAGTATAATTTGATTAGGGTGCCCTTATTTTTTACATTCTTCTTATACCAGTGTTTATATATTATATTAATCTTGTTCATATATCTTTTTTTGGAATTTTTTGCAAATTTCCTCCATAATTTCCCTATTTCATGATCCTAGAGGGTGGTGATTACAACTCTCCAGACACTATGGTCCATGAGCCACCAGTCATACCGCCATGAGTGACACATGAGGCACCACTTATTATACCTAATATGGGATCTAACTCTAAACATCATGAGAGTCTCCTATATCATATGTAGTCTATTCAGGGAGCTCTATGACCTGAAACTAAGATGATTGATCAGACATGTGAGTTCTAGTAGTATAATCCTCACACATTCTTACAGGAAGGCGGTCCAAAGGCTGTTGAGTCTTGGATAGAGGATTCTCTTTCTATCATTGTGAATTTGGAGACACCTCTAATGTGTAGGTTCAATCTTGATACACACATGATGAATTATTTGACCATGTGATGGTGAGATTTAATTACATAGGATTATTATCATCAGGGCATGGTTTGGGCCGACTTTAAAAAAGATTACTATGATTAATTCTTTCCATAGGCACTTAGATCGAAATGATCCATATAGTTCATATATCTCTTAGTAGGTTTTTATTTTATTCATGGATAATTTAGTGTGTTTTACTATGTTATAATTCTTTTTTCATCTTCTAGATTGTTATGAGATTTGGAATTCTAAATGCTTTGAGGACGAGAACATGTATTATATCTATATATAGGTGAATTTCTTTCACCTAACTCATTTAATTGAATCATCAATTAGGTTCTTATATTCGAGTGTAACCTGAGGTAAGGCAATAAAATTGGTAAGAGATGATTAATTCATCGACATGAAAAAATTTCTTTCGATACCTGAAAATGTTACCTCGAGGTTTATTTTCATAGAAGTGGTGGTCACAGTAACCAGACTGGTAGCTCTATTTTATGACATCATTGTGGGATACAGTGGAATATAATGCCTCAGTGTGATAAAGACACGATGGAGTGTCATGAATGTGGTTTACTGGGGAATCATCATAGATTCTGTCAAACCATTCATTTTACTATTAGTGGAAGAGGTTTTACACTAGCTCAACCTTTATGGCAAGGTTCTTTCACACTATGTCAAGGAGGGGAGTAAGAGTATCCTCAGTATGACTGACCAAGGTGGAGGTTATGACTGGGGTTTCCTGACTTCATATCATCAATGGAAAAAGAGTTTTCAAACTCAGGGTATTCCAGTTATAGCACAAGGCCATGGATAAATTCAGTTGCATGATTTACAGTAGATACCTAAAGATTAGAGTAAAAGACCATCAACAATATGAGGTATTTTTCCTATAGCCTCAAATATAGTGTGTTCTCTATTTAATATTGGGTATCCACACTCTTTCATATATTTATCATTCATGGAATGTCTCGGGATGAAGATTCAGTTTTACTTTTGAGTAATGACCATAGATACACAACTCGGCGTATAGTTAGAGGGTATATTCCAATATAGAGATTTCCCCCTTGATGTTTCCAGTTACCTATTCTTGTGTGGAATTTTTTTCTTGATATTAAAATATTTTATTTCATTCTCATTATTTATGGTTAGTATAATATCATCACTTTGTTTATTGACATCAGTACAAGGTGACATTTACATCACTAGTGGGAAGTAGTTATCTCTATAAGGGTGAGTGGGATATCCAGGCTTGTATACCTAGACTATATAATCATGGGCTACATGGAATGATCCCCATGTTTTATAATTTGTTCATGGAATATTAGGTTTTACATTAGTCTCAATTCCCTCATGTTGTTGATCGATTTAGGTATGTATTTCTTGAATATTTTTCTAGATTAACACTTGAGATAGAGGTAGGGGTTAGGATTTAACTCTATCCAAGATCAGATTATTGTCAATTCCTCTATATTAGATGGATCTTACTCATCTACATGAGATCAAGCGGTTGTTATAAGACTTAGTGGTAAAAGATTTAACATGTCCCAATAATTAATCTTGGGGTCCTCTAGTGATTTTTTCAATGAAGTTAGATAGGACCCTGTGTCTATTCCTAGATTAAGGAATTTTGAATCAGCTTATGTTCAAGAACCATTGCCCACATCCTCATAATCATGATCTATTTAACATACTTTGAGGATATAGTATATTCTCAAATATTGACCTAATATTAGCCTACCATCAGGTGTCATTCATACTATCAGACATACTTCCTAAATATTTCTATATAAAGTATGGTTTTTATGATTATATTCTTATTTCCATCAGTCTTACTAATGAAACCTCCATTTTATTGGATTTTATGAATATGGATTTACACAACTATCAGGATTCTTTCTTTATAGTAATTTTTGATGACATATTTATATATTATCACACTCATAGTGGCCATAAAAATTATCTTGAGATCTTTTTCAATACAATGAGAGAGACCCAGCTTTATTCAAGTCTTTTTAAGTTCCACTTTTAGATCAAAAAAGTTCATTTATTGGGTCATATTATCTTAGAGTCAAGATTATATGTTGATCCAGAGAAGGTGAGTGCTTTCGTTTCCCGAGAGAATCCCAAGAACGTGTTTTATATACACAGTTTCATGGTGCTGGATAGATATTATAAGAATTTTTTACAAAACGTTTCATTCCTTGTTTCACCTCTTAATGGACTTAAAAATAATGGCGTAGTGTTAGTTTTGTTATAATATTGAGAGAAATCCTTTTAGGATCTAAAAGATACAATTTTCTCAGAACCTATTATAATTTAGATATATCTAAAAAGAGTCTATATAGTGTTATGTAATGTATCAATAATTTTCATAGGTGAATTATTTATATAGTAGGATGGAGTAATTGCATATATATCACATTATTTGATGCCTTATTAAAGAAACTACCCAAAAAATGACCTCGATCTAACAACATTTTTTCATGCCATATATTCCTAGAGAGACTATCTGATGGGTGAGAAATTTATGGTGTATACAGACCACAAGAGCTTAAAATATATGATTACCAATTTTAAAATGAATCAAAGAGAGTAGAAATTGGTTGAATATCTTCAATCCTTCAATTTTGAGCTTTTATATACACCTTTAAATGGAAACACATTAGTGGATGTTCTAATTTAAAAAACACTTGAGTAGGTCATAAGGCAAGCTAGTGATGAATGGAAATTGATGTCCATATTATCTAAAAAATATATTGAGTTTCATGGTAGTCATGAGAAGTCTTATCTGTCATCCTTAATAGTTTCATGTTCATACCTTGATAAGGTAAAGTTTAGGAAGTCTTCAAATCATGGATTATTGGTTCTCTGTTGGAGTATTTTAGTGGATAACCTTTTTCCATATTGATATGTGGACACATAAATAATCATAAAAATACATAGATGGGTTTGGGATCCTATAGATATTAGAGAGTAACTGATGCATGAGTCCCATGATTCTAAATGTAATTTAATTTGGGCATCTCCAAGATGTATCTATGTATGCGATGCCCAATTTGGTGACCTGGGATGAAACAATGGAATTTTGGTTTTTTCACAAGGTGTTCCAAGTGACTATTGGTGAATGTGGAGCACGAATGATCAATAGTCTTGTTACATCCACTCCATTTCGCTCAATGGACATATGATGATATTTCCATTAAATTTTTATTTTGATTACTGAGGTTTCCTTATTGTGGAAATGCATTTTGGGTAGTCATTGACTGACTGATAAATGTATCCCAATTCCTTCTTATTAGAGAGACATTTTCATTTGAAGAGTTAATAAGACTTTTTTTAGATTATAAAACTACATATGTTTTTCATTTAGTCATGTTTTTAAGAAAATGCGGTTGTTGATGTGAAATTTTTACTTGTGTTTTAAAATGTGTCTATATATATATATAATTTTATATTTTAATTATATATATGTATACATTCACATAAATATTTACACTCATAGACACACACACACACACATATATATAAACCTTCATACATGTATACAAATATATTAATCTAAACTTATAATATTAGCCAGAACTTAAAAAGAAATATAAACATAAAATATAAACATATGTATATATATAAATTATATAAGAATAAAATATAAACACACATATCTATAAAATATACACCATAAATATATATATATATATATAAGATAGACATACATATATAAACCTATATATTAGTATATTTTTATCAATGTATATATATATAATATTAATTTTTCAAATATTAAAACATGTATATATATATATATATAAATAATAATATAATAAAATAATCAAAATTGTTGTAAGTGGGTTTTTATACTCTATGTTTGAGAAATTGGAGGTACTATATTTGAATTCTCTTGGATGTAAATATTTTTTGACGGCCATTGATGTGTTGGTGTTCTTATGAATATCCTGCAAAGTTAGTGTGGGGCCTACTGGTGGGTCATTGGTTAGGAGATTTCACAAATAGGGTAGTGTTGAGGATGGATCATATGAGAAGGCAAGGTTGGTGGATGGGCATGGGCTTGAAAAATATTTTTTAAAAAGTGGATATGAAAATTTTGAAATTAAAAAAAACATCTGCCATTTTTGAAAAACATCTAAAAATGAGTTTTCATTTTCTAGTGTTTCAAAAAATACATCATTAATGTACTTATATATATTTTAAAACATAATTAATGAAAAAAATAATTTAAAATTTACTTTTTTTATTAGTGATTCGAATAACCACTAACTTCTTCTCAAAGTGGGTGGAATCTAACCCCCTCAAGGAAGTAATGATTTAATCTATGATAGAGGTTTTTAAATCTTGTATCATCCATCTATTTAGGATTCCTCACATATTTCTCATATAAAATGACACCAACTATTGATATATATAGGTGAAGAAGTTTTACAACAAGTATAAAATTCTAGCCAACCACACTTCACACTATCAACCTCATGTTAATGGGTAGATAGTGGTGGTCAAAAATTCCTCTCTAACATCCTGAGAAATATAGTGGTTCAATAAAACAAGTTCTCCAGATAATCTCTCCAATGAATTTAGGGTCTACAATTAGACAATATAAAATTATTCCCATGCAACTCCATACTCACTAATGTTTGGGAAAAAGCAATATATACCTTGAGTTTTTTAGACTCAATATATTTGGAGGACTATTTATGAACATTTGATTCTATATAAAAGAGATAATGTTGGTTTGGATGAGTTTGAAGCCCTCAGGAAAAATAGTCCTCAAACACTGCATTACATGTAAGCCACCAGAACTGGGTTACATAGCAATTCCAGAAAAAGGATCACCTATGAAAGTTCCTATAATGTGACATATTATTTTACATAAGGACAACAATGATACCGATAAATAATTATTTAATGATAAAAATAAAATGAGAAGTACCCTATATCATTCATAATGTCTATTACAATGGTAAAAACTCATTGGTCTTTATGGATTTGGATCACAACACTCCAACACTAAATGATATGTTCCTCATGTGGTACTTCATGTGACTCTACACTACTCATCCAGGATAGAACATGTTAAACCATGAAAACCCATAGAAAAATCTATGTGACCATAAACTGTAGAAACCATAGGTTCATATTACGTGATATAAAATAGAAGGAATAATTCCTTTCCAAAAGATATTTAATGTTTATGATTCCCTTCCATTTTCATTTATCCTTAAAATTCATTTAATACATCCTTTACATAAGTTATTAAATTGAATGGAAAATGTACCCATCACATGATATATAAATGTGTTATTCCTTGAACCCTTACGTGGGAGGGTTTCCCATAACCAGTGTCAGTCTCCTACCGCACCTAATTATAGTCATACATATAATATGATTCCGATTTCTATTAAAATAAATAAGGATATCAAGATTTCATATCCTAGGACCTCCTCACCATTAGAATATTTGAGGTGTCTTCCCCTTGGGAACATGTTCAACATCTAGTCACTAGCATTCCCACCTATAATTTTTGATTGAATTCAATGATAACTCCCAAAATATTTTAACTCTCCTCTAAATATCCCACCATGTTAACACTAATAAATAATTCCTTCCCCTATTTGGATCTACATCATCCATAAATTCTAATGGGATTTAATAATGGTTATATTTCATAACCAAACCAGAACACCACACATCCTGGTTAAACATAGAATAATATTTCTTTTTTCAAATGATGTCCGATGTGCATTAAAAATGATCAACGATCGATCTTGAATTATATCTCCCAATCCTTGATCGATTAATTTGTGGATCCTATGAGTCAAACACTGCTTATATTCATTCACTACATATCTATCACCTACCATTTATGGGATCAAACCTAGAATTATATATTTCATTCATTTCTACAAATCCCTACTCCAGTGGTATCTTAACACCATTTTGTTTATTACCATTTAAATTATTTCACAATGATCAAAAAAATAAATGTTTTTTGACAATTTCCTATACAATATATTTTTCCGCTATCATACTCCCCTAGGTGGAAGGTGAGGCTCCTCACCACTACATGTTTCCCACAATGATCATTTATCATGTGGTAAAAAGAGTAATTATATGGTCTTCTATGGTATGGTTGAGGCAGATAGATATTCTAAAGTAGAATATCCCCTCTTGGTCCAAGAATCATCAACACAGACATTGTTTTACATGTCTTGATGTTTTTTACATATGGTGAGTCGTCCGTTACCCTATTTTTACAATAGGTTACTACTCTCTTGTTCCAAAAAAACATCATCATGACATATACCCACACATGGCTATGAGGTCTATATCCTTAAATTATTATAAGCCCCATGTTCCAACCATCATGATCAGAAATTGTGTGAAACACCTTTCAATGATATTTTTAATTCATATAGCCTCTTTGGACCTCCTTTCAGGTCAGGTTCTCAAAAACGTTTTTGAAACAGAAACCACTCTAGATCAAAACCCATTTTAGGGTCCATTCTCTAAGATATTATACTAAAATACCCACACTTCTCCACCAAAACGTATAAACTACGATACAATATCTTGGCCATATTATTTTAAAATTTATGACACTTTGGGTCTGAGCTCCACAACCATAATTTATTGGGAACACCATATTTGTACCTATGTTCCATTCAAAAATATAGTTGGAGTCTTCATTTATGATTTTATTATATATAGAGTCATCCTATCATCATCCCCAAAGTGGATAACCCCCATGTCTAGTGTTGATATCCGACCACACCACATTCATAAACTATGTATGATTTTATTCACAGTATCGTGTGATATGTAGTGATTCCTAACATAGATTTCCCATGACCATCCACAAAATATTCCATTAGTTGAGACTGTATTTTATATAATTCTTATTTCAAGGTCTTTACTCATGATTAGTCCATAATTAATGGATATAAGAACTCTATCTACCTCCTCAATAGTTCAAGGATCTTGAACCTAAACTATTTGAAACTCACCCTAGTAGTGATTTTTGGTGGATAAAATTATAAAATCACTCATTACATCATGGTAATATTCTAGGGGAAAACTACTGGATTTCTACCCTATTCATTAGTATACACATGACCATAATGAAAACATCCCATGTCCTAGTCACACGATGTAAAATAGAAGGTAAACATCCTTGTCACTTAACATTGAAAATATATGATGCCTCGTCATCATCGTATAATGTTAAATTATGTGTCTAAAAACCATTCAAAGATATTTTAAATAGCATGTTCTACATCCCTATCACATTAAATACCAATATTTGATACCATGACCCAATATTGAGTGGACATTCTCTGTTGGCGACGTTCATCTACTACGCCATGTTTCAGAACTACATGAGTCATTATTCTCATATCAAGATGATATATAGTGAGTCCCTAATCCAATAATATAGTCCTACCTAATCACTGATCTATTATTAACCTTCATATTGAGAATAAATTAACACCTCACTCATGATATTCCTCTTTCATGACCTCAAATTTATGATAGAAAAGGATGAAGAGGGTCAGATTCGACTTTTATATTCTTCAAATGTTTCTCAACTATTTATGGTTTCCTCCAAAAACATCCTTAACATCGTATAAATATAAAATGAGTACCCAAATGGATATAGTTTCTAGGAAAAATGTAAATTAACCAAACATTTGTATACACCATGAAGGATCTTTTTCTATTAATGAATGTTCTCCTATTTCAAAAATTACCAATAGTCAATATAGTATTTTTCCCCATCCCTTATTGATGAAGTTATGGAACATGTGTTTCAAACATGGTTAATTGTGGTTCCTCACCCATTGATCCCCACACACTATGATTAATATATTTCAATTCATTATGTGCATCAGTTCCATCATCCTTGGGATTCGGGTGCATTTTTAACACCCTTGGTGTTACCACTTCATCCATTCATGCATATAGAATTTTAAATTTGGTGTTATTGGGGATATCCCAACTCATATTCCAATTATGATTTATTCTCATTCCCATTTTATGACAATGGTTCCTCACCACTCCTTGTTTCCCACACTGAGCATGGTACACATGGTCTTGGAATTCGTGATAGAATATGTACCTCATTGGTTGAGATACACTAAGACTCCATTCAGTCAAATATTCATTACGTTAAAATCTGTGAAACTCATATTGGGGATGTTTTCGTGGTGCAAGGAAACAATGTTGCTCCATTAACATTGAGTTTTAAACTATATGACATCACACAAGTCATTATGTAAAAACCTACTATTTCATTCAAATCCCCACAACTATAAGCTGGTTATAGCCTCTTGGTATAAGAATCACGACCTTAAACTTTGTGAAACTAATCTTAGAGATTTTTTTCATTCATGAGGCCTCCATGGAGATTAAATATATTTAATATATTATTATCTCCCATGTTGTGAGATATTATACATAATTACACCTTTTGTTACCCACACCATGACTATAAACTATGTGTGATCTCCATTATCTAGTTTGCAGCACTTATAGTGCTATTAAGAATAATTCCAACTTTTTTCAAAACCTAATTAGAAAAAATTACCATTTTGGTACTATTATATTACCATTACAACTCAATATGATATGTGTGGATTGATTCCTTATTTAGTCGGATACATATTGATTTTGGGATCTTTTATCTCAAGTGTAACCATAAATGTTCCACCACCCATGCCTTATTTTTGGTATTTATCAGTTAACCCTAAACCATGGTTCCTATTTTCTCACCAACATGGTATGATAATACTATGGAAATTGTCCATGAATTATGACATCAAATTATTTTTGATCTTTTTTAGTATTGGTCCTCCTTGGTCATATTTTCCTTTTGAGTTTAAACTACCTCCTCATCCACATAATATTTTCTAAACATTCCAATATTCTTAGCATTAAACTAGAATAACCCTCTTCTAGTTTAATAATTATAACCCTATATTATATGAACCCATCCAAATTTATCTACATGTGATAGTAGTCCCCTTTTCCCTCCCCTCACATCAAGTTTATTTTCTCTTCCCTCCATAGAGGATTTCCCATGAAATTTGTTTTCTAACTGGAAAGACCATAAACCTTCCAAGGAATGAGGCACAAATTCATGTTAGGTAAAAAATGTGAAAAAAAAAACAAATAAATATCTAGAATATTCCTTCAATGTTTTCCCTATTAGTTACGAAAAAGATCATGTGCGAGTGAAAAAGATACAGATCATATGTTACACTCTGCTATTCAATAGAAAAAATATGGTCTTACTCGTTGAACCCCCTGGCTATATAAATGTTGAGAGATAATACATCATCTAATTTTTATCCCCTTTACGATGTACTCAATAAACAACCTCCCTCTTTGTTATCCTATCATGAATACTAGTACATTTATAGGGTGGATATTATTCATGTAGGTACACATGTCTTTGTAACAATATGTTAAACTGTATTATGCATTGCCCTCATTGTATGATGTCAAACTCTGTGTTCAGTGTCATCACCATAATTTTAAAATTTGTTCTTTCCCATCCTCATTTCATGAAATAAAACTACAATTTTTTTGACTTCCACTGATGTGACCTTCCCCCCTTTTATGTTCTAGTCACCTATCATGCAACATGAGTTCCTTGACCATCACTTGATAACCAATATGACTCTCCATTAAAGAGTTAGTTCTAACCTATGTTTACGTCAATATGCCCCCAAAAGTTTCTCTAATGTATACTTATTTAATACCCATTGTGTTGAACTCCACTCAAACATTTCTTTTATTCTCCCCATGAATCACATTTTCATTGATTTGGATACCCAACATATTCCATGCCTGAATGGACCCCCCTAAGGGTAATTTTCATTATCAATACTATCTCACTTACCTTTAAAAGAAATTTATTGAAGGATATTCAATTAAGACTTGATGGGTATTGTGTTACATACATGGTCAATGGTTGACCCTAATTTTTTTACCCAATCATAATAGTGCTATAATGGAACCGATGTTCCAAAAATGGATAACATTCCTCCTTGGTCAACTTTTTATTCATATATTCATCCCAAATTTAATATTTCATAATTAAAATACTATATTTTACCTTTTTAATTATAATAAAACTCACATACCATTACCTCATTCCTAAAATTGTGCATGTTGGGAATTAAATTCATATAGAAATGGTCTCTCCAAAACCAATGTATCTGATTTCATGACACTCCCAATGGTTTGTGGATCATTATGATCCCAAAACATTAACCCATATCCAATACTCTGATGTAGGTGAAATATCATCTATTGTATATTATTTATCACAATTATCATGAATCATAAAAATATATAGTTTTTAGTCGATACTTTAATCAATGTGATCAACAAACATTAGACATCAAATGCAGGTATTCTTCTATGTGAATTAATTAGAATATGGTATACCTCATTATGAATATCCTTATTGGAACACATTTTGTGTGGGGAAATATATTTCACTGAATAATTAATCCAATATAGCATAAATTTTTTTAAAACTTTGATAGATACCCATATTTTTTGGCAGACGTCTATTTTATTGGTTATGGAGCCTAAATAAACTTACAGATCAAAAAATTAAGGATTTTTTATGATAGACCTACGAAAATGTCTAGAAGATGTGATGTTGGAAAAGTTAATAGAATTTAAAGAAACAAAAATGTTTCATTAATGGAAATCACAGTGATAAGAAATTCATTATTTGGTAAATACATTAATCATTTATGAAATGTATCACCACAAAACACAGACTTTCATGAAGATGGTAAACCTCTTCAAAACTAAAAACATTCACAAATATGGTACTACATATCAAAATTTATCTTTTAATGGCCCCAATTCCAATAAATACCCCCATAATCCTTCATTAATGGGGATTGTGTCCTTTGAAAATCAAACTAAATCTCTAAATTAATGAAACTTTATCCTTAACAAGGAAACGATGAAATGTATTCATCATGATTTACATCATTCTCTAATGATCTACCACGAGTAATTTGATCAAAAATATAATTGAACTGAAAACCATCTTAAATAGTAACACCCTCCATGATAGAGCGATATTCCACAAACATCCTGGGGTGCAGTGAGGTTTTTACCTTTCTTAAAACCTTCCACTTCATAACCAAGACACCACCCCAAGGTTGATCTTCAATGTTTCATAAAATCTTTATCTTCTAAAAACCATCCTCAGAAGACTCTCAATGAGGAATAAATATAGTAAAAAATACATTATTAAAGTCATGTGATTATATGATTTAGAATAATTTAATTCAGTTTTAATTATTCTGTAATAATCTGTAAAGCTAGAATCATAAACCCTTATACCTATACCCTTTACTTTGAAAATTCTTTGGTGGAATAATAACTTTAGAACCTAATAATGGGAAATATTATCTTAGGATCCATGATTTCTGGATTAAATTGGTATTTATTACACCATTTTCTATCCAAATTCCCTTTCACAGTGGACACTTAAAAAGTAGTGGTAGCTTCATCAAGGGAAAATGAATCTTTTTCTCTTTTATGGGGTCATGTAGGGTCTTGTATGATCTTCACTTCCTATCCTAATAATTAATGGGTGGTCCTGTGAATTGTTTCCAAAAACATATGATTTGTATGAATTTAAACTACATGTAATTGATGTCTTAGTTTCATGAAATTATACTATAGGAAAATTTCCTCAGAATATATTCTAAAAATATAGCCCTAGCTTTTGTAAAAAGACATAGGATGCATCATGTGATAAGATTGGGATGATACACCATGTTATGGGTTGCATCTACACATAATATCCACACCATCCCTTACATTCCCTTGTTTTAAGACACATGAATCATTTCATCATTTAATTAAACAACATGGACCGGTCATATAACATATCCTTAATAATAACACGTGAACTTTGTCTGTTTTGATCCATTTCTTATAATAGGGTATGTATAATTCCTCCCTGAGGTTTAATCACGATATCCTAACCCCACCAAAAATTAAAATGGATTCATTTTGGGTAGATAAGACCCTAAAATGTGAGCAATACCCCCCAATAACACACTTACCCACTTTCAACCAAAACATGAGGTCCCCATTGGAGTTTGGAGTTGTCCTGAGATGATAACATATGGTCAACCACATGATGACCGTATGTTGGAAATATACCCATAAGACATTAATGTTCTGATTATATCACCAAAACACAATAAACCTAGGATTATGGCCCCACAAGGCATTGGAACATTGATTATATCAGTATAATAATTTAATCCTATAAATAAATATTGACACGAACAAAAAATTGTGATCATATCCACACAATAAATCAAACTCGTGGTCACGTCCACACAATACCATAATCCTATGAACCATCATGGTGAATAAATATATCTACCTAAAATGATGAGCATGATATTCCATCGATAAAGAGCCTTAGAAGCATAATGTTGTGAGAATATGATTCTTGTCACGATGAGTATTTTATGCCTCATGTAACACATAATAATAATGATTCACCCTCTCTTATAAGTATGAGATGTCTATGTTAATGATAATTGGATTCCTTATAACCATTTCCTAATTTTTCCCATAATTAAAATATAATAAATAGGATTTTGAACCTAATAATCCTCATATATGAGATTCCCTAAACTATGAAAGTTTAATATTCTTACATATCCCCAACACACCCAACATTCAGATATTCTTAGATATACACAAAAATCATCAATTGATATGACTATAGGTAGATTCCATATCTTGACTATAATATTTTTTTATTAATTAGTGTCCACAAAATGATTTTGATGGGAAAAATATTCATGATGATTTTCTAAATATATGATGGAGAACCATACTAGGTAACAAACTCTAAGGGAGAATTTTTGTGAGGAGGAGCTGACATCTCATTAACATGTTATGATTGATGAGACAACAACATCATCAATGTCTATATAGGAATCCAAAATATGTAAATTATTTGTGTCATGTAACCACACTGGAGGGGTTGTGAAAAATCCAAATAAATGAACCAGCATATAGAGTAAACGTAAAAATGATGAGCACCCTACTAGAAGTGTCACATAATAGAGGCAATGTGTCCTCATACGCCTCTTTAATACCCATTTTCTGAATTTTTGAACATTCATCTATGAAATATAGGATCTACCACATTTCTTTGAGATATAAAAGACTATATTCTATAAAGAAATATATCTCTTTGAATCTTCATCATGTAAAATCTTTAATGCCCCTTATGACTCAAATAATAAACAACCTAATTAACATTTATGTGGTTGTAGTGTGTTAATACTTCATAATATTAAACCAATACCAACAATATTATATGGAAAATATTCTAATTTTTCTCTATGAATGTAAAATTAAATATTTTATGATTAGTTTAAATATCAATTCATTCACTATATAGATAATTACACTATATTTTCAATAAAAAAATTATCACAACCATCACCAAATCATGGGTTGGGTATTTTAACTCATGAATTTCTAGTTAGAGTGAGGCATAAGAAATTTCCATGTCATTATGCATGAGGTTCCATACTTATTAAATCATTGATGCATCACTATAGATAACAGACCATTCTCTACTATAAGATATTGTAATAATGGGCTCACTGACCAATATTCCATTCAACTCTTTAATATTGTCCTCATACTGATATATCTAAGGGAACTGGGATCCATTTCAATTAAATGTGGTTAGTGAATTACATAGAAATGATAAATCCATCAAAAATCAATATATTATCCCACCAAACCAAGTATAATATAGATCTCAGTTATTTCAATCCATCTTTCCCATTTCTCAACAACGTTAATCATTTAAAAATTACCGATATACCCTTACATGAGAGATAATATGGGTCATGAATTAATCCATTTGTAGGATGAATTAACATCTGAAAAGGTTTCTCCATCGAATCTCCTCCTTCAATCTATTTAATATAATCCTCAAATTATCATCACGCACATCCATAATAATAAAATATATAACAATATCATCTATATTTTTTTACCACAAACTGATGAAGGTAATATATAAATACAAAATTCATTAGATCGATGAATGTACTAGGGGAATTTGTAAGCACAAAATAAAATATTATAAATTTTTAATCAGAATACATTGTATAGTATGTTTTTCTTGGAATATGATTCATTTTAACCCCGAATTAAATGTATCCATAAGAATTTTCAATCTTTGAAAGGAAAATTACTCTGTATATTTGATCAAAAAAGCCTTTAATACAGGGAAAATAAAAATTATTATTCACAGGGATATTATTAGGTTCTCAATAATAACTGAAATGATTCATTAAACCATCTTTATTCTCAAAATAATGAACTTATGCACCTCATGGTGAAACACTCATGAATATGAATCAATTGAATAGATTCCTCTATATTTTTTTCATTTAATTACAATAACATAGTTGGGCCTATTCTATATGGACTCTTAAAAATATGAGTACCACTAGGTATATTTTCTATTAAAAAATAAACTTCACAATTCAGGTGAAACCCAAAACTTATTCTGGTAATAAATTAACATATTCCCCAAAAAATAAAAATATATTCAAATTTGAGTTTATATCTTACCATTTTATATAAATATCCCTCATGAAAAGATACTAGGGCCCATAAATGGATATTATTCCCATTAGAAGTTTATGTTTTTCCTCGCAACGATAATCAATCATAGTTGATTTTCAATATAAAAAATTAATTCAATTCCTCATAAATTGATATGGTATTTATATAGTTAAATACAATACCTTCCCAAAATCACATCAAAATTAAATTCAATGGGAATCATATGAATATTATAAGGTAATTTCCCACAATCATTTATCAGATTGGATCCATAGACACGATATGAGATCATCGTTCCATTATGGTTTTTTAATTCCATCTAAAAGTATAATCAACATAGTAGTGATGTGAAACTATTATACAATTCTTCTGAAGTAAAATAATTGTAATTCTCAAATCAGATAATTAATCTTTTATAGATTTTATTGTAAGATGAATTTTCATCACATCATTCTCTTGATTCACATCCCTTGTGATAAAAAAGTCATAACTTTTATACTATATATCAAGGGGGTTTTTAGGAAAAAAAATACTCATTACCTCTTGGAATAGGTAATTAATTTTAACAATTACCCATATCCATACATTTGAAACTTTGAACTTCATTTGATCAATACTTCATGTCTTTTGTTACCTTTTCTGACCTTATATCCATGATTGATAATCACTACCTTGATGGTCAAGCTGAAGAAATTGATGTATTAACTAATTACTTTTAGAAAATATCCTATGTTTTATACCAAACCTTTTTAGAATGTATGTGGTTTATGTTTTTTCTACCATGTTATTTACCATTAAATTTTCTGTGAAGGACCATTTTTTATTCTTAACATTAAAACTATAAAAATAATTGGAGTTCCCACTCTATATTTTTACAATTATAGAACATTGAATTATTTTATCATAGTTATCAATGTCGCTTATAAATAACACCTTTTAAAGAATTGGTTTTAGGATGATAATGAATTGATCAATTTTTCTCACGGATAGATGATATAGTTAGAATAATACCTTGAATGTAATATAATATTTTCTTCAAAGGATCCAAATAATTGATTATCCTTGTGTTTTGGATCCAGAATGACCTTTTACATATTGGTGAAAGTATTTTGTGGAAATTATTTACTGATAAATCATAACACCACAAAAATTATTCTATATCTTCATCGAAAATACTGATTTAATTTCTTTGATTTCATATGTTACACAGAACACCGATCTTAAAGAATAATAAAAAATAAATATTTAATTTTGATAGTTATTGTCTAGCCATTTAAATAGAGGGAATGAATTAGATTTAATAAATTATTAATATAAATTATACACATTATAAAATCAATTTTTTGGTTACCAATTAATGATAAATGAAAATAATAACAAATTTAACTTAAAGGATGTGTTTTTATAAGAAAACTATTCTATGCCCACATGGGTATTTTGTCATAATAAATAGAGTTAATCATTGTTAATGAAATATATTTATCATGTTAACATTTTATATATTCAATAATTTTTTTTAAATTAATTCAATTGGATTTATAGACATAAGATTTGAAATAAACCCAGTTTTAAGCATAAAAAACTAAATTGTTCAAAAGGTAACTATTTTGGCCTTTTTATGGTGAACATGTGTTATTACTAAATTTTTACCCTTTTATAAAATTTATTTGAGAAAATAATCAATAAAAATTATTTTTTTAAATAAATATTATCTTAGGGTGAATTTTTTTAATTTTTATGATAACATTCATTTTTTTTAATAGTGAAAATACACTATATAAATAATAACTACATTTTCAACTAATTTATTTTTATAGTTAAATTATATTTTTAATTAGTTTTTAAATATAATTATTTAAATTAAAAATCAATAAGACCAATTTGGGTCATTGAAATAAATTTCAAAAGGGAGTTGTATATAAAATCATTTCAAACATGTGAAATTTTCAACATAAAACCACGCTTTATCATTGTGCCTATGATATTAATTTTAAATATATTTCTTCCAATTATGTGAATTTAATTTGGAATAATTAATTACCTATTTAAAAAATATGATCCAAATTATTTTTAAGGTCCATTTTATTTTTAGGAATTTAAAATTTTACCAAGGTAAAAATAATCTTTACCGCGATATAGGTAAAAATAATTCATGTTAATGTTAAAATGTTAAATGAAAAAAATACCTGAAAAACATTGAATTGTTGGTTGAGGTGTATATTTACCCTAACCATCCTATAAAATATAAATTTACATCAAAAGTTTTTTAAATTATTTCCACCTCAATGTGGTTGGCTTTATGTACAAAATAATCATTATCCCAATCACTTAAACCCACCCCTTCTCAAGTATAAATACCACCCATGACCACCCCATTTCAACCCAAAATACATGAATATCATAAAATATCCTCATAAAATCTCTAATCCTAACTATACCCACATAAAATTTATTTTTTTATCACTATAATACATAATCCATGGTCCTCAATGGTCTTTCAAGGAGGTGATATTCAACATGTAGTTTTCTAAAAACACCTCTCTTAATTTCATTTTTTCTACATTCTCCGCATCACATTCATAATTAAATGAATAATAGTTCCAGAATCATTTACATACTATAATTTTATTTCACTAATGGATTATATTATATACATCCCTTTTATTACATCCTCTAATTCAAATAAATTATACTGTGGTCCAAATTATGTCAGTTAAACACCTCTGTGTCTAATGATTTTGTTCATTATCTATTATCACCATCAAGGATGGTAATAAAAATATTATTCTGGTTATTTAAAATTTTGAAAATTATATTATGACCTATTTTATGATCTATAACTAATATATATACAATATGTTAAATAAATCAAAACTTGTTCACAATTGTAAGAAAAAAATCCCCAGATTTAGCTATGCATTTTCCATTAATATTTTATCCAATTAATTAAACTAATACATGAAAGAAAAATGATATATAAAATAAATAATAATCCTATAAGTTCATTAATACAATTTTATTCTAATTCTAGGGTTGTAGTCCAATTTTAAAATGCAATCCATAATTATAAACAAATGAACAGGTCATGAAAATCACGAAACAAACTCACCTGAATCAATTAAATTCAAGAAATATTATTAATGTATGGGTGTTAAGATGTTATAAAAATATCACACTACGCATTATAAATATTAACATTGTTCTATAATGAAAAAAATCACTTAGCACTTTATATATGAGGGTAAAGTACGCAAAACTAATGAGAACCAAGACGTAAGAGTTTTTCATCTCACTTTTTTTCTTCTATGAGATATATGGATTTTTCACCACATATTTCTTAATTATGGTGTAAATACTTCCCCTGGATATATAATGTCCTGAATATAATTAATATAATTTTATTCATTGTATCATTTAATAATTAGTAATTTTACAGGATATATGATTCAATTGATTTCAATGTGGTAAGGAAATTCTTAAACAAATTTCCAACCATTGGGACCACCTTATACATCATTGATTATATCATTATTTTATTATATGTGGTATTACATTTTATTATATTAGGTTATATTTTGACATGTTTTATGTTGATTTATATAGAATACAAAAAATAGATTAATTTAATTAATGACCACTTCAATGATATGATATTAATAAAGAGTTTTCTTTTAAAACTACCATTTCATTGATCCCCTTAAAAACTCATTTTCTTCAACGTCCTTGTTGTGTAAAATTTTATACATATAATTTACTACTATCATATGATTATATAAGGTCTTTTTTATCATTTTTTTCTTTTTATAAAATTAGTTTAATTTATTCTTTTGTTCATTTAATAAATGAGGTTCTTTATGACTATGGGGAAAAAATATTGAAGGAATGTTTTTTATCATATACTGAATGGGAATCATGTAATTACATTAATAATACTTTATATATTTAATATTACATAAACATGTTACATTGTTATCTTGAATGAATTTTATTTCTATAATTGCATGTAATTTTATTGAATAATGTTTTCAAAAAAGAATGGATATTTTCCACAAAATTTTTTTCAAGTGATCTCTGAAAATTATTTTCCATCTAAGATATCATTATTTTTTTCATATTATTTAAAATGAAATTTATTCAAAATATTTATCATTATTAATTTTTTTTTTGGTTTAGGATTATGATTTATTAATATTTGTGAAACCTATTTCTTTTCAATAGATCTAAAGTGTATAATGTTTTATATTATTGTGGAACATGAACATATGGTTTTCATTATGTGAAAAGTGTGACTTATATATCCCTCCAAGGAATTGGGTAATGATATTATATCTCATGAGATATAAATTAATAGAATGAATACATAAATTGTTTCCTAAATGATTGGAAGAAGAAGTGAAGTTGTTTGAGTAAAGGAATTTTTCTATCATGATAGTATTGGGATTGAACCTCGACTAATATGATAGTTTGGGGAGTAAACCCATTAAAATATGATATTCATGGAAAAGTGACTTGAAAACTAATGAATGATTTTTTATTCTTTTGTGTTTTTCAACATTTCTATATTCTATGCCAAAGTTAATATTTTAAGAATCATATCATAATTTTTAATGATTTGTCCTATATCAAAATATAATAATCTTTCATATGTAGGGTATGTATTTAAAATTTGATGCTCAAATTCTCATACTCTTATTCTCATGTTATTATTACGTATACCCCATTTTTACCCTTATTGGGTATCTGATCTCTTCCTTATTAGGTTTTATTTTACCCACGTAATGAAGAAAAATGTGAAATGAACTGTTTATCAAAGTATTTCACCTGGATAATGTTGATGACCTATTTTGAATGTTTGGTATAGTGGGAGATAATATCCATATTTACAGGCCAGTTGTTTATAATCTCTAGTTGTTAACATTTGTTTTAATTGTATAAAATTTTAAACTAAAATGTTTATTAGTTCTATAAGTGATAGAGTATTTCCTTCAGAAATTATAATTCATGATTGATAATTTTGGGTCCCATTTATTATTATCGTTTTAATAAACTATAATATGTATTTTTTAGCACAATATCTGGAATTGTAAATTATGGCCTATTACATTGGGTATCAGAGCATTATTTAGATAGAATTAGATATTAAGATGTTTTATTTTTTGTTATTGTTATTATTTTTAGATATAATCATGGGTTTTTAATTTTTAGTTTTATCATATGTTTAGTGTCGTATAAACCAATTTTGTGGCTTTGAGTTATAAAATTCTAATTTGAAAAAATCTATTTTTTAGAGACGTTAATTTTTTTAAGTAATTATTGGATACAATGTTCCTAGATGAAAAATGAATGGTACGAGATAACCATTGTGGTTAAAATATAATAAGGTTATTTTTTAGGATATTTCTCACATTTATGTAATTTTATAAGCATTATATTAATATAGTTTTGTATAAATGAATACTTGTAGGATGGGTGACAACACATCACATCTGAAAAAGTTTCATTGATAGAACGTACAACTAATTTCCAGTAAGGGAACATCAATTACAAGTACCCTATGTGATTTCATGGTCATTATAATATTTTTATTTTTTATTTGAAATATATGATACATAAAATTATGTTAAATTTGTGGAAATATATTTTATTGATAAACATGATGTAGTAAATTATTTGGTGATTAAGTTATTATAGTTATTTTTAATGATGATCATAATTTTATAAACCCTCTATAATTAATCTAAATAGAATATTGTGTGACTTAATTTGATAATTAAGGTTTATTTATAGTTTGGAAGCATTTAGGATTTTATTTTACGGTGAATCTCATTTTTTATTGAAATGATTTTTATATCATAAATATTATGTGACTTAGACTATTCTATTTTTGGTATTGAACAATAGAAGTGATTGATTTTACCTGGAGATAAATGATAAAATTTATATCCGAATACTATGTGATTAAATCCGTATAATTTTTGGGTTTCAGTTATAGCCTAGAATAGTTATGAGAAATTTTCAAGATAATTATTTATCTAATAATCTATAATTTACTTTGGATATTACTACTGAATTTTGGACATTAATGTATTTTTTCATTATAAAATATTTTGTTCTATCTTTTACTATTTTTTGGGTTTAGTTAATTCCTAAAGATAGGAGAAAAATATATTTATAATCTTTTTTATGATTTTATCTATAGAAGTTGATCAACATATTTTAGTATAAAAATACATATTGAGTACTAATCATTTGGAGGAAATATTGGGAGTAAATTATACCAGTCAAGAAAGTATGTTTCCATATGTTCTTTCTATGGGTATTAAAATAATTCCTATATTTTAATAAAAGTATTTTGAATCAAAATCATTATCCATTTAATATTATAAATGTACTTTTAACTCATCAGATATTTATGGTTTTTTATGGTTAAAATTACCATGATCAAGTTCGTTATCACTCTCTATTAGTCCTTGAGATTTTGCTCTATCTTCTATTTACATGTTCTACTACATTCAAATCTATTATGTGTTATCTCAGGAAACCATCCTATATTCCAATAATTACATTCAATAAGATGTTTTGTTAAACCATTTTTTAAATGGGGTTTTAGAAAAATAAATTTACAAAAATCCTTCTTTGATTTTTGAATTGAAATTTAAAATTTTAAGGATGAAATTTCTTGAAAATATTGATCATATCATGATGGTATCATATTGATTGATGGTTCCAACAATTCTGTTTCATGTTCTTTATGTGTTCTATTTATTTCACCTATGTAAGTAAATACCTGATCTATTACATGTAAAAAAATCATAGGTCGTACCGCAGGAGCATGATAATTATTATAATGAATAGCTAGTTGTGATTCTAGGTTGTATAGGTAATATACTATGATACAATAATAGTCACCTGGTTAATATTTTAATGGAAACAAATAAATTTTATGAGGCTATGTGGGAACTGGAGGATTTTATGAGGATGATGTATCTTCATCTGTTTCTATCAGAGTAGTTAATTTCAAGGTAAAAATTAATTTTAAGGGGGGAAGTATGTAATACCGCATGATTTTACTCTATGTCTTTTTAAAAAATATTTTATTTTATTTGATATGTAATGGTACACGGAATATTGAGCTGAAAAAATGATAAAATCTTATTCTTTAATTATGATTGTTGTCACCTAAATATTTGAATGGATGGAATTAATGATATTAACTAAATTATGAAAATCAATTTTATAAATATTTTTAAAATTAATTCATTTGTTTCCAATTAATTTTAAATAAAAATAAATTCCAATTGAACATAAAAATGTGTTTTTTGAAAATAAACTATGTTTATTCCCACAATGGTATTTTATCTCAGTAAATTTAATTAATCACTATAATTGAAATATATTAATTACATTTAAATATTATATATTCAATGAAATGTTTTCAAAATTTATTAAATTATATTTATTCGCTTGAGATAATAAATAAATCTAGTTTTAAGACTAAAAATCTATATTGTTCTAAAAGATAATTTTCTACATTTTCATGGAAGACCTATTTTAAATATGAATTTTGAAACTTTTCTAATTTTTCTTTGAAAAAATATACACCATTTTAGAAATAATAATATCAAAGTTTTCATATGGTGATGTTTTTTATTTTCTAATAAGTTTTGTATTTTGATAAATAGTGAAAAGTACTGCATTTTAATTACAAACTATTTTTTCATGTAATTTATTTATAAAATTAAACTATATATTAAATTTATTTAAATGTATAATTAGTTAAATTTTATATAAATAATACCAATTGGTATTATTTTTTTCACTTTCACATTGAAATTGGTTATAAAAACTTTTCAAACATTTCAACTTTTCACTTTAAAAAAACATTGTCATTGTGTCTACAAGATTAATTTTAATTCTAATTTATCCAATGATATGATGAAATTCTGAAAAATGAATTAAATATTCGAAATAGTATGGTACAATATAGATTTTAAAATAAATTTTATTTTTAGGTATAAATTTTTTTTTGTGGTAAATTTTTTTTTCGTGGTATAGGTAAAAAATAATTCATGTTAAAGTTAATTATGAAAAGGAATAAAATACCTAAAAACTATATCTAATGGTTTTTTGATCTGTTTCTATACCCTAAATAGAATGAAAAATATTTATTTCTATTCAAATTTGTGGAAATAAATTCCAAATCAATGTGTTTGTCTGTAATTATAAAATAATTTTTATTTTAATTATTTATACCCATCCCTCTTAAAATTAATATATCACCCTCACTACCCCATTTGTACCCACATGCATTGAAAATATAAAAATAACGTCCAAAAACCTCTCATAGACACTATACCCACATAATTGTGTTTATTTTCTTACCAAATGACCAAATTTAAGGTCTTCATGGTCTCTCAAGGAGGTGATATTCAACAGATATGTTTATCAAAACACCTATTTTATTTTTTTAATTTCTCCGCATCTCATTCACCCATTAAAAGTAAATAATTCAAAAATAATGTAAATAATTTATTTTTATCTTTACAATGGAATATCTTATATCCATTCCTTTTATTACCTCCTCTTATTCAAATAAATGAAACTATTGTCCATATTATGCTAATGAAACTCCTCTGTGAATGATGATTTTATTCATTTTCCATTACCACCTTCATAAATGGTCATAAAACTATTATTATGGTTATATAATTTTTTAATAAGGTTATTATAAACTATTAAAATTTTTGGTAACTAATATATATACATAATTTAAAATAAACGAACTAGTTCGTGATGGTTGAAGAAAAATAGCAACATTGAACTACACATTTTTCATTAACATTTTATCAAGTAAATCATACTAATACAAGAATGAGAAATTATATATGTAACCATTCAAACTCTAGAAGATTATTAATACCAATTCATTAAAATTTTTGTGTTTTATTACCATTTTAAATGATTATCCATAATTATACCCAAATGAACCGATTATGAAAATCATGAAACCAACTCACCCAAAACAATGGAAATTAGAAATTTTATTAATGAATGGGTGGAAATATATTATAAAATATCACATAAGGTAGTATAAATATTAATATATTTATTTAATTAATTAATAACATCCTTAAATATTTTATTCAATAATTTTATGTACAAATAATTAAATATAACTACGAGGTAAGGGTTTCTCATCTCACTTTTGTTTTCTTATATAAGATATATGGCTAATCCATAACTTTTTTTGTGTGGTGTATATAATAAACATTGTTATATAATTTCCAGATATTATTAAAATAATACTATTAAATTTATCATTTTATAATTATTACTTTTTTGTAAATACGATTTGACTGATTTCATAGTGGTAGGGGAATTCTTAACTTAATTTCCATTCTTTAGGTTAACCTTCGAATTCATTGATTATTTGTGGTATGAATTTTGAAAATATTATATTGTATTTAAACTTTTTTATTTGGATTTATAGCAAATACACACAATCTATTATTTTGGATAATGGTCACTTCAATGAAATGATATTTAAAATGAATTTAATTTTAAAAAACTATCTTTTTTTCCTTCACATATTCCATTTTCTTCCATATCCATGTTTTCCAAAATTATTTGGAATTTTTTTATTATATTCCTAGAGTTTTTAAATTCATTTTCCCCATGTTTTATTATTTACCCAATGGTTTTAAAGGATACTTTCTATCTTTTTTTTAAATGAGGTTCTTTATGAGTTTTAAGAAAAAAATATGGAAGGAATGTTTTTTAACTTATATTTAATGAGAATATTTTCCCATTAAAATTACTTCTTTATAAATTTAATAGTCCTTTACAATCTTATAATTAAAATTTTAATTAAAATTTACCTTTTATTGTTGTGAGACATTATAATAAATTTTTTTCAAAATATAAAGGATATTTTCTTCAAAACAATTTTCAAGTGATCTCTTAAAATTACTTTATCACTGATATAATATTATTTGATATTAATTGTGATTTAATTAGGATATTATTAATGTAAATGATCATTATTTATTTTATTTTTGGATTATGTATATTATGTATTCCTATTTGTGAATTATATTTCATTTCATGGGTTCTAATATGGTGATTTATTTATGTTCTTATAGAACATGTATATAAGGTTTTCATTATGTGACATGTGTGACCTATATATCTATAAAATTCATTGGGTATTGATATTATATCTCCTGAGATATACAAGATTGGATCTAAGATTACACTTATTCCAGAAAAACTGTAATGGGATGTGAAACAGTTTCGGTAAAGGAGAATGTCTTCTATGATAGTCTTGGGAGTGAACCTTGACTACTACGATTGTTTGGGAAGTGAACCCATTCCAATAAGGTAGTCTTTGAAATTATCCTTCACTTCTAATGAAATTATTTTTTATTCATCTAATTTTTTATACAATTCAATGTTATATTTCAAAGTTATTATTTTACAATTCATGTCTTATTTCTATTGATATTTGTTATATAACCCATGATTACGATCTTTGATATGTAGGATATGATTTTAACAATTTATTCTCGTTTTTTCATACCCTTATGATCATGTTATTCTTATGTATCCCTTGTATTTAACCTTACTGAGCATCTAGTTTCTCCCTTATTATGTTTTCATTTCCCAATGATATGAAAAAAGATGTATAATGAACTCTATCTAAAAGGATTTGACATAGATGATGCTGATGACCTAATATGAAAGATGGTTTTCTTGGGAGATAATTTCGATATTTATGAGTAATATTCTTATGATACAGAGTTTTAAATAATTTTTATTAATTATATAAAACTATAATACTAAATTTTCCTTGGGTAAGTATGTGTTTAAATATTTCATTTCGACATTGTATGTCTAGTTGCAAAAACCGGGCCACATTTATTAGTATCAAAGTCAGAAATGTAATGCTTATGTTTTTATCACCAGATCCAGAAGTTCAGATTCTAAACTATTACATTAATACCATTTTAAAATCCTATAATTCAATTTTTTATAATTATATTATTTCTATATTGTATTTTTTGAAAATATTCCACCATTTACTAGCTTCACCTTCCAAGCAATAGACTACAAATACAACTTTTTCTTGGTCTAAGCACTAAATAATAAAAAACATATTTTCTATATCATTGATCCATTTACTATAAATCATAAGATTAGGATTCTTATCGAATTATGGTGGATGTGGTCACATAAATTAATCAATGGAATGGTTTTTCCACCTTGCTGAATCCAGAATCTCCACAGGGTTCATGTTATTGTTTATAGATTAGGAGAGTGGAGGGATAATTGAAAGAATATATTTTATCCCAATTCAAAATCCATTAGGATTATCTTGAATAATTTAATTACATTTATGGAAACATTCATATTTATAATGATTCTTTTTGGTTCCAGTAATTGACTAAAGTAACATGCACATGGAATAAAATTTCCTCAACCAAATAGAAAATAAGTTTTGTTTATATTAAAAACATGTTCGTGGTCATTTTAAGTAACAAATAAGGAAAATATTTAAATTAATTAAAAATAAAATAAATAACTATAGTATAAGAAATGGATCGTTTTTATATTAAAATCATTAAATAATTTACCTAAACTGAAATTTAATGTAAAATGTTTTGAAAATAAATAAGGATGTAACATGAATCCATTACCTCGAGAATCAGCTTGATTCATATGAATTCAATCCTCCAATATGTTAAATATATATTTAATATAAAAATATTCTATAACCATATTCAAACATAAATAACTATTTATAAGTCTGTTATAATTTCCAATTATTCTTTTATTAAAAAAAATTATTTAAAATGGACATTGGGGTTAAAATTTGTTTCCTTTCCATGTATGTTTCAGTTTGATGGTTCCCACACATAAATCATATAAATGGTTTCATCATCTATATAATAATAATTATGATATAAATATCTTATTTATTACTTATATACACATTTATAACCATTCATATAATGTGGAGATGAAAAATCAATTGCATCACTTCTTGGATATGGTAGTCTATACATAAACCCAAGTGATGTATCTTGATTTTGATGGGTCAAATGAAAAAGGGAAAAATAATAATTAGGCATTATATAATAATTATTAGATCATATATATTTATTAAATATACCATATTTCATTCCATTTCAAATATAATTTAAAAACTAATCACATCACTTTGTGGATGTGGTATTCCACAAGTATGGAAAGGTAATGTTGTCATTTTCTAAAAGAAGTTTTGGTGAGATGTTAGATATGATATTACAATTATATAAGAATAGTTAAATCATACAAATTATATATTAACATTAAATATATCATAATAACATACTCTAAAATATGTAGATGGAAAAATACTCATATCACTACGTGGAGGCAGGAATCCCTATATGCGCTTCAATGATGTTTTAAATTAACATTTGATAGAAAGGAGGTGAAAATGGTTTTATAATACTCATAATAATTTTTTTTTAATATTTATTATTCTATAGTATTTATTTTAGGTTGAATGCAATTGATTTTGATGAATTATAAGAACTATTAAATTTGAAAATGATAAGTAAGAAATTGCACCTCTTCATTGAGAAACATCCATTGAATCTATTGTTAAATAACCTTGAGTTTTTTTAAGATAAGAATCACCTATAAAATTTGTATATATATTTTTATAATCAATATAAGTAGGTTTTTTCAATCTGAAGGGAACATGTGGTGTGTTGAAGAGAGAAGAGAGGGAGTGCTTTTATAAGTTTGGGGAGTAGCCCAACTGTAACTATTAAAAAATATTACAAAATAATAGAGCCATTATCATGGGAAAGTGGCTCAAGATTTGATCAGTTTCATCTATATGATCAGATATAAATAAAATTTATTCATAATATATGATTAATAAAATATGACAAGTAATTTTAACCTTTCTCTTTTATTTTAAATCCTCATTAACCCATTTTATTCATTATTGTAGTAATGAATTATTACCTCAGTTACTATTCAAAATGGCCAACAATTCATTTGAAATTATAAAATAAAATAAAAAATATATTTTTTTATTTGTAAAAAAATTAATAATTTTTTATTTCAATATGTGGTTGAAATTCATTTTAAATTATCTGTGGAAAACATAATAAAACAATTTTTATTAAAATGTGTTTATAATAAGAAATATGAGTTTAAGTAAATTAATATACAAGTATAAACTATTACATAAATATCAAAATATTTTATTTGATATATTATGTACATATTTAATTAAAATTATTCACAAAATGATATTAATTTAATTTATTAAGAAAAAAACATATTGTTTTCACAAAAGTATTTTTTATAAAAACGAACCATTTTACAATAAAAATCTTTTATTTTATTTTGTATCCAAATGAAAATAAAGTAATTTTTTTAAATATATATATAAATATTTAATAAAATATTTTGTATTATTGATAACCACCAATGAAATGACTAAGTTATAACTATTACATTAAATAGTAATATTTCAATGGTATATCATTGTCCATTTAAAATAAGTGTTGCATGTAAAGAGGTCTACCAAAGTAATAAAATTTATTATATTAACACTATATTTAGAAATATCAGGGTCTTAAATTGATTTGATAAAATATATGATGTCATCATAAATCCTTATAAACTATTTTTTCGATACTCACTATTCATTATAATCCTATTAAAATTTTGTTCCAACAGTTGTTGGAGTAGAAATGTCTCTTTATTCTTCCATTTCAAATCACATCAACAACACACTTGTATATTTTAATTACTAAATAAAAATAAAATCTAATTTATGTAAAAATTTAAAACCTATGTAATGTTTAATCTCCCCAATCATTAAAATTTCAATTTCAATATTTATATATTAAATAATGTATTAATGTTATTTAAATTAATTTTTGATAAATATATTTTTATAAATAAACACAAACTCAACATGAGAATTGGTATTGTTTAATTTAACATAGATATTGTTATACGCCTTTAATATTTTTCATTTCATTAAATTCATGATTCCATCCAGGTCCATACATCATATTCAGGGTTCTTTATTGATCCTATAGAGCTCATTATTTACTATTCATAATTGACTCAAATCATATATCAAAGATAATTCCGATTTTTTATTCATGTATACATCCTTATAAAATATATAATTGAAAAATATAAAATTTATTTCCACTAAAAAAATCATATATTTCAATTGATAATAAATTATAATAAATATTATTATCATTTCTAGCCTTTCATCCACAGTTAAATTCTCATCCAAATCAATACTAATAATTTGAGAATATCCTTTTCAATCTAGTATGTTTTTGAGCATTTCAACCTTAAAATTTTCATCGAGTATATTATAGAAGCCAAATATCACAATAACCACATGTTTCTTCCTAAAAGGTGATACTAACTATAAATTTTAATCCTTCCAAATCGAATTTAACTCATCCTACATTGTATCAACCTAATCCATGCATTGTAAATAATATTAAAAACATGTGGTTCCACTTAGTAAAGTTCACATTGATGATTGAAATTTATCAGGATTCATTTTCTTTTAACTCCCTTACTATTGGATACATTGATATTTTTAGTCTCCACAAATTTTCAATATCTTGATAACTTAAAGATACATTATTGGACCTTCCTTGTAACATAAAATTGTTATATTAACCTATATTTAATGTAATCCTATTTCATTAAATTAAAAATTGTTCCCTTTTTTAGCCTCTTCAGTCTCTTCATTGAGTGGAAATGAATTTCTTGATGTGTCATTTCCCATAAAAAATATCTTTATATATATACATTTTCATCTTGAGATTCATTATATTACCCTTAATGCATCATCTAAAAATATTATAGTCATTAAATATACCTTTATCTAATCATTCATATATTCCATCAAAGTGTAATTCATTAACATTTATAAAACATGGATCACAAAAAAATATCATGTTTCTAAATTTGTATTAAATTCAACTAAAAAACTATTACAAAATATTGAAAAAATTTAGTAAAAAAATATTGGTTTTGGTTGTATATTGTCATTGTTTTATCTTTTTGATAAATTTATTTTATAATTATACACTCTGATGTCACAGTTCTTCCCATGCTAAAAATTATACCTTCTTTATTACAGTCTACTGAATTTTATTTAGGTGTGTTTAGGGAGTTATATCCAAGATTTATTCTATAATTCACATGATTTTCTTTGAAATTATTTTTTGTGTGTGATGATCCATTATCAGACCAAAATATTTTATATACATATCTAATTTTATTTTCCACATAATGTTGATGTATAATAAACATCTCAATAGTTTTCTTTATTTAACATAATTAAACAATATTTCATACGAATAAATAAATTATTATATGTTATGAAATACAATTCCACAATAGTTTTTTTTGAAAATTATTGTGTTGAATATATTTGAATGTATAAATTAATTATCCTTTATAAGTTAATCTCTATTATTTTAAGTATTTTTTTACTATGATACCTTTGAGAAGAAAACATTATAAGAAAATTTTCTTGTCAATTTGTGTTTTATAATATTTCTGACATCATTATGATAGAAGTATACTATTATTATTTTTATTAAATTTCTATGTTTTTGATTCCCAAAATCACCCCACTTATTCCAATTTAACAAAAATGATTTTTCTCATTAATGATTTGAAAAAATATTTTGACCTATTAAATTCCCTCAAAGGCTAATTATTTCAACATTTAACTTCCTAATTATTTAATCATTAATTATAAATATAATATTATTCTTATTTTTATATATTTTTGATAGATATAAAATTTTGTTTTTTAACAAATGAAAAACTAAAATATACTTAGAAATTATTTTCATCTTATTGATTTTATTACATTTTTTATATTCAAAATTTTGAGATTAATAAATCCTAAAAGATAAAAAATCTCTAATATATTTTTGAATTTATTTAATAAATCACTATTTCTATTATTATGTAATGATAAAAGAAAATCCAAAATCAATGCCTACTCATTTTTCAATGCATTTTATATAACTTAAATACCACTACTACTAATGTCCTATTATCTTATTTTGAGATTTGGAGTTGAAATTATTATTCATAATCTCTATTATAAACAGTAGATAATAATTGGTTATTTTACATTTTTATCCACCTATTCCATATGTCTTCTTAATTTTTAAAATTATTTTCCCCTTTCACTTTATATTTGGGTTGCTATTATGGTTTCTATTATGAATATAAAGTCCCTCTCCCTACAATAATACCTGATAATTGATTAAGAGAAATGAATATTGGTTGAGAAAAAATATTCCTTTTCCATACACTTCAAAACACCTGTATATTCATTAAAAAAACAATCACCTTGTCAATAATTAAATAAGTTAAATAAAAAATATTACATTTTATCATATCATTATGTCCTATAATTTTATTCTACATTAACATGCTTGGATGATATTCTCGTCATAATTTATTTTTCCTTAGTCTAATATTTAAACTCTTTATTTTTATATATATTATTTATGAATTCATTCAAAACATATTCAATAAATCATTATATAGAAGGAAATTACATTTTATGAGAATGATGTAAACCCCCCAATCTTAAACATATCATAACACGTTTGGACCTACGAATTGATTCATCAAGAGATCACAACTAGAGGCCACTCTTATCCTAAAAAATTATCCTCTCACCATTTAGATAGAAAAATCACATGTATCAGCCACTCTGAAGAAATATCATCAAATAAAAACATCAAAATCACATCTATTCAATCTAGAAGCTTCAATTTTTCATTATTTTATAGACACCAACTTCATCTACCCCATCAAGACCCAAATCATGAATCTAATTTTCTTGTTTAGACTGAAATTAAATATCTTTTTTTATTAATCAAAAATGAAATTTGATACCTCTTATAGAGTAGGTCCAATTCCTTATACACAAACACCTACATTGAAGATCAAAATCCCACCACATTAAATACTTTAGCAACATTTAATTCAATAAATTTCAAAAAAAAACTTAACAATAGCTATATCCATAACTTTTTTTCATTAATAACAACATGTTATTTTGTATTCAACATCAATATCATTTTTCCCATGAAATAGAGATATTTGATTCAGCCTTAGTTGAGTCCCACACATTAATGGTAGATATTGTTTTTTAATAGGACCTATATCATTGGTTTAGATCCACATATAGGCATTGAACTAGTCCCATACATGGTGATCTTGGTATTACCTCACTGATTCATAGTTTATATAGGTGACGTCCAAAAAACAAGAATACATCCTAAAGTTCTTTCCAAAAACCATGATCACTAGTTAATCAAAATAAAAAAGGTAAATCAAGTGGATTTTTCTACAGATTCCTAATCATATAATTCATAAAGATCATCTCACCATACAAAAAATATATAAGTTTATGATAAATATAGCAGGACATGATAATAACACTAACAATGAATTTTCATTAGACCTTGGTAGCCCCTTTTCCACACATCTCAATCAGATGTCCAACCTCAGATATAGATTCCCATAAAATCATTCTAATAGTATCATCATAACAAATATTATATCAACATCATTTTGGTATAAGACTACCTAATCCCAAACCAATCAGAATCACACAAAGAACAAAATGAGCCTTCTCATATTTGTCTAATTCTACATTCTTGATCAATTTTAATCTATCTTCTGTAGTATTACATTACTATAGTCCTATTATTGATTATAAAAAATCAAACTAATTCAAAAATTTCAACTTAAATTATTGCATAATGTCTCAATTTTTATTCTTGATTAAATTCATGAAAGAATAAAAATCTTTGTAATTTAATGCTGGTTGCTCTAGCAAAGAATAGGTACTGATGTCAGGCTTACTGATGTCCATCTACAAATCTATCTCATAGATTTGTGAGTAATACAAGACAATAACAATAAAAAACTCCTTTTAAATTTATAAACCATTATTTATATGTTTAAATAAAATTATCTCAAGAATCAAAAAAAATTATACACCCATTCCATACCTCATATAGTATGTAGAAACATAGGGTATTCATGAATGATAATTAATTTTGAGATTTTAAAAAGGTGTTTAAGATAATTATTGAGAGGATCATCACTACCCAATTTTTGTGCACATGGTTAAGGTGGTGTTGGGAAGAATCCATAGTGTGATCACTGAATGATAAATATTTTGGTCACCAAAACATCATATACACCAATATCCTTACATTATTGAATTCAATACCCAAAAAAATATTATGAAATTAGTGAACAATAATTAAGAAGACTTATACTCCCTAATGTCCAACACTAGGATACATTTCTCATCACAGACACACAAACACTTATATATTACATACAGTCAATCATTTAATCACATAGAACAATAAGAGAAGTAAATTGTACATCAAAAATTATGTTGTTTGGATTTTATTTTTATTTCAACTAAAGAACACTTCAAAATAATTATTAATCTAAAATTAAATGTTATTATAAATTTTTTAAGTGGAAATATTGTATATATTCATTAGTCTCTACTAGAACTACATCGATTAATAATCCTCAAGATTTAGATTCATAACTACTTTATAGAGGTTTTGTATAGTTTAATTGGTTGTAATACTATAACACCCCGAGCTTCCACGATACGCTTCTCATTCAATAATGCAATAGCTTGCATTGTACGCAACTTCGAGTTCTAAAACACCGCGACAAATCAAAGTAGGCGTTATGAATAGTAATAACCACTTTTTAAAATTATAGAAATTTTATATTTCAAAATGGACTTCATTTTTGGATTCGGAATATCGAAATTAGCATATGTTGAATTTTTAGTATTTTTCTGAGAACTTCTAATTTTTATGAATAGTGAAAAATACTTAAAAACAACTTTTTTAATCAAAATAATTTATAGTGATAAATTATACTATTTAGTGGTTTTAAAGTATAATTAGAATATATATTTACAATTTTATCCAATGGTGGTCATTAGAATTAATTTAACATTGAAATTGGACATAAACAATTACCAATCTTTTGATATAAATTGTTTCTTAAAAAACACGCTATTTGTTGTGACAGCGGGAATTAATTATAAAATTAATTAATGAAACTTATATGTTTGGAATTTTGTAAAATATAAATCATTTTTGAATTCGGAATATCAATTATATCTTAGGGTGAAATTTTGGCATTGTTCTGAAAAACTTCAATTTTTTATGAATAGTGAAACCACTAAGTGGTAGCTAAAATAACTGATTTTTCGTTTAAATGAAATATTACCACTTCTGTGATTTGATTTTCAAAAATCCGACATACATGGTTGTCATTAAGAAGTAAAATGTGGTTGAATGAGATTAAAATGATTTTTGGTGAATAGTAACTTTTAGGTTCTTAATCGCGATTAGAGGTAATTAGTGTAGTTTAAGGTAAAAATAATGTTTTAATAATATGAGATGAGCTTGACACATGTCCTACCCTCATTGTATGTTCCATGGACGACCAAGACAATCAATGGGTCAACTTGGGGACCCCATGGAGCCACTTTAGTTGGAAAATGACATAAATACCTTTTATTTAATGTTAAAGTAAAAAATGACACACACATGAAATGTTTTACTAAAACAATTTTTATATGGGGTTATACAAGTAATAATTTTGACTATAAATAGTCATTGGAAAGATACAAAGATTTCCTACATCATAGTATTTGTTTTATAATTTTTAGACATTAAATAAAATAAATTATTTATGACATCATGATGATGCAGCGATGACCTCATTATTTATCGATTTAAATAAAATGAGAAGATAATGCAAAATAAAAGTCTTACACTTGTCCAAAGCCTATTGGATGAGGATATTTCGAACCCTTGTCACCTTAGCCACGAATTTTATAAGTGTGGGACCTTTAGAATCCGAAAATCATTGTATAATAATGTAACATTTTAATCTTTCCAAAAGAGCCCCTCCTCTCCTCTTATAAAAGGCCCCCACCTCTACCACCTTATTCACACTTTAAATCCTTTTGGTTCGGCCAAAATCTGCCCAAATACTCTCCCAACTTCTCTCCCTTCATCCTAGAATCTTTACTTTAGTCAGAAAGCTATCCTAAGGAGTCCTTTTGATCAAATCAAAAGGAAGAACCCGAAGAAGAGGTAAAATTTTCATCACCCTCTTTCAAGTTTCTTTCTTCTTCCACTCCCTCTTTGTTTATTATTTAAATTATAAAATTATAACTCCAGTATCTTCTATATACTGTGATGTTATTATAAATATTGAACAACCATATTCAGTATTCTACCCATCATTTGAATGACATGTCACCATAGGTGCGTACGTACGACTTACCGTCTCCATGTCGTGGTGTAATTGTTATTCAATATATTATTATTTAGATGGGTATAATAATGATATGTAATTCATGTAAATAATAAATATAACGTGATAATGATTATTTATATATGATATACTATCGAATTATATATTATTTTAATATCAAAATAATGATATTGTCGCTCGTGCGTACGTACGGACTACCGTCTCCACGAACGCGATGAGATTCATTCTCTGTCGTATCCATTCAAGTATAATTATAATTTGATGATTTAAAAATAATTTTTAAGGACATGATATCATAATGGATATGAATAAGATACAACCTATCCATGAAAAACATGACTTACATAACAAAACATATAAAAGAAAACAAGTCAGTTAACACACGAAACAACGATAATTCTAAGATATTGTTAACAAAGCAATGTTAAAAGATCATATATGATATCATATGAATGTATATGATTCTTGTATAATTTAGTAAAAATTATTTCACCATTATACATGAGGTTAACCTACCCCAACCAAGTAAAATTACAAGGTAAGGGTTTACTTCACAACCTCTTCATTATCCAAGGTTTTTTATACATAATTATCTACTGGGACCACGTTATCATCCACATCCATGTTTCTTAAAAATTTCTTTCAAAACATTTTTACTATTAAATGGAAAATGTGTTAAAGTCATTTATACCCTTATAAATTTTTGAAAGGAATCTTACCGTCGTTTTCCAAACAATGTACTTTTTGACCTCTTTGACAAATTTAAGGTAATAATGTTTTTTTAACTTATACGGCGGGTGCGGCTATTTTCCACCATTATAACATCGTTGAAGCTTCCCTAACAAGCTTATAAGAATATCTTCAAAGTAAATGTATTATTTTATAATTATGGGACTTTTAAATGATTTCAAAAAGGAGAGATATTACTCTCAAATAGCTTTGATTTCATCCATGTCAACATCCTTTGATGGGTTTTAAGTTTAATTGAAATTGATTTATGATACAAAACTTCCATTGAACATTTTGTGAAATATTTGACTCTGGATGTGTTATTTTTATACCATCCATAGTTTATGGAGAAATTGTTGACATTTCGTATGCTAGTTTTAATATGAATATTTATGTTATGTTTAAACCTATTCATATGAGGAATGTATTGGACTTAATATGTGACGGGTGGAGCCTGCTATAGCTCCTCGATGCATCGGTAGGTCTCATGAGACAACTAGACGTGGAATTGGCCGAGGCCCTTTCCCAATTTGATTTATGGTTTTGGCTGAGGCCTTAATCATTTTTGACGTCTTGGTCGAGGCCTTGACAAAGTGTTTCAGAATGTCTCGCATTATACATTCCCTCATTATGAAAGTGGTTATTGATATTTCACGTGATTATTCGTCTAGTAGAATATCCATGTGAGTAAGTAATGGCATTATTTTATTTTACTTTTGACATATTATGCTGAAGTTCAAGTTCAATAAGGCTTTTGTTTTAGTTGTACATTTCCTTAAATGCTTATGTTTTCTTATGAAAGATTCTGCTATATTGTTATCCTTAGAGAGCATTTGAGCTCACCCCTTTCAATGTTTTATTTTTCCCAGGATGTGAAGAAGTGTATTATGACTGACTTGCAAGAATAGTCAGTGAGGATATGAGTGTGGACTAGGGAGACCATGTTATTGTAGATTTCATTTCTATGATGTAATGTAATGTTTATGAATGTATCTAGTGTTTCCAAGGCTACTAAACTAATCGTTCATTCGAGACTTGATCATTTGTGATCATGCCAATGTTATGAAGTAATGCACCGACTCTGGGTAGCTGGGGTCGGGGCGTTACAGTTGGTATCAGAGGAAGTTTAGTACTAACCTTGGAAGCTAGATTTAGATAAACTTTGATTAGAGCACATATCCCGAAGATAGACTTTGAGGATTAGTATAGAAGAACTTCTTAAAATTTTGGTATTGTAGAGATGTTGTGAGTTTTCCGAGCAATACATCCCTGTCTGGATACGAGCAGGTAGAGGTGGCTCTGGCATAGATGTACCTAGGGGTAAAACCCGGAAACACCGCTTTGAGCTAGACTCGAACGGGAACTGGTGCACGACAACGGGCCTTGCTGCCCTCTTGGTTACGACACTCCTGAGGGATATGCTTTGGATAATTCCCATTTTCTTTACAAACCACTATGAAGGGTTATGAGTATATACTTCCTCAAAGAAAACATTTTTATAATTATGGATTATATCCTTAATTAGTTCAATTTATGTTAAGTGTTTTACAAGTATGGAATTATGTATTTTGATTCATGAACTAATCTAGTTTATGACATTATTTAGAAATGGAGCCTAGTGGAAGGAATGGAAACTGTATCAATGCATGCACTCCATGTAGGGATTGCCCTCCTGCTCAAGATAATTACAGTGGGACTAGTGATGCAACTGGTGCCGATCAGCAAATCACCATACTGGGACAACTTACTCAGGTTATGAATAATAACCTTACCCGTATGGAGCACCCTGATCCACAACGTGGAGGATCAATGTTAGATCGATTCATGAGGCAACAACCACCAACGTTCAATGGGAGTACAAATCCCTTAGTAGCCGAGAAATGGATAAATTCCCTAGAGAAAATATTTCAGGCTTTGGGGAGCAGTGAAAGGGAAAAAGTTATCATGGCAGTTTACCGCCTCACGGGAGATGTTGATCAATGGTGGTCATTGATTCAAAACATGAAGAAAGATGATGAAGTATCAAATATGTAATGGAGGGAGTTCAAAGATCTTTTTTTAGAAAAATACTTTCCTCGCAACCATCGAGCAGATATGGAAAGGCAATTTCTGAGTCTGAGACAAAAGGAGGATGAGAATGTCACAAAGTATGAGGCTAACTTTACAAGGTTAGCAAGGTATGCTGGAGATTATATACGTAACCCAAGAAGTAAGATTGATCATTTCTTTGATGGGTTAAAACCATTTCTTCGTCGAGCATTAGTCTCACAATCCTTCTCATCATACGAAGATATTGTCTCGTGTGCTATCAAGACAGAAAAGGAATTCTCTAAGTCTTATGACAACAAAGTAAAGAAAGAGAAGAAGAGAACTGTGGAACAAGAGACAAATAAAGGGAAAAAGGGAAAGAAGGATTTTCCTTTATGTGATAATTGTGGGAAGAATCACCCTGGTATTTGCCTAAAAGGAATGGGAGTTTGTTATAAATGTGGAGAAAAAGGTCACAAGGCGCGTGATTGCAAGGGAAAGAAAGAGGCTATCAATGTTGAATGCTACAATTGTAGAGAAATGGGGCATTATGCAAATGAATGTTCTAAGTGTCAGTGAAACTTACCTCAGAAAAGGCCAAGGGATCAAGGACAATCTTATGCTGTTACTACAGTTGAAGCAGAATAACTAATGTATTGATGCTTTTGGACTCATGGATTATATTCTGGTTATTAGAATAATATGATATATATATATGGATTGTATTGCAGTACTTTTTGATTTCAGTAAGGTTTTAATATGAGGAATGTAATTATATTTTTAGTATGTGACAATAAGAGAAACTTTACTTTGTTTGTGGAATCTGATAAATTGATTTTGGAATTAAGAGACCTTTTAGAGAAAGTCTGGACAGAGGTATTTTGGATAACTATGAAGGTTGGAGTAGATTTAGTTGACCTTTTGATAGTATTGTTTAAGGTTAAAAAATTTATGAAGATTATTTTTGGAATATTATGATACTATAGTTTTAGGAAAAGGACAACCTGCAGGGTGGGGCATAACCCGTCACGTTGGACAAAGCTGCAGGAATCGAACCCACAACCATAGTGCGACAGGCCTTTATTTCCTACCACTAGCCTACAGGAAGTCCCTAGTTATTACAAAATAATTTTACTAATTTAAATGGTATGTGTTAACATTTGGAACGTTATACAATTAGGATAAATAGAATATTTTTGAGTTCCGTTACCATTTGGAGTAAAAGTTGGGTTTGTGGTAAAAATTTATTAACGAATGAAAGTATACATAACAATTATGTATATTCCCTTACGTTCTTAGTAAATCTCCTAAATAAATTCCTCAACATTATAAAAGGTAACTTAAAACAAAAATGTTGTCAGTTAAATTTTCCAACTGGGGATTCAATGACCGTTTAACCAATCACAAGTTTGTGATTTTCTTGTGGTTAAATTTTCTCTTAATCCTGTTTTCTATAACTCTCTATCGGACCTTGATGGTTTGTTTCTCCTCCATATCCATATTTTCATAGAATCCTAGAATGGGCTATATCGGGTGACCTTTGTACTTATCTTGCTTTCTTTTAATGTTATATATTTATTAACCTTATTTCCGATGTGGGTTTTCCTCAAATGTATTTTCTCTTTTCAACCTTTTATTTTCAAAGAAAAATTTCAAATTGCGAGGACGCAATTTATTGAATTAGGGGAGAATGTAACACCCCGAGCTTCCACGATACGCTTCTCATTCAATAATGCAATAGCTTGCATTGTACGCAACTTCGAGTTCTAAAACACCGCGACTAATCAAAGTAGCTGTTATGAATAGTAATAACCACTTTTTAAAATTATAGAAATTTTATATTTCAAAATGGACTTCATTTTTGGATTCGGAATATCGAAATTAGCCTATGTTGAATTTTTAGTATTTTTCTGATAACTTCTAATTTTTATGAATAGTGAAAAATACTTAAAAACAACTTTTTTAATCAAAATAATTTATAGTGATAAATTATACTATTTAGTGGTTTTAAAGTATAATTAGAATATATTTTTACAATTTTATCCAATGGTGGTCATTAGAATTAATTTAACATTGAAATTGGACATAAACAATTGCCAATCTTTTGATATAAATTGTTTATTAAAAAATATGCTATTTGTTGTGACAGCGGGAATTAATTATAAAATTAATTAATGCAACTTATATGTTTGGAATTTTGTAAAATAGACATCATTTTTGAATTTGGAATATCAATTATAGCTTAGGGTGAAATTTTGGCATTGTTCTGAAAAATTTCAATTTTTGATGAATAGTGAAACCACTAAGTGGTAGTTAAATAACTGATTTTCGTTTAAATGAAATATTACCACATATGTGATTTTATTTTCAAAAATCCGACATACATGGTTGTCATTAATAAGTAAAATGTGTTTTAATGAGATTAAAATGATTTTTGGTGAATAGTAACTTTAAGGTTCTTAATCACGATTAGAGGTAATTAGTGTAGTTTAAGATAAAACAAATGTTTTAATAATATGAGATGAGCTTGACACATGTCCTACCCTCATTGGATGTGCCATGGACGACCAAGAAAATCCATGGGTCAACTAGGGGACCCCATGGAGCCACTTTAGTTGGAAAATGACATAAATACCTTTTATTTAATGTTAAAGTAAAAAATGACACAAACATGAAATGTTTTACTAAAACAATTTTTATATGGGGTTATAAAAGTCATAATTTTGACTATAAATAGTAATTGGAAAGCTAAAAATATTTCCTACATCATAGTATTTTTTTTAGAATTTTTAGACATTAAATAAATTAAAATATTTATGACATCATGATGATGCAGCGATGACCTCATTATTTAACGATTTCAATAAAATGGGAAGATAATGAAAAATCCAAGGCTTACACTTGTCCAAAGCCTATTGGATGAGGATATTTCGAACCCTTATCACCTTAGACACGTATTTTATAATTGTGGGACCTCTATAATCCGAAAATCATTGTATAATAATGTAACATTTCAATCTTTCCAAAAGAGCCCCTCCTCTCCTCTTATAAAAGGTCCCCACCTCTACCACCTTATTCACACTTTCAAGCCTTTTGGTTCGGCCACCCTATGCCCAAATACTCTCCCAGCTTCTCTCCCTTAATCCTAGAAGCTTTAATTTAGTCAGAAATCCATCCTAATGAGTCCTTTTGATCAAATCAAAAGGAAGAACCCGAAGACGAGGTAACATTTTCATCACCGTCTTTCACGTTTCTTTCTTCTTCCACTCACTCTTTGTTTATTATTTCAATTCTAAAATTATAACTCCAGTATCTTCTATATACTATGATGTTATTATAAATATGGAACAACCATATTCAGTATTCTTCCCATCATTTGAATGACACGTCACCATACGTGCGTACGTACGGCTTACCGTCTTCACGTCGTGGTGTAATTGTTATTCAATATATTATTATTTATATGTGTATAATAATGATATGTAATTCATGTAAATAATAAATATAAAATGATAATGATTCTGTATATATGGTATACTATCCAATTATATATTATTTTAATATCAAAATAATGATATTGTCGCTCGTGCGTACGTACGGACTACCGTCTCCATGAACGCGATGAGATTCATTCTCAGTCGTATCCATTCATGTATAATTATCATTTGATGATTTAAAAATAATTTTTAAGGACATGATATCATTCTGGATATGAATAAGATACAACCTATCCATGAAAAACATGACTTACGTAACAAAACATATAAAAGAAAACGAGTAAGTTAACACCCGAAACAACGATAAATCTAAGATATTGTTAACAAAGCAATGTTAAAAGATCATATATGATATCATATGAATGTATACGATTATTGTATAATTTAATAACAATTATTTCACCATTATACATGAGGTTAACCTAACCCAACCAAGGAAAAGTACAAGGTAAGGGTTTACTTCACAACCTCTTCATTATCCAAGGTTGTTTATACATAATTATCTACTGGGACCTCGTTATCATCAACATCCATGTTTCTTAAAAATGTCTTTCAAAACATTTTTACTATTAAATGGAAAATGTGTTAAAGTCATTTATACCCTTATACATTTTTGAAAGGAATCTTATCGTCGTTTTCCAAACAATTTACTCTTTGACCTCTTTGACAAATTTAAGGTAAGAATGTTTTTTTTAACTTATACGGAGGGTGTGGCTATTTTTTGCCATTATAACTTCGTAGAAGCTTCCCTAACAAGCTTATAAGAATATCTTCAATGTAAATGTATTATTTTATAATTATGGGACTTTTAAATGATTTCAAAAAGGAGAGATATTACTCTCAAATAGGATACAAGGGTCAACATCACACCATCAAGATACTTTATTTTTAACAGAACCTATACACAAACTTCGTGTCCCAACATCCAAAAATAGAAAAAAATATTTCAAATCTACAATATTATTACCACCATTACATCAGAACTCTTCAGAAGCTAATCTTTGAAACTATTTAATTTATCTACATTCAAGGATGGTTATTGAAAGGAGATTTACAAATTTCCCAACCCCTGGAATAGATGAAATCCTTAGATACGGTGTCAAGTAATTTCATGATCTCTAGAAAAATCAGGGGCATGGTATTTCTCAGACAATTTGGTCACTACAATAGAATTCCCCCACTTCAACGATGCTGAGACATCAAAAATAGAGGGAGAGGATATTAATCCGACCATTAAACTGGTCCCCTCAATGAAATGTGAATTAATTTCTATCATTGTAGTTTAATTTTCAATAAAATAGAAAACATAAAATTAATATTGATTCCATCATTGGCTGCCATAACACCCATCTCCTATGTGACCACAACTACACCATATAAAATGTGTCGCAATAGCAGTTTCCATACCAGTTATCCAAGAGTAGAACCAGCTCATTGGGATGGGGGAATATCAATCACTTCCTCCACCTATCAAATCATCAATTCCTCATATTATTCATTGCATATTGGTAGCAGCTGTAAACAATCCTTGACCCACTAGGATGGGTGCATTTATATCTCAATCATAATCCATGGGTCCATCATCTACTGCAAGGCTCTTAGTGATATTAATGGTGATTCATGATAAACATCATAACACTATTATGGGGGAATTTATATCTCAATTTCTATCATAGGAGTCCTCAAATCCATATCTAGAATCGTTATACCCTCATCTAATTATCAATCAATGACAATTGTGGCCCCAAATAACTGTCATCCCATAGTGATGGGGGGGGTTAATCATTATCATCTCCATAGATATAATTAGTCATCTCTATATTCGGAATTGAATATAAATGGTCAACATCCCATCCATTATGACCTCCCCAAGAAAAAACCCTTCTAGTGAGGGTCAGTTTGACAACCTTAACCAAAACATCCCTCTGTGTCATCATTCATAAACTAGGATGGGAGGATTGTATAGTGAAGGCAATAAAACCCAATTTGGGTCACAAACCAAAATGGACCAATATAGACAATGGATAAAATAATGACCCAGATGATGATAGTATAGAATCACCCTATTGGGTTGAATGTAATGGTATAAACACCATTACCTGATATGCCTCTATGAATGTTTTCACTGTCAAGATGGAAACATTGTAAATAAAGGTAGAAATGAAGAGGTCTACAACAGGGAAATCATACCCTGGGAGGAGTGTGATTTGGATGCACCAAACTAGAATCCACACACATGGATATAAATAAGGCTCCAAAATCTTTCACCAACGAATACCGAGTATCCACCTCCACTAAAAAACAATTCCAATGAAAAAGGGAATGGTATGGCTACATCCTGATCACTACTAATAAGTGTAAAGGTTTCTTCCATGGAGGAACTTTCATCCCAATAAGGCAGTGATATGAAATATAAAATACAACTCAATGAGGATCTACTCATGGAAAATATTCGCATTGGGTTTTATCTTCTACCAGAGATGAATATTATCTCTCTTATAGTTGACCTTCTAGCAGGAGAATTAATTGAGTGCCAGTTCGGATCTGGATCCAGGCATCTAGTCTACATAAATGAGGATGTATAAATTGATCTTAACATCTCTCTATTGTGCTTAAATCCTCTCCCTTGATAGGTAAATCATTTATTATTAGGAATAATTTAGAATTAATGGGAGATTTTGGTGTGAAAAAATCATCATCCCCACCCACTCCCTATAGATGGGAGACAACTCAAATAGAAGTCCTAAAGAGCTTTATAACAATATCGAGTCCCTGAAAACTCAAAATTAAGACATGAAAGAGTTCTGTGCACCTATGTAGTATGAGAGGATTCCAAATTCCTAATTGGTGGATGGTATTCTACCTTCACCAAATATTGGAAATCATACGTTCTCTGATTTCAAAAGTGTGGGAGACCTTGAAAATAGGACAATCTGATGGTGGCAGATATCTTTGAATGCTGAAGGAAGGATCTGGGATCTCCTCAGGTTGTTGGGAAGGAACCTGCAGGTTTAGTGGAAAGTGGTTTGGTTAGCGAGGATGGCACTGTGAATTCTAGCCATGGAACTTATCCACTGGCATTGCGAGAAAGAGATAGTATAAATGAAGAAGGAGTGTCCCCACTGACTAGGGTGGGTAGTGCTAAAGATGGCCAGGAGTGGGTAGAACCAAAACATGGATACTATAGAGTGTCGAACAACAAATAGGGACTCCAACCGAGAAGGACCTTTTCCTTTATTAACATGAATAACTATTTTGATCGCCCTGGTGATGATGGTTGTGCACATAGAAGTAGTAGTAGCCTCTCCGGAGCAGTGCCAGGAAAATAATTCTCAGATGACAATGACAATTTCAATAAAATTGGAGAGAATGGTAAGGGTTTCATAGCCCAAGGTGGAAGAGATGAAATAAGGAAAATAGGTATCCAGTGAGTTTCATTTCCAACAAGAAGAAGAGAAATAAGTAGTGTAAAGACTACTCAAGCCTCCCTAAACCAACGGAGACACGGTCGGCTAAAAAAGGTGGTAACATCAAGAACTAGGAGCTTCAATGAGTGGAGGGAAGAAAGAGGAATCCTAGTCTAATTGGTGATGTCAATGAGGTTACAAAGGGGAATGATCTTCTGGAAACCCTGGAGGTTTCATAAGGGGAGGAAGAAGAGAAGCAGGATGTGGACCTTCTTGGAGGGAATCTAGTGCAATCTGAGGACGTGTAGTTGGAAGAGGAAGCTACAATCACTGTGGGAAATTCTAATGGATATTAGTAGGATGCTTCTATAGAACCTAAAAAATATTTGGAAATTCTTATACATTCAAGAGAAGAGTTATAGGAGAAAGTCCTTACAATTAATTCCACAAAAGAGGAAGCAGCGGGGATGATGGGAAGAGAGTTATGTGTGGACACTAATAGTAAGAAAAGTGAATGGATTGACATGCAGGACCTAATTTTGATTAGGGGCTTCAATGAAGGGAATATCAATATTGATGAGTACCTATAGGTTTGGGATCATTTGAAAACACACTATGAATATCTAATAACAAAGGACCGAGGCATACATGTACAATCTCTTTCCTGGGAATTATGTAGGGGGGATGCCTTCGGTAGGCTTAAGTTTGTTTTCAACAAGTATGTGGTTCACATTAGTGGTGTACCAGGGTGATCTTGTGGATTATCACATTCCCTAAAAAGTTTTCTGATAATAAAAAAAATTAACTTTCAGGTCAGGTGGGAGACCTTGAACAACATCTCACACAGTTTATATCCTGATGTGAGCCGATGATTTTTCATTGAGAGGAATATGAGGAAAAAAAGGTGGGTTGTTTTATATAGACATGGACAAGGCCAGACTTTGTTTGGTATATCTAGTTTTCCAATAGGATCTGTTTTAGGACTGTGAGACCTTCATCATTAATTATTTTATTATTTCATCTCTACGCTGAGTAAAACAATGACTGTGAACTTAAAAACAGTAAAAAACATGAAAATGAGAGGGTTTCTAACTTCATAGCCTAGTGTAAAAAATTTAACTTATTCTCTCAATATCCTTCACTTGTAGATGAAACTATTAGAACTATACGCTGAAAATCTATAGGGTGAGTTTCACCCAACTAAGACACCAATTACGAGTCCATTTGGGTTTTGTGATTTCATTGAAATGGAAAAACATATCAATGATTCCATTTAGTGAACCTGATCTAAATCTCAACTCATGCCCTCAACATAGGGTAAAAGGCTAGGTAACAATTAAATTTAAATGGTCACTCTTAAACCATTAGTAATTCCCTTCTAAGCACCTTTATAGTTATTGAACCACCCTTCACTTCATATCTCGTGATGACAACCATAGAATCAGCATAGACTAGAATCATATTGAAAATAGGGTCACCCATGATTTGATGAATGGGTAAATAAATATTACTCCTCCAAAAATGAACTAGTCTTGGGTTATTTCTCGGAATCCATGGACAATAACATTCTTAAGCTACCATATACGAGGAATCCCGATGAGGTCAATCTCAATAAACATAACATCTAATTCCCTTTCCATAGAATTTTGGGTAAATAAATACAAGAATACTTTATCATCAAATATATTTTTCAAGGCATGATAAAATTCGTACAGGTGGTGTTAGATAACTCCTCAAAGTAAGTGTCATTCTTAATAGCTACCCATTGAAAAGAAAAGTTTTATTGGTAAAAAGTTTTGGATAGACGTGAGTAGAAGTATCATAAATGGATGTCTTGAAAAAATATTGATAAAACTCATGCCACTCTTAGAGAAAAACTACATAGACACACAATAGCTCCACTAACCTAGAAGGTAACCTCAAATATAACTCCAAATATTGGGAATGACCACTAAAAATAAGAAAAATAGAAGAGGATGGGTCATATTCTTCTCTAATGCACGCTCGAAATCTTTCTTATTTCATCCCTATAACATCGGAATCACATGCACTTCCCTTTCAAATGGAACCCTCATTGGAAGAGGATCTCGTCATTTTTTCTTTCAATATGATACACTTGAAATACCCCTTCTTAAATGGTGAATATTCTACACACTACTATAATTGTGGAAAAAGTGGTTTAAAACTGTGGTTATAGGCCAGGAAACCATGCATATTGGTAATAGCCATGGTTTGGTGAACTATGGCTCCTATTAGAGTTGAAGTACGGTAACAATAATAGGAATGGTTTCAAACAATGAATATAGGTTTCTAGTTATGGTTTCTTCCATGGATATAGGGCTATAGCCATGGTTTCCGCCATGGTGGTACACATATAGCAATATACTGAAGTCGTGTCTATAGCTCCTTCATGTCATCTTATAGCCATTTTTTGAAACCATTGATATTGGTATCATTACTAGGTTTAAAATTATGACTACAACTTCATGTTCCTGAAAAAACACCTCGTCTACTTCCACATTTTACAAACCTGGAAGCATCCTCAAGTTTCAAGAAAAACATATTGCAAGATTGCAGCATGATAAATATCATATAGTGTGTCATATCCCCAATTTAATATAATGAAAATATAAATATGGCAGAGAACCTAACCCTACACACATTATCAGTACATCAGGAACATGAACCATAACTAGTAGTGGAATATATGAGCTTCAATAACATCCATAATCTTCAACGGTAGGACCAGACACACCATCCAAAACCAATACTCTCCACCCTATGATCAAAAATAGATAGAAAAAAATTACACGTACTTTTTATAGATCAAAATAGGTAGCAAGAATGTGAACATGGAAGCAGTAATGCCTAGATTGATAGAATCAACGTATATCTCATGGTTTAAATCAATCATAGACCCATATAGCCAACTGTTGTGCATGGAAATCATTTAATAACTCAAGAAGAACACTTCCCTGAACTATCCAATCTTGAAAAATAATAAGCACACACAAACCCCTTCTTCACCAATTTTTAATAAACCTCTTCTCTATGAGTATTTTTAATTTAGAACAATAGAAATCTTTCAATCAGTGTATTTGGTCTTCTACATCAGCCTAGAAAATATTTTTAGGCTGACACGATAACTATCCAGCCAGACTAGTATGTATTTCCTTCCTATAATATCATGTTCATTATGTATCGAAAATTAATATGAGGTTAAATATCAAACAAGGTTGATAGATCAAAATCTATATATTCATATATGTAATTTCATAAAAAGGAAAAAACTATTCCGATAGATGTATCAACAGTAAATAGAATCATTAAAAACAACCATATGAATCACTATCTTTATGCAATTGATAATCACATATGTAAATTTCTCAACATGGTAATGTGAGGGTTAGTTTTTTAGTTGTGAGGGGGATCTATATTTTCATACCATGTGTATTTTGTTTAATGGATAAATGATTTATTGATCTATATACATATGTCTAAAATGAATGGGGGATTCCATAAATGATTTAAATATATAATTTTTCTTTTTATAGTGGAATGAGATATTGGTTGGTCACACATCCCATATCAAAAAAAAAATTATTAAGGAAAGAAGATTATTAGTTTTCATACAATTTGAAATGATCTTACACCAACATAAACTGTAATAAAAAAGTACACATTCCTTCCAGTTAGTAGAATACAATAAAAAATTCACATTCTAAAAAACTGATCCTTCAATCCCTTATTGAAAATTAGATCTTTGTTATAAATAAATAATTAATCCTTGATGGGATCATCCTCAATGATTTCTTGAAAAAAGTCACAAAAAAATTAAAAATTTCAAAAATATAGAAAGACACAAATGATTATGTAGATGGGTAGTGGGAAAAATAAATGGAAGACTATCAAATTTATAAGTGATGCATTCCACCACCTTTACTGAGCAGAAGAATAAATTTTTGAATGTTCAGGCCTTAAATACATGTATTGATGATAACTATATTAAACAATGTATAAATTAATAGAGTATGAAATTTTATAAAATGAAAAAGTGATTAATGGATAGTCGTGGTTTCTCATTGAACTCTATCTTGGTTTTTACATTGATTTCACACTTATAGACTTCGAGTTGACAATCTAATGGATATTGACTATGATTTCTGTGATTCCATCATTATATAAAAACATAATTTGACTGAATTATAAATTTAAATAGGATGAATAATTTGATTGATGATTGATGAATATAACCCTTTTCCCTAGTAGAATAAATAGGATGTGATTAAGTACCAACACATAAAAATATTTTTATTTATTATTAAAGAGTAGGATAAAATAAATGAATACACATATTGACTTTATAGGTTGTTAGTGGTTTTAGAAAAAATATAAAGGGGAAAATTCAGGGGACCATGAATGGGTTGTATTTACTCTCAATAAGTAATGTGTTAGAATTTGTCAATATATTTTAGAGAAATGTGGGAAGTGATGTTGAGGTAATTATGTTATATATATCGAAGAAACTTGGAGAATTTGGAGTTATGTATTGAATAGATTAAATAATCGATTAATATTTATGATTTATTGAGCTCATATTCTTGTCAAATATATGATTTTAGGGATAAAAATTACTATCTACATCATTTTTTCAAGGAATGTTTAAGAGGGATCCAAATGAGGATATTTATGACCTGAGTTTCAAATATTGTGGATAACATGTAATTGTAAGGAAATTTATAGGAGTTAGAGGAACTGTATATGGATAACCAATGAATGCTAAAAAAATTAGTTATATTAATGAATTTGGATAATGTTCATAGAAATGTTTAGGTATTTATAGTGGCCCCAAATTGATCCAAATAGGTTCTGATTTGAATTGAGTAATGTTTTTACATCCTGTAGTTATTCTATAATGCCTATGATTTTAATAGTTAGTGTGTATTACTTTCTTCAGGATTCATAAGTAATTTCATTGTCATAATACTTTTTTATTCGCATGCAGGAATTCCCCTCACATGACTTTCTGCATATGAATTTTAATCTATTCTCGTAAGACTATTCCTAACATCAGACTATGAGTAACTACGTGTTAGACTTACAAGTATAAATTTTGTAGTGTGACAATATATATGTTAGATTTTTTATGCAGTGTATTTTATTCAATCCTATTATGATTTATATAGTGATAATATCAATTTTCGGATGAGTCAAATAACATAGTCATTCCATAAGACTTATAAACATCAACAGAAGTCTTAATTATTAGAGATAATCAAAATTCCAATATTCAGAATTTTAAAGAAAAATAATAAGATGATAATTTGACCCAATATTCATGGAAATAATATCCCCAAGATATTTTATTTAAATAAAATTGAATGGATTTATATTAATATTATCTATATGGAGATAGAAAATTTTATCTCTATTAGCCACACTAACAAATCCTCAAAACAAAAATCCATGCACACATATAGATTTCATGAAACATGTAATGTTGTGTATTTTTTGGATATAAATAAGGATTATATATTTGAATTATCACTTTAAAGAAACACTTCATTATATAAGATTACCTTGACTTGATTTGAATGATAATTTTGAAAGAAAGATCCAATAGAAAATAATCAAGTAGTTTTAAAGAATAAAATGTAATTTTCAACAAAGAAAAGTGAATTTTGTTAATTCATTATTTAAATATTATTCTTTATATTATTTATAAAAAATATATAATAACAAAAGAAGTATTTTAAAGTATATTAAGGGAATTATGTTATGATGTTGAGTTTTTAAAGAAATAGATTCAACAAAAATGAATAATTTTCTGTTTATCCTTGAGATCATGTGTGTTGAAGAAAGAATGAGTAGCATTAGTATATTAATATATCATTGATCTTGAGAGAAAAGATAAAGATAATCCAATTTTATTCATTTTCATGTTTATTTTTAGAAATTTCAAATGATCCATTAGATTCAGAAAGGAGTACTTGAAGAGAATAACACCAACATTATAATATTAGATGAGATATATTTTGAAAACTTGTTTATTTAAAGGTTATGGAAAACATTGAAGAACATGGATTTTTAGATGTAGTTGATTCCAATAACGAGGGATTATTTCTATGAGACAATAATAATAATTATCAAGATATTAGACTGTGTAAAATATTATATAGACATCTATTGTGATGTTAGACCATACGGTTGGATTCCATGTATGTGTGGTACAAATATATACATAGATAAAAGAGATAGTAAAAATAATTTTAGGGTTTTAATACCTGAAAATAAACCAAGGGCTAAAAAATATGAATAAAATATGAACACATCAAAATAAAATTGAACTTATGATTATAGGATCCTTCCAGTCTAGATAACTGGACTCATGAATCCTACCACTACACTTTTGCAACATGATGTTCCAATAATGACATCCAGTTGGTAATAATGAAAAGATACAATAAAACCAAATAGTAGAGTTATATTTTTGAAACAATGAATAAGAAAATATGATTATAAATGACAATACAACATGTAAAGAGTAAAAAAAATTCCAATTTTTTTATAATCCCATCAATTTCATAAATGAAAAAAACTATATAAGACTTCATATCAAAGAATTAGTGGTGGTATAATATATTGTAATCTGAAATTTACATTGATAGTTAATTTGTTTTTTTTCATAATATAATGATCAAGATGAAATTTAAACTTATAAGTCTTCTATATGATATATAAAGAAAATTTATTAACTATTTGTATATATGTCAGTCTAATGCATATATATGATAAATGTTTATTAATAAATATGGAATTTAAATTGTTCCTAGAGTAATTAATACATATTTAATGTTTTATAAACATAAACAGAAAAGAGTTGTATTATTTTTTTAAAGTGTTCATAGCATGTGTCATCACAATGGTATAAAAATGGTTATAGTCCAATGAATACCCATAGGATGTATTGAGCATAGTATAATTCACTAAACTAGATAAATCAAGGAAATACATCATGAATTTATGAATCCAGACAAATGATTGGCTTGAAGAATAGTGCAATTGTAAAAAATTTATTTTAGTACAAACATTTATACAATGTTCATATGTTTATTTTGATGTTAATTTTTTTACTAAAAATAAATATAAACTATATATACATTATGGTCTAGATTTTTTAAAAAAATAATACCTTATGAGACTAAATAATTTAAGGAAATTAACATATAAACTCATATTTTCATAAACTAATTTATAATATAATAAATAAAACCAAAATAAAAAAATATAAATATAGAGTGAATGATTTATCTTCAGTTTTTAATATAAAATTAAATTATAGATGAATGAAATTATTACATAGCATTAGTAATAATTTTCATAGTTTCCAGAAGATCCCCATTCTTACATTGTGAATAAAAGCAATTCTATATAAATAGTACACTAATATCAAGAAAAAGATGCATATAAAATAAAATAAGACTAATTTATATGAATTAACACAACTATTATGAAATATAGAACAACATTGGGTTTAAAATATAATATTAATTTGACTATTGTTCCCCTATGTCCATCTTCCCCCACCTCTGAAATAGTAATATTCATGTAAAGCTCATATAAAGATTTCATCAACAAGAATTGAAAAAAAATCATCAGTGAACCTCCATTAGTTCTTTAGTTTTATAAATTTCATCAAACAAGGATTTTATGAATTATTCATTGAAGATAAAAGAGGAGTAAATAGTAAACTCCATGAACCCACATACATAATTTTAGGATAGTAAAATTATAGGAGGGATCACTAATATCAACAATTTAAAGAGAATATTCTGTATTTTGAATTTTATCCCTTTAGTCAACATTAATATTTTGTAGATTTAGATAAAAATATATAAAAGTAAAAAAAATATCACCATTGAGATCATTAGAGATGGATATGAAAGATATGCTGGACAAAAAACTTATATTCATAACTATTACAGTGATAATAGAGACACCTAATATGATTTAATGAGAGTGATAGTTGAAAATAAACAAAGGACTTTACAAAAACAACAATAAAATATGATCAAATCATAATAAAAAACAATTATGATAAATTAGAGGATCATTCGACAAAAATGAAGAAATTGTAACAAAATTACATGGATAATGGAACAAGACTAACTCTATGTTTGAGGAGTATGTCTTTCAAAAAAGTTATGTGTTAGGTGGTGTAGGTTTTGCTCGTGGAAGATCTTGGTTGCAACACTTGTTCACGGTACACTCATAGAAATAAAAGGTGAAATAGTTTAGAGGAGAAATTTAAACATATTCAGAAAAGAAACCAATTACATCTTATGATTTTTGAACTATTATTCATCATATATAAAAGCATAAATGATTTTTAACTATTATCTAAAACATTCAAAAAGTTGACGAGGTGTTAGCTATTTTCTACAATATGGGATATTTTGTTAAAAAATGGTAAATATAAATTAAATAAGATTTTAAAGTGATATATATAGTGAGGACCCATCCAATATATATCACATAGTAAGTATTATAAATATAATTTTCTGATAACACTTTTATTAATTTATGAGAAGAGTGGAGATGGCATCAAGTAAGTTATTGTGCCTATAGATTTATATAATGAAAATCAAAATTTTGAAGCTAAGGGGGAAAATGTATTTTTTTGGATAACTATGTATGTGTTATTTACTTGTTGTATATTGGTATCATTTAATATGTTTATAATTATATCTTATACCATTCATAAGCATCATCTAGGGTAAATGAGTGTAAAAATATTAAGGTTTTAGTTTAAGCATCATCCTTGTTTACATAAATATCATTTTCCCTCTATATATGAATAATATAGAAGTGTGGTCTTAAATACTTGTTAGTGAAAAAGAATTCCCCATGTAGACATCCTTACATATCATTTCGAACATTGTTTTGGTTTTTGTGAGAACGAAATAATCTATGTTTTCATCAGCACTTACGGAAATTAAAATTTTTTATAGGGTGAAATACAAAGTTTACAAATTTTATAATATGAATAGACATTCCATTTTAATAATTACAAATTCTATAACATATAAAACACATATTCAGTTCTGTGATTGATGTAATAAAATTATGACAACATATCATTAAGCACGTAGATAAAGATCAAATAAAAATGAGAATCTGATACACTTTTTAATGTCTTGAAATTGGGTTTCGATATTTCAATAATTAGAATGAAAATAAAATATAGAAATATTATTGGACATACTCTTAGATCATAAAATAAATAAGAATTATTTTATCTAGGATGTGGGGTGTCCCCATAATAGTAGAGATGGAGGAGGAGGTAGGGAACTCACCTACGAGTAACATCGAAAGTTAGGAGTGGTGTCTTTGTTTAGTGGAAGTGTCGGGGGAGGAAAGTCTTAGAGAGGATAACTCATAGTGGGGTGACCAAATTGGTTAGTATATATTGGAAGAATAGGAGGAATAGGTTCATGTATAATATATATCACAAGGTTTTGAGGGTCTCTTAGAGGAGAGGGTAATGGGAGGGGTCATGGTTGCCCGAAATAATCAACCCTATTTCCATGGTATTTAGTAAACCATGGCTTCAAATACCAATATATCGATATATTTAATTAAACTATGGATATAAATTAATTTATATATATTGATATATAAAACAATGGCTATATTTCTATGGCTATAGATATTTTTTTAGTAGTGTCAAAATACGAGTTTCTCGCATATTACTGGGGAATAAGAGGATGCATGCTTAGGAACCGAGGATACAGAGGACAACATAGGCATGGTTAGGACTGATATATAAGTTGTGTCCCTATATAGGATATATATTTAGCTTGGAATCAGGTTAAAGCACCACAGTATACTCAAAAGAGACATGAATGTGTATTAGAACCCTCATGTGGTCATTTGCATACAGTTTTATTGCATGACTGCCAAGAGGACATTCAATTATCAAATTAATCATAGCTAAAGGGGTTGGATAGAAATAACTGCATCATAGGAAATGGACTCCCCTATGAACTCAAAAAATCTATGATTTTACTCCTTGAATGACTCAACTCCATAGACACATGTTAAAGATAAACCCCACCTCAGGAAGAAGTGGTCTCTAGAAAAAAAGTATGACATTCTAAATTCGATGGTAGTTTTCTCAGAAAATATCTTAATACTGAATGTGATACATCATTCAAAAGAACTCATAGAGGAACCTTTTAAAGCTATATAGATCTCACATTTGTTCGAGACAGAAGTCTCTATATTCTAGGTTTATCGAGTGGAAACCATATAATCATAATTCTTTGTAGTCATCTTGTTAACTAATCAGGATACAGATAAGTTCATCGAAGGGAATATCATGCACCTATATGTTTTTAGTAGACAAGATAATATTTATTTCCGAAGTGACCTAATTGATAAAGATTTTTGTATTGACCACATCTCAGTTCGAACCCACCATGGTTTGGGATATGCCAAAGGGGAATTGTCTCCCACACAGCTGACCATTCATGGGTAAGATAAGTGTGATAAAAAACCATGTTGTAAGATCAAACTCGAAGTTTGTTTTTGGGAGCGCACATATTATGTTATGTTAAGGGTTATTCAATAAGACACAAAATAAAATTTCCTTCATGGAAGTCTTTATCTTAATATGGGTGTGACGGTACGTTCAACATTCCATTAGTGCTTAAAAAACCCCATTAATGGAAAGGTCATCATACTGCATCGTGACAGATCCCCCTTCGTGACTAGTGAGTCCTGGTATGTTGAATAATATTTATACAAAAGTGGAAGAAAACAACCAATAGTGGATGGTGATATATAGGTTTCAGTTCCAAAGACTTGGGGACCACCAATCTGAATCACTAGAGTATTCTTTAAATTGAATATGTGCTCCATATAAATCATGTTTAGGTTATAGACTTGACCCTATAGGTCCAACAACATACATCCCCAGTAATGGTGTAAAATAAAATCATCTCTAGAATCTCTATACAATGAATCACATATCAGGGGATGATAATGTCTATTCTCATGGCCTCTCTCACCCTCATAGTGATATAGAATCTCCAATATTTCCAACATCATCTAGAAATGTCTACATAAACTCAATGATGGAGGAAGATGGGGATGACCCATAAAATTACCCTCACATATTCCAAGAAGGTGTCTCTACCATAATCGATTAGAAAATGAAGATAAACATAGTAAAAGAATATTCTTCATGACCTACTCTAAATGGTTCCATCATTCCCCTTGAAGAGAAAGAGATGTTGATCTCATTTCTAAAGCAGCATTAATATGTGTCCTCTTGGAATGAAATAGGAATGACTATGGAAAATATAGATTTGGATATGCTCCATCTCAACATAAATTATGAAAATAATGTATTCAACCATGCATCCAAGAGGTTTCACCCCTCTCATGCCTCCAATATATATTCAGAAATTGATAAATTGATAAAGTCCAACATTTTCTAAGAATAGAAATACCTATGTTGGCTTTTCAGCATCATCCCTATCATGAAAAAATGGTCAGATTAGGGTCTTAATTAATTTCATATACCTTAATTGGCACTATCTGATGAATAATTTCCCATTTATGATCATAAAACTCTTGATTGATTCTTTTTCAAGCTTACAGGACCATTCATTAATGGATGGGTATTTTTGGTATGATCATATAAAAATGGTTGTCGAACATGTCAAATCCACTAGCTTTAGAGTTACTCAAGTGATATTCTATTATAAAATCATTCCCTTCATCTTGAATAATGATGTAACATCATATCAATGCACCATACATCTTATCTATAATATATTCTTGGTATGGATATTCAAATGTTATTTCAATGCCCCTATGGTCATATCTTAACAATGATGTGATCACTTTAGCGATCGTTGAACAATATTCGACAAGATATGAAAGCACAATTTGATGATGACTCCATTGAAATGCACCTATGGGGTAACATCAGGGATGTTCTTGGATTTATTGTATACATCACATCATCAAGGTTTACCTAGAGAAGACAATTTCTATCTTAGCAATGTCACCCCCATAAATCTCAAATAATTGAGGGGATCCACAGGAACCACTCCTACATTTATTAATTCATTTCCATCTTGGATCGAAAATATCTCCCCTTCACTAGGATAATGACGAATAGAATCAACTATCAATGAGATGAAGAATTCCAAGAATCCATCAATAGTATCATTTGTTATCTATTACACCCACTGGTTCTGATGTCTACGGTGGAAGGGGGCCACTAATATTGAATGTGGACACCATAGAATTATCATTGAGCACCCTCTTAAAACAAAAAAAATGATATAGGGAGAAAGAACCGTCTCTATTACATCATTCTAATGATGCTAGGTATTGAGACTTGATACTCTAATGTTGAGAAAAACTTCCCTACACTCATTTTCATAAGAAAAAATTTGAAGCATTACTTTTAGTATCCCAAAGTCCATTTGGTATCTCATATTTATATTCTTGTGTACATACTTGGTTATGCTATGTTAATTGGGTTCTTTTCTAGATGGTAATCCATTTTTTCACAATACGACATTCAGTTCAAATCACAGAAATTTTTTAAAGAGAAATCTCACACTAATTTCCTTACAGCACATCTATCCAAGTAAAATAAACTAGTACACAAATATTTCTAGGATGAGGAGGTCTTCTATTCCCATAACACCACACAAACATGAGAGTTGTATTTTTTTGGATCATTTGGATGTCAGGTAAAAAAGGATGGATAAACTTAAAATCAATCATTTTGACTTAGGGATTATATTTATCTCTCCAAGCAATAGAGTTTTACATACTATTTCTCACTATCTAAAGGATTAATGAATAATGAGGAGTAATACCAATCCCCCATTATTTTCATGGAACTATCCCTAAAACATTAAATAGCCTACCAAAATATCAAAGGTGATTTGGAGCTAGTGATAAATTAGATAAATAGTGAATATGCCATCAAAAAGGAAGAACTGGACCATCTCATTGTCTAATTTAGTAGACTGTTGGAATATTTCCATTTTGAACCAAAAAAATACATCATGTTCCCCAATCAAATAATTTGTGCAACGATGGACTATCTAATGAATCCATAGTCCTGGTTGACCCTTACTAGGAAGGAAAAGTCTTCCATATCACCCATTCATGAATGGTCTCATCAATCATCATATATCATATGGATGAAATAAACCTCATCAACACCTCCCAACTACACAATAAACTGGTATACACCCCTGAACGGATGGATCAAAAAATTAGTTATCTACAAAAAGGATATCTCCTAACATACCAATCCATGAGGGAACGTATTCAATGAAAAAAACTTTACACTATAGAAAATTAAAAATGAATAGAACTCCCTCTACAAGTATGGAATTGATGAATTCCTCCTCAGATTCATTGTATGAGTATATCTTATCACCTTTGTGGAAGAATTCCATGAAGGCACTTGCAACTCTCATAATTTTAGAACCAGGATTTAACCAAAATCAAGAGGTCGGGTTACTTCTTTCAAAACCATGATATAGGATTGTGTGGAACTATACAAGAAATTTCAGGTGGTCTATATATTTAAAAACTTCTTCCCCCAACCCTTGGAATTGCAACATCAGTCTAAATATTCCTGGCAATTTTTATATTTGGGGAAGGGATGTTTTGTGTCCATATCCCCTAGCCACAACCATATAGTCTATATAGATCCTTACTGGTATCAAATTATTTTTCAAATAGGATGATGTAATATACCTCATTGAATTTGAGTCAAATAACATTTTCAACATCATAATGTCTTATATAATCACTTAGTTTGGGGTCCCTCAATGAATATTGATAGAAAATGGGACTAACCTTCATTCTATGGAATTGAAGAAAATGTACTATGAGAACAACATCGAGTACAATCACTCATCCTACTATCATGAAGATGAAAATGGAGATATATAATCCTTCAATAAAACTCTGTCATATATTATCTAGAGGTCGGTGAACATGGATAACATATCTAGAACTAAAAATCTCATCTATTCATTATGGAAAAACCATACCACACTACGTACTACTAAACAAGAAATACCATACTAATTGGTGATGGGACAAAGGCAATGTTACCCATACATGTCGAACTACCTTCATTCTGAATATCCATTTGTGAATAGATCTCAGATGATGAGAAATCACAATAGAGCCTAGATGAATTCAAATAACTCTATGAGAATAGATTGTGTAAATCACAAATCCTTGATGTACATCAAAATAAAATTTCATGATCCATTAATAAGAAGTTTCACCAATGTTCATTTCTCCTAGGGGAACATGTATCATTTCTTAAGACCCCATTGTTACTATGGAAGAATCCACTAAAGTTGGAACCAAATGAGAATTTCCATGAATAATATATCATTTCTATCATAATTGAGGGTACTTGTTGGACACAATGGATGGGGATCTTATCATACCCCACAAAATGTGAGTTTTCTCAAGAAATAAGTTTCATGGCTGTCATCCATTATCTCTCGTCCTGGTTACATAATGTTAAATATTATAAGCTCATCCAAATTATAAGTCATTAATCTATACGAGATCATCCTAAGAACATGATGTTAAATTGTACAGAGTCATGCTTAATGAATGAAAATAAACATCATAGTTGATGTACTCCCCACATGATAGGAAAATACACATGTTTTCTAGAACTACATGTGGAATGACTCCCACCATCACAAGATACATTTTGACACCCAAACCACTATTCATTGTTTGAGCCACAATATTACATTTATTTCACATCAATTAATCAATGTCCTTACCACATGATAATAAACTTCATGGAAGATTTCATTTTCACCAAACATTAAATTGCATGAGTTTCATAGAACTATTTATGGATTTATTTTCTTTTCAATGAGATTAATAAAAATTCCTCATTCATATACATTGGTCCAGACACCACATAATACAAAATTCCAATTTCCTATTCCCAAAATCCACTTCATGGTGATTGGAAACCTTTTCATTCATTTTTTATCACACCAATCATAGCTAATTTGAGCTTAGTATTTTCAGTAATGTCTTCCCCACATAAATGATGCATAATATCTTATGACATGATCATCTTATTCCGGAATGAAAGACCTAAAAATGAATACCATGAGGCATAACTGCATGGAATTAAATTACATGGTTAATGTCCTTCCATGAAATAAAATTGAAAACTCTAATGGACTTTTCCTGATATGACCACTATCATTGGTGTTGGTCTCCTACCACACCTCCATTTCAGAACAACATATGAATTGATTCCTAATATCACAGGATATGTAGTGACACTCAAATATTCAATCTAGGTTCTAGTCATGAAAAATACAAAAGTCCCCCTCTTTGCATATAGTCCTGACTTATGAAAAAATATCATTCCTTAATAACTACATGTGGAATGATTCCTATCATCAGAGGATACATTGTGACACCTAGATCCCTAGTCATGGGATGAGATGCAACAATTTAAAAAATAATTCCCACATATGTAGATTTTTTAGTTTTATGTAGAATGTTTCTTAATTAATAACTATGTGTGTCTTGATTTCTATCACTATGGAGTATGTAGTGATAGCCTGAATCCCATTCATGGTCCCAACCGTAACATCAAATGATACATAGTAATTCCCAAATATCCAATCCTAGGCCCAACTAAAACAACTGATGTGAAATGAACCAAAACTATATTGGGGTCATGAATAAAAACTCATTTTTCGTATGTAATAACCATATCTTTGTACAAAATTCTTATTAGTGCAATATGTCGTGCACATTTTTTCACATCAGTTCCCATATCATTACCACATTTTATTAAACTTTAGTGAAAATGTTTTGGTCCCATGACATCAAAACTACACAACAAAAACATCCTTACTACATGAGGATAAACTAACTAGAAAAATTCCCTACCAAATTATGTTGAACTACATGGAGAAAAATACGTCCCCACTATATGATTATAAACATTGTAGACTATTACCCATTTTGAATCCCCTATCAAAGAACAATAAGAGCCTAACCCCAGTTATCCAGAGTATGAGGTGGTTCCATTATCTTTTAAATAACCTCAATATGTAAATAAAACACCATTCTTAATGTGTCCCAGGTTTCCAAAAATCATTTCACGGACCTTGGAGAAGATACCCTGCATTAGGAGTCCCTTTGGTTGACTATTCATGTATTCTTATAGCTCCTGAATATGATCCTATGGTCATTATCAAAATTCATCACTCTACTGAAATGGATTTCTATTCCTTGTAAGCCCTGTAATCACCATGGCTGAGAACACCACCTCAGTGTGTTTTAGGCCATCCCTAATATGATTGTCCCATATCATTACTCATGACATGGGAACCTTGATCCATGATTTCAAATATTTATGAACCCCTTATCAGAATGGTTATTTGGTACTCTTGATTGGGAGTGTCCTAATTAGGATCTTGTATATCATCGTCTATATTAGGTGCATGTCTGCCTTGACATCAAACTACCAACACTTCTTTCAAAGATATACAACATTAAACTCAATCCTATAATGTAATAAATAACATGACCTTAAACATCCAATGAAAGAGACACATAACATTTTAGGATAAAATCCAACAAAGGGAAGCCTAAGTAAAAGTCATTTATTTTCTCTCTAAATTAATCATATCCAGAGTTTAGGAAAAAAATAAGGATGAAAATAAACAATGCATAAAGCCCATAGGGACTAATGAGTAGACCAAGTAAAATTAAATCTATTCATTCTAGATCCCCTAGTTTAGGAAATATTTACGGTAATGAATTGTCACATTTACTCACTACAAGAATATATTCTTTGGGTGATAAAAAAACCTTTATGGTGATCAAATCGTTCATGGATAATACACATTCCACAAATCACACATCATTATTTGTATTCCATGGATCACTACATCCTTCCATGGAACATGGAAAAGATACCAGGCTTCAGTGGTCCCTTTTCATGACTATACATGTATTCTTATGGCTCTTGAATATGTGCCTATGGTCATCAACCAAATTTCCCCCCCTACAAAAAGGTTTGTTCAATCGCTTTGAGCCCTAACATCACTACGATAGAACCCAACACCTAAGTTTCTTTTGGTTCATTCCTTGAAGGCACATCCCATATCATCCTCCTAACCTAAACACTATGGACCTTGATTTAAAATATTTATACCAAACTTGTCATGAGGAATCTAAATCCTCAATGTTAATCCACTTTGGTTCTTACAATTTATCATTTTCAGAAGGCGACACTTCATTTATGGTCATTTTATAAACCACACCTTTTTATTAGAAACCACATAGAATAGGTATCAAGTTTTACAATCAATAACTAAACAACCATATGGTGTCATAACCTTTCCTAAATATATTACTTCACATACCCAACTTCATCATTTGGATGTTTGAGTCTTCATAAATCATTCTAGTCCCTCTGAATCGATTGAACATAAAATTATTTTGTCAATTCCAAAGATGAATAATGTCTTTGACCCACCAATTAAAATAATATCCTCCTTTATAAAATGGATATTTAATCCTTGTGAGGCTTGGAAACACCTCAGAAGTACATATAACATTTCATTGTTACTGATCATCCCTATTATGTCTGCATCATCCCATATTCCCTGACATAATATTTTGGTTTACGAATTACATCACTCATTTTCCAACTATCCAAGAATACCTAGTGTCCCATGTTTTTCTCCATCAATATATATTATCCCAATATATCTTCCATGAACCTTGGAAAAGAGTGTAGGAACCTCAGCTTGGAAACTATACTGATGCATAAAGGCCCATACCTACCATCGAAATGAAGCTCCTCCTTGAAAGAAATGAGGTCCAATCCTCATAAGCCTTGAAAATTATACAACAAAACCCAATACCCCATAGTCTTCTAGGTAATTCCTAGAATGTGTGAAATTTATTCCTAGATCATAGATTGGGTCTGAGAAAAAAGACCCTAAATGAAAGCAATAAAATGTATTCTACAGAAGTCCCTACACTAAACTAATAAATTTTATGAGCTAATATAACTTAAATTAATGTAGTATAAGGTCGGACCAAAATGACCCTAAACTGAAGCAATAATATATCAAAGCTAAAAGTTCCTAAAATATAGTAGTAGATGGTCTGAAATAAAACACCCTAAACTAAATAAATAAATGGTCCAAGACAAAACCCTAAAGTAAATCAGTGGAAGGTTTGAGAGAGAATATCTTAAACTAAAAAAATAAAAGGTATGTGCTAAAATACCCTATAATAAAAAAGTACCAGGTTTCTTCAAAAATACACAAAATTAAATCATGAAATGGTCCAAATCAAAGACTCTAAACTAAAGCAATAAAATATTCGATTTAAAAAACACTAAACTAAAGATATAATAGGTTTGAGATAAAAGACACTAAGCTAAACCAATAGCATGTAAAAGTTAAAAGACCCTAAACATAATTAATAAAAGGTTTGAGCTAAAAGATCCTAAACTAAAGAAATAAAAGGATCTATATAAAAGTTTATAAGACAAATAAATAAATGGTCTAAGTCAAAAGACTTAAAACAGATGAAATTGAAGGTCTATGGTAAATTTCTAAAACTAAAGAAATAGAAAATCAGAGATAAAATGCCCTAAGTTAATGTATTATAAGTTCAAATATAAAAGTTCCTAAAATAAGGTAATAGAATTTATGAGCTAAAAGAGAATAAACTAAATCAATGGAAATTATAATCAAGAAGACCCTAAACTACAACAATAGAAGTTACAAACAAATATACCCTAAACACCAGTGATAGAATATACAAGATAAAGGAACCAAATCTACAATAAATTGGAAATTTTTTCTTCATGAATAAAATATCTTGTAAGGCCCACCAAATAGACTTGAAAGAATTCAATATACTCTCATCAAGGACATGGACTTCATCCAAAGACCGATTACTCTCCCACCATGACATATATTCTACCCAATTATACTTCTATGAATCAGGTCATCTCAAGAGATATGGAGAAGATATATTATTATGGAAACCCTTATTAGTGTGTATTTACGATAATTTCTTGAAGATAATATATTATGAATTACATATTTTGATCTGAGGATTCGGTTTTACTTGATATTATTCAAATGATGGGTATCATTGTAGATTCATATAATATTGGGTATGTTTGATATCATGAACATAATGAATAAAATAAAACTATATAATAGTATACAAAATTAAGAAGATATAATCATTGATACCATGAAAAGAAATAGGAATATCTAAATTTTAGAGTACCTCCAAAAAACTCATCAAAAATTGGTTCCACAAAAATAATTGAAAAATAATAATATTCGATCATCTCAGCTCGGAAAGTTGGCAAGAGTCTGGTGAGAGGTGTCAATTTAATGTTTATGTGTTGCTTTCCCTGCCTCTTCTACTTCTTCCCTTTTTTAAAAATTCTTGACTGAAATATTAAACTTATCAACTCTCGTTCAATATTTTTCCAATGAGGATGATGATGTTGAAAGGTTAGACATAATGGGAGATATGATTTCTATTCACCTCCACATTTTTAGAGTACATTCATCCATCAAGTATTTCATTTTTGATATCAACTGTACATCCTACTCAAATTCCCATGATGATTTTTTCAAATACTCAAAAGGGGATACTCATCATAAAGATCATGAAAATCCCTCTCTTTGGTGGCCAATTCTCACTAATTCAAGACAATATAGATAACGATTTTGTACAACAATTGTCGATCAAATTCACCCCCCAGTCAATAAATAGCTTGCAATTGTGTTCCCCTTGATCGTGAAATGTTTCCAAAGGGGTCTCAATAATCAAGGAATCAATTTTCTTCTTGATCAACCTACATCATGTCTAGGCTTCTTAGACCGATGGGATGGGTGTGTTATAATGAGGAATAGTCACAGATCCAATAGAGAAATAGAAAAGGATTCCCCATATACCCTCCTCTCAATAGAATCATTACCCATTGCTTATGTTAGAGGGATAATTTCCATGATAGAATCTACCCCCTATCAGGTTAGTGAACTACGTAATAAGAATCCTTTATTGAATTATCACCAAAATCTTTAATCATCTCCATTATTACTAAAGAAAGTGAGGTTGAGTAACAAAATGGATTGTCCAAAAGAAAAACCAATCATCCTTAAACCCCCCCCCCCCCTAGATAGGCTGCTACCCATGGTAAAGAATAATCATGGCTAAGGAAGGGGCAACACCAGCATGTGGAAGAATGATCTCAGTATCAATGTATTCACACACCATCATCAACCAAAACTGATGGATGATCCTAGGATGTCTCTCATCCTATACACCGGCCAATGGAAAGGGGAATCCCTTTGGATGAAACTAATCTAATTAAAAATATGATAATATTTATCGGCAACAAATGTAATTATCTCATCCATCCTAACCACAAGAACCACTTTCTGAAGGGATATCATATATGACCTTTTGTCGAGGGAGTTTTTGTCATTGTCAATGACCAGTCCAATCAGTTCATAATACAGGGTGAAATCAATGATTTCAAATCAACAATACATGTTTGTAACCATGTCAAAGATCAGTGACAAATCCCTAACCCCATATATTTTCACCAATCAAGGATTAGTTAATCCCTTATGGATCCTAATGAAATTATAGTATTCATAGATATGAAAATGATCCTTTATCTAGTCAATTATGAAGTGGAAAGGATCATTGATCATATAGGGGATGTTTTCATGTTGAACATGACCCCGGAGTTGATAAAGGTGTGAAAGGACTTATACTTCCATATTAATTCATTTTCCTTCCTCCAGCCATACTTCTATCACCAAATTGCTGATAAGGATTCTTGAGCATGAATTCCCCAGTTGGGATAATACATTAAATCAATAATATGGACATAACGTGCACCAACATAATAATTAGCTAAATCTATGATCTAACATTATATCCCCTTGAGATATTTTCCCCAGTATTCAAATTGGACCAATACAAACAAGCAATATCTTGAAATTTCTAGTTAAGGCACTGATGGGGATGTATGACTATTTATCTAACCCCACTGTGATATAATAATATGCTGATCCAGTTCTAGAAAGAGATAATTGATAGCATCATTAGCTCTTTTATTAGCTTCTCATTCACCATGGTGATAATTTCCCCAAACCAGAATGATGTTTTCAAGGGGACATCCTAAAAATTTACAATAGGGAGTAACTCATTTTAAATCTTTTTGAGAGGGGGAATCCCACCCCGTTGTTAAATTTCCCATAGGCGGATTCCCACTTAACAATGGTACAAGTAGAATGTGTAGATTATAGGGCACCAAATACTGATTAGATCATGAAGAATATTAGGCTAGTGGTAAATAATAAATTGGTAAATACACACTTCTTTAAAAAGGTGGAACCTGAATTACTATTTTGTAGACTCTATGAAGTTGCGCCTGACCTAGAATATACTTTCCTATTCATCAAAAAAATTACCACCAAGAAATAAATCTGATTTTGAACTCCATATGCCACCCATATTTTCCAAAGAATATGTGAATATATTAAATTAAATCTGAGAAATTGGTTGACAAGCTCTTTCACTTCAATCATGACCTACAGGATCTTTAACGACATATAATACAAACCCTAGGGCTGAATAATGATATTCTATCCATCCTAAAAAATTATTGACTATTTATAGTTAGAATAAGACACCACCTAGAAATATTGCATATTAATGTATGATGGGGGATCAAAAAATAATCTTTCATGCTGAACACATATAGAATAGTCCAATGAGATAAAGGATAATCCTTGAGATCAGTCAAGAGGAACATCTTTAAAACCTTGTTGTCTGAATCCACACAAAATCTGGGACATAATTGTGGTTTATAGAAATCATTTCCCTTTTATTGGTCATAGTACATGATCTTTGAAATGAGATGGTATCCATCTAAAAATAAGTAATATTTTTATGTAAAATAAATAAATTAATGTCTTATCAAAAGAAATAATGTCTTTTTAGCATCATCCACATCACATGAATCAGAAAAGTCTTTGAAAAATTTCTTAAAGGGATCATGAATCACCGAACCACCAAATATCTCAAGGGTTGCATAAACCCCACTGTCCTCACCCAACCACTTGAACCAACCACTAATCATGATCATGTAACCATGATATGTTCATGTTGGATGCAAAACAATCAATAGATCAATCAACCAAGATAGAAGATCCTAAGAAACCCGCAAGACGATAAAGAATCCCCATGGACAATGTTAAAAGAAATTACAAAAGAATTCTTCATAGTTAAATCAACTAGTCACCTGAGAAGAAGTGTTCTCGAATAAAATTTCTCATGAAATAGGATATTGATAAGGGATTTTGAACAAGTCTTGTGATCATTACATATAAGAAGGTCTTGCAACAAGGATGTGTGATGGATGAAGGATGAAGAGATATCTGAAGAGTGATTAGTAGGGGAATGAGGATGATGTGTACTCTCCTTTATGTAGTGAATTCCATAGAATAATATGTGTTTTTTGGTAAGCCAAGTGTTTCCCAAGACACAGATTCATGACAGTTACAAAGACTATGGCAGGAATTTACATTCCTCAAAATTGATCCCTTTTCCTTATTGATTTCACTCCTAAAGAGGTATGAGGGTATTTTCTAATCCCACCAAATTAGAATTATAAAATCAATATAGGATCAATTACATGAATATAGTTATTATATTCCTTACAAATTATGTAAAGAAGAAGGTTTCAAAGACATATGGATCGTGTGATCCTCCATGGGATACACAATCACATGACCATGATAAGATCACATGAAGGATCCCTGAGAAGCACGTAACCTAAAATATCTTCCAAACCCACCTTTTCATGTCTTTTATCTCTATCCATGGTTCCCTAGATAATCACTAATCATGAGGGAACAGTAAAACAGAATCCCCTAGGTATGGTGTCTTCTCTACCTGTGAAAACATGACAAAAAAATGAAACTCCTTTGAATATAAGAGGAAAATATCCCAAATTATGTAGTCCCCTGAGGTCATATAATTCACAATTAATATCATCAATGGGGGTGATGATTTTTCTTGAAAAATTAAACCAATATTTCCAAATACTTATCCATTTAATATAAATAATGCAAATAAATAGGGAGGAATTGTGAGCCTCTCATGGTTGTGAATTTCATGTGACACGCCCCTGTTATCCACAAGACACCATGAGACCCCTAGTGACATGCTTGAATAATCTCAAAAAATCCCACAAACATGTCATCATCATCACTTGAAGGGCCTCATGTATGTCTTGGAATGCACCATGATGAAAAACAGATGGAATTTTACAAGAAGTGATCCCAAATCTCTATTTGGAAATTTTTATGTCCCAATACACATCATAAATAGGTAACGTGAATTTCTTAGAAAACAACCAAAAAAACCTCCTCAAATTCCCATCCATTCTGAAATAAAAAATTGAAATAATAAGGGTAAGGAGGTGGGAGCCTCTTGTGATTGTAAAACTCACATGGCATGACTAGGCTGCCCACAACATGGTCTCATGGAACCCCTCATTATGAAGACCTAATTTCATGAATGTACCTAGACAATTCATCCTTATCCCATAGAAATTTCCCAAACAAGTCACCTGAGATCATGAAAAGGCCCTATACTAGGCACCCTGATCTCACAAATGAATTTGGAGGTGTCAAACTAATAATATGTAAGTTTCTTTTCATGTATTTTTGATCAAACCAGGTCCCAATTAATTTAAAAATAATTCAATAATTGATGACATGTTATGAGGGTCTTGAGATCACTGAAAGACGTGTGACTCCCCTACAGAGATTCATGGTAAAACGTTGTGAAGATGTGTGATGTCGATGTACTCATCTGACTACATCATATATTCACGCAATATGAATTATGTAAATTGGGGAACAACCAGGGTGGAGAGGTCCATAAATCCCACACCACACCCTCAAATAAGTGGTTGGCCATTTTTCATCCAGAAACACCAGTGCACCCAAGTACCATTGCAAATTTCATAGAGTAGTTTATCTCATATAAAACCATCCCAATAGGTATGTTCTATGGAACAACTGGAGTGATCATGCATCATGAATGAATCACTTCATATGATCACTCATATATCACATTAAGGATTCCTGGAAAGACAAGTGAAGAAAGTCTTTTATGTCATCTAGATCATGTGAGACCTAAAATAAGATGACAAAAGAAATATAAACTATTCATAATATATTGTCTAGAAGAAAGAAAAATAGATGGGAGACATATTCAAAGAACATATTCGCCGATCCTTTTGTTCTTTTAATTAACCAACCTGATCATGTGATTGCACAAAGATATGTATCACTGATCATGTGACACTCCTTTGGCATAAAATTTGGATCATCAAAAATTATATGGACATGTTAGAGGAAGTCACATAGAGCTCCCAGAGTAGGCCTCCCATGTATCTAAAAAACCTTCAGAGTCACCCTATAAGACTTGTGAATTTCCTTTAGAATCATCACCTATATCACATGGTGACACTAGTTCATGTCATCCATGTCTCATGGTATCACATGGGCTAGTCTATTGACTCTTGGGTTACCCTCTGGGAACACCATCCATGTTTCTTGATTACCCCAGTCATGCCATCCTGGGTCACACACTACCCTTCGAGACATGTCACATCAACTCTCATGACACCCTCAAAATGTGTCATCTTTTTCTCATGAAGACATCATTGTAGGTTGGATGGAGCTTTTGACACACTCTAGACAAGCTTGTCCGGGTAATGTGATGGCTTCTATGATCAACCGGACAGGTCTTGTGATGTATTTTAGAAAAGTAATCCATGATCATTCCGAAACCCTCATACATTCCATCCATGATATGCAGTGTCCCTTATAAAATTCAACTAGATCATGAAATTTTCATAATACATGTCATGAATACATCCTCCATCTTTTCATGTAGACAATCAAGTAAACTCAAGTTGAAAATGAACACATGTCAGAAAGAAAGCATGTCAAGTCGTAAAGGAACCCTTATTGTGTAGGTCCCAAAAATGGACATTGATAACTCTAATTACCTGCATTACCAGGATATGTAGGATTCCTCCATGGGGACCGAATTCCATAAGAACTATTCAACGTGTAGTCTTAATATGTACGTCTGACATATATAAGTAATGATACTGATAATTTTCCATCCCTTTATTTTCACACTGAGCATATCTAGTATAGTTTTTGGGAGATTAAATAATCATATCATTTTCATCATAATCCACTACAGATTTATGGGCAGCCTCAGTGTCTAATCCCCAATGATTGAACTATGAGAACTAGGATATATTCCATAAACAGGATATGTAGGACTCCTCCCCATGGCCCATGATTCATATCAACTACTCTATGTGATGTCCCAATACATATTTCCCACATCCATAAGCAATGAGATTGATCATTTTTCATACAATGATTCACACATCAATAATATTTTATTTGGGATTAGGGAGATTCAATAATCATATCATTTGATTCACAAGCTTGTAAAAATGTAAGGGAAACATTAGTATTTAATCTCCAACCAACTAAACTATGATGACTTTGATTCCTGCAATAATCCAGATACGTATGAAGCCTTTATGTGGCCCAAACATGAACAAAAATGGGATTCCACATTAATTCATGTCTCTTCAAGCCTCTAACATTTCATCCATCAAGACCCAATCATATTCACGAGATAATCATCTCTTTTCATCCACTAATGGACTGAGGGATGACTGAACTATGATGACATTGATTCCTTCCATAACTATGATACATTGGATGCCTCCTAAGGTCCTCAGATCCATATTAATCATACCATGGGTGGTCCCCTACACATGATCCAAACTTCCATATGAAATGAGTTTGATCACTTGTTATCCATTGTTTCTCATACTGAACATATCTCACATGGGATTAGGGAGCCATAATAAAAACCTCATTATCATCCTGAATCTCCACCATTCCGGACAATCACACTATGTAAGCCCCAATGAGTGGCACGATATTAATATCCCTTCTATATGGGCATCTATTGTGGGGCCCAATATAAGGGTGTGATCATATAGTGTAAACATTGATTCCTTTCATAATAGGGATGTGTAGGATGTCTCTTTAAAGCCTAATCTCAAATATTTCATTCTTTAGTGCCCACACACATATACCCTTCTCATGACATTAAACTATGTAGGATTAATGAACTACATGGATTTGGATTCCTATAATAAATAGGATATGTAGGACTCCTCATAATGGCTCCATAAACACCTCATTATATTATTCAACTTCATGTATGTAAATGTAGTGAAAATTTATACATCTTTAGTATATAAAGAATCTATACATCACATGTAAACAGATTAATAACTTGAGATAAATAAATATTTATTCACTTATGAGATCCTATTTTCTATGTTCACTAATGGAGTTCACTTTCGTCTGTTCATTAATGTGATCGCATCTATTTTTCATATAAATAGATTTAATCAAAAATCATTTTTTGGGTAACTGGTCTCGTATCTGGATAAATAATATATTCAGGAATATATCTCAAATCTATTAGAGAGTCATGGATTAGGAAACTATTCCCCCCAAAAAGTGATATGATCCCTCCCTCCTGTCCTCTCGACCAATGTGATTCCATAAGGGTCATTTGGTATGAAACCCCATGTTACCACCTACCTTTGGAAAATTGGTACGTTCCTATTTTGGGATGAGGGAAGCATTGGGAGTGTCTATTAGTAATGAAAATGGTTGCCTAATTCTAATTATTTTGTATGAAAGAAAACTCCCTAGATTCAACCATCAGTATAAAACAATCCCACATTAGTGAGGGTTTTCCTTTCATCTATTTCTCTTAGAAATAAATACTTTCTAATAACATATAATTCATCATGATTATTTATTCATGTAGTGTTACTTATCAAGTTCCATTCACACTAGTATGTATAAGTCTAAGTGCTTCCACAAAATCTCTTAAACTATCTCCTTGAAAAATAATTCCACTTAATTTATCTTCATAACTATCTTTAATATCTCTATCATCTATTCTTCAAGTAGATTCCAAAATAAATGAATCTTTATGTTAATGTGTTTTATTATTATATGAAACATTAGAATTTGGGTAATGACAATTTCACTCTGACTATCTTAAAATAACATCCCACCTTCCCAAGTAATGCCAAGATAATTTAGAAATATAATTAACCATAATAACATTGTTATAAATTCATAAATGATTTTTATTCTACTTATACTATATATATGGTAACCACATGTTGTAGTAGAGAAATACAACTAAATATTACTCCACTAAACATAAATAATAATATTTTTCTTCATTTTTGTGAATTTCAATACCTAGTAAAACCCATATCAAAAAAATCACATGAAAATGATCTTATTCACCAAAACAAATAGATGTATCTTCGTAACCCTTTACATATTTAATGACTCACTTCATAGATTATATATTCTCTCTTCAAATTTTTACATAAATAGATTTAAAAATCATATTACAAATGGAATTTCTATTTGTGTGAAAATAATCACATACATAATATGGCGGATAATTGATGAAAATCATAAATTGTCCTTGTTCTATAATTCATTTTACATTACTGGTGATTATTATATATATAAATTTATATTCTCAGAAATTGTGGTTGATACAGGCTTACAACTGATCATCCGGAATTTATTAATGATCTTCTGGATATATTACTTTTAGGATAACACCAATGTACAAAATTTTCTATCCCACTATGTTCTCATAACCAGGATATTTTTCGATAATAAATGGCCCTTCTATTTTAATCTTCCAGAAAACATAAATTTTGAATCTTGAATTGATGAAATTTTGAACCTGCTAGAAACATGTCATCCAAAAAAAATACGGTTGTGGTCAAACACTCCCCATTATACATATTTAAATAGTAATAGTGATTAAAATTAATCTGTGGGAAACCTTATTTAGTATTGAATGAATCAATATTTTTATTCCACTATTAATGTAAAAATTGCATCCAGTAGATATTTCAATTGAATTTTCAAATATGGCTCTAATTCTTATGATCATCTAAACACAGTTATTTCTTTGAGTATATATCATCTTTTAAATCTCACAAATGTAACAAAATAATCATATAAATATTCTCCATGTGAATATATTTAGTGTTAAATAATCTAGGAACCAACCAAATATTAGAATATGTAACTACTAGTAAATTATTACTTGATAAATAAATTCTTTCCATTTTTGAAAACCATTCATCACATTCCATAGATTGTATCTTCTACTTCCATCATCTTATTCCTTATAATATAAGAGTCATTATTTATCAATTTATCACATTGCATTTTTTATTTTAGTTATCACAGAATTTAATTTAACTATAAGGAATCAATAGATTATTTCTTCAATGAATCCCACTATTTAGTGTCACTGAGGGGTTCAACATATTCTAGGCATTCAGGTTCCCCCACATCCACTAGAAGAAGAAATTTCATATCGATTCCATATCTCCGAACCAATTACCTGAAAAAACAATCATCTCAACATAGATTATGATTTACTTCTTTTTATTGATAAAATAGTTTATTATCTATGTTTTATTTAACTATATATTTATTTATTGACATCATGATAATCCATGAGGGTTTTGGTAGACCTTGAGAATATTATTGTCCTTACTTGGTCTAAATTCTGGTAAATTTTTTCTAAAATCTACTATTACTAAAACTTGTGATCTTTTGGTGTTCTCAAACAAATCAATTTGGATTTAAATATTATATTTTTATTTCAACTTCTAATTCATCTAAATTTTAGACCATCTAATGAACCTTTTCATTAAAGATAATATTTCAACTTATGATGAAATTTATCTTGACATCATACCATGGTCTGAATCCAAAAAATGTATTACCATATCCAACTAGACAAAAAAACCCGGTATTTGGATTTGAGTTTCCCTATTTAACTGGAATCAATGTGAAATTAATCAAAATCTTCTAATGATTTTATGATATCCATGTAATGATACCTTACTTTTACATAGATTTTATGGTAGAATTTTTCACACTCTAGAAGCCTCACTTCTGTTGATTACATGTGTAGAATTGTGTATTTTATCCACATAAATATATTTGGGAATTATTAACAACACACATTCATTTTATATGATAAATAGAAGTTTAATTCGCCGAATCTACAATAATAATGATATATGGTGACTTTTGTATTATTCATTCCAGCATGATCAATTTCTTTTAGAATAAGACCAAAATGATTTAATTGTTGTACTACCCATCATTTTCTAGTCCACGGAACATCCTATTCCATCCACATACACTTTCCATATTTGGGTTCCCCTGTATAAAACCTTGAATTATATCAAAATTATGATTAATAAAATACACTTATACCTTTTTTTCACATTATCGATGAAATAGGTAAGGTAGAGGGATTATATAAGAGATAATACTAGGGATGGCCACATAAATACGAGTAAAAAATATCTAGATTATAATATCTAGGATTCTTCCCAATCCTATTGAATGAAAATATTTTATGTTTAGAAAGCATATAACATTCAAATATCCAAATTTTGAAGTTATTAATATTTTCCATGACCTTACTTTATAAAATGTTCATGTTCTTTTCAATGAGAAGATGGATCCTGAAATCCTTGAAATCATGAATATGTGAGGTTTTTATTTTATAAAATTCATTACCATATGAATTTTTTGTACAGTAATGTATTCATCCATTTCTCCTCTTATCACAACCAATGTCCCTCGAGTACTTTGTTTTGGAGTGAGAACTATTTTCCATACTAAATATTTAAAATACTGCAATTAAAGTCTCAAAAAGTTATACATAAGAAAGAATAATGGAGATACACTCACCCTCACTATAGATGTGTAGGTTCATGTTATAGGATTTATATTAACTTAAATAACACTCAAAAATTTATTCTATATGAGTCCAATTTATATATATATTTATATATATCAATGAGAGATGGTTCACCAAAAACCGGTTCATCAGAAGGTGTTTCTAGAGGGTATGTTCTAGGAATGTACAACAATGAAGAAAATAAAATGATTCCTAAGCATGGGAATATGGGAGAGGGACTTATAATTTGATAACATAGAGGACCTATTCATGTTCTATAGGTTGGATTGATGGAAATGGAATGGGTAACTTCCAAAATCATTTTAATGATCTGTAGGGGGTTAAGTAAGTTTATAGGTCATTATTGTTCACCATCATCCCCTATTAACGTGTTGAAGGAATTAAAATATGTGTTTTTTTAAATACAACTTATTTTAGAAAATCATTATCCCTTTAGATCAACAGGGTAAGTGACTAGATGAACGAATGAAAATCATTATATATAGAATGGATATACTATTATTGTGAGGTATTGTGAGAATAAGGAATCAATGCATCAATATATGACCAATATAGTATATAGGGATTAATGTATGGGGTTGAATACTTGGGAGAGGAATATATCTAAAATAGTAGGGGAATAATGTGGTGCTATGGATAGATAAAATCAAGTCATATATGGGTCATCAAGATGATGATAATTGTGATAAGATCTTTTCAGGGAGAGGAATTGGTATACTAAGATCCAATAAATCTTTTAAGCGAATGTGTTTTCCCTATAACATATATTTACCTTATTCTTAAGAATTTAATGATATATCCTATTCTCCCAAGTATGGAAGATAAATTTCACAGACCACACTACCCATCGCGTTCTATACTTTTATCTTCTGTTTTTTTCAAGTGTTTACCTTTCATGTTCATTTTATGAAAGGATGTTCTAAATGAGAATGTTGGGCGGTGGGGGTGGGGGGGGGGGGGGTTGAAAACCATAGGAGGCGGGAATTTTGTTTTTTTGGGGTATAGATTCTTCCTAGGTTCTGGTCTTCAACGTCAAAATAGATCCTTCAAAATAGGACGTGTGTGAGTTATGTTTTTTAAGTTGTGGCTTAGTTCAAGTTCCATCATATGGTTAAATAGTCTATCATATGATGATAAAGATTCACAATTTTATTTACAAATTCTAGGTCATATAAGATCAATAAATAAGTTTATTATTTCACAAAATATGATCATAGTTATATGACTTCTTATAAACCCTTTTCTTGTTGGGTGATGAGTATCTATCGGAATTTTTTTCTTATCATATTAACAATAATTTGGATTTTATGTTTTAAAAATGGATTCTGAATAACATTCTATGTTTGGAGGTGAATTAAATTCATTATGGATAAATCATAGTGATTAAGGGGGATAGTGCTGATGAATTCCTTAGGTGATATGATTCCCTGTGTTACTTATAAATATTTGGTATTTTTCTCTAGATTATAATGTGTTCAAGGATTAATTTCCAATTTATGGTTCATAGGTGGAAGCTTTGGAATTTTTTGGATATTGGTGTTTCTATTCATTAAGAGTTTTATTATTTTGTTGATTGGCGAGTCGACCACAAGTGAGGTAGTGGGAAGTCTAGAAGGTCACGATTGAAAGTAGTGGGATGTTCTAAAAGTTGTAATATAGTGGAATTGGTAATGTTTTTAGAAGTATTATTTGATTTTACTATTATTGTGGTAACTTATTTCATTCGAATGATAATTTAGTGGAATTTGGTTGGTTAACCATTTCTCTTTGAGTATCATTATAAATATGAAGAAATAGATTTCATTATGACACGTGGGATTGAATGATCAGATTTGAAATGTAACATTTAGTGGGTTCATAAATCCCATAGTTGAAGGGAACAGTTTAAAAAAGCTATCAAGTTTTCACCAATTCAATTCAAAGTTATAATAAGTGAGTAAAATGTTTAATGGTCCTAATTCAATTTGTCTATGTTGGTATATTTTGGAGAACTCAAGTATGAGGCTGTTCTATTTGACGTTTTATGGTATAGTGACCGTTTTTAGAATTTTTTTTGTGGTTTAGATTAATGAGTGGGTTTAATTACTATTTTTTCTAATAATATTCCTTTTAATCATGTACATTTGGGTATTGTAAAAGTGTTAAATAGTGCACATTTGAGAAGATATTGGAGAATTGTTATGGAATCTTAATCACTAATGTGAGAAGGAGAGTAATCACCCATATGTTTATTAGATATTTTCTAGAGCTCGATTAAGGTGAGGAAAAAATATTTTGTGGAGTGATATATTTAGAATTAGAAATAGGTATAATTTCTATAGATGGAGGAGGAATCTTAGATTAAAAAATTTCCCATTTCTGATTAGTTTTTAACTAGTGCCTTTAGTACTTTAATATACCTTCTTTGTGTTGAAACATTAGAGATATAGATTTGGTTCATAATAGAACTGAAATGCGGAACCTTCAGATCATTCTTTAGTTAAAACCATGGTATGTATGGTCGTTTTCAAAAGATAGATATCATAAAATAGTGTGTGGATGGTGAAAAATTATATGGAATGATATTGGGGATAACATAAAGTGTGATTATACTTAAATATAAAAATAAAATTTGTTGTTAATAAAAATATTATTCTATTGGGAAATGGTCTCTTAGAAGTACTATAATTTCATAAAATTTGATGTTTTACCCCTTAATCGGTTTAGTCCTATATATGTTTTTCATTATGAAAATTATACATATAATCTGACAACCACAAGTCCATTTCATGTTTCTTCATAAGAGAGGTTATAATTAATTTGATGGTTTACATGTTATATGGTAACAATAATCATAGTATTAACATAGAAGTGAAAGAAACTATGAAATATAGGTGGTCTATAAATGTGTCTACACATGGAAGAAATTTGGGTAAAAGGAACTTCTTTGTATTTTATCATTGTGAAAAGGAACAATGGGAGTAATCCATCAAGTGGTATCAATATTTAAATAAATTAATGCACCAAATAATGTTAATCATATAATGGTGTTTCTATAATCCATTTTACTAGATATCGCATGGATCTTGTAGAAGCATGATGTATTTATCTTCATTCAATAAATTATGGGTAGGAACATGTCCATAAACCAAGAAAAGGACACAACATATTGATTTTTATTTAAAAAACATTAGACTATTATAGATCTTTCATATTTTTGGATACTTTTATTTGAAGTATTTCGACTAGGTCATGGTTTTAGAGGATTGAAGTGGTATGCCTAAATGGGATCTTGGATGAATAGATGGTGAATTTTGGATAACCATACAGTAACTGGATGGCTAGTTGTATATTTATTTGTGGGACATTGGGAAAGCATGAGACTAAACATTGAGTGATTGATTATTAGGATAAACAATTTAAACCAATTCTCATGTGGGAGATTTTTAGGGTTTTTGTGAGAACTATATGTTGGCTTACATAAAAAAATAAAAAAATGTAAATTCTCTAGATGTTACACTTGGGAAAGAATTTTAGTGATAGAATCAACCTCAAACAATTTGTCCATAATTAGGTAATAATATGAAGATCCAATAGATGTTCACCTATAATATTCATCTGAGTTATTGTAGAGGATGCAATTCATCGGAGGGTGGTTCACCAAAAGATGTGGTTGGACATTATGTTTTGTAGATAAAATCTAGTATCAACATGACAATAATGTTTGAGTGTAGGAATATGGGGAAGAACCTCTGAAATATCCACATATAGGGACAATTTGTGTTCTATAAGAATGACTAATTCAAAAGTAAGGGGAATATTCCAATAGTAGTATTTATATACATAGGTGGTGATGGAAGCTTGTGAATATCTTCTATTCACTAATTTCCCTAGTTGACATGGTGATTTAGTTAAACTATGTGAGAGGATTCCCATTGATAGCAGAGTGGAGTGGATTTATAACTTTTAATATTGATAAGTGAGATGTTACATGATAAATAAATGGACTTTTCTATAAATACAGACTTAGACCACTATTGTGAGGTATGGTGAGATATAGGCATCAAGGTATAAATAGTTAGTGGTTGGAGGACTTAGGGATGAATAAAGGAGGTCAAAAATAGGGTAGATTTATATATTTATGGTTGATTAAAAGGAAGGAGGTGCTACTAGAGGGATCATACCACCCCATCTATGGGTATTCATGATGATGTAACTACAAGAATTATATTTCCATGGGTAGGTGTTAGTACACTGAGATTCGATGAAGATGTATAGGTAATTGATTTTTCCTTGTAACATATATGCACCATATTCAATTGAAATAAAATATATCAAATGTACTACGACGGATATAGGAAACCTATTGAAAATATATTTAACCTAGTGTGTCATTCTTGTTTATTTTTATATTTTATCTTGAGATTGTCTTATATACACAATTTCAGGAAGGACAGTATCAATGAGAACATGGTGGGGTAGTCCAAGACTTATTATGATGACTCAATGTGATGAATTGGGGTATGGTTTCTACCCATGTTCCAGTCTTCCATGTCCTAGGTTATTTTATAATTACAATCGAATAAAGGGATATGTTTTATAGACTATAGGTTTATATGGGTTAATTCCAATGTTCAAATAATTTTTCATCCATTAATTTCATTGGATGATTATTGGGATTCAAATAAAGAGTCACTTTATTGGCTTTGTTGAAAAATTTCATAATATATAATGCATCATATAGCTTCTTCATTTAAATAATATTTATACAAAGACCATGATTGTTAATCACTTCCATCAAATATATGAAACTCTCATTAATCATTAAAATGTCTACATATCCCTTTATAATAATATTATAAAGCCACGTCATACACAATTTAAAATTTTAAAATCATCCATATACAATGTTGGACATGCATTTATATTTTATCATAGAATAGAAGAATGGTATAGTGTCAACCGCTGATTTCACCACCATTATATGAACACTGAGATGTAGATTGTTTCCATTACCTATTGATTTAATGAAATCTGATCATCTGAATTTGTTTCATTTGATGAATTCCATATGATTCCATCTTTTCCTATAAAGATATTTATGCTTCACACAATGCATGTGGGTTTGATCTAGACTACTAGATTTACCCTGACTCAATTCCCTTGATTTATCATTTTGTAACTAATGATTTCTCTGATGAGGTGATCATCATCTATAATCATAATTCAATGCATTACTAAATGGTACATGGACCTCACTTCTTCAGGGTTCCTCATCATGGATAAAATTCAGGATGTATTAGAATACCATATCAGTTTTTGATCGGAATTAATAACTATAGTAACCATTCCATCAAAATATTCTATTAATTTTTAATGAATATTAATTTCACAAACATGAAATATAAAATATTATTTTTCTTCATCAAGATGTATTGGATTATTTTTGAATTTTTCTCATGAGATAGAATCCAGTCTTCCATTCTGATTACATCAAAAAAATATTCATCCTATTAGAAACACTATGTGTAATGAAATAGGTTTCTCAACATTTTCTTCCAGGGCCACCATCCACAAAAAAAAATTCTTTCATTATATTTTTAACACAACATTTCATGATAGAAACATACTAACTAATCAATGAAACTCTATATAAAACTTTTACCATTTATAATTTTCAATATTTTTTAACATGAATCCCTTAAAATCATTTAATAAATCATTTTTTATGTGATAATATTCTATTTGTGTCCTCAAGACAGTACTGTAACATCCATAAAACATATAAATTTGAGAATTTCCTTGTTATATAATAATATCCATTGGTGATATTAAACCTAGATGATATATAATATCAAGGAATGTGATTTTTACCAATGTTTTCATAGACTGTGAACTACCATGATTTAAACCATTATCTAGTACCGCTTTTTGGGAACTAGACATTGTTTGATCCTTAAGAAATAGAATGTAATTTTAGTCAATTACTTCACACATAGGTGGTCATATTCAATGGAATTCAAACCACCACAACATATTATGTCATTAGGGAAAACAAATTAAGGAGTTTGGTTCACCCTAACCACCACTAAGACATATTTCATAGTAAAAACACACGTATGGATGAATTAAAAATAATCATTGTAGAAAATAAATCAATTTGAAATGTAAAATATCCCTATAATTAATACGTGGTTCATACATTAATCATATATCCATGATATAAAATTTTCATATCATTATTACATTTAATGTTCGATGGATTAAAATTTTATGATGTTAAAGATCCACTAGTTACACCATAATAACTATTTGTAATTCATTTATCAATCACGATTTTCATCATATCGCACCTTCATTATAGTGAGTTACTCAACTGGTTGAACTAGATAAACCAAAATTATAGATTCATAGACATCCTTTTATTGCACAGTATCCAGCACCACCTCAATATTTTCAATTTGTAGATAGTTCACACCTAAACATCTAGTAAACTAATTCTAATATAGTTTAAATTCTTATAAATCAATACCCATTTATAAATACATTTATAAGATCACCATATTTTTTAAAACATAACCCTTTTTTATTACAACAACATCTATATCCATGATAGCTCTAATGTTTTTTATGAGGTTTCTCCATCTTGTAAAATTACTCCATAAAAATGAAATAGGATTTAAAATCCAAACAATGGAGATGAAATCTATCCACATGAAGATAAAAATTAGTAGTGTAATTTCACATTAATTTATTTCTTATATGAGGGGCATGGATACTTAGAAAATTGGTAGGTGTGAATGTTGCAATTATAACATCGCCATCAAATTTCATTTCTCTCTTTTGAGATTTTATTTCACAATCTATGTTAATTTCCTTCAAATCATTTCATTTTTTCCTATTTATATTATTCATCCACCTGCTCTCTTACTCTACTAAAATAGTTTATTTACCAAATAATGGTGTATCCGAGGGAAGAATCTTGTTTTTAATTTTGAACATAGTTGGTTTTTTCATTCATTATTCTCTAACATCTACTTATCCTTCTTAATTAATTATAGTTCTTCATAATATCTCTGCACTATGATTTAATATATCTTATTTGTTTTAGGTAGATATATGCTGAGTGTAACTCACTTTGGTCTTTGTATAGTGGTTTGTATCTCTACTTATTAGCTAGTGAGTAGATCATGTTATGGCTCATCGTCGAATTTGAGGGATGATTCTCACCCCCATGCATTGAAGAATAGGTGTTAGAAAAAAAATTACATTTTAATGTATTAAATATTAATTGAGAGGTTGTGATAATTGAAATAATTAATTCTTATGAGTAGGTCTACTGATAGAGAATAGATTATTGGAGAAGAAATTAATAAAACATTGGCATATTGATCATGGATGATACCACCAAGTCTGAACCACATTTCATCCAAACCACATTTCTTTAGAATATTAGATTAATTTTTATTTATTTAATTATAACTCAGTCCCTATCAATTTTATCCAATTTTATTATATAATTAATAATATCGAAAAATAATTATTAAGAAATAATGGAAAATTTTATTGAGATGTGAATTGTTGAAAGAAACTCCCAAATATCCAATAGGATTTACCCTTTTTGATTTAAAAATATTATTGATTAAGGTTTTCTAGAGAATATAATTAAATTTTCACTATTATTTATGACAATATTCTTATTTTAAGGGTTCATAGAAATATATAAAAAATTTATTTTTTTCACTCATTCATTACTGCATTTTCTTTTTATTTATTCAAACTAAGATATGTATATAAAGTTGTTCATTATCCTATAATATATTACAATAAATTTTCCCACATAAAAATTATGAATGAATTCATTACATGAATTTGATCCCCCTTGTTGACTCAATATGAAAATTTTATCTCAATTATACCACTATTCATGAGGAATTAACAGAAAATTCAATGACCATCTAACATTATAATTTAAAATTCAATAAATCCACTATAATGTAAGTGAAAATAAAATATAACAATTTTTTAATAATGAATCAAAACTAAAATGAGGTATAAAAAATATTGAATATAAAAATGATAAAATTAATGGTTTAAATGAGCATGTAACACAATTTATTTTCTGATTCTAGAAATTTTTTTAAAATATTTTAGAGAAATTAAATTGAGAAAAAGAATAAGATCATATATCCATTGATATTGAGGTGGTGAAGAATAAATTTTTGTAACACTCACTACCTTTAACCACAAGTTATATTTTTCTGGCACAGAAAGTAGAATAAACACTTCCAATATTACTTTAAAAGTGGTTTATTCAATTATTGATCCATATTGTATAATTTGTTTTCAAGAAAATGTTTCAATGATTCTTCCATGTATAAAAATGTCTTATTATAATACATTGGTGAACAATTTGGATTAATAAGTAGAATCTAAATAGATAAACAAACTAGATGTTGTCAGTTTTTTAGAGTAGTTAGAAGACCCACGACATAACACATCCATCAAAAGTAGATTTTTTTTGAACTATTACATTTTTAAGTGTAGTTTTTCTAAATTAATATTTGGGTAGAAAACTATAAAATGACATAAATTTGTCTTAAATATAATGAAAATAAATTTAAAACTTATTTTTAATATAATAATAATATATATTTCGGTCAACTGTTTTTTTGGAATGGAATAAAAATATAAAAATCTATAAAAAAGTTCAATGATTTGAATGAAATTATTAAAGGTGTTGGATAAATATCTATTAAGGATGGAGAAGATATTTTCATAGAGATTTTTATTTATATAGAATTTTTATCTCAAGTAAAAAATAGAAGTGACACTCTATAGTTTTGATGGAAAATATTTAGTTGAAAAAATCCTCAAGAAGAAGTGGAAGATAACTCATAATAACTACCAACTCCAATAAACCAAAAATATATTATCTAAGAGGAAATAACGACATAAGAAACATCACATAAAGGCATAAAAAATAAAATAATTTTTAAGAGTGATTGAACCAAAATGATTCCACATTTTCAATCAAAGAATCATAATACACCTGTATATTGAAGACTATCACATGGTTTTCAGGTTGTGATAGTAATACTAATACACCACTTGGGGAGGGGGTTACAAAATAATTATTTCATTTCCTTCCCATTTTATTTATTTTAATTTTTATTATGTTTTATTTTGAATAAAATGATTAATTATTATTGTTTTCATATAAATAAAGATAAGGATTCTATTTTAAAAAACTAAAAGATAACTATTAACATCCAAAAATGTGAGAATAATGAAATATCTAATTTTTCCATTGTGTAATAAAAAATCTAGAACACATGCATCTTTAGTACTGTGTTATTTTTTCTATGTGGTAAATGTTTTAACAACATGACTATTATTTTTCTGTTCACTTGGTGATTATGAATGAACAGAGAGTTTGGGAGGGTGTAACTACTAGATGTACACTCTTCCTTATTTAAATTTATTTATATCCATTTTCTTGTTTTATTAGAAAATAAAATAAATAAACTCTATTTTGATATCATAAAAACCATATAATAGTATTTTTCATTGTGTATTTTAATCTATATTTGAAACAAAAAATATATCTAAAATAATTAACTCTATTTTGGTTGTGAGGAAAAAGATCTATGTTTTAAAGCTAAGACACTAAAATTATTATTGATATGTTCTTTCTTTTCATGAATTTTATTTGCGATCCTTTTTATTATCATTGATGTTAAATTTTATGATTATACCGAATTTTCAATAAATATCCTTTGATGGATTATAATCCATTTTGACATTGTCTTTGTGTTACCCTCACATTATTAGGATAACGTTGGATTTGTGAATGGAAATTATAAATTTTATTAAATATTAGTTAAGTCATTTATGTTTATGTGAATTTATTTATATGATTGAGGAACTTCTTTGGCCGACTCATATTTTCAATTTAACCCACCATGTACATTATACATTGTCTATCACTTATTTAACCATCAATTATCTTATATATTTATTTTTCTTAGTAATAAAATTATCCCTTACCTATGATAAATCAAAATTTAATTGTATAAAAATGGTAAGGTAATATTTTTGTATTAATTCCATTTTTTCTACGTTAGAGTAATTTCATCTTGTAAAGCTAATACAAGAGGTGTATTTAATCATTTTTTGGAATTTTAAAGTGAAAATGGGCATATTGTAATTATTAATTTTATTTAATATTCATCATCATATTCTCATAAAAAGATTTATATAAAAAATAAATAATTTTTTTGTTAAAAAAATGAATATATACTGATAATGAAATTTTCATTATTCATACATGCATGACTCAGGAACTCTAATGAGAAATAAATAGCATCAGTTTTCATTAATTCATTGTACTCATTTTTAACTCATTACCCTTTAGAAAATAGATAAAAATTGGAAAAAATTGGAATTTGTCAAAAAATGATGATTATGGATTGAATCATATATTATTCTTCATTTTCATAACTCATTTTCCAATGAAAATAAATGGAATGTGATAGAGTTCATTTTAAATGTAATTGAGTAAAGATTTCTTCATTACATAAAATGATTTATCATATATTGTATTTAATGTGTAAAAATTTCTTATTTATTGCATTTTTTTAATGTGTACCAACCAATAATAATCCCCCAAATGACCCTTTTAACAAATTCATGGTTGATTACATTATTGTTTTCCAATATAAGAGGTATTGATATTTTTAATGTACATGGTGAACATTAATTTTTTCAGTTTGAGCCTAACTCAATTTTATATTAATTGTCTCGATTGAAGACAAATATTGAATTCCTTATGATGTAGGTCAGAAAATGACTTTAAATGAATATATATGGATTAATTTTATAGGGATAGGTGGAGTGCTGTCTTTGGCATTGAATTTATAAATAATACATGATCTAAATTTTAGTGGAATGTGGAAACTAATATCCCATACATTTGGAATTATTGACTGAAATTATGATGAGTATACCATTTAATTTTATTCAAGGATTTTTTAAATGATATTTTTTTCTAGGAGAAGTACTAGTGTTTGGGTTAGTCAGTGACAAAAAGTTTCACCAAATAGTGCATTACTGCCAACTTAGAAAAATGGATTTAAATTTTTTTATTGTACATTCAAATTCTAGAACATAAACTGAAACAAATTTTAAATTATTTAAACAAATGGTTTTTCATGAAATTTTAATTGAAGAAAAATATTCCCTATAATGTTACCACTCATAAAATGGTCTGATTCAAGGTTTTTATGGATTATTTTAATGTGTGATTTTTTTTTCTAATATATAGTACTTTATTTTAAATGGTATCACCATTTATGCTTGGAGATATATGTTCTTCATTTGGAATTTACTTCTTTATGAATATTACATGATTATTTTTCTATAGAATTATGAATCTAAAAATATAGATGTTGGATTCAGTTTATTTAAATATAAAAATTTACATGTGGTAGTATATTATTTTTTCTGTGAAAATTATACATGTTTAAGGGATGATATATTTCATAGAGGTCAAATTATATGTGTGTTGGTGTAACTGAACCTGAATTTTTATCATTTTTTAATAAAAAACATTAATAATAAATTCCATCAATTTTTTTTAAGTATATGGGTTTAATATAATCCTAGTGTTTTAAGGTTATTTAAGTTCAAATTTATAATTTATATTGTTTTATGTATTTTACTAAGAATAAAATATATTTTGAATTTTAAATTACAATGAAAGAAATATTTTATTTTGAGTCTATAAATTAATTTGATTAGGTAATTTATATCTTAAACATTTATCTACATATTTCATAAGATCTTATGCTCATATTTTTTAATATAGATAGTCCCATTAAAAAAATAATGATCAATAACCATGAAGAATAACCCAATATTATTCATAAACCAAACATTAATTATGTCAGACTCTTTCATTGAGGCAGCAATCACACAATACTAGATCATATCATTAATATGTACCCAAAAAAATGGGATTTTGTATTTCATGAATATTAGTCTAGATTTATAGTAAGGGGATAGAAGATAATTGGAAAACTATAGGTAAATAGAAAAAGAACATGATATGATTTCTTAGCTCTATTTCCCATGATTTTGTACTAAATAAAAATCACTACAATACTCTTTTTATCCATATATCTATCCCCATTTCTCTTTTAATAATTTCCCATGTTCTCACGTAGGATGAAATATATTTCATTATATCCTTGTAAAATTGTAATATCTACTATACAGACCCTTATACCTCATCCAAATGATCTTGTGTCCATGCATCTGTCTCTCATGCCACCTCAAAAAATAGTATTTTCCTTAAGATACACATATTTTTCCCATGTATCATTGTAAAAAACACCCCATTGGCACGGTATCCCTATTTCTCCCACTTTTTCCTTCCAAAAATATCATTATTCTCCCTGATGATCATTATATGAAATTCTAATTTCATTAGTATGAATAATGTAGATCACTTCAACTAATCCCCTATAGGAACTGTAGCTGTCCATGTATATTTTTGGATATTTTTTGAGACAATTAGTGTCCTCTAAACATTCATTTCTACACATTCCATAGAAATACATCCATTTTTATTGAATTGATTGAATAAAATTTTAACATGAAGTTTTTAATTAATCCTCTCAAATTCAAGCCATGATCCAAATAGTGAGAGATACGTTATTATTAGTATAAAAATCCTTTTACAAGAAAAATATTTTTTTCATTATTTATGTACTCCTTAATTGTATCTATGAGGTAAAAATTAAATTATTACCCTACCATCAACATAAATTAAAATAAATCATTAGATAAGGTTTATAGAATAATCAAAAATATAAATCCCATATAACATAATGACATTACATCTATGTTGTTATTTGAAATTCTTAAAAAATAAAACCCAAAACATTACTTACCTAACCTTAAATTTCTGAAAGAGATCTAAAAAATGATTTATGGTTTTATCAATGAGAATTAATCATATCCACCACACTACATTCATTATTTTTAGAAAAATGGGATAACCCATATTTAACTGGATCTATTTCTTGCATTTGACAGACAATTATTGAATCAGTTTCATCCTTGATCACTAATAAAATATAATCATTCTCAATGATATCCATATTCATCACAGACCACCCAAACTTTCATGGAATTCACAAAGTTCATTATGTAGGAATCCTATTCAACAATAATATAATAAATTCTTTGAAATGATGTTTTTCAAGACACTAAACCATGGAGCATAAACATAAAAAAAAATTTCGACGTATGGAAATGCATTTGGATCCCACATCTTACTCAATAGATAAAATAATTTTTAAGAATCTTATCATGCATTCAATATATATTTTGATATTCAATTCCTATTAAATATTCTATAAGAAAATAATCAACTATTGAATTATTAATAAATAATTACTTGGTATTATTTATGAAACATATATTTCCATGATTTTAATCTAAGACCCCATTAATATTGCGGAGAGATATTATAAAAATAAACTCCCTTGTTATAAAGATCTAACACCATCATTTTCAAATATCATTTTGTATTTTTTGGGGAATCTAATAAGATATAAAATCAATAACTATTGAATCTATTATCATTCATTTTATTAAATGAAGAATATAATTTATTTATTTCATTTTAAAATAAATAGTTTATATTCCCTAAAAAATACCAAATCTGAAGCCCCAAAAATATATTTCAATCCACTAAAAAAATTTCAACTCCATGATTATATTTAATAATAAACAATAATTGAACAACTCAACCACAAAAGTTTATCTCTTAAACCACATATTTTCTCTATAAAATTAAACTAAACCTATACTATTAATCAATATAAATAATATTTTCTTGATAAATAAAAATGAAAATGATCCAATAAATATGGTTTTTATCCTACAACCCAATACCTTAATCCCTTAGAGAAACATTCACCAAACCCTAGACTATATTAATGGACTATACATTGCATTGATACTACAGTTTATTGCCTCCCTAAAAAATGGTTCATTAGATCTACTAGAGGTATTTAACATGTAACCCATGGGTAAACCAAATATCTTTTGTAACCTATATATAGTTATTCACAAACAACATCTTATCTCCACCTTTAGAGAAACCACAAACTATTCATCCCACATTGGTTATCAACTCTACTATATCTATTAAAAGTCACCGGGCCAATGGTTTCACATTCTCATTTAGTATATCCTTCTCCATTAGACAACACATGAACTGTTGTTCATTTTTATTAATTTCTTCATATGTGTTCCTAGTAATATTTTTCATCTCTCTATATAGATTTTAAACATTTATTTCACCAAATCTATCTACGAATTTATTTTAAAACACTAACTATACTAATTATATATAAACCATTGCCCATAGAATAAACTATTGTTTTGTTAATCACTTTATAAAAACCTTTATAAAAGGGAATACTAATTTCAATGTTGTTTGATGGATGCATAAGTAGAGTTATGCACACCTAATATAGCCATTCACATCAGTGTAATAAGAACTATTATATCCACTAATAACATCTTGGAATGTCATAAATCTATGTGGATAGTATGTTATTCAGCCACCTACATAGCATACCCCTTAGTTATTGCAGATCTAGATGTTATGGGTTACGTTGTGCAATTGTAATTTTTCAATCCTTACTACTTGACTATCCAACTGTCACATCCCGACTTTTTAATTTATTTTTATTATATTATTTCATGACTTCAGTCAACCTTTTCGATGTGTGGGTTGAGCGCAAGACAAAAAAAATTAATGCTTAATATTTTTAGAGGGTGTTGGACCCGTGTGCGGTCACCGCACAGTGGGAAGTAGCCACGTCCTTAGTCCAGGTGCCTGCGTAAATATTTAACGATTAAAATAAACAAATTTATATGTAAATAAAATGGGTTCCATGTTTACATTGTATTAATAATAATTTTACTATTTAATTAATAATATTAATATTACTAATGTGTTATTATTTTTATTGTTATTGATTTTTTTATTATTATCATTTAAATTATTATTAGTGTATTAATGATATTATTATTATTCTTATTATTGTTATTTTTTGTTTTATTATTATTAGTATTATTATTATAATAAGAAAATTAAAATAAAACTAACAAAACCTAGCTCTACGGGGCCCCCACTTCCCCTTCCCCTTACCCTTGAGCCACCTCCCAGCTTGTCCCCTCCGCACTTACCACCACCCCTTGCTTCCCCTCTACCCTCTCTCCCCTCCCTTCCACTCAGCTTTTCCCCCTCACTACCCCCTTGCTGCCTCCAAGTTCTCAGTGCGCCGCACCGATCAGTCCGCTCCACCACCCTCACCTCACATTCCAGCGACTGTCGCCACTAGTTTCCCCTAGCCTTGCATTCCCTTCACCCTCCTTCACTCGGTGTTCACCCATCTCCTTCCACAACTCCAGACCTACTGACCAGCCCCAGTACTGCCAAGCCTTATCCGCGCTCGCCCTCTGCCCGCATCCCCTGACAGCCTAACATCACACCTCCTATAGGTCTGCCTCTTTCCCAAGCATTGACCCTCCGCCCCACTCCCTTCCCCTAATCCATCCAAACAACTTCCCGATTATCCCCCATCGCTGTAAGCTTAGCCAGTCGTGCACCCACCCCCTACCTGGTTTAGGGAATTTTCCCTCTCTCGGCACACCAGGACTCTGGCCTTTTCCCCGGCCACCCAACCAAGCCATCGACCCTCCATCTGCTGTCTCCTCCATCCGGTCTAACCTCCCTCTCACTGGTGATTACAACCCCTTGTGCAGTGCCTCTTCCTTTCTTCAACATGTCTATATCCCCCCTTTCCAGAAACCGCTTCCATCTCCAGTATATCTATTTATTTATTTGTTAACTTATTTATTTGATTATTTTTTTATTATTATTTGTTTTAATTACTTTTCCCTTCATTTCATCTATGTTGATTTTATTTGTATTGGTTGAAACCCTAACATTGTAGTTGTGTTTCATGTGTTCTTCACATTGCTTTCAGTGTTTTGTTAATCCACAGGGCATTGTTGTTCCACCCACTAAAGAGTCATTGTGTCCTCTCATTCTTTGAGGTAAGAGTTTCCAATCTTTTCTTTTCTGAAATTATTCATAGGCACTTGCATGTTTTCAATTGCTTCTTAAAGGTTAATTGAATCTCTATTATATTGGGTGTGATTAGTGTTTTTTTCTTACTAGAATTGACAAAAAAATGTGTTTTTTAGAGTATAGTGTAAATTTCCCAATTTAAGATACCTTGGTCATTTATTTTAAATGTTATTGTTCTTAAAAGTGGGATTGGGGGCTTCCACTAAATTTTTTGGTCCATTTATAAAGTTGTTTATAATTTTTGTAGTATGATTATAAAATTTATTGGTTTTTTATAAACGATTTTATAAATTGGTTCGATTTTTCATAGAATTTTTTTAAAACTAGTTTCCCTGTTTATAAAACCATTTATAAATTATTTGGTTTTTTATGATATAATTTACAAATTTTGGGGTCAGTTATGGTTTAAAGGGAATTGTTATTTTGTAGAAAAAAACCTCTGAGTGTCTCTTTAGATAGTTGGGGTAACACTAGATGTTGTCACATCTGTGGGTGCACTAGGTGATAACATGGATGTGTTTTCGAATGAAGGTGGTTTTTTAAGTTGAGATTTCCTTGAACGTTTGGTTTTCTAAATGGTTTATGCCTTCTAGATGAGTTTGGGTCTTTTCAGTGGTTTTTAAACTGGTTTTAATTATATATTCCTTAATGTTTGGTCATTTGGCCTTGAAATATTCTTTGGTGTGAGTTTGGAAAGAACCATGCCTGTTTGGATTTAGAAATTTAAATATGGTATTAGCAAGATGTTTTGGGTATATAGATTTAAACATGTCAACTCAAAGGGCCATTTGGAACTTTTAGCTTTAGTGTAATGTTTTTGTTGATTCGTTGAAATGAAAACGTTTTTATTATTTTTTCCAATTTAGCAACATTAATATTGTAAAAAAGGTACCGAATGGTTTTAATGATTTCATGGAATGACGACCCAGTTTGAACTTTGTTAATGTGAAATGATTTATTGTGTATTTAGGGGTGCTCCTGTCTAGGGTAACCGTTTCTAGTTGAACACATAGGAAGCATCCCTGTTTGGGGTAGGAAAGTGTGGTGAGACGAGTCACGCATGCAAGGGACTTCTTAATTACAAAGTATTATTATAACCACCATGGGTTCCTGGTCCTCGTTTCATTGATCGAGTGACAATTTCTGATAAACTTTGATTTTATGGGTTGGTACCCCCTGGATTGTTTGATAGGCAAGGCGGGCTTTGCCATTGGTTGGTCAGTTATAGGGAGGCCAGTTGGTTATAGACATAGGAGCTTCACCATATGCCAGAAGTTGGTTCTGAAACTGAGTACATCCAGAGTTATTCTATGGATGTTTAGGATCACACATGGTTTGTATTTTCTTTTCTTGTTTACTTTCATCTATACTTTTTTTCCATCTCATACTGTCACCAGTTTCTTTTAGAACTTCCTTTTTTTCCTTATTTGTATTTTGTTGAAAAATAATACTTTGTTTCATAAATGGCACGTGGTGTGTATTGGGTTTTTAAAATGGGTAAATTATATTGTTTTATTAAAACATGTAAAACCTAATTTTATAAATGTATTTCAAACTTGTGATAATGAATTGTTTTGGGAAAGGAGATGTTGGATTTTGTGGTTTACCATGGAAACCATACTGAACATTTTAATTCTCATTCCTATTTTATCATTTCAGTTTAAGGTTTCCTTTTCACAGGTTTTCTTGGATGAGTTTCTCATTATTGGAGCAAGGTCAGCCTTTGGTTGAGAGGTGACCAGGAAGGTCACATGGAGGTATATTGATTTGTTTAGTTTTATTATTTTGTCTATTCCTATTTATTTTTTTATCTTTTATGGGAAAAAATTCTCAGTGATTAAATTTTGATACTCGGCACTGGTTTCCAGCCCGTGGGGATCAGGAACACCTTACAGGCCATGTCGCAGACCGGATTGGTAGACAAGTTCATGGTCGACTCAGGTTGCACCACAGTAAATTCATCCTATAACAATGCCTCTATCCCAACGGTTTAGAGAAACTGTTGGGATAGGATTTACATACCAATAGTTTGATGAAAATTATTCGTATAGGAAGTTTTAGACTTAATTTTCTCAATGGTTTGAAGAACCTTTGTGATAGGCATCATTTCCCCCAATGGTTTTTTGAAACTGTTGGGAAAATTGAGAGTGTACCCCCCTTATAGAAATGGTTAATTTAAACCATTGGGATATCTTTGATAATATTTCCTAATAGTTTTTAAAAACCATTGGGATAAAATGCCACAAATGTAGCACCCAATTCCGATCTTGATCCACCCACATTGCACCCTAAATGAGAGCTCCATTGTTCCATCGTGCAAACCCTTCATCCCAGCAACTCATATTTTTGTTCTTCCACATCAAATATGTAATTTATAACTCAGTTTTATGTTCTAACTCCATTTATCACATTATTCATTCATATTTCATTGAAGATGAGGTTGTTTTCTATTTTTTTCATTATCCCTAAATTACAGCTCCCCTATTCTTTGTGAACCCTTCATCCCAACATGCGATTGATCCATGATTCAAGTAAGTATTTGTTCTTCCACCACCAATAGATGATAACACAATGTATCTTATTTCCCTTAACATAACACTTGTTTCCTATAATAAAATATCAATTCAAATGATGATTCCTTTTGTTAATAAATTTGTATCTATGGAATGTTATGTCATTGAATAGAGTTCCTTTGCACATCATTCCACTACATAGAGTTCCTTTTAGGTGTTCTATTGAGACACTTTTGATTAGAATCATGGTTCATGTCTTATAGTGATATTTTAGTGATGTACTATTATATTGATCCAACATGGTAGTGAGTTCTTAAATGGAAGTGAGACCTACTATGGGTCTCCATTTCATAATTTATTTTTCAACGGAATGGGAGGGGGTTGTGCAGTGGGAGGGGTGGTTGTGAGGGCGGGGGGTTGTGCAGTGGGTTGGGGCTATGGGGGGGTGCATTTGGAATGGGGGGGCAGTGCAGTGGTAGGGGGGTTGGCTTTAGGGGTATGTGCAGTGGGGGGCTGTGCAGTGTGGGGGTGGGGGTGGTAGAGTGTGGTATGGGGAGGGGTGTAGGGTGGGAGGGGGATGTATCGGGCTGTATGGTGGGAGGGGGGTTGTGTTGTAGGAGGGGGTGGCTGGGTGACATGGGGTTGTGCGGTGGGAGGGGATTGTAGGGGGTTGCGCAGTGGGAGGGGGAGGGGGTTGTAGGGGGTGTGTAGTGGGAGTGGGGGGGGGAGTGCAGTGGGAGGGGGTTGTCTACAGATTAGGTGTGCAGTGGGGGATAGAGATATAGGGGGTGGTTGTGTAGGGTGGGGGATTCAAGGGTTGTGTGGTTGTGTAATTTGGGGGGTGGGGATATAGGGGGAGATGGGGGAGGGGGAGGGGGGCTGCATGTGGGGGATGTATGGAGGCATGCAGTGGGAGGTGGGGGGATATAGGGGGGGGGGGGTTAGGGGGATTGGGGTATGTACACTCCCACCCTCAAATTAATTAAATCCATGAAAAATATGTGTTCCTTGCTGTATCCCAAATATATAATAGCTCATCCATATGCTATTTTGGCTATACACAGACCAAAACTCTCCTCCATCTGAACTGCCCGATATTCATTGTCCCAAAATTTGACATGACACTGAATGTAGATGAATCATTCCTACATGACTAGAATAACCCAACTACTCACTATAATTAATCTGTATCTTCTGTGGGAACTCCCACCATAGTAATTACATACCTAATCACTTCCCGACCAAATGTATAAATATCCTAGTGGTTCCACAACAACCATCATCCCATAACTCACATGTTAGAAGCATCACACACCATCATTTCCCACATCCCACCATATTATCATTTCATGATCACACCATACATGAGGCCATTTAAATACCACATCAAACTCAATGCTCATACACGCCCTGCATAACTCTTGATGCCCATATATTAACCACACTTTGTTAATTCACTTATCACAAATTTACCTCTTGCACCAATTTCCATTATAAAAAACTAAAAAACATAGTCACATGATCAAAATGTAATTCTAACTATTGTGGGATCTCTGAAATGTGAGTGTGCTCTCAGTCTTGATGAGCATATATACATCACTGAATTTATTTGAGGTATAATTCAGGATTCCCTCTCTCTCATGGTTGTTGAGTGAAATAAATCCATAGAATCAATGTTTCATGATTTTAATAGACTGATGACACTTAGTAAAAAACCATCCTACTAACAATTAATGTTTTTTATTACATATTGTACGATTTGTTGAATTCATTATATATCTATTCAAACTCACCAAAAAAATGGACAGTTAAATTATATGTGTCCAGCTCACCCACCCCCTGGACACCCCATACCCCCTGGATAGACCTTCCACTCACGTGGACAACCCGCCCAACCCTAGACATCCCCCACCCCAGTGGACACCCCTTCCCCCTAGATAGCCCCACCACCCCCATCGACACACCCTACCTCCTTGGACACCCCCACCCCCACTCCCGTGGATATCCCTCCCACCCTCTGGACACCCCATACCCCTCAAGATAGCCCCAACACCCTCGTGGACAGCCCTCCCACCCCTGTGGACACCCCCTACCCCTTGGAGAGACCCCCACCCCCATGGATAGCCCGCCCATCCACAGGACAACGCATACCCCCTAGATAGCCCTACCACCCCATAGACATCCCCCACCCCCATGACACCCCCTATCCCCCCAATACAGCCTTGTGACCCCCGTGGATAGCATTACCACCCCCCTGAACACCCCTACCCCTTGTACAACCCCCCCCCCCCCCCCCCCTCCCCACCCCCATGGACAGCCCGCCCACCCCCTGGACAGCCCCTACCCCCTGGATAGGCCCGCCACACTTTTGAACAGCCCGCCCACCCCCTGGATACCCCTACCCCCTGGACACCCCCAAACCGTGGATATCCCCCCACCCCCTAGACACCCTCTACCCCATGGATATCCCCGACACCCCCGTGGATAGCTTTCCCACCCCCTGGACACCTCATACCCCCTTAACGGCCCCACCACCCCCTTGGATAGCATGCCCACCCCCAGGACGCCTTGTACCCCCTAGACAGCCCCTCCACCCTGGTGAATAGATCGCCCACCCACATGGACACCCCATACTCCCTTGGACAGCCCCACAACCCCCAAAGACCCCCCCCCCCCCCAGACACACAGTACCACCTTGGATAGCCCTGCCACCACCATGGACAACACGCCCACCCCCTAGACACCTCGTACCCCCTGGACATCCCAACCACCCCCGTGGACAGTGAACTCATACCTCTAGACACCCCATACCCCCCCCCCCAGACAGCCCTTCCACCCTCGTGGATAGCCATCCCACCCCCTGGACACACCACACACCCGATACCCCCCCCCCCATGGACAGTCCAGCTACCCCCATGGACACCCCCTACCCCATGGACAGCTGTTCCACCCCTGTGGATATCTCTCTCAGCCCCCAGACACACCGAAGACCCCTGGATAGACCCTCCACCCATGTGCATAGCCCACCCACCCCCTAGACACATCGTACCCCCTGGATAGCCCCCCACCCTCGTGGACTACCCGCCCACCCCCGTGCACATCGCAACCCTTCTAAATAGCCCTTCAACCCCCGTGGATAGGCCGCCCACCTACATGGACACACAATGCCCCTAGAGATCCCAACCACCTCTGTGGACAGCCCTACCACCCCCCTAGACACCCCGTACCAAACTTGGACAACCCCACCACCCCCGTGGACAACCCGCCCATCCCCATGCACACACCGTACCCCCTAGACAGACCCTCCACCCCCATTGAAACCCCCCCCCCCCCACGGACAAAATGTACCCCCTGGACAACCTTGACACCCCGTGGACAACCCGACCACCCCATGGACACCCTGTATCCCCGTGGATAGCCCAGCCACCGCCGTGGATAGCGGGCCCACCCCCTAGAAACCTCGTACCCCCCATGGACAGCCCCGCCACCATCGTGGATAGCCCGCCCACCTCCCCTGTACACACCATACCCCCTAGAAACCCCCCCCCCCCCCCCCCGCCCACCCACCATGGAAATCCCACCCACCCCTTGGACACCCTTACCCAATGGACATCCCTTCCACTTGCGTAAAAAACTTTTCAACCCCCCTGGACACCCCGTACACACCTAGATAGCCCTTCCACCTTGCGGTTAGCCATCCCACCGCTCTCTCCACACTGTACGTCCATGGATAGCTCCCCCACACCTATGGAAAGTGCACCCACCCCCTGGACACCCTATACCCCTGGGACATCACCTCCACCCCCCCGTGGACATCCCTGCCACCCCTGTGGATAGTTCTCCCACCCCTGGACATTTTGTTACCCCCTGGACCCCCCCCCCCCCCTCACCATACTGGAAATCCCTCCCACCCCCTCGACATCTTCTACACCATAGATAGCCCCACCACTTCCATGGACATCTTTTCCATTCCCTGGACATCTCGTCCACCACTGGACAGCCCACCCCCACCCCCATGGACAACCTGCCCACCCCCAGAACACCATATACCTCCTGGACATCCCTTCCACCCTCTGGACACCCTATACCCCCTAGACAGCCCCACCACCCCCATGGATAGCTCTCCAATCCCGGTGGACACCCCCTACCCCCTGGACAGCCCTGCCACCCCCATGGACTACTCGCCCACAACCTGGACTGCCCCCCCCCCCCATAGACACCCTTCCCACCACCCTGGACACATCGTACCCACTATACAGCCCCACCAACCTCGTGGATAGCCCCCCCCCCCCCCTTCAACCCCCTGGACACCTTGTACCCCCTGGACACCCACACCACCCCTATAGATAGTACACCCACCCCCTTGGACACCATGTACCCACGGGACAGCCCCTCCACCCCCGTGGACAGCTCTACCCCCCATGGACACCCCTACCCTCGTTATCAGCCCCCACCCCTGTGGTTAGCCCTCCCACACACATTGACACCCCTACCCCATTAGATAGCTCCACCACCCCCGTGGATAGTGCCCCCTGGACATCCCCTACCCCCTTGACAACCCCCACCTGCATGGACAGCTCCCTCAGCCCCTAGACACCCAGTACCCCCCCTGGACAGCCTGGCCACCCCCGTGGACAGCCCCCCCCCCCCCCCCCCCGGACACACCGTACCCCCCATGACAACACCGCCACCCCCGTGGACATCTCGCCCACCCTATGGACACCTCGTACCCCATTGGACAGCCCTGACACCCCCGTGGACAGCACGCCCACCCCCTGGACACACCGTACCCCCTGGACAGCCCCTCCACACCCATGGACATCCCTCCCACCCCCTAGACACCCCTACCCCTGAACAGCCCCGCCACCCTCATGGATAGCTCACCCACCCCCTGGACACCTCGTACCCCTATGGACAGCCATGTTACCCCTGTGGACTGCACTCCCACCCGTGTAGACACCCCTACCACTCTAGAAAGCCCCACCACCCCTGTGGACATCCCTCCCACGCCCATGGACACCCAACCACCCCCCCCCCCCCCCCCCCCCCCGTGGATAGCTCACGCACTCCCTAGACACCACCTACCCCCTGGACAGCCCCACCACTCCCGTGGACAACTCACCTACCCCCTGGACCCCCCTATAAACCCATGGACAGCCCTCCCCCAACCCTCCTGGACATTCCCCCACCCTCCTGGTCACCCTGTACCCCCTAGGATAGACCTGCCACCCCTGTGGATAGCCTACCCACCGCCCTAGACACCTTGTACCCCTGGACAGCCCCCCCCCCCATGGAAAGCACGCCCAACCCCCTAGACACCCACCCACCACCCCACAAGAGTCCCCCATCCCCCCGGAGACCACCACCCCCCCCCCCCACCCCCGGAACCCCCTGGACACCACCTACCCCCTTGGACAGCCCCCAACCCCCTGGACAGCCCGAACCCCCTGGACAGCCCTGCCACACATATGGATAGTGCACCCACCCCCTAGACAACACCTACCCCTTGGATAGCCTTGCCTCCCCCGTGGATGACTCACACACCCCCTGGACACCTCGTACCCCACTAGACAGCCCCACCAGCCCCGTGGGAAGCCCCCCCCCCCCCCCCCCCCGACACCCCGTACATCCCTGGACAGCCCCGCCACCCCCTGCAAATAGCTCACCCACCCCATGGACACCCCGTACCCCCTAGACTCCCCCTCCACCCTTGTAGATAGCCCACCAACCTCCCCTAGAAACACTTTACCCCCTGGACAGCGCCTCCAACCAGGTGGACAGCTCTCCCACCACCTGGACACCCCATACCGCACTAAACAGTCCCGGTAGCCCTATGGACAGACCACCCGCCCTTGGACACACCGTACCCCCTGGACAACCGTTGGACCCCCATGCATATCCCTCCAACCCCCATGGACACCCCCTACCCCCTAGACCTCCCCAACCCTATGGATAGCCTTCCCACCCCCTAGACACCCCCTACCCCTCCTGGACAGCCCTTTCCCCACCATGGAATGCTCCCACCCTGGACACCCCGTACCAGCCTAGACAGCCCCACCACCCCCTTGGACTACTCGCCACCCTCATGGAGACCCCTACCCCTCTAGACATCCCTTCCACCCCTTGGATTTCCCTCCCACCTCCATGGACACACCTACCCCCCCCCCCCCCCCACACACACACAAAAGCCCCCCCACCCCACCCCCTTGGATAGCCTACCCACCCCCTAGACACCACCTACCCCCTGGACAGCCCCGCCACTCGTGTGGACAGCTCACCCACACCCCTGAACACCCTGTACACCCTTTGAAATCCCTGCCACCCTCGTGGTCTACCCCCATCCTGTTGGACAGCCCATACCCCCTGGACAGCCCCACCACCCCTGTGGACAGCCCGCCCACCCCTTGGACAACCCTACCCCCAGAGATATCCCCCCTATCCCATGGGACACCCCCAACCCCCGAGAGCCCCCCCCCCCCTCACCCCCTAGACACCGCCCCACAACCAGGACACCCCACCCCCTGGGCACTCCCCACCCCAATAAACACCCCCACCCCCTTAGATTTCCCCCACCCCCTGGACACCACCCCACCAGCCGGACACCCCCATCCCCCTAGAATCCCCCTGGACTACCCCCAACATGGACAAACTCCCTCACCCAACCCCCTAGTGTCCCCACCTCACCCCTGGACATCCCGTACCCCCTGGATAGCCCCCCCCCCTATGGACACCCCCCCACCCCTACTGGACCCCCTACCCCATTGGACACCCACCCCAACTTCCTGAATAGCCCCCACCCCCTAGACATTCCCCACCCCCTTGTACAGCACCCCCAACCCTCGGGACAGCCCCCACCACCTTGACATCAATATCATATTTCACTCCTAAACACTATATCATACCAAAATCATTGATAAAAAATACAATCCAATCCATAAGAACATCAATGTCCCCCTTTCTATTTGTCTTAAAATACCAACAAGCAACTCTTACACCAATATGTTTGTATCTTTTTCCGCATTATTGATAATAAATACAAAGGATATCTTGGGATCTTATCATTTCATTTAACTTCTCTAAAATATACCATATTTTTCATATTTTACTTAAAATTACATCCTGCATCACCTTTAGATAGAATGAACGTTTCAAAAACAACATCCCTAAGAGACTTTTGTTAATCTAAACTATATCGATATGGGATAAAATAGAAAATAAGAGAGAATTAACCAAGACATAAAGGTTGTACATTAATAAATTGAACATGTTATACCATTATGAAATAACTCAAATTATGGGTTATATAACAAATACCTCAAAAAGATATAGTCTGCAGTCAACTCAACACACAGATTATAAAATTCAAGCATAATACATAATTTGAAATTATATGGTTTTGAATGGGGTAGATCATTATAAAACTAAAGTGAAATTATTAAAAAGTGGTATATAATGATAGGAATTCTGTATTCTAAACTCTGTATTATTTTGTAGGTAAATTCATAGCAAAGGGTAGCTACTTTCTTTTAGAAAAATTGCAGGTATAGAGAAGCTACATGCATTTTGAAAAATTGCAGGCCCTATACCAATGGATTATAATACTGTTGGTATAGAATTATCAAAGCACACTCTTTACCAACAGTTTACAACCTTTTGTCAATGTCTCAGTTCAATCTTTACGAACGGTTTTAGACACCATTGGTAAAGACCTATTATTCTCAATATTTACCAATAGTTTTCATAAACCGTTGGTAAAGGTCTATTGAAACGGTTTCTAAACCATAGGGATAGATAATATAAATTTTGGTGACTTTTTTCGACGGTTATTTTATTATCCTTTGGTAAAATCCTATCCCCGTAGATTTCTTTCCAATGGTTGGATAAACTGTTGGTATAATTTTTCCCAACGGTTAGACATGCTTTTCCAATGGCTTAAAATGGTATCATAAGAGGCCCTTATTTTATTATTTCACAACTTCAGTCAACCTCATCAAGGTGTGGGTTGAGCAAAAGTCAATTTTTTTATGTTTAATATTTTTAGAGGGTTTCAGACCCATGCGCGGTCACCGTACAGTGGGTGGTGGTCTCATCGTTAGCCTGGGTGCCTACGTAAATGTCTAATGATTAAAATAATTTTTTTATGTAAATAAAAAGGGTTAAATGTTTCAATTGTATTAATAATAATGTTATTATTTAATTAATGACATCAATATTTTTAAGGTGTTTTTATTTTTTTTGTTATTAATTATTATTATTATTATCATTAAAATTATTATTATTGTATTAATTATATTATTATTATTATTATTATTATTTTATGTTTTATTATTATTTGTATTATTATTATTATTATTATAAAAAGAAAATGAAAAATAAAACTAACAAACCCTATCTCTACCTAGACCCACTTCCCCTTCCCCTTACCCGTGAGCTGCCTCCCTACTTGCCCACTCCACGCTCACCACCACCCCTTGCTTCCCCTCTGTCCTCTCTCCCCTCCCCTCTACCTGGCCACACCCCCTCGCTAGCCCCCTCACCGCCACACTGTTATCAGTGCGCCGCACCCAGCAACCTTCTCTGCCACCCTCTCCTCATGCGCTTGTGGCCTCTGCCCCTGGATTCCCTATATCCTTGCACTCACTTCACCCTCATTCATGTGGCATGATCCCAACTCCTTCTGCACCTCCAGACCTGCCGACCATCCCCAACACTACCTCACCTTCTATGCACTCGCTCTCCGCCCACATCCCCCAACATCCTCGTATCACGCCTCATGCAGTCTGTCTCCTACCCCTGGAACGACCCTCCACCCCCACTACATTCCCCCCTGATCCTATCATCCCACTTCTTGGTTCTATCCCATCGTCGCAAGCTTAGTCGACATCACACCCACCCCCTTCCTGGCTCCATGGTGCGCGATAGCTCCCGGCGCACCAGGCCTCTGGCCTTCTCCTCGCCCACCTGACCTAGCCATCCACCCTCCATCTGCTGCTTCCTCCTTCTAGACTAACCTCCCTCTCACCAGAAATTTGAAACCCCTGCACGACACCTCTGCCTTGCTCTTGTGTTTCCACGTCCCCCCTTTCTGGAAAATGTTTCCACCTCATGTATATCTCTCTATTTATTTATACATTTATTAACTTATTTATTTCTTTATTTCTTTATTTATTATTTTATTATTATTTTCCCTTCATTTAATCTATAGGTTTTTTAGTTGTTTTGGTTTAATCCCTAACATCGCAGTTGTGTTTTGTGCATTGTTTACGCTGATTTCGGTGTGTGGTTAATCCATGGGGTGTTTTTGTTCCTCCTACTAAAGCATCTTTTCCTATACTCTTGTATTGAGGTAGGAGTTTTCAATATTTTCTTTTTGAAATGATTCATTGGCACTTGAATGTTTTAAATTGCATATTAGAGATTATTTGCAGTCTATTATATCTGTAGTTTGATGTTATTAGTTTTGTTGTCTTGTTATAATTTACAAAAAAAAAAAATTTATGGGATTGTGAAAATTTCCCGTGTTAAGATACTTTGGATTTTTATTTTAAATGTTTATGTTCTTCAAAGGGGGATTGGGGGCTTCCACTAAATTTTTTCATCCATTTATAAAGTTGTTAATAAAATTTTTTAGTCTATTTATAAAGTTTCTTGGTTGGATTATAATAGTGTTTATAAATTGGTTTTCTTGTTCAAAGAATTTTTTTTATAATCTAGTTAGATTTTTAATAAAACCATTTATAATCTTTTTGGTTTTTATGATATTGTATACAAATTTTGTGGTTTGTTATGGTTTAAAGTCAATAATACTTTTGTGGGAAATGACATATGATTGTCTCTATGGACGGTTGGGGTGCCACTAGATTTTGTCACATCCATGGGTGCACTAGGTGCACACATTGATGTCTTTTCAAATGAAGGTGGTGTTTTAAATTAACATTTCCGTGAATGTTTTGTTTTCTAAATTGTTTGTCCCTTCCAGATAAGGTTGGATCTTTTTTCGGATCTTAAAATGGTTTTCAATGTATTCCTTAAGGTTTTTCCATGTGGCCTTAAAACATGCTTTGGTGTGAGTTTTGAAAGAACCATGCCCATTTCAATTTATAAATATAAAATCACTATTGGTATGATGTTTTGGGTAAATGGATTTAAACATGTCTACTCAAAGGTTCGTTTTGAACTTTAATCATCAGTGTAATGTTTGGGTTGATTCTTTTAAATAATTACATTTTCATTATTGTACGCCCATTTAGAAACATTAATATTTCGAAAAAGGTATTAAATAGTTTTAACGATTTAATGGCATGATAGCCTGGTTGGAACTTTGTTAATGTGAAATGATTGAATGTGTTTTTTGGGGAGATCATGTATAGGGTAACCCTTTATGGGTAAAATTCATAGGAAGCGTCCATGTTTGGGGTTGGGATGTGCAGTGAGATGAGTCAAGCATGTGAGGGATTTCCTACTTACATAGTATTATCATAACCATCATGGGTTCCTGGGCGTCTTTTATATGATCGAGTGAGGATTGTTGATCATACTCAATTAGACATGTTGGTACCCCCTGAATTATTTGTTAGGCTAGGCAGGCTTTACCACTAGTTGGTCAGTTATAGGGAGGCCAGTTGGTTATAGACTTTTGAGCTTCACCATACGCGGGCTGGTGGTTCCAAAACCGAGTACGTCCAGGGAAAATCAAGGGATGTTTAGGATCACCCATTATTTTTCATTGCATTTCTTGTTTACTTTTAGTTATACCTGTTTTTCCAGCTCATATTTTCACCTATTTCTTTTAGAACTTCCTTTTATTCCTTTTGGGATTTTGTTAAAAAAATGTAAATTTTTTCCAAAATGGCACGTGATGTGTGTTGGGTTTTAAATATGGGTAAATGATATTGTTTTATTAAAACATTGAATACCTAATTTTATAATTTTATTTCAAACGTGTGTTAATGGATTTTTCTAGGAATGGAGTTGTTGGATTTTGTAGTTTATCTTCGCTACCCTACTGAACATTTTAATGCTCATGCCTATTTTGTCATTTCAGTTGCAGGCTTCCTTTGATCAGGTTTTTTTGGATGAGTTTCTCATTATTGGAGTATGGTATGCCTTTGGTTGGGAGGTGACCTGGATGGTCACATGGAGGTACGTTGCGCAGTTCAGTTTTAATATTCTATTTATTCCTATTTATTTATTTATCTTTTATAGGCCAAATCATTCCTATTAATTAAATTTTGATACTCGACACCGGTTTCCATCCTGTGGGGATTAGGAACACCCTTTACACCATTTTGCGGGCTGACTAAGGTGATCAGTTCAGGGTCGACCTAGGTTGGTTCGAGACAAAATGGTATCCAAGGATGCCCTTGTTATTTGGGGTGTCTGATGGATAGAGATTATAACTTTTGGGACTCGATATATAGGTACGATAAAGAAATCATGAACCCTCACACATTCCAAACCTCAAGTGTCCAGGGGTAGTCTGGGAATTGAGTCCTTGTCTTATTCTGTTTTGTTTTGGATTTAGGGCTGACAGTTGAGGTAAACCGATGTTACATCATTATTTCACATGGAGTAGTGACCCATGTCGAGTCTGAGTTTAATGTTTAAGTTCCTATTATTTGTTAAAATATTACTTGGGTCATGTCCCACTACAATGTCGCCCGGTTAAACATGAATACTAGTCCCTCACTTTGGTAGTTTGATGAAATTTGAGTGTCTTCATCATTCTATTTTGTGTATGTTCACTTTTGAAAATAAAAAAAGTTTTTTGAAATGAGAATTATTTTTTTTAAATGGATTTAAATTCATGAAATGGATTTTTGAAACTGAAATCCCTTGGTCTAAACATTCGGTGTTTTCTGGGAACTGGTAGATATATGGTTTGGGTGAAACCTCATGTACTCTTTTTGAATTTTCACACATTTTCGGGAATCTATGAGATGTGTGTGTTGGTGCATACAAATGAAATCAGACAAAGTAATCTGCAATGATTCATGGGATTATATGGGTGTGCACTTGGAATTGATGATTTGAACTTGTTTTTCTAAAGTGATTAAAAATGAAAAAGGTTTTTTAGAAACATAATTTGGTTTGAAAAGTGGGTTTGGTATTTGGAAAGTGGACTTGAAAAAAGTTTGTTTTGAAATGTAAAATGTGGGGAATTTTGTGTTTTGTTTGTATTTCTTTGGTTTCTGATATGGATATTTTTGGATGAATGTGCTTCCATTGATGTTGCTTCAGCATGATATTGGTTTTGGATTTCTATTTTATATGTTTTTCAAAAAATTACACCTAGAAAGGTCCCCTAGGTTTGGGATATGTCATGCCCAATTTTTGGTCCTTCTCTGATGTTTCCTCTCCTTCATAGTGATCGGGGTCTCTTAAAAGTAGTAGAGGGGCTTGAAGAGTTCGATCACATCTTTAGGGTATTGGGAACTTCTTAAGCTGTTAGAGTGTGTGTCGTTTTGGGTCCATTCAAAGGTCCAGCTCTGGACGAATGGGAGTTGTTTTCCCTGCATAATTACAATTTGGGAAGACATGAGATGTCTTTAAATATGTCTTCATCTGAGGGTTTATACCTAACAAGGTGAAGATGAATAAAGAAGGATAGTTCATGCATATTAAACAAGGAAAAAAGACAGTGAAGTCATATATTGACCATTTCAAGGATCTAGTGTTCTTTTCTCTAGAGGTATCATCGAAGGATTTAATGAAGACATATCTCTTCATTAGTGATCTTCATCCATAGATCAGGGATCAAGTCATCCCTTCCAAGGACCACCATTTCGAGAAGATGGTAGGTGATGTGTTCTTATCTGAGTTGGTCTCTAGATCTTAGATGGTAAGAAAGCATGCGTATCTAGTTACTCATGAAGGTTCCCCATCTGTCGGGTAGGGTGTGCTAGAGGGACCTATTTCTAAAGAGTCCTCTATAGTGGTTCAGGCTTCTTGTTCATCAGACCGTTCAGTGGTGTGCCACCAATGTGGCAGGTTTGTCCACATGGACCTGTTAGGTCGCATCCCTACGAAGACGTTTCATTGTTACGAGTGTCTAGGTCATATAGAATAGTTTTTAAAGAATAATTTCCTGAAGAAGACTTTGGGACCTAAGGATTATAGTTCCTGACTATGAGGCGAGAGATGATTCATCCATCATAACCCCAACCATAGGTCTAGTGGGGAAGCTTGTGCGACGTCAGAAATTGTCAGGGGTGTGAAGCCTCAATTCGGGTTTTGTGTTCTGTGTTGGATGTGGAACATTTAAAGCCTTCTCATTCTTGTTTTCTGCTGTTAAAGCTTTGATTTTTTTGTATGTTCACTGTTTTTTTGTGAATTTATGATGGAATAATTCTAGTATAATCCAATCAGTCTTGTTGGTGTGGATGTGGTTTTATAGATCATGCATTTTTCATAAAATTTTGTTTGGCCCTTGTCTGGGTTGATCTTGTTTTAGCAGTGTTTTTTTTGAGACAGAAGTGCCTGTAAATGAGTCATCTCTTGTAGTAATGCTCAAGTATATTACTTGGATTACATTCTCTTCAGATGTTTTTCACTGATGATAGGGGGTTTTGGGTTTGGGTCGAGAGTTTTGGGTTTCAGTTGTGGTGTTGTTCACTCATGGTATAGAAGTTAGTTTGGATTGTATGGGAGTTCATGCATCATCCCCCTCCAAGGGTGGTATGTTTTGGTGATAAATTTCAATTCTAGTGGAGTTCATTTGGTGGTGAGAACACTCTCGTTTTCTCCCATTCTCTTGTGTTGGGGTTTCATTCATTTTCAATCAGGCATCAATTCTTGTTTTGTCTATTGTTCGTCTGGGTGAATTTTTGGGGATAGAAAGTGTCTGTGTTGGGGATAATTCTCACACCATGACTTTTTAATTTTTTTTATTATTTCATGTCTTCTGTCAACCTCGTTGAGGATCAGGTTGAGCATGAGTTGAAGTTTTTTTATGTTTAATATTTTTAGTGGGTTTTGGACCAATGTGTGGTCACTTCACAGTGTGTGGTGGCCACGTTGTTAGCCTGGGTGCCCGTGTAATTGTCTAACGATTAAAATAAACAAATTTTTATGTAAATAAAACTGGTTAAATGTTTAAATTGTATTAATTATATTTTTGTTTTATTAATTAATATTATTAATATTACTAAGGTGTTGTTATTTTTATTATTATTAATTTTTATTAGTATTATCATAAAAATTATTTTTATTATTTTTTATTTTTTTTATTATTAGTATTATTATTATAATAAGAAAATGAAAAAAAACTAACAAACCCTAGCTCTACCCAGCCCCCTTCCCCTTCCCCTTACCCGCGAGCCACCTCCCTACTTTCTCCATATGCACTCGCCACCTCCCCTTGCTTCCCCTCTGCCCTCTCTCTCCTCACCCCACTCGGCCACACCCCCTCAATACCCCCTCATTGCCTCCCTATTCTCTGTGTGCCATGCCCAAGAGCTCGCTCTGCCACCCTCGCCTCACACTCCAGCGACCGTCACCCCCTAGTTTCTCACTAGCCTTGTGTGCCCTTCACCCTCCTTCACATGAAATGCATTCATCTCATTCCACACCTCTGGACCTACTGACTATCCCCAACAGTACCTTGCCTTCTCCGCACTCGCCCTCTGCTCGCATTCCCCGAAAGCCTCTCATCACGACTCCTTCAGGTCTTCCACTTGCCCCTGCATCGACCTTCCACCCTCACTTCCTTCCCCTATGATCATGCTAGCCAACATCCCAATTATCTCCCCTCGCTGCAAGCTCGTCCAGTAGCACACCCACCCCCTTCCTGGCTCCATGGTGCGTGCCCGATCTCGGGGCACCAGGCCTTCGACCAAAAACCCAACCACCCGACCTATCCAGCCACCCTCCGTCCTCTACATCCTCTTTCTGGACTAACCTACCTATCACCGGTGATTTGAACACCCTGTGTGGTGCCTTTTCCTTGCCCTGACATGGCCACATCCCCCCTTTCTGGAAACCATTCCCACCACTGCTATATCTATTCATTCATTTGTTTATTTATTACTTATTTATTTTTTTATTTATTTATTTATTTAGTTATTATTTTTTCTTTCAATTTATCTATGGGGTTTTTATTTGTTTTGGTTGAAACCCTAATGTCATAATTTTATTTTGAGTGTTTTTCACATTGCATTAGGTGTGCGGTTCATTCGATGGGCGTTGTTGTTCCTCCAACGGAAGCATCGTTGTGTCTTATCTTGTTTTGAGGTGGGTATTTCCAATCTTTCCTTTCAAAAAAGATTCATTGGCACTCACATGTTTTCAATTGCTTCTGAAGGGATAATTTCACCTCTATTATATCTATAGATTGATGTCATTATTGTTTTTGTCAAGTTAGAATTTACCAAAAAATTAGTTTTTTAAGGGATTCTGTAAATTTCCCAAGTTAAGATACCTAGGATGTTTATTATAAATGTTTTTGTCCTTCAACGTGGTATTGGGTGCTTCTAATAAATTTTTTGATCCCTTTATAAAGTTCTTTATAAAATTTATTAGTCTGTTTATAAAATTTCTTGGTTTTTTTAAAAGTGTTTATTATTTGGTTGTATTGTTTATAGAATTTTTTTTATAAACTAGTTGTCTTGTTTATAAACCCATTAATTGACTATTTTGTTTGTTTATGTAATTATTTACAAATTGTGAAGTCTTTTATGGTATTAAGTCAATTGGAATTTTGTGGAAAAACATCCAAGTGTCTTTTTTATGATTTGGGTTCCACTAGATGTTGGCACATCCATGGGTGCACTAGGTGCACACATTTATGTGTTCTCAAATGAAGGTGGTGTTTTAAATTGACATTTCCTTGAATGTTTGGTTTTCTAAATGGTTCGCGACTTCCAGATTAGGTAGGTTATTTTGTGTGGTACTTAAAATGGTTTTTAATTTATTCCTTAATGTTTGGAGATTTGTCCGTGAAACATGCTTTGGTGTGAGTTTGGAAAGAACCATGCCCATTTGGATTTATAAATTTAAAATCAGAATTGGTAATATGTTTTGGGTAAATTGATTTTGACATTCCAACTCAAAGGCCCGTTTGGAACTTTAAGATTCAGTGTAATGTTTGTGTTGATTATTTGAAATGATGACATTTTTATTATTGTATTCCCTTTTAGTAACATTAATATTTTAAAAAAGGTACCAAATGTTTTTAATGACGACTCGGTTGGCACATTATTAATGTTAAATGATTGAATGTGTATTTGGGGTGCTCTTGTCTAGGGTAACCCTTGATGGGTGAAATCATTGGAAGCATCTGTGATTGGGGTAGGAAAGTGAAGTGTGATTATTCACGCATTATATGGACTTCCTACTTATAGAGTATTATTATAACCACCATGGGTTCATGGGCATATTTTAGATTATAGAGTGACGGTTGTTGATCAACCCCGATTAGACAGGTTGCTACCCACTGGATTGGTTGTTAGGCCCAGCGGGCTTCCCAACTGGTTGGTCAGTTATAGGGTGGATTGTTGGTTATAGAATTCGGAGCTTCACCATATGTTGGAAGGTGGTTCTAAAACCGATTATGTTCAGGGGACTTCTAGGGATATTTAGGATCAATCATGGTTTGCCTTTACATTTCTTGTTTTCTTTCAGTTATACTTTTTTCCAGATCATATTGTCATGTGTTTCTTTTAGCACTACATTGTTTTCCTTGTTTGGATTTGGTTGAAAATTTGAAATTTGTTTCAGAAATAGAACATGGTTTGCGTTGGGTTTTTGAAATGGGTAAATGATATTGTTTTATTAAAACATGGAAAACCTAATTTTATAATTATATTTCAAACCTGTGTTAATGGATTGTTCTGGGAAAGGTGACGTTGGATTATATTGTTTATCTTGGAACCCCTAATGAGAATTTTAATGCTCATGCCTATTTTATCAATTCAGTTTTAGGTTTCCTTTTCTCATGTTTTCATGGCTGAGATACTCATTATTGGAGCCAGTTCGGGCTTTGGTTTGGAGGTGACCTAAATGTTCATGTATAGGTTCGTTGAGCTATTTATTTTTATTTTATTGTTTATTCCAATTTATTTATTTATTTATTATCGGACCAAACATTCCTATTGATTAAATTATTATGGCTGGAACTTGTTTCCCGCCCATGGGGATTAGGAACACCCTTCGGCCAATGTCACGGGCTGGCTCGGGTGACCGGTTTAGGGTCGACTCGGGTTGGTTCATGAGACCAACCATTGATTCCCAACCATGGAAGGCTTTACAATTATTTTTGGTTCCTCCCCAGGTAGTATTTTATCCTATTTATACACCATATATTTATTTAATTCCTGGTGATCTATGATTTTCTTTTCCAAACACTATCAATAATGTTCCATTTTTTCATATCACTACTGATCATGTCCTTTAACAAAGGAGGAAAAATAATTTTTTTGACAAATAACATCCCAAATTATTTTCCATACAATCCAGTCAATGTTGGATCTTGGAATCCATCAATATATCATTAATCAAGATGTGAAGAGTTTTTTGGATATTATCTCCTCCCTTTGAATGTTTTGTGTATGTAGGACCATGTAATTATCACCCATCCAAATGGGAATTTTTATTTCAATAATTTCATCCTATAAATATAGTAAAATGGGGAACAACTTAATATCATGATATAAAAAAGAGTAAAAGTACACGAGAGGGATGTGAATCTCCATTTCCGTAGAAAGGATATTGGATATAAAACCTAATAATGTTCCCTTCCTCCCCACTCTTCATCCACAATTCCCATATTTAATAGCATCTCTAGGGCCTTAAGTTACTTTCATGATATATTCTTATAGTTATAGACAAATTTAATCTCCACTATAAATACTATTAATCCATTTTTGGTGTTATAGTGTCTAGGTATCTGTCACATTTCATTACGGAACCTCATCATTATATATTCCATAAATTCTTATCATCTACTAAACATGAACATAAAAACGGCCATCCTTATCTCATTGATGAATTAAAATAAAATTTTTATAACTATAATAAATTTCAGGCTCACCTAAACCAGAAACATATATAACCCCGTTAAATAACAGGTCCAAGCCCATAAAAATAACCTATTTCACCAAATAAGATAATCCTTCCATGTCATACATTAGATATTTATTTAAGAATAAAACTATCTAAAATTAAAAAATAAAATAAAAAATCATCTCTATATTAGTCTAATAGACTCAATGCCTTATAATAGATTAAATAATTACATCTATATTCCCATATACTTTCGACCACAAAATCAACAATGGACTACTTCTATACATTAAAATAAAACCTTATTCATAACCTAGGATCTTTTAATCAATGATTATCCTCCCTATAATCATTGAACAAGTTTCGTGTATGGTTTTCAATGTACCACATTAGTAATAAATTAATTTTACAAGATACATCAAGAATAACCAAATTTAATTTAATTTATATCCTAATACTAAATCCTATTAATAAGGCCCAAAAATGATAGAAAAATTAATAAATTCTACTTATAGCCTATAATACTATCCATGAAAACTATATCCCCACAATATAAGAAAAAGTGTTTTGTAGTACCTTGGGACAATTTGAGGTGGTGAAAATAAGGGTGATGGATAATTTAAACGATTATCCTTAATAAATTTACCTTTATATCTTGTTCCCTTGTTAGATGGAATATTATTCAACATTTAATTATGTAGCTCTTTATAATATTCATCCAGATTAGGAAATATGATTTTTTTTTAAAATTGGAAATATGATTGAACATGTAGAATCTAACTAGTTCATATATAATAATCTATATCTGAGGAGGGAATATCAAAAATGTGAATAGAATCTAAATATCACTATATCACCAATATGTAATTAAATTTCAGAAGAGAACATCGATCAACCAAAGGTAATGAACTATTCATTTAATTAACTCATTATATATAATATGTTGAGAAAAATCAGTTTATGAAAATAGTCTCTTATTAGATTATTAACATTAAACTCTTTTAAAGATCAGTATAATGAACAAATATTCTATCCATCTTCTTCTTTTATATTGATTATCAGTTGTATTAAAAGTGTTATTTCCACTTTTTCTTTCATATATATACCACTCATTATGAAAATAATTGAGCCTATAATATTGAAAAAAATATTTAATCATTAGTAATATTCATTTTTAAAATTAAATTATTTTATCTTTGGAAATATAATCATGTATATTTTGTGAGTATCACTTTAATACTCTATATTTTTAAATGTTAATAAACTTTTATACTCCTACAATATTTTTAAACAAACGTCATATTCCAAAAATTAACTTTAATTCACCTACATTCATAAGAAACATTAACTTATTAAATAATATATTAAATATAATCCAATGTTTCAATCACTTTTCTCTTAGAAAAATACAATTACACTTTACTACATTATATTATACCTCTATTTATTTTCTCCAAAATATAGTATTCAATTATAAAAATAACAGGCAATATAAATCAATAATTATTTAAAATTGCTGTTTGAAATTTAAATCTATACTGATTTTCAACTTCTATTCCATAAATATTTTCCTTGGAATATCATCCATATAATACCCACCATTAATTTAAATTTTATAGTTATTTTGTTCCTCAATTACTACCAAATAATCATGTGACATACAAATGGTCAATTATATTCATATACTTTAGGGATCCTAATCATGATATAGCCAACTACTTTATGGTTTAGTGACTCTATTTTACTACAATTTAATTCATCTAATGGATTTATTATGGCATGGAATAATAATTCATGGGGAAAATTATTATAAAATTTATCATGGAAAAATCATGTGATCTACCAAGAGAAAACATTTTAGGGACCAGTAAGTATTTTATAGTATGGTTCATAACTTTTTTCACATAAAAATCTTAATTTCCTAAAGAGACTATGGTTTTGTATAACACTCTATGAGGTGAATTCCTATAGACTAATAATATATATTTTATTTCATAATACCCAATTCACATCCTTCATGATGTATACATTACACTACCATGTGTATCTATGGTTTCATTATGATCCTAAACAAGATATGAAAGAGATAATCTTCCATAACATGGTGGGATCTATTGATCTAGTGATTCTAAAAATAGTCTAATTAGTTCTATGTTTTGGTATTTTTCATTTTAATTTCAAACATAATCCTTATATATAATAAATCCTTTTTATTTCGTGTTGGGATCACCCGACATGTGATGAATTCCACATCAGTCATTGTCCCAAATTTGTCTTCCCTTTGAAATAAAAATTATTTATTAAAAATTGTATAGCATCCCATAAAATGATATGTCCCATGGGGTTAGAATGCATTATTAATATTTTTCCATAGTGTTAACATATGTAATGGGTCTGAAATCCCACTTAATGCTTACGAAAACTAGTACCTCGATTAATCAACCACCTAGGATTGGGAAGTGCTTGACCATTATCTGCTAAGTCTTAAGAGTATTTCTAACTGAGTGGATTTAGATTCAGATATATCCCATTTTTATATACACCATTCACTACAATAGACTTGTTTATGGTATTACATAGTAGTGTAATTAGAAAATCCAAAAATCAAAAGGTTAATTACTCTTACAAATAGAGAAAACACCCATATGAAAAATTACAAACCTTTTATTTTTTCCATTTTGGCCACAAAATTTACAATATTTTCTTTATATTTAAAACGTGGTATCTTCATACTTCATCTAAAATATAATACTTCCTTATAATTATATCTACAAAATCTTATAAGAAAATACATAGTACATCCAAATCTATATCCATTATATTTTTATATATCAAGATATTTGTATTAATTCTTCCAAAAATGCATTCTTGTACTTATCTTAACATCATCTCCAGGTATTTAATGAAAATAAAATTCCATCAAGGATTCAATTTATTTTCTTTAATTTATAAAATAATCATTTCATTTATTTTTTGGAAATCCAATAATTATAGTCTATCATATTTAATCTCATTAATTATTTATCCTTACATCAAACTCCTCATGTGATTTTACTTCAATATCAATGAATGATTTTAAATAAATCAAATATATAAACTCTCAACCCCCACTGTATTTTTTATAAAGTAAATACTTTTTATAAAAACTAACAGTCATAAACATAATATATAGAAATAATTGATATGATTTTCATTCATAATCCAGTGATCCTAAAAAATTTATTGATTTTATAGAAATATTCCTCTATATTTTTATCAAAATTGATCAAACATTTTTATTGAAAATAAAATATTTTTTTCCATATGTATATTTTATGTTATCTCCCCTATATTCATAAAATATGAAGGTGTAGATTTAGAAAATATGATATCTCCTTTTATTAATAATTTCATAGCACTAGATTTAAATTAATTCTTTATAAGGTCATATATGTAAAAAATAACGTTTTTTTGAAATACTATATATGGATAGGTTACAACCCCATTTTCCATTCAATTTTTATCATCACTTTTGATACCATATGTTGAAAAAAAAATATCTTTGTAAGAATTACTGTAAGAGGTTACTGTCCTCCTTAAACATTCAATTTTTATCTTCCTATTTGGCACTATATATTGATAAAAAAATATCTTGTATCTTTAAATAATTTGAATTTTCATCCAAATGGATTCTTATTAATCTGCAATATTCCTACCAAATTATTCTACCACTTGATAAAACTGATTCATGGAAAACATAATGTTGATTCAAAATCCATTCTCTACACACAGAAAAAATATATTCATATATTTCAGTATATAGATTAACCACATTGGATTTGATTAATAATAAAATAAACTAATCTTACCTTGTTGGATCTTGGTGTATAACATAATTTTATATGTTAAAATACTCAAACATGAACAAATAATTGACTTACATTAAATTAATTAAAATAGCTATAAATACTTCTATCTCTCACACTTCCAATGATACAAATCATACAAACCACTAACCATCATAAGAAAATTAAAAAGACACACGATAAGTGTTTGAAAGGACACATACTGAGTAAAAAATACTACTTTATAGAGATAATGTAATTGAACAAGACATTCATATACTCTAAATATTATAAGAGTTATTCTTCCTTAGATAAGGCTAAATATCCATGAATATTTATAAACAAATCCCATAAATAGATTTTTTATGATTTCAATTATAGAAATAATATTCTAGGGATACCATATTTTTTTGTAACATTTCCTCGTAGAATATTTTATTCTTAAAATACACACAAATGATACCACACTGGTTACTATAATAAAAATAGTCATGAAATAAAATAATATTTATTATCCTTCCATGAATCTGTATCCACTTTTCTAGTTTCCCAATAGTTGTTCAAGAAGATTGATTCATCATTATTTTATAAGATAAATCAAATTTTTCATGATATACTAAATTTTCTCAGATATGTATTTGGCACTATCCATAATACCACATAATGTTCTCTCCATGAAATTAAAAATTCATCATGAATCATTATCAAAATTTGAAAATTCAATATTTTAAATAAAATCTATATTTAACATAATAATAAAAGGTGGTTATTTGACACCAATTATTTAGATGGACCAAATTCATAAAACGTATAACTCAAGACAAAAACAAATTGTGACATTAAATTTTTTTAAAAAAAATTATTCATGAATCCCAGCTCTACTCAAGTACATGTACACACTATTCAAAGTCACACACAATGGATTGTATCCCCACTTAGTTCCACACAAAAAAATAATATTATAAAATTTTAAAATCCTAGGGAGAGGCATAACTAAAACATCCTCATACAGTGTAATGTGGTTAGCTATGACAAGAAAACCCTTTTCGTCAGATCTAATTCCCAGACATTCTATGAGTAAGCTAACTTATGGAATCCTCACTCTAGATTTTACAATAGAAATCCTTCTCCCATTATAGTTTAGTATTTATATCCTTTTTGAGATTAAACCAACATTTTAGATGCCTTTACCTTTAATTCATTGTATATAGAGTATTTTTTATCTTTATTACCCTAAAGAGAGATGATTCAATTAGACTTATGTTCTTACATTGAAGGGGTACTTATAAAACCCCTTAAAATGTATCTTGTCTATATTATCTAATTTCCCTGAGAGAAACATATTTATACTTCTATGCACACCATTATTACTTCATGTTTTTCCATGATGGTTTGTTTGAGAATAAAACCTCTTGTGTTGGATACAATTTTTGTTTTATTCCTTTATTATTTCCTTTTAAAATTAAAAACTTGTTCTCTAGTAAGATATAGTGTTATATATGATATTTTTTATCCTCTCATCTATTTTACTCATTTTATTACTGGATAGATGTTGTCAATAATACATCATTGATACTTGGGGTGTACTCTCTTTATTTATTACCTCAAACTCATCTTGTACTGTGGATATATTTCTCACAAAAAGATATATCTCATTATTCATTTCATGACTATTTATTGGAAAAAAGTGGGGGAACACATATTATCTTGATAATTTTTTTACTAAAATAAATTTCCATATAACAAATTTTTTTAGAAATATAATATCTTTAAATTAAATAATATATATTAAAATTTTTCCACAATATAGAATGAAATGAAGTAGATTGTGCATCTATATTTAGTTATTCAGCATCCACAGACACATTCTTTTTATGTCTTGATCCTCTGTAAAAATGAAACTATAATGTTTTCATTCATTGAAAAAATCATCCACTATATTTATAAATTTTATTCTTACTCCAACTTAATTCTATATCAATATTAATTTTAATACCTACTAATGTCTCTATGTGATAATATTCAATCTTTGGATTCTTCCTTACTGATTGATGTTATCTATCAATATTCTCAACCCTATTGTAATTCTACATAAATTATACCTCTAAATTCTGATGTAGATAATTAATTATATCATATACTATCAATATCTACAATTTAAACATTTATCTTAGGGAAGACATTTATGATTCCTTGAATTGTCCCTTTTCCTATATCATCACAAACTTGTGAATAAGTGCTCCTAAAAAATAAATTTGTTCCACCATTTTCATATCAATTCTTTTGATGGTTTCCTTTTAAGTCTTATTCCTTCATAAAACTTAATTTATATTATACTCAATCATCAAAATATGTTTCTTCATTTCACCTTTATCCTAAAAAATTTAAGTTCACACCTCAAAACATTAATCTCCTATTTTTTTCAAAATCATATTTGAGGGGAACAACATGGTGTTGTTACCTTATTTAAATAATCATCATCAAAGAATTTAGTTGATATAATTAAGGATATATTCCCTAATTCTGTCGGCTATATATGATACATGGTTATATCATGTGTATTATATATCGAGATGCATGCATGAAATAAGATTTCATGTATGGACTATGTCAAAGAAGATGTGACATTATATATTAAGAATATTATTATATGAATGGCTCACCCAACAATTATAAATATTCATACTTGTTGAGTATATTAGACTAAAACCACTATTTTACCCAACCATATTGAGTACATGATTGGAGAATATAAATGACATTTTTTATAGGGATTTAATCTCATTTTCATCTATGTAAAAGTTTCTACATTATGATTGAATTGAATTTATATTTATCCAATATTCTCAATGATTTTGGAAATTATATAAACTATGAATATCCTATCTAGGATCTAAAATATATATATATAGTATAAGTAGGTAAAAGAGTAAATGATAAGAATAATGTTTGTTTGAAAATTTCAACAATGACTACTTAAGAATCCAATCATGGTCATTGAAACCTTGGGTTGTCAAAATGTAATAATAATAATTCAATATCAATGGATTATCTAAGATATAACTGAAATAGTTATTGAAACTATATAGAATTTCCATGTTAGTTATAAATGTAATAGAAATTAATTTGATATAAGATTCATATTTTAATAAAGTCTCATTTTTAAATAAAAATATTACAAACATATAGAATAACGTGAAAGATATATTTTTTACTAATATTCCTACTAAAATGGGATAAATGTTATTTGTTAAAATGAAATGTTTTTTAAATGATAGCAGGACAAAATGAAGTGAATATAATCTCTAATAGTCAAGATGAATAATGTTTGTACTTAATGACTTTAAAATTATCCCATAAAAAATTACACCGGACTAAGGTTAACGTGAATTTTATATAATTTCCTAAGAGATTTAGGATGTACTAGTAAAGAATAATGTACATGATTATGTTATTTTAGAGAAACATTTTATGGAATAGAGATCCAAGGATGATTATGATGAACATATAAAGTGTTCTATGAGGACAACTAACGTTGACATCATTATGAATCAATTTAAATAATTTATATGTTTGAATATTATAATGAATTTGAAAAATAAGGAATATTATTCCCGACACTCATAATTTTTCAAACTATATTACACCATATATGATTATCATGAAAAGGTTTTGAGGTATAGTTTTATCAGATGGTTATATAGTGACTTCATGTAGATAAATAATATAAGTTTCTAGAAAAAATAGAAATTATAGAAAACATAAGACTGATATGTTAGTTTATCATAAATGATATGATACCAAAAATACAAGGACAAAGAAAATATTCCCCTAAAATTTATTTAAAAAAATAGAAAAAATAAATCCTTTTCCCAAGGTTCTCATGTGGGTAGAAATAGATTTCATTATAGACATGTACAAGTGTAATCTCTACTATACCTAACCTTATCCTTCATCCATATGTTTGTGTGTTCATGTATTTATCACTCACACCACCTTGAATATTAGTATTTTTTTTAAGATATACATATTTTTCCCATGTAGATTTATAAAAATTACCCCAGTAGTATGGTATCCCTATTTCTCCCTCTTTTCCCTCTTAAAATCTCACTATACCTTCTCATGATCATAATACGGAATTCTAATTTCTTTACTCTGGATAATGTCGATGACTTCTACTAGTCCCCTCTCGGAACCCTAGTTGGCCATGTATATTTATAGATATTTTTTGAGACAACTAGTGGCACCTAAGCATAGATTTATACACATTCCATGGAAACCCATCCATTATGTTTTAATTGATAGAATAAATAATCCACTTGAAGGTTTTAATTAATTTTATCTACCTCGACCCATGATATAAATAGTGAGAGAAACATTATTATTAATATAACAATCCTCTTACATAAAATAGAATATATTGTGTTTATTCTCCATGTAGTCCTTCATAATATCTATATGGTAAAAATTAATTTATTCTTCTACAACCTACTCAAATGAAATTAAATCATTGGAGATAGTTTCTAAAAAAACATGAAATATCAATCCAATAAAACATCATAACATTATATCCAAGTTGTTATTAGAAATTTGTAAAAACTAAAACCCCAAAAATTATATACCCATACATATATGTCTATAAGAATTCTAAAAAACAAATAATTGATTATTATATTGATGAGAAATGTTTTTCTCCAAAACACTACATTTATTTTTTTTTAGAAAATTGGGATAACCCATCTTTAACTGGAGATATTTCTTGAATTTGACTAACTATTATAGAATGTGTTGCCGCCTTGATCACCAATAAAATATAATAATTATTTATGACAAAAATATTCATCCTATACAACCCTTCCATTTATATACTTCACAAAGTTCATTATTTATGAATCCCATTAAACTGTAATATAATAAATTCTTGGAAATGATATTATTCGATCCACTAAACCTTGATATACAGTAATAGTCTTAAACATAAAATATATTTGATCCAGTAGAAATGCTTTTGGATCCCATGTCTTACTCAATATATATAATAATGTTGTAATAAATATACAATGAATTCAATGTAAATATTCATATTCAATTCCTATTAGATAATCTATAAGAAAATAATCAAGAATTTGAGTATAAACCAATCATTAGTAGGTGTGACTTAAAAAACTATATTTCCATGATTCGAATTTTAGATCCCATTATTTTTAGGGAGAGATAATATAAAAATAATCTCCCATGTTATAAATATCTATCAACATATTCTCGAAACTATATTTTATATTGTTTGAAGAGTCTAATAAGTTATAAAAAAACTATAACCATTGAATCTCCTTATCTTTCATTATAATAAGTGAAGAATACAATATATTTAATTCATTTGAAAATAAATTTGTTTTTTCCTAAAAATTAAAAAAAATATGAAGCCCTAAAAATATATTTTAATTATTTTAAAAAATAAAAACTCCATGATTATATTTAATAGAAAACATAAATTAACCAACTCGACCACCTACTTTTTACTCTGAAGCCATGTTTATTCTCTACAAAATTAGACCAATCCTAAACTATTAATAAAACTAATAATTTTTTTTTGATAAAATATCAATGGTGGTGATCCAATGAATATGGTTCCTATTATACAGCCCAATACCTTAATCCCTTTGATAAAATTTCTACATACCCTTGACTATGGTGATTGACTATACTATGGATTGATACTAAGGTTAGTTGCATCCCAAAAACATGGTTCATCAAATAATCTTCAGATATTTAAAATATAACCCATGGGTAAACAAAATATCCTATATAACCTATATATAGTTTTTCACAAAAAAAAATCGTATCTCCCCCTTTAGAGAAAACCAAAATGATTTATACCACATTGCTTCTCAACTCTACTATTTATATTAAAAGTCACATGACTAATAGTTACACATTCTCATTTTGTATAACCTTCTCCATTAGAGACCATATGAATTGTGTTTCATTTTTATTAATTTCTTCATATGTGTTCCTAGTAATATTTTTCATCTCTTGTTATGGATTTTAAACATTCATTTCACCAAATCAATCTGTAGATTTATTTTCAAACACTAACTATGATAAATATGTATAATCATCTACCAGTAGAATGAACTATTGTTTTATTAATCACATAATAAAAATCTTTATTAGATGTAATCATGATTTATATTTTCTTTGATGGATGTAGAAGTAGAGTTATGCACACGGAATATAGCCATTCAGATCAGTTCCTTTAAACACTACTATATCCAGTAATAACATCATGGAATGTTGGAAATCTATGTGGATTGTAGGTTATTTATCCACTGACATGTCTCACCCCTTCTTTATTATAGATAAAGATGTAATGAGTTGTACCACACATATATTAGATGTCAAAGATGACTATTCCACCTTGTTAAATTGTAATTTTTCTATCCTTACTACTTGGGTATCCAACCATTGATTCCCATCCATGGAAGGATTTACTGTCGGTTTTGGTTCCTCCCAGAGTGCCAATTTCTCATTGTTATACACCATATATCTATTGAATTCTTGTTGATCAATGATTTTAATTTCCCCCACACAATCAATGGTGTTTTTTTATTTCTACTGATCATGTTCCATCAGATCATTTCCTTTAACAAAAGAGAAAAAACTCATTTTCTATCAAATAACAACCCAAACAATGTTCCATACCATCCATTCAATGTTGGATCCTGGTATCCATAAATATACCATTAAACTTTACGTGATTATTTTTTGGAAGTTATCTCCTCCCTTCAAATTTTTTGTGCAAGTAGGACCATGTAATTATCACCCATATATATTGGAATTTTTATTTCAACAATTTCATCAAAGAATTGTTGTAAAATGGGGAAAAAGTAAATATAAAGATATCAAAAAAGAGGAAAAGTACATGATAGGGATGTGAGTATCCATTTCCTTAGAAAGGTTCTCATATATCAAACCCAATAATATTTCTTTCATCCCCTCTCTTCATCCCCAATTCCCCTTTTAAATAGCTTCCCTAGGTCCTCATATGAGGATCAAGCTATTTTCCAATTGTTATGGATAACATTAATCTCCCCTATAAATGATATTAAACCATTTTTTAAGATATAGTGTATAGGTATCTATCAAATTTTATCATGTCGCCTTATCCTTCATCATTCCACAAATTTTCATCATCTACTCATCATGAACATTAAAAGGTCCATCAATATCCCATTGGTGACTTAAACCATATTTTGTATTACTATAATCCACATTAGATTCCCATAAACCATAACTATGCATAACCCCATTAAATATCTGGTATAATCCCCTAAAAATAACGTATTACACCAAATATGTTAATGCTTCTAAGTTTAACATTAGAGGTCTATTAAAGCCTATAACTATATAAAATCCAAAAATTCTAAAAAATCATCACTATATTAGTCTAATCAACTCAAGGTTTTACTATAGATTAAATATTGATATCTATATTTATGGAGACCCGAAGCTTAACGTACATGGACATTACATTACATTTTCGGAATACTTAGTACATAACAAAAAAACACACACACAAGGATCATAATAGTTTAGTGTCTTTGGAAACTCGGAATATAATCTTCTAATCGTGGTGAACGATCTTCAAAATCTCCCATAATGATCTTCCTTTTTTTTACCTAAGACCTTTCTTTATATCCTGGGGAAAAGAAAACATAAAAGGGTGAGCTCAAATGCTCAGTAAGGGTAAACAAAAGAAATATCAATCACATCATATACATAAGCACATAACTTTTGGAAATCTTAACCTGCAAAAGAGATCATAATTTCATAACATGGGGTAAATCATGGCAGTAAAATGTAATCATAATAATCATAACTTAAAACATGAAACTTTGTGTCATTCACACATAATCATAGAGAATCATTTCTTGTTAGTCAAGACTCATTGCCAAGACTATCTTAGTGGACAAAGTCCATTTCTGAATCGAGTAACCCTCGTTTCAGTCCTGTTTCACTGAACCAGTATAACCTACCGTTCCAGCCATGTCTATCTCATGAGATATAAAATCTTTACCCAATGCATTGGAGGGAGATATAGGTCCCACCCATCTTATAATGAATCCTTTCTTATGTGTTCCACATAATCATAAATCATCGCATAACCCATGTAATAAAAATGGGATTCTTAAACAACATGACATCATAAAACAATTCATATAAGATAAAGGAATTCATAAAAATGTTTCCGTTACAACATAATCAAATCCATGTAATAATAGGGATAAAAACAGAACCCTTTTATTATCTTAGATGGAAAATAATTTTGATAAAATACTTGAACTTCATTCTTGAGGAAAATATCCTTTCTACTTCAAAAACACTTTTCCTTTCTTAACATGTCATACAGTTTTAAAATAAAAGAAGTTGATTAAAAATAAACTTGAATACTTGTAAAGGAATATTCTTGGAAATAATTTTTTTGAAATCCATTCATGCCGTATAAGTTAAAAAAACATTCTTCCCGTACTTTTGTCGGAAAAGTCAAAAAGTACCTCGTATGAAAAACGACAAAAGATTCTTTTCATATCTTTTACTAAAAACATACTGAATGGTAAAATTGGATTTAAACTATTGTAAGTGGATGGAAACAATATTATATATTGAAGGAACGTGGATGTGGATGATAAAATACACCCCAGTAAATACTTACGAATAAACAATCTCGGATAAAAATGAGATTGTGATATTTCCCTTACATTAGGTCCGATTTGCTTCGTAAGTGTCCGAACCTCCTGTATAATGATTTAAATAATGTCATTTACTTATTAAAGAATCATATTCATTGTTATGATATCATATATGGTTCACTTATGACTTTATATTACCCGTTCTTTTGTAAATTCCATGTTAAAGAGCGTTTTGGGTAAAATTGTTTCATTTGTTGTATGTGTTTTGACTTGTAATTATTCATATGATTACTTAGATCATGATTACTTAATTCCAGAACATAAAACATGATTTATATATATATATATATTCAGGATATACATATATATAATAAATCATTAAATGGGAAGAAATACACCGTTCATAGAGACGGTAGTCCGTACGTACGCATGAACGTTGTTTTCGTTTCCTTATTGAATTGAATGGAATTAATTACATGACATACATATAAATATATAAATAAATACAGTATCATTATTATGTCATATATTTCATTAGTACATATTATATACTTTATAATAATTCTTAAATGGTTAACATGGAGAATGAATCTCATCACGTCGTGGAGACGGTAGTCCGTACGTACGCACGAGCGATGATATCATTTACATAAATATTGAATTGAATTGGAGTGGATTATACAATATATCAGAATCAATATGATGTTGTAATAACTATGTATATTTATTCTTTACACCATTATACCCATCCATGTAAGGTGGTGGTGGAAAATAGATTACACCACGGCGTGGAGACGGTATTCCGTACGTACGCACGCGCGGTGATTTCCTTTTTCCGTAGGATGGATAGAAGGTTAATTAGATTTGTTTCATATTTATAATAACATATAATTATATAATAAATACTTATGTTATTACTTTATCATGAAACAGCTAAAGAAGAAGAAGTTGAAGAAGAAAGAAATTGAAAAGATCGGTAATGGATATTACTTCTTCTTTGGAACGCTTCTTTGAATCCTCTACTTAGGGAACTAAGATTGGTCTTTGAAGAATACCAGGACCTCTAGGATTATTCTAGGGAAGTGGAGAGGAGAAAATGGCAGGGTTTGGCCGAGCTTGAGTGCTCAAATTGGTGTGAGGAGGAGGGGGGAGGAGGTGCCCTTTTATAAGGGAGGAGAGGGGCACCTTAGGAATATCTCAAAATATTATTTTATATTAAAGTCAAAATCGGTTTATAATGGTTCCAAAGGGTCTTATTTCGAAGCTAAAGTGGGGAAGGGTGTAAATCCTATCAACCAATAGGATTTAGACAAGTTTAGGGTATTATTTTAACCTTATCAATTAGATTTAACTCTAAGTTAAATAATTTAACTTTTACCACAGATTTTTGTTTTATTTCACTATATGGTTAATACACTTACTATAACATTCCAAACGAACCCCAAATTGTTTATTATTAATATATATATATCCTTATATAAGTCATTTGGCCTAACCTTAGATTTTTAGGAATAAAATAACAATTAATAATATAATATTTGATTTAAAAACTATTTTGTGTCAATTTTGACACTATTTGATATATGATTTTTGTTAAAGTCATAACAGAATTATATGTTCGAACCAAGTTGATTAAATCAACACTAATATATCATAGTAACCTATAAAATTAGTTTAATTCCTAAAAAGTCTCAAATTATATTTAGTTTGGTGTTTATAACATCGATTATGTCAATATTTCATTAATAAGATAATTACTGCATCATCATTGTGTCATAAATAAATTAAATTATTTGATGTCTAAAAATTACAAATAAAATACCATTATGTGGGAAATCTTTTTATATTTCTAATGAATATTTAAAATTGAATTTATCTTATGTATAACCCTATATTAAAAATGTTTTAGTAAATAAACTTTGATTTTAACTCTTTTAACTCTTCTTTGAATTAAATAATAATAAATGTCCTAATCTAATCCAAGTGGGCCTAAATGATAATATTTTACACTTAAGGTTGTTTTTGGTCGAGATAAACTTGTCCAATAGAATTAGGACATGTGTTAGGGTAATATTAATATCATTCTTACCCTTAATTACCCTATTTACTTTTAACCGTGGTAATTAAAAGTAAAAAGTTACTATTCACCAAAAATTATTTTCATCTCATTGAACCACATTTTAGTTACTGACATCAACCGTGTCTCTCGGATTTTTTAAATTCCATTCACAGAAGCGGTAAAATTAAGTTTTATAAAAAATTCAGTTTTTTAACTACCACTTAGTAGTTTCACTATTCATCAAAAATTGATGTTTTTCAGAACAATGCCAAAATTTCATCTTAAGCTATATTTCATATTCCGAATTCAAAAATAAAGTCTATTTTACCAAATTCATAACATAAAAGTTCCATTAATTAATTTTATAATTAAATCCCGCTGTTAAAACAAATAGCGTGTTTTTAAGAAACAATATCTATCAAAAGAATGACACTTGATTATGTCTGGTTTAAATGTGAAATTACATTAAATGACCAACATTGTATTAAATTGTAAAAATATATTCTAAATATACTTTAAAACCACTCAAATTAATAATTTATCACTATTAATTATTTCGATTAAAAAAGTTGTTTTTAATTATAATTTAGTAATTTTCACTATTCATCGGAATATGAAAGTTATCCGAAAAGTACCAAAATTTCACCTTAGGCTAAATTCGATACTCCGAATCCAAAAATGAAGTCCATTTTGAGAGCTAAAATTTCTAAAATTTAAAAAGTGGTTATTACTATTCATAACGGCTAGTTTTAATAATATTTTAATAGCATATCGTTGTTTCGTGAAACTCAGTATTACGTACTACACACGCTATCGAGGAAGGTTGCGATTGTGTGTAATGCAAGGCAAGTCAATGATGCGTGTTGTGCAATCTCCTTTTGGTGTAGCGTACAACACAAGACATTAGTGAAATAAAAAAGAATATTTTTCATAAAATCTCGGGTTGTTACATTCTACCCCCCTTAAAATGAATTTCGCCCTCGAAATTCGTCGGGGTTATAAATGGTTTACTATTCAAAAGTTTCTTTAATAGAAACCCACATCGTAAAAAGAAATACCAAAACTTGGCTTTAAAAACTAAAATATGAAATGTAACGATTACCCAAATAAACTAATCACTGGGTTTCCACATAGGTGAAAATATGAATATGGAAGAGAAATCTAACCATCATGTTCTGATGGAGAGTGGTAGAGAACATGGCTATGGAGAATCCAGTAATCACAAATCCATAAATTTGTGATGATCTAAGGTACCATCTGATTCATCAGGTATAAGATCACTAGGACAACATTTTTGGTTTTCAAGATCATTTCCCTAAAGTTGAAGAATTTGAATTAGAATAAATACTTACTTTATTTTGGTACAATCTCACTGTTGTTCGTGCCTTGAACAATTTCCACTTCATCTCTTAAATAAATTAAGTTGAATTTGTTGTTTGTGAAGTGTTAGCAGATCATGTGATAGAATGACGGGTTATTCCATCTGTCTCAAACAAAAGGTTAGCAAAAATTATATACATAAGTCGATCTATAGTGAGATTAATCATATATTTTTCCTAAAATGGACTTATACTTCATATATCATACTGCTTAATATAATAAAACTAGTTTCTACTAAACAGGGACTTCCTGTAGGCCAGTGGTAGGCGATAAAGGCCAGTCGCACTTCGGTTGTGGGTTCGATTCCCACATCCTTGTCCGACGCGATGGGTTGTCGCCCGTCCTGCAGGTTGTCCTTTTTCTAAAACTACATTACTATAACATTCCATCAATAATATCAAAAAACTTCAATCCTTAAACAATACTAACTTATGTCCAACATAATCCATTCCAATCTTTAGGCTTATCTAAAATACTTCGGTCCAAGATCATAGTATAAAGAAAATGATCACGTGAATGCCATCATTTATCCCTCATATATCTTGTTCGTTACATTCCAGTCATGTGAATACCATAAAATGAATACCCATTGAATCTCAGTGAAAACATGAGTGCTGTCAAAAGTGAACTCTTTCCACATACAAAAATCCTCAAAATTCTATATACTCAAACCATGATATCACTTAGTCCTTATATCAATCATGAGCTCATGAATACAGTCAAACATTTCATTTTCTCTTTATCCCTTCATTATGCGCATATCATCTGCTTTCCAAAATATTTGAATCACTTTTCATGGTTACCGGTACCTTAAAATTATTGAAAACCAAAATAATACTAAAATATTCTAATACACAATAAAAGTACCTCAACAACATTATTCTTGAATACCAATACATAAACACTTCAATCCATCCTCTTCAATTATTTTCCTGGAATAAGTCCTTCCTTGATTTAGAAGTAACTTTTTAGGTCAGGGCATTGAGTTGGGTAATTCCCATGTTCTCCACAAATAATACATTGAACTCCATAACAGTCTGTCACTCTATGACCCTTTTATCCACACAAATAACATCGGTCCCTCCATTTGAGGTATTCCTCAAGGTTCTTCTTCCCTTCTTTAGAAATCTCAATCTTCCTTTCTTTATGCTCCTCAACATGCGAACATGCATAATAATCTATCTTCCTCTTCTTTGATGAATTCGGTATACCACTAAATTTCACCTTGTTAATCATATATCACGATGACTGATTTGGCATAATCACAATATCTTTCTCTCTAGTCATTACATAATTTTGTTTCTCATAGTCTCTAATTTGTCCATTGGATTCAATGTTAACCAAATTCCGTCTGGTTCCCTCCATTAACTAAAACACAAAAAGAATTCCGTGAGAGGCAAAAATCATGCTAGAGAAAACACCATAGTAAAGGGGGAGTACCCTTAATATCTAACATCTTAGGTTAAATTCTAATATCGTTAGTGCAATTCTAGTACTATAACCTGTACGTATACTTAACCTTAGGGACATCCCTAGACATACCTTAGAAATATCTCTAGGGATCTCACTAACATTTTCGCATCCTAGTTTCCAAAGGTTGACTAAACCTTTCCTCTGATACCAACTGTAGAGACCCAAAGCTTAATGTACATGGACATTACATTACATTTGCGGAATACTTAGTACATAACAAAAAAACACACACAAGGATCGTAACAGTTTAGTGTCTTTGGAAACTCGGAATATAATCTTCTAATCGTGGTGAAAGATCTTCAAAATCTCCCATAAAGATCTTCCTTTTTTTTTACCTAAGACCTTTCTTTATATCCTGGGGAAAAGAAAACATAAAAGGGTGAGCTCAAATGCTCAGTAAGGGTAAACAAAAGAAATATCAATCACATCATATACATAAGCACATAACTTTTGGAAATCTTAACCTGCAAAAGAGATCATAATTTCATAACATGGGGTAAATCATGGCAGTAAAATGTAATCACAATAATCATAACTTAAAACATGAAACATTGTGGCATTCACACATAATCATAGAGAATCATTTCTTGTTAGTCAAGACTCATTTCCAAGACTATCTTAGTGGAAAAAGTCCCTTTCTGAATCGAGTAACCCTCGTTTCAGTCCTGTTTCACTGAACCGGTATAACCTACCATTCCAGCCATGTCTATCTCATGAGATATAAAATCATTACCCAATGCATTGGAGGGAGATATAGGTCCCACCCATCTTATAATGAATCCTTTCTTATGTGTGCCACATAATCATAAATCATCGCATAACCCATGTAATAAAAATGGGATTCTTAAACAACATGACATCATAAAACAATTCATATAAGATAAAGGAATTCATAAAAATGTTTTCATTACAACATAATCAAATCCATGTAATAATAGGGATAAAAACAGAACCCTTTTATTATATTAGATGGAAAATAATTTTGATAAAATACTTGAACTTCATTCTTGAGGAAAATATCCTTTCTACTTCAAAAACACTTTTCCTTTCTTAACATGTCATACAATTTTAAAATAAAAGAAGTTGATTAAAAATAAACTTGAATACTTGTAAAGGAAGCTTCTTGGAAATAATTTTTTTGAAATCCATTCATGCCGTATAAGTTAAAAAAACATTCTTCCCGTACTTTTGTCGGAAAAGTCAAAAAGTACCTCGTATGAAAAACGACAAAAGATTCCTTTCATATCTTTTACTAAAAACTTACCGAATGGTAAAATTGGATTTAAACTATTGTAAGTGGATGGAAACAATGTTATATATTGAAGGAACATGGATGTGGATGATAAAATACACCCCAGTAAATACTTACGAATAAACAATCTCGGATAAAAATGAGATTGTGATATTTCCCTTACCTTAGGTCCGATTTTCTTCGTAAGTGTCTGAACCTCCTTTATAATGATTTACATAATGTCATTTACTTATTACAGAATCATATTCATTGTTATGATATCATATATGGTTCACTTATGACTTTATATTACTCGTTCTTCTGTAAATTCCATGTTAAAGAGCGTTTTGGGTAAAATTGTTTCATTTGTTGTCTGTGTTTTGACTTGTAATTATTCATATTATTACTTAGATCATGATTAATTAATTCCAGAACATAAAACATGATTTATATATATATATTCAGGATATAAATATATATAATAAATCATTAAATGGGAAGAAATACACCGTTCATGGAGACGGTAGTCCGTACGTACGCATGAACGTTGTTTTCGTTTCCTTATTGAATTGAATGGAATTAAGTACATGACATACATATAAATATATAAATAAATACAGTATCATTATTATGTCATATATTTCATTAGTACATATTATATACTTTATAATCATTCTTAAATGGTTAACATTGAGAATGAATCTCATCGCGTCGTGGAGACGGTAGTCCGTACGTACGCACGAGCGATGATATCATTTCCATAAATATTGAATTGAATTAGAGTGGATTATACAATATATCAGAATCAATATGATGTTTTAATAACTATGTTTATTTATTATTTACACCATTATACCCACCCATGTAAGGTGGTGGTGGAAAATAGATTACACCACGGTGTGGAGACGGTATTCCGTACGTACGCACGCGCGGTGATTTCCTTTTTCCGTAGGATGGATAGAAGGTTAATTAGAGTTGTTTCATATTTATAATAACATATCAGTATATAAGAAATACTGATGTTATTACTTTATCATGAAACAACTAAAGAAGAAGAAGTTGAAGAAGAAAGAAATTGAAAAGATCGGTAATGGATATTACCTCTTCTTTGGAACGCTTCTTTGAATCCTCTACTTAGGGAACTAAGATTGGTATTTGAAGAAGGCCAGGACCTCTAGGATTATTCTAGGGAAGTGGAGAGGAGAAAATGGCAGGGGTTGGCCGAGCTTGAGTGCTCAAATTGGTGTGAGGAGGAGGGGGGAGGAGGTGCCCTTTTATAAGGGAGGAGAGGGGCACCTTAGGAATATCTCAAAATATTATTTTATATTAAATTCAAAATCGGTTTATAATGGTTCCAAAGGGTCTTATTTCGAAGCTAAAGTGGGGAAGGGTCGAAATCCTATCAACCAATAGGATTTAGACATGTTTAGGGTATTATTTTAACCTTGTCAATTAGATTTAACTCTAAGTTAAATAATTTAACTTTTACCATGTCTTTTTGTTTTCTTTCACTATATGGTTAATACACTTACTATAACATGCCAAACGAACCCCAAATTGTTTATTATTAATATATATATCCTTATATAAGTCATTTGGCCGAACCATAGATTTTTAGGAATAAAATAACAATTAATAATATAATATTTGATTTAAAAACTATTTTGTGTCAATTTTGACACTATTTGATATATGATTTTTGTTAAAGTCATAACAGAATTATATGTTAGAACCAAGTTGATTAAATCAACACTAATATATCATAGTAACCTAGAAAATTAGTGTAATTCATAAAAAGTCTCAAATTATATTTAGTTTGGTGTTTATAACATCAATTATGTCAGTATTTCATTAATAAGATAATTACTGCATCATCATTGTGTCATAAATAAATTAAATTATTTGATGTCTAAAAATTACAAATAAAATACTATTATGTGGGAAATCTTTTTATCTTTATAATGAATATTTAAAATTGAATTTATCTTATTTATAACCCTATATTAAAAATGTTTTAGTAAATAAACATTGATTTTAACTCTTTTAACTCTTCTTTGAATTAAATAATAATAAATGTCCTAATCTAATACAAGTGGGCCTAAATGATAATATTTTACACTTAAGGTTGTTTTTGGTCGAGATACACTTGTCCAATAGAATTAGGACATGTGTTAGGGTAATATTAATATCATTCTTACCCTTAATTACCCTATTTACTTTTAACTGTGGTAATTAAAAGTAAAAAGTTACTATTCACCAAAAATTATTTTCATCTCATTGAACCAAATTTTACTTACTGACATAGACCATGTCTCTTGGATTTTTGAAATTCCATTCACAGAAGCGCTAAAATTATGTTTTATGAAAAATTCAGTTTTTTAACTACCACTTAGTAGTTTCACTATTCATCAAAAATTTATGTTTTTCAGAACAATGCCAAAATTTCATCTTCAGCTATATTTCATATTACGAATTCAAAAATGAAGTCTATTTTACCAAATTCATAACATAAAAGTTGCATTAATTAATTTTATAATTAAATCCCGCTGTTAAAACAAATAGCGTGTTTTTAAGAAACAATATCTATCAAAAGATTGACACTTGATTATGTCTGGTTTAAATGTGAAATTACATTCAATGACCAACATTGTATTAAATTGTAAAAATATATTCTAAATATACTTTAAAACCACTCAAATTAGTAATTTATCACTATTAATTATTTCGATTAAAAAAGTTGTCTTTAATTATAATTTAGTAATTTTCACTATTCATCAGAATATGAAAGTTATCCGAAAAGTACCAAAATTTCACCTTAGGCTAAATTCGATACTCCGAATCCAAAAATGAAGTCCATTTTGAGAGCTAAAATTTCTAAAATTTAAAAAGTGGTTATTACTATTCATAACGGCTAGTTTTAATAATATTTTAATAGCATATCGTTGTTTCGTGAAACTCAGTATTACGTACTACACACGCTATCGAGGAAGGTTGCGATTGCGTGTAATGCAAGGCAAGTCAAGGATGCGTGTTGTGCAAGCTCCTTTTGGTGTAGCATACAACACAAGACATTAGTGAAATAAAAAAGAATATTTTTCATAAAATCTCGGGTTGTTACAATATTCCCATAGACTATTGACCACAACATGAACCATGAAATAGTTCTATACATCCATATAAAACCTTATGCATAGCCCATGATCATATAATCAGTGAAGATCCTCCCTAGAATCATAGAACTAGTTTCCTATATGTTTTTCAATGTACCACATCATTAATAGGTAAATTTTACATGATACCTCAAGAATAACCAAATTTAATTTAATTATTATCTCAAAATCAAATCAAATGAATTAGTATAAATAAACAATAATAGAAAAGGTAATACATTCTGCTTATATCCAATCATACATTCCATGAGAACTATATCCCCATTCTATATGAAATTTTTTTTTGTAGTACCTTAATAAAACATAATGTGGTGTGAATCAAGGTGATGGAAAATATAAACATTTCTCCTTAAATAATTTACCTTCAGATCCTATTCCATTATTACATGTAATATTATTCAACCATTAATTTTGTACCACTTTATAATATTCATCCACATTAGAAAATATGTAATTTTGTATAATTTCAAATATGATAGAATATAAAGAATTTTCTTGGTTTATCTATAATAGTCCTCATCTGAGGTGGGAATATCAACAGTGTGACAAGAATCCAAATATCACTACATCACCAATATGTTATTAAATTTAGGAAGATATCACCACTCAACCAAAGGTAATGAACTATTCCTTTAATTCCCTAATTACTTTAAGATATTGAGAAATATCAGTTCATAAAAATAGACTTTTATTAGATTATTAACATTGGACTCATTTAAAGACCAATATAATGAACAAATATTCTATTCATATTCATCTTCTAAATTGATTATCAGTTGTATTCAAAGTGTTATTTCCACATTCACATCAAGATATATACCACTAATTATGAGAATAATTGATTCTTAAATATTCAAAAAAATATTTAAACATTATGAATCACCATTTTAAAATTAAATTATTTTATCTTCGTAATTATCTTCATGTATATTTTTATAGTCTCACTTTAATAATCTATATTTTTCTAGGTTAATAAACTTTTCTACTCCTCCAATATTTTCTAAAAAATATCCTCTTCTAAAAAATATCTTTAATTCAACTACATCCATAAGAAACACTATCTTATTAAATAAGATATTTTATATAATCCAATGTTTCAATCACTATTCTTTTAGGAAAACACTATTCCACATCACTACAATATATTATTCTTCTATATATTTTCATCAAAATATATCCATTAATTCTACAATTTAGAAACAATATAACTAAATAATTTTTTGAAATTATAGTTTGAAATTAAAATCAATATTGATTTGTAGCATCTATCCTTCAAATATTTACCTTGGAGTGTCATCCATCAAATAACCACCATTAAATTTTAATTTAATAGTTATTTTTTTCTAATTAACTATCAAGGAATCATTTGACTTCCATGTCATCAATTCTATTCATGTCCATTAGGGATCTTAATCATGCTGTAGCCAACTCGCTTATGGTGTACTGAGTCTATTTTACAATAATTGAATTCATCTAACTGATCTATTATGTCTTGGAATAATACTTCATGGGGAAAATAATATTAACTTTTATCATGGAAACATCTCTTCATCTACCAAAAACAAACCCTATATAGACTAGTTAGTTTTTATAGTATGGTTTGTAATTTTTTAACAGAATACTTTTATTTTTCATGAGATACTATAGTTCAGTATACTACACCATGAGGTGTAGTCCTATAGACATGGAATATATATATTATTTCACAATACCCAATTCACATCCTTCATGATGTATACATTACCCTAGAATATGATTCCCCAATTTCGGTATTATCTTAAACCAGATATGGAAGAGATAATCCTCCAGAACATGGAGGTCTCTAAAGTTATAGTGTTTCTAGAAATAGTCTAATTAGTTCTTTATTGTGGTGTTTGAAATTTTAACGTAAAACATTATCCTTATATATAATGAATCCTTTTCATGTTCTGGGATCACCTAACATATGAAATATTTCTCTGGAGTCATTTCCCATATTATTCTTCCCTAAAGAATAAAAAAGATGTATTAGAGACTATATATCTTCCCATAACCATATAAATCCCATACGGTTAGCATGAATTATAAGAACATGTCTTTAATGTTAACATATGTAATGGGTCTTACTTCACACTTAACGACTACAACACTAGTGTCTCGATTAATCTGCCACCTAGGATTGGGAGGACTTTCGCCATTTTCTTCTACCAATTAAGAGGTTTTCTACTCGAGTTGATTTATATTCTGATATATCCCATTTTTTAAAAATCCATTCACTACAATGGACTAGTTTTCATTATTACATTGTAGTGTAACTAGAATATCTAAAACATAAAAGGATACTTACTATTAAAAACATATAAAACATCCATATAGAAAATTCCAAACATTTTATGTTTTCATTTTGGTCACAACAATTAAGTTTTTCTACTCATATTTAAACAATGTTATCTTACTGCATTATCCCAAATATAATACCTATAATTATGTCAAAAAACTCCTCTATGGAACTATACATTAATTCCAAATCCATAACCATTATATTTATAAATATATATATCAATACATTTGTTTTCATTCTTACATAAATTCATTCATGTACTTCCATGTACACCAATTATCTTGACATCAACTCCAGGTCTTTAAGGACCATAAAATTACATTAATACATCAATTTTATTTCATTAAATTAAAACCTAATAATTTATATTATTTTTGTTAAACGTATAATGATAGTCTGTCATCATTAATCTCATTAATTGTTTAACCTTCCATATAACTTATTTTCTAATTTTACTTCAATATCAATCAATGATTTTAACTAAATAAAATATATAACCCCTTGTCCCCCCTTTGGATTTTTTAGATTGTAAATAAATTTTATGAAAACTAACAACCATTAACATAAGATATTGATATAATTGATCTAAATTTCATTCATAATCCAAAGATCCTCCAAAAACATGTAGATTATATGGATATATGGCTCCATTTTTTTATCATCATCTATCCACCATATTCAATAAAATTAAAATATTTTTATCTATTTTTAGATTTTATGTTCTCTCCCATATATTCATAAAATCTATAGGTTTAAATTTAAAAAACTAGGATATCACTATTTATTAGGAATTTTCTTGAACAAGATTTATAGTAATTCTTACAAAGGTCATCTATGTGAAAAATAATGTTTTTTCCAAAAACTGTATATGGAGTGGTAACCCTCCCCCTTTACCATTCACTTTTTCTCATCCCATTTGACATCATATGCTGACAAAAAAACCTTGTATCTTTAATTTAGTTGAATTTTCCTCTAGATGGATTTGTCTCCATCTATAATTTTCATACCACATCTTGGTACCACATGATTACACTAATTCATGACCAACATAATGTTGATTCAAAATCCATTCTATAGACACATTGATAATATTTTCATATATTTCAGTTATTAGATTTACCACATGGGATTTGATTCATAAAAAAGTCCACTAATCATACCATTCTAGATCTTAGGGTATGAAATAATAGTCTGTAATAATATTCTCAAACATGACCAAATCATTTACTTTTAATAAATTAATTCAAATAGCTAGAAATAATTTTTTCTCTCACACATCCAATGATAAAAATCATATTAACAACTAACCATCTTATGAAAATAAAAAAACACACAATATGTGTTTGACAAGACACATATTGAGTCAAAGAAAATACTTTATCGAGATAAAATCGTGGAACATGATATCTATATACTCTAAACATCAGAAGGATTATTCTCCATCAGATAAGGCCAAATAGCCTTGAATGATTATAAAAAAATCCATCGAATGGATTTTGTTTTTCTATGATTCCAATTGTAGATATAATATTCAATGGATACCATATTTTTGTTAATATGATTCCCTCATAGAATCTTTTTTTCCGCATATACACACAAATGATACCACATTAGTTACTATAATAAAAATAATCGTGAAATAAAATAAATTTTATGCACATTCAGTGAATCTATATCAACTTTTCTAGTATCCCAATAGCAATTTTTAAAATCATTATTTTTTCTGGCTAAATGAAAATTTTCTTCATATTCTAAATATCTTCATATATGCATTTGACACTATCAATAATACCACATATTATTCTCTGCATGAAGTTACAAAATCAACATTAATTATTATTAAAACATTAATCTCCATGATTTTGAACAAAAAATAAATATTTTAAAAAATAATAATAGGTCATTATTTGATAGTAATTATTTACATGCCCCAAATCCTAAAAAAGTTATTATTCTGGACTATTACAAATTGTGACTTTAAAATTTACCATTTTTTTATTATTGAATCTCAGATACACTCAAGTACGTGTACACTCTATTGATTATCACACCACATAGATTGTATCCCTCCTTAGTTCCATTCGAAAATAATAATATTATAAAATTTTAAAATCATGGGAAAGGAATACCTAAAACATCCTTAGATAGTGTAATGGGTAATCTATGAAGAGCCAACCCTTTTCCTCAGATCTAATTATCATACATTCTCTGAGTAAGCCAAATTATGTAATCCTCACTGATTATTTTAAAATAGAAATAGTTTTCCCATTATAGATAAGTATCTATATCCTTTATGAGAATAAACTAAAATTTTAGAGGGTTCTTCCTTTAATGCACTGTGTATGGATTATTTTTTCTATTTCTTACCCAAAACATAGATGAGTCAATTAACCTGGAATTATTTCTTAAAAGTGGTACTTATAAAACCCCTTAAAATGTATCGTTTATATATTCTATGATTTCCAAGAGAGAAACTGATTTATTCTTCTATACTCTCCAAAATTACTTCATGATTTTCAAAAAAGGTTGGTTTTCGAATTAAACCTCTAGTGTTTGGTACACATTTTCTGGTCTTACTTTATTATTTCCTTTTAAAATTTAAAACATGTTCTCTAGTGAGAAAGGGTGTTCTATATTATTATTTTTAACCTCTTATCCATATTATTAATTTTATTCCATAATAGATGTTGTGAATAATCCATCATTGATATATTGGATGTCCTCTCTTTCCTTTTTACTTCAAACTCATCATGTACTGTGGATATGTTACTCACTAAAATATAAATCTCATTCTTCCTTTCATGACTCTTTATTTTTTTTAAATGTGGAGGAACACATATTATCTTGAACAAAACATTTTTTACTATAATACAATTCCATATAACCAATTTTATCAAAAATACAATATCTTCAAATGAAATTATAACTAATGAAATTATATTTTAGGCATGGACTACCTCTAAGAATATGTGAAACCATATATTATGTATATTATTATATGAATATATCAGCAAAGAATTATAGATATTCAATCATATTTAGTATATGAGACTACAACCACTAATGTACCTGGTCATATTGAGTACATTATTGGAGACTATAAATGAATTTTTTTAGGGATTTAATATCATTATCATATATATAAATTTTACAAAATTATTATTGAATTTAATTTATATTTATCCAACATTCTCAATGATTTGAGATTTATATGACCTACAAATATCCTATACAGGTTCTAAAATACTTTATATAATGTATAAGTAGGTAAAATATTAAATGATAATAATAAAATCTGGTTAAAAATTTAAACAATGACTTCATAAGAATCCAATCAAGGTAAATGGAATCTAGGGTTTACGTGAAGTAATATTAATAATACAATATCATTGGATTCTCTAAAATATACTTAAAATAGTTTTTGGAACTATATGGAATGTCCATGTTAGTTATAAATGTAATAGAAATTTATTTTGAAATTTATTTGATACAATATTTATATTTTTCTAACGCCTTCTTTAGAAAAAAAATATTCCAAACATATAGAAAAATGTGGAAGATGTTTTTTTTCTAATATTACAAATTAAAGGATATTGATGTTATTTTTTAACATAAAAGGGTTTCTAAATGTTATCAAGATATTATGAATTGAAAATAATCTCTAAGAGGCTAGTAGAAGTATGTTTGTACTTAATGATGTTAAAGGTTTCCCATAAAAATTACACCAGTCTAAGGTTAATTTGAATTAGAGATAATATCCTATGAGATTTAGGATGTACAAATAAATAATAACATTCATGGTTACATTATTTTCAGGAATAATTTAAAGAAACAGAGTTCCAAGTATGATGATGATGAACATATAAATATTTTTATGTAGACAAAAGACATTAAAATCATAACGATTAATATTTTGAAATTGAGATGTTTGAATATGTTCAAGAATTTGGACAATAAATAATATTAACCATAACACTCATAATTCTTGAAACAGTCTTACAACTTAGATGATTGTGCTCCTAGGGGAATAGCTCCCCTTTGAAATTATAGACTAGTGAATTTATTTGTTTTTTTGTTTATTTGATAATATTAAAATTTATCCTATTAGATGTATCCAACATTTTATCAGTCATTCATGTTTTTTAAATAAGTATATATATATATATATATATATTTCATGATTTTTGAAGATAACTAACTTCTCATAGTATGACTTTTAGTTCATCCGTAACTAATTTTCATCATAGATTATTATAGGTCATGATGAAATTTTAATGTTAGAATTATCATGATTCTTTTACAAATATATAGAATATGATATTGAGGCACACAATAAGGAATATGGTTCTTTGTGTATGCAAGATGACCTACTACGTATACCACATAGAGTGTCATACAGATATATTTGGTTTACTGGGGGTTCCATAAATTATATTTTTTTCATCACTATGCGAGTGTGGAAATTTATCTAGCATGAGTACATTTATAACTTTATATACTACATGATAAATTTTATATATTGGTATAGTGAATATAGGGGTGGTTGGGTATGCTATTGATCATGTCTTCAGTTAAAGATTAACCAAGATGAGATTTGTTCTCTCATAAGATGAGTATGACATAAGGGCCCTCAATTGAGATAGATAATGAGAGTGTACAACCACACTTAGATATTATATATCTATCATGAAAAGAGACATGTGATTTAAATATACACATGAATGAATGAAATGTGATGTATTCATGGATCAAAATCACACAATTCTTGGATTAAACTCTCTTGAACCCAAAGCTCTCTGGATCTTCTTTTTTTGAACCCACTACTCTAGCAGACCATGGAGTAAGATAGGATATTGCTTGAACATCGAGTTATTCAGTTTTTCCTATCGATAAATATGGATGTCTGGTGATTATGTTTTAAATGTTGGTGATATTTATAAAAATCATTAATAAATTATAACAGGGTAATGTATGCTTCTTTAGTTTATAGTAAAAACTATTTTATATTGTTCTTAATTTCTTTATTTTAATGCATTTTAATATTTCTGACATGGGAGATCCACAGAAAACGGTTTATATAATTTCAAAATACTTCTAACATTTTTTATTAGACTCTAAAAAACCACTTCAGTAATATCATATGGAAACCATGATTGTTATTTATGAAATACGTTGATGAAAACAAGGAGACAACAAAAATAGACACTTTAATTTAATTTTTTTATAAATTTGGGGAAAAATTATTTACCATTATAAAGAAGAGTTTATTAAAAGTAACATAGGACGATCCTTTATGTAGTTGAGTTTTATATGAGAATCCAAGATATTACTCATATATTATTGACCATAGAATGGTAACTCCTGGATTAGTTTAATGTGAATTGGATCACGTAAGGTCAAACCAATTTTTCTTAGGGTCATGAAATTTTAATGTTATAGATTTTATAATGGTTATGTAGATAAACTGTCACATAAAAAGGGATTTAAAATCTTAGATAAGTGAAAATGGGTTCTATATACTGGACACATGGAATTACCCATACTCATATATGTAAAAAAATAAACTATGTAATGTTCCATAATGTTTACCCTTCTTCATTATAATAAAGTGTAGATTTACTTCACATAAATGAAATGAATAATGGTATTATGTATTTTGAGGGGATCTACAAAGGTGTTATTTCCTTTTTCCCGTATATAATTGGGGTTGTGTAAGGGTCATAAACTTCTATATAATGTGTGTTAGTAGAGGATAATTAACCATCTTGTTACAACCCATCCAAAAGGGGCTTGTGTCATGAGTCCCTAATCCCTCTTCCAATAGGCTAGGGTATGGTGACTAGCACCGAGTCGCCATAACACTAATATAGGAATCCTTAACTTGATGTACCAATACAATAATAGATATATCTAAGCCCATACAATGCTGAAATTTGAAACAAAAGATAGACCATGCATTAATACATCTAAATCCCAAAACAAGAGTATGAAAACATGGAATCGAATGTAAATAGGTCAAAATACATTCCCCCCATAATGAGTATGAAAACCAGTCTAGCCTGAATGTATAGATTGGGAATGTTATAAATATAATTTTAGGAACACACCTCATTCTATTCATATCACTAAACGTTGTCTAGTCCTGGACCCTCTAGGATTCCATCAAAAGGATGATAATATATAAAAGATATGATATGTGCATTAAAATCCCTTGCATGGATGAGTAAAACAATAACAAGTAGGGCACCACGAAATCACTAAGAATGAAACAACAAGAATAAAATTCAACTCCACAAATGTATATATCTATATCACATATAACAATAATATCTAGATATACTCAAAACATACAAACATTCTCAAGGTAAAGTCACAAAATTAATGCCATCCTAGGAAAACTACTTTAAGGATCCACATAAAACTCCTCTAAGAGAAAACACTCCATGAGTCATATAGCATGGATTGAATCCATATGAGATTTATATCTCTTCAGTTCTCATAATTATAATTATATTCCCAATGTATGAATATTAATATTCATAGAAATGTATCACAACCAAGGCCATGGGGTATAACAACAATTCATCATGGAATAACACTCTAAGTAAAGGATCATTTCCCGTGAATTGTTGTTCATGATGATACTGTGAACTCCACCTAGGAAAATATAGTGATAGGGGATATAAAATATATCCTCATAAAAGGATTCAAAAAACTCTATCCAATAATTGCTGATCTAGATATGACTATCTTGTGTGTTAGAAATGATTCCAGACTAACCCTTAGGGAATGGATATGGGGAATGGACCATAACAATAATTTTCCAGGATAATGAGGATAAAAGGTCCATGAAATCATTAAAAGAGTATATGGAGTGTAATGGTATTACATGGACTGAACCATTGACACTGGGTCCTTCCCATGTATCAATACCCTTTCCAAGGTCTCTCTTAAAGTACGCGGTGTGTCTATGCCTGTGTATTTATGACCATGTCGATGTACATGGCTCTACCCATGTACACCGAGCATGGATGTGTCCCTATCATAGTATGAATAAATTCCATGATCATTTAATCTTGGTTATTTCAGTTTACCCTCTGAGGTACAAGCCAATATTCCAAGTCAAGTCGCACACCATGTGATATTTAACTTTACTATGGAAACCCTATACACTACACCTCGGGTCCCACATAATGACGGTTTCCCAAGAAACACCATGTAGGTATGGATTTTATAGAATACACTATTCTCCATCCTATGCAGTTATCCACTCCTCTAACACCAAATCTATCCATGAATCATTCTAGGAAGAATATATCTACTCTAACTGAGCCTTTCCATCACTGCTCTCTTGGAACTAGTCATCTGATTTGCATGGTACTCCATTATCCATTATCATCATCATCATTGCACACATCGCTCAAACATGGAGATATCTAATTTGATCTAATTCACTAACCTTGAATATAATTGATCGATACCCTTAGCACAAGGTGTTCTAATCTTTGATTTCAAATCGGTTCATAATGAAATGGGTGTGCAATGGTTGATTTCCCATAAATCCATCAAACCATCGGTCAAACAAAACCACAATGATGAACTCATGTAGAATAATTATACAAACCAAGTAAATATAAAAAATATTAATGAACCTCAGCTATGTTTGGTTGGACACAAACCATTTCCCTTATAATGATAACAAATAACCATAATAACATAATAAATTCTCCCAATAAATCCCCTAGGTAAACCCATCCTGCAATATGATCGATCCAAGAAAAAATATTTTTGTCAACTAATAAAAATACATCATATGAATTAATAAAATAAGGATAAAACCCATATATTAGATATCCTATAACATTATAGATTGATCACTAGAAAATAAAGAATTTGTCTCCCTGTCATTGGTGAGATCCTCTGATTCTGTCTCAAACCGGATGTCAATCTCTGATCTACTTATCGTTCGCTAATATAAGTTCCACCAATGGCTCTCCAATGGTTCTATAGATCTATAGGTATTATAATAAAAACAAAATATTACACCATAAAAAATATTTACTGAACAATTATTAGGTTGAGAAATAAAATAAATTAATTTACTAATTTATTTTATTTTCTAAAACATCCACACATGATCGAGCCTAAACCTAAACGCTCGATGAAATCCAATGTTATATTTCACCTTGGATAAATCCATTTTTCTAAAATCAATGGTTCCCTAGGAATTATTATATGTTCCTTCATATATAATTTATTCTGCCTTTTAGGAAAACTCAATGTGCATGCATTTAATATTTTTAATATTTTAAAAAATTAATTCTCAGTTAATCGAGCCTCAATTTCACATGTCCCCTCTGTTCCATGTATAGAAAATAGTTCTAGGTTTATTCTAATACATTACATAGAAAAAAATAATGTAAAATTCTACATACCATAGGGATTTTTTCCCATAATCTAAAACAATAGGATTCAAAAAAAAGATGTGAGGGATAATCACACATCTAGCTCTACTTCTCCTAGGTACTCTCTAGAAGATTCTCGTGCTACCAAAATACATGAACTAGGGGAATCAATCACCCATGAAGGATCATATTCTTCCAATCATCAATCTCCATTGGGTACTCAGCAATTTTATATCCAACCTCAATGTTCATCTCATCCAAGTCGATAACGTGCGGCATCTCATGCTTGTACCTCCCCAACCCTTACACATGGAAGATATCATGTTCCAAGTCTAACTACGGTGGTAGAGATAATATGTACAACAACTGATCATATTTACATAGTATCTGGAATAGTCCAATGAATATTAAATATAGATTTTCTCTCCTTGAAAAATCATTGCAATCCTCGTTGAGGTGAAACACATTGGAACACATGATCTTCCTCCCCAAACGCAAAAGGCCACCATCATATGAAAGCATGGGACCTCTGATAGATCATGGTAGTCCTCATCCAATCTTGTATGATCTTCTCCTTCTATATGGTGGATCACACCAACTTTGGGCCCTTATGTACTGACTATCCTATGTTAATCAATCAAAGTGGTGACCTTCAGGGTCGCACATACAAGGCCTCGAATGGTTACATACTAACTGTGGAAAGGTAATTGTTGTTGAATGAAAAATCCCCCAATTGTAGGTTATCATATCTTATATAGAAAACGTACAACATGAAAGTAAAAATTATTTCATATAGAACATGAATGGTCTACTTAGTCTTCCTGTCACTCTAGGGGTCATATGTCATACACAAATGTTACTATGCTAAAAATTAATCCTGAAATCCCTTCCATAACTGAGATGTGAAGAAAAAATCTTGGTGTGAAATGTTTGTAGAGGGAACTATATAGACTTAGACTATATCCTACATGTAGAGGTGTCCCATGCTCTTTACTAAACTATTCCCTCAAGTAGATTGGATGTGGTAATACTTGGTGATTCATTCTATGAAAACCCACATTGAATCATGTCCCCTGGACCTATGTGGTAATACCCTCATGAATTAAATGGATATCTCATCCCACTTACACTCTCTAGCCTTAATGGGTTATGATAAATCCATGGGAACATGGTTCCTATCCTTCACTTTCAGACAAGTAGGGAATCAAGAGACAAACTCTACAACTACCTTCTTCATCCCTGACCACCAAAACTAACATCAGAGGTCCTAGTGCATATTTACCATAGGTGTATGTACCACTAAATGATATGTTTGAAACTTTATTATGAAAACCTCTCGCAAATCCTGTAGAACCATGGTTTATCCTATAAAATGAATTAAATTATTCCCACATTCATGAAATCCATCAAGAGCATGTCTAGTGGATATCTGAGTATATAGGGTCACAAAGTCGATGTCCCCATGTTGTGCATCCTAGAAATGTTTTAAAAGCAATGGGGTAACGACCATAAAATAGAGATAATATGATATATTCCAATCAAAAAAGGATAACTGCAAGGATATAAATTTCTCTGACACATCACTTGAAAACTATAATCAAGATCTTGTGTTAAGAGAGTCAACTTCCATGTTCCCCTTCAAAAGAGTTTGAAAAATCTCAAAGTCATATTATTATTGGAACTCTATCCATTGTCTCTATCTCAAGATATTATCCTTCAGATAGAATATATTCTTGAGACTATTTCGATCATAATAGATGATAAATCACTCTCCTGTCAGGTCGTGTCTGAACATATTATGTGCGAAAATTATCACTACTAACTCAAGATAACGGGTCACATGGTTATTATCATGTGGTCTCAACTAACAAGATCCATAGGAAATATATGAAAACCTATGCATAATAATATAACCAATAATAGTCCCTTGTGAATTGTAGAACAATATGTACATGACACTCTTCTATTTAAATATCAATATGGGATTGATTATCAATCATTGACTCAACTCTTTAAAACAATACATACACCACTCCATCCACACAAAACACTTCACCTTTCCAGTCAAAGAATTCAAGGGATTTGAAATCCTAGAATAGATAGGTATGAATCTCTATTAATTTCCTACCAACCCAAGAAATATTTGAACATCTTCCATTCTCTTGGGTGTCTCGCAAGCTAATACTTCCTCTACCATCACCGAGTCCACTTCCACGCCATCTACTGAGATAACACATCCCAAAATTGGACCTCCTAAATCAAAAATTGTAAATTCGTGATAATTATTTAATGATTGTTCTCATGGAGTAATTCTAGAACCATCCTTAGATGTATCGTATTCTCCTCCTCAAACACTGTGTACACTTGGATATCATCAATGATGACTAAAATTAACTGGTCTAAGAAGGGATGAAAGATCTGGTTTGTAAATCCCATAAACACTATTGGGGAATTCACGATTCCAAAGGGTATATCTGAGTATTCATAGTAACCCTACAGACATCTAAATGTTATACTAGGTATGTCCCAATCCAATACTCATAACTGGTGATAACATAATTTGAGGTCAATCTTCAAGAACCATTATTCCCCTCTAAACTAATAAAAGAGTTCATTGACCCTCACAAGTATATACTTGTACTTCATAGTCACAAAATTTGGAAGACACTAGTCCACACACAACCTTAGGCCTCCTTCTGTGATCAATACTATGGCTGCCTATGGGGAAACACTGGGTCTAACAAATCCCTTCCTCTATAAGTCCTCTGATTGGACCCTCAGCTCGTGAAGCTCTATGGGAACCATCCGATATAATAGAGTACATATCAGTGTCATCTTAGAGTGTATATCAATACAGAAGTCTATCTCTTGGAGAAGAGTTAATCCTATAACATCCTCAAGAAATACGTCCTCATAATCTTCCACCACTATAGAGAACTGGAAACTCATAAAATCCACTACACCAAGGGTCATTATAAATAAATGATGAGTAATCTACCACACCCACCTATACATGAGTACATCCTAAGACGTATTTTTTCTACTTTCACCAACAAAAGAAAAACAATGTCACGGCCCGTCCTCGGGGCCCGTGCCGTGACTACCCCAAGCCCGCCTTCCATAGGCCAGGGGCTGGCGACTAGCACCAAGGCGTAAAATCCCGGTAAACAGGGAAGGCATTGCCTTTATAAGTAACAACCACCACAGAGTCAGCAAGCGGAAAGTAACTACAAAGTGCAGAAAAGTAAAGGGGGCCGGAATACAAGCCCAACTGAAAGTACAACTGAAAAGTAAAGAACAGCAACTGAAGAAAAGACGGCGGCCGCGTGTCGTCCACTGGCAATCCCACCTGAAGGGTGGGTACAGATAGCCTCCAGGCTCCTCGGGTCCCACGTCCGCTCCGAGCACGTCCCGCCCAGTGGTCCACCTCCAGGTACCGTCCTGCTCCACGCCCCAACCGTGATCAGCGCTGTCCTTCGTCTGCATCCAACACAACAAGGTGCGGGCATAGCCCGTGCAGGGGTGAGTATAAGCTACTCAGTAAGGACCCCGAGACCCCCGAAGGTCTCCCGAAATCCACAAAGGATATAGCACAAAAGAAAGATGCAATCACGAAGTAACATCTGACTCGACTTAGGTATATGCCCATACATATACCTAAGTCCCCAATTCTAGCTCTGCTCACGAGCTCAAGAACAACTCAATCCACAAAGGAAAGAAAGACTCAAATCCACAAGGAGAGTAAACAGTAAATCCACAAATGATAGTTCAACACAATCCACAAAGGAGAGTAACATAAGATTCAGCTCAACCAGGTATACTTTTTCAGATGACGTCAAGATGATCACTGATCCATCTAAGTCGTCGGACCCACGAAGGATCGATAGGTACTAACCCCCGCAAAAGACCCACGTAGGATCGGGCTCACACAGAACCTGTAGGCAGTGGCTCACACAGAACCGGTAGTAAGGACCCACATAGGATCGGGCTCACACAGAACCTGTAGCACTGATCCACGTAGGATCGCTGAGTGCAGTAGTCGACGCAGTCCACTGAGGATCTCTGCACAGTCGTCGCCGCAGTCCACGAAGGATCTCTGCTCTGCCGTCGTCGCAGTCCACGGAGGATCTCTGCTCTGCCGTCGTCGCAGTCCACGGAGGATCTCTGCTCTGCCGTCGTCGCAGTCCACGGAGGATCTCTGCTCTGCCGTCTTCGCAGTCCACGGAGGATCTCTGCTCTGTCGTCGAAGTCACAGCCAGCGCTAGAGTTCCCGCACATAGCGAGCTCGTTTAGGAGGGTCCGCTCCACGAGCCGAGAGGCTGATACATCAACTGACACGTAGTCCGAAGTTGATGTATCCAAAAGTTCCGTAACGACAATAGGATCTCTACGCAATAGACGGCGCGTCAATCGGACGCCCGGTCTGAGAGTTATTGGCATTTTCGTCCCAGGGGCCCGGTTGGTTTTTAGGGAAAAACCAACCCGACCGTACTCCGCCTGTGTCTGATCCTCGGGCGGAGTATGCCAAAAGTTCCGTCTCACTTAGAGGAAACTACCACAGCTGACGGTACGTCGTTCGGGCGTCCGCAGCTCAAGTTATGAACGTTTCCGCTCCGAGGGCCCGGTTGGTTTCGTGTACGAACCAGCCCGGCCGAAACCAAAGTCTTCCGAAACCTTGAGTGTAATATACCGAAACGACCGTATCGATCCAAGGATCGCGTAGCCGCTGACGGTTTGTCAATCGGAGGTCACAGGCCCAAGATATGGGCAAAAGACCGAAGAAGGCCCGAAAACGGGGGTTCTGGGCCCGGGGCGACCCAGCCCGAACCCCCCCTGGGTCGGCCGAACCGGGTCGGCCCGAACCGGGTCGGTCCGGCCTGGGCGCGGCCCGGCCGACCGGACCGGCCGGCTTGGCTTCGGCCGAGCGGCCGAAGAGCTGCCGCGGGTTTGACCCGCGGCTTGAAGGAAACGCGGCCCCGCGGGGGGCCGCCTGTCACGCGGACGCGGCCGGGCCGCCGCGTCCCTCCACGGTTCCGCGCGGCCGCGGCTTCAGCCGCGGCGGATCTTCTCCACGGCGGCGCGCCGGGTGCCGCCGCCTCCGGCCGCCGGCGCCGCCGCCGCCTTCCGCGGGCCGCCGGAGTTGCTCTGGTGGCCCGTTTTGCCTTCCGTCTGCGCCGTTGCTCCTCCCGGGGGCCGACCTTCACTGCGGGATCAACAGATCGCCTCTGCCACGCGGTTCGTCGTCATTCGCCGTATCCGCACAACAAAAGAGATCGGCGGAGGGTTGCTGGGTCTTGTTCGTTAGACCCGCACACTCCCAGTTAGTCATAAACAACAGGAGGAAAAGATAATAATCAACAACAACTTTAAATAAATTAAAATTTTCGGAGATCATGTTCTTTACTTTAAAAGAATAAACACGGGGAATAAAAGAATTCCAACAACCCTTACCTCGATGTCGCCGTCGGACGTGAGGTCGTCGCGGAATCGTTCGTCGCGGAAGAAGGAGATCGTCGCGTCGTCGCGGTATCCGGCGTCGCGTCGCCAATCTCCGGATCAAGATCAAACGGATTTAATTAATTTAAATCCGTTGATATCGAATTAAAAAAATGGGGAGAATTAGAAGGTTCGATTCTCACCTTTGTTGCCGAACGAGGATCGGCCGCGGAAGAAGAGGCGTCGCCGAAGAACGTCGCGGGTAGAGCTCGTCGACGTCGCAGATCACGGTGTGCGTCGTCGAATTCCGGTTCCGGCGTTCTTCGTGTTCTTCGCGTTCTTTGCGTTCTTCGCATTCTTCGAGGGGGAGCTGAAGAATCAGGGATCCTCTCAAATCCTTTCAAAGGATTTTTAGGTTGGTCTTATTTTACAAACATGCCAACAAACGCAAAAGCGTAAGTAACGACCCATTAGTTCGTTGAATTAATTCAACGAGCGAAACATCCCATTTAATTCACGAAATAAACCGCTCAATTAAATTGTCTGTTAAGAATTAAAGAAAACACGTCGGTTGACTTTTCAGTTACTTTGACGGGTTTTCGCGGGTGCGTTACTTAGCGAAAGAAACGGCGGGGCTCGTGCGGGCCCCACCGCACAAATATCCTAACAAGGGGTAGGATATTTCCGGATAGCACCCTATCCGCTTTAACTCAGTTCAAGTGGCTTCCAAGCGGCTTCCAAGCAGCTTAAGTGAAATAAAATAAAGTTGTCGCACAAATTTTATTTTATTTCTGACTTAAAGCCCCAAAATTTAAAAACCACGTCTGAGCAAACGCAACTCCGGAAGAGGCGTTTCTAAGCAAATACCGGCGCTGCGATTTCATCGGTGCCCTCAGAATTCGATTTCGGGCACCGGTTCAAAAGATAGAAAAACCCGCTCGTCCGTTCACTGAACGTACCCGAGCCAAACTTCGGAAATTGATTCCGGGCACACCGGGCCTCGGAATCAGGTGCCGTCTGAAGCTGCGCTCTTGTAAAATTCCAAAGAAAATTAAGAAAAAAATTTCCTTGAAATTTGCGGGTCTTTACATTACTCCCACCTCAGGGATTTACGTCCCCGTAAAGATACATCAAAAACTAGGGGAACAAATGGGGGTACTGAGCACGCATCTGAGCCTCCCGCTCCCAAGTGCTCTCCTGGAGGTTCCCATGCTGCCATCTGACGCGCACAAGAGGAATCGACCTCCCACGTAGGACCCGCTCCTATCAATCCTCGATCTCCACTGGGACCTCCGCAAAAGTCGCCCCATCGTCCACGTCTAGCTCCCCAAAGTCGATGATGTGCGTCGGGTCGTGCACGTATCTCCTCAGCTAAGAAACGTGAAAGACGTCGTGCACCCGGTGCAACTGAGGTGGTAGAGCCAGGCGATATGCCACCTCTCCTATCCTGCTGAGGACCTGGAAAGGCCCGATGAAGCGTGGAGACAACTTGCCACCTCGGCCAAATCTCCGTAAACCACGTCGAGGTGAAACACGCAAAAAGACGTGGTCGCCATCCTCGAACTCTAGTGGCCTCCGCCTCCTGTCAGCATATGACTTCTGCCGGCTCTGAGCTGTCCTCATCCTCTCCTGGATGATCTGGACCTTCTCTGTCGTGGCTCGGACCATCTCTGGTCCCACGAGTGCTGACTCCCCAGGGTCTGTCCAGCACAACGGTGATCTGCAGGGTCTGCCGTACAACGCCTCGTATGGTTCCATCCCGATGGTGGAGTGGTAGCTGTTGTTGTACGCGAACTCCACCAAGGGTAGGTGGTCCTCCCAGCTGCGACCAAAGTCGAGAACACATGCATGGAGCATGTCCTCGAGTGTCTGTATGGTCCTCTCCGTCTGACCATCCGTCTGAGGGTGGAAGGCTGTGCTCAGATGGAGCCGCATCCCGAACGCCTCCTGCAACCCCTTCCAAAGCCGGGAAGTGAAATGAGCATATCGATCGGAGACGATAGACGATGGCACACCGTGAAGCCGTACGATCTCCTGGACGTAAATACGTCCCAAGCTCTCCACTGAGCCCTGCTCTCTGATGGGTAAGAAGTGTGCCGACTTGGTGAGTCGGTCGACAATCACCCAAATGGAGTCGTGACCTCTGGAAGTGTGTGGATGTCCAGTCACGAAGTCCATAGATATGCCGTCCCACTTCCACTCCGGGTCCTCCGAGGGCTATACCAAGCCTGCTGGTACCTGATGCTCTGCCTTCACCTGCTGGCAGGTGAGGCATCGTGAAACGAACTCTGCCACAGCTTTCTTCATGCCCGGCCACCAGTGCTGTCGTCTGAGATCCTGGTACATCTTCACCACTCCGGGATGCACCGCCAATGGAGAAGTGTGAAACTCTCTCAGCACCTCCTCTCGTAAAGTGACTGGTACGAAGTTACGTCCTCTGAAAAGGATGTCGTGCTCTGCTCCAAGGGAGAAGCCATCAGGCGCCTGACCTGAGGATATCAGTGCACGCCGGGTCTCACAGTCAGCGTCCCAACGCTGAGCCTCTATGACCCGCTGTAAAAGTGGAGGAGAGACTGTGAGAGACTGAAGAAAGGCTGCTCTGTCTCTATCCACGAAGGATATCTGCAAGGAGGCTAGCTGCTCCATCGCCTCCTCAAGTAGCTGAATGCCCGTCCTCCTGCTGAGGGCATCGGCTACCACGTTCCCCTTCCCAGGAGTATAGACTATCTCAAAGTCAAAGTCCTGGAGGAACTCAAGCCATCTCCGCTGTCTCAGGTTCAGGTCCTTCTGAGAGAAGATATACCTGAGACTCTGGTGGTCAGAAAATACTGTGAAGCGCTCGCCCATCAGATAGTGCCGCCAAGTCTTCAGAGCGAAGACCACTGCTGCTAACTCCATGTCATGAGTGGCGTAGTTCTGCTCATGCGGCCTCAACTGACGTGATCCGTAGGCGATCACGGCCCGCTCCTGCATCAGGACGCAACCGAGTCCAGTCCCTGATGCATCGCAGTAAACTACGTATCCAACTCCCTCCTCAGGCAACCTCAAGATAGGTGCGCTGGTCAATCTCTGTCTCAGCTCCTGGAAGCTCTGCTGACATCTGTCTGACCACACGAAGGGTTTCCCCTTCTTTGTCAAAGCTGAGAGTGGTGTCGCAACTCTGGAGAAGTCTGGCACGAATCTCCGATAGTATCCGGCTAAGCCCAAGAAACTCCGCACCTCTGTCACGCTCTTGTGTGGCTCCCAAGCTAGCACGGCCTCGATCTTCGCGGGATCCACTGCAACTCCCGCCTCAGAGATGACGTGCCCCAAGAAATGGACCTCACGTAACTAGAACTGGCACTTTGAGAGCGTTCCATAAAGCTGGTGCTCTCGGAGCGTGTCTAGCACAACTCGCAGGTGGTAGGCATGCTCCTCCTCAGTCATCGAGTATACCAAAATGTCGTCAATGAAGACCACGACAAATGGGTCGAGGTATGGCTGGAAGATCCTGTTCATGAGGCTCATGAACACTGCTGGAGCATTGGTTACGCCGAATTGCATAACCAAGAACTCATAATGGCCATACCGACACCTGAAGGCCGTCTTCTGCACGTCCTCGTCTCGAACTCTGAGCTGATGATAGCCTGACCGGAGGTCTATCTTCGAGAACCACCGCGCTTCCTTGAGCTGATCGAAGAGGTCATCAATCCGTGGCAGCGGATACTTGTTCCTCACTGTCACCTGGTTCAGGCGACGATAGTCGACACACAGTCGCAAGCTCTCGTCCGCCTTCTTGGCGAACCAAATCGGGGAAGCCCAGGGTGAAACACTGGGTCTGATAAACCCCTTGCTCTGCAAGTCCTCCAACTGTACTCGCAGCTCTCGAAGCTCGGCGGGGGCCATCCGATATGCTGGAGTAGATATCGGGGCTGTCCCGGGGAACAAGTCGATGTAAAAGTCTACCTCTCTACGAGGAGGTAGCCCTGGAACGTCGTCGGGAAAGACGTCCACGTACTGGTCCACCACTGCAGGAAAAGCTGGACTCCGCACGTCCACTGCTCCTAGGATGAGGCTAGCCAACTGATGAGAGATGGGCTGCACTCTCCTCCGCGGAAGTCCATCCTGTGCTGAAAAGGTTCCCTTCTCGCCGGTGAAGGTAAACCTGCTCCCGTCGGTGCGAACACATCGCACCTTGCGCCTAAAACAGTCGATCTGGGCATGAACCGTGGATAGCCAATCCATGCCCAAGATGACGTCGTAAGGCCTCGACGCCGCTACAAGGAGATCCCAGCCGAAGCTCTCGCCTCCTAGAGTAAGCTCACACTGCAGGCACCAGTGCGTAATCGTCGAGTCTGCTCCCGTAGGAGTCTCTAGCCGTAAGGATCGAGCCAACGGATCAGTCGGAATCTCCGAGCTCCGAACAAGGGTAGAGGCTATGAAAGAGTGACTCGCTCCTGTGTCTATAAGTACTGCAGCAAGGGTGGAATAGACACAGATCGTATCTCGAATCATCTCTGGTATGTCGGGGTCGTAGGCCTCCACTGCCTGGAGCTGGGCCTGTCCCTGCCCGCCAGCTCCCTGTGGTCGAGGTGGCCCTCCTGGTGGTGGTGGGGGTAGATCCTGGAAGCGTCGCCCACCACCCGCTGCTCGGCCAGCTCCTCTGCCTCGTCCGCCTCCTCCCTGCGGACCGCCACGGTCGACCCTCTGCCTCTGCCTGGGTGGCCCCTCCACCGTCTGCTGCTCCTCTGGTCGGCGAGTCGGGCAGTCACGAGCCATGTGACCCTGCCCGCCGCAGCAGTAGCCCAGCCTGCCTCTCGGAAGGCTGGCACTCCGCTGTGTGCCTCGCACTGCTGAGCCGGTGTCCTGAGGCCGTCTGCAGGAGGCTCGCCGCGAGAATCACCATGAGATCCGCTGGTGTCCTCACCAGCCTAAAGATCCGTACCACCGCCTCTAGCCAGTCCTCGGCGGCCTGGGGGTCCGCCTCACCGCGAAACCTGGGCGGTCGCTGGCTCTGAAACTCATGCAGTGCCCTGAGGCGACGTGCATCGTCAGCGTCTGGTACTGGTAGCATCGGTGGCTCGGCGGGTAAAGCTACCGCCGGTGCCACTGCTGGCAAAGGGCCCTGCACCGAGGCCTCGTCGCTCGGTGGGCTGCCGTCGCGCCCTACACTCGGAACCCTAGTTGGCTGTCGTCGTGGGGCCATCCTGAAAAGGAGAACAAGAGCACCATAGTCAGAACAGTATACCTGGTGAGCTGGCACAAGTAATCACAAGGAAAACTTGAGACTTTCATAAAGCAGATCAGTATACCCGGTGAGCTGACACAAGTAATCACATAGAAAACTTGGAACACACACGCAATCAATGTTTTCATGCATTAAGTCGGAAATCAGGAGTCAGGGTCCTGGTGTACGGATACGTCGGCCGCCGCACCAACACTGGGCTCCCTGAACTGATAACCACACTCAATACACTAAACATTATTGCTTCACATAGAAAGAAAAGACAATCAGAGTCTGCGGTAGAACCGACCACCTCTGATACCAATTTGTCACAACCCGTCCTCGGGGCCCGTGCCGTGACTACCCCAAGCCCGCCTTCCATAGGCCAAGGGCTGGCGACTAGCACCAAGGCGTAAAATCCCAGTAAACAGGGAAGGCATTGCCTTTATAAGTAACAACCACCACAGAGTCAGCAAGCGGAAAGTAACTACAAAGTGCAGAAAAGTAAAGGGGGCCGGAATACAAGCCCAACTGAAAGTACAACTGAAAAGTAAAGAACAACAACTGAAGAAAAGACGGCGGCCTCGTGTCGTCCACTGGCAATCCCACCTGAAGGGTGGGTACAGATAGCCTCCAGGCTCCTCGGGTCCCACGTCCGCTCCGAGCACGTCCCGCCCAGTGGTCCACCTCCAGGTACCGTCCTGCTCCACGCCCCAACCGTGATCAGCGCTGTCCGTCGTCTGCATCCAACACAACAAGGTGCTGGCATAGCTTGTGCAGGGGTGAGTATAAGCTACTCAGTAAGGACCCCGAGACCCCCGAAGGTCTCCCGAAATCCACAAAGGATATAGCACAAAAGAAAGATGCAATCACGAAGTAACATCTGACTCGACTTAGGTATATGCCCATACATATACCTAAGTCCCCAATTCTAGCTCTGCTCACGAGCTCAAGAACAACTCAATCCACAAAGGAAAGCAAGACTCAAATCCACAAGGAGAGTAAACAGTAAATCCACAAAGGATAGTTCAACACAATCCACAAAGGAGAGTAACATAAGATTCAGCTCAACCAGGTATACTTTTTCAGATGACGTCAAGATGATCACTGATCCATCTAAGTCGTCGGACCCACGAAGGATCGATAGGTACTAACCCCCGCAAAAGACCCACGTAGGATCGGGCTCACACAGAACCTGTAGGCAGTGGCTCACACAGAACCGGTAGTAAAGACCCACATAGGATCGGGCTCACACAGAACCTCTAGCACTGATCCACGTAGGATCCCTGAGTGCAGTAGTCGACACAGTCCACTGAGGATCTCTGCACAGTCGTCGCCGCAGTCCACGAAGGATCTCTGCTCTGCCGTCGTCGCAGTCCACGGAGGATCTCTGCTCTGCCGTCGTCGCAGTCCACGGAGGATCTCTGCTCTGCCGTCGTCGCAGTCCACGGAGGATCTCTGCTCTGCCGTCGTCGCAGTCCACGGAGGATCTCTGCTCTGCCGTCGTCGCAGTCCACGGAGGATCTCTGCTCTGCCGTCGTCGCAGTCCACTGAGGATCTCTGCTCTGTCGTCGAAGTCACAGCCAGCGCTAGGGTTCCCGCACATAGCGAGCTCGTTTAGGAGGGTCCGCTCCACGAGCCGAGAGGCTGATACATCAACTGACACCTAGTCCGAAGTTGATGTATCCAAAAGTTCCGTAACGACAACAGGATCTCTACGCAACAGACGGCGCGTCAATCGGACGCCCGGTCTGAGAGTTATTGGCATTTTCGTCCCAGGGGCCCGGTTGGTTTTTAGGGCAAAACCAACCCGACCGTACTCCGCCTGTGTCCGATCCTCGGGCGGAGTATGCCAAAAGTTCCGTCTCACTTAGAGGAAACTACCACAGCTGACGGTACGTCGTTCGCACGTCCGCAGCTCAAGTTATGAACGTTTCTGCTCCGAGGGCCCGGTTGGTTTCGTGTACGAACCAACCCGGCTGAACCCAAAGTCTTCCGAAACCTTAAGTGTAATATACCGAAACGACCGTATCAATCCAAGGATCGTGTAGCCGCTGACGGTTCGTCAATCGGAGGTCCGAGGCCCAAGATATGGGCAAAAGACCGAAGAAGGCCCGAAAACGGGGGTTCTGGGCCCTGGGCGACCCGGCCCAAACCCCCCCCTAGGTCGGCCGACCCGGGTCAGCCCGACCCGGCCCGACCCGGCTAGGCCGGGTCCGGTCCGGCCTGGGCGCAGCCCGGCCGCCCGGACCGGCCGGCTCGGCTTCGGCCGGGCGGTCGAAGAGCTGCCGCGGGTTTGACCCGCGGCTTGAAGGAAACGCGGCCCCGCGGGGGGCCGCCTGTCACGCGGACGCGGCCGGGCCGCCGCGTCCCTCCCCGGTTCCGCACGGCCGCGGAACCGGCCGCCGCCGCCGCGGCTTCAGCCGCAGCGGATCTTCTCCACGGCGGCGCGCCGGGTGCCGCCGCCTCCGGCCGCCGGCGCCGCCGCGCCGGCGACCCGCGCCGCCGCCGCCTTCCGCGGGCCGCCGGAGTTGCTCTGGTGGCCCGTTTTGCCTCCCGTCTGCGCCGTTGCTCCTCCCGGGGGCCGACCTTCACTGCGGGATCAACAGATCGCCCCTGCCGCGCGGTTTGTCGTCGTCCGCCGTATCCGCACAACAAAAGAGATCGGCGGAGGGTTGCCGGGTCTTGTTCGTTAGACCCGCACCCTCCGCGTTAGTCATAAACAACGGGAGGAAAAGATAATAATCAACAACAACTTTAAATAAATTAAAATTGTCGGAGATCATGTTCTTTACTTTAAAAGAATAAACACGGGGAATAAAAGAATTCCAACAACCCTTACCTCGATGTCACCGTCGGACGTGAGGTCGTCGCGGAATCGCTCGTCGCGGAAGAAGGAGATCGTCGCGTCGTCGCGGTATCCGGCGTTGCGTCGCCAATCTCCGGATCAAGATCAAACGGATTTAATTAATTTAAATCCGTTGATATCGAATTAAAAAAAAGGGGAGAATTAGAAGGTTCGATTCTCACCTTTGTTGCCGAACGAGGATCGGCCGCGGAAGAAGAGGCGTCGCCGAAGAACGTCGCGGGTAGAGCTCGTCGATGTCGCAGATCACGGTGTGCGTCGTCGAATTCCGGTTCTGGCGTTCTTCGCGTTCTTCGCGTTCTTCGCGTTCTTCGCATTCTTCGCGGGGGAGCTGAAGAATCAGGGATCCTCTCAAATCCTTTCAAAGGATTTTTAGGTTGGTCTTATTTTATAAACATGCCAACAAACGCAAAAGCGTAAGTAACGACCCATCAGTTCGTTGAATTAATTCAACGAGCGAAACAACCCATTTAATTCACGAAATAAACCGCTCAATTAAATGGTCTGTTAAGAATTAAAGAAAACGCGTCGGTTGACTTTTCAGTTACTTTGAAGGGTTTTCACGGGTGCGTTACTTAGCGAAAGAAACGGCGGGGCTCGTGCGGGCCCCACCGCACAAATATCCTAACAAGGGGTAGGATATTTCCGGATAGCACCCTATCCGCTTTAACTCAGTTCAAGTGGCTTCCAAGCGGCTTCCAAGCAGCTTAAGTGAAATAAAATAAAGTTGTCGCACAAATTTTATTTTATTTCTGACTTAAAGCCCCAAAATTTAAAAACCACGTCTGAGCAAACGCAACTCCGGAAGAGGCGTTTCTAAGCAAATATCGGCGCTGCGATTTCATCGGTGCCCTCAGAATTCGATTCCGGGCACCGGTTCAAAAGATAGAAAAACCCGCTCGTCCGTTCACTGAACGTACCCGAGCCAAACTTCGGAAATTGATTCCGGGCACACCGGGCCTCGGAATCAGGTGCCGTCTGAAGCTGCGCTCTTGTAAAATTCCAAAGAAAATTAAGAAAAAAATTTCCTTGAAATTTGAGGGTCTTTACAAACAAGTCCCATCACCATGGAAACACCTTGTCCTTAACCTAAAACTATCTATATATGAATAAATAGTACATAACCAATTATTACCTAAGATTACATAAAAAGGACTCACTACTGATAAAAAGAGTATAAAATAGAATTTATCACCTCTAAGATTCAGTTCAAACTATTGTAATAAATGTGTGATCATTATGTCATCTCCAGTAGGAATAACAAAGTGCAAGGTTCGAGCCAAGTGATCAAGTAGAATCTCCATTTCTCGAACCAGATAAGTGTAAATAAAATAATGGATATCAAATATGTCTATTAGCACTACCAATAAGGTAGAAAATAAAAAGATAATACCTTGTATCTTCCTTGGAGCCTCTGGGTCATAATACGTGACTTCCTGTAGCATTCCTCACCCCTATCTTCTAGCTCTCTGAGCTTGGAATAGAGTTGCTAGGTGTGTTGGTGGTAATATGTCGAATCACCAACTGCCTCCAGCTACTCTCCCATCTCCTCATCCACGTCCACTACCTTGTAGATCTATCTATTCGTTCCATTTAATTTTCCTCAATGGTCCATCCATTATCTTTCTCTCAGTCAAAAAATGGGTGGAAAAATCTCATTCATGATGTCCCCTTCTATAAAAAGAGTATAATTTCCACTCTTGAGGTTGTGAAAACTTATAATATAATACTTGAATAGTAGAACATTTGTCCTAATACCTCCTCCTTAAATTCCCCGCACATCATGGTCCCCTAGACTAACATCATCTCCTACCTATTAAAGGATCTGCTCCTATGTTCCCACTACCAAAAACCACTATCTATATCTGGTCAGCCAAGACACTCTCTCCCACCAAATATCTCTCTCGAACCCCATCATACATAGGAATCACTATAGTTATAATGATGGATAATATGTATTTATGCATTCCCAAATCAAAATTACATACAGGAAAATCAGATCACAAACCATATCTATCGAATACATGGGTAGGTTGTCGAAACTCTGTAAATACTAAACAACTTTTTTACTACCCTATAAGGGCTACATATGCTCCTAGATGCATAAATACCTCGGCATAACTATAAATAAATACTCTATGAAAAGGTTTTGAAACTATGATTATACTAGAGTCTCCACATCGAACCACTAAATCACTAAACCCCACCATTTGTATTTATATACATATATGAGACTAACTTATAGGACCACCATATGATCTTTCTATATCCTAATAGAATAAAAATACCATGGCTTCACCAAAATCAAGAACTCAACTACATTTGGGGAGAGATCGCCTCAGAACTGAATGGGTCACTCTCACTAAAACATGTGAGTCGCACTGAACATATGCACCTCATATTCCATAACTATAGATACGGTATATTGGTTAATAGGTGGTGGTGTAACCGATGCACCACTTGGAGGTAACACCTTTAGAACATGCCCCTCTATTGATGCATCATCACATAAGGGTATGATATAGAAAATATTTTCAATAAATTTACATTGAATTTCATTGTTTTAAGTCCCACAAATGTGTGACTTTAAGTAAAATTTCCACATTAGATGATATCGGTACTATTTTGAGATTAATCGTAAAAATTGTCTATTTTAGATTTTCAATAGTTTTAAATTATTTATATCATGAAGCCATAACATTTACTATATTCATCAAAATTGTGAAATTTTTTATTTGTAGGATTATAAAAATCATGAAATTTATTACATCCTTATTGAAAAAAAACTAGAATCAACCATATAGAATCTCAAAAGAAGCTCATAATTTAGACAATGAAAACGGTTTACATATCTGCCTATTTTTTGTGGGTCCTTAACTCATTCACGGTGAGTCAACTTACTGTGAAATTCAGTGGATGGACATGAAAGATGATTTGAAACATCGTTCATGAAGGTTCAGATGTGTGAATTTAATTTTTTAATAGTCATTAAGGCATTCTAATTTGGAGGATTTCAATTTGGAGAGTTTGACTGGACAAAATAAATTGTCAAATTAAAATGGGCATAAATCTCGGAATAGATTTCCAAATTTGCTACAATTTTTATTATATATGTACAATATATTTATGAACAAAATTTACGAATGTTAAAACTGATGAAGAGTTCATTCATTAGGGTTACAACACGTCAATTTTCAGGGAAAATATTCTACCTATAAAAGGTGGGGAGATCCTCCCTCTCAAAGCATCTCATTCCACCCCATTCATTCTAGAACACCAATGAAGATAACTTTTCATATTTATGTCTTTCATTTATTTTATTTTAAATATATTTATAATAACTTTTTCTCCCAATTCATCTTTATTACACCTACCATGGTGGGGTAAACATTTTGAGTTATTTGGGTCGAGTTGGATTTATATTTTTTTAAAGCATGAGTTCCTCAAAATAATTGAATGAATTTATTTTCTTCTTCAATGTTGTTTTAAATTTCATATAGGAAATTTTATTATCATGTGTGATCATTCATTAATTTTAATTCTGTTATTGATTTTTTATTTTGTAAATAATCATTATCTCCCTCCATTGATTTCTGGTTTATATATGATGAAATAGACTAGGGATTAGTGGAGAAGTACTTGACGATCATCAGTACGTGTAAAAGGGGTAGTTGATTTTCTTTATTGTTTGGGATAAAAAATACCTGATTGGGTATTACCTTTGTCAATTAAAGATATTCATTTCAATTTTTTTACACATGGAAGGAGGGTAGATCAAACTAAGATCTTGGTAAGGTTTTCCCTCACTAGCACAATTTCACCAATTAAGTGAGAGTAAATGTTTATAGACTCTCAGTTTAATCAACTCAGAAGAAGAGGTTTGAATTAAATTGAATAAGGATATAATTAAAATTGGGAAGTTGAACCCAGCCTAATCACCCTTCCAATGTTATCTTTTTCAAAAAATTTAATCGCAAATATCATTTCAATCATTTTCTAACTAATTTATTCTAAAAACACTACATTTTTACCTTAGTTAAAAAGTGTTAAACTATTTTATGTTAAATCCTATTTGGGATACTTCCTAGGGATAATAAATAGAACACACATTGGGAATATTATTTTTACCATTCCCCACAATAGGTGTACATAAAACATAGTGAAGGGTTGGTTTTCTATTTTGTAATTAATGATTTCTTTGACATAATTTAATGAAATTTCTTTCTTCTTTAAATTTGTTTTTAATTTCATATAGTGGATTTTATTTTCTAGTGTGATTTTTTTTGAATTTTAATTATGTTATTGATTTTTCCTTGGTAAATAATCATTAACTCCCTCCATTGATTTCTGGTTTATATAAAAATGAATGGACTAGGGATTAGTGGTGAAGTAATCGAGGATCATCAGTATGTGTAAAAGGGGTAGTGGATGTTCTTGATTATTTGGGATAAACACGACCAGATCGGCTATTTCCCTTAGTCAATTGATGATTTTTATTGAAAATATTTTTCACATGGAAGGAGAGAATAAAAAACTAATATCTTGGTATGGTTTTCCCTCACCATCATAATTTCACCCATGAAGTGAGAGGAAATGATTGTCGAATCTATTTTTAATCAACTCAGAAGAAGAAGATTAATTTAAATTGAATAAGGATAACATTAAAATTGAGAAAACAACCCCTAACTAATCAACCATATAATATCATAGTTTTCAATATTTTTAATTTAAAATTTCATTTCAATCATTTTCTTATTGATTTATTTTAAAAACTACATTTTTACCCATGTATAAAAGTGAAGAAATGTTTTTTTTGCACTCCTATTCAGGAGGAAAACATGAGTTAATCACTAGACTACACATAAGGAATATAAAATTTTGTTTTCAACGCCACACAATAGGCATTCATCAAACTTTGAACCATTTCCTGGGAGGTAGTACAACATGAAAAAATTATTTTTAGAATTGAATGTCCCACAACTTAAAAAATTTAATTGAATTTGACCGGGAATTTGAAGGAACATTGTCCCAAAAAGGAAAAGGAATCCCACCTTGAATTATTAAGGAAATAGATCTCATAGATTCAAGTGAAACTCATAGTGTACACTCTAATCCTAAAATAATGGATGGAAATCCAAACACAACCCTACGTGACTTTTGTGCACCACAATTTTACAATCAAAATAACCAACCCATTGCACCCATTGCAACAAATTATTTTTAATTACTTTTCAATAAGATTCATGTACATCCAAAGTATTATTCTACTATAGTAGAATATCCTAATTGGAATTTCCAATAATTCAACTTCATCTTCTCAAGCTTCCGGCTAAGTGGAGCACCCAAATACCAATTTCAATGGATATAATTCCCCTTATCACTCGAAGGAATGGCTAAATAATGGATGTACAATCAAAAACTAGGGGAGATAAATGATTATTAAAACCTAATAATATTTTTCAAGCAATTATTATTTCCCACATCTAGAATCTCTTCCATCAGAATTAATATTTACATCATACAATAATAAACTGTTGAAACCAACTACGAGTACTGGGAGCAGTTCTAGAAGCCTTGTTCTAGCTGCCCACATCATGAAATGGAAGAAAACCTATTTATTGTGTTCATATACCAAGGAATTTTGTACGATGATCTAAATCATCTAGATACCTCATATGGGGGGATACCTAATAGAAGAGTCACCTACAAATACTAGATTACTAATTAAGAAGATTTCTCAAAACTCACAACAATTTGGAACAAGAGGGTCAAAACAAGAGGAAGCTATGAGGTGAGAAAATCTGATTAAACAGAATTAATTAAAAGAAAAATTGGTGAACTAGCCAGGTTAGGGTGACAGATGGCTATGAACCAAGTTAATGAACTGAAAGAGATATGTGCTTTATGGTATTATAATAATCATTACACTGAATAGTGCCCATAACTTCGTGGAACTGAATTTTGTGCTGCTACCTATCAGGAAATTCCATTCCAGCCAAATCTACCATATCTCCCCCAAAAGAAACTAGGATATGCATTCTAATAGACCCAGGATAGAACTCTATTTCCACAGCAATACCAGAACCCCCCTCCATTCCAATTTTCCTCGAAAAAACACATTCATCTGATTTCCTTCCAAAGAAATATATATTAGAAACAATACACAATTTCATAACAATAAATTGAGAACCAACTACAATGGTCAGATGTTTAGGGGCATATTGAAAATATTATAGACTTATCCAACAAGTTAAAAAATGTTTTGGAAATTCTAAATAATAATCTAGGGAAGATTTTAACCACTATAATTCAAAATCCTAAATAGAATGTCAATGATATTATAACAAGAAGTGGAAAAGAGCTCTCTCATCCATCTAACCTTGAAGCTGAAACAATAAAACCTGTTCTAAGGGGGAATGATTTTGAAAATTCTGAGAATCTTGTAAAATTATACCAAGAAGAAGAAATAGCAGAGGAGAAGGATAAGGATAGAATAAGGAAAAATCTATAACAAACTCCAATGGAATGGAATCAAATGGAGAAGAAACACTTACCCCCACAATTTCCATCAAGGATGATTGAATCGAATAAATTTCATGATGAAATAATTCAAAAAGAAATTCTAGAAACTTTTTAGAAAGTGAAGATCAATATCCCTATATTTGAAGTTGTCAAAAATGTTCAAGGTATAATTTTTTTTAAAAGACCAGTGCACCAAAAATGGATGGAATCAAGGGAATACATGAATCAACATGTAGAGAAGTTTCTCAGCCCATATCACATAGTAGATGACAACTAAATGTACAGATCCAGGGAAATTTTACATTCCATTCACCATTGGATTATTAAATTTATATAATTCTTTGAGTGATATAGGTTCTTAAATTAATGTATTGACTTACTCAGTATACACTTCATTGTAGATTGGAGACTTAAAGACCACAAGACTGGTGGTCCAACTTTCAAACATATCAGCAATTTTCCTAGATGTTGTTCTAGTGGATGTATTAGTGATATTTAAGGTTATATAATTCCCAACATACTTATATGTGCTAAATATGGAAGAATATAGGATCATGTCACACTCACCCATCATTTTAGGGAGAACATTCATGAAGATAGCCAAAAACATCATCAATTCCCATGAAGGTACACTCACTATGAAATTTGGAGATAACACTCTCCACTTCAAAAAAATTGAATCCATGAGGAAACCATTAGATTAACACTCCCTATTATCACTCTCCCATGTGTTAGTACTGAACCCATTTAAGAATTAGGTATATTCCATGAATTCATTGATTAAGGAGAGGATTTTTCCATTAATGAATATGTGAGTTCCCAAAAACACTAGAGATTCTAATTTTATGTAGGTAGAAGAGGTAATATAAAAATTTATTTGATGATTTTTTGATTGATGAGGAATACGATACGGTTTCTTGTATATAGAAGGTCCAGCCTTTGAATTATGGAATGTCAGTTTAATTTTGTCCCATTACCATCCCACTGATGTAGAATTAAACACACTCTCCACTGATTTGAAATATTTATACCTTATAAAGGGATAGAAATATCTACTGATAATTGAAAAAAATATATCTAAATACCAAGGAAAATATTTTATTGATATTTTAATAGAAAATTTCCCTCGAATTGGGTGAAGCTTAGGTGATATCCAAGGAATAACCCAAAATATAATAACCTGGAATTTTTATTGAGGGAGATTCCAAACCTATTAGAAAACCCCAAAAAGAGGATAAATACCCCATTTTTGGAGGTTTTGATGAAGGATATAGAGATGGAATTTGAATCTGGTATTATATATCCCATTTCAGATTTGAAGTGGGTTATCCCCATTCATTTGGTTCCTTAGAAAATTGAAATAAACATTGTGAGGGATGAAAAGAATGAGTTAATCCCTATGAGAATTAAAAATATCTGGAGAGTGTGCATTGATATTAGGAAATTTAACTAGGTCACTTAGAAAGATCATTTCCTCATTCCCATCGTTGACCAGATATTAGAGAGATTGGCAGGGAGTACTCATTGTTGATTTTTGGATGGATTTTCATGTTACTTCTAGATACCCATTACTCCCAATGATCACGATAAGACAACATATACATGTCTATTTGGTACCTTTTCATATAAAAGAAATAAATTTTGATTATATAATGATCCAGGTACATTTCAAATGTTCATGGTAAGTATATTTTTTGATCACATTGAAATTTTCTTTTTATTTGTCATAGAAGATTTTATAGCTTTTATAGATTCTTTTGATCATTGTTTCAAAAATATGGAAAATGATTTGAAACCCTACAATAAAAAAATATTTTTTTGATTTTTGAAAATTGTAATTTCATAGTTGAGAGAGTAATTTTACTTTGGAATTTAATTTACAAAATATTCATTGAAGTGGATAAATCAAAAATTTAAGTGATATATTCATTTCCTTACCCTACTTGTGTGAAACATGTTAGATCATTTTTAGGACATGAGACATTCTACATGAGTTTTATCCAAGATTTTAGTAAGATTGTGGTCCCTCTCTCTAGATTACTTTTTAAGGATGATTATTTTTATTTCGATGGTGAATGTAGGGAAACATTTCATGAGTTGATGAAGAGATTGATTTCACCACCCATGATGTAGCCACCAAATCAGGAAGAACTGTTTGAGCTAATTTTTGATGATTCTAATAAAGTATTTCGAGAAGTCCATTCTCAGATAATTAAAGGAAGGATAAAAGTCATTTTATATGGCTCAATAACCATATATTTTACTCAATTCAATTACACAACCATAGAAAAAGAGTTCTAAAATGTTTTTTTTAATATTTAGATCCTATATTCTTAGAAATAAAACTATTTTGTTTTATTATCAGGTTTTTCTTAGGTACATGATAAAGAAAGATGATGATAGGTGAAGGATAGTGAGATGGATGATTATTCTACTATATTTAAATATTGAAATCAAGGACAAGAAGGGATCTGAGAACCATGTGGGTTATCACTTAAGTAGACTGCTAACATCTACTAAAACTAAAACTCTATAAAAAATAACCACTAAACGATAAAATTCCAAGAGAGTAGTTGTACTTGATTAAAGGAGAAGAGACTTTATATGATAACATGGTCAATTATCTGTTAACATATCAGGTACTATCTCATTTTAATTCTCATCAAATTTAAAAACTATAAGCTGAATCTAGATATTACATTTGGGATGATCCATTTCTTTTGATGATTTGCAATGATCAAGTAATAAAAATATGTTTACCTGAAAGTGAAGTTAAATCCTTCATTGAGTTTTTTCAAACTATAGCTTGTGGAGGCCACTTTGGGACTCAAAGTATAGGAAGTAAAGTTTTAGAATCAAGAATTTATTGGTACGCCCTTTTAAAATATTCTTATGAATTTGAAAAAATGTGTAAAAAATGGTAGTTTTAAAGAAATATTTCAAAGTGACAAGAAATTCCTTAAAATCCACTGAATTTTAGTGACATTTTATAAGTATGGGGGATATATTTTATGGGATGTTTCCTGATTTCATTTGGAAATTATTATATCTTACATACATTTGATTATGTTTCCAAATGGGTGGAAGCGAAATCCACTAAGACTGATGATTCTAATGTTGTTTGAAATTTTGTTAGGGATATCATATTTTTAGGTTTGAAGTTCCTAGATCCATAATAAGTGATTAGGTAACTCAATTCTATAATTTTATAAAGGATAATTTGCTAAATAATTGTGGGTTGAATCATACAACATCAAATCTATATTATCCACAGACTAATGGGAATGCAAATGTTTCAGACAGGGAAATCAAAGAAATTTTGGAAAATACTATTAATCCAAAAATGAAGGATTGAAGCCAAAGGTTGGAAGATACTTTTTGTGATTACAGGAAGACCTACAATACTATAATTGTAATGTGTCCATATAGGATAATTTATGGGAAAAGCTGACACCTACTTGCTCAATTGGAGCATAAGGTGTATTGGGCTGTGATGAAGATGAATTTGGACCATAAAAGTGATGGGAAAGAAAGAAGATTTAAATTTTAAGAGTTGGAGGAAATTATAAGGTAAGCATATGAAAATTACATGATTGAAAAATAAAGAACAAGAGTGGACCATGACAATTTGATCCAGCCTAATGACTTCTATCATGGAGACAAACTATTGTTATTCAACTCAATACTCAAGATGATGCTAGGTAAACTTCATTCCAGATGGAATGTCCATTTATAGGTACTAATGTATATTTTTTTGGGGTTGTGTATGTTATGAAGGATGGAGAGAAGGATCCATTAATTAATAATTGGAATAGGTTGAGAAATTCATCGGCACCCTGGAATCTGAGCCAGTGGATAAGATCACAATCCTCCAACCTGTTTGTTAATAAAATATATCTCGTCGTACCTCTCCATTATATTTTCTTACTTTCATTGATTCATTTTAAAATATTATTACATGTTTAATCCATTTTAATGTTGTGAGGAAAATTTATCATTAAATTGTTGGGGAGGAAACCTTTAAATTTTAGGATTTTATTTTATTGTTTGGTTTAATATTTTTATAAAAATAATTATTTTTTGTTTTTCAAATATTTCTATATTTCTTTTTTAAGATTTTTTTTCAAAACCTCTTACTGGAAATGATTATCATTTCCATTTTTTAAACCCATTTCAATGAGTTAACCAATCTATTCCTCTAATCTAATATTAAATTATGTTTGAAATGGATTTGTTTCAAGTTCAAATCTTTTGTAATTTCATGATAAGTACTCTGATTTTTAAATATCATCCCACACCTCATTGTATTTATTTTTGAAATCACATTCCTATGATCCTTATTTCCCAATTATTTCAAATTATTTACATCCACCTGATTTCTTAAGGGAACAATACCTTTATTTATTTAATTAAAATTTTATTTATTCTTGTCAAAACATGAGTGTTTGAGGTGCTTCTGTCTTAAATTATTAAGGAATTTATTTTATTTAAAACCCCCTTTTCAAAATAATTCTTTTTATTATGGTATACCTTGTATACTAATTTTTTTTACCCTTATAAACAATGAATATCTTGTTAGTTTAACAACATTATAAGACAATTTTCCCAATCCAAACATCTCTTTACTGAAATTGCATGATCTAGTTGAACTTAAGTGTGGGGGAAGATGTTGTGTGATGTACTACATCATTTGGTGATAATTTGGGTGAAAATTAAATGTTAAAGAGTTTTTGTTTATACTAAATAGTTCATTTTGTTTATGGTTTTAACTTTATAGAACATTCATGATAAAAGATATTATTCCTTTTTAGATATTCCAATGTTGAAAGAAAGTTCTGCCTATCGAGAGTTGTCAATAAAATCTCTGTTTAAGAAGAAATTTTTATTGGTTAAATGATAAATGGTGTGAAATTTCCTGGATTTTTTATGATGATGGAAATAATTTTCTATTAAGGAGATGAGAAAAATACATTATATGATTTCATATTTGAATCTTTTAATTTTTCTTCAAAAAGTGTCAATCCCTCCTTTTTCAGCCTCATAATTTTTGACATCTAAATCCTACCAAACAGAAGCCAAAAACAATCCTAAAATGTCCTCATGAGAAACAAATTCCTTTGACACACATTAGGTGGAGAAGTAGAAATTTATCCAGCCAATGGAGAGTATTGTGTGAGTTTGGATGAGAAAATCAATGTAAAACATTTACATTTGTGAGATGAGTGAAAATTTATGTGAGGTAGGTGTTTTTTGGGAATGGGATATGAAATGATGTGTAATTATATAAAATGATATAAATAGATAACTTTAAATAATGATTTTTATGATTTATGATATACCTTTGTTTGTTGGTGTGGATTTCGTAGATCTCAGGGGTATTGGTTTTGGATTTGAGTTGATTTAATTTGGATGTTTACTTGTCCACGAGTCCAAGTGATAAGTGTGGGGAAATTGATAGATAATTTTTCTCAATAAATTTACATATAATATAACTTTTATAAACACAAACAATGTGTTACTTTCAGATAAATTTCCACATTTTATGATATTGGTGGTATTTTGAGCATAATCATAAAAATTTCCCAGTTTTGTGTTTTAACAATTTTAAATTATTTATTTCATATATCCATAAAATTATCAATAGTAATCCAGATTGTTAAATTATATATTTTTATAATTATAAAAATCTAGGGCTTCAATTCTCCCTTCTTAAAAAATCATAATCGACCACATAGAAGCTCAGAAGAGGCTCAATATTTTGACCCTAGAAACTGTTATCAAATCTGTAGAATTTGGGTGTAGGGTCCCTAACTCATTCATGGTGGGCCCAATTTCTATGAAATTTGGTGGGTGATCATGCAAGAATTTTTTGAACAACTTTTATGAAGGTTTATATATGTGAATTGGCCGTTTAAATGGCCATTATGGAATTCTAAGCCATAGTTTTTTAATTTGGAGAGTTTGACTAGAATGGATAAATTATCTAAGTTAAATGTTAATAACTATTGGAATAAATGTCCAAATATGATGAAATTTTTAAGAGGTATGGAAAAGATATATTGGAACAAAATTAATGAAGGGTTAAATTCATAAAGATTTCATTTATTTGGGCTACAATCCGTCAAATTTTGGCGCACAAATTCTTCCTATAAATGTAGGAGAGCTTCAACCTCTTAAAGCAGCTAATTTCATCCTAAACCTTCTCAAACAACAAGGAGGGCAACTTTACAAAATTCACTATTTTATTTATTCTATTTTCTAAATATTTTTAATGCCTTATTCTTATCAATTCATCTCTACTACCCTTGTGATGGTGAGGTAAACATTTTTAGTGATTGGGGAGGGGTTGGTTTTTTATTTAGTAATGCTTGAGTGATTGGACTTAGTTGAATGAAATTTATTTCTTCTTCAAAGTTGTTTTCAATTTCATATAAATTATTTAATTATAAAGTGAAATTTTTCTTGAATTATAATTCTTTAATTGACCTTTTATTTGGTAAATAACCATTATCTCCCTCCAATAATTTCTGGTTTATATACGATGGAATATACTAGAGATTAGTGATGAAGTACTTGATGATCATCAGTATGTGTAAAAGGGGTAGTGGATGTTCATGATTGTTTAAGATAAACAAGACATGATTGGGTATTTCCTATTTCAATTGAGTATATTCAATATAACTCTTTTTTACATGTATAGTGAGTAGACCAAATGGAGATCTTGGTATGGTTTTCTCTCACCATCACTATTTCCCCAGAGAAGTTAGATGAAATGAATGTGGAATCTCACTTTAATCAACGTAGAATAAGAGTTTCTAATTAAATTGAACAAGTATAGAATTTCAATTGGGAAATCTATCCCGAACTAATCACCCTTATATTATCATAGTTTTTATTTATTTTAATTTCAATTTTAATTTCAATCATTTTCATATTGATTTCTTTTAAAAACCCTACATTTTTACCCTAGTTTAAAAGTGAAAAATTGTTTTTTGTGCACTTCTATTTGGGATAATTCCTTGGGTTAAACACTAAACTGTACATCAAGAATATAAAAATGGTTTTTACATTCCCCAAGATAGGTGTGCATCAGGGACCATCCTCATGATCCTAATTTTGAATCCTCACTGGAATACATCATAGACGTATCATGAAATAGACAAGATGCACCATGACTCAAGAAGGACATGGAAACCAAAACCCATTCCTATAAAATACATGTACTATTTTATTTCCCTATGACCAGTTTCTTCATGTAACGATACCAAAGGTAGGTGACCAGAGTCCTGGTGTTGATATATGTCAGTTGTCGTACCAACACACGAGTCCATGACTTGAAAGTCTAACCTAAAACAGGTGAAACAGTTTCCCCAAAAAAATTTCATAGAATATGATCCCAATATAGAACCAAATTACTATGACACAACTCTTCCTAAAATCATCAAAAAGGTTCTTGTGATGTGACTCCCCAAGCCAGCATCAAAAATGATTGGGGATGGCGACTAGTGCCAAGTAAGCATATCATTAACATGGGAGGACATAACCTAAAGTACATGTACAGAAGCACACATATCCAATAATATAAAATGATGAAATTTAAAATAATAGATAAACCATGAAAGCATACATAGAGATCCCATAACCAAAATATGGAAAAAAGTAATGAAAAGTAAAAAGGGACAAATAAAATACCATTATAGGGAGTCTAAAAACAATTCCATCCTAAATGCATAGATGGGGAATTATATCAACCTACCAATAGGAACACACCGTGGTCAATCTGAATCATTGAAACATTCATAGTCGTAGTCCTTATAGGGCTCTATTAAAAGGTAGATCATGTATAGAAGACATGATAAATACATGAAAAGGCCGCATTGGGGTGATTTTAACAATAACCAGTTGGAGACTCCAAAATCAATAATCATATAATAATAATAATAAAATTCATATCTACATATGTGTATGTCTACAAAACATTTGATAGGAATATTAATATGTAAAAAAACACACATAGTCTCTAGGTAAATTCATAACCATATTTCTTTCTTAGGATTCATGCTCGATGGTTCCATATAACACTCATTCGAGAGAACACACTCCATGAATAAGAATACATGGATGGAATTCATCCGAGATGTACTTCTCATCAGGTCATTACATTAGAATTACATGAAGAAAGTTTAATAAAAAGGATACACAGATGAGTATCACACCCAAGGCCATGTGGTGTACCAAAAACTCATCCTAGAATAACATGTTATGTAAATGATCGACACACATGTAGTGTTGGTCCCAATGATACCAAAATATCCATCTAGGGTAAGATAATTATAGAGGGTCTCACACCGATACTCATTGAGAGATTCCAAAAACTCTATCCAAGTATTCACATAGAAAGGATAAATGTCATATGTGTTGGATTTTATTCTATACCAACCCTCAGAGAATGGATATAGGGAATAATTTCTAAAAAACTTATCCATGCTGAAGAGGAAAAGGGCTCCAAGAAAAAATTAAAAGAATGCATGGTGTGTAATTTCATTACATGACATGCTCCTTCAACACAATGTCCTACAAATGTATCGCGGCTTGTTCCAATTTCAATGTGAAAGTACACAACATTTTTGTGCATGTGTACTTCTCACTGTGTCCATGTACATAGCTTTTCCCATGAAATCCTAGCATAGACATGTCTCTGTTAGAGTACACATCATTTCAATGACAGTGTACTATATGTAATTTCTATGAATTCTCTATGGTACATGCTAAGAAAGTAGGACAATTTACATGTCTTCTTATGGAGTCACACATCGTATGATATTTAAATACACTATGAAAACCCTATATGTTGCACAAGGGGTCCTACATGGTAATTATTTGTAAAATAGACATCGTGTAGATCATGTTTTCCCAGAATACACCTTTCTTCCTCCCATGGTTTGGTACACTCCTCCAGTTCTAAATCTAGTGATGAATCACATTGGGAGTCACAGATCAACTCCGGTTGAGCCTTGTAGTTCTTGCTCATCTTGATTAAGTCATCTCATTCTCATGAGGATTGGTCATCCTCCATCCATGCTTCTATCACAGACAATAATAAATCCCAACGATATCTAATATGATAAAAAAAATTCATCATTGTCAATGTTACATGATCACCATGCCACACTATGTTTAGATATGTGATATCAAGGCATTGTTCCAAGAAATGGGTGTGTGACATTCAATTTCCCATAAATTCATTGAATCGCTGGTGAAAATAATCCTCAGGGATGAAGTCAAACAGAATAATGGGAGAAACCCAAGAAACACACATATAAGAAAAAAACCATGGTTGTGGTAAGTTTTACTTGATCTATTACCATTAGAATGATTAATGTTGAACCATGATAATATAAACAATTCTCCCAATAAATCCATGTTGGTGAACACTTCCCGCAATAAGAATAATCCATGAATCAATTTTTTGGACAATTGATTCATTTCAGTCATATGAATTAATAAAATGGGGATAAAATGAATCAAATAAAAAATTATACCTCATTATGGATTAAACTATGATAAATAATGAAGCTATGTCATTTTCTTTGGTGAGATCCTCTAATTAGGTCATACACTAGATATTGATCTGTAATATGGTTGTTGTTTGGAAATATATTTTCTAGAAATGACTCTCTAATATATTTAGTGATCTCAAAGGATTAGGCGATAGAAATGATAATCCACTATAAACATATATTTAATGATCTCTTATTCAGTTTTAAAAAATATTTATTAATTTTGTTTTTTTCTAAAAATCTTTTGATAATCAATCCTCCACCCGAACACCTGATGTGTTCCAATATTATTTCTTACCTAGGGTAAACAAAAAGTTTTTAACTCAATAGTTCACCCATGTTTATGATTTTGGGTGTGGTATAGTGTTTATTTTACTTTTTCTGGAAAAATAATCAAGCGTTCATTTAACAAATTAATATTTTTTTTAAAAAAATTCTTTCTAGAATCTGGGCAACGAAATCATGTGTCATATCAGCGCCTATTCTTGAAAATATTTGTTGATATATTCCAAGAATTTAAATTGAAAAAATATGGTCATTTCACTTATGTCGTGTTTCTGTGTAAGGGTAATTAGACGATACCCTTACATATGAATGGGTTCTAATGCAACGTTAAACAACAAAGATTTTATTTTTTTTAATTTTCAAATTATTTTAATGGGATATGAAATATTTACTAATAATCATAAAAGGTATTTTAGAATTATTTAATTTATAATTTTATTATTAAATAATTAATTAATTATAAATGGGTTATAATTATATTAATGAAATATATATGAATCCTTTTATTCCAAAATATTAAATATTAATAATTGAAATATATTTCAGCCAAATTATATAGAGTGGGTTAGGGTCTATAATTATTTATTTTTATTAATAAATCATAGAAAATAATTTATAACCAGTTATAAATTATGAAATAAGGCCAAAATTTAAAAAAAATAAATTCTAAATTATTCGTAATTAAATATATTTAAATGTAAAAAATTAAAATTGGGACATAGTTGGATATTATTTAATCTGCATATTATTTTTCAAATGACTAGTGTGATCAAGGATTAGATAATAATTGATTATATAATATTTATATTATTTGAAAAAAGTAATATTATATAAATGGGTTATAAATTGATTATAATTCGTATAATATCATATATTTTTATTGGAAATTCCATATATTTATAATTATGAAAGATTCCATATTGGACTGAGTATAAAAAATTTTATATTCAAAAAAATGAAATTTCCTTAATTTTAAATATGAAATTAAAAAATCCTTCACATTTTGTTTTATTTTTGAATTTATTTATTTTTCTAAAAATTGTCTCATGTTTATATATTTGAATTTTTCTTTTATTTAAATTTCATTTCATACCATAAAAATGTTTATTAATTTTTTAAAAAATGTGAAAATTGTGTATGCTTTGGTTTAATTATTAAAATTCTTCTAGATAGACCCTTGAGTTACACACTAGGATTGACTCTATATTGAATTTAGTTTTTCATCTACCTTGACCATGAATTTTAATTGAAATTATTATATTGAATATATTTTGTGCATATTATGTTTTTAGAGTTATTATGGATTATATTTTCTCTTTAATAATGTATCCCTGGGTAGGGGGAGTTGGAGATGGACTACCTACCTTCCCGGAGGATTGGGCCACACATAGGCTGTTAAAGGGGGTTGGCTATCTATCACTTTAGGATTATTCATGTGTCGATTTTTAATCTCATATAAATAAATTCCTTTACATGAATTGTTCATTTACTTTATACATATGATACATTTAAATATGTATGAATATGTTTGATGTAAGATCCCGGTTCTTATTCTTGAGGTATGGGTTTCTTCGGTTCGTTTTTTCCTTTAGTATGTTTGATAAAATAAGGAAAATGGATGAAAATCCCAAATTTTGTGGGTACACACCATGTACTTTTCCACACACTGTGTACTTTGGCCGTGTGGGATGAGTACATAGGGTGTGTAGCCCTGTCGGTGATGAAAGGTGTAAAAATCGACTACATGTCATGTAGTGGGTATTTACATGCCGTGTAGTAAGTCAGCATGTGAATAGTAAGGAATTGGAAGTAGCCACCAGGTGAGCGACAGTACACGCCATTTATTTAGAAATACACGTCGTGTACTCATGTCGGCAAGTGAACAATTTGGCAGTGGAAAGTAGCCACCAGAGGAATAGTTAAATGATGAAAGGTATACACCGTGTACGTGATATTACACACCGTGTAGTTTTTTTTCTCACTTAAAACGGGAAGTAGCCTCCTCTGTTCACAAATCAAGCTTCGAATGCTGGAGGAGAGCGGGAGAGACGGCCGGAGGTTGGAAGATCTCCCGACCGCACATCGGGAACCTGATTCTGTATCTGTCGATCTCCTTGGAACCGCACGAGTAAGCTATTCCTTCTCTTAGAGCCTTTCTTACCAATTATTTCATGAGGGAATGTTATTTGAGTATTAAAGGTTTTATGTTCACCCCAGCTATGCTCCGTTATTGTTTGTTTCGGGAGGCATCGTTCACGTATACCGATCAGGAGCGATTGAGGTAGGAGTTCTGGTGTTTAAATTCCAACTGCTATGTGTTTTTGTGTACCGTTGTGCTATGAACCCATGTTTGGGGTTTTGTATAGCTATTTAATTTGATGAAAATTATATATAACTGCATTGATAAGCTTTTAATATGTTGAAATTGTTTTTTTGGGATCACAGCATGGATCTAGGACCACCCTCGGGGTGTGTTCCTCTGTTTAGCCATTTGGCCAGGTTACCAGAGGGTATACAGTAAAATTTATCATGCATTAAAATTTCCTTGAGTGGAATTTTATATAATTGCTTGCTTATTTGATGGGCTCGACCTAGTTACTTTTATAGCCTGAGAGAAGTGTCTCTTCTAGCCTGCGGGCAGCCTTCCTCAGGCCTGTGGGAAATAGTTCTTGTGCTTGGGGGCAATAGATTCTGTGTATATGCAAGACACCTCATACAACTATAGGCGATATTCGTTATGCCTATGGGCATACACCTGTGGGTTCCGACTCTGCTTACCTGAGGGTAAGGGTTGTATGTATGAGGACAGTGATATCATGAATGTTCACCGTGGTGATTTTCATATTTTGTACCTATCAAGTTAAAGCAGAGGCTTGGCATGATTTAATGAATATTAAAAATGGAAATATAACTGGTGAAGTTAGTTACTTTTGACTAATGATTAGTTTATTGCATTTACTATTGCACACTGTTGTTACACATTCTCACCGACAGTTGGGCACATGCCATTGGTGGTTGCCTACTAGGATTTATTTCTCACACCAGGTTTGGGTCATGTCTTCATCCAAAACAGACTATATTGTTGTAGTTGTAGTTATGGGAAAGGTTCCCTACACATGTACAGGATTGTTATAGAGGAGTAGGAGAGCATGGGACAGAGCTTAGGCTTGCGATACTATTGAGTTGATGTTTCACTGTTTTGTTTTGTTTAGCTGTACCTTGTACATTAAGCTGTATTGTATCATATTGCAGTTTATCTTGTTCTAGCTATTTTCGTAGAATTTGTGACATGCTACATCTATATATATATGACTTTTGGCTATCTTTTAATTCAGTTTTATGTTGTTTACTTCTTCCGTTGTTGCATGTTTTATGTTATTTATATTTTCCACTGCGCAACACTTTGACAAATGAGGGAATAGTTTCCCAACTATCAGACCAGGTCCCTCACTGCAAGTCGACATCATATGGTGTTTGGGGAAATGCACTTCAGGTTATGTGAAGAACCGGGTTCGAGGCACCCGTGCGTGGCACCCGGATCCGGGACATTACAAAGTGGTATCATATGGGTTCTTTTCTTTGACTTACTGTTTGGATCCATAGTAAGGGATAGGACAGGAATGGTAGATGGTAATAAGTTGTGCCCGGTAGTAGCTAACCCGTGTACATTGAAAATCCAGTCTACCTCATTTCTTGCAATTATTTTGATTTTTCAATTTTATGGATGATTTGATTTTCACTATTGGGTGATGCACTTGTGATTGTACTGTTTATATGTTATACTTGGGTTCTATTTGGTTGCAACCCGATGAGATGAGGGTATGTCGTCTCCTGCATCATTTAGGAACATTCTATAAATCACATGCCATGCATAGTTTTCAGGGGAGTAGGTGCATTATAAATTGTATGTAGTTGTGATAGTTGATGTTCTAGAAAAGCATGCTGTTGTGATAGATTCTTTGATAAATACTTACTATTTTATAGGGTATTGTTGTGTGAGGTTATTGATAGAATGAATTCCATACTTTGGTTTTTGGGGAGTATGGGCCCTCAATAAACATATTATTGTGTATCATTGACATTTATGCTTTGTTATAACATGTGTAAGATTCCAAGCGTAGATTCACAAGGAGTATGGGCCCTCACGGATCAGAATTTGGCACTTAGGTGTGGGTTTTAGTGTTTTTCTAGGCTCCAGAGTAGTTTCTGAGGAATACTATCTAGAAAACCAAGTATACACGCCTTGTAGTTCTATGGACACACGCCATGTGTGTTCTTCTATTCGGGAAGAAATTAAAACTTTTTAACGACATGCTGTGGGCCCTTAGTAAACGTCGTGTAGTCTCTTCCCATGTCATAGACCATGTGGGAAGGGACACAGGGTAGGGAATGGCTTGAGAACATGACCTATACCGGTTGTACACATCATGTAGTGTTGAATCGGTGTCCGCCCATGTAACTAACTACATGGATGGAGAAAAACATAAGACATACACGCCATTTCTACATTGAACAAGTCGGGTAGTCTGGCCCAGGTACCCAGCCTTTTCACAAATAACACAGGTCAGTGTTATCTTTCATTTTACACGACGCGTCTACATGGAACATGTCGTGTTGTGTCAGTCATGTGGTCGGCCATGTAGCGAGCAACACGGGTCAGTCTGGGGATTCTTTTAACATTCCGTGTCTTTTTGAAACATGCATTGTAGTGGAACCTGGGTACACATTCCATGTCACGAACAACACGGGCCGGTGAAATCTTGCAGAGTACACGCCATGTACATATGGTACATGTCGTGTAGTTTTGTTTTAGGAGATCTATGTGGCTTAAGCCATGTAGAAGGACCCAGGGAGGTAAAGAGGATTCAAGTACACGCTGTGTTGTCTGAGGACACGCTGTGTGTTTGGGGTGTTACACGACTAGTTTTAGCTGGATTACACACCCATGGGAATGGATTGAGAGAACACACCGTGTACTATTTATACATGTCGTGTAGTCATGTTTTTTAAATCTTTAATGCTTTATTTATCATGTTCCCTTCTTTGTGTCCTTGTTTGCAATATTTGGTAATCATGATCTAAGGGGTGTGTTTGACCTTGTAGAGTCATGCCACCAAGACATACACCGGTTGTTCTCCAAGAGAGCAGAGACGATTATACTCTTGAGATGGTAGGCAATGGGATACCAATTGATCCTCCAGCAGAGCCAGATGTGATTCCAGCCATTATAATTGACATAGGCGCAGAGGTACAGTTCCATGAAGGTTTCATTCAGTTCATCCAGACCTTCTATGGAGCACCACAAACCACCACATTTATGGAACAGCTGATGCGTATATTCCAGCAGCAGCATCCACCTACATTTTTAGGGGATGGAAGACCATAGGCTGCGGAGTCATGGCTGGATTTAGAGTAGACTATTGATGAGCATCATGAGACTCCTCCATGGTGGAGGTTCAAGATCGTGACTTATATGCTGTGTGATTCCGCCAAGAGGTGGTGGGATGTTTCCACCCAGTCTGAGAATCACCACGACATGGCATGGGAATATTTTCAGGAAGCTTTCAATGACTTATTCTTCCATGAGATGCTGAGGGAAGATAGAGCTTGAGAGTTCATGAATCTGCAGTATGGTGCCATGTCAGTGATGGATTATTCTACTCGCTTCACCGATATTCACTATTTTACACCCATTCTTGTGGGTGATGAGACATTGAGGGACAGATTCAGTTAGGATGGTCTTCAATATGACATCTATGCACTGGTAAATGTTTTCAGGTTGACTATAGTGGATGCTATTTTGAACCAGGAATTGATTACTGAATGGAACCTTCTAGAAGCTAGTAGTGTGGGCTAGGGTGGTTCAACACCTGTTTCATGTCCTATTTCTACCGGTAAGAGGAAGAGGCAGATGGATTTCTATCATGGTGGCAGTACTAGCCAGAGGAATACTTCAGGTGGCCAGGTCATGTGAAACCAGTTTGGTAAAGAGGGGCAAAAGAGACTGCAATGTCCACGTTACCCAGTGGAGTGTCGAGCTTGCGGCAGGATGGATCATCTTCAGCGCTTTTACAGGAAGTTTCCACTAGTGGATAGTGAGAGGGGTTCTGTGCAGACTCCATGTGTGGGAGAAGGATGAGGAGCTTCTTACCAGTCAAGAAATTGGGGTACTTTCGGGCGTGTGGGCTGAGATGGTGGTCATGGCCATGGTAGACAAACACTATGATATCAGAGGCAGCAGGGTGGGATAGCTCAGGGTATCCAGGCTTTGTATCAGGTCCATGACACTGGGCATGCATATGGAGTGCAACAGACCCAACAAAAGCAGGATCTCAGACCTTCTACTATCAGATGTACTATTTTAGTAGCTTCTATTTTATCTTCTGTATTTTTCGATATGGGTGCTACACATAGCTTTATATCTGTCCCTGTTGTAGAGATCCTTGGGCTCTATGTTTCTTTTTCATCTGGTGTCATGACGCTAGACACTCTGTTGGGAACTAGAATGCCTGGTGTGTGTCAGTGCAAGGAGTTCCCCATAGAGGTTGGTGGGTGTCACATTCTATGGTACCTCTATGTCTTGGATATAATGAGCTATGATGGCATTCTCGGGATGGACTGTTTGGTGCCCTTTCATGCCTTTGTGGATTGTTATCATCACAAGGTGAGTTTTACATCACTAGAGGGCGGATAGTTTCTATAAAATGGTGAATGGGATGTCCAAGCGAGCCGAGATGGACCCAAGCATCATGGGCAAGGTGGAGTGCCATCCCAGATTGCGAGTTTATATCTAGATTATCAGTAAAATTTTCAGAAGGACTTCCCTCCAGCAGTTTATTGTTTTAGGGATGTCTTCCCGGATGACTTTTCAGGTCTACCTCTGGAGAGAGAGGTGGATTTCTCTATTGTGTTTGTTCCAAGAGTGGCATCGGTGTCCATTACTCCTTATATGATGGATACACCTAATTTGTAGGAGTACAAGAGATAGTTAGAGGATTTTTTGTCACAGGGTTTCATCTGACCTAGCACTTCTCCTTGGGGCTCATATACTAACCAATAGGTTTATTGTAAAAATTTTAGAATAAACTAAAATAATAACGGTAATGTGTAACTTTTTTTAAAAAAAATGAAACTCTCTTTGAATTGAGTCAATATTCAAATATAATTATTTTAATTCTTTTTTTTCATTTGTTTTATTTTAAAAAAATCTATAAATTTTACTTTACTTTATGAATGGGATTTGTTGCTTTCCCAATGTTTTCTCACGTTTTTGATAAAACCTTCTCGTAAAAGTATTTTAGCAATGTTTTTGGTAATGCTATTAGATTCAATTCAAACTGTTCGTTTTTTATTCATCTCAACATTTTATATCCAGGTGATTATAGCATCAAGAGTGTCCCTCACCATGATGAAAAAATTGATTGGTACCCCCGGTGATTATATCCTAAACATGTTTTTTTTATTAATCCTTAAAAAATTAGCTTATATTCATGAAACATATTTTCTTTTCTTTCATTCAAATATTTGAAAATTAAAATACTTTAGGAGCTAATGAAACTATTTTAGTAAAATTTAACTGTCTCAATTCCCGACCGGTCCTCTTTGCAAAGAAGGTAGATGGTACCCTCAGACTCTATGTGGACTATCGGAAGATGAAGCAGTTGACGGTTAAGAACCAATATCCCCTACTGAGGATTGATGATCTTTTTGATCAACTTTGAGGAGAACAAGTGATCTCGAAGATTGAATTGAGATCTGGATATCATCAGTTGAGTGCTAGACCATCTGATAATACTCTCATAGCCTTCAGGAGAAGGTATGGTCTATACGATACTCGGTTATGCCGTTTGAACTCACAAACACGCCATCAGTTTTCATGGATCTGATGAATCGTGTGTTCCACCCTTATCTGGACTCTTTTATGGTAGTCTTCATGGTTGAAATCTTGGTTTACAATCACACTCTACACAACCATGCCACCCATCTTGAGATCATTTTGAGTACAGTGAGAGAGTATCAACATTATGATAATCTCTCAATGTACCACTTTTGGATGAACCAGATACACTTCCTTGGTCATATCATCTCCAAGGCAGGAGTTAAGGTAGACCTAGAGAAAGTGAGAGTATTAGTTTCCTTGGAGCATCCTAAGAACATGTTTGAAATATGGAGTTTCTTGGGGCTGGCTGGTTATTACAGGTACTTTATACAAGACTTCTCTTAGTTAGCAGTGTTGTTGATGGGTTTAACTAAGAAGGGTGTGATGTTCATTTGGTTAGAAGCTTGCGAGACAGCCTTTCAGGATATGAAGGGAAGGTTGACATCAACACCAGTCCTGATACTTCCAGATCAAGGGAAGGGATATACAGTTTACTGTGATGCATCAGGTATTAGCCTGGGAGCAGTGTTGTTGTAGTAAGATTGAGTAGTTGTGTACGGGTCTCAGCATTTGAGGCCACATGAGAGGAATTATCTGACGCATGATCTCAGGTTGGTTGCAGTTGTTCTTCTGTTGCACTGTTGGAGACATTATCTCTTGGGAGAGCATTTTGTTGTTTTCACCGACCAAAAAAGTCTCAAGTATATCTTTACCTAGCGTTACATGAACTTGAAACAATGAAGGTGGGTAGAATACCTTCAGTCCTTTGATTTTGGGTTTTACTATATACCTGGTATGGGTAATGTATTTGTTGATGCACTAAGTAGGAATACTCAAGCACATGCAGTTCCGGAGGCCAGTGGTGAGTGGCAGCTTATGGCATTGTTCTCTAAGATACATTTAGAGGTGCACAATAGTTAGGGGAAAACCTATATTTCTTCCTTAGCTGTGACTTTTAACATCCTGGATAGAGTGAGGATGTGACAGCTATTAGATTCAGAAGGCCTAGTTCTACAGGAGTCGATGGCAAGTGAGGACCCTCCTCCTGTTTGGGCGATAGGAATTGATGAGGTACTATGTTTCCATTGATGACTATGGGTTCTAGGGGACATACATAAGGAGCTGAAGTGGGAGTTTCATGTTTTAGCTTGGGCAGTGCACCCTGGAGTTACAAAGTTGTACCATGACTTGAGACATCAGTATTGGTGGTCGGATATGATATGGGAAGTAGATAGTTTTTTTGCGAGATATTCCACCTATCAGTAGGTGAAGACAAAGCATCAGAGTCCAGCTGGACTATTACAGCATTTACCCATTCCAGAGTGGAAATGGGATGATGTCATGATGGATTTCGTGACTGGGTTGCCAAGGTCACCTCGAGGTAGTGATGTCTTGTCGGTTGTTGTAGACAGACATACGAAGGTAGCTCACTTTTTTCCAATCAAGGAGACCATCGGTGTTGAGGAGCATAGAAATTTGTATATCTGTGAGGTTGTACATCTTTATGGGGTCCCTCGTTCTATTGTTTCAGATAGGAATGCATGTTTTACATCTCGTTTCTGGAAGAGTTTTCAGAGGGAAATGGGTACACAGGTTCTTCTGAGCAAAACTTACCACGCTCATACTGATGGTTAGTCAGAGCGTACGATACAGGTGCTTGAGGATATGTTGCACGCATGCGTCCTAGAATTTGGGGGCTCTTGGGAGAACCATATACCCCTGGTATAGTTTTCCTATAATAATATTTTTCAAGAATCTATTGAGATGGCACCATACATGGATTTATATGGTTGTCCATGCCAATTACCTTTGTGCTGGATGGAGGCAGGTGAGGCATCTTTATTGGGACCACGTCTCGTGCAGGAGACTTCATAACATGTCCAGTTGATATAGAAGCAGATAGGTACTGTGCAGTCTCATCCGAAATCTTATGTTGATCACCGCAGACAACCCTTGGAGTTCATGGTCGGGCAACAGGTTTTCTTGCTTGTTTCACTGAGGTTGGGACATAGGAAAGTCAAAATATAGGGTAAACATTCATCGAGGTATGTAGGGCCGTTTGAGATTTTTGAAAGAGTCGGGTCGGTTGCCTATCGGTTGTAGTTACCACAGAGGTACCGGGCCATGCATGACATCTTCCATATATCTCAGTTGTGTCATTATCATTCAAACCTGTCTCATGTCTTTCATCCCAACGAGGTTGAGATTCAGGGCGATGAATTCTTTGAGGAGCATCTAATTCTTATTGTTGATAGGAGAAAGAAGGTTCTCTGAGGCTAGTCAGTTCCTCTCCAACGGGTTCTATAGCAGCATGGTCAAGTACATGACGAAACATGGGAGCGGGGACTGACGTACGTGCTTAGTGGGCCGAGTTTTTCTGAGCAATATTTTCTCCACCCTTGGAAGGGAAATTCAGGAACGAATTGCTTTAAGGGTGGATGTTTGTAAGAACCGGGTTCTTATTCTTGTGGTACGGGTTTCTTATTTTTATTTTTCCTTTAGTGTATTTGAGAAAATAAGGAAAATGGGGAAAATCCAAAATTTTGTGGGTACACGCCATGTACTTTTCCACACGTCGTGTACTTTGTCCATGTGGGTTAAGTACACAAGGTGTGTAGCCTTGTCAGCGATGAAAAGTGTAATAACTGACTAGACGCCATGTAGTGGGTATTTACACACCGTGTAGTCAGTCGGCAGGTGAATAGTAAGGTTGTGGAAGTAGTCGCCAGCTGAGCGATAATACATGCTGTGTATTCGGAAATACACGTCATGTACTCATGTCTGTAACTAAACACTTCGGCAGTGAAAAGTAGCCGCTATAGGAACAGTTAAATGATGAAAAGTACATGTCGTGTACTTGAGATTACATGCCGTGTAGTTTTTTTCACATAAAAGGGCAGCAGCATCCAATGTTCATAGAGGAAGCTTAGAATGCTAGAGGAGAGCGGGAGAGATGGTCGGAGCTTGGAGGATCTCCTGACCGCACACCCGGAACCCGATTCTCTATCGGTCGATCTCCTTGGAACCGCACAGGTAAGCTCTTCCTTCTCATAGAGCCTTTATTACCAATTCTTTCCTAAGGGAATGTTATTTGAGTATGAACGGGTTTATGTTCACCTCATATATTCTTCTTTCTTGTTTGTTTTGGGTGGCGTTGTTCATGTGTATCGATCAGGGGTGATCGAGGTAGGTGGTCTGGTGTTTATATTCCAACTGCTATGTGTTTTGTGTACCATTGTGCTACGAACCCATTTTTGGGGTGTCGTATGGATATAGACTTTGATAATAATTATCTAGGACTTCATAGATAAACTTTTATATGTTTAAAATGCTGTTTTGGATCACTGCTTGGAACTATGACCACCCCCGGTGCACGTTCCTCTGTTTAGCCATTTGGCCAGGTTACCCGAAGCTATACCGTAAAATTTATCACACATTAAAATTTCCTTCAGAGGAATTGTATATAATTTCTTTCTTATATGTTGGGCTCGTTCCTGTTACTTGTATAGCCTATGGGCAGTGTCTCGTTTATCCTGCAAGCAACCTTTCTCATGCCTGTGGGTAGTAGTTCTTGTGCCTGTGGGAAATATATTCTATGCATGTGTGCGAAACCTCATAAACCTGTGGGCGATATTCGTTATGCATATGGGCAGACACCTATGGGTTTCGAAACTTCTTACCTGAGGGTAATCTTTGTATGTTTGAGGACACTTTTATCATGATTGTTCACCGTGGTGATTTTCATATGTTGTTCCTATAAATATAAAGCACAGGGTTTGCATGGTTAAATGAATATTAAAAATGGAAATATAACCAGTAAAGATAGTTACTTTTGAGTACTGCTTAGTTTATTTCATTTACTACCGCACACTATTGTTACACATTCACATTAACAATTGTGCATTGTCCTTTGGTGGTTTTCTATTGAGGTTTATTTCTCACACCCTGTTTGGGTAAGGTCTTCGGCCCAAACAGATTATATTGCTGCAGGTGTTGATAGGGGAAAGGGTCCATACACAGGTAAATGATTGTTGCAGAGGAGTAGGAGAGCATGGGATGGAGTTTAGTCTTACGATGAGGCTATGTTCTCATTGCATTATTTTGTTTTATTTAGTTGTACCTTGTACATTGATTTTTATTGTATTGTATTTCAGTGTATCCTATTCTGTTTGTTTTCATAGAATTTGTGACATGCTGCATCTCCATATATTTGATTGTTGGTCCTATTTTACTTCATTTGTATGTTTTTTATTGCTTCTGTTGTAGCATGTTGTATGTTATTTATCTTTTCCACTGTGCTACACTTTGAAAAATAAGGACATAGTTTCCCCACTATAAGACATGGGCCCTCACTACTAGTCGGCAGCCTCTGGCGTTTGGGGAAATGCACTTTAGGTCATGTGACCCACCGAGTTTGGGGCACCCGTGCATGGAACCCGGATCCGGGACGTTACACTTGACATCATTTTTTGGGCATGTAACACAAACATGTGGGTTGTGTAAATATTTTCACATCAATTTTATTTGAACACGTTGACAAGGTGTAGGGAATAGGATTCCAAAATAAAATAATTGATGAAATCATAAAAAATGGGAATAAAAAGAGATAATATGGTGAAATAAAAATCTGATTCTAATACTATATGCCAGATTCTATCCATAACATCACTTTTCAACGCCATGATCATCCATCTGGGTAGGATCTACTATATGGCGGTTCCCTTGAATTATATCATGTACAGAAATTATTTAATTGGTAGAAATATATCATACTTATTCTGGATAATCTATGATAGGGTTCGCATGAATTAATTTTTATTTCTCTATTCCTAATGCTTTCTTTTGAGATTCACATGTTTATAAAACCCTTTGGAAGTATAAAAAAGGAATAGTGTTCAGTTAATCCATATAATGGAGTTTCATAATTATTTATCTATTCAACTATCCATGAGTCAAGAAAATTTTGATTATGAAAATTAGAAACTAAAATAATATATTCAAGATAAGGATTCCCTAGTGGACTTGTTATATAGTGAAATATGGATCTTGGATCACAACTCGATATGATGATTTTTTAAAGGGATCATCAAATTATTGGGTGACCATTTAATAAATGTCCTTAATAAATGTTTAATAATACATGATAATAATCTAACAAAATCCTATGTTATAGATAATATCACCATTATGAAACCAAATTTATTCATCAATACTAGATAAAGAAAATCATAATAGAATCGAACCCTAAGAATGGTAATGTTGGAAATTTTCTTAAGAAATATTTGTAATTTATGATAATTTATTTAGAAATATTTTTGTAAGAACTATTCATTACTCATTACCCAACTATTGATATTTTTTATAATGTGATTCTATATTCTTATAGAGGTATGGGGTTATTTATTTACGGTTTAAAATGTATTAGATTCAAAATTACTAAAGGAATATTAGTCTTTAATAATTTTCAAAAAATGATCGTGTACTCAATATGATTGGTCGCATCAATTATATAATAAATTTTGGTCATATATAATGAATATGATTGGGTGTTCCATATGATATTCAATATGATTGAATATGTTTAATGAAATTATAAGACCAAATATTTCCTTATAAATTTAATTGTTATTCTAAAAAATATTTTAGTCTAGAATATATATGATATCAAATATATGTTTTAAAAAGGTTTGTAAATATATAAAATGTAAAAATAAGAAAATAATTGATGTTTAAATTTTTCCTTAATTTATTACAGTAAATGTATTTCTTCATTGATAACATGGATAATTCAAGGTTGGATAAACTCATTATAATGTGTATTTTTATCTATTATAGCTCTTGAGATGAACATGTAAACAAAAACAGCTTACATGAAATGATATGTGTGTTTTTAATACACATAGTTTATGATTTTTTTACATATCATTTTTTTAAATGGAGACTAAAAATGTATTGTTCTAGTTATGTAATTTGTTTTATTATTTATATTTTCTGATAATATGATTAAAATAACATAATTTCTACATTATATTCTCAATGTGTTGGGAATATTAATTTGAACTGGGTGTATGATGAATATTTTTTGAAGTACTATACATACAGTACAAGTAATTAAATGTTCAAAGTATAATTTTTTTTTAATAGTTCAATAATGTTTCTTCAAGAAACCAATCATGGTAAATGAAACCAATGGTTTTAGTAAAGTAAAATTAAAAATTCAATATGATTGGATTATTGAAGATATACCTAAAAGTGTTTTCTAAACTCTATGGAATGACTTTTTCATGTATGAAAATTATAGAAATTATTTTTGAATGGTATGTGATTTCGTATGTAATTTTTAATAAAACCTTATTTTCAAATAAAAAAGTTCCAAAACACAAAAAATAACATATATGATATAGTTTGTTTGTTTAATATTCCAACTAAAAGAAAAAAATATTATTTCTTAACACAAAATTGTATGACTTCCATATAAATATATTCTGAAGAGAATATTATTTTAATGTGGAAAGTGGGAGTTTGTTTTATCTTAATGTATTTCAATTTTAACAATAATAAATTACACCAATCTATGCTTAATGTGAATTTTAAATTATATTATGAGATATTTGGGATTTATTAGTAAAAATTAAGGAAATTAGTTACATTATTTCATGGAAATTTTTTGATTCAATATGTTTCAAAATAAAATCATGTTAAATATATAAAGGGTTCTAGGTAGACAACATAAGTTGGAATCATAACATTTGATTATGTTAAGATAATAAGTTTTAATATATTCAAGAGGATGAATACATAGGAATATGATTCCAATATATACAAATTACCAAAGAATAATTACTTCATAGGTGTTTCTCACAAAACAAATTTGATGGAGGCTTTTATTAGAATGTCATGTAGAGATGTGACATGGATTATATATGATTTAATGTGTTAACAAAAACTATAATGTGTAAAAAACATATGGATGATTTGAAATTTTATCATTGGTGATGTGAGATATGAATGCTTATATTGGTTTTGTTAAATGTTCATTTTGTGTTTATTGTATTAAAATTTATCCTATTTGATGGAAACATACAATTTATAATTTACTCCTTTTGGTTATATTAATTTATATATAGATATACATTTTTTAAAGTGAAATAATAAATACCCACTAAAATAATGAATTTGAGTCCATACTTAACTAGTATTCATCTTGGAGTACTATAGGTCATGACGAAATGTTAAGGTTAGCACGATTTTGATTCTGGTACCGAGATATAGAATATTATCATGTGGTAAAAAACAAATATTATGATTCTTTATGTGAATTGAATGACCTACTATGTATTCTACATGTAGTGTCTTACTTATTTCAAGTATAATAGGGGTTTATGGATCATATTTGAGTCCATACTACTCAAAATTGGAAATATAACTAGGATGATATCCTCTATAATTTGATATGCTACATATATAATACTACATATTGACTTAGCTAATACAAGTGTGATAGGTTTTTTTTGGATCTTGTATTTTGATGGATCTTAAACAAGACAAGATTTATCCTCTCATATAATGTGTATGACATATGGGCCCTTGATTTTTATATACCATATGATGTATATATTTGGATAAGGGGAATTTTATTTTCAAATCTATAATGATGTATGATATGTGATGTATTAATTTTCCAATTAATTCTACACAAAGAGAATTGAGAAAATATGAGTTGCCTATATGGGATTGATATCATCCATATCTAATGCTCACCTGATTTCTTGGAAAAGGAAATATAAGAGAATGAATGTTTTCATATGATATATACATGTGGAAACATGTATGGAGATACATTTTTTTGATAGATATCATAGTATATCACTTTATAGTTTGATTAGCATTGATTAATTGCTTGAGGCCACTCTTTTCATAGATATAAAGATACAAAGATTATTATCATTTTCAATTATATAAAGGGATAAGGGGATACACATTATTTTTTTCTAAATGGGGATTGATTTTGACTCATAGATATATTCTATAATTTTTTTATTGTTAGTAAAATATAGTTTGGGATGGTTATTCCCACTTATATTTCATGTGAAATGATACAAGGTGAAGTTATTGATTTCTTTCCAAATGTAATATACAATATTTTCAAAAATATTTTTTGTTAGGGATTCTCAATTTATTTAATTTTATACAATAAAAGTTTAATTAGAAAAATTATATTAGTATTTATTAAAATTGTGAGAATAAAGGAGTTATTACCTAAAATCTTATTTATATATGATATAATAAGCCACATACAATAGTTTTATAGCATGCATGAGATAGAACCAATTCTTATGATTTTTTTTGGATTTGAATGATAAATGTTATCATTTGGGATTATCTTCCATACAAAAACCAATTAGTATGTTTTTTAATCTAATGAATCTGTTGGGAGGACTCACATCACAATATGTGATACATGGACCATTGATGGAATTTACACATGTGTTAACATTTCTTGAGTAAATGAGACTATAGAAGGAGGATCCTTGTGGATAATATAAACACAACCATGTGATGCAAGATGATGTGGGATTAGATCCACATTATTGAAAAAAAACTCATAAAGACCTATAATTGTCTTCATCTTCTTGTTTTTATATGACATGTTGGCACATCATGAATGGATGGATTGATCCTTATTAACTAAGGAGTGATTAAAATTTCCCCATATATTCAATATGGAGGTGGTATGCTCTTTTTACACTTTTTTATCTCTCTAAAAGAATTCTGATGGTGATAAAGATATATACATCAGATCATTAGTGTATAGTGCCAATGTTTATAATCGGTTTATCATTATATTATTTTATAAGATGTTTCACCTTATAATGTTAGTTAAATACTTATATTTGTTTATAATTTCTTTCATTGTATCTAATAAATGTTATTATATTCAATCAAAACCTAATATACACAATCTATATTATTATATTTAAAACAAACTTCATCTTTAGAGATTCATTTTGAAATATATAAGGAATATAGTTTATTCACTTCATTGGAAAAAATAAACATCATAGATACCTTATTCCTATAGTTTTTCTTCTTCTTTATTCCAGAGAAATGAAATTCCTCTTCAACATAATTCATATCAAGAATTTTAAAAGGTTTATATTATGTTATTATAGAATAATCATAATATCCATTATTCGGTATAGATTATTTACCATATAAAATTTCCATATTTATCATCTTTTATTTAAAAAAAATATTTTTCAATCTTCTTGAATGAATTTATTTGAAAAAATTATCCATTTATTCCATGGGGAAATAATCAATCTACAATCTTATTTGATATGATCTGTATAAAATCCCATGTTACATTTTTAAAATTTAAATAAAATTATAATATATTATGAGGGACTCAAAAATATTTTGTGATATAGTAAAAAACATCTGATTCCTATTAGAAAAATTTATCCCATCAAATATAAGAGCCTATAATTTTGATACCATATTTCCATTTAATATTTTGATATACATTGTTTTAAAATATCAGGTTGAATTCACAATATAATCTATTGGCTATGATACCAAATTTAGTATACTAGGAAAATATGAGGGGTGGATATGAATTCTAATGGAGGAACATTTAATAATTTACTCTTATTCTCTTTTATTTTAAATCTTATTCCCTTTTTAGAAAACAAAATTATTCAACCATTTATAAATCATAAATTTACCATAATGATCTCTATCAGGTATTACGCAAATGTGTATAATTTTAAATATATAAAAATATCATGATTTTTCTAACTTCATATATAAAAAGGAAGAATACAAGAGACATATATCTATAATGGGATGATATACCAAAAATCAACAATTCACTAGAATTTCATTACAATAATTAAGAATATCTCACCTCTAGAAAAATATCCTAAGACATATTATAATATATTTTTCCCTACATCAAAGTGTGTTACAAGTATCTTTTTATAAACTAAAAGCACATCTCTTTGTTAGTTAATAATAAGGTAGTTTCAGGTTTAGTTTAAGGAACTTATTTTCCTTGTATCATCAACATCAAACTAGATTATCAGATGTATTCCAAGTGTTTTTTCCAAATTATCTTCTAGAAATATATCTCATAGTTAGAATAGTTAAGGCTTTAATATTCAAACTATTGTTATAAATAAGTAATAAATTTTTGACCATTTAATAATTCTATTATATAGATTATATTTAATTGTATTTTTTTTCTCACATCAACAATCCATGTGTTTCTATGATAACTTATTGATATGATCCCCAAAAAAATTCACAATACCTTCCTCTTGACAGACTAATATACAATATTACTATATCCAATATCAACCATATATTCATAAAATTTATATTAAATATTTTCCCTTTTTCTATTAATTTTTTTCTTGGACCACATATTTCATATTCCTTATATTCTCTTCATCCACTTTATTTTTGATTTTGCAAATATTCTCTAATCATGGAAAACATATCAGTATAAACTAGTAATCAATATAAATACCAAGTTCAAATTAAAATCCATTTTGACATCAAACATCTATTATTTAAAAATCCCCTTTGGAACATTTTCCATCAAATATCCACACTTTAATATGAATTTGATATTTATTGGTTGATTATATAGCTACAAAAAAAATCATATTATTGAAAGATTTTAATTTATATTAAAATACATTAGGAAACACAAATACTGATGAAACCTGCTCCATTACTAGGTGATGAGTTATATTAAACCTAAATGAATTCAATGAATGATTATGTTGTATCAGGGAATAATATTATGATTTTTAAAGTCATGAAACATTAATCTTCAAAAATATTATAGATCTTCCAAAAAAATGCCCTAAAGTAAATAAAGTATATTGAATCATAGATCAATATTTGTGGAAAACCTACACTTTATCATGATATATTGTGGTGTGGTCTTCTACTTCGTGGTGTATTGTCATATAAACTCAAAATATCTAAATTCTTCTTCATTGTCAAATCTACACCCTTTGAGGAATTTAAAATACAATACAACATGGTGCTCCAATTTACATGTAATTCATTAATCGATTTGTGATGCATCTCATTATCCATGTTAAATATGTTTCAATGTTATAAATGGCATTGAATATAAGAAAATCACTATTTTAAAGTGTCCTCTAACTCCATGACATGTAACATAATCCTTGTGTATAAAAAACATCTCAGTGTTATTATGTACTACGATGAATTGTTTTATATTTTGGATCAACCATTCCCCTACATCGTACATCCATTTGGAATTCATATTCATTGTTACATAGGATGTGATTTCCCTTACCCAAATAAATCTTTTGGTGAATCATTTCACAATGAACACATGTAAATGGAGTCTCATTTTTTGTGGCTCTTTCATCCAACCATGAGATGACCCATGCCATTCTATCCTCTTCACCGACACCTAGTTTTGGGTTTCCACTTAGTGTGGTTTTATTCCTCCTCAATGGTTTTATTATCGATTTTTCCTACCTTCATAAAATTTATATTTTTTATATAAATTCCATTCACCACTACGACATGGTCAATAGCCTTGCAGAATGTTGTAACATTAAACTCTAAAAATGGGAATGTAAATAAATATTACAAACCTAGAATACTCTATTATGAAAAAATTTCAACGCATTCATTTTTTTCAGTTCATTCTCAGAAGGAAAGGATTGGTCTTCTCCCTTGAATCATTTTTCTATGAAATTCTTTTATAGTGGAATAAAAAATTCTAATTCTACCATCAAACTACTTTGATACAATGTTCAATACATAGAAACCCATTACATTGGTATTTAGTGATGTTAAAATATTTCTCAATATACTTCCAAATGTGAATTAAGGTACGTCCACGTGTTCCACTTATCCGGACATATTCTCCATGTATTTAATGAGAGTATAATTATATCGATTATATAGTTTTTTTTCATTACATTTCAACAGATTCAGTTTTTATATTATAAAAAAAATCAACAATTATCGCCCATCATCGTAAATGAAAATGATTTAATATAATTCCATAAATATTATTATGTGATTTAAGTTCAATATAAATCAATGATTATCAACTATTACAACATAAAAAATGTTTTTTGTAATAATATTCATATAACTATAGAATGTCTTATCGAGCATTCTTACCTCTAATCTACATCAGACCTATGAAAATCATATCCCAGACATCTCAATAAGATGCATAAGACCATATATATATCCTCATCTGACTAGTATAATAGTATCCTACTAAATTATAGTTGATTAAATTAATTTGGGTATCAAATTTTATATTTCTAGATGATCTATACTAATAGACACTGTTGATCAAGACATTCAGTACCAAACTAATTATAGTTGTTTCATCAATTTTTGGGATTCCTATATATTAGTAACTACTTGTATTCCTCTTATTCATGATTCAATATTTTCACCATCAAAAAATGACACATTTAAGAACTATATGGAGTTGAATTACATATTATCTTTTAAATAAATGACTGAACCAACTTCTAAGTAACCACATATTGTTTTCATTGGAAAATAAAATACACTCATATGAGTCCCACTAAAGTCCAAATCTAAAGATTTATATCCCATAAAATGGAAATCTGAGCCAATAATTATTAAAGAGATCTTAATTTTCCTTCCATCCCTTAATGAATATGCTTCATCCTTTCTAGTGAAATTAGTCAAAATATATATAGAGGCATTTGAAACCTTCTCTAGTAATCATCAGTATAATTGGTTATAGCTCAAATATTTTTTCTGTAATTTCCTATGGTTATACTTTCTTATAATGAGGAATATTAAAACCCCATTTTCATTGGTACATAATAAATAGATTACCTAATCAATCAATATTGGGGGATCTAATTAATTTTAACAATTTCTTTAATTTTAGTGTTAGAGGAGGGGTTTGATTAATTATAATAGGGGTAGGGAGGATGAAATTATAGTTGTTCAAAGATGTTTATAGTTTATTTATCTACTATTTAATTTAAATTATCATTATATTTTAATTTTATTATTCTAATATATATTATATTCTATTCATTATGTTCATCCATTTCACTCTATTAATCTACGCTAAAAGTGAACTATGCAATTTGGGCTGAATCTTTGGGAAAGAATCAAGTGATTAGTTCTTTGATTAGAATTTTTATTACATGTTCCATTATTATATATTCATGATGATTTAGGTAAGAGACTTTATTTAAATATTTAATTTGTTTTTATTAATTTTTCTTCATTGATTTTTATTTGGCCTTCTTATTTAATTATATCACTTCATTATTTCACTTCATCATGGTTCCAATCATATATTTGGATTTTGGAAAAGCAGTGGATGGTGGTACTCACTTCCAATCTATTTGTAGTGAAATATGTCACCTTTTATTATCTAATAAGGGAGTGTGTCCAGGTTTATATTTTCATTTGAAGGGTTATTCATACAACTATTTATAAGAGAATATAATTTTCAATGAACATATGACTTTTAATATATTGATACTTGAGAAATAGTGAGAGGTGACATAATGAATGCATGTTGAGATTGATAAATATGTGAAAATATAATAAGAGAAAAACATTTAATAAAATAATGTTATATCAAATCAAGTAGTTATCTACTAGGATAAAAATGGATTATCCATAGCCACGTTTAAATTTAATTTTCATCTCATTCATCTTTTTTTACATAAAAATAAAAACATATCAATTTAATTTATTTATATAATTTAATTAAATATACTAAAAAACTGAAAATTAGATGAAAATCAAAAACAAATTAAGTTATATGTCCCACCATGATATCAAACCTAGGGTTATCTGTTTATCTACCCCCCAAGTGGATTTGAAATTATTATTTTTTGGATTTCCTGATATAATATATTATCATGCATCAACCTCATATTCTTCCCACTATGACTGATTTCATTTATTTATCCTTAATTATTTAGAACATTTATGATTACTCCCCTTAATAATTCTTATTTCGTCTTGAAATCAAGGCCTCTTCGAATCTCTTATAAAATAAAGATATTGTTTAAATTATAAATTGTAAATATATTTAAACCACAAAACCCATGAACATAGATTTTTATATCAAACATACCCAATAGAATTCTTATCAATTTCATTACATGGTTGGATCTTTATGTTTTTTACCATATCTATAAATGATGATAAAATTTTGTTCACATGAATGAAAAATTCATATATTAATTCATCCTAATCTATTGTAATATTATCAAATTTAGTATGATGTTTTTTATATAATGATCTCTCATCCTATTATCTATTTCATGAATATAATAAATTTTTTTATATGTAATCAGTTTTTTGGAACACATGGCCTTTTTGAGTTCATTCATATAGATATTTAAGAAATACATATTTTGATATTTTCCATTTAATTTTTCTTTCTATATATTTTTAAGAGAAACAAGACCCTGATACTGAGGTGATTATATCCATTCTCAATTATTCTAATAACACACAAAAAATGAAAGAAAATATGGATCCATTCTCCCTTCCATTAAAAAAAAGTTTTTTCCAAACATGATTATACTAATGATATTAATATAATTCATATTTTCCAAAATCGATTCCGTAATGAAAAATATGTGAAAAATAAAAAAACACCTAATAAATAATAGTATTCCATTTATTTACTATCAATTAATGTGTTTAGATATGAGAATAAGGATCATTGAGTTGGTGTTTTCTTAATACACATAGATATTTATCACACAAAAAAATAGCTCTTTGGAGAGTTAGTACGCGGGATAAATTTATATATGAAAAAATGGAAAGAAAGAGAGAAAAATGATAAAGAATATCCTATAGAATTATATATTTTTCTATGGTTCTCTAACTTTTTAATAGTGAATAATCCTTAGTGATCAGCTCATTGTATCCTATGTCACATAAACTTTTCATTATTGTGAATGAATAGTGTATGGTGTGGGAATATATTCATAGTCTCAGTATAAGATTAAATATGTAATATTACATGAATATGGATCAACAATGAATGTGTGGATGAATAAATGATATTATAACATACTCAACCACTACCTCTTATACACGGTTTAAATTTTTACTCAATTCTTCTATCAAATAAAATCCATTACTCCAATGATATAATCTTCAATATTTTGAGAAGTTATATCAATATTCTCCAAAAGAATTAGTACTTTTATATAGAATCATATTTTCTATGGAGTGGTAAATTAAATCATGGAGTAGTTTTACATAGTCATTACTACAAAAAATAGTTTAAATGTAGTGATTTGTGAAACACTTGATAATTGGGAGGCCATCTCCGATTAGTATGGGTAATTATTAGAAGTTGTAAAATTTGATGAACTAGCTTTACTAGGGCTTTGACGATTGAAGGATTGTTTCAATTGGAATGGGATGTTCTCACTTCATATTTCTTCTTTTAGATATCAAGTTGATGTCTTGGAGCTGTGGATTCATCTCTCGTAATCCAGAAATCTTACAATTTTAGGACTGAGACCCCTAGTTTAACCCTACTACAACTCGAAACTCAACCATATAATCATGGATTCGAATCAAGGAATCGAACTACTGTTTTTGGAACCCTCAGATCCCCCAGGATTCTATGATAGTATTTGGAATCCTGATTAAATTTTACAAAGATACCACAATTAAAAGGTATCTGCATTACTCCAGGGTCCTTGTGGAAGTTGATGATTATTTTTCCCTTATTGAAACCATTTCTTTGCTAGATAATGTGTTTAAATAAGAGTTATATATAGAGTTTGAGTATATTCTGGGTTTTTGTATTAATTATTACAATTTATGGAATCATAGGGTTGATATACATAATGGATTAAGGTGAATAAACAGTAAGAAGAGTGAGAATATATTTAATAATTTTATATTCAAATTAAAAGTTGAGTCTGACTTTAATAAGAACTTTTGGATTTATAAGGGGACGAATATTACAAGTAATATGTGTTCTTGTATTTCTAAAAATGGATGTCATATTGTGGTTTATTACCTAGTTATAGTGGGTAAAGAATATACATATGTTTCTTCTCTTTATCAACTGTTGTCATTTTATATGGTTATTTCTGGTTCTAAGTATAATACATGTATCCCTTTAGAAATTATCACCCATGTTATTGGGAATGAAAATAATAATAATGCTCTTACTCTGAAATTGGGATATAGTTGTGAAGAAAATGAGGAGTCTGACCATGATATTGAAGATGGAAGAGATATAACTCATGATATTGATGAGAAATATCTATCTTATGGTATAGATATCTATTATACTAGAACCAATTCTTTACATCAAAATAAAGGAATCATCTCTTTGGGAAAGGAGATGGATAAGAAAAATTACATTGAAAAAATAGGTGTGGAGTATGTGTATTGTTCGTATACATGTGGATATGTACAACTCCATGTGTCTCCTATTAGGATGGAATCAAGAAGGGGAAATTCTATTTTAGATCTTGAAGTTCTATGTTATGATTGGAATACCAGGGTGTCTGAAAGTTGGGGTGATAATATACAGGAATCATGTTTCAAAAAGGAAATTATGGGAGCATGAATAGAGGTGATAAATTGATTTTAACTCCTAAATATCTCAAAATTCGGGACTCTATCAGCTTGTTAATTTTTTTATTTTCTATACTGAATATATAAGTAAAATATGGGGAGTTCCATTTAATGATGAAGTGTACCCGGATTCTAATAAGTCCCTCTATCATGGTCATTCCATGGTGGATACCGAATATCTATAAGGAAGCCCCTTTATGAATAAATATGATACTATTTTTCATCATGATATTATAGGTATCTAGGAGGTATAGGGAAAATTGGGATATCTCCATTCACTCCCAGTTCTCCTCTCTTTTATGGCTCCACCAACGGTTTTTTCTTTAAACCCTCTGATTTAGAAAAGATGACATGTCTGTGTGGTGTCCTTATTCCTCTTCTTTTTTCCTCCCCTCCCCTCCCCTCCCACTAATTTCTTTCTTCATGTGAGAACCTTGGTTTTTTTTGGGTTTTTGTCTTATCTTCATGCAATACTGGGCCCCCGATGACATTTTTCTATTGTTGTTTCTCTCAGTCACTCCTCAAATGGATCTTTCCTCACAGACCTCAAAATCTCTCCAGGTTAAGTTAAGTGTTTTGTTTTAAATATATGTTGGGTTTTGTGATTCGGTAGTCGATGAGACTCATGGCACTCCCAGGGTCGGTCTTCTCCTACATTCACGGTTCCCAATTTTCATCCTCATCGACGATTTTCATCCTCTGGTGTCCTCGACCACTCCAATACTAATCTGACCTCACATTCCACTACTCTTCTACTTAATAGATCTAGAGTAGTGGTAACATTGAATTTTTAGGAGGTGCGGTACAATGACCATATGGGTTGTAGGTACATGTCCCTAGATAATGTCTTTGGTCTTTTCATTTTCTTCCTCATGATTTAAGTGATGGTTTGTTCACTTACTATCAGTGGTTGGTTTTTTGTCTTCTGTTTGGTGGTATTTAGTTTTTGGGATATTGTTTTTTTTCCTAAGTCTGGTTATTTTGAAAGTCATTGGGTTTATTTTGACGGTACCACAGCGATGTTTATAATCTTCACCTCTATATTCATAGTATGATTTTTTCTAATGAGATGGGGGAAAATAATTATTTTGTGTGGTGAAATGTTTCATGGTGGTTTTCGCCTCCAATGATCACTAGTGACTGGTTTTATTGGTGGTTGAATAATGATATTAACAAAATTATTGATGTCATTGGTGAATGACCATTGTTGGTGACATGGTGATGCGGTCCATCATCAAGTATGATTCTAGGATGTGGTGTGATTTTGGAATTTTAATTTTTGAACATGGATGCGGTTTTTTTGTTCCCTCTTGTTCTGTAGGTTACTGCTAATATATAAAATCTTCTTTTGGAAAATCAAATAAAAATATAATTTTTAGTTAGGTTGTGTTGGTGCAGGAAGGTATTGTTCAGGAGGATGTAGATTTATCATCCACCTCTGTCACGACCACTGATGTTATAATACCTCTAATGGCATGACAAGATATTATAGGTACCCAGGTAGTGTAGGATCTGATAGATGTTGTATATAAGGAGGCCCAGTCAACTGATGTTGAAGTAAAATCCAAAATGTTGGTTGAATTAGAGGTACTGGCTTCAAGGAGGATACTATAAAGGATAATCAGGGTGGTCCATTGGTCACCCCAAAATGGGGGATGTGTCATCAACATTGAGGTCATAGTAATACATCGAATTTGTGAAATAAACATTATGAACAATTTTTCATCCTACTTTTTTATCCTTTGTGGTTGTCGTATATTTTTTTTTGTGGTATTGTGTGATATGTGAAATATAATTTTTTTCATAACCCATATCTCATGTACAATTATCTTATTTATTAAAAAAATTTCATGTTCATAAACATTATTCCTATGATTCTCACAATTTGGGAATAGATTTATATAACTAAATAATGAAAATTAAGTATAGAGGTAATATATTATGTATTTATAAATTATAAATAAAGAACTAAATTATCAGAAAAGAATTTTATTATTTACAAATGAATTTTCATCCAAAATGACTTTTAATGCATTTTCTGTCGGTATATTATAATTAATGTCAACCACTATTAGAAATTGAAATTTATAAAATTATTACTTTGTAACTAATCATATAAAAATTAACATTAGTTAATATTTTGGTATATTTTTGATTTAGGTAAGATGGATTTCATTTTTGAAATATTAATAATTAATATTATTTAATAAGTTAAGATTAATGTTTTTTATAATGAGGAGTAAAAACATTAAACGTTTTTAACCACAGTAAATGGGTAAATTAGGTTATTATTTTTTGCAACCCTTATTGCCTCACTCTAGATATTGAATTATTCTTAGGTCATTTTTTTGAAGAAGAGACATAAATAATTTTTAGTAATGAAAAATACAAAATATCACCCATTTATTTTTAAATTTCTATTATATGTTCACATAGGGATAAAAATAAGTTTTTGATTTCTATTAATGTTTATTTTTATAATAAAAAACTATTATAATGATCATATTTTATTTTTTATTTTTAGTGACAATATAAATGAATTATATTCATATAAAATGTCGACATAGTATTTATTTAGTTAATAGAAAAATAATAAATATATTTTAATAATATTAAAAGTAATTCATTTTGGGAAAATAATTGTGGACACTCAAGTCAAATTAATTGTATATATCAAAAAATGGAATTAATTATGTTTTATAAATATTAATTATTAATTTATTTAAAATTAATTAAAATCTCATATTTATGGAATTAAATTTTATATGGTTGAAAATATAATCCATGGTCCATTTATGGGTCACTTTACCTTTTATGGTAAAATTCGTAAACCTTGTAGAGTATAAAAATTTGACTTTGTGGTAATTGTCAAAATAGTTAATGGGGTCCAAACTAAGAGATAAGGGATAAAATGATATAAAAACACGATAAAGATTCATTGGATGGATTTAATGCTATAATTATGATCTAATAATCTAATTTGATTCATTTTGGATCCATTATATCAACAACGTGACTTATTCATATTTTAAAACATTAAAAAATTACATGTGTGAAGCCCCCATCAATTGTAAAAAGGCACTTATTCTCCTCAATTATTCCCACCACTTTAGCGACATAGCCTAAAAAAGAATACAGAAACCAATAACATACATTAATAAAAAAAATTATAGTGCTTTTTTTCTCCCCAAAATACCAACCCAATGGCCCTTAAGAAGATATCCAATACAGTTTTCTCTATGAGAAGGTAATATTTTTTAAAATTATTTAAAATTATTCCTTATTCTAGATCTTATAAATATATTTTATCAATAATAAAATAACATATAAAGTATTAAAAAATATACTGATATGTTATTATGATTTTGGTACAACCATTTTTTATCTATTTTTCATCACAAAAAAGTAGAAAACATCACTCATGCATATGTATAGCTTACAGTACATATGTAGTAGTGTAATCCATTTTTCTAAACAAATTTAAATGTATGTTTATAAAAATAAAAATAATTAATTTATATGATATTTATTAAATAATTCACACTCTTTTAAAAATAATATATCATTAACCTTTTTACCCTTAAACTCTTTGAAAAATAAAAACATCACACGAGCATACATTTGGACAACAACCTCCAAGAGTCGATGTGATTTATTTATTTATACCCACTCATCAAGGATGATTATAAATATATTTATAATAAATAATTATGATATATATATCATTATTAAAATTCAAAAAAAATTAAACCACGATCAAGATTCATGGAAGGAGACAAGTGAATTAAAACAATGTTGAAAAATAGAACAATTAACACTCTGAAATGTGGATTTTAATACTGAATTATTAATAATAATGTATTTAAATGTTATAATTTTATCAAATATGAAATTATAATTAAATATATTATTATTATATATAATCATACTAAATTTAAATTTATTATAAAGGAGGATAAAATAACACACAAATCAAATTTGACCTCAGGTAGGGGTTTATTTCCAAATTTCATCATAATTTAGGATTTAATAGGTCAATGTTTCTGGATGAGGAATAATTTTATCAATACATATCAAATATAATCTATTTTATTATCCTCTTGTTATTTTTCTAAAAATTATATGTTTTATTTTCATTTTCATCTCTTTAATTATTCAAGAGAACGAAGGAATATTTTTAATTAAAACATACATTATTTCTCTCTCTAGTTGAAAATACTTTTTCATCCATATCCACATTTTCTAAAAAGTTTCAAATAATTTTTATGAAATTATAATTTAATGATTTAAATTAATATTTAATGGTGATTGAATTTGTATTAAATTTATTAAAAGTAATCTTCATGTTGTTTTCTGAATGAGGTAATTTCTTTATTTTAAAGAAATTGTGAATGAAATAAATGTTATAATGTACAATAAAAGAATGGAATTTCACATAACCATGTAAAATAAATTATTTAAATCTTAAATTAGATGATTAAAAATTTATTTTCAATAAAAAATAATCCTTAATTTTTTTAGGTTTTTATATTTTTTTAAAATTGATTTAAAAAAATGAGTCTTTTCCTCAAGAAATATTCTGGTGATATTTTTAATGTATTTTTATCTATATCAACAATATTTATTGAATATTAATCTTTTCTGGGTATATAAAATTTTGATACCATCCTCAATAACTCCAAATATGGCTCATGAACATGTTCTATTTATTGATTAGGTAAAATATTAACATTTTGTTTTCTAGTTTTTTAATATAAATTGTAATGTTGATTATGGAAAATATTTATATTCACCCATTCTATATGATGAGTTAATTGAATATCAAAATTGATATGCAGGGCCCGTATTATCCCAATAATACATTGGTTGGTCTCATGAGACAAACAAGTTTTTCTATTTTTAATATTCCTTAGGATTTTACAGTTGATTCCCTAGAATATGTCCTTTACAACAATATAATGATGTCTGTCATTATAAATTATATCACTATGAAACAATTTATTATTATCCATGTGATTATTTCTATTTATATTTTATCATTTATTTTTATCCCTTTTATTTTATTTTTTATATAGAATATTTAAATATTTCTTATCTCAACTATAATATTAATGTTTTATTTATTTTATAACATAAAATGATTTACTCATTCTGTTAATTTTTGTCTACGATCTCCCATTATTATGTTTTTATTTTATATTTTTACCGATAAGGGATATATGAAATAATTACAAGACATAATAAAAAAATTATAATATTCTCATAACAATTATTATAATATATGTCAATTTTTTAGATGTAATATGATAATCAATTATGAATCTAGTATCAAAATTATATTAAAATAAAAAATCATTCGACAAAAATATAATAAAAAATTATGGGCTCTTAGATACTAGAGGTGGAGCATTATAGTCAGTATTCGAGGAAGGCTATTAGAAACCTTGGGTACCAAATTTTGGAAAACAAATATTAGGGAACATAACCTAATAAAAACACTACGGATAGATTTAATTATAGCATAATATCATAAATTATTAGATATGGTAGAAATTATGTGGGTTTTATAGTAATAAATTTTTGTCAATATAATATAAGTTTACAAGGTTTTGGATTTTTTTTCATCTAAGGATGATTACCTGGAAAGGAGTTGGTCAGGTATATCTCAGTCATCATTCTAGTGCATGGTGAATTGTCTGTTACTTTGATCCTTTTTTCACAGTCAAAGTGGATATTATTTTTCTAACTCATATTTTTCATAATAAACCATTATAAAGGATTTTAATAGATAAAAACCATGGATAACCGAGGTTAAATATAAGGTTTCATCAATTTAAAATGAGGTGTTATGATTTAGACATCTTATAAATTATTTATTGGATTATAATATTTCACACTATAAATAATATTTTGCAATTATGGATTTTTGGATTCATTAAATGGTTGGGACTAGAAAAAAATTTGTTAAGTTTTAATATTATTGGCAATATTATTATTATGAGAAAATAAATGGGATGATGAATTGAGGGAATAATATTGTGATTATTATTAATCAATTATCTTGATATATGATTAACCACATGATCCTTAACCATCCATACAAATCATAATGGAAAAAAATGATGTAGTTCACTTGGATTATAACTGGTTTATACAAAAAAGCAAAGTAGATTAAACATCCTTTATTTCATAAATGTGTAATTTGATACACTGAAGAGTGCCTTATAGGAGAGAGAAAATGTTTTAGGTGTTGAAAATAAGGGCATTGAAACATAAATTTTTGAAGAAAATGATTAGTTTGATGAAAGAAAATGAATTTCAAACTCCAACACCATTTATTTTTCAATTTATTTTGTGTGGGGGAAATTGGAATTATCCATGTAAATGGATAATTGAGTAAATTCCCCCATCTAATATCTATGTTCTAGAACAAGGGAGGGTCTATGTTATTCCAATAATTTAAGTGGAAGGTTATTAGTGTTTATTTATTAGTATTTGATAATTATTTTATAGATTTGTTTTGTCAGTGTTATTTTGGTTTAAAGAATCATGAAACATCTATGCAATGGATTTTAGTTATTTGGTTTTTGGATTTTAAAGAATATTTTTAAGGGTATTGATAACTAAGAAACATGATTTAGTTGTATGGCAAAAATTTTATTGAACATCTTATTAAGGTAAATATAACAGATAATATTTTTATTATGTTGAGATAATAATGTTTCGTAAGGTTAAATAGATGATTGATATTAATAAAGTGATTTGGAATTTATTGGTAACCTTGGAACTGATTATTCATTTAATGAAAAAACATATTTCTCTATCTTCAGTGGATATTACAGTATTTTTATATTTTTAGAATGTATTAAATAAATTTAATATATACAACAATATATATATTCATTGGGTTTATATAGTGACTCAGGTTATTACTAAGATTAATTGAATATATGATCATGTTAATATAATATATGGCATGTTGCATTAAGAGATACTTTGTGTTGTTTGGGGGAACAATAATAAGTTGATTTTTGGAAAATTTTCCATCTTATATCTAATTTTTTTTGTTCTGAATTTGGTACTACATATTTTAGATGAGTCTTGAGGTTAACTATTTATGGAATGAATTATGATGAGCATTGGGTATTATTGAGGTTTTATAGACTAATGTCTATTCGATTAATAGTCTTAACTATTTCGGTATTGGTAAATATTTGACAATACACTATTTTAGGGATCTTTTGATCATATAAAAGATTATTTTAGCACTTCAAAGATGAAAATTTCATTTTGAATATTTCATCTATTGAATATTAGATGCATTGTAAATTAATCAATGAACAACAAAAGGATGGATTTTTTATTATTAAATGATATGAAATCAATTAATTATATTTTATCATGTAATATATCTAAATAGAAAAATTATCCCTATACCTTAGTAACATTGTCTTGGATTTTTTTTACTTTTACCTTCATTTTTGATGAATTGACAGTCTTTTCACATTATTAATGTTTTTTTGGGTTTATAGTCCCTAACATTCTCATATAATTATCTATCAAAATACATTCATCCATGGATTCTATTTTTTACACTATATGTCTGTCTTTTACATTCAATTCAATTTTATATTTATCTACAAACCCAACTACATTATATATCTGGTAACCATCTTGAATTCTAGTTTCCATTTTTAAATGATGTTGTATTATCCCATTGTATGAAGATAGTTATGAAAAAATGTATTTTAAAATAATTAACATTTTATAAGAAATGAAAATATTTGAGGGTGAAATTTATTTAAGAAGGATATGGTGTAACACCCTTAAAATTCATAATATTATGATCTTTATCTTGTGATACATGAAACCCTGATTTTAAACATACCATGATATAATGTTAAAAGACTATTATGCAATGTTACAATTATCTCTTAATTATTGGATGATATTATTTAAACAGGTTTAGAATTATAATTAATAATACCTAAAAAAAGTTATTACATTATGTTTTTATTCCTAATAATTAACTACACAATTTTCTGTAAAATCATTTTATACATCAAAAATTCATTTTCATCAAAAATCATATTTATTTAATTTTTTGCGTGTAAATTATAAATAATTTATTCCACTTTTAGAACTTTTATTTTATAAAATGAACATTTTTTTTGAATTCAATATAAAAAAATTAAATAGTGTGAAATTTTTGGATATTTCTAAAATGATTGATCCTCTAGTGAAGAGAAAAAATACTAAATTATATTGATAATTATTGTTTTTTGAAAAATTTCTATAATATTATAGAATTTGATCTTAAATTTATTTGATCATATCCATGATATAAATAATCTAGGTAATTATATATAAATCAATATTATATATGGTCTTGGTATAAAAAGACTTTTAAACATTAAAATGCATTTTGTTTATAACACATTTATTCATCACATTTTATGGGAATATTATTAAATAAGTATCATCCACTTACAAAGACTAAATTTGGAAAAAATGGATTCCATATTTGAATCATAATAATTAATATTATTTAATATGGTCAAGTTAATTTTTATCCTAATTAATTATAAAAATAGTGAAAACGTGTCACCATGGTAAAAGGGTAAATCCGGTTAACATGGGCTAAAACTAAGCTATAAGGATGAAATTTATATCAATAATTATCATTTTATGATATAAATTCAACCCTTATCAAATAAGTTTTTATATTGAATTCTAGAGGTGTTTTATTTAACAAAAAACCAACCCAGGGGTCCTTAAAAAGAGATCTCATGGAGCATTCTCCAAGAGAAAGAAATCATTTTTTTACAACTCTTCAAAATTTATTTCATCTAATATATACCAAAACTCTATTTTAATTGTACTAATATAATAAATAAATTATATTTAATATAATTTATTATTATCATTATTATTTTAATTCCATTTTCCTTGTCTTTTCTATCCTATTAAAAGTTAAAAACATCACTTGTGCATATGCATGACTTATTATATCTACATTGTAGTTTAATTAATTTACCATCAATAAATTACATGGATTATTATAATCATTGAAATAATGAATATATATGATATTTATTACTTAATTAAGAGTATAAAAATATAATATACCATTATCCTTCCTACCATTCTGCTAGTTTGAAAATGATAACATCACTCGTGCATATGTGTGTACTGCCACCTCCACGAAGTGATGTGATTCATTTTTTATAACTTATATCCAGTGATTATTATAAATATTATTATAGAGAATAAATATTAAATTTTTATCATTATAAAATAATGTAAATTACTGAACTATGATCGATATGTAATTACTGAGTATAAAAAACTAAAACATACATGAAAAAAGAAAGAGCTATTACTCATAAATAACGATTTAAATAAATTATTATAAATAAATGTGTATTTAAATTTTATAATTGGATCATATATTATATTATAAATGAATATATGTTTTTGGTATATAATCATAATAAATTTACATTCATTATATAGGTGTCTAAAATCACTAATAAAACATGTTGGACCTAAGGTAAGGGTTTATTTCAAAATCTCATCATAATTTAGGATTATTTTTTGTCTAAGTCTCCACTGAGGGAGTTATTTAATAATTTTATATTTCAAGAAATATATTTTTATTTCCTATATTTATTTCAAAAAATTAAATGGTTTATATTAATTTTTCACTTTTTAATTACTCATGATATCTAAGGAATATTTTCAAGGAAAAATTTTATTTATTTCGATCTACGATTGAGATACATTTTTTTCAATATACATATTTTATAATATATTTTTCAAGAATTATATTAATATTATCCTATTATAGCTTAAATTAGTTTTTTAAAAATTATTAATTTTATGAAATTATTTAAAATGAATCTTCGTTTCATTTTCTGAATAATACACTTTTAACTTTTTACCTTAATTGTAAAAGGGATGTTTTCTTTAACATACTGCTATGAATGGATTTTCCCACTAAGAGAACCAAATAATGAATTGAATCATGCATTAAAATATTACAATTTTATTTTCATATAAAAAATTTTCCTTAATTTTTTATAATTTATTTAAGTTTTCATATAAGTTATGGAAAAATAAAAATGGTATTTTCCTCAAAGAATTTTCCAATGGTCATTACAAAATATTTTAACCTAAGTTAGTATTATTTTATGGAATATTATGATTTAATGATGATATAATATTTTGATACCATCTCCCATAGTACTCTGGATGGTGGTGATCATGTTATATGTATTTAATGGAGAAAAATATTCACATTTCATATGATAGTTTTTCAAAGCAAATTTTTATGTTGATTATGTATTGAATTGAAATTTACCATTTATCATATGATGAATGAATTGGAAATAGTAACTAATGAGAGGGGACCTTTATTGATCCTTGTAACATTAATAGATATTAACAGACAAACTATTCTCGGTATTTCATATTCTTCTTACCTGTTTATGAAATTGACTTCACACAATCTCTTAATTGAAATATTAGGATATTCTGCATTTAGAATTCTATAATTATGTTAATAATTGTTGATATCCATGTGTTTTATAATATTTGTATGTTATCCAATGTCTTTTTACACTTTTTATGTTTTTTGTTTTATAAAATATTTAATTTTTTCATCTCAAACATATTATTCATTTTTTATTTGTTTTATGGTTTCTTATGTTGTACAAATTCCCTTACTAAACATCTAAGCACATCATTTATTTTGTTTTCCTTTTCCCAGAATATAAAGAAGGGATCAATTAATGAATTTAGTGATTTTAATTCATTTCCTGACCCAATGGGGCTCGAGCCGAAACTACCCCATCCCACCTCTATAGGTCAGGGGATGGTGACAAGTGTCGAAAGACATGTCTAACATTGGGAGGCCAATACCTACTATATTTTTACACACACAATAGAATTTATTAATGCATAAGTGAATATGAATAATAATAAAAATATGTGAAAACTAGAATATAAACAAATAATGAAAATCATATACGGTGTGTAAGATTATAACAAAGAAAACTATAAGTAGAGTGAAAAAATACATGACCAATAAGAAAGACCTCCCAACATGAAAAAATAGGAAAACTGAAAGCACTGAGAGACCCCAACTTATGATCTCCAAGATCCAACAATATTATATGGTCCAACACACCTGGAATCCCTATGATCCTCCATAGTGATTGATGACATTACCATCATCCACATATGATACGACGTATGTGGTGAAATCCCATGCAGGGGTGATTATATATATACCCATTAGGATTCCCCAAATGCTAAAGTGAGAGTACTAAGAGGAACACTAAGAATAAATAGAAAAACAAATCAACCCAAAGAAGGAGAGAAAACATAACCCACCAATAAGGATATTTATATATATATTCTCAAAATAATGAAATTTAAATGAGAGAGAATGGAGTTCACCATCTCCTATTCCAACATAGAAAAGATTTCCATCACTTCTAGAAGTCCATATATGATGCCCAATATCTATCACATCTTTCCACATGAAAACATCTATGCCATGGAAAAAATCAATACTATGACACAATGTTAAGGGGTACAATCGCTAGGTAAAGGTACCATTCTCTAGTATAATCGGAGGGTCCCACCTAGTAGTTTATGGAGGAACCATGCCCTACCTAGTAGGACGGTGACAAACAAAGGGTTGTGGACCCATGCCCTGACTCCGCAGGAGGGTTCCATTCAGTTAATTGGCAGAGGGTTCATACGCATCCCAACTAGAGGTTACCACTCAAATTTTTTTAGAGGACCCATCCCCATCATATTTTTAGGGTCCACTCTGATTTTTTACGAAACATCCCCAGATACCTCCTGAGGATTCCACTCAGATAGTAGATAGATAACCCATGTCACCCCGGGAAGGAGGGTGTCGATATCATAATCGAGGATTCATGCCCTATCTCAATGGGAGGATTCCACTAGGTGTATATGTATAGGACCAGTTACCTATCCTTGTAGGATTGTTACAGTATGATAATATATACCCATGCGTTTCCCCATAAGTGGTTCCCACTATAATGTCTCTGGTGATTATGTTAGATCACTTTCATCATTGAGAATCACATAAAGACACGTACCACTTGGAATATATAACATCATATCTCAAAATAAAAAAATGAAACTATCTTGGTATATAAAGAAAAAACACTCAAAATAGTCTAATCGTGGTCCAAAATATGAGTCCAATAAAAGAGATACCAGAGGATGATGTTTCCACAAAGGAGTTGAGGAGTACACAGTCTTCATGTGGACCCACATGAAATGGTTTCCCACTCCATCACCTAAAATTTGGAACCAAATATATTCTATGTTGTAAATTTAGGATGATTTTTGTTTATTTAATATCCACTCTATATTGATTAGGGAGTTTTAATGGAATTCTATCTTATAGTATAAGCTGACTATGGTGTTAAATGTGGTATCATTTCCCAGTGTTTGTGATATTTTTGATCTCAAAATCAAGATAATGAAGAATGAATTGAGAAATTTTGTACTATAGGATTGAATCATCATAAATATAATAAGGGCTTAGGTTTCAAAAAGATTAGTTTTTTATAAATTCTAATATTTGAGATGATGTGGAGCATCACGAACAATAATCGTGGAAGACATGATAGGTTGATGGTATTATTCATGACCATGAGAAGTGGTGAATCATGAATGAACTAAGTGATGATGTTATTATACATGAATATGATAATTTGACACTAATGAATGTATAAAGTTTTGACTTTAATCTTCATGACTATGAGAAGATTCACAAGCAGGTTAAAATTCACCGAAGATTCATGGGTGAATAATCTTGAAAAACATGAATTTTGTTGTTCATGAAAAATATTTATTATTTTTAGGAACATCATTAATGTCTAAGACTATAAATATGGGTCTATCACCACTTCATTAGACATTACAATATTTATAAAAAAGTAAAATTAAATCTAAATTCATAGAGGCTAATGTCCATCCTGAATCATGTATTCATTATGAACTTTATCATCATGAAAAGAAAATATTAGTCTTAGCGAAGGATTTAGTATCTTGGAAAAAGTTTTTTTTGTGAGGACTGGTTATTCTGCAAAGAGATAGTGTTCTATGAAGGAAATTCAATGCATGAATTTAGTGAGCATCACGAAGTGGATTTGAGAACATCAGTATTTAACATTTTATTTATTTGAAAATTACTTTCATGAGTATCTACATATGACATTGATGTAGGAATGTTCTCATGATAGTCTTGGAAAAAGACATAAATTCTAATATAATAATGTATTCATCATGTTGTTAAACTAACTAATACTTCAACCAAATACTGATGTAGGTGGACATGAAGGAATTTTTCCTATGGAGGTGGTGTGTTATCATTATAATACTATAAAGGTAGTGTTCCTATCATAGAGTGACATTATTTAAACTTTTGTTTCCCACAATTATTGATTAATATTTTATTTTTATAAGAATAACACATTATTTGTGTATGCTCATTGGACTAGTCCTTAGTGGAGAACCAAGTAAAACTTTTTTTATCTCTCTACTTGTGAATTCTTAATTTATACACATTACCATAAAATAGGTCTAGAAGGTTCCTAACAACATGGGAAAATGATACATCACATTATAAGAAAACATTGACACCATGATTCACCCCTCACCTATCAAGTAGTAATGGGGTCCTATAAGTTGTGTAATAGCCTACAAGTTGTTTGATTTAAATATGTCATCTTTTTGATATCATGGGGAATTTAGTAAATTTATGGGGAATCCCCCACGTTCATGGAAGAAACATATAGATTTGTATAAACTGGATGATATCTCATCTAATATCCCTGGGATTGGAAGTCATTTTTCCACTGTACATGGGATTCAGGTCCATGACATAATGTGACTTTCTATGACTAAAACAGATTGGAAGATGCTTGATGAAAATACAAAAGGTCATAATTCACTTAATGCAGATCTATATGATAAAATATATTTTATTGTTATGTGTTGGAATTCATAGAAGTATATGTGGGAAAAAATAGATAATATATACAAATGACAAAACAACAGAAATGAGGTGAAACTCCAAGAGTATCATAATAAGGTTGATGATATAGAAATGCATCTTAATGAAAATTTAGATACCCTTTTGTGTAATTAATAATTTTTTTTGAGTAATATGAGGACTTAGTGATGAAGTCAATCATATTGAAATTGGGAATAAATCATTGAGAATGTTTATACCACTATTAAATAAAATGTTTTCAACCCTTGATTAAATGGATCTACTTAAAATTTCCCTGGATAATATGTTGAGTAGTCTAGTGGAATATTAAATGAGTTTCAAACCAAAATTTACAACAAATCAATTAATAAATGAAATGGTGTTCAATGCTATGGAAAAAGATATTTATAGATAATTTATAGATGAATATAACAAGTAATATGAACTTAATTCAATTTTTTCTATAAAATTCAATATAGTAAAGGGGATTTTTGATGAAAAGATTCCAATGGACTGTTTTTGATGATGTAGAGTTGGGTTTAATTCCTCTTAGTTCTCATGGAAGTATTATGAGGATGAATGTGAATCTAAAAACATTCAAAATTCTTAGATAAGGTTTCCACAAAATGGGGAATTCCAATATGGAATGAAATCATAGAGAAAGAGTTTCATCTATAAATAAAAACAAGATGATAATGACATTCGTGATAATGAAGTTCCCATGATTAAATCTAGAACCAATGTGTTAATGATTACTATAGTTGGAAATTAAGAACCTTTAAAAGATAACCAGTTAATTGTTAGTGATAATCCCATGTTAGGACTTGATGATTCTCTTTATTATATTTATAATCAAATAAAGTGAAATAAAAATATGATGATTGTTATAAATGATCCATAAAAGTATATTTATTAGCTTAACGTATAAATTTATTAATAGGAAGAAGGATAAAAATAAAATTCAAAATATCTTGAATGATTGTAAGATGTGGTGGAATTTAAGATATTGATTGAATATAAGGAATAGATCATTAATGAACATACACTTAGACTCGAGAAGAATATTGATAAAATTGAGGACCTTAAAAAATAAGTTGTTATTCTAAGGAGTAAACTCAAAACTGAAACAAATTTAAGGGAAAAAATAAGAAATTACCATCTGAAATATTTTCCAATTTTGAGTTGATAGAGATATCTATGCATGGTTCTGAAGGAGTATAGAAGGACTTAAATGATCAAAGAACCACATATATGGTAAAAAGTGGAATTGGATGCGATGATGAAACATTAAAGGCTGGAAATAATACAAGCCAAAATAAAAGGAATTGAAGGATGGACATATCACAAAGTCATCTTATGTCCTAACAAAGAACACATCAAATAAAATAAAATGAGATCATAAAATTATCCTCATGTATCTATATCTAGTCTCTTATAATATATTATTACAAAATAATGTTTCACAAGTAGGAATGGAAGTGAGAAAATATTTCCTCTTAAAAAATGTCAATTATTTAGAGTTTGCGCCATACACTATCATATTGTGAAGAGGTAAGAACCTATCTGTATGGGGAATATATTGGAAGTAAAAAATAAGAATAAAATCACATCCTTTATCTTATAGAATGAATTGTTTCTATGGAAACTTTTTTTATTTTTCTAACTATAGGAACAATGATATTCATTATAGGAAGATAAATGGTGAGGAAATTACCTATAGAACAAAGATAAAAGTCAATACCCACTATCCAGTTAGAGTTTCTCTTGAGAATATGTATTAACTATTGGAAGAAAATAATGAATACTATAAACTAATGTGCATGGAAAAGAGATTATAAATTACATCTTTATCCTCTAATAAATAAAAAATATCATGGAATGGAAAGAATAAAATAAAAAATCCAACCTTTTAGAAATATCTCTCAAAGCTACAAAGAATAGTAGAACCTAGAATTGTGATAGAAGAGTCTCATCCTATATGATTGGAAATATAGATTTATTGAATAATTTTACAAAAATTGTTGATCTAGTATTATGGTTTAGTAGTGAAGGTGCTCTAAATGTCAAAAACAGAGGGTATACAAAACTAGAAAATGAATATCATAAGAAAACTGAATTTCTCTATGTGGATGTTTTACATCACAATCTCCTATGTGTGAGTAAACTCTGAGACTAGATAATGATAATGAAATTTAATGAAAATGGGTTAACTATCAATGGAAATTTAACAAATTATCTTACGAAAGGATGTAAAATAGATGTAAGTTTATATCAGGTTGATAGTAAGGAAAGAATTTTTTACATATAAGTTAAAGAAGAAAACAACTTGTGGAGCCATAGGTTGGGTCACATTAATCATCAATACAGGGAAATGATATCTACACTAAATATATTCATCAATATCCCCAATATAATTCATGGAAAATAAAATAAAAGTGATTCTTGTAAATGAGAAAACATGGTTTGTAGTTCAAATCAACAATATAATAAAAGGGAATAAAATCTATTTGATCATACCCACACAGATGTATGAGTTATGATAAATATGTTTGGAACATATAATGAAAGTTACTTCTTTATTTTTATTCATCATAATAGTATAATGGAATGTGTGATGATTATTCATAGGAAACAATAATTGCATGATTTCATGAAAAGTTATCATCGAATAGTTGGGAATGATATAGGTCATACAATCAATGTTCTATGATCCAAAAAATGGAGAAGAATACACATCCATTGAATTTGAAACATAACTAGAAAAACATGGAATAAATCATGAAGTGGATGCAGTGATAACCCTATAGAAAAATAGAGTTGTTTAAAATAGTAATTGAAAGGTGAAAAATATGGCCATAACTATGTTGATTGATATTCATAAATCAATTTATTACAGGAAAGAGGTTGTTCATGCAGTAGTGTATACTCTAAAATTGAACAAGGATTATAATGGGAGATACCAAGATACAATTCGAGTTATGGTATTGAAGGAATCCCTCTCTGATATATTTTCTTGTCTTTATTAGTAAATCATTCATCTAAAACAAATAAGGTGATCATGGAAAGTATGATGATTCTATAGGGGATCGAATATTCTATTGATATTCAATGAATAGAAGATTATATAAATGTTACAATAATCATCTTAAAAGAATAATAGAAATTTTTTATGTTAATATAATTAAAGAAATAACTATAAATACCATGAGGATCCCTTATACTGATATGATAGAAGATGATGAATAAAGTGGACAAGGTACTAATTCAAATGATGAAACTATGGAAGGCTTGACAAACATTCAAAGAACAGAAAATGATGATGATTTAGAATATGAATTAAAACATGACTCCACTGCTAAAGAATCTTCATCAAAGTCTCATTAGGGAAATAGAATATTATAAATTGATCAATCCAAAATCATTGAAGATTGGAAAACCCCCACACTAACATGGATAATGGGGAATGAATCACATTCTATCTTCATAAATTTTATGGTACCAACCTCATTTAAAGAATTAGTGTAGGATGAATCATGGCTTACATCCATGAATGAATAACTAGATCAAATTGAATGGAACCAGACATGAGATCCTATTATGAGACCAAAAAATCACAATTTGATTGAAAAAAAGTAGGTAATTAAAATATAATGATCATGTAAATTTTATCAGAAACAAGGCACGCTTAGTGTGTAAAGGTTATAAAGATGTTAAATGAAATAATTTTAAGGAAAAATTTTCCCATGTAGAGAAATTGGAGTCTATCAGGTTGGTCCTTTCTATGTGTATTCAAAGAGTATACAAATTTTATCAGATGGATTTCAAAACAACATTCTTAAATGGAGTTTTTGAAGAATAACTTCACATATAACATCAAATGGGATTTATGATTTGAAATGATGAAGCACAACTTTTTTGACTAGTGAAGACATGTTATGGTCTAAATTATGCCCATTGTGCAATGTATTATCGACTGAATCCTTATTTGAAGAAGCATCAATTGAGAAGAATATTTTTTGAACACAATATTTATTTGACTAATTCATAGGAAGATCAATCTAAGGTGATTATGTACTTATATTAGGTTATAATTGGAATAAGAAATGAGGGAACTATGGAATAATTTTCTAATAACATGAAATAGAAATTTGAAATGTCTAAGATTGGTGAAATCATATAATTCCTGGGATTCATGTGATTTAGAACAACAATTACACCATTATTTCTTAGGTAAAATATACTAGAGGGATGATGATGGAATTAAACACACATGACTCTAAACCAATCTTGACTCCAATTTTGGTAGGGAAATTTTGTAGATATCATGAGGATGGGATTTTGTGGATCCCACCGTGCACAATAAAATAATAAGAAACCTTTTATACATGATTTCATAAAATAAATATATCTCCTTTGAAATATTTTAAGTGGCCCAATTTCAAAGTAATCTAATGTAATACAATTTGAAATCAATTAACATAATATTGAGGTACATTCAATTTACTATAAATTTTGGCTTATAAATTGTAGAAAGAAGAGATGATGAATTAATTGGATTTTCAAATGATGACTGGTCTAATGTTTTGGTGGATAGAAATTCTCCTAGTGGTGGTTCATTTTAAATTGGAAACAAATGCATGGTATGTTTGATCGTGAAATAGGAAATAACTTCTCTTATTACATCTAAAGTAGAGTTTATCTCTACTACAAAGGATTTCACTCAGCTACTTTGTATGAAGAAATAATTGACTGATATTGGTGATTAGATCAAATATCTGATGATGATCACTATGATAATATGAGTTAAATTTATCTTAAAAATAATCGGGTTCATCATTCTCATACAAAACATATTGAAAATACATATAACTTCATCAAGGAATAATTTGAACAAGTTGTGATTAAAATAGAGCATGTTGGAACTGATGACCAAGTGGATGACATTCTGACTAATCCATTGGTGGAATATCTGTTTCATAAACATTGGTTAATCCATATCATTTAGCCACCTCCCAATTCATGAAGAGTTTAGGGATGGTCCCCTCTCTCCATTTTTTTAAACTCTTTTAATCTATTAGTGGATGTGATGCAGTTTTATGGGGGAGATATGGTCTAGGAGAAGTTTTTTTTAGCATTACAATTATAAATTAAGGTTCTTCAGTTTATTTTTAAATAAATATTTTGGGGATGTTTAATTGGATTATTAAACATATTAATGGTTTTTTTGGTTCTAGGTTTTTGAACCATTAAATGCTTTTGTGACATGATGAGAATATGGATTTATGAGGAAATAATCATATCATAGCATGGAAATATTTTAAAATTTAAAAACACAAGAATCAAATTCATGAATCCCCACTTATTTTCTACACCAATCTTTGTTCACATAGATTTAGTGTGATGGATGGATTGTCTCTCATCATTTGGGTTTTGATTGTCAATTTTTCATTGTTGATTTTTTCTACAGATCGCCAAAAAGGGGGGAGATTTTTAAAACCAAGGATGTTCTATACTGGAAAAAGAGTCTACTTTGTTTTATTTTTCAATACACACTGGGCTAATCTTAGTGTTTTCAAGGTAAGTACTCTTATAGTATAAGATTACAATAGTGTTTAAGATGGAATATTTTCCCAGTGTTTTCCAAATTTTTGTCCTCAAAATCAAGAGGAAGTGTTAAGAAATTAAAAAGGTAATTTTATGGGATTGAATCTTCATGAATATGGAAATGGAATTTGTTTTTGTGGACTAGTTTTCAAAACTGATGAGATTCGAGATGATGTGGAGAATCATGAGCAAGCATTATAAATGAAAAGATGGGATGATAGTAATCTCCACGAATATGAGAAGTGTAGCATCATGAATAAGATAAGTCTTAATAGTAATATCAACAACTATAAGAAGTGGATCATTTGAAATGAAAAAAGGGTGGATAGTAATCAGGGTGAATATTAACAGCTTCATGAGCGGGGTAAAATTCACTAGATCAACTAATGTAAAGAAGCATTGCGATAAGGAATTTTGGTGTTCATGAAAAATCTGATGGAGGCATGGGATCATTGCAAAAGGTTGAGTATATAAATATGGGGATACCCCCACTTAATTAGGTACATAAATATATATAGAAAAGACTAAAACACTTTGATTTATTGAAGGATGAAGAGTTTTATGAATTATGTATTTATTAGGATCCCAATTATCGTGAAAAGAATATATTAGTCCAGACCAATGCTTTGGAATCTCTTAAAAACGTGGTTTTGATGACTGGTTGTTCTGTAAAGACATAGTGTTTTCCAAATTAATTTTTCTTCATGAATGGAGTGATCATAATAAAGGGGATTTATGAAGGAGCTTCACAAACATCATTATTGAACATCTATATAAAGCAAATAGTTCTTTCAATTGCATCTACTCCAGAGTATTATGTATGTAGATTATCATTCTAGTTATTGAAAAAGACATAAATTCTAATCTAATAAGAATCCATCATGTCATTAAACTGGGTAATACTTCACCCAATGTAGTGAGATAGGGGGAGTCTATAATAGTGTTATGAGGGAGGTAGTGTGATATCCATAAAATAATATAAAGGGAATGTTCCCATCGTCAAGTGACTATGTGTGAACTTCTATATTAAACAACTATTGATTATTAATTGATTTTTGTATGATCAAAATACTATCAATGTATGCTCCTTGGAAAATCCCTTACTGGAGAACCATGTAAAATATCTGTGTTCTCTCTTTTCATGTGAATGATTAATTTCTAAAAATTACCATCAAACATGATTAATAGGTTCCTACTAATGTGGGAACATGATCCACCACCCTAGAATAAAAAGTTGACACATGACTCACCTCAACCCTATTAGGGTGTTCTAGGGTCTTACACTAACTATTTCCTTTTTGGTAAATGGTTCACTACACATGTAACCATAAATGGCTTGTAGAGGGTCTAGGTGGTGTGTTTGATCCACCAAAGGTCCTTCTCACCCTCCCTGGTTAGGTATGTGTTCTTTTCTAATGTATGTTAACTTAGGATCATGGAATGTTTCTAGCTGTTTTCATGTCTATGGACTCCCTATGTACACATCGAATCACCAAAAAAGGTTACATAATATTTGAGTGTCCCAGATATCATGTGATACTTATCTTACCAAAAACCCTAACTACAATAGCTACAATCCTACAGACTATATTCAATTTGGACTACATGGTTTTTAGTTAATATTTTCATGGAAAGATAGATAAGTTCATTAATGTTTCATATCTGACTTCCCTGCCATGGATCTCACCTCTAACCACTCAAAAGGTGTGGGTCTCATCATATTTTTCTATTTTTTCCAACTTGTTTTTAAAATTGGTTTCCCATTGCATTTCTCAAAACACGAATGAACCACTACCATAATGTATTCCTCATATCACTTACATCATTGAATTGGAATTGGGATTGAAAAATTATTTACCTAAACATGTGAATCATGTAATTCCACTACTGATTTAGTTTTCCATATTTTAGTATGGGGTTCTTCCATGAATCTGGTGGTTTGATCAGGTTTGGTACCACCCGAAAATAACAATCCATGACACCATAGCCTAATGGAAAAGAAATAAAAAAATTGGAAAAGAACAAAAAAATGGTTTAACAACCATTGGAAAATAATTCAGGGCCAATAAATAAAGTGGAGATATTGATGGTTAAAAAACACAAAATAATCAAATAAATTTTCATACATGGGTGCATGAAAAGACTTAAAGTTATAATTTATTGGGAAATAAAATATCATGATAAATAAATTTAATTAATAAATATTCAATCAAAACATTTATGAGTCTTAAATGGATTTTGAATCAATCATTATTGAAGAACATTCTAACCAATGATTGAGTGGGTCGTTATGCTTGTGTTTTCTCAATTTTTATTAATATGAAATCTAATCATTGTCAGATCCTAATTCTCCAAATGAAGGAATAATAACTATGATCGATTATCCCTTTCTATATAGGTATAACACTAATAAAACCTCCATAAAAAGGAATTTATAGAAAATATATTTTATGTCATTTTATAATAAACAATATAATCAATTAATTAATTAACATTAAAATTCACCTATAACAATTATTTTTATATGAATGCTCAAATATAACAAAATTTATTTCACAACGAGAATAAATTCCATTTTTTGGACTCAACTATTGCCTTGGATTCCTGATCTAGGGCCCCATTTAAGAGTTATCCCATTTTCTATAAGAAATTCCTTTTACGTAATATAATATATTTTTAAAATTTTATAAAATTACATTCAAGAACAATAGGCCTTTGAATCACATGTTGTCTCAACACTTTTCTTCAAATATATACGTATGTATATAAACCTTTCACTGTCACTCAAGGAAATAACTAGGTCTCTAAATTATCCCGTCCTTCATGATTTTCATTCAAGAAAAGAAAAACTACATAAATAGCTTGGGATACTGAGCCCACATCTGTATATCCCATTCCCAAGATCTCTTATGCACATTCCTATACATCCACAACATGTGATCCAAGGTAATAGTTTGTCTATATAGGGTTCTCTAATATTGATTCATGATCACCATCAGGTTCTCCTCAAAAGGCATCCATCCTCGATGTCCATCATTCCCCATTCAAAAACGTGTGTATGTTCATGTGTGTATCACTTCAACTATGACACATGGAAGATGAAGTGTACACTCTCCAATGGTGGGGTTAGGGAAATATGGTAAGAAACCTCTTAAACCCTGTGAAATTTCTCAAACAGCCTAATTAACCTCAATGATATCTTGCCTCCCTGGACAAATCTCTACAATCCTCATTGGGGAGGAAACTCTTAGAAAAACATGGTCTCCCTAAACAAACTTCAAGGTCATATGATTTCGATCTGTATAAGATTTCTATCTACTTTAGGATTCCCTCATTCTCACAAGGATGACCTAGACCTTCCCCATCAATAACTTCACCGACTCTGGATCAACAAGAGGTGCCTCACCAATCTATGTCATGTATATGGGTGACACAAAGGGTCCCCTGATAGGGCTTCAAAATGTTTCATTCTAATATTATAGTGATATCAATTAATGTATAAAAACTCTACCAGGGTAAAGGGATACTCCCAACTCCATCCAAATTTAATCATGAAAGACCTCAGTATATCCTCCAACACATGGATAGTTTACTCAGTTTGACCATATTTCTGGGGGTATAAGGTGGTAATAATCCTCATCATGGTTCTGAATGTTTCCTGAATGACTCTCTGCCATCATGATGTGAACCCCACATCACGGATTAAGACAATAGATGAGGGAACTCCATAAAGGAAATTATTATCCAATTTTTACATCTTCCCCAAACTTTCCACTAAACTCTGCTCCTTGATATGAACGAAGTGTGAAGAAATCATGATTCAATCAACTACCACTAAGATGTCATTTTGGCACTTTGCTGATACCAAATCCCTATCATGATGTCTAGGGATATGTCATCCCACTTCTACTATACGATCTCAAGAAGTTATAACAAACCTGCCATAACATTGGTATAGCCTTCACCTGCTAATAGGTGAGTCACCGAGAGATGAACTCAAATATTATGTTAAACCATCTAAATGGTCCCTAAAGTTCTCTATACATAATCAAAAAACTGGTATATATAGCTAAAGGATAAATTTGTGGAACTCTTGCATCACCTCCACCAACATCGTGATTGGGACAACCATCCATACGAGTAAAAGGATGAAAAAATTCCATTATTTAGAATATACATATGGTGAATACCATATTGATATTTTTTCACAGAATAGGTCATAGTTGATGTCCCCTACTGGTCTTCCCTCACTTTCTCAAAAAGAAGAATATTTGAAACCTTTGACTAAATAAATAATGAACCCTCCAGCTACCCCAGGGTCAGTTGTGAGGAAGAAAACATCTTAGAAGCCTCCTAAACCAAGAGAGTATGTGAATCCATATTAAGGGAATACGATACCACATTACCCTTTCATGGATTATATACTGTCTATAAGTCATAGTCTTATAGAAACTATATCCACCACTATTATATCAGATTCAACTATCTATACGTGATGATAGACTAGAGACTTTGATGGTACGAGTAAATAATAAATCACCCTCCTAGAAGATAGTTCCTATAAATTCTCAAATCAATGACTAACAAAGACAGTTCTAGGTCATGAGTTGTGTACACCATCTCATGATGTCTAAAATACCATCAACTATGTGAAATTATTTCATATTATTTCATCAATGGACAACCAAGAATATCACCTATGGAATCACATAACGTTACACACTCCACCCTCACCTGTGTTGGTAGTAAAATGTGATAACTCTTTATCTATAGCCTCAAATCTTTGAAGGCTCTCTGTAACTTCTCATTCATGATAATAGAATAATCATTCCATGTTAAGGCAGTAAAAAGGGATTAAATCTTGGAGAAGTCTACCACAAACCTATTTTAGGACCCCACAAATGTAATAAAACACCCAATATCAAACACACTCTTGGGTGGATCCCAAGCACGCATTCCATAGATCATCACCAGGTCAATGTCCAAAACATTCTAACAAAATATCATTCCACATAATATAAACCTCATGAATTAGAATTGTCACTTAGAGAGTGTACTATAAATATGGTTCTCCTAAAAAAAATCTAGGACCATCATCTAGTGCTCTACATGATTCTCCAATAACAAATATTATAAGCGTTATTCATTAATGAAGACACAAAAAGTGGTCCATGTATGGCTAGAAAAACCTTAAAATAATCCATAAAACTGGATGGGATTTTTTCACCCCAAAGGGAATCACCAAGAACACATAGTGTTTATAGAAATATCCGAATTATTGCTTCAAAATTTTAGCATCAAGAACCCTGAACTGGTGGAATCCAGACTTAAAATAGATCATTTAAAACCATCCCACTCCCCCAAAATAATCAGATTGATCATCTATCCATAGAAAGGGGTCATTTTTATTTATCAATTCCAGGTCTAGGATATTATAATACATGTAAAGACATTGGTACCCATTTTGATTTTAAAAAACATGGGAGATGCCTACAGGGACATACATGAACTAATGTAACCCTTCTCTAGAAGGTCATATAATTAAAACCATAGCTCCTAGAGCTCATTAAAGACCATCTGATATGACATAGAAGATATTGGTATTGTCTTAGGACACAAGTTGATACAATACATCATCTTCCATCTCAGTGGTAGTCCTAAAACATAATTAATAAAGATAGCCATGAAATAATATACAGTTAAAGGAATCCATATGCCTGAAAACCCTACTACACAAAGGGATATTCTCTCAAAATTATGGGTGATGGGCTAAAACCTCTTGATCGCTGAACCAACTAATCTTTCTATGAGATATCTCACACCCATAATAGAGAATCTCATTCCATCAGTGTATAGGATTTTGAATCATCTGTAATGATAGTTGATCTGGGCTCAGAACATGTAAAACAAGTAAATATCTAACATGACATCATAAGGATCCATAGTGATTACCAAATGGTCCCAAAGTAACCACTATAAACAAATTGATAGATCACACTAGACATTGAAAAAATGATATATAAGAACGGTTCCCCATAAGAACCTCTAGAAAAAGCTACTTGGCTAGAAACTCAACAGTGAGCTCCATCTCTCATAATGGAATCAATGATGTGAATGAAGACACATAAATAATACAATAACATTATAAAAAGATTAGATAATACCAAGATAATTTCACTAATCATCATTTGTAACATTGTGGTTGTAAGACGACATATATTGTAGTTTCTTGTGGCCCTAGCTACCAGCTCCCTGAACCAATTGTGGGCCACCAAGTTGTATTGGTGGAAGGATATAATAACATCATATTCCACATATAGATCCACCCCTAGTATCTCAATCTTCTCATCTTACAGCTCCACTTCTATGTGGGCCACTCATCCCTCTCCTTAGAGATCCTTGATCACTATGATGACTCTGCCATGGTGGTTTGTCTGCTATCTACCTGTACTCCTCATCATGTCTATTCAGGTAGTCACATGCCCTATGACATATCCCATAAAAGGTTTTTCAGATCCCATCTCCAATTTTTCAAGTAACTTTTTTCTTCCATTGACCAAATTCCGAATCCACATACTTGGTAGGTTTCTTACGATTATATCTTATAAACTAGAATATACTAGCTCCTGCAGGAAACACTGCCCTGTGATGCCCACTGCTAGCTCCAGCCACCTGGGATCCATCTGATAGTATGATATATGTCACTAGTTCCTACTCTAATATCCCAATATAGGATGGAATTCAAAAGGGTACAATACTAGAATAGATCAATCTATGGAGTCCCATCTCAAACTTCTATACTCGAATTACTCATTCCAAATCATATCAAGTGAGTACCACATAACATCTGTGAACCTTGCTACATACTCATCCACTATCATACCTCCCAACCGTAGTTCTAGAAGCTTCTAAATCCGTACTGAGGGTAAAAAAGATGGGTATTACTCCTCACAAAACATCAAGTGGAATTGTGGCCATAAGAGTGTTGAATAATCATGCATCTGGATAACACGGTTCGACTAGTGACTAGTTACTCTATGAAAAATTATAGCTGGAAGAACAACCACATAATACTTTGTTTTCTAGATATATTTGGAAACATTGACGACCAAATCTATCCAATCCAACGATTCCTATGGATCTGGATCATCATTGATCCACATCGGCCTCTGGATCCAAACCTCACAGAGTGCACCAAGAATTTTCACATCCTCATGCTACCTTAGAGGTATGATCTCCAAGTTGATAGCTAGTTCTTATGATGGATATTCTCCTGGTGGAAGGACCTCATTTAATGGATCCTAAACTGAGGCCTTGTCACTAATAGAATCATCTTCACAATCCAGAATTGGTATCTAAGAAATTTGAAATCATGGTGGAATCCTATAATTTTATTAAGATGTTACATTGATAGAAAACCAAATATATACAATGGGGTACTGAAACAAGAAGAAAAGTGAATGACTCAATCATATATGATGCATGAACCATTTATAAATCTAACCAATGTCTCTGAATATTGAGTAAGAAATATGGTAGTCATGGTCATGGGGAATGAATAAATCGATTACCATACCATCACTGGGTTCCCTAGCCTCATATCCACACTCCAAACACTTTGCAATTGTTTATATATATAAAATAAATACTTATAAAGAGAATAATCTAAACCTCATCCCAAAGATCTAACCACCTCTGACACCAATATATCATGAACAAACTCAATGAGGACCAATCATCAACTACAAAAGATCACCTCCATAGGCCAAGTGATGATTATAAGAACCAAAAGTAATATCTTGCATGTGGAGGCCTTTACCCACTATACTTGTGTGTACACACCTGACCAAATCAATGCAGAATTTCGGAGGAGTAATAATAAATAATAAAGCATCTAAATATACACCAAGCATGAAAAAACTCTAGTTTGTACCAGAGTATTACAAATAAAAATGAAATTAAATGGTAGAAATGCATGACCAACCAGAAAGATGTCCTGACTTGAAAAACTAAAAATGTGAATGTGATGAAAGATCCTATATCTCCATATCAAATATCTAACAACTGTATGATATCTAATAGAGTATGTATCCCAATTCTACTTTTTCCCACCTCCAAATAGTGTATAATCTTTATAATCCAAGACACATGTGGTAAAATCCCATGCAGGGGTGATTATATAGATACCCAGTTGGATAACCCGAAAGCTGAAGGGGTATAAATATGGGGAACGATAGGAATATGTAGGAAAAAAGTTCAACACATGTAAATAAAGGAAAAAAAATCCACAAACATTGATGTGTGTGTGTGTGTCCTTAAGCCTAATAAATACAAATGGGAGATAAGGGGTATCTTTATATTATATTCCATCCTAAGAATGAGTGATATCAGTTCTATATTCCCTGCAATGATGCTAAATAACCTACACGGCTTCCCTATAGAAAAAATCCATTTCAATCCACACCTCAAAGTTATTCCACACAATCTAGGGGAACAATCCATATGTAGAGGACCCATGCCCTTGTAAAATAAAGGGTACCACTCAGTAGTCAATTGAGGACACATACCCTACCCAATAAAAGGTTTCCCCTTTGATGGATGAGGACCCATTCCATGACTTCACAAGAGGGTTCCACTTAGGTAAGTAGTAGAGTAACCTTGTCGATCATAGATGGATGATTTCACTCTAATGGTTGGTGTATGTCCCATTACCATACCATCTAGAGGGTGTCACTCTAATATTCCAAGACACATACCCTGATACCAAAGGAGGGTTCCACTCAGATAGATTATAGAGGAACCATTCCCTGCCCAACAGGAGTTTGGTACTCTCTTAGTTAAGGACTCATGCCCGATCTATGCATGATTTTTCCACATAGTGGATAGGTAGAAAAATCATTACCTATCCCAATAGGTGGGTACCACAAAAAAATATATAGAAGAATCATGACTTACCTTGTAATAGGGTTCAACTCTAAATTCTATGGGGATCTTAACTAATCACGACCATTATCAAGTGTCTCCTAGAGAAGAATCCCACTTGGAACATCTCACATAATATCTCAAAATACATAATGGATTCCACCATCACATTTTACATGGGAATACACACATGATATGATACTAGTGGGAAAATAAATTGAATCTTTAAAGAGGAGATATGAGAGTTTCATGTTTTATTAAAATGGGTTTAATGGAACATGACCATGAGGGGATCCACACGACATGTGTTCCCATATGAATGTCTAGTTGTGCCCCTTATAGTATATGGATTTCTTCCCATGTAACCATATATGGAATATCTAACCCACCTGAGGTCCCAAAATTTATCTCTGGCCATGTCAGTGTACTTTTACTATGTATATTTACATTAGAACGCATGGCTCTTTATGACCATACCCATGTGCTCCCAAAGTACACATCAAGTCTCTAATAGTAGGCCAAATGGAATTTTGGGGTCCCACATGGTGTGTTATACATATATCACCTTAGTCCCTAGCAGCAATAGTCGTGTCCCTACATGCCATGTGTTCGTTAAACTACTTGGAATGTAGTCACAATTTTCATACATAATATTAAATTCACTTTATCATTATAGATGTGGATTCTTCACTAAGGATCTCATCTCAAACAACACAGAAAATTTGTATTTCATCGTTATTCGACATTTATATCCATCAGGTGGCCAAAAATTGTTTCTAATTGAATCTCTCAAAGGATGCATGAACCATGATAATCCTTCATGCCTCCCATCACATATATGGTTGATTTGGAACTTGGTTTCAAAAATTGTTCATCTATAACTCTAGAATCTTATGGTTTCATCCTTGATTCAGTGTTCCATTTGTCAAACGTGATTTTACCATGAATCTGAGGGTCTAATCGTGATGGATACCAACAGAAAATGTCGATCCAGGATCCCATAACACATTTTCGATGAAAGTTATGAATAAAAGTCCAAAAAGAACTAAAAATAGGATTAAAAAAATTGGGAAATATATATTGGACAAAAAATACATTTGGATGTTTTTTGGTTTGAAAAAAAATGAATAATCAATTTAATTTCAATACGTGGGTGCATTCCAAGTCTATCAATTGGTGCAGAACAAGAAAGTGATGATCCTGATAAATCAATTTAATCAATAAGGACATAATTAATGAATTAGAGATTCCATACTAGAGTTTAGATTGTTCCTGATTAGATAATGTTCTCTCCAATGACTGTGATGTTTCATTACATTCTTATCATCATGATCTTCTCTGATCTATAATCTAGTCATTGTTAGAACATGACTCTCCAATGGAATAAGGAAGAATAGATCTCGATTCTCTTAGGGTTTATACAGATAACCTGGGACAAATCTCCATAATATTGAATTTATAGAAAATCATTTTTTATCATTTAATATTAAAAAATTAGTAAATTTAATTAAAAATGAACCATCCAATGGCCATTTTATCTAAATTTCCCACACTGCCCAACATTATGGCGTGAATAGGGAAAAAATCATGTTTTGAACTCAACTATGGTCTCATATTCTTGATCTAATGTTGTTTTTGAGTTTCATCCCATTCTCATTATGAATCTATGTGCATGTAATATAAAATATATTTATTATTTTTATAAATTTTATTTTTTGCTCGCAGGGGCTTAGAATCACTTGTTATCATAACACCTGGCTCCAAATATATATATATATATATTCCTTACATGTAAATAAATATGTACATTAATATAATATAATAAATAACAAATTTATCACATGAATAATTATATTGTATTTCATTTTTATGATGTAATGTGATAATCATGTATGTATATATTCTTCCAAGGCCACTAAAATACTTGATCATTCACAATTAAATCTCTTGTATTTTGTGTCAATGCTGTAAAATAACCACTATCTTTGGGAAACTAGAATCATAATGTTACATTTTTTTCTCCCAACATCCACCATTATGTTTTGATATTTATGATTAGGAACCATGGTTATTTTTATAATTTTTTAGTCTCATTCATTGGTCATTTCGATGAATCATAAACCCTGGAATAGTTTATGCCACACCATGACAATGTTTCCAAATTCCTCATGTTTAATTATTAATTTTATTCCGTTAAAAAAATAAAAAATATTTAATTAAACCACGATAAGATTAAAAATAAGTAAAACATGAATACAAGTTCATATATGATGAATCATCAACTCAAGAGACTAGTCATAAAATGATCTAAATGTGACAGTAATCCAAATGGTACCTTAATGTATAGGGTAATATTTGTGAATAAAATTCACAAAAAATTGTAAATAATATTACACTATTGGCCAAGCTCCACCATGGACTCTTTAATCTCCCCCTTTAATCTTTAATCCCATCAAGGGATCCTAAAATAGAAATATGTTTTAAATACTATAAATAACACATTATCTATAAAAGATCATATGTATCCTCCTATAATGGAGATACCATTTCCCTAATTCCAACAAATTGATCTTCTTATACATTAGTTATTTATCACAAATTCATTATTCATTGTATATCTACACATATATATGATACATAATCGATATAAAATACCCATGAGTTATAATAAGATAAACTTGTTTCAATAACATTCACATCCTCATCCACCTAATGCTTACCTTTGAGAAACTTATCAAAAATAGATTCTATTCTATTAAAATATATTTTTCAAATATAATAAATATAAATATTATTTTCACGATGAATTCCATAACTTATAACGAAATATTTCATTTTGGGTTAAAATCATAGATTATATCAATTCATTGTGAAATTATATTTAGGATACTCTCTAAAAGTTGAAGACACATTGAGTTATAATTATTAGTGTTATAAGATTCACGCTTTAAAAAATAATGATGTGGTCTAGTGTTTCTCAGAAAATTTATTTACATAGGTTGAAAAACCTTGTCAATCATCTCTAAAATGAAAATTGTATAGTTGATGAAAACTTCCTTACCAAATTAATTATATGGATAATAATAACTAAATTCCAAAAATAATATTATACTATTTAGTTCACCAAACCAATTGTAACTCAAATATTACAATTTTATACACATACATATTTCTATCAAGGTCACCCAAACCCAATAAGTATTATACAAGATAATTTATTAGTACACAAATTTTTTTTGACCAACACATTTGGATGATCGAGGTCATGGAATGTTTTAACTTCATAGAGAATTTAATAATTAATATATTGGTGGGTTTTTGTAGTCTCACAATATCTATATACTACCTCATGCATATATTTTCATCTAAATACATCCCTATATATAAACATGTTTCTAGAGATTTAGTTTCTTACCATAATATTTCATCGAACTACATAAATTTCCTTCATATTATTCTGTAACATGTTATACAACTATTGAGTTTTAATACTCACCCAAATAAAATTTATTATACCCACACATGCCCAAAAAACAGACATAAAGGATACTTTTCCCTTTTCATGTAACCTTTTAGAACTGTACAGTTTGAAAATATTTATCAATTTCATGTATAGAAAACCATGCATCAAACTAATTACCTTTCCTATAGAACCACTGTTACTGAGCCAGCGTATACCAAACCAAAGTCTCACTATCTATAGATCAATACTGAAGTGGGATATTTATTACAACTCAATAAAAATACACAATATGTATATATATTATTCAACCATTATTTTTGAATTCATAATAAAATAAAACAACACTTTTTTTAATTGAAACTATTTTTTTCATACGCATCATATAAATCTTATATAAATGGTTTGGTAATTATAAAAACTAATTTAAAAATTTTACATTTAGTCATACCATTATTCATAAAACAAATAATATATATATATACATATGATTTTAATAAATAAATGAATATTTCTCATATTTATTATGGTATAAAAAAGATTATACAATGAAAATTATAAAAAACCATTAAATATAGTCTAAGGTAAAAAAAATCTTTTTGAATTGTTTTGAAATAATATATTTTATTTTTTAAACCATAACACGGTCAATATTATATATATGAAACTATCCATAATATTTTACAATGTTATATTTTCAGACAGTATTTTTATTATGCGACTTCCAGTGTTATAGAATATTTCTATACTACTGGTCATGGGAAAACTATTCCACAATGATATTCTGACTAACATGGGCAGCGAAATAGTGAAAACACAATAATTTTTGAAATCTAAATTATAGTGAATTAATTTAATGATTATGATAATATATGTGTATGGTGTTATCTCCTAACACATTTCCCCTAGTAGGATACAAAAACATCCCTATTGTAGAAAACATTTTACTAAAATATTTTACACAAATCATATTATAGAGAATATAATTCATATAGCATTGTTCAAAATAAAAATTAATTAAAATAATGACATATTTTTAGATTTTAAAACAATATATTTTATTTAACAAAATACAATCTTATAACATTGATGGGTGTCATATGCATTAGTCATTCTAATATTATGTGGAAGAAATTTCATAAAAACAATAAATAAATTAGCGCAATAATGTTATAAATAATAAATTTATAAAATTATTCATATATAAATTACTATTAAACTTCATGATATCTTAGTCAATAATGTTGATAAATAACTTTTAGTAATATCCAATAAAAATATTCCAATATAGGTATCCATTATCCAATGGAGGCCTCTAGCACATCGACATTATCTCATAGCTATTCTAATAAAATTATATAACTTCCACAAAGATTAAAGACAATAATAAAATATAAATATCATTATCAATTTTTATTATGTTATCAGTAACTAAATAAGGCATGGGTAAATTTTTCTATGTTACACATTTATTAAATAAACAAACATTGAAGGATCATAATGTTTGGCTGGACTTCAAAATTTATAATATCCCATTTTCACAAGTAAATATAAAACATTTCCATGATCAATTTAGAATTGATTCATAATCACATGATGTGTTTCGTGCTCTAATGGTATGATAATTTATTATTATAGATGAAGTTTATAAAATAATTTTTTCAATATCTCATAACACTACTATAATGTAGAAGATAATTTTATCAATAAGTGGCAAACAAAATGCTCATAACATTAAAAAATTATAAAATCATATCAATAGTTACGTTATATATTTTTTGTATATAAGTAAATATTTCCTCTATGAACCAGTTATTTAATTTCTAAACCACTCTATAATTTTTTATTTATATTATAAAATATCATTCCCTACTATCTCAATTAAGGATATATGAATAAATTAATGGCAATTATCTATAAAAGGTAACTTTTGTGTCTTAAAAATAATTATTATAACACCTCTTATAAGACCACTTCATTAACAAAGGATATTTTTAGTCAATAATTTTTTTCAAATTCTTAACATGCTCTTATACATTTATTTTATACACTTATAAAATATGGTTCATTTCATTCATTGATTTTTATAAATCATTAGCACTGATACTTAATTAAAGACATTAAAAAATATTTTCTATGATGAAAAAAGGTAGTTTTGTTGGAGAAGTAAAAAATTTGTAAATCATATCATTTAGAAATATAATCTCATATGATTTATCAAACCATACATAGTGATATTTTCTATATGATATACTTTTATATGAGTATTTTACATGCATAGAAATTCATTTCTAATTCTAATAAAAAAAAATCATAGATATATATGATTCAATGGAAAAACATTCATGTCCATTAATAATTAATGCACATGAAATATATATAGATTATATACATTAAATATCCCTTGAATCATCAATAAGAAATTTAAATGTTCCATTGTTCTTTTTTATGTGATAATTTTCCACTTCTTATACTCGTTATTATTTTTTCCATTGATGTACATTCTCATGGAATTAATTATCAATTTATCATGAAATTTTCTTAGTGGTTTTAGATAAATAATAATTTTTTATTTCATAATTTTTTAATTTTTAATATTTAATGAGAAAAATTATCAACTCCAACCATTGATATTTCTACCATAGAATAGACATTTTTCATATTCTATCCATTATATTTATTATAGAAGATACTAATTTATCAAGAAGCTTGATCTTGAATTTCCTAGTCTATAAATATGAAATGTTAAATGTAATTGACAAATAAATATAATTTTATACATAATCTAACTAATATAATGTAATTTAGGCCTTATACCTTGAGAAAGGAGGTTTGGTTAATATTTTTTGTATATTTACCTAACATGACAAAAACAGTAGAAAGTGCTCATGGAATGTGGTGTTTTAATAATTTAAATGACTATTATGATAACAAAGGGTGAAAAATGTTTTATACATTTGTAGGGGAATTAAAAATAGTGAAAATATTAGTAAAACCTTAAATAAAATTACTCTATAAAGAGTACACAGTGTATTTGATGAGAGGAATATAAAATGAAAGAAAACATTTTAAATAATAAATGATTTTAAGGGCATATTGAATTGAAAAGTTTTCTACAAAGGGTAATATTTTTGTATTGAATAACAAAGAATTTTAAATTAATTAATTTAATAATTAGTAAATTCTCATTAATTCTATTAAGAATATAGTTTAAAGAACTTCTCTCTCACTTAGTTCATTTTATAAGTGTTCCACTATTAATCTTAAATAATAAATTATTAATTAATATTCAATTTAAATGTATTTATTTTAGAGAAAATAGTTATGATAATTGAAATACAAAATGATTTTTTGATGTATTTGTTTATAATTGTTTTTAATGATCATTTCAATATGTATGTCAAAGAGAAGGTGGGTGATAGAGGAAAAATGAACCCACTGAAGAAAATAAATATTTTTTCTATACATTTGGATAAATAAGGTGGTATTATATCTTGAAATAACTATCATGATAGTTTTATATAGAATAATATACATATTTGACTATAGAAAATATAATATTCATGTTAAAGATAGGAATTTATGGTGTGGTACTGTCTACAATAGTGTCATATAGATATAAGACTATGCTATTGAACATACTGTTGAAAAACTTATCTATCATTGAGTAAGTAAGAGATCAAAGGAGTTTGAAGTTTTTGAGAGGACATAAAAATAGTGTGGAGAAAATGTCCACATATTTACAAAGCTTAAAAGATGGTGTGTTTAGTGTTAAATATATATTTGATGAATGTTTGAATAAAATAATGTGATTCTAGAATTAAAAGGTAGTGAATATACATTGTAAATACTAAATAGGAGTGATAAAATGTTTTAATGTAGTTTAGAAATAATATAATGAGTTTGAAATTATTATGATAATTACAATTAATATTTAAAGATTTTATGATGTGATTTGATGTAATTGAGATGGACAGAAATGAATGGAATATTTACTAGTCATTTTATGAATTATGGAATTTGGTTGTCGGAGCTAGAAGATGGCCATGTGTTTATGACAATAATTTTATCCTCAATGTTTTTAAGGTTTAATATTTTCTAATAATCAATAGATCATATTAATTTTTATAACTTATATGTTTCAATGCTTTGAAGGTTGATCGAGAACATTATATGGGTAACTCTTGAATGTGGCTTAAAAATGAAATTTGAATGAAATTTGAAATTTGAAATTTTCATGGTGATTTATCTATGTTTAGTTTTCCAAATATTATGGTTCGTGAATAATTAATATGGCTTTCTAAACATTATATAATTAAGAATGTGTGATTTTTTTATAATTAATTCATTATCATCTTAATAGTGTTTTTTGATCATTGTATGGTTATTCGTAGACATCATATGTTTGTAAACATAACATCACAAGGTTCCCCATAGTACATGATATGTTTTAATAATTTGTAAAAAACTATAAGGATGGAGATTTTTGGAATATAAATTATTCTAAAAAAATAAATTAGATCATTTATGGGTTGTTCTTGATTGATTAAAACATCAGAAAATATATTTTCATTAACACAAAATAGATTCGAAGATATTCAAAAATGAAAAAATTATGATAAACACGAGGTTAAATATAGGAATTAGATATTTATGTAGATTATTATAATAAAATTTCATATCCATTCATGTCATAAATAAATGGGTAACACAATTATAATAATTTTCTCTACAATTTTAATGATGAAATAATATTAGTTTACATGCATATTTTTGGGAATATTTTGAGGTAAATAATAATAATCATTATATAATCTTAAATAGATATTTATTTAGATCCTATTAAATGGGAAATATATAAATTAGGTAATTCCCATAAATTTAGTTGATATAATAAGTTAAATTATGGATGAATATTTTTTATCATTAGAGAACACCAACATGAGGAGGTTGAAGAAAAATTCATGGTTATTGTGAGAATATTATTATATATATTTTAAAATTAGTTTTCATATAAATTTATGAATAGTTACTTACTGATAATTCTGGAGATGATTATAATATAAAATCATGTAAAAATAGAGATATCATACAAATCTCCAAGAATGAAATGTAACCTGGAACTACTCTTAAATAGATGATCATTATATATATCATAGATAAAGAAGTACACAATGAGAATCAGGTAGCTAGTATATTTAATAAATTTATATTCAAAAAGAATAAATATAATTTTCTCTCTTTACCAAGACTTTTACACATATTATTCTATTATTTTTTACAAATCATCCAATTATTACAATCTAAATATCATTAGTCCTAGTATCCCTGTAAGATAATGTTCAAAATACATCAAATTTAGAATAAAATAAAAAATTCATTTTTTTATTGTCCATAATGACAACCTAAATCCATTTTCAATCCTAAAACTGCATATGATAACATATAAATATATAAAAGAAAGGGTTGAGCTAAAAAACCTTGTGAGGGAATAAACATGACAAAAAAATATGGCTTTTGAGTCAAAGGTGTAACATGATATCATGAAAGATAAGGCTTTAAAGTAATTATAAGGATTCATATAAAAATTAAAATTGTATCATAACACCATGAAAATATATGAAATGTGGGAGAAACATAATATGTGACATAAACATAAGTCCTGGATAACCACTGAGATAACATCACAAGGTGGATAGATTACCATTATGGATTAGATTCACTCTCTAGTCCCATACATGACGTTTAATAAAAATAGTACATCATCACATTTATTAGAGAGATATTTAATTTAGGTCCCACCCATCACATTCATATCATGTACACTAATATGTGGGATATATAAATAAATAAATCACAAGGTGTAATCGTAATAATTTCCCATGGAAATAAAATTGGTTGAATAATCCTTCCCTATATCATAATTAATAGATATTTCTTAAAGAAGGATTTTGGGAAATGATGATAAGGAAATAATTAACATGATAATTTATGGGTGAATAATCTAGCTATATAAGTGAGATACATATATACATAATATATAAGTAATCTATAGCATCAATTGTTGTTTTCATTGATGAAAATTCCTTTAAAGGTTTACATGGAATTTCTCTTTATAAAAATAACATTTTTCACATTAAAATAAATTCCTTAAAATATATGAGTTTTGAAAATAATATTCAAATAATATTATAAAAAATGTTAATACATGGAATCTTATAATGGAAGAAGAAAATAAATTAGTGGTAATTATGGTGGGTAAATCAACATAAGTTCTATATGTTTGATAACATTTATTTCACACTATTATAAATTAATTCCCTTGGAAAATGACTAAAAGATTTCTTTCAAAGAAATATTTTAAAAAGGAAAACATGGGTAAAAATTTATTTAATAAATTTTTTTTCAAATATTAAAAATATTTTCAGATAACACGGATACGGAAGAAAAATAATTTTTGATCAAAGAGAGAAACAAATTCATCTTTTATTAAAAACATTTTCCCAATACTTTTATATATCAAATAGTAAAAATGGTAAAATTAAAAAAAAATCATTAATCAACATTGGGTAAGAATATATGATGGGTTTATATAATAATTAAATAATTACTCTATGTTAGGGTTGAACTAATACAATCCCAAATAATGTTGGGATTGTGAAACAAACCCTTTCCAATTTAGTATGTTTTGAATCATAACTCCATTGAATGAGGTAACATAAAATTAAAATTTTAATTCCATGATGATAAATATATTTTTGACATATAACTAAAATGGGTAGTATATACACCACATGAATGAAATAAGTGGTTAATAAGACATATATCTCACAGAAGTAAAATTAAGAAGAGAAATTCCTTTCATAAAGTCTAGAAATTTCAAGTATGTAATTTACCTCATGTATAATAAAAATATATAATTTTTTTTTATTAAGAAAAATATCTTGTTATAATACCATATTTATAACCTATTTAGTTTATTAACATAAATTTCATATTCATTTATTTATTCAGTTACATCCACATCAGGTGTTTTGAGGATGATGTATTAATTACTTCAAAGTATCATCAGTGTGTTGATCATGTTCAAAGGGTTCATTATTCTATAACATATAAAAACATATTCATTAAAAATTTATCATGTTAATACATAAATTTTACATTTAAAACCAATAATGAATATGGTTATTAAAAATGAACTATGTTATAATCATGGAGACGGTGGGTCATATGTACAAATGAGTAACATTTTTTGTTTTTAAAAGATCATGATAGTAGTAAGGTATGTGTTATTTTATCTTTAAATAATAATAATTATATCATAAATAACATTTTATTTACCTAAATAAACTTATATATACCATCCATGTGATGCAGTAATAAAAAATGAATCACATCACTTCACAAGACGGTAATCCACCATACATATGAATGACTTTATTATTTTTTAATGGTTGATATGGGAAGTAAGTATATGATATATTAAATGTAAATAATTATTAATAAGTAATTAATATCATAAATTAACAATAATTAAATTATTATTAATATAAATGAGTGGTGATGATGTAAATTGAATTACATTGATTCGTGAGGCGGTATTCAGCCGTAGCCATAAAGAATGGTTTCATTTCTCATTCGTTATAGGAGGAGATGGATGTTAGTGATTAAATTAACATAATAAAATATCAGTATATGGTATAAAATTATATGAATATATTATAATTATTTATTATTATATTAATGATGTGGAAGTATAGATAAAACAAAGATACTCAATTAAGAATGAAACCTCTTCTTCGGACCACCTCTTAAGTATTATACATAATTCTTCAACAGATTGAAATTATGTTAAATGTTTTCCCAAAGACGTTGTGATAAAAGTATATATGTGATTTGGATTTGGTATGTCCAAACCACATGTCCTTCTAAGAGTGTAAATAATATGAGAGGAGGTTCCCTATAATAAGTGAGTAAGAGAGGATTATTCATAAATACCAAAAACTATTCAGTAACAGGAAGTTAATGTCAAGTAATGTGCCCCAAAAATTTATAAATAGTTAATATTTATGTTATACGACATATCAATACTTCCAAAATTCAAAAAATTAATATGGTCAAAAAATATATTCAATTTATTTCTATGTTTACTCACTTTTACTATATAATTTTTCACAATAATAACAATTTTTTTACTATGTTTACTATTACCTATGACAATCAATTCAGTTGAAATTAATACAAAATATTATATATGATAATTATAAAAATTTATTCTATTTTATTAGATATGATCACAAATTTTTCAAATCTCAATTTAAAATTAAACTAGCGAGGCGTTTCGAAAAATCTGTTTTTAGGAAATTATTTTTTTAAGCTATAGATGTTCGTATATTAAATATATTAGTAGAAATACTGATAATATAAATTTAAATTAATTTAAATTAAATAATAATATGTAAAATTAACTCAAATAATTTTTTATTAGGATTCATTTTAATTGATTATAATTTTAAACATTACGCACTTAAAAATAGTTTGTAGAAAACTGTGTTTTGATGCACCAAAATAAAGTTATAAATATTTATGAAAATTGATGATTGAAATTAAATTAATTATATCATTTTAAAGAAAATCATTCATACATAAATTTATTAAAAATTAAAAAAATTACAATTTTAGATAAATATATTAATTACAAGAAACTTTAATTTTATAAAAATAGTATTTTCACTATTAGAAGAAAAACAAGCATTTCTTAAAAATACCGAAAATTTTGTTTATGTTTTTTTAATATGATTTTTAAAAAATATATATTTTAATTTTATAAAACAAAATTTTAATATATTTTTAATTAATTATAATAATTTTTCCCAGAAAATCATTTGTAATACAATCATATTTAGTGTAGAATAAAATGCCTTTATTAAAAGGTGAGTTAATATTTTGAAAAAAAAATAAATAAATTTATAATGACTATGAACATTTTATATATTTTCGAAGGAATTTAATACTATCCATACCATCCAATTTATTGTCTAGGTTGTATCAATAATTTTAAATAATAATATTTAGATATTATATCACGGTTCTTATAAACATAGTGTATAATGTTCAATATTATATCAAACATAGTATTATTTCAAATATATATGTGTTATATTCTACCACCATTAAATATATTGTGTCCTTCTAATTATCAAATTGTGTTTAGTAATTAAGGGTTTCACTTTTCGAAATTGCTTTATGTAAAACCCACATCATAAAATTATTTAACAAAACATACTCATAAAAATATGGATACTGAAATTAGAAGGTCATCAAAGAATAAGGATCTAACATTAGAGAACATTGGTGGGAATTCAAAACATGGATTTGGAATACAGATACATTTTGTACAAACAATTATACATTTTTTAGGATCGAATATTCCATATGTTAATAAAAAATATATAAAATTTATTATATAAATATCATTTTACTAATGTTGAGGGATCCTTTTACCATTTAAAATTATAACATAAGTATATATACATACATTATAGTTATAATTTCATCCTTTAATACATTTTCATCATAATATCATTTTTTTTTGAAATGGTCACTAATCAAGATGATTTTTTCATTCTTGAAGAATTAACATAGATATATAATATAGTTTATAATCCATAAAAGGATAATAATTTATTTCTCTTATATTTAAATATTATCCTAAAAATAAGTGGTTACCACAATTTAAGATAACATCCAAAATGTATAAACCATCATATTAATCCCCAAATATAATTTTCATCTTAAATTAGTCCGTAACTATATAAACCTACATCCCAAATAATGTCAACATTCAAAAATTTATTTATGTTATTCCCAACCAATATTTTATATTAAGTAAAATGTTATAAATAAGGGTAACATATATCTACATCTAGTGAAATATTTCACAATATATCATTAGTCACCTTAGAATCATAAAAATTCAAAATTATTTGATCTTAATATATATTTAAATAAATTAAATAAATACTTATCAACGAAATCATTAAACTAAATACAATTTCATACTAACCAATACATCACATTGGCCACTGGTAGGTGATACACCCTTATCTCCCTTCAACTGTGGGTTTAATTCTAACAAACCTAATAGATTCATTGGGTTGTCACCCAATATATAGCTTGTCATTTCTCTAAAACTATGTGAAAAAATGTGATAATCATATTCATAATTAACAATGATCCTATAATGATCTAAATATTCTGATGAAAACATTCAAAAAATAAAATTTGTGATAAAATCATGTTTTTACCTTAAATTTTTTTCATTTAATTCATTCTCTTCCATAAAATCAAATAGATTTCATTGACTATAATTTTCTCAAAATCAAGTACATATCAGAGATTATATTTTTCCTAAATGAATTTTTTTTCATATAATATAAACATACTAATAAATACCCTTTATGTATTATCAGATCCATTCAGTATATTCTTGACAATACCTAAAGAAAAACAATTTTAAAACAATTCCTAGAAAATTCATGATTATTTGAACTATAATTCCAATAATTAAAATAGATAAAAAAACATGAATCTCGAATTCCAACACCTATTCAAGTCAGTAGTTTCAATTTAATTATATTCTAAACATCTTCCATTGAGAATTATTCATTAGATTAGGGTATTGATTCAGATAATTACTAACTACCCCACATCTACGACATTGAACTATTAGTGGTAAATTTGGTCGAACATCATTTATGTGCATCTTTCTAACTAAACTCTATATTTTTCATGGGAAAATAGCTTCTTTTTTCCCTCCTTTTCCACAAATTAAAAATTATCCAGTTCCATTAAGGAGTTTTCTATAGTTACTCTTGCAACAACTATGAAATATAGTAAATTGAATCTTAATTTCATTACAATCATTAACACTTTATCTTTCATGAAGAAACATCATTCTCTTCATTGATTTTTTGGTATATTCACCTACATTCCTGTTACAAATCATAATTTGAGATAACTTATATTTTATGATCACAATATGTCTAAATTCTATTACCATTAAATTAGATATCCCATTAGAGAAATAATTATACTTCCCATCACATTGGTTGTTGGAATGTATTATCCGATTTCATAACCTTAAAAAAAATATGAAATAGTGTGTGATTTCATTGACTTACAAAATAGAAAACTTATAAACATTTTAAAAAATAAATTATAACTAATAAGTATATAGGAACATATAATTATCTATGTTTTAATCCTCGATATCAATAGTATTATTTCTTATAATGTTTGATAACCAAACAATTTGTTTCCATCATAATGGTTCATAAAGAGTTTGTCAATAACCAAAACATATCCATTGAGGGTCGCAAAACATGTTTGAAATAAGGCCCATTATCGTGCACCATGTGACCATCGAATCAAGCACAATGTTCCATATTTGAAGTTATTAACACATGATATAATAGTTATAGAGCCATATCTTCATTTTTATTCTATATAAGTATGTAATCTTTTGGAACACACATGCTCTATTATTCATAAAAACATGAATATATTTTTCTATACTTATTATTATCCTTATATTCGTCTCAAGTTTCCTAAATAAATTAATATAGTCCTAATTCCCAAAAAATAAATAGAGAATTATTTGATACCAATTATAGAGAAAAAATTTTTTACACATATTATTAAATTATTATTAATATAAAAATACAATAATTACAACCAAATGATAATGAGTCTTAGTGTATTTGGAAGAAAATGTCCATAATACATCAATGTGAGAATAAAATAAAAATTATTTATTTTATTCTATTTCATGATACCATTAATAAATATTCCCTCCTAAAACAGTATAGTATTACCTGGGAATTTATAAATGAAATGGTTGATCCAATACCCTAGAAAGGGAATTTACTTGAAAATTAAACATGACATTTGAGTCAAAGGTATAACATGATATCATAAAATGTAAAGCTCATGAGTATTCACCATGGAGAATATCATAAAAAATAGTATCACAAGATCTTGGAAATAAATGTAATTTGGCATCCAGATAAAACATGAAATAAATATATGTTAATATTAACCACTTAGAAAACATCACATGGAGGAGATCATCCCATAATAGATTAGGTTCACTTCCTAATCACATACATGCTATCTATTGAGACTGAAAAATTACCCATTATGTTATAGGGATATATAATTCTATACAAACTCATATCATTCATATGATTATCATTTATATATGTGAGAATTAAATAAAATTATCATAATAAATATATATATAAATTACTCGTGGGATGAAAATGGGTTTTATAATCTTGCCCCATATCATAATCCAATGATATCTTTTAAGGAAGAAATTTAAGAAATGATCATAAGGGATGTATTAAGCTGTAAATGTAAGGGATAATAGTCTTTGTATATATTTGAGAGATATATATAATTTCAAATCAATTCATAACATTAAATATCCTCATCATTGATGAAAATTTCATTAAAATATTGCTCGAAATATTTCTTCCCAAAATAAAATTTCCACTAAGACATCACTTCTTAAAAATATAATTTTTTTAAATAATATAGAAATAATTTTTATTACAAATATATCCATGGTAGAATATAATATAATCATCAACTAATTGACTATTTGTAATGACTTTTAATTTCAAACATGTCGTATACATTAAAAAACATTTGTAGGACACTACAGAAAAGTACATTTTGAAAATGAAAATAATTTTCTATTTAAAATAATTTTTTAAAAATAAAAAAATAAATAATTACTTAATAAAAAATTTGGATAATTAAAGAAACATTCATCAATTTGTTTTATAAAATATTAATATGGATGAACAAAATTTTTTGACTAAAGAGAGAAATAATATAATATTTCTGTAAAAAAATTCACAATTATTTTATGTATGAAAAAGTGGAAAATTTTAATATAAAATTATAATTTAATTATTTCCCATACTATAATTAAATATATTGGTTTTATATGAATATGAAAAATCTTACATGGGAGGATTAAACATAAACAATCTTGAATAATTTTGATATTATGAAATAAACCCATATCACATTAGTAATAATTGAATAATAACTCCCTTAAAATAATTAACATAAAATGAGACATTAAATAACATGAAGATAAATATATTATTTATATAAATTTAAAATTATAATTATATATATCACAAAAAATAAATATAAGTGTAATATGGCATCTGTATCACAGAAGTAAAAGTGATACAAGAAATCCCTTACATGATGTACAGAATTGTAGTGTATGTCCTTTATCTGAAGTATATTAAACATATATATATTATTTTTTTAAGAACCTATTCAATGTTTAATACCTTATAAATAATCCATTTTAATTATTTACATTAATGACATATTTAACTACTTATTCAGTTATGTCCATATCAGGGGTTTTAAGGATGATCATTCCATAATTTAAAAACGACATCAGCATGTTTATCACGGTAAAAGGGGTAATTTTTACAAAACATATATGATAATAATTATGAAATAATTATAATATATATACATAATTTATAATTTTAAAACAAATCCTAATATTTGTTTATGAAAAATGAACTACATTATAATCATGGAGATAATAGGTCATGCTCTTGAATGAGTCACATTTCCATTTTCAACCATCTTTATGGAAATAACTGAAGTGTTATTTAAATATTATGTAATTATAATTACATAATTAACATAAAATATTCTCTTGAAATACAATTACATATATCATCTATGTGTTTTGAAAATAAAAAATGTATCACATCACTTCATGAGATGGTAGTTTGCCGTAGTCATTAACAATGTTATTATATATCAATGGACAATAAGTTAAGAAATTAAATGATATATTAATTTTATATAATGAATAATATTTTATTAATTTCAAACATAAAAATTAAATCAATTATTATGAACTACCATAATGGGTGATTATGTAAAATGAGTAACATTTGTTTGTGAGATGGTAGTATGTCAAACATACGAACGATGGTTTTGATTACCATTTGATGGAAGTGGAAATAGATGTATCTTGTTCTATTAAAAAAATAAAATCTACATATATAAGATATACTTATTTTAATATATGATCGTGGTTGATTAATATTTTATAGAGTTATAATAATAAATAATAGAAATATGCTCCATTTGAATGATACATCTTCTTCAGACCTCCTCTTAATAATAATACATAAACCGTCAATAGACTGGCTCTTTGATCAAAAAATGGAGTATAATATGTTCTTAGATTGTAAATTAATATATTAGATACTTTAATTTCATAAAAATAAGTATTTTTAAGCATGTATTGTAGAGGATAATATGTTCCATTTTATAAGTGAGAGGTAGTGACATTTTTATAAATACCCCAAACTATTAAATAATGGGAAGTAACAGTCAATCCACATGACACCTAAATTGTGAATTAATGGTGTCTATGAGTGATAGGTATGATAAGAACCTCCACCACTAAATAATCAAAATTTTATTATCATGTTATTCCTTTTACATCAAGGGTTACTTGCAATTATAATTAAATTTTTTACTATAGAAACTAGTTTTTTTACAATTTTTATTATTCATTATGATAAAACATTGTATTGAACTTATTAAATAATATTATCTATTATCATTCCAAATAATTAATCCATTTAATCAAATTTAAATCATATAAGTGGAATTCATTAATATAAAATTAAACCGAAAAAACGTGTCAAAAAATGGGGTTTCATAAAATGCATTAATGATGATATACATGATCTTATATTAACTATATGATTATCTATCATCATTATATTAATTTAAGTTTATTTTAAATGTAACATAATCTATATATTTAATTTAAATCATTCTTTATTATGGATCATTTTAATTAATTAAAATTTATATACTCTATGCACTTAAAAATAGTGTGCAAAAAGCAATGATATTAAGTATAAAAACAAACTTATTGAAATATCAAGAAATTTTAAGAATCAAATGAAATTATCATAGTTATTTTAAATATTTCATTCTCATTTATTGATTTAATATAAAATTAAAAAATTAAATAGGATTTTTAAATTATTTTATTTAATAAAAAGAAATGATAGTTTTATAGGAAATTGAATTTTCAATATTCACTAAAAATAAAACATTTTAGAGAAATCCAAAAATTTACCCTATGTTGGTTTTGATATACTGATAATTTTTTAAAAAATATATATATATATAATAAAATTTATAATATTTAGATATAATAATTTATGTTTTTTCTGGTGAAAAATAAGAATTTTTTTTAAAAAAAAACATATTTTTTACAAAAAAAATTGTCATTATTAAATGTTGAGTGATAATTTATCAAACATTTATCATTAAATTTATGTTTAGTGGGAACTTAATATATATATAATAAATTAATTATTACTATTAAGACTCAGTAATATAATTACTGTTATATTTGTCATGTGTCAATAATAATATTTTAATATTATATCATCATTCATTTAAAATCAGTGTTACATGTTCTATACAGTGTCTAACATAGTGTTCTTATGAAATATCATGGTGTTACACACCCAGGTTTTCTCAAAATATTCAATTCATATAATCCTATTTGGAATGGGAAAGCTAGGATAAATACTTACTCGACTAACATTTTTCATGATATGTGTATCAAAATACATGAGTAATATTTTTGAGGTTCTTGGTTTGGGGTTTATAGTTATATTTAGTATCGATATAGGAAAATGATAAAATTATTAAAAAATATCAAGAATTATGTGTTTTATAGAGATATAGATTCATAAAATTATTCGTAAATATATATAGGTGGATGGAAACTCTAAAATAGGAAGAATATCACTTCATGTTTATGTAGGAATTTTTTTGAAAATTGGTAATCTAATTCAAAATGCTGAAAGATATTGTAATAATTATGAGATATAACATAATCCATCATAAGGCTATATATAAATATAATACCATATGAAATTTGGATAGTCCCTTCCAATTCTAGCAGTAATTAATTAGATTATTAGAGAATAATATGTGTTTCAAATGATCTTAAAAACATAAATGATGTAGTCACCCACATCATTGGTGAACATCATAAAAATACTACGTGAAATTATTTTTATTATTTTTTTATTACAAGTTTAATTTTTTTATTGGTAAACAACACATATCTAATCCAATATTAACTGATAACACTTTTTTTTAGAGTTAATTAGAGAATATGTGTTTGTAAAATATATAAAGGATAAAGACTCAGTTAAAAGTACTCACACCTGAATCAACCTCCAATAGGTGATTATACCCATTCATTGGCAACACAATGGGAATATATTATATCTATATTCATCTAATTTCATATATTTCAAATCCCTAGTTACATTTATATAATTGATATGAAGTGAAAATTTTAATAGATTCCATAATATCCTTATATATAAAATTATGTTTACATCATTGTCAATGTGGAAATAGAGATTGCATCCAAGACTTTTAAACACATAAAGAATATAGAGGAAAATAAATTATTGAACAAACCAAAAGTGAAAGAGGAATAATCACCATATGATTTTAATTGCACTTGTAATTATTTTGGTTAACCTATTAACAAATTCTATTTTAATGAATCATGTCACATTTGTAATAATCATGGTTTTAATGAATAACTCTTTGATTTTTATTTAAGGTAAAAAATTATATGAATAACTCTCATTTTTATGTTTTCTCATATATATATTTATACACGCACACACAGACACATTGTCACGATCCGCCTTCCCCAAAATGGAGGGAAGGGTTAGCAGATTGCCAGGCCCTTCCTTCTTTAAGTTGAGGAGAGATAATGACCCCCCGAGACCTGCCTTTAGTAGATCCCGGAGTGGCGACTAGCACCATGGGTATATAAATTTCTCACAAATGGAAGGCATTACCCCTTTTTGTTTTATAATATCGTGAGATAAGATGATGAAACTCATCAACACCAAGGTAAAAGAAAAGTAAAGCCAAAAGTGAACCATTCCCACATGCATGTTCCAGAATTAAAGCCACAAAGTACAAAAGGTGGCTACAAAGGTAAGTACCAAAGAAGAAAAGTAACAACTGCAACTTCCCCAATGGTCCGAGCTAGTATGGTCCCGCGTGATCCCCGAAGTCCTCCTGGAAACCTGAAAGCAGTTTTATATACGTATGGTGAGCATAAAAGTACACTCAGTAGGGAAAACCAAAGACCCTCATGCACAAGTGGGGGAATGTGCTAAAGTCCCGTGAGAAAGGAGTAACCAAATGCCTATCAAGGTAAAATATCCACCCAATCCTCACTAGGGCACACTCCCCAAATAACACAAGTCAAGTAATATATATATTAGGAGCACATCGATGTTTGGGTACCCCGCGCCACTTTCCCACTAGTTATTGAGACATCCTACGCATCAGACCAATCCCGCCATTCTCACCGCAGTCCCACTGCCACACCCGCCCACATGCACCTGGGCCACAACCACACGCAGTCCCACTGCCACACCCGCCCGTACACACCTAGGCCACAACCAAACGCAGTCCCACTGCCAAAATCCTGCCCGAACACACCTGAGCCACAACTGTCACACGTAACAATGCCTGTAAACACCTAGGCCAGAACAACCACCACCACGCCCGAAGACACCTGGGCTAGAAAATCCATTGTCACGCCCGAAGACACCTGGGCCTCATCCCGAAAACACTTGGGAAACCACCTGCCGCACACACCTGGCCAACCACCACACTACCCCGCCCGAAGTTTCTTGGACTATTAATGGACCTCAGGCCATCACAGCCTATCCGAAGATACTTGGGCTATCCGGGAAAGGGAGCACAAAAGGAGCTAATAACCCACCACCAAGAATATTGTTGGGAAAAACACCCTCCCCCATGAAATGGGGGTGTTCACCACTATTTGCTCAACTTGGGTGGGGCGCGAATAAGAAACAAAAAACTAAAAGTATAGATATAGGTAACAATCACTCACCCAAAGTCTAGGTTTTTCTAACCAGACTACAGAACAAAACACCACTACATCCATGTCACAAGTCACGACTCTCTCCAATAAACTCATTTGTCCCATTATTGTTTCATGTTCAGTAATAATGTTTATGTTTAAGCACTACTGGGAAACTAGTAGGCATAGGCATAAGTCCAGGGAAGTAAATAGTCAACCATCAGTTTAAACATTCTCTTGTAATGTTACAAAAAAAGGGAAAAGTGAGATCCCCATAGTACTGGAACCAAAGTCAAACCGTGACACAACCCTATGTCCCCTCCCAAAAGATTTTTCATCAACAGAGGATCCCATCCGATTTTGTGATATAAACAAGTACCCACCTGGTCTTAGAACTCACAAACACTGAATCCATACCAACTTGGGATCCCATCCCCAATTTCCCACAACCACCGAGGGTATAAAGGCAGGGGATCCCATCCCCTCCCACGTCTCCAGAAATCGGCCCAAAATGAAAACAACCAACTACCACCACTAACACAAGTCAAGGCCATGCCAGTATTTTCAGATTTAAAAGACTTAACACACTCCATGATTTCAATTTTCGTGTGTTTTAACCAGGGTTTATCATATAAGGATTGATCCTAGTGCCTCAATTTATTTGGCCAGATATACGTGATTAACCAATTACTTTTCACAGTAGGAGTTTACAACCACAACAAGCCATTTAAAACTTCAGCAGGGGTTCACTACTGCACAGACAACTACCACCAACGACCTCGATTTTCAGAATGCGTAAGCTAGCACAACTCAGAAATATGATTTTAATATAACAACATCAACGATCACAACACCCCCCCCCCCTTCATTCTTTACAGGATTCGTTCATTATCATTAATTAGGTCTGGTTTATCCAATTATACAGAATCAAAAGCACGCCCACCCCGCATGATACAAAAAAGAGAGAGGAAAAGGTTAAATTCCCTACTTATTGATATATGATCGACGTTTAGGTCGGGCACGGATCATTACGGATAACGATGCGGCGTGCCCGATGCACCAGAAGCTGTTTGTGAAAAGCCACGATCGAGGAAAGAGAAACCACAGCTAACCCTTAGTTTATAATAGTCGAGGTGGGTTGAGGTGAAAACGTGAAACCGCGTAAGGCGCGGGGGTCGTGGGTTGACCACATGGCTCCACTCGTCATTAATGGGGGTCGGGTGGTTTAAACTGACTCATGAATTGATAAAGTATTTAATTAAAACTCTTATGCACGTTACGGGTCTTTAAAACACGCTTAAACGAGTCAGAATAGTGATTAAAACCCCATTTGCACAAAAAGGAGTGCTACTGGAAACTACTCGACAAGGCCGGGTCACTCCGATCAGTCTCATCGATCGGCTGCGCCGATCGGTCGCGCCGATTGGTCTCACCGATCAGTCTCACCGAGACGCCACCCCTTTAGGACCTGGATTTTGGCAATGGAAAGGACCAAGAGAGTCTGGGTCATCACATCAGATACCTCTCATACTATTCTCGTCCACTAGAATTTAAACAACCTAGAAGGAAAGGGCGGGTCCGAACAACCACCCCGAAAGATACCTCTCAAGAGTGAACCTTGTTGTTAACTAAGAACACCTTCTTGTCACGAACCAAGCAACATACCATGCCAAACTTCCCGGGCATGGGGGTTGGAGAGTCTCATCCCCCATGTCAAGATATTATCCGCTTTGGGCGGCATTGACTCACCCACACGGGTTTAATCGCATCCACCTTAATGCGGCTTGATTAGGGTTCGGGTTCACTCCTTCCCCATAGTCGGGGCTTTTCACACACAAACAGAGGAAAGAAAACCAGAACATTTCAAATCCAAAAGACAAAATGTTCTACCACAACAGGTACAACAAGGAACAAAACTCAAAATAACTTTGGGTACTGGGTACGCATCTGTGCTTCCCTCTCCCACATACTCTCCTCAAGCCCACCATGTCTCCACAACACACGTACAAAGGGGATGGTTCACCCACGAAGCACCTTCTCCTTACGATCCTCGATCATCACTGGTCTCTCTAAAAAGGTCACGTCGTCCTAGATGTCCAGCTCACCCCAATCAAGGACGTGTGAATCGTCGTGCAGATACCGACAGAGCTGGGACACATGAAAGACATCATGTATCCTTAGTAGCGATGGTGGTAACGCTAGCTGATAAGCCACTTCACCGACCCACTGCAACACTTCAAAGGGTCCAATGAATCTGGGAGAAAGCTTACTCCCCTTTCCGAACCTCCGCTGCCCACGCCGAGGGGAGACCTTCAAGAACACGTGGTCCACAACCTCAAACTCCAAGGGCCTCCTCCTGGTATCAGCATACAACTTCTGCTGGTCCTAGGCCGCCTTCATCCTTTCCCGTATGAGCTGAACCTTCTCTTTCGTGTTCTGTACCACCTCCGGGCCAAGGATGTCTGCCTCTCCTACTTCGGTCCAACACACAGGTGAACGGCATGTCCTCCCATAAAAAGCTTCAAACGGGGCCATACCGATGGTAGAGTGGTAGCTATTATTGTAGGAAAACTCTACCAGTGGCAAGTATCGCACCAATGATTCTCCTGATTCTAGAAAACATGCCCGTAGCATATCCTGCAAGGTCTGGATGGTGCGCTATATTTGTCTATCTGTCTGGGGATGGAAAGTAGTGCTAAGGTGTAACTGGGTTCCAAATGTATGCTACAATCCTCTCCAGAATCGCGAGGTAAACCATGCATCCCTATCCGAGACTATAGACCTCGTAACTCCAAGCAATCACACCACCTCATCCACGTACTTTCGTGCCAAAGAATCCACAGTACTCGACTCCCTGATTGCCAGAAAGTGAGTCGATTTCGTCAACCTATCCACTACCACCCAGATGGCGGCGTACCCTCCTTGGACCTTGGGTAGTCCCGTGACAAAATCCATCGAGATATCATCCCACTTCCTCTCTGGGACATCTAGAGGCCGCAATAGGCCTCCTGGAACTCGGTGTTCAGCCTTCACTTGCTGACACACTAGGAACTTGGCCACAAACTCTACCACAACTCGCTAAACTCCGGGGTACCAAAACTGTCTCATCAAACCCCGGTACATCTTAGAAAATCCTGGGTGTACCGCAAGGGGTGAGTTGTGGAACTCACTGAGAACCTTGTCGCGCATTGCCTCTAGGACAAACAACCTTTTCTGGAAAAGCATCCGGTTCTGACCATCCTATGTCCATCCTTCCGGAGCATTTCCCTTGTCAACTCGGTCATGCATCACTTGGCACTCTAGGGCTCCCCATTGAGACTCCTCCACTTGCTGAAACAGTGATGACTATACTGTCATCTGATATAGGCAGCCTCTGCCGCTATCCATCTTCGCATCCAGGTGTAAGGAAGCCAACTCCTCCATTTCCTTCCAGGCGTCCGCCGACTCTCGGACCACAATCTTCTACGTCCTCTTGCTCAAGGCATCGGCCACCACATTTCCCTTTACCTCAGTATGAGAGATCTCAAAGTCTTAATCCTGTAGGAAATCCACCCATCTTCGCTGTCGCAAGTTTAAGTCCCACTGGGAGAAGATATACCTCAAGATTTTGTGATCTGTGAAGACCACAAAGCGTTCCCCGATGAGGTAGTGCAGCCATAACTTTAGTGCAAAAATGACCACTTCAAGATCTAGTTCATGGGTTGCATAATTACGCTCATGGGAACGTAGCTTCCTGGACCCATAAGAGATCTCCCCTTGTCGCTGCATCAACACGCATCCTAGGCCCTGTCCTGAAGCATCACATAACACCTCATAAGCCGCCCCTTCTTCTGGTAATCTTAGCACTGGGGCACTGACCAACTTCTCCTTTAGATAGCTGAAGGCTGACTGGCACTGCTCACTCTATACGAAAGACTGGTCCTTCTTGGTCAAAGTCGTTAAAGGGGCTGCTACTCGGGAGAAGTTGGGTATGAATCTCCGGTAGTAACCTGCCAGCCCGAGGAAAATTCGGACTTCCGCCACATTCTTGGGTGCTTCCCAAGAATCAACTGCCTCAACCTTTGATGGGTCGATCTCTACCCCCTGCTCAGACACTACGTGCTCGAGGAAGTGCACTTCCCATTTCCAGAAATTGCATTTGGACAACTTCCCATAGAGCTGGTGCTGTTGGAGGACCTCCAAAATTGTCCTCAACTGCTCTGCATGGTCCTCTTCTGGCCTCGAATAGATCAGGATATCGTCGATGAACACAACCACGAACTGATCCAAGTACTCCCGGAAGATGGAGTTCATAAGCCACATAAACACAGCTGGGGCGTTCGTAACACCGAAGGGAATGACTACGAACTTGAAGTTTCCATACCTGCACCTGAACGCTATCTTCGGGATGTCGCTCTCTTTCACCCTCGGCTGGTGGTACCCAGACCGCAGGTCGATCTTCAAGAACCATCCTGCCCCTTTCAGCTAGTCGAAAAGATCATCTATTCCCAGAAGGGGGTAGTGATTCTTGATCGTTACCTGATTCAGCATCCTGTAGTCTATGCACAATCAGAGGCCACCATTTGCCTTCTTTGCGAACAGGACCGGAGCACCCCACGGTGACGCGCTCAGACCAACATAACCCCTCTTCATCAGATCACCAATCTGTATCCGCAACTCCCGTAGCTCCGAAGGTTCCATCCAGTAAGGATCCATCGAGATTGGATGAGCACCAGGATGCAGGTATATTCCGAACTCGATACCACATCGAGGGGGTAGAGTCGTCACCTCCACAGGAAATATGTCCATAAAATCACAGACGATCTCTAGAACTTCCACTATTTCAGCATCTACTGATTCCACTGTCAGCTCAGTCAACAAGGAGAGGAGAGGATCCTCTCTCGTGTTTCCCTTCTGACTACTCCGCTCGTCAGTGAAGGTAACACGCCGGTGTCCAAGTCTGAGAACACCACCCTTCTTCGGAAACATTCGATGATGGCACACACAGAAAATAGCCAGTCGATGCCCAGGATGACATTGTATGGCTGAATCTGTTGCAGAAGAAGATCACTAACCAACTGATGTGGCCCTATCATCAGTCTACATCCCCGACAAACGAACAACAAGTCGGCCTGACCTCTTACTGGTGTGATCAACACTAGGGGAACTGGAAGTCTCTCGGCATCTAGACCCAAGGCACGGGCTAGACTGGGTGCAAAAAAGGAGTGTGAAGCTCCGGTATCTAACAAAGCATAAGAAAGAGTGCTAAACAGACTGATCATACCTCGAACAACCTCTGGCCCTGCTGGAACTACTGCCTCTACGGTGAGTAACTGTTCACGCCCAGCTCCCCTACCCCTCGGCTGTCGGCCACCTCCCCGATCACGCCCTGGTCGAGGTCCCTGTGGACTGCCCTGAGGTCGGCCTTCTCCTCCTACATCTGCCCTTGGAGGAGCGGGAGCTCGCTGTCCCTGCTGCTGCTGCTGGAAAGGTCTGGCTGGAAGCTGCTACTGGGGCGGGTGCTGGGGATAACTGCCACTACTGTATTGCACTCGGTCGGGGCACTGACTCCAGAGATGTCCAGGGCTCCCACAGATGAAGCACCACGGTCCCGGGCTCGAAGGAAAAGGGCGAGGGCCGGGGGATCGAAACTGAAACTGCTGCGGTCTGCTCCCTGCGGGTCGGAACCTGGAGGGTCCTTACACTGGAGGCCTGGTGCTGACAGGCTCCCCCTTCGATGGTCCTAGATGGATCCCCTCTCATGACATTCCTCCTAGAGCATGCATCCTCTCCACCACTTCGGCCTTCTTCTGGACCTCCAAGTACGTCGGATGTGTAAAGGGGGTAACATCATACAAGAGGGAGGGTCGGAGCGCCTCCTCCAAATGTCTTTCCCGAGACTCCTCATCGGGAAAGTGGTCTGGAGAAAAACGTAGGAGGTCCTTGAACTTGATCCCTGGATCCCTCGGAGACATACTCCCATGCTGGAGGGAGAGTAGTTCTTGCCTCTTTTCTTCCATTATCGTCGAGGAGAGGAATTCCGCCCAGAACTCCCTCTCGAAATCCGCCCAAGCCACCTAAGACTCTCTCCTCTCTCCCAGGTAAAGCATCCACCACTGACGTGCCGCTCCCCGCATCTGGCTAACGGCCAGAAGAACCCAGTACTTGTTCGGGGCCCAAATCAGGCCAAAGGCTATAAATAGCTACTCTAGCCAGCCTTCTGTCTTCATATCGGAGGTACTTCCCTCATATTTCTCGTGGGCCTGTCGCTGGAAGGCCCTAAGAATCTTCTACCACTGGTCACCCTCTTACTCTCGATCAGCTCTCTTCTGATCGCCCAAAGTAGTCTCTGGGTCCTCGATCTCCTGTACTACACGTGATCAACTTCCAGGTGTCATGGCTGCAAGGTAAACAAGCAATACCTAAGCCCAAGTAGTGCATAATATCGTTCTTAAAACTTCATAAAATTTTAAATTTATTCTTAATTCCCAAGACATCCTAGAAACATAAGAACACAAGTCATTATGATGCATGTACCTTTCCTAGGATCTCTACCCTGCAATCAGTGTGGTCTCACTTGGTCGTTCTGTAGGTCTAGAGTCCTTGCATTGCATCACGGGGGGCCCTAAAATCCCGTGTCCTAGCCGGTTTTTCCCGGCCTAATTCACACGCCAAGGTCACCCAACACTATTTCCTTACCATCCCATGCAATCCTTACTGTTCCTAACTCCAGACTCCATACTATCTCTCAACCATCGCCTTTGATACCATTCTGTCACGACCCGCCTTCACCAAAAAGGAGGGAAGGGTTAGAAGATTGTCAGGCCCTTCCCTCTTTAGGTTGAAGGAGAGATAATGACCCCCGAGACCCACCTTCAATAGATCCCGGAGTGGCGATTAACACCAAGGGTATAGAAATTTCTCACAAATGGAAGGCATTACCCCTTTTTGTTTTATAAGATTGAGAGATAAGATAATGAAACTCATCAACACCAAGTTAAAAGAAAAGTAAAGCCAAAAGTAAACCATTCCCACATGCATGTTCCAAAAGTAAATCCACAAAGTACAAAAGGTGACTATAAAGGTAAGTACCAAAGAAGAAAAGAAACAACTGTAACTACCCCAAAGGTCCGAGCTAGTATGGTCCTGCGTGATCCCCGAAGTTCTCCTGGAAACCTGAAAGCAATTTTATATACGTAGGGTGAGCATACAGGTACACTCAGTTGGTAAAACCAAAGACTCTCCTGCACTAGTGGGGGAATGTGCTAATGTACCGTGAGAAAGGAGTAACCAAACGCCTATCAAGGTAAAATATCCACCCAAGCCTCACCAGGGCACACTCCCCAAATAACACAAGTCAAGTAATATATATAATAGGAGAACATAGATGTTTGGGTACCCCGCGCCACTTTCCCACTGGTTATTGAGACATCCTACACATCGGACCAATCCCGCCATTCTCAACGTAGTCCCACTGCCACACCCGCCCGCACACACATGGGCCACAACCACATGCAGTCCCACTGCCACACCCACCCACACACACCTGGTCCACAACCACACGCATTCCCACTGCTGAAATCCTACCCGCACACACCTGGGCCACAACTTTCACACGTAACCACGTCTGTAAACACCTAGGCCAGAACAACCACCACCATGCCCGAAGACACCTGGGCTAGAAAATCCACTGCCACGCCCGAAGACACCTGGGCCTCATCCCGAAGACACTTGGGAAACCACCTGCCGCACACACCGGGCCAACCACCACACTACCCTGCCTGGAGGTTCTTGGGCTAATAATGGACCTTAGGCCATCACAGCCTGCCCAAAAATACTTGGGCTATCCGGGAAAGGGATCATAAAATGAGCTAATAACCATCCACCAAGAATAGTGTTGGGAAACCCCCCCCCATGAAATGGGGGTGTTCGGCACTAAGTGCTCAACTTGGGTGGGGCGTGAATAAGAAACACAAAACTACAAGTATATACATAGGTAACAAGCACTCACCCAAATTCTAGGTTTTTCTAACCAGCCTATAGAACACAACACCACTACATCCAAGTCACAAGTCACGACTCTCGCCAACAAACTAATTTGTCCCATTCTTGTTTCATGTTCAGTAATAATGTTTAAGTTTAAGCACCACTAGGCAACTAGTAGGCATAGGCATAATTCCAGGGAAGTAAATAGTCAAACATCAGTTTAAACATTCTCTTGTAATGTTACAACAAGGAAAAAGTGAGATCCCCATAGTAATGGAACCAAAGACAACCCGGGACACTACCCTGTGTCCCCTCCCAAATGATTTTTCATCAATAGAGGATCCCACCTGAGTTTGTGATATAAACAAGTACCCACCCGGTCATAAAACTCACAACCACCGAATCCATACCAACACGGGATCCCATCCCCAATTTCACACAACCACCAAGGTTATAAAGGTAGGGGATCTCATCCCCTCCCACGTCTCCAGCAATCAGCCCGAAAGGAAAACAACCAACTACCACCACCAACACAAGTCAGGGCCATGCCCATATTTTCATATTTAAACGACTTAACACACTCCATGATTTCAATTTTCGTGTGTTTTAACCAGGGGTTATCATAGAAGGATTGATCCTGGTGCCTCAATTTATTTGGCCGAATATACGTGATTAACCAATTACTTTTCACAGTAGGAGTTTACAACCACAACAATCCATTTATAACATAAACATGGGTTCATTAGTGCGCAGACAATGACCACCAATGACCTCGATTTTCAAAATGCGTAAGACAGCACAACTCAGAAAGATGATTCTAATATAAAAACATCAATGATCACAACCCCCCTTCATTATTTGCAGGATTCGTTCATTATCTTTAATTAGGTCTGGTTTATCCAATTATATAGAATCAATAGCACGCCCACCCCGCATGATACACACAAGAGAGAGGCAAAAGATAAATTCCCAACCTGTTGATAGATGATCGACATTTAGGTCGGCTGTGGAACTTTATGGATAACGATGCGGCGCGCCCGATGCACCAAAAGATATTTGTGAAAAGCCACGATGGAGGAAAGAGAAACCATGGCTAACCCTTAGTTTATAAGATCCAGGGACAGTTGAGGTGAAAACGCAAAACCGCGTAATGTGTGGGGGTCGTGGGTTTTCCACGCGGCTCCACTCGTCATTAAAGGGGGTCAGGTGGTTTAAACTGACTCATGAATTGATTATGTATTTAATTAAAACTCTTATGCGCGTTACGGGTCTTTAAAACACGCTTAAACGAGTCTGAATAGGGTTTAAACCCCCATTTGTGCAAAAAGGAGCGCTACTGGAAACAACTCAACAAGGCCAGGTGATGCCAATCGGTCTCACCGATCGGTCACGCCGATCGGTCTCACCGAGACGCCACCCCTTTAGGACCCGGATTTTGGCAAAGGGAAGGACCAAGAGAGTCTGGGTCATCACACACACATATATATATATTCATACATCAATGTACTATAGGATAAAAAATAATATCTTAAGATATAAAATGAGTCATTGGATGTTGTATTGGTTTATAGGGAAAGAATATCTAACAATATGAAAATACTAATTAAATATGAGGAAAAATCTATTTAACTTTTCAATTAAATTATCATCTTTATTGAATTTTAATTCAATACTTTTTATTTTGATATGTTTTTTATTATATATGTGATTATTTCATTATAAGATATACTCATTACCTTTATGAATGTCATAAATTCCCAGTTGAATGTCATTGGAAAGAATAAAAAAGAACTTGTAAATTCTTTATTAAGGGAAACTTAGATACAATAGGATGATATTCAAAAGAATAATAGTGGATGTAAAAAAATGGTGAAATCAAATTATGAAAAAAAATATCTAAATATGAGATGTATTATAACAGATATCAAATTGAGAAAACTAGAAATTAACTATATTAAGTCTCTATAGGCTATTGAAAAAATATATGTCACCATATATGTTGTTGATAATATTCTTACATGAAAAACGACTCAGACCTATGTCTAAATGGTCATTTTATTATCTCCAAATCCATACACTACTAGATCATGGGGTAAGGTGACCAATTTTCTTCTATAATTAGGTTTTTACAAATTTCCTTTCACCTTATTTTGTAATATTAAATTCAAATTATTAAAAAATATGTGTATATAATAATTAAATTAATCCTACCACATCATACTAGTTGAATATTTTCATATCTATGAATATAATCTCCCTATATATTTATAAATTGATGGGTGGTAGAGATATAAAAATAATAATAGTGAACTATATCAAGAAACACTAGTCTCAAAATCTAAAGAAGAATTTTATATCACTTCAAGTACTGTTGGAGGATTGTATATATGGATATTGCGTGTTGACACAACATATCAATACATGAATATAGAAGAATATATAAATATATTTGGATTAGAGTTGATGAAAATATGAAACCATTTGGAAAAATTATTAATTCATATAAAAATTGAAATATTTCATCGAGAACATATATAGATTTTTTTAAAACATTTATGATTGCTACAAAACATTTAGTACTAGTAATGATGATTTCTATTACAAAAAAATCAAAAAAAAAACATAAGATGGATTGAGAAGAAGAAAACAAGTAGTTTAGAAGTAATATATAAAATTAAAGTCTTACATAATAATTAAACCAAAGAAACATATTTCAAAATTTACTCATATAAAGATAATTAAGATATCTATAAAGGATGTTAAAGAAAATAATTCATGTTTCAATCGTGGTATGAAAACACACATTTTATACCCCAACAAATTGCTAATAAATATCTAAATTCAAGAAATATGGAATCTAAAGTGGAATGAATTCCGTAGAAATGTATTAGGATTGATTTATTGCTTAAAATTTCCTATGACTATTGTAATTGTTTAAAAAAAGTGTAATTTTTGTCTATTGGAATTGTGTGTGGAATGTGAAAAAGGTTGGGGAATATTTATACTAAGATATTGACATGGCTATCTGAAGAATATTTTTTTTTATAAATTATGTAAATGAAATGATGGTTCTTTGTACTAATAATTTTACTATAATGGAGGATCTTAGACACAAGAAAGTGGTTGAGCATGTGTACAAACAGTGATAAAATAATTTTCTTGACCAGTTGGAATTGTTTAAAAGGATAGATCATGTTAAATGGAATAAAAATACCCCAAACACTAATTTGAGGAAGCATGTTCCTTCTATGTAGAGAGAATAAAAGATCTTAATATCAAAATTTCATAATGAATCTTAGATTTATATAATCAATTTTTGATCAAGAATGAATAGTTATCACCATATCAGGGTTACAATAAAAGGTGTTTCAATGTTATGAAATAAGTATCAGCTCTATTAATCACAAAAATGATCCTTTTCAGACTCATATTATTCCATTAAATATTAATTTATGCCACTTTTATTAGGAAATAATGTTGATACATCCAGAATTATTAAATATTAAATTTTTTCATGTTAATACTATAAATCATAAAAAACCATTCATGAAATTATCAACCAGTATCATGTTACTTTTATAAAACACATCATCTGGTATCAAAAGAATATTCATTAGGGGTTTCGTTGAATTAAATCACCCATTATGGTGTTAATTTGAAATTAATTCCTTTTGGGAGAGATAAATGGAAATTAATGGACATTCCAGAAAGTTAATTATTTATATTAAACTTAAATCTAAAAAACCTATACAAAATTTGAGGTCTGAAAATCAATTTTTCCATTAGTATTGAATTATGTTTAATCATTTAAATATGTGTAGGTGATTATGAAAATTACTTGAATTATTAATGACATTATATCACATGAATTTCAATTATTTTTTTTAATTGGAGTAAATGTTATCATTTTCTAAAATATTAGTTTGTAAAACACATAGAATGTGAATTCAAGGTTTTTATCAAATTTTTTATTGTATATAGTCAACTCTATTGTTTAAAACAATCACTCTTGTTTTATACATAAAACATAGATCAACTAAAATTATATTTAACTATTTAATGTCTCATTGTTATAAAATATATGGTTCCACCATTCTCCCATACAGAATTAATAAATTCTCTCAATAATATCAAGAATAAATAAATAGGGATAATAAAAGGGGAAACGTTTCATTTTTCATCGAAAAGAGATAAGTAAGTATTCGAGGTGATGAGGAATATTTTTTCAATAGTTAAAACCATTTTTATTTATTATCAATAAATGAAATATAATGAATCACCACTACTAAACACATAATAACATATGTACATATGTAGTAGTATAATGTATTTCCAATAAAACAAAAGGAAGAGACTGAAGTGGACAATGGATTGTAGTTGTATTTTTTTTAATGATGTTCAAGGATATTGTCAATAATTGTTCCATTTATATGTTGGGTTGTTACGGAATTATCCACCCTATGAATAAGATCAAAATGTTTCCCGTACAATTTGGTAATGATGATGGGGTTTTTCATAGAATAACTAGATAGATAGATTCTATTTAGCTATTATATATCTCTAAATACTGATGATTTATTCTTCATGTGACATATTAGAGTGTATGTTTTGATATTTTCTACAATATCATTATCGATTTGGAAGATCTCTCTACTTAACTAAAAATTGGATAGCTTATATAGTTATGATTAATGAAAATATCGAAGGAGGTCAAATGTTTTGAGAATAGATGGTTGTAGTGTGAAGAAATCATCTATATTTTTTAAAGGATTAATTTAACATTTAATCTTAGAAATATACTGGATGGAGGTTTTAGGAATCAGATGTGATGAATTATTTAAAATTATTTGAATATATATTGGAAATACTAATGACGAGTAATTAAATAATGAAAAAGACATTGGAAATACTAAGGATGGGTAAATGAAGTTTTTTTTGGTTCCCTAGTTACAAGTAATGTATAATTATAATCACCAATATATTCAAGGGTTTCTAATGTTAAATTTTTTTTACATTTTTATCATTCTTATACATAACATTGAATGTGTTATTTTCCTAATGTTATAGTCACAATAAAAGGTCAAATTTGTTCCCATCTCTGATAATAATCACAATGTTTAATGATAGTATTCATAATTACATGTTCTATATCTAGATGATATCTTCTGATAGAACATAGATTATATAGATATTTTTGGAAGGTGTGTCATAAGACAGTGAGACTTATTCTCATGAAGTTTTTCCTTCATAATTTTTAAGATATATTGTCATAAAAAGTTGACGATTAGGAGAAGAATCCCCATGTTATAAGAGTAATGGGATGTTCATATCTTTGAATGATTGTATTATTCTGTATACATGAGCCTATTATTAATTCATATCATGATTCATTTACTTTAATTCATTGATAAATATAGTGACAACATATGATCATGATGATGTTGGATGTGTTGCGTAAATAGTGAATAATATGTAATTAAGGAATATATAGAAAGGAATTATCCCTTAAGAGTTAATATAAATTGATGTATAAGTACATTTGATGGAATTTTACATACCTGATTAGTCCATAAACATAGAATTTTTTTAATGAATTAATTTTTAGAAATTCAATGAAAGACATTTAAGATGATAGGTCTATCCCACAGGTGATGAAACATCTTGATTGAGATATCAATAAAAATATATTATATTATATTCTAATCATTCATTGATGGTATTCATATATTTGTCTTATCATTGTCTCCTAATAGAATATTATTTGTTTCTAGATACCAATCATTATCTAGGAGTTGAACTCATTATTATTGAATTATGGGCCTATAGGGTCACAAAAATATTATATTCATATGCTCCATAAATTCATATGAATTAAAGATCATGATGAATGGGTCCCCAATGAAGGGACAATCAAAAATCCAAATTAATGTTCATAAGTAAATTAATTAACTTATTTTATTTTACTTTATAACAATTAAAATTGAATTCATTTTATAAGGTATTCTCATGTTTCATTAATTATAATGGTTGCTATGAAAATGTGTTATATTCCAAATAAATTTCACAATGTTTCAGGATTTATATGGTAATTATTGTATAATTTTTCTAAATTAACTTCTTTTGGTTCATCCCCATATAATTACAAGTGTAACCAGTGAGTGTAGAAATTTTAGTAAAAGAAATCAGATAATTAAATGTTTAGTCATTTTTTTTAAAGTACTTTCAATAGGATTTCCATATTCATGTTCATAAAAGAAATTTCTTAATGTTAAAGATTAAAATTTAAGTTCATTTCTATGGAATGAATATTAGTATAAAGAATTTTATTTTTTTATAGTGTTACAATCCTCTATTTCCATATCTGATGTTTATAGGAAGAGAAATATTGTTAATGGATCAATTAAATTTTTTAGATTTATAAAGTGATATTTAGCAACTTTATGATAATATTAAGTTATTTTATCTTCTAAACTAGAATCCAAGAGTCAAAATATGGAATTCATGGAGTTAGGGGTCACATATGAATATCTTTAGGGTATTTAAATTTAGATCATAGAGATATAAATATATGAATAATATTTTTTATGACTAGGATCATAATGTTCCATAGTGGTTCAATTTTTATTTTTCTTTTATTCTTAAATTAATAATCATGATATATTTGGAATGATTGATGGATCAAAATATGAAATCCTATAATTTATGTTATATATTCTGTTAAAAATGAAAATCACACCTTTATAGATTATTTATTTATGATCAAGTTTCCTTTAATATTATCAATGGGATATCAAAATTATTTAATTTCAAATTATTGAAAACATTTAATATAATTGTGATAGAGGGATTCAATATTATCAAAATTCCACTAACAGTGTGTCAATTTGATTTTTAATAGCCATGAATGTTATATTTCAATATAAATATGATTTTTTAATTTTCTTTTGTTAATATAAAAAATTAAAACTAAATAATTTATATAATCACCTAAGATTAGTGTTCACCCAATTGTGAATAATAACATGGGGGTGGGCAGGGTTGGTGCTGCACAACACACCCTAAAGAACATTAAATAAATAGGTTTCGAATCATGAAAAACAATTAGATATGATAGTGGTTATTCCACCTATATTGAAACTGGTATCTTCCCCCAATTAAATTAAGGGGGGTTATATATGGTTGAAAATACCTGGCATAAGGCGTTGTGATCATAAAAAAAATTAAAGCAGATACCCTTGAACCATATTTATGTTTCTTTTTTTGGGAGTGTGATTATACACTTACATGGTGTCCAAAAGGTTTCCCCGAACTAAACATCGCTATGTAGGGCCAAAACCCATATTTTAGACCAAATAAATCTACCGGGGGTCATATTATATTTTGGGTACCCATTTAGGGTCTGAACAGAACCAAACAATAGGAAATGATTCATAAATTATATTATATTTTCTATATTTTAGTAAATAATTTCATGTGCCATGGGATATGTGGATAATTAATTAAAATTACTTTAATTCTATTTTAAATCATTAGAAATTCACTTGAGTTGAATTTTGTTATTATAAATATTTATTTTAAAATATTATTTCATAATGATTGTGCGTGACAGGAGAACAATTGATTAATTTTTTGTTATTAATTTAATTTAATTTATTTATTTCATTTTATCATTAAAATTTAATTAGTATATATCATTTTAATGATCTTTTTATCATCCATTCTATTTAAAATAACAATGGGAAAGTATGTTGATAATTGAGTGATAAAATGTATTTTTTACATTTTAAGATCCCCGTGAGTCCAAGTGAGTGTACATTATAATCATTGCAGGAGTTCTTAATTACATGGATCAAGTAGAGAGTTATTGTGGAATGAAAAAAATCCAAATTCATGATAGTTTTAAAGGAATTACTATAAGATTTCATACAAAACTCAATGAATTCTTGTAGGGTTTTTGTTTATCCTTGACCCACTTGATAGGTCATGAGATATGTAAAATATTGTGATCTTGTCCTTGATAACTCATTTTTTATTGCATGATTAATTTTATCAATTTTCTGGAACTATATTATCAAAAATAATAATTAACAATGTTGCAAATATTGAAATCAATAAATGATGGATGAAATGTTATATTTATGCATGATTAATGATTTGAGTGATATTACATGGTAAGAATCAAGATAACTAGAAGGGGAATTCAGTCTCAAAGTGATCTATATTTATTGTTTGTAAATAATTTTTTCAATATAATTTTAATATATTATGTTTAATCAATATAATATTAACAAACATGTAAAAGGATTAAATAACTGATATTTACACATAAGGTATAAAAATACCTAAAGGAAATTCTGAGTTAGTATAACATTACATTAATTGAGATATAATTCAACCATAGTTTATAGTTCTTAATTGACATCCATATTGGTGCTTTCAATTACCATGCTATATTTAACAAACGTTTTGGGCTATCCTAACCTTGTTAGTATTAAGGTTTCATTGTCTCTATGAGACTTGATTAAATTGGTTGAAAGGTGTTGAAAAATTCATTATTTATGAATTTAGGATATTGGATTCCACTCAATGGATCATAGATCTAGATGTTAATGAATTTATAAATACCTTCTTACCTAAATACCTTTGAGTAGTATGACATACCTCTTTTTGTGTTATTAGAAGGGCCATATAGATATTTCCACTATAAATCCATGTGGCAGAAAATTTTTAATCCAATAGAGATTTTTTTTATTTTATAAATTAATGGTATCTAATAAATAATTTTTATTATATCAGATTTTTATAATAAATATAGAATACTAAAATATTTATTTTTTTATATAAAATGGAGGGTAACACAACCTCTACATTTTCAATACAATTAATAGTGTATCAAAAAAACCTTCTCACTATAAACATATTTTATTATTAGTATAAGTCCTTGTACATTATTTTATGCCCTGAGCGGAGTTCTAATATACAAGATTCCCTTTTTCCTAAGGAATCTAAAAAGGAGGAAAGTGAGGGTGAATTTATGTTATACAGGAAACACTTGGATGATGCACTAAATGTCCAATGTATCATGAAATATTTCTTTTCATGTGATCTCCAAAATATTCACGAGAAAATGGATATATATAGAATGACGCATCATCTTAATGATAATCATCAAAATGTAGATGGGCAAGGGAGATATGATATATCTAACGAATAATTCATAAGAAATCTCAGTGATTTAGTGCTTGTTGGAAATTTTGTAGCCAGGAATATTGGATACATTAAAAAATTAGTCATTTTTTGCCATAAGCTACCATAAAAGTTGTGCATAGATCTTATTATTTTATTATTACCTCATATAATATCATGTTTAATAGTGAATTATAATATGATAATTTGTAAAAAGTCCCTCAGGGAACTTATCACCTAAATTCATTATGTATATATGAATATGAATAATGAAAATTCTATTTCCCTTATAGGAAATAAAAGTTTTAATAAGTCAAAGGGGAAATATACTGACTTCGTGTTTAAGACTATTGAAAACCATCCATACAAAAAGAGTAAGATACAATGTGAGGAGAAGGAAGAAGAGGTGGCATTTTTTGAATGTGGCATGTTTGGATATTGGAATAAGATATTAACCTTGTTCATGAAAAAGGGATGCTTTGGGTGTATTTTGTATCAAGTGAAATATATCTATATATATCTTTAGGGTATTATATATATATTTGGGTGTTAAAAAAATTATCCAAATGTATAAAACCATCTAGAATGATAACTATTTATATAGGATATGTGGATCACCAATTTTTCAGTGGTACTAAAATACATTCCATGACTATAAGAGAATAAAAAATCACATTTCCAATAGTGTTGATTATGGATTTAATAAATTTTTATTATATGAACATTCTTACAAAAATATTAAATCTATATCCACATTAAATATGGGTGGTTTATTTATAAATATGAATCTAAGATACTACTTATAAGAAGACAATATATGTTTTGGTATATAACAACTAAATTTTGTTCATTATGTACTAGATTTTGAAAAAAAGTGTTAAAAATAAATAATTAATAATGTTTCCATTAATCATTTCACACAAAATTATAGAATAACTAACCGGGTGGTTTAAAAGAGTGGCACTTGATAAATCTTTATCAAAATGGAAATTTAGATTCTTTTTAAATAAAACCAATTAACAAATATATCACTTTTATTACAAGTCAAAATAACCAAACATATATTTTATTGAAAGTATTAAATGGAAATAAATCTTTTAGAATTGGTGCATAATGATGTGTTTGGAACTTTTCTAATGGAATCTAAAGTGAATATTCATAAATAAATAATTTTTTTGATGACTTGAGTAGCCTTGGTTATGTGTATTTAAAGAGATATAATTCATAATCCTTGGATAAATTTTTTGATTTTAATAATGAAGAAGAGAATCAAGTTTGAAAGAAGATAGTTACTATTTGATTAGGAAATATTTGAGTGCATCTTAACAAAGAGTTCAATAATAATATCTGGGAAGTTGTGATCCTATGATAATACACTCTCCCTTATATACCTGAGCGAAATGGTGTAATTTAATGTATGAAGTACTCCTAATAGATTTTATGAATGATGGTGACGCATGTAGATCATTCATTATCATTTCTGGTTATGATTTACATAAGGAAATATATATTTTAAATTTATTTTCCATAAATAATAAAAAATAATAACATGTGAGTAAATGTATGTGAACAAATAATTGTATTCACATAGTCTTATATGGTGTTACAGTGTGTTTATTAAGGAAACTTTAGTAAAAAAACTATCACATAGAGGAAAAAATTGTATCATTATAGGATATTGTATTCAAACAAGGGGAAATTGTTGATATGATCCATTAAAAGATATGAAAATCATAGAAAGAAATTCCATATTCCATGGGAGAGAGAACATCTTTAAAGGAGACAATAGGAGAAAAATTGATATTGTTGAAGTTGATACGTAGGATATAATGAAGTTATAAAAGAATAAATTACATGATACCCCATGCAAGATTTTTTTACTATATTAAAAAGTACCACATTGTATCCTAAGAGAAGATATAGAAGTAGAGAGATATGGTTCTCAATTCATAGAATATGATGACACATTTTAGTTTAGAATACTTAACTTTTATCTTATATGAAATCTATAAGAATATCAAAAGTTGAACGATGGTAAAAAGGAATCAGTTTTGAGATGTATTACATGTTTCAAAACTATGTATGGGTTGTGGAATATTTTTCAAAAGATGAGAATCTAGTTTTTTGAAAACTGGTATTTAAGAATAAATTGGACATGGATGGTAAATTTAGTGCCTATATGGTCTAGATAGATTCTAAAAGGATTATAAAATTTCAATTCATAGATAATGAAAAAACATAGCAAAATATTACATGATGAAATTTATTATTATAATTATGTCCATAGAATCGTACAATAAATATTATATTTTAAAAATATATGTCAAGTTAGATTTCCTTAATGGGAACCATATTGAATATGAGTATATAATAAAACCAAAAGGTTTTTGTTGACACAAATTGATACAAATAAGGTATTTATTTCATAGGGATCTATTTATTGAATGAATGAATTATCTAGGACGTGGAATATTAATTTAAATTAATCTATACAATAATTTTTGTTCATATGGAATGAATTTCAGACCTATGTATTCAAGTATCATAGTGTGAGGATTGATGTTTTACCAGTAGTATATATCAAATACATATTACTAATTAAAAATGGAATACAAGTATTGTTATTGTAATGATGTTTTTCAACACATGCTTCTTCATGATAGAGTAAGGTGAAAAAATATACTTTCTTGTGATAAATATTATTTTTGATAGATCAAAGAGAATGTTTTCACATTTAAAGTAATATACATTTACCAAATATTGAATAGATTTATTTTGGAACTATAGAAAAGGGCATTGGTTCTAGTTTCCTGTGATATATATCTTAATATTAAAATGTATCCCCAAACACATAAGTAATAATATGGGATTAGTAGAATATTTGATACATCTATGATATTTTTTACCATGTATGTAATGTTATATAACAAATTTGATATTTTATGGCATGAAAATAGTGAATAGATATAAAGAAGATATTAGAAAACAACATTAGACTATTGTTTATAATATCATAAATTATTTAATGCATACTAAAGATATGTTTTTGGTTAATAGGAGATATGAGAAGCTTGTAATCAGGGAACATTGAAAATTTAATTTCTAGATAGATTACGATGATATGAAACAATATTAATGATTTTATTTTTTTACTTAATGGGAGATCAATAAGATGAAGGAGTTCAAAGAATCACATGGTCAAGGATTCTATAGTAGTGTCTAGGTATATTATGGATCCCAATGCATCTAAATAAGTAAATTAGATAAAATTATTCATGAAGGTTCTTGATTAGGTACCCTAAATTAAATGCTCTATCACAATACATATTGATATGATAATAAAAGTGGTTATATACAAGGAACCTATATCACATCAAGGGATTAAATATACACATACCTAATGCATGATAAACATGTGAAAGATATCATACTAGGGGTTGTTAGTAGTTGGATCTATTAAAGGTGGACATTTTTAAGAGTTAGTTACCTAGAAACAATTAAATTATAGATAATTTTACTTATATGTTCATGGTTACTAAAAATTAAAATTATTCTTTTCACATGTTGATCATTATTTTATGGGATAATGAAATTTATAATGTTATAATAGTTCAGGTCGCACTGAAAGGTGAAAAAGTTCCCCATTATGATAAAAATAGTGAAGTAATATAAAAGTATTCTTAAATATATGGTCTTTGAGCAGATGATATCACGTGATAGGAAATAGATTGTGCATAACATTAAAGTTAGGTGAATCACAAGTCATTTATAGTTATTCTCATAATGTTCCATTATAGTAATCTCTAAGAGAGGTGGCCATGAGGACAAATCTTTTAGTTGGAAATACATATGTTATATGTGTCATTGGATGTTACTATATTTTAATATGTATATTATGATAATTGATTGTAAATTAAATTAATCTTTTAAATAATTTACATTAATATATTGATGAAAACAATGATAATATATACTCATGGAGTGATAATATACACTGGGTACATCAGGTTTGTTATGAAATTTATAAATAGTTAAGGATATGATATGTAGTTTCCTCATTAATAGAATTTGATGTCTAGTACCCTTTTATTGAAATGGAACTGTCTGATAATTTCATTGCCTTTATAGTTTGTTGATAAATTTTTTTCCATAATTTCAATGAATGATATTCAAACTTATAGGTTTATTAATGATGCAATTTAACCTGATTAAAAAAGACATCAAGTTAAAGGGATTATATTAAATTGTTATCATTTGTATAAGGTTTTGTTAGATTTGAATTATATTTATATCCTTAGGTAACATGTTTTCATTCTATATAAAATTATCGGTTTGTGTTTTAGACTCACTACTATTAATATTATCTCTTAGAGATTCCCACATAATGTTTATTCATAGGCCCCACCAGTTTCAATAAATTGAAGTCTATATGAAATTAAACCCCATTTATATGGGCTAGTGACTATCTATGTGAATAATCAAATTTCCATTAATATAATAATATTATTTTAAATTAAAAAAATGATAATATAATTTATTTTTCAAGGTATTTACATTTTATTTAAATGTAAAATGAATATGATGAAGTATTTTTTTCTCAAATTAACTTCTCACCGTTAAATTTTTATTAAAAAATTATCATAGGAATGAACTAATATAATTTCCCTTGATTCATAAAATAAAATTAATTAAAATGATGAGTGAGTGGTGAAATGGTAGCGTAAGGAATAAAACTCTTACACGGCTATTTATGTCATTTTGGATCAGTTTTTTGAGGTATAATGTTTCCATGTTTTTAGGGAAATATTTGAAATATAAACATAACTATTTAAGCTCATTAATAATCTTTGAAATGTTGTATAATAAATTTTCAGGATTTTGACTTTTTTTCTATGCTCTCATTCCTTCACTCATGCTTCAAGGGAATGAATGGTCCAGAATGGATTGATCAATGTTTAGTATTAAATCAAACGATGTTTAGAAATTGTATGAGTAACACAAGGCCTTTAGTATTCTGTGATAATTAATATGAAATTAATTACAATGATTACTATGTATTGGTACATTTTTTGATGATCTAAATAGCTCAAATTCTTGGTTTCTTTGATCTACGACAACCTGGAGAAGTGAAGATATCATTGGGATGATGACATTCCAGAATTTTTTTGGGTTTTATTTTCATGTTAAAATTAGTTATCATGTGTCCCATGGAATTAATTGGTAATTTAAATATTGAAACTTGTAATTTATGTTATATTTTATGTTAAAAATTAATACCATTTTAGGTTTCTCATTTCCATTCCAAGAATGGTTCCTTCAAGAAGAAGTATATAATTATTATGATATTTCATATTATAATTTAAAGTTAGTGAGAGGTGATTATAAGTGATTTAAATGGACTAAAAGGAATTAATTATGTTCTATAGTTACTTGAAGAATTATTGAATTATGTGGTTTACGTTGAAAACAGCCATGTCTTGATGTTTGTAAGGTTTATGGGTTTATATGTTTAATTGGAATAGCACATGAGCCTCAGCCTAGTTGGTGTGGTATCATTAATTTCATCCATGAGACCAAGGTTCAAAACCATGTAGAGGTATATTTATGGGTTACTATAGCAGGAATTATAGCAGTATTGTACACTGTATGGGTACTGTAGTAGGACTGTGCACTGTGAGGTACTATAGTAAGTACTGTTTGCTACTGTATCAGCTGGAACTATTCACCTTTGGCCACCGATTTGGGATTGGAGTCATCAAGGATTTCGGGCAACCTAGTCCTTTGGGTTAGAAGGAATTTTAAGAAACCATTAAGGCTATTGGTCCACCTCATGTCCTTCGGGCTACATGCAGTTTCCATAGAAAGACTATACAAAATATTGGCAGCTCGAGAATAGGATTAAGAATTGGTGCACTCACTAGAGTAGAGACAAATGGATTAGTAAGAATGAGAGGGTATGAATATGTCATCGGGACCAGCATGTGCTTTCACGAGAAGTCTATCTAGACTGCCATGAAAATGTGGAGAGAAAATATCAGGATGTATATGCTGGGAATGGGCAGTTCCCTATAGACAGTCTGGTTGAATTTATAAGACCTTCGGGTCATGTAATCTCCTAAAGCCAATGATCCACGTAATCTTTGAGCATACTGTCCTTGTATGAGTTTCCTCGTATCCCTTAAAATATGGGTTATCAAATATCAATAAAAATATAAGGCCTTCGGGCCATTCGGGTATGGTTAACTAGAACATCATGAGGTTCCAACATTAAAAGGATCAATGTTAATTTGGTTAATATAAATTAGAATAATGTTAACTGTTGAAAATGGGATAAAATTATAATCAAATTAACTTCATGATGTTTATTATTATCAATATAAATTTCATACATACATTATAAGGTTAGATAAACTATAGAAAAATTTTAATGTATTATTTGTTTAAGGTTAATCCATAGACAGATTAATGTAATAAATTGATTTTTCTAAGGTTTTTTTGAAAATTTATATGGTTTGAAATGGATCTTCACAATGTTCCTTCCTTTTTTAAGATCAACAACATAACTTATATTATATGAACATAACATAGTTCTCCATATAATGTTCAAAATATAAAAAGATTTTTGAAAATATATAAAAATAAAATTTCAATAATATAATGTATTTTTTATGAAATAAATTAGATTATGGACATGTTAAATACTACTTAAAACATCAGAATTGATATTTTTATTCAATCATAATGAATGATGGGATCTATATATCTAAACAGATGAAGATCAACATAATATAAAATCTATGACTTATAGATTGATGATTAATATTATATTATAATTTTTTATATAGTCATTAAATAAAGAAATGATACATGCCACAACAATAATGTGATTTATGATTTTCATGAGAAAAATAATGTGTGTTTACTTGTTAATTTTTTGGGAGTATTTTTAGGTAATAATACTATGAATTATAGAACAATAAATGCGGATATATTTAGTTGGGATTAAAATACGAAATACCTGAAGTAGGGTATTACAAGAGTCACACTAAATATAGTAATGTATGTGAGAGAGGTATGTTCATGACCATGGACACACACCTATATAAATAGGTTAAGGATCATGAAATGGTGATTTGGATTTAAAGATCATGAGAGGGATATATAATACATTTTGTAATTTTTTGCGTAAATTTTGGAATGAGGAAATGTTGTTAATTCCGAAACTTCTAGAAATATTTAATATTTAGAAAAACAGACAGGATATTTTACTTTCTATGAGAATAAAATAAATAAAAACCAATTTGAATAAGAATACATATCTATGTATCAAAAATGAATAATATGATAAAAGGACACCTACAGATGATATAGTTTTTCAAATAATATTAGTGATGAATAAGTATAAATAAGTCATTCGACATGTCCTGTGATATTCTAGGAATTTCAAATTATTTATAAAGTAAAATACGATCTGATATAAAGGTTGAAACTACTATGATTGTTCATGTTTTTTGTGTCAAAAAAATGGATGAATAATGAGGATTTTATGGGTTTGATTATCATTTTAGGATCAAAATTTGATATAGTAGATTGATTAGATTCTAAAAATGATCGAAGAGTAATGATATTTGCATGGACTGAGTTATATGAAACTGTTCTAAAATTTCTATAGGTGATCAATGACTCGAATTGATGAAACATATTAGTTTATGTTGATGTAGTGGTGCCCTATGAAAACTAGTGATTGAATTTATTAGGATAAGGAAGTTGTGAGACTATTGGTAGATAGAATATTATATTAGTCTATTGTGCATGTGTGAGATGTGTAGTGAGATTAGGATAATCCCTAATAAAAAAACATGTAACTATTGATAAGATTATTAGGGGAAAATACATGTAAGATGGTCATTAACATAGAAAATATGATGTCAATTACATCAATGGTGAACTTTTTAAAAATAAATAATGAAATTATTTAAATGATTTTTGAAATTTCATATAGTCTTCCATAGATTTATGACAGTTATACAATAAAGAGGGTGTGAATTATATATTTTAAAACTAATGAAAAATTCAATCTCATGTATCATCAAATAAACAGAATCATGATAATTGAAAATAAAATGATGAGAATATTTTGATAAATAGATTGTTCATATTCTAAAAAAGATTAATATAGTAAATAAGAATATATATATAAGTAAAAATTGATGAATAACTGAATATAAACAATTATAAAAAATAGATAGAATGTATAATGGAATTGAAAATAAAAGATACAAGTTATTCAATTAAAAAGGATATGATAAAATTTTGAAACACCTCAGAAGAGTGAGGTATTCTCCATATACAAAAGTTAAAATTAAATTTTGAGAACCATATTTTGGTTTTCTTGGTTATAAATATATTAAAAAAAATTTCTGTCATTCCCCAAATGCTCGTGATTAGCCATATTAGATTAACTTCATTCTTCCTTCTAAAATACATCATTCTCACTTATTAGAAATGAAAATTAATTTAAGGTAATGAATATAATTAATAATAAAACAACACATGGTCATTCTCTTAACTATAAACTCATTGAAAATATTACAAATAGAAACACTCAATGAGATGAAATTTTTAGTCCACAATACTTATGAATCCTTCAAATAAAATTTACATCATTTTTCACCTCGAAATCATGATGTTATTTATAGATATATGAAACAACTAAATCAAACATTATAATTATTTGATTCTTAATATTAGTTTAAACCACATTATTAGATTTATCATTATCATTTTATTGATTTATATGTGTTTCACTTCTACTGAGGATATTTTAAAACACCTCTATAGAACTCCTCAAAAAATTTAAAAGGAGAATATTCCAAAACATTTAATATTAGAATATAGCACTAAAATAAAAAACCTAATTACAAAATCTATTTTGATAAAAATTCTCATTAAATGTACCTATTGATTATTATGAATAAGACTATAGTGAATATTCATGGGAACTTGAAACACTGAAAATCATTAACTTGAAAACTAAAGCATGATACAATAGAAACACATAATTTGTGTACTATGATATTAAAATGTAATGTATAATGATGTATTTCAAACCAAAACATGTGGAATATGAGTATTAGGAAAACAAAATAGATCATATTTTATCTAAACTAATATTAGAGGTTTTATAATGGAGAGGGGAAGTTTTATGTGTAAAACTTATGAAGTATTTGGACTCAGTAAAAAGTATTTAGGCCTAATTCATCGCCCATGTGACTTCAATAATTCATGGAAACTTCAATCATAATCATCATCTCATAGTATTTCCAACTATTTAAATGAATGGGGTTCAGTTACTTTTCACCAATCAATATATATAAATTTATTATTGAGTTTATATCATTAAAATAAATTAAAAATTCATTAAAAAATATTAAATTAATTAAATAATTATTTTGAACATGTTAAAAACATCACAATCTTTTATTTTTGAAGTTGATGAATATATAATTTTTTTTATATATAAAATAAAAAAAATCCTCCCCCTAGTATATGAATTATTAGTTAAACTTTATTATTAATTAATGTGCATGGCCTAACTGAACAAAAAAATTCTTGAAAAAAATTGAAAAAAATAATTAAAAGCTTATCAAACTATATGAATCCAAAACCCTTGATGAATCAGATGAGTATATTTTTCAAGGAGAAAAAAATGGCTTGGTCTATTATAAAAAATATAAGGGAATGAAGATATTTAAACGCCCAGATGAATAATATCTATTGTATAGTTCAATTCCCTCCAAGTCCTGCTCAATACCCCTTTATGACTTCCTCTTTATTCTCCATGTATCCACTTTAGATATAGTTCTTCTTGGCCCCCATAATATCCAACCCCACCTATAAAGACATACTAAGTCTCTTTTATGGAAATTTCCATGATCCTAAATAATTCCATTAGATTCATAACATTCAACAAAAATGGAGGCACATGAACTTTAGTTGAAAATTTTAAATAACCACCACCGAACTCATATTATGCAATGGTAGTGACCTACTATGATAGATCATTATTTACTATATTGAATTAATATTTTACTGTAACATATACCAAATTTCAACCTCAGTTCAAATAAGGATCATCCATCCAACATGAAATTCATAGATTAATTTAACCACACATTATGAATTTATCCCCAAATAAGCATTATTTATCATTCAATGGACTTTTACAGCTCAAATGGTGCACAAATAGAAGTAAACATTATTTTATGGTCATCACTAGGGTAGGAACCATCAATGTCCAATCTCATATATTCAACTACAACACTCAACCAGATCTAAAAAAATAATTCAGTTAAATCCTTCTCAATATTGATAAACTCTTGATGAAATTATAATTTTTAATAAAACAATCAGTAAGGATTAGGGAAAACGATATATATAAAAAATTTAAGAAATCCATATAATCAGTATATCTGGGAAACTATTTCCAACTATATATATAGAATTTCAGGTAGTATTGATAGAATAATGGGAACTATTACTTACAATGACTTATTAGAATGATTTTGAAGAGTGAGATATATTGGAGAACACATTACATAAATAATTATCAAGTAATTTTATTTATTAGACTATTCCCTCTTTGATGTAATTTTAATTAAGGCACCATGCAGCCCAGCACATTCCATTATAAATTTTTAATTTTTAACTGTTTAATTTATATATATATATATATGTATATTAATAAATTAAATTGTATTAAACTATTTTAATATTCTATCATACATTAGTTAAACTATTCATCAAATATTTCATAAAATATCACCCATGTTCCCATTTATAGGGGTTTAATCATTGACATAATTTCAAGATTTTTTATATGGGATTAAAATATTACTTCTCAATGGGACATGAGGGTGAATAATGATGTCTTGATAATAATATTGTAATGATTCTAATATTATTATTAATAAATTCATGGTTATTATAAGTTCTAATTAATAATAATTACTATTTACATAATTATAAAAATAAAATTAAGAAATCAGAAATATACTAAAATTTTATTATAATATTGAAATTAGAAATATAAGTTGTGTTGTATTCTAAAATAACTACTAATATTTAATAATTGACACCCTTATTAAATATATATACAATAACAACATTTTAGATAATAATTATCAATTTAATTATTGATAATTTTTTTATTACTTAAATAAAATGTTGTAATAAGTATCTTAGTAAATAATAATTAAATAGTAATTAAATTAGTAATATAAATATTATCATCATTAACAATTACTTTATTTTATTATGTAATTTATAATACAAAAAGTGATTTATATAATTAAAAGTATGAATAATAATGTTGTGTAAGTTCTTTCTTATTTAAAGACTTATACTATGAGATGGAGACAAACCCATGAATGTGAATGAGTTAAAACCAAATTTTTCCCACGTATAGGGAATCAATAACATTAAAATCATCCGGATTGGTAAGGTATAATTTCATATTATTTTTCATTCAGAAATTCATCATTATTATTTTGGGTGATATTCCTTTATCAACCTTAATCGAGCTATCATTATTCTATTATTATGGGAACTAAACCTCAACCCTCACAACTAGAAGCATATATATTCTCAGATCTATGTATGGAATCATGGATTATTTTCTATTTTTTGGCACCCTAAAATGTGTAATGATGTTGCATCATGCATTTGGTCACCTATTAAATTGGATGAAAGAACCATTAAATATAAGTTAGGATACTATCTAATAGTGTTGGTTTATGTAGACTCTATGAATCCTCATCATAGATATTCTACAAACCATGTTTATGGATTTAATATTGATGTTGAATTTGAATATGAGTATTTTACACCTTTTATAATTATTAAAAAGTTTATGACCATTATATTTAAGAATATAAGAAAGTCCTTGAGCATAATGTGAGAAAATATGGTTTCACTGAGCACAAATATGTTGGGAATTCACAAAAAAACAATCATTAGTAGGTCATGGGAATTTTTTGTTAGAAATATTAATAATTATTCATATACCATCAAATGGAATGTTAATGAGATTCTCAATTGTTTCTAGGATATTTTATCTATTCTAGCGTATCTTTCTGATAGTGAGGGAGTGAAATTGGATCCCGACCTCCTATTTAAAGTCTCTTATGAAATTCATATAATCATTTTGGTGAGGGATGAAATAATTTCTTGGAATAATTAGAGTACTTTGGTTGAGTAGGATGATGTAAAACACATTATTATAAGAATTAAAGAACCTTATATAGAATGTTCTAATGGAACAGGGGCTCTGAGTGTTAGGGAGGTTGGAGAACTCAACCTATTGAGGCCATGGACCATAATTATCTCATTGAGAGTAATTGGATTCCACCAGAAACTCATATATTTATTAAGTATTATATTATCAGGGAAATAAAACATGGGATCTGGAAGATATAGAAATTATTTTCATTTCATGAAACAAAAAAGGAACTCTTCATTTTTCCTTGTTTCAAAATGATAGGTATAAATAAGTTTTCCATGGTTTTTGATCCATTGTAGTATTTAAATAAGTATATATGGGAGAATACATTGACCCTTGAATCAACGCTTCTAGATGATATGAAGGATACTTTGAAAAACCTTGATGATGGTTTTTTTAATCATGAGGAGTCTAAAAATACATTTTGATGCATGTTAAAATTGAAATGTAGTTTAGGTGGGAGAAGAACCTTAATACCACATTTTATAAAAAACTCAAGAAAACGGTAGTTGATTCATATATAAAAGCTAAATAAACCCCAGAATCTATGACAGATAGAAGATCCATTGATAGATATAAAATATAATATTTGTTTTTTGAGAGGGTTCTTAAATTACTTGTTGTTGAACATGGAGGGGTTTTCAAATAAAATGATACCTCTACAAATTTTGGGACAAAGGTGCTAGTTGGTTTGAACCTACATAAATTAGCTGCTCCTATTATAAAAACATCGAAAAATAATCCAAAGAATTTTAGTGTATCTTAATAAGGTTTGGATGATTTTGATGCTAAAATAACAAAATATACATCACATGTTTTTGACGTTGTGGAATATATATTTGACTACATTGTATGGGTCACAGTTGAAGAATTCATGATGGTAGTAGAGATTTAATTAGAAATAAAAATCCTTGAGGAATATATTTAGGGTGAAAGGTATCATCATGGTCTAGGTAAGGATATGGTGTAACGTTTTTATTTTCATGTTGTGTATTTATTTAAAAATTTTGAACTTGGATATCTCAATATTTGGGACTATTTTGAAATTTCAGCATTTCATTCCACTAAAATTTCTTAAAAAATAATTTCAATCAAACACTGAACTTTTGGTTCTTTTCATAGAAGAATGGGATATGGATATTTTGTGATAAAGGTAGAACCTCCATATCAACACCATCTGATGTGGTACATTAGCCTTGTAAAAGGAAAAATAATTAAGGTGTGTGAATCATCTGCATAACAGATGATGTTATCCAGGACTTGGAGGATGATGATCACTCTAATTTTTTTTATTTAAGTACGTGTCTGGTAATTCCTTTAATGGAAATATTGGTCTAAAACCATCATAATTTTCTTGTATCATTTTCATATTTTTATTAATTGAGGGGTTTAATTGAATCCTAGTTCAATAATTTAGTTAATTGGGGTGATGGATAGATTCCCTAAATTGAGATCTTATCACTCTTTATTTTCGTAAAGATTTATTCATCGATGGTAGTATTGAACTACTCCTTTAATCCAATAGATTTGATGATGAGATCATTTATAAATACAAATTTTTTGGCATCATTTGGTGGAACACATCCTTAGTGAGATTCATGAGATATCATCAATAATAATGATTAACCTAAAAGACTCAAGTTCGTTGAATCAATTCCCAAGGATGGATGAATCGAGAATATTGACATTCATGGTGAGCAGTGGATGATTATTATTTTTTGAGGGAATTATTAGTTAAGGATTATCCTCTGAAGTTGATCTCATTTCAAATCAAATCCATTTTAATTCCTAGAATAATGATATATGTGTTTATGTTTTTTGGTACTTGAATGACTGGATGTTCTAATCATCTTTTGATTTTGAGCTGTGTAGGGAAGACCAAACTAGGATCATGATGATACAGACTGGTCAAGATGTTCCTAGTGGGTTTGGGACCCCAAAGGTGTAGAAACTATTTTCAATGTTGTATATAGGTGTTCGGAGGTCTTGTACCCCTTGGGTCCTATGACAGGATCCACACCTCATTGTCGGTGATGGTGATGGAGGAACAATATTATGAAACCTAGAAGTGGAGAAATATTACACAATTTGTGAGGGTCAAAAGTGCAGCCACCTAATAGTTGGTTGGAGTTTAGAATCATGAATTTGACATCATAGAAAGTTGGTTAACATTGATTTTTTCTTGTGTTTGAAAGCAACGACAGGGGTCTTGCTATATAGCAAGGATGGAAATCGGGGACAAGCCAGAAATGATGTCATCAGAATGCCTGCCCTAGCATAAGGCATTAGATGGAGATATCCTCAGGATGCTGGGTGACATAGATGATCTTGGGACATGGGAAACCCTCGAGATGCTACTCACATAAGCTAGAAATAGATGATTAGTCTTGACCTCAGGCCCAATGGCAATGACCGTGGGAACATATCATGAATGGGGAAGATTGTGATTCAAATTGGCTAGTCTATGTCCCAAAAGGTATGGAAATCCCATAGAAATGTAATATGAGTCTTGTTCCCAAGATCGGTGGGCCTTTTGAGCCATTAATTTGTGTTGGATATATGAAACTATTATTTTTGGTCTTTGGATGTGTCATTCCCAGAGAATTTGTGCAATATCTCATTGTTTTTCCTTGTAAATTTTCTTTATTGGTTATTTTGAGTCATTGATTTGGGTCTCCAAATCCAAGGTCTAACTGACATGAGAATTATTTAGTTAAAATTATAGTAAAAATTAATTATTAATTAAATTAATGTTATTATCAATATATACTTAATATATATTTATATATATGAATAATGTATTAATCATAAAAATAATAATGTTGTCAATAATAAACAATTATATTTATATAATTAATATTTTAATTAATAGTAATTAATAATGTGATTTATTATCTATTGATTATAGTGATTTATAATACTTAACAAAAATATTATTATTAATGTAACCAATATTAAAGATAACAATACAAATATGAAAATTTAAAAAAAATCAATATTATATATATATTTATATATAATTATTATATATGTTTTATATAATTAAAAATTAATTATATTGTAAATAATCATTTATAATAATTATCTGGAGAAATATAATAAATGTTTTTTAAAATATTTAATATTTATTGTATATATCATTAAAAAGAAAATTATTTAAGTAATTATTAATACTTAATAATAAAGAAATTAACTATAAAAATTAATTAAATAGAGATTGTAATGACCTACCAATTCTCATTGGCTTGAGAGTACCACGAGTCATTACTAGGCCTTAAGCCATATCCCCAAGGCGCAAAAGGATGGCAATAAATGTCGAACAGTTTCATGTAAAAGTGGGGGATGATTTACACTTTTGAAATAAACCCATAAACCAACCATAACCAAACATTCACTATATGATGCATGATCAAATGAAAGACCACTAAAAACTTTATTTATATCAAACTACATCAGAGTAAACAACAACAGAAGACCAAAATAATCATCAAAGTACACAGTGGATGAACAACTCAAGACACTCAAAAGAAACTACAACTCCATGATCCACAAGCTCTAAGCTCCACAACATCTCCCAAGCATCCCCACATGCCACTAGAAATAAGATGCTTTACCTTTTCATGTGTCTCGGAATACGACATCTGCAAAAGTACCAATATTCCAAAGAAGGGGTGAGTATAAAACTCAGTATGTTTCCCCAATGACATCCCTACTCACGCCAAAAGGATAGAAAGGTTATCAACATTTATATAAAGAAAATTTTATATTAAACATTTCTAAAAATCTATTTATAACTAAATATAAATATGTTTCCATAACCACTAATAACTAAAGGCATTCCAAAAGCAATTCAAACCAATTTTCTTGCAATTTATTTTTCCAGATAAATAAACAAAAAAGATTTAGAACCATTTCATAAGATCCCTTTTTGGCATACCCAACCATTCCACAAAACCATGCAACCAACCCTTCATGCTACCTGGAAGAAGGGGAAATATCTAACCCTTATCATTCCCAACAATAATGGGGGAGACATCTTAACCTTATCCAACCCAAATTCACATGAATGTGTGACGGGGGAGAGCCCTAACCCTTATCCTTACAAACACTGATGGGGGTGACCCATAACCCTAATCCATCTAGAATGCAATATGAATGTTTGACGGGGGAGATCCCTAACCCTTATACAACCCAACAATGATGGGGGAGACTCCTGACCCTTGTCTTCCCCAAATTCAATATGAACACACACCACATCTACCCATCAATAATTCTGAAACACCCTTTCAATAAAAACACATTTTTATTGAAAACCATTTCCATCAAAACCATTTCAATCTCAAACCATTTCAATAAAAACCCCGCTTTATTGAAAACCCATTTTTCTTCAAACCATTTAAAATTTCAGAAAATCCTTAATTTAAAATCACTATTTTAAATTCAATAAGCCAAATCACTTTACACAACAATTCCCCAAGGTTTCACAATTTCACTAAAACCATAAATCATCAATAATGGAGATTTATTATGTGCTTTTCACAATCAATTACACACCACACAGCCAATTTGAATGCATTCCAATTAGTTCTACTAAGTAGAGTCTAGAATGAAGCCCCCCACCTTTATGATTTTAACGGAAACCTCAACGAATGAAGAATTCTCAAGAAAACCGTGTTTCTTTTTCAAGAACCCGCCTTAGATATTTTCTCCTATCAAGACCAAATAAAATCATATTTGGCATACACACACTTAGATCTACCCATAACCGGTGTAGATCTAAGAAACCATGAAAAGAGGATAAGTAGATCGATGTAGATCTATGAAACCGATCAAGAACGAAGAAGAACAATCACATACCTCAAGAATCCAACTTCGATTTGCCAAGAGAAGCTTTCAGATTGACTCTGGAACAATGGGAGAACCCTCTTAGACCTTAGGAGAAGAAAAATCCTGACTTAGGGACTCTTATAAAGAAAAATGATTCACATAGAGGAAAAAATGCATGAGATCCAAATTTATAGGATCTCATTTATATGGAAGTATGGTTTTCCCGCACTGTAAGACAAACTGTGCGCTAACCGTGCATTAGACACTGCCTCGGAAGACACTCCATGCACAGTTTGGCTGCATGGTTAGACAAATTGTGCACCGCTCATGCAGAATCTGCTGCCACCAAGACCAACTATGCATGGTTTTACTGCACGGTTTAGACAAATGGTGCGTCGTCCGTGCGGATACCCCTTTTCCTCGAAACATCATTCAAAGTTCTTCTGATTCTCTCATTCGTCAACCTTAACATTAAAACCACAAAAACCATCAAGAAAAGGTTACATATTTGAAATAGGGGATACTAAATTCTCCCCAACATTGTTCTTTCCATCCCCAGAAAGTAGAAAACCTTCACCCAACTAAAAAAGTTCCGGCCACTTCTCTTTCATTTCCTTCTCATGTTCCAAAGTTTCTTCCTAAATCTGAACATGATGCCATAAAACCCACACTAGACCAATGATTTTTTCAAAAAAGACATTCTCTTGACTATCCACAATCCATACCAGGATATGTATCAAGGAAGCATCCAACTTTAGGTCAACGTGATCCCATCTGATCACATGGTCAGGATCAAGGTGATACTTTTTCAACTGAGATACATAGAAGACATTATGCACCAAACTGAACTATTGTGGTAATGCCATTTGAAATTCCAAATCTCCAACCCATTCCAATATATCAAAAGGTCCAATGTATCTAGGAGAAAACTTTTCCTACTTCCTGAAATGACGATGTCTATGCCTTGGAGAGATCTTCAAGAAAACATGATCACCCACAACGAATGATAACGATCTTTGATGACGATCTGCATAAGATTTCTAATGACTCTGAGCCATGTCCATCCTCTTTCTAATTAACTGGATCTTCTCTATTGTCTCTTTGACAAGGCTTGGTCCGACTAGTGAAGTTTCACCCGTTTCCACCTAGAATATTGGAGAACGATAAGGATGCCAATACAATGCTTCAAACGGAGCCATGCGTATCGAGGCTTCACAACTTTTATTGTATGAGAACTCAGCCAAGGGTATATGCTCCTCCCGTGAGCCACCAAAATCCCTTACACAAGACTAAAACATGCCTTCCAACATTTGTATTGTCTTTATAGATTCATATCCGTCTGGGGATGATACGTTGTTCTCATAGTCAACTGAGTTATGAGGGCTTTCTGTAATGATTTCTAGAAACGAGATATGAACCTCGGATCTCTATCTAAGACTATAGACACTGGTACACCATGCCACTTCACCACCTCTCGGATATATATTTTTGAATGATATTCCACCATATAAGTTTCAAGAAATGGGATGAAATGATCCAACTTGGTTATAAGATCCACTATTGCCCAAATGGAATCATTTTTAAAAACTATTCTTGGAATACCTATAAAAAATATCCATAGCTATTTGATCCCATTTCCTAATTGGGATAGGTATAGATTGTAACATACCAGCAAGTCTCTAATTCTCCTTTAACCTGCTAAAAAGTTATGCACCGCGAGACGAACTCAGCCAACTTCCTTTTCATGTCGATCTACCAAAACTGTGCCTTCAACGCCTTATACATCTTCTATATACCTGGATGTATAGCTCATCTTGTATGGTGGTAAGCAAGAAGAAGTTGTTCTTGAAAAACCAGAGGTAGAATCATCCGATATCTGAATGACAAAACTGAACCCCCATCAAGTTTCCATCCATCAATGGTCTCCCCGCCATTGTGTTTTGAACATACAACCCAACATTCTATGTTAGATGTTTGTGCTTATTTGATCATATTTACTAAATTATGAACAAGGGTAACTAAAAAAATCAACATCACCTCGGTCTTCACATTCCACATGCATTTTGGCTAAGACCGACATCAACTACCATTCGTCTGAAGCTTCTTTCACCAACTAAGCATATGAATTTCTACTAAATTCATCTACCACAAAATTCCTTTTTCATGGTGTGTACATCATGTCAAAGTCAAACATCTGGAGATACTCTATCCATCTCCTTTGCCTCAGATTCAAATCTCACTGTGAGAAAATGTGTTTCAAAATTTTGTGATCCATAAACACTGTAAAATTCCCACCAAAGAGATAATGTATCCATGTTTTCAAAGCATGGACAGCTGCAGCAAACTCCAAATCCTATGTTGAGTAATTTTTCCCATGCACCCACAACTACCTTGAACCGTAAGCAACAACATGATATCTTTGCATGAGAACACAACCCAACCCTGATCCCAAATCATCTCAATACACCACATATCCCTATCCTGATTCTGGTAAAATCAAGATAGGTGCTGATGTAAGATGAACCTTCAATTCCTGGAAAGACTTCTGACTTTCTTCTTTCTATTGGAATGGAGCATTATTCTTTGTCAGAGCTGTCATTGGTGAAGCTAGTCATGAGAAATCACACAAAAATCATCAGTAGTAACCAGCTAGAACAAGAAAACATCATATCTTGAACACATTATTCGATGGTTTACAAGAGATAATGGCTTCTATCTTTTTAGGATAAAAAAAATTCATTTCTCAGAAATAAAATGTACAAGGAAATGTACTTCCTGTATCCGAAAATCAGACTTTGATAATTTGGAATACAAACAATGATCTCTCAAGATTTGAAACATTGTTTCCAGGTACATCTCATGACGAACCATTATCTTTGAATACACTAAAATTTTGTCTACAAACACCACAAAAAATGAATCTAGATATTGTTGGAATATTCAATTCTTCAAATCCATGAAGACTTCTGGTGCATTCTGTAGACCGAAAGGCATGAATACATATTCGTAGTGTACATATCTACTTTTAAAAACGATCATTGGAATATCCTTCTTCCGTACTCGAAATTGGTGATATCATGATCAAAAGTCAATCTTGGAGAACCATTGAGCACCACATAATTGATCGAATATATCATCAATGCATGGAAGTGGATCTCTATTATTTATCGTAACTTTTTTAAGTTTATGATAACCAACACACAGCCGAAGAGTTCCATCTGCTTTTTCACAAACAAAACTAGTGCTTCTCATGGAGACGTACTTGTTCGAATGAAACCCTTACTCTCCAGCTTCTCTAACTGCACTTTAAATTCTTGTAACTCTATTTGTGACATCCTATAAGACCTAAGAGAAATAGGATTGGTCCCTGGAAAGTGATCAATCGTAAACTCCACTTCCCTTAGAGGTGGTAACCCTGATATGTTCTTGGTAAAGACATCTGGAAAATTAATTCACAATAGCTAGAAATTTTTTTACTCAATATCATCCTCTGATGCTAAAGTCAATGATGCTAATTGGTAAGAGATCGTTCCCACCATTTGTGCCAACATGCTCTTTTCACCTTTCTTTACCATCCTCTCTCTTTTAAAGAGATGGTTGATTCTGTCCTCCATCGTGAAACTAACCATTTTACAATAACAGTCGATGTGAGCCTTAAACATTCTCAACTAATCCATACCCAGGATTACGTCATAAATATCCATGTCCAACATCACGATGTCCTATTTTAACTCAGCTCCATAAATAGTTATAGCACATTCTCTAAAAATAAAGTCTTGATATTCTCTTTCACCATGAGGAGTTCTCAGTTTCAAAACAAAAGGAATTATTTCCAGTTTTAGACATAGCAAGTCAATATCATTAGAAGTAATGAAGGAATGTGATGCTCGAGTATCAAACAACACTTTCACAAGGGTTGAATTAAAAAGAATTGTACCTATCACTGTAGATGGTATAACCTGATCATCGACCATCATCTGACCAGCTCCATACAGTTTCTTTGTCGCTGCACTATTCTCCTTGTTGCCTTGCTGAGATTTCCCTAGTTGAGGACTCATGGTATTTAGAGAATCACCATGGCTAGCTCTGTTATACTGAAAAGGCTGATTCAGCTATCCACGTCCCGTCGAAGCATATGATGCTTACGACGCTTGAGGAGTGTCATGCACACCCAGCCTCAGTGCATTCCTACAATAGTGTTGTAGATTCCCCATCTACTTGAAATTGTGAAATGCTCTAGGTTGTGTCGTACAATCTCGCCTTTTGTGGTCAAGAAAACCACATTGAAAACAAACTGATTTTTTCTAGGGTCATGGAGGAAGGTTCACTGATCCTGCTGTCTGATACTGATTTCCACTTACACCATGGAAATAGGTACCCCTTTCCCTCTTGTTCCCAAAGATTGAGTTCCCACAATTTCCCATAGGTATAGTCATTCCTCCTCCTATAGATCCTGAGATATCACATTCAGAAATAATCACTTTGTTCACAATCTCTGTATAATCAGTAATACAGAGCACCGCAATCTTCGATCAAATCTCTTACCTTATCCCGGATTCGAAGATGTTTTCCTTCAATGATGCACTTTCTGCAACCACTGGTGAAAAACAGTCTAAATTCATGAATTTAGCCACATACTCTATGACAAAGAGACTCTCTTGTTTTAGGCTGAAGAAGTTTGTCATTTTTTGGATCATGAATGTGTGAGGGTAGAATAATTTTTTGAACAATTATTAAAAATCCTCCCATGTAAGGCCGTTATCCAATTTAGCCTACACCGCTAAATCCCACCACTGATGTGCAATATCCTTGATCATATACTTCTCTAACTTTACTTTTAGTTCTACTGGTGTGTTGATGAAATCGATGATACGATTCATCCTACGTAGCCACACCTCCTCCTTTTTGGGATCAGCATTTCCCCGAAAGTTCGGTGGATTCTGCTTCATGAATTGAATGGTATAATCCACATGATTTGCTTCATTCCTCTGGTTCCCCGTATCTATAGCTTGAAAAGCTTGGACGATACTCTGAACCAGCTCTTGGTTCACCAATGGTTCAGGTACAACCACATTCTCCGTAGCTTATTCGGGTTGGTTTTGACAACACCTACATGGTGCCATTTTCTAAACCAACAACAACCTCCATCAATCATACTCTCTAGAAACTAATGTCTTAGCATTTCAAATTCTATCACATCATCTATCACAAATTTGTTTTTCAAAATGACCTTTTACCATGTTCAAACATTTTTGAAAACATTTCTCGTGCCTTTTAAAAATCAACCCATTTTAAAAATACCACAAATACTCTGTTTTCAAAATATTTTACTTGATAATAATTTCTTTATTATTCAAATATTCTCACCTTGCACAAAATCCTTAATCATTCTTCACAATGAGAGATTCAATCCTAGTGGGAATTTATTCCACTACAATGGATGTCATGGTCATCTCATTGTCTAAACCCATGACAATGATATTTTCCAACATTCTATAAGTGTATCCAAAACACTTATGTACCCAACACCCTTGTAACTTGAAGTTCATCATAGACGGGTTAGCTAAGTTCTTTTTATGTTATACATTTCATGTTTTGACAATCCTACTCCTGTCTAAGATTTCAACCCATGGAATAGACAAGAATGAATTTCAACTCCAAGACTAAGAATATCGAAGACCACATGTTAGGCAAGGACCAAACAAGATGGTACCATTTGTAATGACCCACCAATTCTCATTTGCTTGAGAGTACCACAAGGCATTACAAGGCCTTAAGTGACATCCCCATGGGGCCAAAGGCTGGAATTAAATGCCGAAGGGTTTCATGTACATGTGGTGGATGATTTACCCATTAAGAAATAAAACCATAAACCAACCATAACCAAACATTCACTATATGATGCATGAAAAAATGAAAAACCTAAAAAACCATCATTTATATCAAAGTACATCAAAGTACAAAACATCAGAAGACCAAAACAAGCATCAAAGTATACAGCAGATAAACAACTCAAGACTCCCAAAAGACACTACAACTCCATTCTCCACAAGATCCAAAATCCATAACATCTCCCAAGCATCACCACAAGCCACTAGCAATAAGATTCTTTAAATATACCTATGTACTGAAATACGACTTCTGAAAAAGCACAAATGCGCCAAAGAAGGGGTTAGTATGAAACTTAGTTGGTTTCCCCAATGACTTCCCTACTCATGCCACTAGGATAGAAAGGATAGAATCATTTATATAAAGAATAGTCTATATAAAACATTTCCTCAAAAGATGTTTGTAATGAAATGTAAACAAGTTTCCAAAACCATTCATAACCAAAGGCATTCCAAAATCAATTGAAACCAATTTTCCAGTAAGTTATTTTTCTAGAAAAAAAACAAGCTTTAGAACCATTTCCCTAGATCCCTTTTTGGAATACCCAACAATTCTACAAACCCAGGCAACCAACCATGCATGCAACCTAGAAGAAGGGGAAATCCCTAACCCTTATCCATCCCGACAATGATGGGGGAGACTTCATACCCTTATCCAACCAAAACAAACATGAATGTTTGACGGGGGAGGGCCCTAACCATTATCCATCCCATCACTGATGGGGGAGAACCCTAATACTTATCCATCCCAAATGCAATAAAAATGTTTTATGGGGGAGAGACCTAATCCTTATCCATCCAAACACTGATTGGGGAGACTTCTATCCCTTGTTTGTATTTAATGAAATATGAAAACACACCACATTTGCCCATCAATCATGCCAAAACACCCATTCAATAAAAACACCTTTTTATTAAAAACCATTTCCATCAAAACCATTTCAATGTCAAACCATTTCAATAAAACACTGTTTATATTGAAAACCCATTTTTCATCAAACCATTTACAATTTTATCAAATCCATAATTTAAAATCAATATTTTAAATTCAAGAAGCCAAATCACTTTGCACAACAATTCCCCTAGATTTCATAATTTCACTAAAACAATTAATCATCACTAAAAAAGATTTATTCTATGATTTTCACAATCAATTCCACCCCAAACAATAAATTTTAAAGAATTACAATAAGTTCTACTAAGTGGAGTCGAGAAATAAGCCCCCTAACTTTAGGGTTTTAACAGAAACCACAACGAACAAAGAACGCTCAAGAAAACCAGGTTGCTTCTTCAAGAACCTACCATAGATCTATTCTCCTAGCAAGATCAAGACCAAATCTCATCATATTTTTCATCCACACACTTAGATATACCCATAATGGGTGTAGATCTATGAAACCAAGAAATGATGAGAAGTAGGTCTAAGTATATCTAAGAAACCGATCATGAACGAAGAAGAAGGATCACATACCTTAAGAATCTGACTTCGATTCGCCAAGATAAGCCTTAGAATAGCCTCCATAATGATGGGAGAACCCACTTTGACCTTAGGAGAAGCAAAATCCAAAGTTAGGGCCACTTTGGACAAAACACAAGCCACTAAGAGGCAAAAACGCCTGAGATCCACCTTTATAGGATCTCATTTAAGTGGCCACATGGTTAGACAAACCGTGCGCTAACCGTGTGTTAGCCACTACCTCAGCAGACACTCCACAAATGGTTTGGCTGCACGGTTAGACAAACCGTGTGCCACTCGTGCAGAAGCTACTACATCCAAGTCCAAATATGTACGGTTTTACCGCACGGTTTAGAGAAACCATGCGCTGTCAGTGCAACTTCCCCTTTGCTTAAAAACATCATTCAATGTTCTCCTAACTCTCCCAATCATCACCATTAACATTAGAACCATAAAAATCATCAAGAAAACATTAAATACCAGAAACTGAGGGTACTACAGAGAATACTTTATGGGAAAAAAGTGTATAAATTATATGTTTTAAAGAAACAACATTTTTTTGTTATTTTAATTGTTTTTTTATTTACTGTTTTTTGAAAATATATTTATTCTCAATTATTCTCTATGTGTTCAGTGGTTGTTTTAAATTTCAATTATATTATATATAAACTTTATTTTATATGTATTCACAATCACCTATTTTAAACATAATAATTTTTCTATTAGGTGAATTTGAATGTTTATAAAATATAAACCAGACCTAAAATATAGTTGGAATTTTATATATTTACTGAACATAAAAGAAAATTTTAAAATGAAAGAATTTCATAGAAATATTGTAAAATGAAAATATAATTTATTTTTGAAATTGGAGTTTTAAAATACCAAATTCATATATTAAAAAAATTCAAGCAGTTGAAATTTTAATAATTTTATATTGATGTTATTATTTTGGGAAATTTTTTATATTACTTTTTTTATGTGTTCAATTAATGAATAACATATATTTTAGTTTTCAATTATAGTTATTATTTTATAACATTTCCAAGTCACCAATATAAAAAATAATAATGTTTGATGTGTATGACTTTGAAATATAATAATGTATAAAATATAAATTCAATCTATGTAAAATTTCAAATCTCGTATATGAACAAAAAAATTAATTTAAAAATAATATTAATTAAAATTGTAAACCCAAAAATTGAAAATACATAAAATAATGTTTTTACATAACATAAAATTTATTATTAATTATAATTTTCATTAGTAATTATTCAAACCCAACATTGGACATTCCATTTATCCCTATTTAATTAATAATTAAATTAGTTATCAAATTAATACTAAAATTAGAAATATATTTAATAATTCTTAATACTAATGTAATTGATAATGAAATAATTAATAATAATCTGATACATTAATTCCTTTAAAGTGTAAATGTTATTTTTTAAAACAATAATGTTTGTGAAATATAAATTTTCTTATATACTATATTTTTTTTGTTTTTATTTATTTTTAATTATTATTTTTATGTTCAATAAATATATTAAATTTCATTAGGAGTGTATAAAAATTTTACATTTTATAAGAATTGAAGGAAAAAAATTGGTACCTAATAATGTATCAAATACGCGACTTTTAAATATTAAAAAAATATAAACCATAGATAGAATCTATATGATATATGAAATTTAAATTAAATAATTAATGAAAAATTGAAAATATAATATCAATAAAAATATAATATGAAGAAAATTAAAATGATCCAAAACATTACTACATCAAAATATTGATTTCATAGATAAAAAAAATAATGTAGTTGACATTGAAATGTTATATAATATGAAATATAATCTTAACCAAAATGTAATTTTTAATGTTGAACTATCATATAGAAATTAAGTAAATAGTAAAAAAATTTCTTTGCAAAATTAAAAATAAAATAAAATTAAAAGATATAACACATTTTTCAACCAAATCATAACACTTATGGGATATAAATTTTTCTTGAATGTGATTTTGAATACTTATAAAATATAATTTGTAGATACATTGTATCTAAAAATTGAAAAACTATTTGAATACTAAATGGACAACAGAAAATAAAAAATTTACAAAAAATGGATAAGAAAAATAACAAAAAACCAAAAATAATGTAGTTTCAAAAATACATACTAATTTTTTTCCTATAACTTGTTTAGTGATTAAGGATTATTTTTATTTAATTATATTTCTATTAAATATTATTAAATATGAAAAAAAATATTAAATAGATCCATTAAAATTATTTTCATTTATTACATATTAGATTAAATTATATTCCCTAACCTATTTTGACTATAAAATTACTTTAAATTATATTAATAAATATAATATAAATATCATTAATAATTAAATTATAATAAGGATTTATAAATTATTTTAGTTAAATTATTTATTATACTATCAATTACATAACTACTTTAATTTAATATAAATTAAATACTTTAACATACTAATTTTTTAATATGTTAATAATTAAATAACAAATTTAATTACTCATTACATCTATTTATATTATGGACTACGATAATTGTTACAATATTATTATTAATTATTATTAATGATCAATAACTAAATAATTAATGGATATTACTATTTTATAAGTAATAAAGCCATAATTAATAAATTGTTAATTTATAAAGTAATATTAATTAATATAATATTTATATAAATGTATATAATTAATATCTAATAATAAATAATTATTATTTTGAACATAATTAAGTAATTATAAACAAATGAATTAATGAAATCATTATTGAAACATTGGCTAAACACATAAACATTTTAAAAATATGTGAAAATAAATTATTATTAGGATATAAAATATTAATTATTATTAAATATATTATTAAGAAAAAAATTATACCTATAATTATTCAACATGAATAATATTGAATGGTGATATAATAATAATTTAATTATAAATACTAAAAATAGTAATAATTTTAATAAATATACAAGAAACATATTTTTCATTTATTAATAATATTTATTAATCATATTATATTTAAATGATTTTACTTATTAATAATATTTAACAATTTTTTTATTAATTATGACATTCTAATAATACTATTTATTATTTTTATTATTATTATTATTATTATTATTTTTCAAAGGTATAAACAAAATATTAATTATATGTCATATTAAATTATATATTAGTCATTGATAATAATTATAATAATATAATGTTTTAACCAAACTAATAAAAATATTTTAAATATTAATTAGATTATTAATTATTGATAAAAAATTTTAAATATAAAATAAATTATATTATTAATTACATTATTTATATTTTTCAATATAATTTAATAATCATTACCCTTTTCCATTAATTAGATTATTGATTGCATTATTTAAAAAAAATTATGATTTATAGTGATAACAACATTACTGATATTATGAGTAATCAATAGTATTAATTTATTAGATACCATTAATTAATTTATTAAGTAAAAAAATTTATTAAAAATTTGTTTTTATTAATAATTTATTATCATTAATATTTTATTATAAAAAATATAAAATTTATTAAATGCTTGAAAGGTGATGTCAGAATAACATATCTAAAATCTAGAAAGGTTTTCAAGGTATTCACCCTCATAATAGGGTTTCATCGGTTGGATTTTATGTAATATTTTCAGAATATTTTTTTCAAGTAATACTGAATATAAAATAGTTAAATAATATTTGAAACGTCAGATAGTAGTTGTACTTGTTATCTATAGAATTAATTCATCATCTATGATCAACAAAAAGATTTGAATTTGAAATTACCCCACAGTTTTAATTGGTATCTCGTTCCTGATTTCATAATGTGTTATCAACTTGACCATCTTCTCTATATTGAACATCATGGTTTTTCATACTCTAGTAGTATCATACAAATTATTTTTCCCCTATGAATAGTTTGGTATATCTCACATTCCTTAAAGAGTACTTTTAAAATGCTTCTTCGCACATGTGATCCAACAAATGATCTATTTTTAGTGTCACTCAGGAGTGACCATCACCATTTACATATTTTTTTCATTTCTAAATATTTTAAATGATATCAAAATATGAAATATTTCGTTATAATTTAGACTAATGTATGTAATTATAAAATTATAATTTGGTATGTTATGATCATTAGTATGTAAATATTTAAAAATTCATCAATACATTTTATAAAGTAATTATTATTATATTATTTTAAAGAAACATTTAAAAATGAATATTATATATCTTGAGTTAATATAATTTAATGAATATTATATGAAAAATAAATTAATGAATTCTGGTATTCAAGAATTAATACATAATTTTGATTCAAAATAATAGAAAAATAGTGATAATAACATCCCTCACATGGATGAAACTGACCAATTATAAACTAGAATTATTGTTCTTGAGGAATCCATATTTCTAGATCATATAATTTTTTTTCCATTCCCTTATGAGAATATAAATATTTACAAAATCAATTTTATTTTATTCCTCAATGTAAATGTAAATATATATTATATTTAAAGTCATCATCAACAAGAATGTGATACTCTATGATAATCATTAAGAATTATATGTTTTCAGAAAAATAAATAATAATAATAGTAATCAGTAAAATTTATTCTTGGTACAAATCATTGAAAATATACATATACCCACATAGGCGCCTATGGGATCACCCCCCCCCCCCGGCTAGAGGGCTAATCCACCATCAATAACCTCATTATATTATAAGAAGACCAATGGCGGTAATTTTAAATCACAGAATGGAATTATTTTAAATAACCCATGAACATAGGAATCATTATTAATTTAATAATTTAATTATCATCAATGTGAGATTTTTATGATCTATTCATGTACATCAATGCACTTTCTCATCCTAGGTCACTTCTTAATTGATTCCATACTCCTCTAGATAATGTTACACTATATGCATGCATCACTCTATTATATGATATAATACATAAATTTCTTTGCTTCATGAAACCGTCATGCATTGATCACACATTTCACGAATTTGGTATATAGCATCCATGCCTGATCAAGAAATCCCCTAACACCATGTAAGGCCTCCCACAAGACCATTCCTCTGATCAAACTGCATGAATTCATTAAACATTGATTAAATAAATACAATTTATTATTTCCTTATATGAAAGGGCTCTAACAACCCATGTTTGATTATAAATTTATTTTTAATGAAAGCTAATCTATTTAATAGCTTACGATACATGATACCCCAAGTCTGAATGAATAATAATATTGTATAGTGTTTTTACCCATCCATAAAGTTTTCTGTTTGAATAATAATATAAAAACTATTAAAATTAATTATAAATTATTTAGATGAATAAAATATATTTATAATCAATTACTTAGTTTTTATTAAAGTAATCAAATGCTTCACAATACATTTTTTCTCCAAACTTATTTCTATTTCCTTTTTTGAACAAATAAAAAATATTTTATTAAAATAAAAATTTACTTTATTTTATTGAACATTCAATTCAAAATTATCTTATTTCAATATTTTAAGAATTTTTTTTAAAAAAATAGTTATTTTCATTTAATATGAGACATTACTCATATTTATTGATAACTACATTTTCATTTAAATATTGTACAAAATTAAATTTTATTTTATAATGGTTAATATGTATAATTAGTTTAATTATATTATTTATAACAAAATTTTGGTCATCATAATCAATTTTATGTGTCAATTTGATATAAAAATATTTTACACTTAAAACACATTTTTTGGTAAATAAAATTTCTTTCAGTTTGCATGTTTAAATATAAATTAAAATTTTGAACCTATATGAATTGAATTTGATAAAAAGGAATCTATATTTTAAATAAAAAAATAATATTATTTAATAATGGAAACATTACTTTCTGTTAAAATGAATAGTAATAACATTAAAATATCATTATGGTTATGGTTAAAACGTTTTTACGGAGGAGAAACTAAGTAGATAATTCTTAAAATGACATAAAAACAATTTTAATTTCTATTTTAAAGTTATATTTAGAGACTATATAATTTAATATTCATTAATGTCCTTTTTTTAGTCTTTTTTTGATAAAAGTATATTTATATATTTAATTCTTTTAAAAAATTCCAACTTTTTCCTCTCCCATACTTATAAAAGGACACCCCATCTCTTCAACTCTCCAAACAAAAATAGAAATTTCTTTTAGTGAATACATAATAAAATATATTACATTAATCCCTCATAATGACTTAGATTCCCTAGTTTTATCATAAACCATTTTAGGAAGGATATTCGTGAATTTCTAAAGAGGTTTGTGAACAAGAGAAATCAGTATTAACTAGGTGTTTTTGTTTTATTTCTTCTTCCGCATCAATAAAATAATATTAAATCATTAGGATATAATAAAAAATATATATTAAATATAAATATATGTTATTGTGTTAATTTAATAACCAATACTCATATCCTCTTCTATCAAATGGGAAACGAAACCGTCATTCATGTGTATTGAAGAGTACTACCTCATGAACTGATGTGATTCCTTTTCCATCATCACCTACCATGTATTTTTATTATTATATAATTAATGTGTGTATATATTAGATAAATTAAATATTTATTATTCTATAAAATTAATATGTCACATATTTTTATACATTTCCATTCATTGAAATATGATAATGTCGTTCGTGTGTGCATGTGGATGACCACCACTACGAAGTGAGGTAATTCATTTTTCATTAATGCATGACATATATGATATATAAAAGGGTATTTAATTAAATAATACTGTATTTATGTTATATTTATAATTATTAAAAGATTAAATAACTCTTACCTTCATTCCATCATGATTATATAAAAATGGGAATGTTAATCATGCGTACGTATGACCTACCATCTCCATGACTGTAACATAGTTCATTTTTCAATAAAATATTTCATGGTTAGTGTTAGATTAATAATTTTTGTATAAAAAATATAATTTTTAATGATTATTATTTTTTATATGACAAAATAATAATATCATTGAACATAGTGAACACACCATAGTGATTTTGGAAATAGGAATTTAATATTGTCAAAACATCCGATGTGCACCTAAATGATTAATTAGTTGAAAGTATCATGATATTAAATAAAATAAAATAAATAATAAACTTGAAAAGGGTTCTTTAGAATGTAAATAATTATTATAATTATTTTATTTAGGATGATAAAAAATTTACATGATGAGTTGTGCTCATGGTAACATAACTCTTTATACCACCATTTTTATGAGGTTATGACCTTTCTCTCTTTAACCCTCATTATATCACTATTTAATGATAGGGAATTATTCTATATTATTTATATAATTCTCTCACATATATACCATTATTATTCTCCTTTTATTTAATGGTGTAACAAATTACTTATGATTATTTCAAAAATTTCTTCCTTATGAAAATTCTTTTGTTTATGATATTATGAAAGATTATGAAACCCATATTATTTACATGTGAAATTTATATGTTTATGGAATATTATTGGTTGATTTATAGAGGAACATATACTCATTAACAAGTTATTATCGGTTCCCCATTACAATTATCCAATGCATTGGGTAATTCCTTGGCTCACCGAACATTATATATTATATTACAGAGTAAACCTAATCCACTATGGTATGATGTCCACCAGGTTAAACTTTCTTAGTAGTTATCCCTGAATTATAATTATGTAATGTTTTTTGTTACTTCCACATTTCCTATAGTTCTATGATCTTTTGATACCATTTTCCATATATAATTCTCAAATGAGATTGCTTATGAGACTATCCTTTTATGATATCATGTTATACATTTCACTCACATGTTATGTTTAGTAATCATGATTGTTCCTATACCAGGGATTTTAACACGCCTATTTTGTATATGTATTCCTTAGTGAATCCAATTATTTTTTTGGATCACAAAAGGATTTATGAGATATGTATGGATATTAAAATAATTATTATTTATTTTCATGTTTATGATTTAATAACCATGTCATCTAAAGACAATATGTGTTTTAATTCATTTTTTTAATAATAGACATTTATTTTAAAAATAAAGTTATTATATGATTAAAAATGAATGGATTCCTAATGTTTCTACTATATCATGGTCTAGTAATTTCTAGGGATTATGATTAAAATACATTATTCAGAATTGAAGAGATAAGTCTATCTATAGGAAATTATACTGGAATTTAGTTGAAGTATAGAGAGAGTAGCATCTGTGAAATTACATCCATGTCAAGAAAAAATAATTGGATGTAGATATGACATAATTTTAACAAAGTGTAATTACCTTGAAATGGGAAGATTTTTCATTGACTTGATCATCACCTGGTTCAAGAAAAAGAAGCCTTGGTGAACACTTGGATTGATATCTTGAGGTATATTCTTTAGAAATTCATAGAAAACATAAGAACATTATGAAGGACAAAAAAAATTAGGTTAGAAAACCTAAGAGGAAACCTTACCATGAGTAACTTATATTGAAACCTATATCCTCATAAGTTTTTATTTACTTATAATTAATATGACATTTTTTATATTTTTCTATGGTTTAATTTTTTATTGTTTATTAGTTAATGTATACTTATCTTTTTATGTTTCATTATTTATTTAATGGTCATAAATAGGATAAACTATTACATATATATTCATGATAAGAAATTTCATGATTCCCCCAATGATATAGATAACCTAATGGGAGAATAAGATAAGAATATCATGGTAGTACTGGCTCAATTGAATCAAGTTATGAATAATAACTTGAATCATGAGGAATTAGATTTTTATCTTAATAAATATCATTTTATAGTTGAGAATTTTATGTGAAAAAAATCCTAACATTAGTGGAACATATGATCCTCTCATTATGGAATAATGGATTATTGGTATTGAGATGTTATTATCGATCTTCCAAAAATTAGAATAGGAGAATGTTGTGTTGGCTTTTTATCACATTTTGGGGGAACAAGATCAATAGTAGACGCTGATAAAGAAAATGAAGTTCTTAGAGGATATTCATTACATGAAAGGGGAAGGAATCAAGAAATGTTTTTTAATAAATATCATCCCCCAACAATCTATCTTAAAATAGATAGGGAGTTCTTCAGATTGAAGAAAAAATAAAATGATTCTATATGGGTGTATGAAAAAAACATCACAATAATTTCATGATATGAATCTGGTATCATCACCAATATTAAATGAAATATGGAATACATATTTATTTTTTAAATAAATCTTTATGAAATTATTAGTTATTTTGAAACTTTGACGTCTATGAAGAGATTTTTAATTATTCTGTAAATGCTGATATGATGATTGGTAACTCTTAGTGGTCTCATGGTCTTATAGATAAAAACAATAAAATGGAATTTTATTAAGGTAGATCAATAGATAATTTTCATAGAGGAAAGACATCCAAATATACAATGTGTCAAATGTATGGTAAGAATCACCTAAAAACTATGTGAAGAGAACAGAGAGATGCATCAATTGTTAAAAATAGGGGCATCAAGGTAATCAATTTTATAGAGAGATGATTAATCCCAAAATTATGATGGATGAAAATAAGGTTAAGATCAATAATTAGCCTATTTTATAGTGTTTTATCTATAAGGAACAAAATAATAATTCAATACAATGTCATATGTAGTGGGCTTTTGGAGACAGTAAATGATTATAACATTCTAGTCCAATAAGTAAAGAAGAGAATATTTCATCACTTATATTAAGGTTGGTCCTGATAATTATGTTCTTATAGGTATGCTAGTTATTATTTCAAAAAAATTATCATACATTTTTATTTTATTTTTTCTATGAGATCTTTTGAAACATGAAATATTAGTAGAACTATTAAAAAACTTCCTCAAAACATAGGGGATAATATATCTATTATATAAAAATAGCACAATTTTTAGTCCCAAATATATAAAACTTTTCTAAAAGAAAATTGTGTATTTAATGTTCTAAAAAATATTTTCTTACTTTATTTAGTGGAGTTTGATTCTATATTGGTCTTTGATTGGTTTTCCATACTTAAATCCAACATCAACTGTTAAGAGGGAGATATAAATATTCATTTCCAAAGTCATCCTATAATTCAATATATGTGTAAAGGGGATGATTAATATCATATGGAAACTTATGCACAAGTGTGGATATTATTCCCTTATATATAAGAATATCTAGACCTAATGTTTGAGATAAATGAGTGAATCATGACTAAATACACGCCCATTGTGAGAGATTATACTAATATATCCCCACAAATAGTTTTCTAGTATTCCATAAGACGGAGTGGTTAATTTCCCATTATATCATATATCTAGATCAATTTATATATACAATGATCCTTATAGAATGAATCATTGTTTTAATGGATGAATTGAAAAATAATATATAATATAATTTGGAAAAGGAGTTATTAAACTAAGTTCATCAATGTGGGTTATATTGGTCATATTCATCAAGAAGAAGGATGGATCAGTGTGCCTCTATATAGATTATCATGAATTATAAAAACATGAAAAAGAAAATTTATCCCCTTTTGAGGATATATGACCTTTTTAATCAAATATGTGGGTTCCATTATTTCCTTAAGGGGGAGCTTTGGTCTAGATATCACCTATTAATGGTCAAGAAGGAATATATTTTATAAACTACCTTTTTAGAAAAAAAAAATAGACACTATGAGCTCATAATGATTCCCATTGAAATCTCTAATGCTCCAACAGTAGTTATGGATCTAATGAAATGAATCTTTTTAGAATAACATGAAAAATATTTTAGTTGTTTTTATAGCTAATATTATAATATAATATAAAAGTAAGTTGGAGCATGATAAATATTTGAATGTAGTGGTAATGACTATGAAAAGGGAAGATATATAAAATGTAAAATAAATATGATCTTTTAATGAATAAAGTGTCATTATTGGGGAATATCATCACTTAAAAAGTTCAATAAACTGGCCCATCTATCTAAAACAAAATTGAGGAGTGTCCCCGATCTAGAATAGAGATGCATATTTCATTGGACTAGCTAGATATTTCTAACGATTTATGAGAAAATTATCTTGATTTTCACACCAACTAACCAAGCTAACATGTACTGGAATAATGTTTTTACGGAAAAGGGAATGTGATGAATTATTTATGTACATAAATAAAACTTTTACCATTTCTCTAGTAATTATGATTCCCTAAAGTGGGGAACATTTTTTGGTACATATAAATTCTTCAATAGTGGTTTTGGGCATTTTACTAATGAAAAATGAAAATGCAATAGCCTAAACCTCATCAAAATGTAATTCTAATGAGAGTAACTAACCAAAAAATGACATGGAGTTAGACTCAAAAATCAATTAATGAAAAATATATCAACATTATCAATATGGAGAGAAGTGTGAAATAAATAAAAATCATAAGGGCCTCAAATATATCTGCACATAGAAAAAATTAATATGAACCATAAATGATTGTTACATATGATCAAAGACTATGAATTATCAATCAATTATAAATGGGGAAAATAAAACAATGTTGTAGATTATTTATGATGAAAGGATCTGAAAACATTATCAATGATGAGAATTAAGAAGAATCCAATCTTCTTAAACATGAAAATTATGGAAATGGGTATCATAGAAGAATGAAAATAATTATTCATTTCTCAAACTATTTCTCAATAATATCTTATGTAGAAGAAAAAGGATTCTCAAAGAGATGATGTGTAAATAAAAAAGTTATTGGAATCTATAAGAAAATATAAATACTCAATGTTCAAAATTGATTAAGAATGATTTATAATATTTGGATCACAAAAATGTGTATCATCATGTATTGAGATAAGAATGTACTATCGAATAATGAATATAGCCTGGCCATGTAAATCTACCTAGAGTTCATGAAGATAAATTATGATCTCATAAAGATCTATCAATTGGACAATATGAGGAAGAACATTGTCTAATATAAATCAAAATCTATATTATTTCATTATGTGAAGTACAAAAGGAAAAATTCCATAGAGACGATGCAAGTATTACCCATTCATACATGGAAATTTGAAAACATGACTATGGAATTTTTCACTTGTCTAATAAATTCATTAAAAATAAATAATGACATATGGGTTTTGGGGTACTATCATAAATATAATTCATACTTCCTTGGAATTAAATTTTACTTATCACTTGATCAAATTTGAAGGATATACATTAAAGAGGTAGTAAGTCCACTTAAGACACCATTATATGTTATATTTATCCAAGATCCTCTATTGAAATCCATTTTCTAAAAGAGTCTCTAATATGCTCTAAATACTGCATTTAGGTTTTGTATGGACTATCACCCCCAAAATGATTTCCATTTTGAGAAATCTATTCATACATTAGATGAAATGTGGAGAAAAGTGTTGAGGGAATTTAATGGAGGATGAGTTAAATATATTTCACTTGTTGAGTTCCTAAACAATAATATATATCACTTAAGAATCCAAAAGGATCCTTATAGTTCCCTTGATGGTAAGAGATTTAGGACGCCTATATATTGGAAAAAAGATGGTTAACTAGAGTTTTTGGGACCTTAAATCATTGAGGAGATGGTAGAAAATTTCAATACCACACAAAAACAAATAATTATTTCTTATTGTAGACAGAAGACCTATGCTAACAATCATCAATGATACTAGGAGTTTGTGGTTAGGGATAAAGTTTTAATTTTCATATATCCATGGAATTGATTCATTAGATTTGGTAATAAGGGAAATATATTCCCCAGGTACATTAGCCCCTTTGATATTCTTGATCACTCCAAAGTTGTGGCCTTTTGACTAACACTCCCACCAACCTTTTCTCAAGTACATGATGTATCCCATGTATTCATATTGAGGAATTACATACTAAATCCATCACATATACTAAATTTTTAGGTTTTATATTTGTAAAATGAACTCCCTTTTGAGGATAATTTGGGGAATATTTTAGACCATAGAGATAAATTTGTATGCAAAAACACAACTCACATAGTAAAAGCACTATGACAAAACAATAAAGGAGAATATACAACATGGGAAGCAGAGAAACCCATGATGTAGAATTAACCTCTCATTTTATCACATAAGAATGTAATATGAAATTTTATGGACAAAATTTCTTAAAAGGGGAATAATTTAACACTTGAAAATTTTTATATAAATCTATTTTTAAAGAAATTTAATCTCTTCTATTGTAAGTGATACACACATCCCCATGTCTAATTAAATCGTACTATAATGTACCTTCATAAAATAGACAATAAATTTGTGTTATAAATAGGAATAAAATAAATTCATATTATTTATAAAGAGATTGAATTATTAAAATATATTTATAAATGTGTATTTAATTTTTAGAAATCCACACATTCTTCTAAAATACATTTTTTCTGAAAAATAATTTTTATTTATTTTTGAAAAAAATAATGTTAATTTTAAAAAAAATTATTAAATATTCTTTATAAAATTAACCACATTTTTTAATTTTCATGTTAAAATTATCTTATTGTAAAATTTGTAGAATTTTATATAAAGATTGATTTTTGATGAATAGTGAAAAATACTATTTTTATTGATAACATGAATTTCATTTAATTTATTTAAAAAGTTATTATATTTAAAATATGTTTTAAATATGTAATTAGTGAAATAAAAATAAAAATATTACAGTTTAGTTCATTTTAATCAATATTATGTTAAATTTTGATAAAAAAATTATACTTAAGAAAAGGTTTTTGGAAAATCGCATTTTCATCGTGCTTTCATGTTTCATTTTTAATTAAACATGTGAGACATTTTTTAATTAAATTTCATAAAAGTTATTAGATATTTTGTATATAAATAATTAATATTCAACCTTTTTTATAATAAAAATGAAAAAACATATATATTTGTTACAATGGTTAAGGATAAAAGAGGTTTACCATATGCCAAACTAATTAAATAAGGATTAAAATGACCTATAAATTTCTATAATTTATATATTATTCAAATATTGTGTCCCAATATCATCTAATATTTTTTAATGTACAATTATGGTGGCATATTTTGTTAATTATTTTTGATATTTTTTTAATCTTTCTAAAAATTCAATGTGCATCCTCTCCCCCCATTAGAATAGGACACCCCACTCATCTTATCTCTTCATTTCAATAGCATTTTGGCTTGAATGATATATAAATAAACTCCTTACTTTATTCCCTACCCATGATATAGTTTCTACTTTTTTATCAGAAAAGTAACTGTGGATGGATTTTGGTGTAAGCCTAAAGTGTTTGTCTGAAGAAGAGGCATTTTTATTAGTCGAGAATTTTTATATTATTTCTTTTTCTATATCCTTGAAATTTTTTTCAACATATTGGAAAAAAGAAACTCAGTATATTCCATATAATAAGATTTTATTATGTTATTATCATAACCTATACTCATCTCCCATTCCAAAAAATTGGGAAACGAAACCATTATTTGTGTGTACAATGGGAAACCGCCTCGCAAACCAATGTAATTTCTTTTCCATCATCTCCTATAAGAATATTATGATAATGAATTTAATGTGAATATATTATATTCATGTAATATTTATAAATCATAAAAATTAACTTATCCTATATTTTCTTACATTTCAATTCATTGATTGATGAGAATATCATTCATGCTTATATGTAGATTACCACATACACAAAGTGATGTCATTCATTTTTCATTGCCACATATCCTTTATATATATATATCTGTGTGTGTGTGTGTGTTTGTGTGTTTATTTAAAGAAATAATATGATATTTATGATATAACTATAATTATATAAATAAAAATTAACACTTACCTTATTTTCATCATGATCATTGAAAAATGAAAATGTTACTCACTTGTACTTATGGTCTAATATCATCATGATTGTAATGTAGTTCATTTTTAATAACAGTATTTCATGGATGGATATAAAATTAAAATGGATGCAGAGAAATAATATATTTTTTCCAATTATTTTTATCAATATTAGTTATAATTAATCTCGTTTACCATAGTCAACTTACCAAATTTATTTTCTGTAGATGGGCCGAATATCATAAAAAACAGTCGACAAGAACATAAATGATTTGTGTATTGCAATTAACAGTAATATAAATAAATAAAAATGAATAATAAAAATAATATATTTAATTAATCTCGTAAAAATTAACATAAATTTATTTTTCATGAAGATATAGCACACACATTATGAGTTGGGGTTGAGATATGGGATCTTCCTAAACCACCCTTTTTGTCAGGTTGTTTACATTCTCTATCTAAATAACAATATCGGTATCTTTAATATTATTTAATGAATGAAAATTATGTATATAGGTCTCTCAAATATATACCAAGACCATTATCCCATCCATTTATCGGATAATACAAACCTTATGATCACTTATCAAATGCATTATTTAAGAAAACTCTTTTGATTATGATATGACACAATATTATGAAAACCATTTTTATTCCATATGAATTTACAATGATTATTCCTTATTATTTATTTCATTTTTTTGTAAAACATATTCAAGAAAATGTTATGATGGGTGTACCTAGAGAGTTCTCTAATGCATTGGGTAAAACAAATTTATCATCTGACAATATTTTTGGGATTAGGTAGTAAGATTGATCAACTCTAGGACATTGTACACCATAAAATGTTGTCTTAGAAGTTATCCTTGACTTATGTATATGTCATATATTGGGTTACTAAAACATTTCTTATGTTTCTATGATATTATTATAACATTTTATTTATGTTATACTCCCATGTGATTACTCATGAGCATTATCTATTATAATATCATGTTATATATTTGAATCACAAGTTATGTTTTCTTATCATGTTTATTCACGTAATATGATTTTTATGTCAGCACTATCTTATATGAGTTTCCAAATTTATCCCATGTTGTTTTAGGAGCTCAATTGGATTTAGGGTCACATTTGGAGATTCAAATAATGAATATTTATTTTAACATTGACGTTTACATAACAATTCTTCTATACACACTAGGAATTTTCAAACATTTTTTTGTATTAAAGGTTATTAATGTTAAAAACCATGTAATAATATGTTTAAATAGGATTGGGTCTCGATAATAAACTTACCAATTGGGTCTCCAGTTGGGTTGGATATAATTCAAGAGTACCACCCCAATCCTATCTCTTATAGTTCAAGGGCTCACTTCTAGAAAAAATATTTTTGATGTACTAGTTTTGATGTTTATTATTAAATAAATGATGTCAAAAAGCCTATTGATTTTACTTTGGAAGTTAGATAGAAAATACTAGTTGTTAAAAACATTTAAAAAATCGGTTTTATTAATTGAATCCACATAAACCAAATTAGTTTTAGAAATATCTTTTTAAATTCGTTCATTACTGACTATGACTATGTGATTTCATCTTTTATTTCATCAATCATTTTGACTTGAGTTAAAATTTATTGATTTAATATCCAATTAATTGTGTTTTAATTCAATTCATTTAACATCTTATTTTGATTTGGGGTTTATTTACCCCGCTCAATTTTAGCACAATGTAGTTGTGTTTTTTTGTCAAATTCTTGTTCAATATTTTTAAATATTCCATATTTTTATTTCAGTATTACTTCTCATACATTGGTTATAATATTAAGTTCTTAGATTAGTGATTTTCTTCCCTAAATCATATATTTTTTTATATTCCTATATTTTTTTGAGTAAATTTTTTTGATTTTCTATTTTTATTAGAGTTATTATTTTTTGTGGATATTGATTTTCTTTCATATGAATTATTTATTATTATAAAATATTGTTTAATTTTATTTTGGTTATAAATTATCTATAATTGTAATTTTTTTTATTTTATATTTTTTTAATATTTATAAATTATTTTTTATTCGAATTTCTTTGTTGTTAAAATAGTTACTTCTTATATATTGTTTTGATTTATTAATTGATTGTTATAATGTTGTAATACTAAAAGGTATTAACCAAAATATGTATAATAATAATAATATGGGGTTATAAATAAATGCATACTAGTTAATGGAAAGTTATAAATTGATAATCTCTTAGAATAATACGAATAGAATTTTTTTATTAAAAATAATTTTTATCATTTTAATTGTTTTTTATTTTAAATTGTTTTCTAAATTAATTTTCCATGTTATAAATTGAATATGGACAATTAATTATTTTCAATATATTTATATTCATATATGATTTAAATTTCTCAATTTAAATATACATTTAAATTTTTATAAATTATAATACATTAATTGTTATATTTTGACCTTCAAACATTAATTCATCATAGTTGTATAAATTCTTAAAAGAACTTGTGATGTATATGAGAAATGGGTAATAAAAATTTAGATTATACTAAATGAAATATAAATGTTGAATATTTAATTTTATATACTTGTGTGAGGTGATTGAATATATTAAAATTAAGGTATAAAGAAATCAATGTCTGTATTTTTTTCTATGATTTTAGTCATTATGGAAAATGATATATTTTTTATATTTAAATAATAAACTATTCATGATCTAATGATGTTGAATATATTCAAAATTATATAGATATTAATACCCCTAGTTCATAAATCCTTCCCTTTGTGATTTCTCTTTTCATAGAGGTTTCAATGGTGTGTTTGGGGTCTTCCTCCCCCATATAAATTTCCAGGTTTTTCTCATGATATTAGTTATTCTCATAGTTGAACATATACTTTTAATTGTAAATGATTCATCTCATAGTCAAAAGTTGGTATAAATATCACACAATCCATTCTCATAATTGTACCCATCACAATCACTCCAATGGTTAGAAAAATTTCAAAATCTTTTAAAATGGCCATATTTTTTTACTAATATGGAAAATTATATTTATTTTAAAATGTGGGTTTTAAATATCAATAAATGTTTTTAAAATTATCTTTCAGGATTAAATCAAGGTATTTAAATTCTTAAAAACCTTGGACTCAAAAAGGGCATATCCATGTGTACTAAATGAGTCCGAATTAAATTCTAATTAAAGGGGAATGTTTGCTATCTTAATCTTTTGAAACCCAGATCTAGAATTGTAAAATTTTGTAACCTTTTCCATTAAATTCCTTTTCTTTTTCATTTAGGATCGAATGAACCAACATATTTTTCTTGAACCTAAAAGGGTCATCTACATCCACTAGAAACGTCCTTATTCTTGATCCCAAATATGTTTAATTTGGGTTTTAAACTCTATTTTCAATAGTAGTATGTCATGTTTAATATAAGAGCATGTTTCTCTTCCATTTGACCCCTTCCTTAAAAAAATAAAATGTTGTATAATCCTCTACCTTCAATACATCCAATGGGAGACATCATCCCCTCCCCTCCCTATTTTTTCAAATTGTATTTAAGAACATCATTTCTTGACAGGGGACCATTTTTCTATATTATTTTTTATAAGAGAAATTATCAAAAATGTTTTTTAGTGGTCGGGTAGTATTATTTGGATAATGAAGATAATGAAATATGTTAAACAGAATTGAATTAGGGGAATCACATTTTTTTATCAATTTATTTTTTATTGTATGTTTATTTGTTGTGAAACATATATCCATATGTGATAAGAAATTTTTTGATATTCCAAATTTAAAAACCCATATTTCTGATTAATAATCCAATATATATTATTTATTTAAACCTTTAACTCAGAAAGGATTAATACATATATTTATATAATAATGGGATTCTCATTTGAATATAGAATTTTATAAAAATTGTTTCACATGAGTTGATGAGATGTTATGAAATCCATTTTTAAATTAATTATAGGAATGAACTGGAAAATAAACTTTTGTTTTGTGTTCTATTTTGGTTGATATGTTTAACATGTGTTTGTGTTAGATTTGGAGGATGCTATGATAATGATGGGGACCAGTTGAGAAGTGATATGTGTTGTGGCCTCAATGTTGTGGATGGTTCTTGTATTGTTTCTATGGTCATTGGTGTGAGGTGGATGTGTTGTGAGAGTGTGATAAAAAAAATATAAATAATAAAATATGAGTTATTTGTGATGAAATGGAAATTCTATAGATGAAATTAATTAATATTGAATAGAAATTACTGAATATGTAAGGATTAAATGGGAATTAATATTAGGGATGGGTCAAATGGATTTTAATAATATATAGAATAAAATGATAAAATGGTTAATGGTTAATTTATAATTGAAATAAATGAAATTGTAGATCATGTGTTGTTTTTATATGGACAGGTTATATCTATTTGGTGTCATAGTCTTGTATCGTTGGTATGGTACTAAAGATATGGAAATGGTGATAAAGTATTTATGTGAAACTAGTAGGTTGGGTTTTTTTCACTTTGTATATATATGTATATATTCTTATATTTTACATTATTTTTATACACAAATAATCCACACTGAGTACCTATTATTGAAACTGAAATGTTCTAGCAATATTTTCCCTAACATCAAGATGGTGAGGTATGTATGGTTGATTGTTAAACCTTCCTTGTTTTTTTATCAGTAGTATAAATGATAAAGGCATCACATTGGAGATCTCCAAATAATTATTACAAAGTGATATATGGTGGGGATCATGCATGGTAAGAGGGAAATGAGGTTAATGTAATTCATGATCGTAATAACCTATTATCCTTGTTTGAGATTTAGAGGTGACATGGATGTGGGATGACAAGGCAGTGTCAGAAGAGATGTTCATGATGAAATTGATGGAAGGACATGATGTTGGCCCTTTGAGATTCATGGGTGGATAGGTTTGTGACCTGACCCATATTAAAGGTGGCTTGATAATTTGTGATTTGATGTCATAGAAGGTATGTGAGCATAGTACATTTTACATTGGGTCAATATATATTCAACTCCGGGGTTAAGTGGATGTTGGGTCATTTAGGGATGTATTATTATTATTATTTCCATACTAATTTATCACGTTATTTTGTGAGTGATCCACAGTGAGGTTGGGATGATGTCTGACCCTTTTAGGTGCTTATCAATTCTACTATTTCATCACGGGTTCATTAGTATTCACTTACCACATTTTTTGAGATAAATTGGGTGTGATCCTATGAAGTATACCTATTATTCTTACTTGATGTATATAATCAATTTTTTGTTTTCTAAGAGGTTTACTAGGACCATTAGAGTCCATACTACATTGGGTATTCAAGATGTTAGGAGTTTTAGAATTATAATTTTACATTTTAATATTTAGTGACTTTTAACTTTATTTTTTGACATTGTATATAAAATATGGGTTGTGCTTTACACCTTTTTACATTATGAGATAGTGATTATTCATGGTTGATTGATCTTATATCCTAATATTTACTAATTATTTAGGGAAATTTATTCTATATGTAATATTTTTATACCCTCGGTGCTTATCTCCAACAATGGGCCTACTCGAGGTGGGACTTGAGATTCATTCTCTCCCTTCCAACATTGTCATCCTATAATGGATACTTTATGAGGGGGGAGTGATAAAAGAGTGGTATAAAATATTTTTGTAGAGTTACGATAAGGTTTTGAGTTAGAAATGGTGTGGATTTTATGTGTTTGTAGTGAAATGACTCAGGTTGATCAAAATGTATGACATTGGTAAGTTAGAATAACTATGAAATGAGATCTTATGACCCCCCCATGATCTGATCCAATGAACCTAATTTTATCAAATAACTATGTGATGAGGTTCATCATAGAGGGTAGATACCTATGATAGGTACATTTTAAGGACCCGACCCTAATTTCCCAGAGCCAGTACCTTGTTTTATTAAATTGGAATATAAATAATAAATAAGAAGCCCAAAGTTCCATGTAGTTTAGTTGATTTTAAAAAAATATACATACAAAAGTTCAACAATAAAACATGAAATGAAAAACAACATATAAGTTCTATTGGGAACGTCCAACACTCAAATATTATCCGTGAAATTCAATCAGAATATACCTTTTAATATCTTATAAAAAACTATACTTAAGAATGGGTGAGCTTAGATTCTTAGTAAGGGTAAACATTACAATGAAATATAACATAAACAGAAGGCATGGTGAATAATTGAAAACACATTCCTCTAAAAATAAACTTGAACATAATATGGATAGAAATGAGTTGAGTAAATATTTCCATAATAAAACATAATCATGGGTATTCTACTAGCCTAATAACCTCATGAAATATGAAGTTTTAGCATCATAATGGGGGAAATTCATATGACAGACATTCCAAAACATATTGTAAAGTCCTCGGACAAGAAATATAAAATTTATTAACGGCCTGACCAAAACTATATCAAAAAATGGTAAAGGCCTCAGCAAAGTCCATATATATTTGTCTCATTAGACCTACTAATTCATTGAGGGGCTATAGAGGGTCACACTAATAAATTAATATGTCTAATTAATTCCTCATATGAATAGGTATAAACATACAAAACATTTACACATGAGATTTAAATACCTTTCCCCAATCTATAACCTAATCATTTACCTTTCTGATTAGTATGTTGAATGGAATCCAAATAACATATCCAAATTCAAATTGACTATAAACCATTAAATATAATATGTAATACAATATCATAAAATATTAGACCCAATAATTTATAATAATCAGCAATAATGTTGAGATAGATAAAAATACTCTTATAAAATCATCAAGTAATTCTTGAGATAAATACTCTTTTACTTTAAATAGAAGTGTTCTTTTGTAAAAATAATTAAATAAAATCAGAAGTGAATTATTATAGTATATTATTAATAAAATTAATGATTTTATAAAAATAAATTTTTCTAAAACAGATTATAGAGTGCCCTTGAAAATAGGTAAGAATTTGGGAAATTCCCATGAATAGGTCTTGTATTTCAGAAATTCTTTTGAATGTTCCTTTTAAAACATATAAATACCATGAATTAAAGAAGGATGATGGTTTTTACACATAAATATAACATTAACATAGAATTTATGAGTATTAAATAAAAATATTTATGAAATTAATTTGGATAAAGAGAGACAAAGAGTAACTCAAAATAAAATTGAGGTTTGAGTGGGAAACCCTTACATTAAGTCTGAAGGTGTTCCTCATTTGGTTATAATTACATATATAATAGAATTTATTATCATAAATTAATAATTCTAGATCCTCTAATAGATTTAATTGATTTATTAAAACCTTATTAGGATCAATCATGGCCTTTTTATGGGTTAATAGATTAAATTTAATTATTTGTGGGTGTTTTCTTCCTTGGTTTTCATGATCAGTTTACTTATATTCATATATGGATAGATATGCAGAATTATAACGTTTAACCAGAATAGAACATGAATTTTATTATTTAACATACATAAGACTACATGGTTATAAATATTTTTGGTTATTGGGAGTGGAGATGAATCATTATATAAAACATTAATGGAAATTGTTTGGGTTGATTGGTGGTTTTTGATCACAACGAACTCATTTTGATTTATAAATTAATATCATGTGTAAAAAAGGATTATAGAACCTTAAATAAGTTATAATACCTTTATTGTAGTATGTTTCAACCATAAATAGGGTTTTATAACCAGAATTGAAGACAGTAATAGAAATTGAAAATCTATCGTCCTTGAATGTGATGAATTGACATATCTGAGACGGTGTTTTCATTTTTAGTATAAAAAAAATGGAAAGGAGAAATAGTGAGTAATTAATACAGTATCACACAAAAACTCAAGTACATGTATGTTACTAGATTCATCACAATATTTTGAATAAATGGGGTGAGGAAATAAAAAAATAAAAGAAAGGAAATTCAAATAAAAGAAATGAAAAGGGGAATTGACATCTTGAAGAAGTTTTCCTTCAGGTCCTCTTTAAGGGAGATGTTTTTCTCCTTTTTTGAGAACAAGGGATTCTGGAAGTTGAGGAGGATATTGGAAGGATATTTGGGTAGAATTTAGGAAAGGCACAAGGATTTATAGGAGTGAATAAATGATGGAGTGACGGGGGAGGGGTTATAGTGGAGGAGAGGAGTGATTCTTGATTATCTTATTCATTATTTTTTTATTTTTCTAAAAAAAGAAATAATATTGATTCTTGGGAAAATTAATAGTAATATGTTTATTTCATTTAAAAAAACTGGTCATTTATATCATCCATGACTCAATCATGATGCAAAAATTCACTTAATTACTATTTTTCATAAATTATCCAATTTCATTATTCACCAAAAATTCGAGTATTTTATAAAAATCTAAAAAAAATTCCCAAACATTTTTAAACATTTTGAAATAAAAAATGGAATTAATATTATCAAAATAATTTTCTAATTAATAGAAAATTAATTTTTAAATAAAATCATTATTTACTTGAAAACTAGGGATTTAAATTTATAACTAATTTTATAATACATTCAGAAATTAGCTAAGGACTTATTAAATTATCCTAAAATTATTGGAAAACTAAATTTATATTTACTAATATATTTTATTAAACATAATTTTCTTTTAAATTTATTTACAAATTTTAAATTTTAATTAAATTTTTACTACTCAAAAAAATACCAACACATAATTGTTAATTTCTAAAATACTATATTTCATTTAAAAGGTGTCTAAATTTAATTTATACCCTCTTGGGTGTGGTTAATATTCATAAGAGTCATAATACTATTTGTAAGGTCACATTACTATTCATAAGAGTCATGTTACTATTGTCCAAAAATGTAAGTTGATCATATCAGACTCTAAATATCTTACTTAACACAACAGTGTATATCACCTTTTCAAAAATTAAATCACAGAGGGAGTAAAATTATATTTACTAGATAGGTTATAACAATTTGGGGTTCTATATAGACTTATTATTTCATTCATTCAATATTATATTAATTTGAAAAATATTAGTGTGGTTCATTCTCCAATCCTTTCAAAAAATATGATCCTCAAAATTCATAGAATTATACCTCATAAAAAGATTTGGGTAGGTATTCATCATGAGATACTCATGTTCCCATGTTTCCACTTTGATTTTATTATTCTTCCAAAGTATCTTTACCAGTAATGTTTTTTGATTCCTCAACACCTGTTCTTTACTATCCAGAATCTGGATAGGCTCCTCATAGTAGGACATGTCCAGTTCTAATTCAGTTCCTTCAAGAGCAAGGACATGCAATGGGTCTAGCATTTAATTTCTCAACAATGATACATGGAACATATTATGTACTTTTGGAAGGATAGGTGTCATAACCAATCGATATGAAACATCTCCAATTCTCTCTTGGATTTCAAAGGGTCCAATGCACCTAGGGCTCAGTTTTCCTTTCATCCCTAATTTTATAACGCCCTTCCAGGGAGATATTTCCAAAAAAATTGATCTCTAAATTGAAATTCCAAATCCTTCCTTCGATTATTGGAATAGGCCTTTTTCCTACGTTGAGATTCTTTGTTATGGGTTTGAATAGTATTCACTATTTATGTTGTTTCCACCACATGCTCCGGGTCCACTTGCTTCATTTATCTAACTTCATCCCAACAAGTTGGTGTACAATATCTCTTTCCATACAATGCTTCATATGGTTTCGTTTGGATACTTGAATGGAAACTATTATTATAGTAAATCTCCAATAAAGCTAAATATTTATCCGATATATCTTGAAATTTAGGTTAACATGGTCTCAACACGTCCTCTATGGTTTGATTTTTGTTTCTGATTTCCCATCATTTTTTGGGTGGTAAGAAGTACTCAAACAAAGCTTTGTATCCAAATAATTCTAAAGACATTTCTATAATTTCGATGAAAATCATGGATCATAGTCAGACATAATTGATTGAGGTGGTCCATGGAGTATCACAACATTATTGATATAGATTCATTCTAGGGGATCTAGTTAAAAATCCTCCCTTATAGTGTGAAAATGAGAAGATTACAAAAGTCAATAAAAAATTTTCTATATTGAATCATTATTCCTTGGAGATTTGGGTAATCTAGTGAATAAATATATGGTGATGTCATCCCATTTCAATATAGGAATAGGTTGAGGTTTCATGAATCCTCTTTGATGTTATCTTTTGGACTTTACTTGATGACATAATAGACATCTGGATACCTAATTTGTAATTTCCCACTTCTTATTGTCCCACTAGAAATGTTCCATCAAATCTATATACATCCTAGTGATACCAAGATGTATAGATAAATTTGAACTATGTTAATCACCCATTAACTCCCTATTAAGCTCAAGTACAGATGGAACACAAATCCTTATCCCAAATATCATAATTACATCTTCACACCTGATGTCATCCAACTTCCCATCATTAAAATTTTAATTTTATTTTGAATGTTATCATCATTAGACTGAGAAGTTTTATTTCATTCAAATTTAAACGGTTGGGAAACCAAATTAAAAATTTGTGATGTTTCACCTTCTTTGATAATTCTTATATCCAACTTTACTAGATCCATAAAAACCAGATCCCTTTCAATACTCATTCTATTTAGAGCTCCATGATCATTGACGCTCAATGAATTATCTAACATATTTTCCATTATTGGGTGGTAGTGTGTGAAACAATCATAATCCTTGAGTAGTTCAAATGATCAAAATTTCCTCTTATTGAGTTCATTCTGTGAGAAGATATATTTCAATCTCTTATGATCTGTATATATCTCACATAATTCACCATAAAGATAATTTCTTTATATCTTCAGAGCATATATTAAAGATGGTAACTCAAGAATATGGTAAAGATAGTTTTTTTCATGAATTTTTAACTACCTAGGTTCAAAGGTAATAAATCTATCATTCTATATAATGACACAACCAAGTCCTTTCATGGATACATCACTATGGATCACAAATCTTCCGTTACCCGATGGTAGAGTCAGGATCAGAGAATTCACTAATCTACCCTTTAATTCCACAAAATATTCCTCACATTCTTTTATTCAAATAAACTTAACCCCTTTACATTTAAGCATGGTCATTTGGTTGGATAAAAGGGTAGAGTTCTGAACAAAATAACGATAATAACCTGCAAAACCAATATTATTATGTACATTAGCTATATTTATTGGAGTAGGCCATTCTTGCACAACCATTTTCTTCATAGGATCCATAGATATTCCATCCTTAGAGATAATTTGGTAAAGAAAACAAAATAATTGAATCCAAAATTCACACTTACTAAACTTCTCATATAATTCATTTCTTCTACGAGCCTACAAGAATAGTGCACAAGTGATTTTCATGATCATTGTGGATTTTTGAGAATACCAATATTTTATCAATAAATAATTCCGTAATGACGTCAAGATATTCCAGAAAAGTATATTGATTATAAACATGAACAAATAGTGAGAATTAGTCAGTTCAAAAGGTATTACTATAAACTCGTAATTCTCATACCATTTTTGAAATGATATCTTTGGAATTTCCTCCTTACTCCCAAAAAATGATATCCATATCAAAGTTAAATAATGTAAAAGTATTGTGATCCATGAATTTGATCAAATAAATCACCAATTTTAGGTAGGGGATACTTTTTCATTATTTTTATAGCATTGATCTCCTTGTAGTTAATCCACAACCTCACTGATCTATCATTCTTCTTAACAAAAAGTACAGGGGATCCCTATGGAGAAAATCTAGGGAGAATAAATATTCCATCACTTGATTAATCTAGTTTTATATTCAATTATACTAATTCTATAATGGAAATTATATTAGGGGTCTTTTATATGGGTCTTGAACTAGGAATTATGTCAATGGAAAACTCAATTTCCCGCTCTAAAGGTTGTCTATGTAAATCCTCTAGAAACACATCAACATATTATTTCACAATAGTTATGTACTCTTTTAGAACAGTCCTTTCCCAACCAATTGTTATTTCATTAACTTCCTCCCCAATAATTGAATTATGTAGAGATACTAGGGGTGGATCTTGGTAAGAATTAGCTAGTGATATTTCATCTCTAAAGATAAGGGATTCAAAACTATTCTAAAAAATCATAATATCACTCTAATTATAATAGATCTTCTCATCATAGCATGAAAGCCTTATCATAACATGAATTATATCAAAATCATTCATTTTTTATGGTGATAATATTAGAAACTAAAACTCATTTATGTGTCATTAGGAGGACTGATCAACACATCTTTGTTGCCATGATATATACCCTATGAGTTTTGGTTGACAAATCATTTATTAAATAATATTGTACTTGTCTAATTTTCTTGGAAAACTGGGAAGATATACAAAAAGTTGATTATATAGAATAAAATAATCATTTTCTATGATCTAGGAAATGATTAATGTACCTACCAACTCATCATTAGAAACATAAATATCATTATCTTAGATCACATAAGCTTGTCCCTACTCCCTTGGCCTTTTATGAGGCACATTTCCTTAATGCATTGTAAAATAATTAGCATAGTTCCCCATTTCCCTATAATTATAGAAATGAAGATTAATAACTTCTTTATTTCCCTTATAATCACTAGCATGACTACCTTTCTATACACACTTGTAGCACACCCCTTTTCCTTTAAATTAGGCACCAGGTTATTTCCTTCAAAAATTATCACAGGGGGGAAAGTCAACTCTTCTCGTCGTCCACATTTCCTTATTCACTTTTCTAAATCTACCATATGCCCTCATATTTTATTTCATTCCTTCAAAGTCATGAGTCTTAGATAACACATTTTTTTGTCTTGATGGAACATGAGACTATGTCTTTTTATGATGAGAAAGTTTGGAAGACCAGTTCCCATCCGAGGAATAGATTCAGGACTTCAAATAATCAATCAATCTTACTCCTTATATTATTAATAAAGTCCACAACATTCCTTGAAAACCATGTGAAGTTGTCTTCATACTTTTCAACATTTCCATCTTCCTTTTGTCTTAAATTTAGAAACTACCTTTTCATATCTGCTCACTCTTCATGGGGAAAGTATTTCTATAAGAACATTTATTTAAATTAACTTCATTCCATGTATTATATTTCTTCATTATCCTTTTTTTTAATTTGTAACCACTATTTATCAGCATCTCTTGATAGATGATAAACATCCATGAAAACCTTCCCCCTATTGTTAATTCCCAAAGTGTGAAATATAATTTCTAAGTAATTTATCCACAACTTTTCTATGAATGGGTTTTTAGTCCCATTAAATGATGGATTATGTTGTAGCAGAAAGTGATTTATCATAGCTCCCCCAAATTGTTGATTCAGATGCTCCATTTAGGTAAGGTTATTTTTCCTTACTTTTTTATGGTGTCCAATTATAGTAATAAGTTTCTCTACACTCATCGCATCTCCAGAGACAACGTCATTATCTTTCATAATTATGAAATACCTACATGGGATACGTTCATTCACGGGGTCTCCATTCCTTTCACTAGGCACCATTTTTGAATAAAGACATACAATAGATTAGGTTATGAATCATCATGTATAATCTCAACATGGAAAAAAACTTAGCATTCAATGGAATCCTATACATGGTTAATCCCACAATAATAAACATTTTTTTGAGGGAGATTTTACATTTAAATTGTTGATACTAGCTTACAAATAAACATTGATTTATATTATGTATATCCACTAAGAGTGTCAAACCAGGTGCACAGTAAGGCCCATCATCAGGTACCAGGATACCTCAGGTCATGCCCGAAACCCCTATCAAAGTATTCACTCTTATGTACATATATACTGTAACCACATACACCTATAGTATCTAGACAAGTTTTAATTTCCAAAAAATATCCACATAATATTTTCCTTATTAAAATTATAGTATGTTCTTGTATTTTTTCCTTAAATACTATCTTAGGGGTTTGTTCCACAATCAACGTTTTCAAAATCTACTTTCCTTGTTTTCTAGTATTCTTCCTTAGATACCAGCTGTAAGGACCCAAACACTCTTGGATAGAGACATTGACTTATTTTATTACAGTGGAATATAAACAAGGAATATGAATAATGAAGGATTAAGTAGTTTTTTAGATTTGGAAATAATATACATAAATAATTTCAATATGACAACCAAAAATAAAAAAACATATAAGTTCTCCTGGAAGCATCCACCACTATAAAATTATCCTTACAAGTAAATCATAATATAACTCTTTATGCACTAGAAAAAATGAAACATAAGAAGGGGTAATATAATATTCTCATAAAGGGTTATAATTTTAGTGATAGATAACATAAACATTTGGCATGGTGAATAATTGAAAACACATGCCTTTAGAAATAAACAAGAACATAATAAGAAATGAAATGAGATGAGTAAATATTTTTATTATAAAACATAATAAATGGTATTATACTTTCATAAAACCCTCCTGAAATATGAATTTTTAACATAATAATGAGAGAAATCTATATTCCATACATTCTGAAACATATCGTCAAGGCCCATCCAAGACATTTAAAACCAATTAAGGCCTCGACCAAAACCATATCAAAAAATGTGATGGCCTTGGACAAGTCCATATATATTTGTTTCATGAGACATAACTATGAATCAAGGGGATATAGAAATACCCACCCATCACCTATAAAGTCTAATTCATTCATCTCATGAATAGAGATAAATACTAACAACATATAAACATGAGATTTAATTAACTTTCCCTAATCTGTATCATACTCACTAACCATTATGTGTTGTCAGATGAATGGTATACAAATAGAAAATACATATTAAAATTGATCAGAAACCATTAAATATAATATGTAATATTATTTCAAGAAATATTAGACCTAGTAATACATAATAATCAGTAAGTGTGTTGAAATAGATGAATATACTTGTATAAAATCATCGACTAATTCTTAAGATAAATACTCTTTTACTTCTAAAAAAAGAGTTATATTGTCAATATATATATATATTAAGTGAAGTAATATAGTAATTTCAAAATAATATGATTTATTTTATAAAAATAATGGTTGATTAAAAAATATTATATATTTTCCTTGAAAATAGGTAATAATTTTGGAAATTCCCTTGAATCAGGCTTGTATTTTAGAAATAATTTTGAAAGTTCCTTCTAAAAATGTAACTACCATGAATAAAAGATGGATTATGGATTTTATATTTACATATAACATTCAAATAGTTTTAATGTGTATTAAATAATAATATTTAATAAATTATTTTGGATAAATAGAGACAAAGAGTAACCTGAATGATAATAGAGGTTCTGGTAGAAAACCCTTACCTTAAGTTTGGAGGTGTTTCTCACTTGATCTTAATGAAATGAATAATAAAAATTTGGATAATAAATTAATTAATAAAGAACCTAATCTAAATTTAATTTATTTATTATAACTTTTTTTGGTTCATTTATGTCCTTTTGATGGGTTAAGAGATTCAATTTCATTGTTTGGAAGCAGTTTCTTTCTTTGTTTTTATGACCAGTTTAAATATATTCATGTATGGATAGAAATTTAAAATGAGAATGGTTTTATTGAATATAAGTTGTAAGTATTTAGTTAACAACCATAATATTATGTGGTTATATTTTTTTTGGTTATTAGGAGTTAAGATGAATAATTATATAAATCATTAATGACAATTGTTTGGGTTAATTTCCAGGTTTTTATCAAAATGAACTCATTTTGATTTTAAAAATAAATATCATGTGTACAAAATGATTTAAAGAACCATAAATAAGTAATAATACATATATTATAGTCTGTTTTAACCATAAAAATGGTTTCAGGACCATAATTGAATATGGTTATAGAAATTGGAAACATGTCATCCTTCAATGTGATAAATAAACACATATCTGATTGTGTTTTCATTTCTATTATAAAATAAGGGGAAAGGAGAGATGTTGAAGAAATTTTTATTTATAAAAAATCATTAAATGTAAGTTACTGGTGTCATTACATCATTTGGGTGAAATGGGGTGAGGAAAGAAAAAGAAAAGAAAGGAATATGAAATAAATGAAATAAAAGGAGGAATTTACCTCTTGATGTAATCTTCCTTGAGGGCCCCATTCGGGGAGAGGTTGTGGTATTTTTATGAGAACAATGGGTGGTGGATGTGAGGGAGGAGCTGGGGAGGTGATTTTGATAGAATTTATATAATTCACTTGGCTTGAGAGGAGTGATCAAATGAGGGAGAGAGGGAGGGCATTTATAATGGAGGAGAGGAGTGATTTTTAATTATCTATTTATCATTTTATTATTTTTCTCAAAGAAAAAATTAAATGTTAATTATTATGACCAATAATAGTAAAATATTCATGTTAGTTAGAAAAAATTAATATTTACATCATCCATGACTAAAGCATCATAATAAATTCAATTAATTAAAATTTTTCATAAATTAATAAATTTCACTATTGACACAAATTCATGTATTTAAGGAAAATCCCAAACCCAAACCATTTTTCGACATGTAGAATAAAAAAATAGAATCCATTTAATCAAAATAATTTTCTAAACATGAGATATTTATTTTTTAAATAAAATCATTATTTACTTGAAAAATACAGATTTAAATTTTAACATGATTTTATAATACTTTGAAAATTTATCTAAGGATGTATTAAATTATCCTAAAATTATATGACAATAAAAATATTAATTTAGGAATACATTTTATAAAAATTATTTTTATTTTAAATCCATTTATTAAATTAAAATTATAATTAAATAATTATTACTGACAAAAATGCCAACACATAAGTAATAATTTATAAAATAATTTATTTTATTTACAAGGTGTCTAAATTTTATTTATACCTTCATGGTTGTTGTTACTATTCATAAGGATCATATTATTGTTTATAAGGGTGCATTACTATTCATAAGGGTCAAGTCACTAATCACCAAAAAATTATGGTGATATTATCAAACTCTAAATATCATATTGAACACAACTATGTATATCAATTTTTTGAAAATTAAATCATAGAGGTGGGAAAATTATTTTACTATCTTGATTATAAAAAAGTGGTGTTTTTTAGAGACTCAGTGTTTAATGGATTTAATATTAAATTTATTTTCGAAATCTTGTGGTGTTACATTATCACGTAATTAAAAAAAATTCATCCTCAAAAATTATTTAATGTTACCTCATAAAATTATTTGGTTAGGTCTTCATCATAAGATCCTCTGGCTCCCATGTTTCCTCTTTAATTTTTTTATTTTTCCAAAGTACCGTTACCAGTCGAGTTTTATGATTCCTCAACACATGTTCATTAGTTTTTAGAATCCAAATAGGATCTTCACAATATGATAGTCCAGGTTCCAAATATATTCCATTAAAAGTGAGGTCATGCGTTGGGTCTAGCTTGTACTTCCTCAACAATGAGACATGAAACACATTGTGTACTTTATACAGTCTAGGTGGCCTATCTAATTGATATGAAACAACTCCAACTCACTCTAAGATTTCAAAATATATAATGTAAATAGGGCTTAGTTTACCTTTATTCCCAAAGATTATAACACCCTTACATTTATATATTTTAAGGAAAATTATATCTCCCACTTCAAATTCAATATCCCACCTTCGATTATCGACATAGATATTTTTCCTCCTTTGAGTTGCATTGATATGGGTTTGAATAGTATTTACCTTTTCTGTTGTTCCGTCCACAAACTCTGGGCTCATATTCTTTATTTATCCAACATCATCCCAAGAAGTTGGTGTATGACATCTATTTCCATAAAATGCTTCATATGGTACAATTTGAATATGTGAATGGAATCTATTATTTTAAGAAAACTCCACTAAAGGTAAATATTGATCCCAACACACCTTGAATTTCAATTGAATATGATCACAACATGTCATATGTGGCATGGATCATCCATTCTAATTTCCCATAAGTTTGTGGGTGGTTATGAGTACTCAAACGAAGCTCAGTATCCAAATCTTTCGGAATACATTTCTAGAATTTTGATAAAAATCATGGATCACAAACATACACAATTGAGACAGGTTCTACATGAAGTCTCACAACTTCATTGACACAGATTCTTGCTAGGAAATCTAGTGGAAAATCTTCCCTTATAGTAAAGAAATGAGCATATTTCATAAGTTGATCAATAATTACCCATATTACCTCATTCTTCTTTAGAGTTTTTGTGTAATCCAGTGAAAAAATCCATAATGATGTCATCCCATTTCCATGTATGAATAGGTAGATGTTGCATGAATCCTCTTGAATGTTGTATTTTGTCATTTAATTGCTGACAGACAAGACATTTGGATACATAATCATCAATTTCCCACTTCATGTTGTCTCACATGAAATGTTACTTCAAATATCTATACATCTTAGTTCTACCAACATTTATAATAAAATTTGATCTATGGGAATCACCAAATAACTCACTTTTAGCTTGGGTATTTCAATAACACAAATCATCATCCCAAACTTTATATTTCCACCTTCACACCTAATGTCAGGAAACTTCACATCACTCACATCATTAATATTATTTTGAAGAATCTCATCATCAAACTAAGAAGTTTTAATCCTTTCGAACATAGATGGTTGGGAAACCAAATGAAAAAGTATTGATTTTTCAACATCTTTGATAATTACCATATCAAAATTTAACAGATCAATAAAAACTAGATCACTTCCAATCCTAATTTTGTTTTTAATTCCTTGATCCTTCCTACTCAATGCATTAGCTACCTTATTTTCCATTCATGGGTGGTAGTGTATGGAAAAATCATAATCCTTGAGTATTTCAAGACATTGCATTTGAATCATGTTGAGTTATTTCTATGAGAAGATATCTTTCAAGATCTTATGATCTTTATATATCTCACACCTTTCTCCATAGAGATAATGTCTCTATATCTTCATAGTAAATTTTAAAACTGCTAACTCAAGGTCAAGAGTAGGATATTTTTTCATTAATGTTTAACTACCAAGATGAAAAGGAAAGAAATCTATCATTATACATAAAGACACAACCATGTCATTTACTTTATGTATCACTATATATCACAAATCTACCATTCCTGGATGGTAGAGTTAGAATTGTAGAATTCACTAATCTTCACATAAATTATTCAACACATTCCTCAAATTATTTTTTCCAAACAATCTGAACCCTTTACATGTAATCTTTGTCATTGGTTTGGCTAAATGGGCGATGTTCTAAATTACATGATGATAATAACCTGATAAACCAATAAAACTACTTACCTAGGTTATGTTCATTAGAGTAGGACATTCTCGTAAAACCTTGGTCTTCAAGGGATCAATAGATATTCCATACTTAAAGATAATGTGTCTAAGAAACAGAATTAATTAAAACCAAAATCCAAACTTTCTAGACTTACCATATATTTTATTTCTTATAAGAGCCTTTAGAATAGTGAGTAAATTATTTTCATGATATTTTTAGCTTTTGGATCATACCGAGATATCATAAATAAGTACAACAATAATGTCATCAAGATATTCCTTGAATACTCCATTCATTAGATGCAGGAAAACTGAGGGTGCATCAATCAATCCCAAAGGCATTACTATAAATTCGTAATACCCATATGTAGTTCAAAATGTTGTCTTTGGAATTTCTTCCTTCTATACTTGAAACTAATGATATCTAGATCAAAGGTAAATCTTTGAAAATATTCTTCTCCTTAGATTTTATCAAATAAATCATCAATGAGAGGTACGGGAATTGTTTTCTTTATTGTTATAGCATTGATCTCCTTATATTCAATGGGAAACCTTATAGATCCATATTTCTTGTTAATAGAAAGAACAGAGGCAACCATATAGAAACACTAGGGAAAATTAATATTCTATCACTCTATTCCTCTAGTTTATTGTTCAATTATAATAATTCTACTGAAATAATTCTATAAGGTATCTTTGATATGGGCCTTGAACCAAGAATTTGGCCAATGGAAAACTCAATTTCTCACTCTAGAGGATGTCTTGGTAAATCCTCTGAGAACACATCAACATATTCATTCACAATAGGTATGTCTTCTATTTGAACATTCCTTTCCTCACCGACAGTTATTGTATTACCATTATCCCAAATAATTTAAATAAATAGATCTATTATGGGTGGATCTTGACCAGAATCAGTAAGCGAGATTTATTCTCTAAAGATAGGGGAGTAAACACCATTATCAAAAATTATAATATCCCTTTTCTTGCAACATATCTTTACATCAAAACATGAAATCCAACTCATACCAAGGATTATATCAAATTCAATCATGGGTATGGTGATATGGTTAGCAACTAAAGCATGTTTATGTTCCATGAGGGGTACTGATCAACACATATTTGTTTCAATGATACAACCCCTATGAGTTCTAACAAATAACCCTTAACTAAATCAAATTTTAAATGCCTATTTTTTAAAAAACTAAGAGGATATAAAATAATTCGGTGATCTATAATCAAATAAATCGTTGTCTGTGTTTGATGAAATGATTAAAGTATATAACACCAAGTCATTTGGAACTTCAATATCAGTAGTTGTGATCACATAAGCTTATCCCTACTCCCTTCGCATTTTCTAAGGTACATTTCATTGACTCTTTAGAAAATAATTATCTTAGTTACCCATTTCCATATTATTATAAAATTGAACATTAATATATTCTTTCTTTACCGTACAATCACCAGCATGATGGATTTTATTTTTATACTTGTGTCACACAATTTATCCTTTTAAGAAGGCACTAGGGTGTTTCCTTCCACAATTATCATTGGGTATAAATTCAACTTTTCCCTCCTTCCCCATTTCCTTATTTCCTTTTCCATAGTTTTCAGTATCTCGCTTCTTTTATTTCATTCTATTTAATTTATAATACTTAGATAACTAATTTTCTGTCTTGATACCACATGCGACTATGTATTCATATGATGAAAAAGATTGGTAGACCAGTTCTTTTCAGAAGAAGGTATTTTGGCCATAAATGAATCGAAAAATCTTTATCCTTGGATTATGTATGTTGTCCACAACATGACGTTTAAACCTTGTGAAGTTAGATTCATACTTTGCAACATTCTCTTCATCCTTTTACTTCAAATTTATAAAATACATTACCATAGCCACTTGATGTTCATGAGGAAAGTATTTCCCTAAGAAAATATCATAAAATTCAATCCATTCTTTGTTTTCATTTTCTTACTCCTACTTTTTGTTTTGAATTATTTACCACTATTGATAAACACGTCTCAATATACAATAAACCTCCATGAAAACTTTCTCCCTTTCGTGACTTCCTAAAGCAAGAAATATATTCTCTAAGGAACTTATCCACTACTATTCTACTAATGTGATTCTATTACCATTAAATTATGGAGGTTGTTATCACATAAAGTGATCTAACATAGCTCTTACACATTGTGGATATGAATTCTCCATTCAGGAAAGGTTATTATTCATATTCTTAGTAAGTTGTCCTAGTATAGTTATAGGATTCCTTGCATCAGTCGCATCTCTAGAGAAAACTTCATTATCTTACAAAGGATGTAACTCCTTACATGGGATATGCATGTTCACATGTTTTCCATTCTTTCTGCTAAGAACTATTTCGAAATTATGGATTACACTAGATTATTTTATGAATCCTAATGTATAATCTTAACATCGAAAAATATTTATCATAAATTTAAATCCTATTTTAAGGATAATACAGTAATCATAAACATAGAGTCATTCAGTAAAAATTTACATTTAATTCCTTCATAATGTCTTGTAAAGAAAATGTGAATTATATTATGCCTATTCCTTGGCAGTGTCAAACCAGGTGCATAGTAATGTCCATCGTCGTGTACCAGGATACCCCGAGTCAATCCCTAAAGTATTTGTCAAAGTTTTCATTCCTATGTACATCTGTTCCATAACCACGTCCACTTGTGATATTGAGAGAGGGATGTATTTTTCAGAAATATCTACATAATGTATTCCTTTACAAAATTCGTTGACGTTATTTTGTGTTTATATTTAAATACTATCTTATTGTTTTTTCCCTAATCTAAATTTTATAAATCTAATTTCAATGTATTCTACTAAACATTATCTGATACCAACTATAGGGACCCGACCCTAGTTGCTCAGATCTGGTGCCTTATTTCATTTAATTGGAATGTAAACATGGAATATGAATCATGAGGGACTGAGTAGTTTAGTAGCTTTGGAAACAATATACATACATAAGTTCAACATTACTACTAGAAATGAAAAACAATATAAAGTTCCATTGGAAAAAAGAAACACTCTAGTATTATCCCTATAAGTCAATCATAATATACCTCTTCATATCCTAGGAAAAATGGAACATAAGAAGTGGTGAGATCATATTACATGTAAGTGTAAACATTAAAGTGGAAGATAACATAATCATTAGGTATGGTAAATAATTGAAAACACATGCCTTTAAAAATAAACATGAATATAATATGAAATGATATGAGTTGAGTAAATATTTTCATAATAAAACATATTAATGGGGATTATTCTAGTAAAATAAAATCATTAACTATGAATTTCTAGAGGTATATTAAGATAAATTCATATGTTGAACATTGTGAGACAACCCGTCAAGGCCTCGACCAAGACATCTAAAAATGATTAAGGCCTCAGACAAACCCATACCTAAAAATGGGACAGGGATCCACCAAGTCCATATATATTTGTTTGATGAGATCTAGAGATTATTATAAGGGATATAGTGGGACCCACCCATTACTTACTATGTCCAATTCATTCCTCATATGAATGGGGATAAACATAAACAACATATACACATTATATTTAAATAACTTTCCCTAATCTATAACATAATCACTAACCACTCTGAGTAGTAAGATCAATGGTATCAAAATAGAACATCTATAGTAAAAATTATCATAAACCCTTAAATATTATATGTAATATGATATCATAAAATATAATACCCAATAATATCTAAGAATCAATAGAACTATTGAAATAGATGAAAATACTCTTGTAAACTCATCGAGTAATTCATGTGGTAAATACTCATTTACTTTGAAAAGAATATTTATTTTGGAAAAATATTCTTATAAACCCAGAAGTGAAGTAATATAGTATTTACATAATAAAATGAGTTATTTTATAAAAATAATGGTTTGTAGAAACACATTATATAGTGCCCCTGGAAATAGGAAAGAATTTTGGAAATTCCATTGAATTAGGATTGTATTTCAGAAATAATTTTGAATGTTTCTTTTAAAAGATGTAACTACCATGAATGAAAGAAGGATTATGGTTTGTAAACATAATTATAAAATTTAAAAAGAATATATCAATAGTACATAATAATATTTAATAAATTAATTTGGATAAAGATTGACAGAGAGTAACCAGAAAGAAAATGGAGGTATGGGTAGGAAACCTATACCTTGAGTCTGAAGGTGTTCCTCATTAGATAGTAATAACCTGAATAATCATACTTAGGATCATAAATTAATTATTAAATAACATCATATACATTTTATTGATTTAGTGTTTCCTTATTAGCTGCAATCATGGCCTTTTTATGGGTTAAGAGATTCAATTTCATTATTTGTTAGCATTTTCTTCCTTTGTTTTCAGGATCGGTTTGCTTATGTTCATGTACGGATATAAATGTAGAATAAGAATTGTTTTCAATAAAATAATTTGTATGTTATTAGTGTAAAAACAGAATGTTAAATTTTTATAATTTTTTTTGTTATTGTGTGGAAAGGCGAATCATTATACAAAAAATTAGTGACAATTTTTGTGGTTAATTGGTGGTTTTTTCACAATGAACTTATTTTGATTTATAAATTAATATCACATGTAAAAAAGGATTACAGGAAATTAAATAAGTTTTAATAAATATAATATAGTATATTTAAACCATAAAAATGGTTTTATGACCATAATTGAATATGGTAATAGAAACTAAAAATTCATTATCCTTCAATGTGATAAATTAACACATCTCAAATGGTGTTTTAATTTCTATTATAAAAGAAGGGTAAATGAGATATAGTGAATAATTCTTCGATTATCATAACAAAATTATAGTACATTTTTGTTACTCGGCTCATCACATCATTTGAATGAAAGGAGGCCAGGAATGAAAGAGAAAAGAAACGAATTTGAAATAAAGGAAATGAAAAGAGGGATTTACCTCTTGATGTAATCTTCTTTGAGGGCCTCTTTAGGGGGGAGGTTTTGGTCTTTTTATGACACCAAGGGCTGATGAATGTGAGGGAGGATATTAAGGGGATATTTTTTCTGAATTTAGAAATGGTAAATGTCTTCATTATAGTGAACATAATACAGACTGAGGGAGAGTTTTTATAGTGTAGGAGAGAGGTGATTATTGATTATCTTATTAATTATTTTATTATTTTTCTCCTGAAAAGAAATAATATTGATTTGTGTGACCAATAATAGTAATATTTTCATATTATTTCGATCAAATGTCCATTTACATAATCCATGAATCAAGCATGATGCATAAATTCACTTAAGTTTTATTTTTCGTAAATTATCAAACTTCACTATTCACATAAAAATTCAAGTACTTTAGAAAAATCCCAAAAATTCAACCTAATCATTTTTTGACATGTTTAATTAAAAAATGGAATCCATTTTATAAAAATAGTTTTATAAATATGATAAATATAATTTTTATATAATATCATTATTTACATGAGAAATATAGATTTAAATTTAAAACTGATATTATAATACTTTTAAAAAATTAACTAAGGACTTATGAAATTATCCTAAAACTATAAGAATAAAAAATATTTATTTAGAAATAAATATGGTGAAATTAAATTTTCTTTTAAATTAATTTATTAATTTAAATTTCTAATTAAATTTTTATTACTCACAAAAACACCGACACTAAATTATTATTTTCTAAAAAATCTTTTTCATTTAAAAGTAGTCTAAATTTCATTTTTGCTATCATGGGTGTGTTTACTATTTATATGGTTCATTTAACTATCTATTAGGGTATGTTACTATTCATAAGGGTCATGTTACTATTAAATATATATGTTGGTCTTATCAGACTCTAAATATCTTACTAAAAGCAACTGTGTATGTCAGTTTTTTGAAAATTAAATCACAGAGGTGGTAAAATTGTGTTTATAGCTAGGTTATAACAAAATGATATTTTTTAAAGATTCATTGTTTCATGCATTAATTATTAAATTATATGCATAATCTTGGGATTTCATATGCCTGTATCATAATTTTTTGTATTCATGTCCAAATTGGGGGATTTTGAAAAAATAAATTGAAATAATTAAATAATACTTGATAAAAATTCCACCTACTAGCCATAGTGTTTTTACATTATCTTTTTTAGGAATTGGTCCTGGTCATCACCCACATTTAGCTTATGTGATAGAGGATAAAATGTATGATCTAGTTGATTTTTGGATGATTGGATTAATATATGAGGTTGAGGAATGAAATCCATATATCTTAGAAAATTATGAGGGTTGTGTATTTAATTTAGATATGGAACACTGGTTGGAAGATATTGAGATTAAATTTATCCTAATATGGGAACAAGATATCTTCTTGGTTCCATTTTATTTTAATAATATATGGGGAGATACACGTTAGTGTTGGCTATTTTACCTTAGTGATTAAAAGGATGATGACGATTTATGGATAAAATTCAAGGAGTTTCATTTCAATTTCATGTCCTTGATGATGAAGGATGAAAATAGGTAGATTATTATCTGACACCAATAGGGGAGTCTGATAATTTAAATGATTAGAATTATGATTGAGGATAAATTTTGTTTTTCTCTATATATCTTCCCAAATGGGGAGCCCAGATCATGATTACATGATGAGGGTTTTCATCTAATGATCTGGAAGGATACAACACCATTTATAGATCATATATATTTGGGGATGAAAAATATGGAAGAAGTGACATGAGGGATGAAATCTTATTACAGATTACATAATGAGGGAGGACAATAGATCTTATCATGTAATTGGGATCCATTCATAGAATCACAGATGTCAGGATACATGGGGTTTTGTTCAGTAGGGATCCCATTTCGGTAGTATTCTCCATGATTTTCTAAGGATAATATTCCTCGTGCCCTTAACTGGGGTATTCCATTTAAATGTTATTCATATATAGTTTATTGACATTATTATTCTTAATAAATGTATGATCAAGTTGTTCAGTTTGGTTTGGGTGGTTAGGCCTGGCTGTACCAGCTGTAAATGTTTCAAATATTTTTTTAGTATCCAAGAGACTATGGGGAAAATAGAGGCTAACTCTAAAATGGCCTTAATATCTAGTTACATAGAGTAGATATTGGACATGGTTATTATAGACAATGAGTCATAAAATATGGATAGGGGTATATAAATTCTTTAAATGTTCCAGAACCAAAGGAAATAGAGGTTTTTTAATTTATGATTCGTTTATCATCTACCGTAGTTTCTTCTTTGTATAAATTTAGAGATTTAAACTCCTCTATATCTCTTCATATTATCCATAATTTGAGCCTATAGGTGGAGAGACTTATAATTCACCAAGTGTTATACATTATAGTTGGAGGTTAGTGCTTCCTTTTTGATGTGTTTTAGCGATATATAACTGTGATGGGGATCCACTAGTCAGTGGAAAATATATTATTTATATATAAATAAAAGTATAATGTTATCCTTGTAATGGATTGGATATATTCTATTCTTGAAGTCATCAATTTATTTCAAAATATGTTTTCTTAATATGTAGATCTAATGAGTGGCATTTTTGGGGAGTGTATTTGATAGATTCGTAAATGAAATGTAGATCCTCTTTTATCCTAGTTGGAGGAGCTATCAGTAGGGGCTCAGGTGGTGGATCCTCCCAAGGCTATAAAATATTTTTTGGATATTTTCCCAAATGAGGATATGACATTACCACCTTGATGAAACATCAAATTTGAGATTGATTATAAAATAAAAATATATCTTATTTTAATGATTCTCTATCAAATGGAACCTATAGAGCTATTTGAGTTGAGATTTCTAGTCGAAGATTTGATTCCTAGGGGTTTCATCAATCACATTGTGTATCCTTGGGGTCCATCGGTTTTGTTTTCCTCAAAATAGGATGTTATACATAGGTTTTTTATAGAATATAAAATTTTAAATTATTTGGTAGTCAAGAATAATTACTCCCTCTATAACTTTGATTATATGTTTGACCAACAGAAGGGAGTAGTTGGAAATAAGAGAATGATTTCTGGTATGAATATCATCAGATGTGGGGTAAGGATGATGATATCCAAAATACAACCTATAGGTTTAGTTATGGGAACTATGAGTTTTTGGTTCTTTCATTAAGTTTCAAAAACTCACCAAAAATGTTTATGAGGCTTGTGAACTCTTTTTATATGGGATTCTAGACCAATTCATAGTTTTTCCCATTGACAATGTCTTGATCTAATCAATGTCAAAGAATGATTATTCAAATCGTCAAAATGTTTTTTGTATGTAATTTGAGACCATAATACTAATATAATGCAATCCATGTTCATATTTTGGATAAAGAAGGTGAATTTCCTTGTGAAATTTCTGTCTCTGTTGGCCATGGCCGCCAACCCATCAATATTGAGGTATTCTTTTCTTGGGGAGCCCTCAAGAATCCATAATTGGTTCAAAGGTTCCCTGGTCTTATTTGTTAAAACTGGAGGTTTTTATTCTATTTAGATATTCTTTCATCCCCATTAATGTATTTAACATGGAAAGAAATTTAATTCATCTAGAATAACCAGTATCTAAAAAAATTTGACTACTTAAAATCAAAATAAATCAGTTTCATCGATGAATTATATTCTTTATGAAGGTTTGTGATTTTCAAGGTGTTTTGTGAGAATTTATGTGTAGTCTCTGGATTTTTCTTTTAATAGAATAGTGTAGTGATATATTATTTTTCTAGGATATTACCCCAAAAAAATTAAAATCCCACCCCTACTCTATAGTTAGAGGCATTTTAATGTACACTAATGTTGTGGTTTAATTACCTCATCAGTGGGCACTTTATGGATCCCCTAGACCACATGATCAAGACATATGTTTTTCTTAGTTTTATATGAATAACACAATTATAAGTTTATAATTATTATCTAGAATTATCATATTGGGATCTCTTACACTATGGGTAAGGGGAATGTTATTACTGATGTGTTTTGAAGAAATTCCCAAGGAGATATGTTTTAGGAGTTTTCATTTGTTTGGAAAGGGTTGTAAGAGTTTGAAATAATGTATGTTGTTGTCGAGGAAGTCAGTTGTAGTGGTTTCAATTATTAGATGAATTCAAATCCATATGTGATGTAAAAGGTGGAGTAATCTCAAGGGGTTTAAATAGAGTTAGAGGTGACATGTGACTATGTTTTCATTGTTGACTCTCTAGAGGGATTGTCAGAAGGCATTTAGGACAAAAAAAAATTAAGGGAGGCCATTCATTTTTTCAGAAATTATTGAGGGAGACCCTTGTGGGTTTTATAGCCTCCACTCACCCCCTAGTGGTGAATTCTAGAATGTATGAGATATATCGTGGATTTATGTGATAGATGTGGTGGTTTAAGATTAATTGGTTGGTTGTATATTTTATGGCGGGGTGTTTGGTTTGGAAATGGGTAAATTCTAAGAATCAAGTTCATGTAGGTCCCTGAGTAAAAAAATGATTACATTTCGATGGATTTCTTTACTAGGATACGTTAGGCTCAGGAGGGTTTAATTCAGTATGGGTGATAGAGTAATGACTGTTGAATTCAACCTATTTTAAAGAGATCAATGAATCAAGTGTTGTAGATATTTTACAATGATGGTATGTTTATAATATGCTTAAGATTCAGGGGGTATCGATGAACATCATTTTGGATCAAGATCCTCATATTATATCACTGTTCTATAAAAGATTAAAGCATTCCATTCACTCCAAGTTAAATCATAGAACAACTTCTCAGCCTTGTATAAATAGTAATATAGATTAGATCATTCATACGATAGGGGATATGCTATTGGAATGTCTCTTAGAATTTAGTGGGCTGTGAATGGAGTAACTACCCTTGGTTTAGTTTTCTAATAATAATGGATATAAATATTTCATTTACATGAAACCATTTGATATATTTTATGAATAGTCATGTTATCCTATATTTTTTTGAACTAAATTTGGGGAGTTGTTATTCCATAGTTTTGATGTTTTTTGGATTATGGACATGAATATCTAGGTGGTTCTTGAGGGGATTAAGGAATTGGAAGACCATCATAAGTATTTTTTTAGTATGAGGATGAGGCTCAAAAAATTTTATGTTGGATTCCACATTTTCTTGTTGGTTTTCCTTTATTGGTTGAAGTAGAGTTTTGGATATGGGATTAGGATTTATTTATTGTTTTTTGGACCATTGGAGGTGATAGAGTGTATTGGCATGGTATATTTTTAGTTATTTCTCCAACCATGGATAGATATAGTTCTCAACAACATCTATGTGTCCTAGATTCACCATTAAGTTCACAAAGTATGTAATTTAATTGATTGTGTAGAGTTGTACATTTATTTACAAACAATGTTTTGGGATCAACTAGTGGATACCGAAGATCATCAAAAAGTTTATTTGTGTACGAGGCCCATCACATTGTTTTGTCTGTTGTAGAGGGATGGTGGAGTGGAGGATAATACTTTAGAGTTGGAGTATGAGTTTCATTCTCAATACCATGATATTTATTAATTATTTAATTTTTTCCTTAGATTGAATGGTCTGTATTAACCATATTATTTATATAAAATTAACTGTTTTACTTAGTTAATGAAGTCTCGTATCTATGACGTTTTTTCCTCAAATGTTCAGTTTTTTTTTGTCATAATGAGAGCATTGAAAAGTATCTACAAATTTTATGTTCAGACCTCTATTACCTTTTATTCTAGGTTCAATATTGATTTCCAATGATATTAATTGTCTGAGATGTGTTTGATATAGTTCCATGGTACCTAAAACCTTACCTTTGGAATTTCTCAAGGAATGGAGTTGTCAAGGAGCTGTTTTATGTCTTTTTCTCCCTTATCCATTCTTTGCCTCATTATCTCACCTGGTTTCATCGACACACATATCCTTTTCATAGTCATAGTTGGTTGTCATAGTAGAAGGTTAGTCTCAAAGAGGCACAATCTCTAATCAACGTTGAAACCTTCACGGGCTCTCTAACTGTTAGAAAATTTTCAATGGTTATTAAAATTTTGAGGATTTAAAGAATAAAAAATATTTCCAAGCATTAATAAATAATTTAAAAGTTGATAATTTTTTTAAAATTTTATGATTTGATTATATCATGGAATTGAATTACACAAACCTCATGGATTAAAGAAGTTTTGTTCTGTATGTTTTAAATAAAAATTAATTAAATGATAATTTAAAGGAATGTTGATGAAATTAGTATTTGGGTATATGATATCCGAAATCTTAAAAGTATATAACATTTATAACCCTTGAATAATATTTTATAAAACCAAACAACTCATAAAATTAATTTTACATTTATTTAGATATGAATTGGTTTCTCGTGTAAATTTTATGGAAATAATAGTCTTATAGATGCGACATGTTTTAGAATCCATATTTAAATGAATTGTGGTAATTACCCAAACAACTAATATATTTATTTCCCACATTTTTAGTAGATATACATCACTTATGATGGTGTGGGATTGTGGTAATTGTATGATGATGATAGAATCATGTTTAAATGTAATGTGTATGGGGTCATCTAGGTTTTTAATGGTTTTGGTTTTGTTTTGGTGGTTGTTGGTGCAAGGTAGATGGGTTTTTTGAAGGTGTATAAGCAAAAAAGTAATGGAATGTGTGATATTAATGATTAAATAGAAATTTAATAAGCGTGATTTAATGAATATGGGAAAAAAATTCATGAATGGGTTTAGTATACAAGTTATGTAAGAACCCTATTTTTGGCTATAAAGGACTTTGATATATTCTTGATGTTATTCCAGAGCAGCGCCTTCAGACGGTGTGCGATTCCTAGACCCGGTGTGGACGAAATTTAATTTTCAGTGCGTTCACACTGGGAATGCCAAATAAATGGGATAAATCCTAAACGGTGATCCGGATCAGAAAAATGAGTGTATGTATGGGTCCTTAATGGTGTGTTTAATGTAGGAACGACATAAAACACGTCAGTGCAGGATGTTTGGACCCCTCGCTCGCTATCAGAGCATGGGACGGATAAATTAAATAATTAATTAATTCATTTAACAGCTTATCTCAAGTATCACTTAAACTGTTGCTTATATTGGAAACCTGAGGGCACTGTTGAGTTCAGAGCATGTTGTTTACCCTAGGAGGGGTATAAGATTCGCGGGTGTGGCCGGTCTGAGAAAAATGGTCCCAGGATCGTTTTCGTAATTTAGCGGCTTCGGTCATTAAATTTTATAACATTTGAATGGGGCCTCAGATTAAAATTCAGAGAATGCCATTGTGCTCGGGAGGTGGTGTTTACCATAGGGGAGGATTAGTCTTGACCTCGCCAAAAGTTTCGGATGCGGGTTATTTTAGAGTTTTAAATTAATTAAGTTTTTAATTAATTTTTCCTACTTAAACCAAACTCTCCTCCTCCCCACCCTTTGCTTCTCCTGTCGGAAGAGATCTCAACCAAGGAGAGCCCTCACCAACCCTCCTCCAACCTTCCTCTCCAAGGCAAAGGAAAATCCTGCACCGGCGGATCTCTCGCGAAGCTTTGGGCTACGCCCACGAGGTAGGGGTTCTTCGTTTCGTGATTTAATTTCAAACCTCCCCTTTAAACCCCAATTTTAGCATCGAATTGTTGTTTTTTTTTCAAGAGAAGCCCATATTTTTGTAGTAAATGTTCTATGATCTGCGATGCGTGTGTCGGTTTTAAAATCTGAGTCTCGAGGACCTTGAAAACATCCGTCGAAGATTGCGGGTTTAGGGGGTTTTCTGGAGGATTTGGGGTCTCCGACGAGTGGACAGCGGTGGCGCAGGTCTTCCAGGCGGTGGCAGACTTGGCTCAGGTGGTGGTGAGGTGCTGCGGACGAGTTTGGAGGGCTGCTGGATGAGGTGGAGAAGCTTCGGGGTTTGGCACGGCTGGCTTCAGGGCGAGGAGCGGGCTCGGCGTCAAGCGGCGGTCCGGGGCGGCTTCAGCGGGCTCGGCGAGGGTGAGGTCGAGCCGAGGTCGATGTCGCGGTCGAGTGGCACGGCAGGCTGAGGGCACAGCGTCGAGCGGCGAAGCAGGCGGATCGTCCTGTCGCGGTTGGCGGGGAGGAGCTGAGGCGGAAATCTCGGGGGATGCGGGAGGAAACCAGGACCCACCTTTTGCGGGTCCTGTTGGGCAACAGAGACCGACCAAAAGGCCGGTTGGTTGAAGAAGATCGGACCCGCTCGGGTCTGGTGGTTTGAGGCGGGCCGCGGTGGGTTGGACCGGACCTGCTGCTGGGCCGTGGGCCGGAGGTCTGGACCGGCCCATTTTGGGCCCCCTTGCGTTCTGGGACCATTACAACGAGTCGTCCCTTTTATAGTGAGTTTAGGGGTTTTCTGGTTGCGCGCCCAAGGACTGGTGACCTGAGGGGCTTTAATTTAAGAATATTAAATTGTTATTAAAGTCGCGACGGACGCAGCTCGTGATCCGGACATCCGTTTGACGAGTCATCAGAAGCGTGGTGGCCCTGGAGCTAAGACGGTCCTTCCAAAGATGGTTTGGAACCTTTGCGGTTTGGTTTCGTTGCTCGATGGCACGAAAAACTAAATGTGATTAATTAATTAATTAATTAATTTTTGTGTCGGACCTAACTCTTGTTTGGGATGTCCGATTGACGCACCATCAGCAGCAACATGACCCCATTCCTCAAGAAGACTTTCTGAGATGTTTTCCAAAGCGTTCGGGATGGAGACAATGTGCGGGGCCCACAGGGCCCAGCTCGCGTGATTTATAGTGAAACGCCACTTTTTCACCTGACATCCATTTGGGGTGTTTGAGTACTCGTTTATGAGTGTTATTCAGTGGGGATTGCGCGGCGCAATCCGCCTGCATAAATTTGGGCTCGAGGTGTGGGCCCCAAAGGGCCCTAGTCATGTATAACGTGGGGGGTTGCAACTTCTGCATGAGAAGCCTATTTTAGGTGTCGTCAACGGCGTTGTGACACTAGCATCGAGGTGAAATTGACAGGGGTAGTTTTGGGTGTTAAAGCCAGAGTTGAGGCGTGGGCCCCATGGGCCGTCTTTTAAGCTGTGAACAGTGTACTGTGACTTTTTCATCGGGCATCCATTCGGGGTGGATGAATAGTCGATCTAACGTGTTTTTCCGAGAGCATCACAATGGCACAGTTTGCCCGACCTTTTTTGGGATCTTGGTGTGGGTCCCACCCGAGTTGGCTACGGTGAATAGTACCTTTTTCACCTGGTGTTTGTTTTGGGTGATTCAGTACTGATCCCTGTGTGTTTTTCCGAGGGGATCTCAGCAGTGTGATCTGTTTGTTCAGTTTCAGGATCATGTTGTTGGCCCCACACGGGCTGGCTATGGTGAATTGTACCATATTCACCGGTTGACTGTTTTGGGTGAGTAAGTAGTCTATATCATGTGTTTTTCCACGAGTATTACAACATTGTAATCTTTTTAGGCGATCAGAGTCTCCTACGTGATCTTATTAATTTGGGAATATGAAAGGGCATTGGTCGGAGGCTTCTTTGGACATACTCCGAACCTACGCACGGTAGTGGTGCTAGTGAAACCCAGTGATGGAATGGGAACCGAACCTCTATTAGGTGGTTTGTTTCAGAATTGGGTGGTTTCCCTTTACCCACTCTGTGTTCGGTTGGCCTGTGTTGTACCATCATGTAGAGATGGCCAGAGCAGTTTTGGGATTACCCTCCAGCGGGGCGGGGCAGTGGGTTACTCATCGACTTCTTCGGGTTTACCCTCCAGTATGGATGGGTAGTGGGATGCTCATTAACTTCTCAGGGTTTACCCTCTAACACAGACTAGGTAGTGGGTCACCCGACGACTCTTGACGGTCTACCCTCTAGCAGGGATGGGCAGTGGGTCGCCTTTCGTCTTGTTTCAGGTCTGACCTCTAGCAGGGCTGGGTAGTGGGTCGCCTGTCAACTTATTCTAGGTCTACCCACCAGCAGGGATGGGTAGTGGGTTGCATGATGATGTATTAGGGTTTAACCTCCAGTAGGGCTATGTAGTGGGTCACCCGATATCTTATTATGGTCTACCCTCCAGCAGAGACTAGGCAGTGGGTCGCCTGTCGACTTCTTCCAGGTCTACCCTTTAGTAGAGACCGGGAAGTGGGTGGGTTGTCGACTTCATCTAGGTCTACCCTCCAACAGAGACTGGGCAGTGGGTCACATGTCGACTTCTTCCAGGTCTACCCTCCAGTAGAGACTGGGCAGTGGGTCGCATGTCGACTTGTTCTGGGTTTACCCTCCAGTAGGGATGGGCAGTGGGTCACCTGATGATGTATTAGGGTTTACCCTCCAGCAGGGCTGGGCAGTGGGTCGCCCATTGGAATTTTAGACTTAGGCCTTCTAATGATGCTAGTCTGTGACTTTTCTCCATGACTACCGGAGCGGGACCCTTCGTTGTACGGGTCGGTGATGTGACAGTTTGACATTGAGGTGTTCTCTCGATTGGGTGACGGAGTCGAGGTGTGGTTTGTCTTTCCCCAGAACTCTCAAGTACGAGGGGAACTTTCTCTACTGAGATGCATCCTTGGGATGTGAACTAATACCGTGTGGGAAAGTCAGTGCTGCCCAAAGCGGATAGTATCAAGGAGCGGTGATTTGGGCCCCTTGACATGTAGTTCGGGGCAGGTGTTTGGGATGCTGGGCATCAATGGTGTTTACTTTTGGGACTGTTTTCTACTCGCTTTCTTGGGCTGAGCTACGGGATAGAGATCCCCTTACGATCTTGTTTGGGTTTCTTAACAGAGCATATATATATATATATATGTATATACCATTTTCCAGTACCCACTCCTTGGGTTTTGGTTACTCTTCTTCTAGGAGAGGTGAAGACGTGTGGGGTATGCCATGTGCTTTCTGTGTCTAGCTTCTCGTGGTTGGACGAGTCTACTCTCCTGCTATAGGTAGCGAAGACTCGATGGGAAGTTCATCATCTCACTGTTTACAGTTCCTTGTGTATGGATGAGTCTACTATTTTTCTCTTGATGGGTTGATCTTGACTCTCTACTATTACTCTTACTGCACTCCTTGTTGTACTCTTTACTGCACTCTTGGTTTTACTCTTTTACTTTTCCCTGTTCGATCTACTGCTCACCTCTTTAGTACCTTTTTTGTTGCTCCCTCTAGCCTTCGGAGCATCCTACAGAGTATTTTTATACTCACCCCTTTATGGTATTTTCCTACACTTGGTGTGCCCTTGCAGACGACGGACATTTTGTTCATGACTTCAGTGGAGCTTAGGAGTTTGGGAGCTTGTACCGTGTGCGGTGGTCATAGTCGGGTTCCAGGTGTGGGACCCTCCCACTTGTTTTCTTTTGTTTACCTGTTCCCAAGTTGGGGAAATTTTCTGGTTGGGTGCATGTTTTTCCCTTTTCTTTTCAGTTTACCTTTAGCTTTTAATTTGTATTGATTAGAGGTCGATGCACTTTTGTGGTTTATATTTATATCAGTTGCACTTTACTCTGCTTGTCTTTTCTTTACTTCCCTTTTTACTATTCACTTTTGCATTGAGTGTGATGCGTGCATGTGTACAGGTACTTAGGCAAAGGCCTCCCCAAGTTGTTTAGTCTCCGGCACATGTCACCAGCCCCTGGCCTATGGAGGCAGGCTTGGGGTAGTTGCAACTCGAGCCTGGGTAGGGTCGGATCATGACAATGTGGTATCAAAGGTGGTTCGTTCCTTGGGACGCTGTTTGGATGTCCCCAAAATAAATGGAATTGTTTGGGATTTAGGGAAATAGTGTTAACATGTATCGAGAGAGGCTCTCAGGCTAGGGAGTCCAGTGATGGTGCGGCGGTCGACGTATCCATTCACCAAGACCCTGATAACCCGCTTGTCGACTCTGCATGCTGAGACACTCGTTTCCGGGAAAATTGGTTTTTGCAACACATATGATTGAGTCTTGACTATCCTTATTGAGTCATCTCCCCATTTTTGTGACTGTTATATACATATATGTTCATCTGATCGCGGCACTCCTTGATAACATTTAGGATGTCTCCGTGAAGATAGCCAGCTAGGATACCAACTTTGGTTTTTGATGACGACCCTATGAGCTATGAGGCCACAGTTCAGGACCCATCATGCAAGCCCCTTTCTCCGGGTGGGCCCGTAGTCGCACCCCCACCTGGTGAGCAGCAGACAGCTCTAGCAGAGTAGACGGGGCTTGAGCGTAGGTTGAGCGCGCACCGCGAGTTCCAGCGGCAGGGACCGTAGAGGTTTGGTGGTGAGCCATACCATCAGGCAGTAGTGTTTTGTCTAGATATAGTGGTTCGCCTCTTCAGGCTTGTGCAGATGCTGATAGTTCTTATGGTGGTTGTGGCTGCCAACCTTTTCCACGGACCATCTTGGAATTGGTGGAGTCTGGTGACTCAGTTTCTTGACGAGTCGTCGCTTTCGTGGGGTGACTTTCAGTTGTTGTTTTGTGAGGAGTTTTTTCCCTCCGGGTTACGCTCCGTTTGGATTCAGGAGCTCATACAGTTTTAGTAGGGAGGGATGATGGTGGCCGAGTACGCGGCTAGTTTCGCAGAAAGTGCACGCTGTTACCCGGACTTGGTCCATGATGGAAACTTCCAAGCACAGGAGATTGAGCAGGGTCTCCTCCGAGAGATTCGTGCTATCATAGTACTCTTGGGAATTCCCAGTTATTCCAGGGTTCTATAGCAGATGCTGGTGATAGAGATATTCCATTCACATTCTACAGTTAGTGGTGGCAGTAGGCTCGACAGAGCCGAGACTTCTACTGCAACTAGCAGGCATCAGCTGACAGAACCTCGACACAAGTGTCTTTCTGACAACCGGACTCAGGTGCATGTACGTACACCACAGTGGGGATGGAGGGCACCAGTGTGGCCTAGAGAGAGTCAGTGTTATGCTTTCGATGAGCGAGGTCACTTGGAACAGGACTGCCCAACCAGGAACACAAAGAATGTCTGGCAAGCAGTGGGTGCACCACCACGATAGAGGCAGCACCGTGATCGGAGTAGCACCCAGAGAGGTGGTTCTAGCAGAGGAGCGGGAGGATTTGGTAGTGGGGAATGACCTTACGAGGTCTTCCCATCACCACTAGGTGGTCCAAGTCAGGCTCCAGGAGCTGACAGTTGGGACCGTGGACAGCTGTGAGCTTTGGATGTCTATGATCCTGTGGAGCATGAGGTGGTAAGAGGTATGCTCTATAGCTCCTCTACTTTTTGCATTAGAATTGTTAGACAATGTGGGTGGAATTAAATTCTCCCTGCTCCTTGTTTGAGCTATTACCAGGGTAGCGTGGGGCGTCAGTGTAACACTATGTTGGTATGGTAGAAGGCGTGGAACCTTTCTCTTCAGTCGATGGTGTTGACTCCATCGCTTTCCAAGCATGTAGGAGAGTCTTGGTTGCGAGACATCGACTATGAAATCTTGCGTGACCAGATATCTTTGGGTGTTTCACCATATGGATAATCTGAAGGATGGAATCACCCGGCTTTGTCTCAGGTCTAGGAAGTGATTCCAGACATGGCGTGCGATATAGGAGTTTGGCCGGGGAGGTGAGCTACCCCCGAGGGCCTTCTGGCCATTTGAGACCATGCAAAGGGATGGCGAGGTTCTCTATCGCCTTGACCAAACCCCAAAGGCAGGAGTGGGTGCACGACGTCTCCCGCGTGACTCAACTGAAGAGATGTGTCCATGCTCCTATGCACATCATCAGCAAGGGCAGACCTCACATGAATAGATCAAATCCTTTGGTATGTGTGTGGTGATGCGAGACTGTGTAAGAGTTCTTCTGGGTACGAGAGTGCCCAGTCTGGGCTTAGTACCCTGAGTTGTTCCCCAGTTTTTCTTTTTGGGGGCTAAAATCATGAAGTATGGAATGATTTAAGATCCCAGTTTTGGATATCAAGGACTTTGGAATATTCTTGATGTTATTACAGAGCAGCTCCTTCAGACGGTGTGCGATTCTGAGCCCTGGTGTGGCCGGAATTAAATTTTTGGTACGTTCACACTGGGAACGCCAAATAAATGGGATAACTCCAAAACAGTTATCCGGATAAAAAACATAAGTGTACGGATGGGTCCGTAATGGGGTTTGTACCCTAGGAAAGACATAAAACTTGTCGGCGCGGGACATTTGGACCCCTCGCTCGCTATCAGAGCGTGGAACAGATAAATTAAAAAATGAATTTATTCGTGTAACGACTTAACTAAAGTATCTCTTAAATGTTTTCTCATATTGGAAAACAGAGGGCACCATTGAGTTCAGAGCATTCCGTTTACCCTAGTAGGGGTATAAGTTTCGCGGGCACAGCCCGTCTGAGAAAAATGGGCCCAGGGGCGTTTTCGTAATTTAGCGGCTTCAGACGTTAAACTTTATAACTTTTGAACGGGGCCTCAGATTAAAATTCAGATATCGCTGTTGTTCTCAGGAGGTGGTGTTTACTCTATGGGAGGTTTATTCTTGACCTCACCAAAAGTTTCGGATGCGGGTTATTTTAGAGTTTTTAATTAATTAAGTTTTTAATTAATTTTTCCTACTTAAACCAAACACTCCTCCTCCCTTCCATTTTCTTCTTGTGTCGGAAGATCTCTCAACCAAAGAGAGCCCTCACTGACCCTCATCCAACCTTCCTCTCCAAGGCAGAGGCAAATCCGGCACCGACAGATCTCTTGTGATGCTTCGGGCTATGCACACGAAGTAGGGGTTCTTCGTTTCGTGATTTAATTTCAAACCTTCTCCTTCAACCACAATTTTACCATCTAATTGTTGTTTTTTTCGAGGGAAGCCCATATTTTTGTAGTACATTTTCTAAGATCTCCGATGCATGTTTCAGTTTAAAAATCTGAGTCCTGAGGACCTCGCAAATGTCGGTCGAAGATTGCGGGTTTAAGGATGTTTTCCGGAGGATTTGGGGTCTCCGGCGAGTGGAAGGTGGCAGCACAGGTCTTCCAGGTGGCGGCGCGGCACTGCAGGTGAGCCTAGATGGTGGATGGATGAGGTGGAGCGGCTGCGGGCTTCAGCGCGGTTGGCTTCCGGGCGAGGCGCGGGCTCGGCGTCGAGCGGCGGTCTGGGGCGGCTTCTGCACGCTCAGAAAGGGTGAGGCCGAGCGGGGGTCGGCATCACGGTCGAGCGGCACAGTGGTCGGACGGCCCAGCATCGAGCGGCGGACCAGCCTTTCGTGGTCGGTGGGGAGGAGCCGAGGCGGCGACCTCGGGGGCTGCGGGAGAAAACCAGGACTCTCCTTTTGCGGGTCCTGTTGGGCGACAGATACTCGCCAAAAGGCCGGTCGGTTGAGGAAGACCAAACCCAGCTAGGTCCGGTGGATTGAGGTGGACCGCGGCCAGTGGGCTGCGGCGGGTTGGACCGGACCCACTGCCGGGCTGCGGGCCGGCGGTCTGGACTGGCCCATTTTGGGCACCCCTTGCGTACGGGGGCTGTAACTCCTAAACGGCGCGTCCGTTTGGTGCGCCGTGTGCGGTTGGGGAGACTGTATCAACGAGGCGGCCCTTTTAAAGTGAGTTTAGGGGTTTTCTAGTTGCGCGTTCAAGTACTGGTGACCTGAGGGGCTTTAATTTAATAATATTAAATTATTATTAAAGTCGCGTCGGACGCGGATCGCGAGCCGGGCGCCGTTTGACGAGCCGTCAGAGGCGTGGTGGCCCCGGAGCTAAGACGGTCCTTTCCAAGATGTTTCGGAACCTTTTCGGGTTGGTTTCATTTCTCGATGGCGTGAAACGCTAAATGTGAATAATTAATTAATTAATTAATTAATTGTCACGTCAGACCTAACTCTTGTTTGGGATGTCCGATTGGCGCGTCGTCAGTGGCAGCATGACCCCATTCCTCAAAAAGGATTTTTGAGATGCTTTCTGAAGAGTTCAGGATGGAGACAATGTGTGGGCCCCACAGGGCCCAGTTCGCGCTTTTTATGGTGAAACGCCACTTTTTCACCCAACATCCATTTTGGGTGTTTGAGTAATCATTTCTGAGTGTTTTTCCGTGGGGATTTCAACGGCGTCACCCGCCCACCTAAATTCAGGCTCGAGGTGTGGGCCCCATAGGGCCCCATTCATGTATAATGTGGGGATTTGCAGCTTCTACATCCGGAGCCTGTTTTAGGCTTCGTCAGCGGCGTTCTGACCCTGACAGCGAGGAGAAATTGACCGGGGTGGCTTCGGGCGTTAAAGCCGGAGTAGAGGTGTGGACCCCAAAGGCCGTCTTTTAAGCTATGAACAGCATACTGCGACTTTTTCATCGGGCGTCTGTTTGGGGTGAATGAATAGTCAATCTAACGTGTTTTTCTACGAGCATCGCGATGACGCAGTTTGCCCGAACGTTTTCGGGATCGTGGTGTGGGTCCGACCCGGTTTGGCTACGGTGAATAGTACTTTGTTCACTGGGTGTTCATTTTGAACGATTGAGTAGTCAACCCCATGTGTTTTTACAAGGGGATCATAGCGGTGTGATCTGTTTGTTCTGTTTTGGGATCATGGTGTGGTCCCCACACGAGCTGGCTACGCTGAATAGTACCACATTCACCGGTTGACCGTTTCGGGCGAGTAAGTAGTCTATCTCATTTGTTTTTACACGAGTATTACAATGTTGTAATCTGTTCAGACGAGCAGAGCCTCTTACATGATCTTATTAATGTGGGAATGTGAAAGGGCATCGGTCGGAGGCTTCTTTGGACATACTCCGAACCTACGCACGGTAGCGGTGCTAGTGACACCCAGTGATGGCATGGGCCCCGAACCTCTATTAGGTGGTTTGTTCCATAATTGGGTGGTTGTGCATTACCCACTCTGTTAGGTCCACTAGGCTGGATACCTTGAGAGGGGGGGTGAATCAGGGTATGACTAATTAAAAATTAATGCCCGTTCTGATCTTGTTTCGCTGATAAGCAAAACACTCTTCTCTCTTTTTCCTGCTGCACGATATAAACATAATGTAAAGCAAGCACAGGACACAGCAATTTTACTTGGTTCACCGCTAAGGGCTACGTCCAAGGAGCATACGCCGACAGGTTGCAGGTCGTACCAAATTCCACTAATCTTCACTAGCTGTGGATTACAAGGTTCGGGCTAGATCACTTCTATGCCCAGGCTCACTGCCTTTACAATGTTTAGGGTCAGCTCACTACTTTCCCAAGGGTCACTCCCTGTTTCTCTCTCTCTGGCTCACTGCCGGTGGAGAGGATCACCTTCTTCCTCTTCCTAAGCTCACTGCTCTTGGATGGAATCCACTCACAGTTTATAGACCGGTAGGTCTCTTCATTTTCATGAAAGAATGCATCTTCTCTTGTATGTAGATGCACTGTTGAAGTTTAACTTTCACCCGTTGATGAATATCTCTTTGCACCGAAGGTATCGGGCAAACATCCAGCTTCCACGCAGCCCGAAAAACACTGCTGGAACAAACCTTACTTGGCGCGCAAGTCAACCTCGGTGCGCAAGTATCGGCGCGTAAGTCACAACGGGCGCGCAATTCCTCCTCAAACACTTGCGCGACTCAAGCTTCCTCAACTCCAAACTTGCGCGACTCTCTTCCTTTTACACCCAAACCAATATTGGCGTGTAACTGCCAACCGGCGCGCAACTTCTAACACCAGCGCACAACTTCAACCACTGGCGCGCAAGTCCAACCTGTGCGACCACACACACCACTTGCGCGACCACCACACCTGCGCGACGGGAGCTCTCGTCTTGAACTCCGGTGAAAAATGAGGAGGGGTGGTCCGGTATTTATAGGCAATCTGACCACCCTGCGCGACGGCGCGCAAGTCACCTGCGCGACCCAATCTCGGCGCGCAAGTCTTCTCTCCTTTAGACACTTGCGCGACCAACTCCCAAACTTGCGCGAACCTATTTCTGTAGCCATATTTTGATCTTCTGATCTTGAAAAACATATGGCGCGCAAGTTTCCTATACTCCAAGTCCACGGCGCGCAAGTCCATTTTCCAAAAACACTTTTCTTCATTTGCCGATTTTCAGGCCCAAAAATTTGGCAAACACTGGAAAACAGCGCCACCTTGTATCTGTTCTTTTGTACCGCCTCCAGATCATCCATTCCTTTTATCGACGTTCTTGAATCAAACATGGATCTTTGACCTCAGCACTTGAACTTGACATTCAACCATGAAATCCTCTTTGTCAACAATCACAACTTAGATTTCCACTTTGTCAACAAACACAATCACCTCAAAAAGGCTTCAATGATACCTTGAGGGATTTTTTCCCAACAATCTCCCCCTTTGGGTTTGATGACAACTCTTCCAAACAAAGATACGTCATTGATTCTTCAACCTCCATTCGCCTCATTGCGATTCTGATAGCGACCAAGGATTTACTCAACACATACTCTAAGCCCACATGAGCAATGCTCGGCGTGAGAAACATGAGTAAATAAAAAGTTCATCAATGAATCACTTTGTCTCTGACATCCACTGTTGACACCAAACACTGTCCAACACCACTCTTCTGCTTTTATCACGATCCTTACCTGTCGTGATATCTATTCTTTGATCGATCACTTCTAGCATCGTCAGATTTAATACGCTCCCCCTTTCTGCTCACAGCTTCAACACCTCTTTAGCCATATTTCCTGTGTTGTCCAAGCTAAGCTCTGGCTAAGCACGTTCAACTATTATCAACTCCCCCTATCTGGATGCTCCACCTGTCAGCTTCTCCCCCTTGAACAATCACTATTTTCTCCCCCTTTGTCAACGAACCCAAAGGCAGTCCTATGCAGACTGTAACAGAGTAGAGAACAAATCAGCACATTTGGAAAAAACACATCATACCTCGGGGAGAGGGGGGGGGTCCCACATCCACACAATTTCAAGTGCGGGGAATCGACTGAACTCCCAGAGCCAGTCGATGCCTCTCAAAGGCTTCCTTGGGAAAGGCCTTTGTCAGAATGTCTGCAACCTGTAGCTCTGTAGGCACGTACTCCAACTTCACGATGCCCTGCTCAACCTTCTCCTTGATGAAATGATACTTGATCTCAATGTGATTTGTCCTGGAATGATGGACAGGATTTTTGCTAAGATTTATAGCACTTGAGTTGTCACACTGGATTCCGATCGGAGACTTCACTTCAACTCCCATATCTTCAAGCTGCTGCTTCATCCACAATAATTGTTTGCATGCTTGAGTGGCCGCAATATACTCAGCTTCTGCGGTGCTCAATGAAATGCAATCTTGTTTCTTGCTTAGCCAAGAAATACACAATCCACCAAGATAGAATGCACCACCTGACGTTGATTTTCTATCATCTGCTGAACCGGCCCAGTCTGCATCAGTATATCCCAATAACTCTGTCTGAGATTTGTCGTTGTATGTCAAGCCGAAGTCCACCGTGCCCTTGATATACCGAAGTATTCTTTTCACTGCAGGCATGTGACTTTCCTTGGGATTACTCTGATATCTCACTGCTTGGCATGTGGCGAAAACAATATCAGGCCTTGTTGCGGTTAAGTACAACAGACTTCCAATGATTTGCCTTTATTCTGTGATATTAACTGCCTTGCCATCCTCATCTTTTGATAATTTCATCCGGGTAGCAACCGGAGTCTTCATTTCCTTGGAATTATCCATTCCAAACCTTCTTAGAACCTCCTTGGAATATTTGGATTGAGAAATGAAAGTTCCATTCCTTCCTTGTGTCACCTGTAGACCAAGGAAAAATGTTAGCTCTCCAATCATTGACATTTCAAACTCATTTTTCATGAATTCGGAAAACTGTCTGCACTGAGCTTCATCTGATCCGCCAAAAATTATGTCATCGACATACACTAGCACCATCATCCTTTGATTACTTTCATTGCTGAAATAGAGGTTGTAGTCAACTCCTCCACGCTGGAAACCAAGCTTCTTCAAGTACTGATCAAGCCTTGAGTACCATGCCCTTGGTGCTTGTTTCAGCCCATACAACGCCTTCTTCATCCTGCAAACTTTGTTTTCATCCTCATGAATGAGAAAACCATCTGGCTGTTCAATATACACCTCTTCTTCCAGAACCCCATTCAGGAATGCGGATTTGACATCCATCTGGAACACTTTGAACTTTCTTTGCACTGCTATGGCCAAAAATAATCTGATTGTCTCCAGCCTTGCAACCGGTGCAAATGTCTCATCAACATCTATTCCCTCTATCTGGGAGTATCCCTTGCACACTAGTCGTGCTTTGTTCCGAATCACTGTGCCATCTTCATTCATCTTGTTGCGATAGACCCATTTAGTCCCGATGACATTCTTGTCTGCTGGCCTCGAAACAATCTCCCATGTCTGGTTCTTCTCAATCTGATCAAGCTCTTCGTTCATGGCCTGAACCCAGTTTTCATCTTCAGCTGCATCAGAAAAACATTTCGGCTCCACTTGAGACAAAAACGATGCTTGCTGTGATGATTTCATTCTTCGAGTCTGAACTGGAGCTGTTTGATCACCAATGATATTCTGCCTATCAATTTCAGCTCGACTCTTTGGCTTTCTCACAGACACCGACTTGACACTTTCCTCTTCATCATCAGTATCTTCTTCTGATTCAGCTTCTGCCACTTCTGCTCCCCCTGGGTTGCTTACCTCATCATCACTTTCATCCAGGAACTGTTCACTGGATCGTTGAGTATTCTGCTCATTTTCAACTATAGTGACATCATTGCTTTCAATGATTTTTCCCAGCCTTTTATTGAAACATTTATATGCTTTGCTTTTCCCGGAATAGCCAAGGAATATCCCTTCATCTCCTCGTGCCTCAAACTTCCTATGATGTTCTTTGTTGAGAATGAAACACTTACTTCCAAAGATTCGAAAGTACTTCAACGTTGGCTTCTTTCCGTACCACAGTACATACGGAGTCTTCCCTTTCTTCGGACATAACAGGGACCTGTTTGAAACATAGACCGATGTCAAAACTGCTTCCTTCCAAAATTTCTCTGGCAGGTCCTTATCAAAAAGCATTGTTCTAGCCATACTGTTGATGATCCGATTTCTCCTTTCAACTACTCCATTCTGTTGGAGAGTTCTTACTGATGAAACTTGATGCCTTATCCCATGTTTCTCGAGATAGTTTTCAACCTGACTGTTTGTAAATTCCGTACCGTTATCAGTACGAAACTTCAAAATTGTCTGCCCCAGCATCTTTTCTGATTCCCTCCTGTACTGCTTTATGCAACTGAACACCTCTGTCTTATGGGTTATGATGAATACCCAGGCCATTCTGCTATAGTCATCAATAAAAAGAACATAGTACCTTTGCCAATTTATAGCTCGTGGTGAGATAGGTCCACATACATCATCATGCACCAATTCGAGCACTCTAGTTGATTTCTATTCCTTTGGCCTGTATGTCTTTCTGATGATTTTCCCTTGTTGAAAAGCATCACACGTATGAGTGCGATCACGTGATAGTTTGGGAAGGTCTCTAGAAGCATCACATTTAACGAGATCCTCCATATATGGTTGGCATAGATGACCAAGTCGCTTATGCCACAGCTGGTTTTCTTCTTCTCTGGATAAAAGACAAATATCTTCTTCCCCACCTACAAGATAGAGATTTCCCTTTGACCTTTTTCCCTGCAGAACAGCTGCTCCATCTTTTCCTTTCACAACACACATCTTCTTGGTAAATTGGATAGAGTGCCCAGAGTCACATAGTTGACTGACACTGAGTAGGTTATGACTGAGACCCTCTACTACCAAGACATCAGCGCGTCTCATCTCTTTGCCCCCAAACTTGGCTTTCCCTAAGCCAACAATCTCCAGGCCTTCATCATTTCCAAATTTGACAACTCCTTCTTTGTCATATTTGATGCCTGTAACAAGATCCTTATTACCCGTCATGTGGGATGTGCAACCACTATCAAGGATCCAAACACCAGATCGATCTGATGCTTTAAGGGCAATCTGCGCCACCACAGCCTTCACATTTTTCTTCTTCTTGGTCCATACTTTTTCTTTCACACTCGGCATGGATTGAGGCTTCTGTTCTTTATCAGAGTATGATGGACCACCCTCATCTTGCAGAGCTGCAAATCTGTTCTGAACTTTTAACTCGCTTGCTGGTTTATTGATCTGCTGCTTGCGAACATTTTGATTATTCTTTGACACATTTCTCTGAATGGTTGAAGTGCAATACCTAACCATGTGTCCAAATCCTCCGCACCAAAAACAGTGTCCTTCAAAATGTGTTCTGGAAAACCGTTCTCTGTTTGACTTCCATCTCTGTTCATGTTCCCTTCTGTATCTCTTGGATATGGAACACACATACTGTGAATGTCCCATTTTCCCACAGCAATAACACCTCATATAGGATGCATTCCCTCATGATATTTCAGCACTATGATTTCCCCTTTGGGATCTTTGAATATTCTGATTCTGTTTTGTTCCCAAATCAACCTTCACTTTCGGGATGAGTTCTTGCGGTCTGACTGCAATTGTTGCAGATTTTTGTTCTTGACTAATCCCAGAAACGACCTTAACATATGAGCTCAATTGCTGTTTCTTCCCTACTGAACTGCTAGGCTCCACTTTCATCTTCTCTGTCTTCTGAATAGCCTGCTTTTCGGATATCACATTGGGGGTCAAGAGTTTATCTTGATTCTTAAGTTTTTGTCGAAGACTGACCACTTCTTCTTCAAGCTCTTTGATACATCTAACCTGCTCCTTTCCTGTGTTAGTCAAACAATCAATTTCCTTCTTTTGTTCCTCAATTTTAAGCTTATACTCAACAATATTTTCTGAGCTCTCTGGTGTTGAGGATTTTAGTCTTTCAATTTCTTCTAACAACTTAGACTTTTCTTCATCCTGTTGTTGCATATAGAGTTTGGCATCACGAACCACTTTATTGGCTTTCTTCGTTTTGGCTCTCCAAACATCTATCTCCTCAAGAGCTTCTTCCAATTCGGCTTCCATATCAATTCTCCCTTCAATTTCTTCTTCTTCTTTAGCATCAGCTTCTTCTCCCTTTTGAGAACTACCAACAATTGCCACCAAGGCATTTACCCCACGATCTCTGCAATTTTCTATTTCCTCAACTTCTTCATCCTCAGACTCATCTGAACTTTCAAATTCTTGTGAAAGAAGATTCTTTTTCTTGAAGAAATTTCTCTTGAATTGTTTCTTCCCTTTCACAAAAGGTGAAGTCTTCTTTTTGGGAATTTCAACATCATCATCATCATCATCATCTTGAAACTTCTTGGGGAATCTTGTCGCAAGATGACCAACCTTTCCACATCTAAAGCATGCTAGTGGAAGTTTACCTTTAAACTTTCCTCTTCCTCTTTGTAGAGTTGAAGAAAGGAATGACATCACCTCATCTGTCTCTTCTTCTTCATTAGAATCTTCAATGGTGAGCTTCTTCATGGCCTTAAATGCCACCTCTTTAGACTTCCCCTTTTCCACAGCCTCATTATCATCATTCCTCATTTCATATACAACCAAGGTACTGTGCAAATTGTCCAATGTCAGCTCTTTTGGATCTCTATCTTATAGTACTGAAACTTTCGGATTGAACCGAGGTGGAAATTTCCTCAATATGCGCTTTACAATCTTTATGTCTTCAATGACTTCTCCAAGACCTCGCATATCTTCCACAACAATGTTTACCCTATCAAAGAATGCGTCAACAGACTCATTCAGGTTCATTTTCAGATCTTCATATTTGTTCCACAACACCTGCAGCTTTGCCTCTCTGACTTTTGTGTCCCCTACATATATATTCAAAAGATTTTCCCACATGGAATGTGACGTTTTGCATGACATCACCTTTGTGTATATGGGATTGGAAAGGGCTCCCCCTAAGGAATTGATTGCCTTGGAATCAGCATCCAACTCTCTATGCTCAGCCTCTGATAAGGCACCACTATTAATATCAGCTGTGATACCATGCATAGCTGCTGAAAACACATCCATTCCCAAGGATCGGAAATAGTGTTGCATCCGATTATTCCATATCTGAAAATTATATCCGTCGAAGATCGGAATCCCTTTATGATTGGTTACCTCCATTGAGAGAAGAACAACTTTGAACCTCCCTCTGATACCACTTGTTAGGTCCACTAGGCTGGATACCCTGAGAGGGGGGGTGAATCAGGGTATGACTAATTAAAAATTAATGCCCGTTCTGATCTTGTTTCGCTGTTAAGAAAAACACTCTTCTCTCTTTTTCCTGCTGCACGATATAAACAGAATGTAAAGCAAGCACAAGACACAGCAATTTTACTTGGTTCACCGCTAAGGGCTACGTCCAAGGAGCATACGCCGACAGGTTGTCGGTCGTACCAAATTCCACTAATCTTCACTAGCTGTGGATTACAAGGTTCGGGCTAGATCACTTCTATGCCCAGGCTCACTGCCTTTACAATGTTTAGGGTCAGCTCACTGCTTTCCCAAGGGTCACTCCCTGTTTCTCTCTCTCTGGCTCACTGCCAGTGGAGAGGATCACCTTCTTCCTCTTCCTAAGCTCACTGCTCTTGGATGGAATCCACTCACAGTTTATAGACCTGTAGGTCTCTTCATTTTCATGAAAGAATGCATCTTCTCTTGTATGTAGATGCTCTGTTGAAGTTTAACTTTCACCCGTTGATGAATATCTCTTTGCACCGAAGGTATCGGGCAAACATCCAGCTTCCACGCAGCCCGAAAAACACTGCTGGAACAAACCTTACTTGGCACGCAAGTCAACCTCGGCGCGCAAGTATCGGCGCGCAAGTCACAACGGGCGTGCAAGTCCTCCTCAAACACTTGCGCGACTCAAGATTCCTCAACTCCAAACTTGCGCGACTCTCTTCCTTTTACGCCCAAACCAATATTGGCGCGTAACTGCCAACCAGCGCGCAACTTCTAACACCGGCGCACAACTTCAACCACTGGCGCACAAGTCCCACCTGCGCGACCACACACACCACTTGCGCGACAACCACACCTGCACGACGGGAGCTCTCATCTTGAACTCCGGTGAAAAATGAGGAGGGGTGGTCCAGTATTTATAGGCAATCTGACCACCCTGAGCGACGGCGCGCAAGTCACCTGCGCGACCCAATCTCGGCGCGCAAGTCTTCTCTCCTTTAGACACTTGCGCGACCAACTCCCAAACTTGCGCGAACCTATTTCCTTAGCCATATTTTGATCTTCTGATCTTGAAAAACATATGGCGCGCAAGTTTCCTATACTCCAAGTCCACGGCGTGCAAGTCCCTTTGCCAAAAACACTTTTCTTCATTTGCTTATTTTCAGGCCCAAAAATTTGGCAAACACTGGAAAACGGCGCCACCTTGTATCTGTTCTTTTGTACCGCCTCCAGATCATCCATTCCTTTTATCGACGTTCTTGAATCAAACATGGATCGTTGACCTCAGCACTTGAACTCGACATTCAACCATGAAATCCTATTTGTCAACAATCACAACTTAGATGTCCACTTTGTCAACAAACACAATCACCTCAAAAAGGATTCAATAATACCTTGAGGGATTTTTGCCCAACACACTCCATGTTTGGTTGGACAGTGTTGAACCATCCAGTAGAGATGACCAGAGCAGTTTTAGGTGTACCCTCCAGCGGGGCTGGGCAGTGGGTTACTCATCGACTTCTTCGAGTTTACCCTCCAGCAGGGGTGGGAAGTGGGTTTCTCATTGACTTCTCAGGGATTACCCTCTAGCACAGACTAGGCATTGGGTCACCTGATGACTCTTGAGGGTCTACCCTCCAGTAGGGCTGGGCAGTGGGTCGCCCGTCGTCTTGTTTCAGGTCTACCCTCCAGCAGGGTTGGGTAGTGGGTCACCTGTCGACTTATTCTATGTCTACCCTCCAGCAAGGCTGGGTAGTGGGTCGGCTGATGATGTATTTGGGTTTACCCTCCAGCAGGGCTGGGCAGTGGGTCACTCGATATCTAATTATGGTCTACCCTTCAGCAGAGACTGGGAAGTGGGTTGCCTATTTAATTCTTCCAAGTCTACCCTCCAGTAGAGACTGGGAAGTGGGTCGCCTATTGACTTCTTCTAGGTCTACCCTCCAGCAGAGACTGGGCACTGGGTTTCCTGTCAACTTCTTCTAGGTCTACCCTCTAATAGAGACTGGGTAGTGGGTTGTCTGTTGACTTGTTCAGGTTTTACCCTCCAGTAGGGCTAGGCAGTAGGTCGCTTGATGATGTATTAGGGTTTACCCCCTAGCAGGGCTGGGCAGTGGGTCACCTGTTGACATTTTAGACTAAGGCCTTTTTATAAGGCTAGTCTGTGAATTTTCTCCATGACTACCGGAGCGGGACCCTTGGTTTTACATGTCGGTGATGTGACAGTTTTACATTGAGGTGTTCTCTCGACTGGGTGAAGGAGTCGAGGTGTGATTTGTCTTTCCCTAGAACTCTCAAGTACGAGGGGGGCTTTCTCCACTGAGATGCGTCCTTGAGATGCGACCTAAAACCGTGCGGGAAAGTCAGTGTCGCCCAAAGTGGATAGTATCAAGGTGCAGTGATTTGAGCCCTAGGACATGCAGTTCGGGGCAGGCATTCAGGATGATGGGCATCGATGGTGTTTAATTCTAGGACTATTGGCTACTCGCTTTCTTGGGATGAGCTGCTGGATGAATATCCCCTTACGATCTTCTTTGGGTTTCTTGACAGATCATATATATATGTATATACCTTTTTCTAGTACCCACTCCAAGGGTTTTGGTTACTCTTCTTTCGGGAGAGGCGAAGACGTGTGGGGTATGCCACGTGCTTTCAGTGTCTAGCTTCTCGTGGTTGGATGAGTCTACTCTCCTGCTATAAGTAGCGAAGACTCGACAGAAAGTTCACCTTCTCACCGTTTCCATCTCCTTGTGTATGGACGAGTCTTCCTCTTTTCTCTTGTTTTCTTGAGCTGGACTCCCTCATGTTACTCTTACTGCACTCTTTGTTGTACTCTTTACTGCACTCTCGGTTGTACTCCTTTACTTTTCCCTGTTTGATCTACTAATCACCTCTTCATTACATCCTTTGTTGCTCCCTCGAGCCTTCGGGTCATCCTACTGAGTATTTTTATACTCACCCTTTCTTGGGATTTTCCCGCACTTTGTGTGACCTTGCAGATGACAGACATGTTGGTCATGACTTCAGTGGACCTTAGGAGTTCGAGATCTTGGACCGCGTGCGGTGGTCGTAGTTGAGTTCCAGGTGTGGGACCCTCCCAGCTGTTTTATTTTGTTTACCTATTGTCGGGTTGTGGCACATTTCTGGTTGGGTGCATGTTTTGCCGTTTTCTTTTTATTTTACCTTTATCTTTTACTTTGTATTGATTAGAGGTCGATGCACTTTTGTGGTTTATATATATATATATATCAGTTTCACATTACTCTGCTTGTATTTTCTTTACTTCTCTTCTTACTCAACACTTTTGCATTAAGTGTGATACGTGTGTGCGTACAGGTACTTAGGCAAAGGCCTACATGAGTTGTTTAGCCTTTGGTGCTTGTCTCCATCCCCTGGCCAATGGAGGAGGGCTTGGGGGTAGTTGTGGCTCGAGCCCGGGTAGGGTCGGTTCATGATAAAGTGGTATCAGAGCTGGCTCGTTCCTTGGAACACTGTTCGGATGTCCCTAAAATAAAAGGAATTGGTTGGGATTTAGGGAAATAGTGTTAAAGTGTATCGAGAGAAGCTCTCAGGCTAGGGAGTCCAGTGATGGTGCGGCGACCGACGTATCCATTCACTAGGACCCTAATAACCTGCTTTTCGAATCAGCATGCTGAGACACTCGTTGTGGGGAAAATTGGTTTGTGCATCACATAGGATTGAGTCTTGACAATCCTTCTTGAGTCAATTCCCCATTGTTTTGACTATTATATACTTATGTGCTCATCTGATCACAACACTCCTTGATAACATTCAGGATGTCTCCACGAAGACAGCCATCCAGGATACCAGCATTGGTTCGTGATGAAGACCCTGTGAGCTAAGAGGCCACAGTTTAGGACCCATCATGCGAGCCCCTTTCTACGGGTGGGCTGGTAGTAGCACCCCCACCTGGTGAGCAGCAGACAGATCCAGTAGAGTAGATAGGTCTTGAGCGTCGGTTGAGCGCGCACCGTGAGTTCCAAGGCAGGGACCGCTGAGGTTTGGTGGTGATCCAGACCCTCAGGCAGTAGAGGATTGGCTAGAGACAGTGGTTCACCTCTTCAGGCTTGTGCAGACGCCAATAGATCTTATAGTGTATTTGGAGACCAACCTTTTTCATAGAGCAGCTTGGCGTTGGTGGAGCCTGGTGACTCAGTTTCTTGACGAGTCATCACTTTCGTGGGGAGACATTCAGTTGCTGTTCCATGCGTATTTTCCCCCTCCTTCTTATGATCCATTTGGATTCAGGAGCTCCTATAGTTTCAGTAGGGAGGGATGATGGTGGCCTAGTACACGGCTAGTTTCACAGACCGTGCACGCTTTTACCCAGACATGGTCCATGACGGAAACTTCCAAGCGCAAGAGATTGAGTGGGGTCTCCACTGAGAGATTCGTGCAATCATAGTACCCTTGGGAATTCCCACTTATGTCGGGGTGATAGAGCAGATGCTGGTGATAGAGAGATTCCTGTCGCGTTCTATAGTTAGTGGTGGCAGTAGGCTCGACAGAGCCTAGATGTCTACCGCAGCTAGTGGGCATCGGCTGACAGAACCTCGACACAGGTGGCTTTCTGACAACCGGACTTAGGGGCGTGGATATACATCACAGTGGTACCGGAGGGCACCAGTGCGGCCCAGAGAGAGTCGGTGTTATGCTTGCGATGAGTGAGGTCACTTGTCATGGGACTGCCCAACCAGGAAAGCTAAGAATGTCGGGCAGGCAGTGGGTGCACCACCACGACAGAGGTAGCACCGTGATCGGAGTAGCACCCAGAGAGGTGGTGCTAGCAGAAGAGATGGAGGATCTGGTAGTGGGGGATGACCTTATGAGGTCTTCCCATCACCACTAGGTGGTCCACTTCAGGCTCCATGAGCTGACAGTTGGGACCATGGACACCCACGATCTTTGGATGTCTAGGATCCTGCGGCGCATGAGGTGTTAATAGGTACGCTCTATAGCTCCTCTACTTTTTGAAGTATAATTGATAGACTCTATGTGTAGAATTCATTTCTCCCTTCTCCTTGTTTGAGGCGTTACCAGGGTGGCGTGGGGCGTCGGTGTAACCCTGTTTAGGTAAGGTAGAAGGTTTGGAACCTTTCTCTTCAGTTGATAGTGTGGACTCCATCGCTTTCTGAGCGTGTAAGAGAGTTTTGGTTACAAGACATCAAATGTGAAATATTGTGTGATCAGATATCCTTGGTTGTTTCGCCATATGGATTTTCTGAAGGAGGGAATAACCAGGATTTGTCTCAGGTCTAGTCGGTGATTCTAGACGCGGCGTGTGACGTAGGAGTTTGGTCGGGGAGGTGAGCTACCCCCGAGGGACTTCGGGCCATTTGAGACCGTGAAAACGGATGGCGAGGTTCCCTACCACCTTGACCTAACCCCAAAGTCAGGAGTGGGTGCACGATGTCTCCCGTGTGACTCACCTGAGGAGATGTGTGCGTTCTCTTATACACGTCATCGGCAAGGGCAGAACCCGAGTGAATAGATCAAATCCTTTGGTCTATGTATGGTGACGCAGGACTGTGCAAGAGTTCTTCTGGGTACGGGAGAGCCAGGTGTGGGATTAGTACCCTGAGTTGTTCCCCGGTTTTGCTTTCAGGGGACGAAAATATTGAAGGATGTAATGATTTATAAACCCACGTTTTAGCTATAATGTAATTCGGAATATTATTGATGTTATTCCAGAGCAACGCCTTCAGACGGAGTACGATTCCGAGCCCCGGTGTGGCCAGAATTAAATTTTCAGTACGTTCACACTGGGAACACCAAATAAATGGGATAACTCCTAAATGGTGATCCGGATCACAAACCTGAGAGTACATATGGGTCTGGAATAAGGTTTTTACCCTAAGACCGACATAAAACATGTCGGCACGGGACATTTGGACCCCTCGCTCGCTATTAGAGTGTGGAAGGGATAAATTAAATAATTAATTTATTCATTTAATGGCTTAACACAAGTATCTCTTAAATGGTTGCTCAGATTGGAAAACTGATGGCACTGTTGAGTTTAGAGCATGCCGTTTATCCTAGGAGGGGTATAAGTTTTGCGGGCGCGGCCCGTCAGAGAAAAATAGCCCCAGGGGTGTTTTCGTAATTCAGCATCTTCGGACATTAAATTATATAACTTTTGAATGGGGCCTCGGATTAAAATTTAGAGACTTCCTTTGTGCTCGAGATGTGGTTTTTACCATATTGAAGGTTTAGTATTGACCTTGCCAAATGTTTCGGATGTGGATTATTTTAGGGTTTAAATTAATTAAGTTTTTAATTAATTTTTCGTACTTAAACCAAAGTCTCCGCCTCCCCTCCCTTTTCTTCTCCTGTAGGAAGAGCTCTCAACCAAGGAAAACCCTTACCAACCCTCCTCCAACCTTACTCTCCAAGTCAGAGGCAAATACGACATCGGCGGATCTCTCGCGAAGCTTCGGGCTACACCCACGAGGTAGGGGTTCTTTGTTTCATGATTTAATTTCAAACCTCCCCTTTCAACCCCAATATTAACATAGAATTTTTTTTTCGAGCTAAGACCATATTTTTATAGAACCTGTTCTAAGATCTCTGACGCATGTGTCCGTTTTAAAATTTGAGTCCTGAGGACCTCGCAAACATCCGTCAAATATTCCGGGTTTAAGGATGTTTTCCAGCGGATTTGGGTTCTCCGGCGAGCAAACAGCGGCTGCACGGGTCTTCCAGGCGGCGGCGGACATGGCTTAGGCAGCGGTGTGGTGCTGTGGGCAAGTTTGGATGGTGGCTGGCTGAGGTGGAGGGTTTGCGGGCTTCGGTGCGGCTGGCTTCAGGGTGAGGCGCGGGCTCGGCGTCGAGCGACAATCTGGGGCATCTTTAGCGGGCTCGGCGAGGGTGAGTCCGAGCGGGGGCCCACGTCATGGTCGAGTGGTATGGCTGGCTGAGGGCTCGGCGTTGAGCGGCGGAGCAGGCGGACCGGCCTGTCGCGGTCGGTGGGGAGGAGCCGAGGCGACGTCCTCAGGGGGGGGCTGCGGGAGGAAACCAGGACCCGCCTTTTGTGGGTCCTATTGGGGGACGGAGACCGGCCAAAAGGTCGGTCGGTTGGGGTAGACCGGACCCACTTGGGTCTGGTGGTTTGTGGCAGGCCGCGATGGGTTGGACCAGACCCACTGTCAGCCCACGGGCCGACAGTCTGGACCAGGCCTGCCTGTCTGGACCGGCCCATTTTGGGCCGCCCATGCGTTTGGGGACGAAACTCCTAAACGGCGCGTCTGTTTGACGTGTCGTCTACGGCTGGGGGACCATATCAATGAGGCGGCCCTTTCATAGTGAGTTTACGGGTTTTCGGTTGTGCGACCGAGGACTGGTGACCTGAGTGCCTTTAATTTAATAATATTAAATTATTATTAAAGTCACGAAGGACGCGGCTCGAGAGCCGGATGTCTGTTTGAAGAGCCGTCAGAGGCGTGGTGGCCCCAGAGCTAAGATGGTCCTTCCAAAGATGGTTCGGAACCTTTTCGGGATGGTGTCGTTTCTCGATGGCATGAAATGATAAATGTGAATAATTAATTAATTAACTAATTAATTAATTGTCACGTCAGACCTAACTCTTTTTTGGGATGTCCAATTGATGCGCCATCAGCGGTAGCGTGACCCCATTCCTCAAGCGGACTTTTGGAGATGCTTTCAGAAGCGTTCAGGTTGGAGACAATGTGCGATCCCCACAGGGCCCAGCTCGCGTGTTTTACCATGAAACACCACTTTTTCTCCTGACATCTGTTTGGGGTGTTTGAGTACTCGTTTCTAAGTGTTTTTTAATGGGTATTGCAATGGCGCATTCCACCCACCTAAATTCGTGATCGAGGTGTGGGCCCCACAGGGCCCCATTCACGTATAACGCGAGGAGTTGTGGAGGACGCATCCAGAGCCTGTTTTAGGCACTGTCAACGGCGTTGTGACCCTAGCACAAGGCGAAATTGACCGGGGTGGTTTCGACCGCTAAATATGGAGTTGAGGCGTGGGCCCCACGGGTCGTCTTTTAAGCTGTGAATAGAGTACTGCAAATTTTTCATCGGGCATCCATTCAGGGTGAATGAATAGTCGATCTAACATGTTTTTCCGAGAGCATCGCAATGGCATAGTTCACCCGACCTTTTTCGAGATCGTGGTGTGGGTCCCACCCGGGTTGGCTACGGTGGATAGCACCTTTTTCACTGGGTGTTTGTTGTGGGTGATTGAGTAGTCAACCACATGTGTTTTTCTGAGGGGATCACAGTGGTGTGACCCATTTGTTTAGTTTCGGGATATGGTGTGGGCCCCACACGGGCTGGCTATAGTGAATAGTACCATATTCACCGGTTAACCGTTTCGGGCGAGTAAATAGTCTATCTTGTGTGTTTTTTCACAAGTATTACAACAGTATAATCTGTTCAAGCGAGTAGAGCCTCTTATGTGATCTTATTAATGCGGAAATATGGGAGGGCGTTGGTCGAAGGCTTCATTGGACGTACTCCGAACCTACGCATGGTAGCGGTGCTACTGACACCCAGTGATGGCATGGGCACCGAACCTCTATTAGGTGGTTTGTTCCAGAATTGGGTGTTTTCACGTTACCCACTCCATGTTCGGTTGGCCAGTGTTGTACCATCCAGTAGAGATGGCTAGAGCAGTTTTGGGTTTAACCTCCAGCGGGGCTGGGTAGTGGGTTACTCATCGAATTCTTCGGGTTTACCCTCTAGTAGGGCTGGGTAGTGGGTTTCTCATTGACTTATCAGGGTTTACCCTCTAGCACAGACTATGTAGTGGGTCACCCGATGACCCTTGATGGTCTACCCTCTAGCAGGGCTGGGCAGTGGGTCGCTCGTCGTCTTCTTTTAGGTTTTCCCTCCAGTAGGGCTGGGTAGTGGGTCGCCTGTCGACTTATTCTAGGTCTACCCTATAGTAGGTCTGGCCAGTGGGTCTCCTGATGATGTATTAGGGTTTAACCTCCAGCAAGACTGGGTAGTGGGTCACCCGATATATTATTTATGTCTACCCTCTAGTAGAGACTGGGAAGTGGGTCGCTTGTTGACTTCTTCTAGGTCTACCATCGACTAGAGACTCGGCAGTGGGTTGCTTGTCGACTTCTTCTAGGTCTACCCTCCAGTAGAGACTGGGCAGTGGGTCGCCTGTCGACTTGTTCAGGGTTTACCCTCCAGCAGGGCTGGGCAGTGGGTTGCTTGACGATGTGTTAGGGTTTACCCTCTAGCAGGGCTAGGTAGTGGGTCACCCTTTGGAATTCCAGAATCAGGCCTTCTTATGAGGCTAGTCGGTGACTTTTCTCCGTGACTACCAGAGTGGGACCCTTGGTTGTACGGGTCGGTGATGTGAAAGTTTGACTTTGAGGTGTTCTCTTAACTGGGTGACGGAGTTGAGGTGTGGTTTTTCTTTCCACAGAACTCTCAAGTATGAGGGGTGGTTTCTCCACTAAGACGTGTCCTTGAGATGAGACCTCAAACTTTGCGGGCGAGTCAGTGCCTCCAAAGTGGATAGTATCAAGGTGCGGTGATTTTATCCCCTTGACTTGTAGTTCGGGGAAGGCGTTCAGGATGTTGGGCGTCGATGGTGTTTACTTCTGGGACTTTTGGCTACTCGCTTTTTTGGGCTGAGATATGAGACAGAGATCCCCTTACGATCACGTTTGGGTTTCTTGATAGGGCATATATATGTGTATATACCATGATCCAGTATCCACTCCTTGGGTTTTGGTTACTCTTCTTCCAGGAGAGGTGAATACGCGTGGGGTATGCCACGTGATTTCCATGTCTAGCTTCTCGTATATGGACAAGTCTACTCTCTTGCTATTGGTAGCAAAGACTCGATGGGAAGTTCATCTTCTCATCTTTTCTAGCTCCTTGTGTCTGGATGAGTCTACCTCCTTTCTCTTGTTGGGTTGAGCTGGACTCTCTACTGTTACTCTTACTGCACTCCTTGTTGTACTCTTTACTGCACTCTCGGTTGTACTCCTTTACTTTTCCCTATTCAATCTACTGTTCACCTCTTCAGTACATCCTTTTTTGCTCCCTCGAGGCTTCGAGGCATCCTACAGAGTATTTTTATACTCACCCATGCTTGGGATTTTCCCACACATGGTGTGCCCTTACAGACGACGGACGGGATGGTCATGACTTCAGTGGAGCTTAGGAGTTCAGGATCTTGGACCGCGTGTTGTGGTCGTAGTCGGGTTCCAGGTGTGGGACCCTCCCAGAAGTTTTCTTTTGATTACCTGTTGCTGGGTTGTGGCACTTTTCTGGTTGGGAGCTTGTTTTTCCCTTTTCTTTTTAGTTTATCTTTATCTTTTACTTTGTTTCTATTAGACATCGATGTACTTTTGTGGTTTATATATATATCAGTTGCACTTTACTCTTCCTGTCTTTTCTTTACTTCTCTTTTTACTCTGGAATTTTGCATTGATTGTGCTGCCTGCATGCGTATAGGTACTTAGGAAAAGTCCTTCCCATGTTTTTTTAGCCTTCGCTGCTTGTCGCCAGCCCCTGGCCTATGGAGGCGGGCTTGCGGTTGTTGCGGCTTGAGCCCGGGTAGGGTCAGGTCGTGACAAGTTATTGATGAAATATCATTTCATAAAATATGGAATAAAGTATCTATAATAGAAACTAGGTAAAAAATTTAAAATAAATGAAATTATTGATCATCTATGATTTCTTTGGATGGGATATGTCTTGTTGGTGGTAGCATGTGGTAATTTTGGTATGGTATGGGTGATAGGTTGAATATGATGAGGTATTGATGTGAAACTCTTCTATTTGGATTGTGTTATTTATATATATATTCCTTTATTTCATTTTATTTATATATGCATCCCACCCATGTTGAGTAACATATACTAACACTCGATTGTTATGGAGTTTTCCCAACTTCTAAATGGAGGAGAACATATGGTGGATCACATCATCTTCCGTATCCATCCTTTGATGGAATTGATGATCATGGGTTGGAGTTGTAACTTTACCAATGATTTTGTAGAAGTGTTATGTGGTGTTTTTTCTACATGGTTGGATGATGTAACAATTTTTATTTCCCTGACGATCATGATACCTTGTAATAATGGTATGTGATGAGGAGGCAATTCATATGAGTGATTATGTAACATTTTTAATTGAGAGGTCCATAATATTATTCATACACACTTGGGAAATGAGTCCCTATGGAAGGCTAGGGTAGGTATGATTATGACCTAACACACATATGATGCGGCCTGATATGTGGTGATGTGATAAAATGGAAAGGATTGGTGTAAATGAAGATTTATGTTGGGGAAAGAGAGTAGAAACATAGTGGGTTTTAGGATATGGGTTTCCTTTAGCAGTGTTTTCTTATTATCACTTTACTACATCGTTTCATTATATATATAGTAAGTCATGGTGGCATTGGTTATGATGGGGCGATCATTTAGGTTATTTTATTTAATATTATGAGGTAAGAAGTGCATTAATATAAACTCTCTAAATAAGAACTTGAGAGATTGGGTATGATCCTACAGATTTTACCTTTTATTCTCACCCAACACATATAATTTTTTATCCATGTTTCTAGGAGGTTTATAGGGATTGAGATGGGAATTATTATCTTTTGGATTGGAATTATTGGGTTATTTTGACTAACATTTTGTTATAGTTTTATTTTGATACATTAATCTTTATTTTATGTCATTTCTATTCATTATTGGATGGTACAGTTTCTATTTTACCATTTTTAAAGAAGTTACTTGGTGTTTTATTTATCATGTGTCATGATACTTTTTTATTATTCATGTTAATTCCATCCATATGGGACATGGTGAGGGGGATTCTCTCTCTTCCTTCATTATCCACCTAGAAGGGGTACTATGGGAGGGACGAGATCCTGACATATTAAATGGCATTAGAAAATATTCCTGATGTATTTATTGAATTAATTGGAAAAAATGATTGATTGTATATATATGTTGAGAACCCACAATTACTAGAATAAACTAAATTTATAGTACTAATATATGTGATGTGATTAGAAATCATGAATGTTATAAATAGGTGGACTGATAATATTTTCACTAAATTTTATGAACATTTGAAATATCTAATTACAAATTCCAATGATCTTCTTGATTAATATTATAAGTAAAAAAGAAATTATTATTCCCAATATGATTGGGGTATAAAATTATATATGTTTGAACTGGTTTCTATACGATGTATATGAAAGTAGATAACATTTTATCTAAAGGCCCTAAATGGGGGACATCCTAACATGAAATAAATTATAGATCCAACTATGATTAATTTTTAAGAGTATGAATCATTATAATTCGGTATATTCTAATAATTCCTTATTTAAAGTTTCCATTTTAACATCAAATTGATACAAAGGGGTTAGCATGGAATACATAAGAGTCCAACTATAATGGAAACATTTTTTATCCTACTAATTCATAATATGGAATATAACCCAAAAAATTACCTTAATTTTGGAAATGAAGTTAGACATCATAAAATAGGACTATGTATAGATGGAAGGAATCCATATTAGATTCTCACTAGCTAATATTGTACGTGGGATGTTTTGTCTGGTTTCTAATACTTTCCTCACATATATAATAAATGAAAAATATGTTTTCATTTGTTTGATGATTTTTGGACCAAAATTTCCATGAAATGATATTAATGTTTATGTATCTCCACTGAGTGATGATTTAAAATTTTTATAGGATACATGTTTAATAGTTTTTTATTAATACAAGAAACATAACATGCACTAGTGTGTTATGGTAATTTTAACTACAAATGACATTCCTTCGTATCAAAACAACCTTGGATACCTTATTTTTTAACATAAATAATGTCAAATTTGCGAAAAGAGGACCTAATATTAGTACATATATATTTGAGAAAAGACATTTTGAATTGGATATTGATGATTTTTTGTTAATGTATTATCCTTATAAAATTTTAAAAAAATCCACATTTTACATGAATTTGATTTTCCCCAAAACCAATGTCTACTAATTAATATTACGATAGGGTGAAAACTATTAATGTCTCGTTTGGAATGAAATTATGTTCTAATGATCAAAAAATTACATTTAATAAATTGTACATCTTATTTGGGTAATCATACTAGTGATTTATCAAGTTAAAATATAACAATGACATTATGTATATTGATAAAAACCAATGTGAAGGTTTGATTGATTTTTTTAATATAAGAGAAAGAAAATATACTAATTTCTTAAAATATTAGACTTAATATTTATGTGAATACACTTGGAATTAGCTACAACTATAAATGAAAACAAATTTTTTTTCCTTTATCATGTAACACAATAAGTAAGAGTGAGGGGATAATTTTTTTCAATGTATGTATAATATTAAAGTTCCCAGTGGGAATTATTCAAATGTGATTTTTTACCATTTTAGGATTTGAATAAAACTATAATAAAATCTCATTACTATCATGTATTGATTAAAAACATGATATTGGTTAAACAATGTGGAATATTGTTCATACCAATCATTTAATTTATCATCATGTTATAATACTTTTATTAATTCCATTTCCAATAACTTTGTGGATCTAAATTTTTTTAATGTGTTAGAGAAGGAATATTTTCATTTACATAATCAACTAGAAATATATTTCCTACAATAATTTTTTTATAATGGGTTTTTGGTGATTTATTTAGTATTACAAATAATAATATGTGGTATTATTTATTTACATTTTATATATAAATTTGAAATATATGAGAAAACTTTAATGGGGTATGTAAAAAATACCCATCAACAAAAGATCCCTAATAATAAATAATATAAATAGTAAGTGTTTATTGATTTTTTTATGATTATTTATATGAAGTGGAACAAGTTGGTCTCCCTATATCATGTAATATAACAGTTAATAGTGAAGCTAAATAGAACCTTTGGCTTCAATGTAATGTTAATTTCTTATGATGTGGTGATGTGGTAATATTTATACAATTTAAAAAACAGAAGTTTAGACCATATATATAATATTACATTAATTTATTAATTTAAAAATATTGGAAATTAAATGATTTTTTTAAAAAGGAAAATAAAAATTAATTTGTTTCATGGTTTGAGAATAAATCCAACACTGATTTATCAATATGAGAGACATTAAAATGGTTAGTAAGGGGGTTGTGTATTATTTTGATCAAATGATGGGGTTTTGATACTACACATTTAAATAAATAAATTTAGATTAAATATTAATATTCACAATGGTGGAGTAATGGTCATCACTGAATCACTACTCCATTCAATTAAAAAAGATAATGAAAACTAATTTCAAAATAAACAACATATTTTGTGGTTGTTGAGGATATATGAAATATTTAATATACTAATTTTTTTTGGATTAATGTTTAACTGTAAATGTTTGATATTAATAGTTGTGTGAAATATGATGATTTTATAATTAAAATAGTCATTGGGAAATGAATTGCTTTAAACGAGGAACCATTTAGCTTGGTGATGCATGAGAGGAATATATTTTATATTACTGGTCCATCATATGATTAATGGTCTATCATTTAGAAAAAAACATATTTAGGTAAGGGGATGTAGATGTTGTTTTAGTATTTTTTATGTTTTCTTTATCTATTACACAGTTACATAATGATAATATTGACTGAAATGTAAACATAATCCATTCGTTATGAAATGATCACATTGAGGGGGTTTGGGAAAACACCTTTTCATTATCCTAGTTATTCAGGTAAATTTATAATTTTAACATTTTATTAAACACACACACACACACACACATATATATATATAATATTTACATTATTTTGAAATTTAAATCTATAGATGTTTATAATATCTATTATTTATTTCTCAATATTTTATATTAATCACTTCTAGATAAATATTTTTATTTTGAATAAGTTTTTTATGTGAAATTATATCTGTAAACCCTTTTTTTGAAGCGTATATATTTAAATTTATATATGTTTATGATTTAAATATTTTTTAAAATAAATTTTATATTTGATAATTTTAATTATGGATATTTTGGTTAAAAATATTAACATAATGATTTTTAATAAATTAAATTATATTATTGTCTTACCAAGGTATTTTTGGAGAAATGTTTTTCTAATATTAAATTGTCATCAAATATATTACCCAAAAAAATAATTTATTTTTCTATTAATAGATATAAACTTTTTAACATCTAAAATTATTTTATTTATATTAATATAGTGGTTTAAATAATTTTATTACATTCATCTATTTTAATTAATTACATGGAGTGAGAAAAAAATTAACTTCGTTATGTGCTTGTTTTTCATATTAATATACCACAAATAATTATAATATATTTAATGAAAATATTCTTTCATTTGTAATGATTATTTTTTACATACTAGTTATCCTCCTACAGTAGTATGTTTTCCTATTCTATATAAGGGGATTCCCAGATTTGGTAGACATGGTATTATATGCTTACTAAAACACTCACTTGATCATGGGGAGAAGATGAATCAAATTAAATTTATTAAAATTAATAACATAGTTAGACCATATAATAATTCGTTTATGAGCTATATTGTCGTAAATAGAAATTTTATAGTTACTATTTTATATCATTATCATGGGACCACAAAAATATAGTGAAATAGCAGTTGTTTTAGTCCATTATGGTAGAATATTTCAACGATTTGTTTGCCTAATTCTAATCATTTTATACTTATCACATGAATAATATTTAATAAATATAATTTTGGATGAAAATTTAATTTTAAGAGAATAAAAAATTAAAAATATATCACTATATCTTATGGGAATTATATGAATATTATTTTAAAAAATTGACTAATATTTATATTTTTGGAAAGTCATAGAATGAAAAATTATACCTCAATTATGGGTATTTAGATGCAAATATATGGGGGAAATTTGTTTTCAATGGGTTGGAGGAAGAATTTTAGGAATAATTATTATTGTTATGTATTATATTTTTTTAATATAAATTAATTATTACCTCATGAATTATTCATTTTTATTTATCTAATATTACTCTTGGATATATCAAAAAAATGATTTTTAAACAATGAATATATAGCCTCAAACATTATGGTTTGGGGGTATAATTTACAAGAGAATAACATTTTTTAAAAATTTGACATAGTAAGAGATAAATCTAGTAATAGATTAAATTATATCTCTATATCCCACTAATCTACATGATAAATAGAAATTTTTGTGGATGATAGAGAATTAATATTTTCTTATTGATTAATTTATAGGTGTAGCTACCAAGATTATAAGATATTAATATTAATTTTTAATTAAAATTAAAATATTGTAAATTAATTGTGTTAATTTAGAATTTTATTATATCATTTCCAAATGACCTTACTGAGTAATCAACTTCATAGAGTTTTATCCCTTCGAGCGTGATGGATATTTTGGATACATGATTTGGAAAAACGGAACAACCAAGTGACATAAGCGGATTTGATCTTTTTCTTAGTGTTAGAATACTTTTTTCTCATCCCATTATGACATATAATGAGGAAATATGTGGAAGGTAAAGAAAATAGTTGATGGATTCCATGTGAGACCTAAAAAATTTGTGATAAAATTTAATCATCTATATATTCTATTTTTACAAAAATGAGGAGATAGTTTCATCATACACAGAACGCCAACCCATATATTTCACCCCTTCATTTAGACTAAAATTTTTATGGTTAGTTGTATTCTAAGGATACCCACTTAAATATTATTGTTTAATTATTATTATAGGTTTAGTGGGATAGTTTGCATCATAAAAGGATGTGGTAATGTCATGTAAAAATAATGAATTGTTATATTACTAATCGAAATGATGTAGTTTCATTTCCTACTGAGGCATTATCTAGTGTTAGATATTGTTTTGGTCATTTTTCACTTTGTCCAAATAATAATCACTGTCATATGACATCTGATTTATATATTGATTTTTAATTTTTATGTACTTTAAATTTAAAATTTCATTTTTTCCATACATTTTTTATATATATTAGTATTTAAATGTTGATGAATTATCACGGATAAAAAATATTTGAACCAACACTAATAGATACTTGTAAATTTACTCATGGTATACCAAGATTATCATGATTTATTCTATGTTGGGTTCATATTTTGAGATTATGACTACCATAGATATATGTGTTATGGAATAAAAATTTAAAATATTTTAAAAATTAATTATTGGTCCTTTTATTTTTTATCATCTCACCATAAATGTATTTTAGTTGTTTTCCATAAAAGTATGTATCAATTTCAGTTTACATTTCTTTATAAAAATATATCATATAGTGGGTTAATTTATTACTTATATAATTATTTAACTCAACACTCTCAACATTCAATATGGGTGAAAAATTGTTTATGGTTTTATAATTCCAAAAAAATGTTAACAGGTGTTCTCTTACAAAGTAATGAAGTTAGTGTTATATATATATATAGTAGGGATTTAAAAATATTTATTATACATGTTATATTATTCATCATCATGAAGGGTAAAAACCCAAATATATTTGTGAACTACTATTACGTACAATTTCATTAATGTTGAACATTTATATAATAGCAGTCTCTGGATGTTATGTATTTTATTCCACACAAATGAATGACATGTTTGTTTCAGTGTTTACTAGGTATCATTCAAAGACGTTTTAATTATGTTTTTAAATCATATTTTTCATTATATTTTATAACTTATTTAAACCTATATTTTATTTTAATATATATTTATTTAGTGTATATTCAAAAATATAGGTCATTTAAAGAGTTTAAAAATGTTCAGTTGTGAATAGAAAATCCAAATAAAATAAAATATGTGATAGTGGAGGAAATTAATTTTATATTATTTAATAACTATTTTAGTTTTCATATAAAATGGTTCATATTTTTATATTTTTATTTACTAACCATACACTCATTTCCAAAAATGGAGTGAAATGTTGTTACTATGTTTTAAGATTTATGTTGGAGATTATAATGCATGGGAAAAAAGAGATTTGTAATGATTAGTTTGATTATATCTCTATTGTTTTAAAAAATATATTTTATTTTGAAATTTTATAATAATTATATTATTTTACGGTAATTAATGATGCTACATCATATAATGGTAAATACAAAAACCACCTTCCATATTTATTTATGGACTGTTTTTTGGGCCGATTAACATTTGGATAAGTTTAATAAATTAATTTTATTTTCATTAAATGTTGTGTCTATTCAACAATGTTTATTTAATTCTACAATTTTATTCATATTTGGTATTGTAATGGACCAGAAGATTTCTAGGGGCTGTATTCGGCAATGTTTTTTTAAAAAATATCCTACTTTCAACGTCGGTATTTCAAAAAACCAACAACCTAAGATAAAAAATATCATTTTTCCACATATATTTGATGAAAAATCGATGTTAAAACTAGCTTTTGATGACGTTTTTTTATAGAAAACTAGTCCTTGAACACACTTCATCTATTAATTTTTTACATATAATTCCAAAAACTACAACCCAAATTTCTCAAGGTCTACTATCTTTAGAATATTAAACATACAAATATATCATGTTAATCATAAAATCGTGATAATTTTTTAAAATTTCATAGTTTCCACAATTACCATATATCTTATAAAACATCATATGAATCACTAGGGAAAATACATTAGGAAATATGTGAGATATAAACCCTTTTTGGTGAATAAATATAGAAATAATCAATAAAATGAGAGTTAAGAGGCATAACATGATGTTATAAATATTATGATCTTAATCATTGAAACATGGAATAATGAAAAAATATTATAGGATCTTGGAATTATAAAAATGGGTAAAAACATAAAATATGATCTTATAAATATATGTCAAGGTTCACTCCCAATACCATCATCATAAAGTGAAACATGTTCGATGGTAGATTAGGTTCACTCCCTAATCCCTTACATTGAATTTATTGACATATAATTCATTACCCAATTATTAGAGTTATATATAGTTTTGATTATTAATATCACATAAATTAATATAAAAAATATACGTTCCACATGAGTAAAATAAATCATATAAAAATCATATACATGATCAAACCCATGAGAAAGAAGCAGGTTTCATAATTATTATTTATGAAATAACTGGAGGTTAAATATTAAAAATTTCCATTAGTAGAATTAATTATGTCAATTAAGTGATTTTATTTAAAAATTAAACACTTGTCATGATCATTTAGTTACACTAAATATATTTTAATGTGACGTATCTAAGTGAATAAAGAATAAAGACATACCACTTTTCTGAACAATCATGAACTAATTAAATTATAAATTTTAAAAAGGAAAAGACATATTATTTTCCATAAAAACATAATTAAACAGAATGGTTTCTACATAAAACAATGAGTGTTTTTATAAGAAATTCATTATTAATAAACATTTCACGAGGGTGATACTATACATGAGACAATAAAAGGGGAAGTTCCCTGAAACCAGAATTAATCAGAGGGGGAATTTTGAAGGGAAACAATAACATGAATAAAGGTATAGATTAAAAGGATATATAACAAGGTTTATATTTAAATAATTTTTATTAAAAATATAGGATACAATTTTGCATAAAAAAGATAAAATAAAATAGAATGTGTAACTAACAAGTCATTATGGATGTTTGGAATATCTTTTTCAATTTTAAAACAAAATTATTGAGATTCCAAGTCATAGAAAAATATAACAATATTTCACATTGTATACTATAGAATTTAAGTATGAATTTATCATTATAAAACACTTAATTAGGTTTCCAATTAATAATATAATATTGGCTGTAACATTAATTAAAGGAAATGAGGGGAACCCATCATTTAAGATGATGTGAACTATTCCTAACATAGTTTAATTTTCAAGGAGTAGAACTTATAAATAAAGATTAATTTAATACATTGTGATATCTCATTATTTAAATATCTTATCCAATATGATATAAAAGACGAAACTCTAGGTGAAACATTATAACTCCAACAATAAAATTGATTTTTGAAATACCCTTATATATAATCATCCATTATTTGTATCCCACATAAAAAAGGTCATGAATTAATGTTAATTTACATAGTTCAAAAAATAATTTATAATATTAAAAATAATTTTATTAATAGTTATTCAATAAAATGAATATTTTTACATAATAACAAAACATGCTTCAATAAATAGAGATAAAAATAGAAACCATGAACTCGATTATGAATGATCAATGCAATCAAACTTAACATTTTGAGTGATTAAATCATATTTATATAAATATTTCATATTAAAATTATTTTTCTACATTTAAATTTATGAGGTATATTTACCATCACTTTTCCATATTTTATTACACTATTTCTAGTTATTTTGGTCATAAGAATTTTTTCATTCACTATTTCAGAATTATTCATAGAATGTTGACCAAGGTAAAAGTGTTTTAAAATAGATTCATAAGCTCTAGAATTTTACATTTTTATATCCATTTTTTCCATTAGAACATATTTTATACTATTAAATAAGTTTTTCATGATTGGACTCAATAATGAAAATTATTTACTGATATATCCTTTTTGGAGTTAAATTTACTATAATAAAAATTTTCTAACATAACTCATGGAATTTATAATATTATAATTATAAAATTTTAAGGGCTTAGTAAATAATCATTTTATAAATTAAATTCATATTTTATACCACCCATGTTATCAGATATGTAAAAAAGGGACACATTATCATTTAGAGGCTATAGTCTTCATGGTCTTGCCCAAATTTACCATTGTTTTTATGGTTAAGCGGTTAGTTGTAGTTTAGCATGGGTTGTCGACTCCTTAAAAACAAAATAATTAACTCACAAACACATACATTATATGGATTTTTTTGGCTATGAAGTTTCCAGCTTGGGTTTATTTTTTATGGGTTTAAGTGAATTCTCGGATAATTAAGTGAATTCAATTTAAAATAATGAGTTGATCCTAGGTTATGACTTGAGGTGGATTAGATGCATTCCTTTTTCAACTATTTTAATTTCTTATATTTGAGATTTGTTCATTTAAGAAGATCAAAATACATCATCACTTACTAGATTAATACCTACACTCTTTTAATACTAATCACCTATACACATGAAGGATCAAATTTTTTGAGCACTTCAAGGTAAAGGATCATATTAGCAAATGAAGTATGTGGCCATAAAATTCAACAAGAACGAAGAAGTTTTAAAATAATCAAATAAAAATATCAATTAAAATAAGTGATTATAAATTAATGGGGTTAGAAATAACATACAATCCATCACCTTGATACTCCCTTGGATCAACCCATAATTGGGTTAACCCTCCATTTATTTTGTGGTTTCAATAGAAATGGAAAGTATACTCAGGAGGAAGGAATTGGATAAGTAATAAAAGACAAAGAAATAATGATCACTCCACCGTTGAGTGATAATTTCACAAGGTTTGGTGTGAATAAATTCACATCTTAATCCAAAGGTATCAGCGTGATTTGAATAAGAACAAAATAACAGTATAATATGAAATTTTATTATGAAATTAAGGTGTATTGAACAACTTACATAAGAAAGACAAACTCAAGGAAACAACATTTTATCATACCCTTACAATTAAACAAAGCTCCAAAGATGAATAAATACTCCAACACAACTACCTTAAAGCATTTTTGGAGCCTTGGTTAGATCCTACAATAGTTAAATTCATCCCACTAGAGTATGGTAGTCTTAGGGTGGTGGAAAGCTTTTGGAACTTAGACTTTTCCACCCATGACCCGAAGTGGAAGGCAGCTTGCATCCACCTAACAAACAAGTCAAAATGACATTATATATAGCCGAATAAGAGTGTGAAATAGAAGATTATAATGTATATCAGGATGTATCTTAAACCCTAGTAAAATATCATCCCAAATTGAAGTTTGGATTGTGAGATATTATCTAAATGGTGGGATGTTTTTCCAAGCAGCAGAATCAGGCTCAGAATTTTACATTCAAATTAGGCCACTTAGAACTCCATTGAAACAACTGAATTACCTCATGTAACTATTGTATTAAATGTTATCCATGATTTACTCTTTTCTAAGATAAATTTTGGGAATCATTGGTTTTTTTCTTGGCTTCTACAGTCTCCTTATTGGGGTGATATCCAGTTTACATTTCCCAGAATGTTGTTGGTTTCTGGCCAACATTGGTGGTCTTCTAATGTGAATATTATAGTGCTCCAAAAACATGAATTGTTTATTATAGAATGGGAGAGATGAAAATAAAAAACAGAAAAAATTTATACAATTTTTTAGTATTTGTATAATTTTTTTCCAAGTAATAGTGCATTTTAACAAAGAATTACCATCATAATGTGAAATAACCCTCAAAGTGTAAAATGCACGAAAATGATGTTTATGAATAATTAATCTCAAAATATTATAAATATTAAAAATTAATATTATCCTATTTAATTGGATAATCACACCCCTCAAATATATCTTTTCTAGCTCTAATTAAAATGAATCTAAAAAATATGAAATTCAAATTCCCTTTTCCAAAAACATTTTAATACACAATGATCAGCAAGAAAAATTATACCAAAAATTATGAAACCCATAAAAATATTTTAAGAGAAGAAATTTTCATAAGAATATTCCAATCCAAATCCCATTCCCTTATTCATATTCATGGGAATATTTCATCCAATAACAATTAAGCTTGAGGATGTATTTTGCATCATAATGGACAAGGGGGTTCATCATTATTCAAGGGGAAAATGATAGAAGCACTATGTGGAATCACATTTTAATATTAAGATGGTTATTATTTTTTTTTGTATATTTCCATGTTAATTGAAATTGCACTCAAAAGAGTCAACCCATGTAGCGAGACTTTGCTGATGAATCTAAGGCTTGAAGACCTTAGGGAATCAAGTGAAGCCCACATACTCAGGCATCATATTGAGTTAACTCAATCAAAAAATAGTCAAATTAAAAATAATAGAGATAAAATTACTCACTCATGGCCAGAAAACTATGGAGTCACGATCCATAAGTGTCAAAATCGATGAACTAGGTCATTTTATTGCTCTACGCACAAATTTATTATATTTTTATTATACATTTTTTATTAAATACTCTTATTAAAACTAAAATTATCACATAACCTATGATATTTATTTTGCATACCCCATGAACTAAAACTAATACCCCACTATCCAAAGGACGTGCGTTGTGACCATTTTTTTATTTGGATGAAAATATAAATGATGAAATTTCACATTAGACAACTACACATTCCAAAATCAATTCTCATGAAATTATACATAGATTTAAATTAGAATTAGGGCATGATAAATTATTTGATATACAGTTTAAATGTGTGTAATGTGTACTATCATGTTCAAGGTTAAATAAATTATTCCTTCTAAATATTTTTTTTATGTAAACAAAATTAATTTTTATTTCTTTCTTTTCACCCCCTCCCCAACATAGAATAACACTATCCCTACTGTTTAAAGAAAATAAAATTGAGAAGGGGGTTGTGGTAGAGGAGGGGAGTTCTAAAAGGTATTTTAAATAATAAATATGGAACAATGTCACCTGGTGTTTGATGTTTATTTTTGTACTACTCCAATTTAGTCCTTTGATATCCATGTCACATGAATAGTTTCCTAGTGGAAAAAAGAAAAAAATAAACAAGAAAAACAAAACAATATATATGTATATATATATGTATTTATTCAAATAAAAAAAGCAAAATATAAGTATATGTACAAAAATTATATTACTAGGGAGCACTATAAGCTATAGGTTACTGGTAAAAATGCTCCCATGTCTCCCTTCGGTCCCAGGTTCAAGTCATCGCAGATTTTCCAGTTATGATGTGGTTTTCCTCACGACCTACGATGTGTCATTTTATTTTTTTTTATTTTTTAATTTTTTTAATCTAAAAACACATAAAAAACTAACTTATGATACATTGTATTCATTTTAAATTTTTGGGTAAGGTATTAGTTAAGGATCACACCACGTGATACAGATGAATATGGAACTACCCTTTCATACTTATCCATAATTCTAATAGAAGAACATGTCAACAATATTTTTTTTTAATATCAAAATGATTCATTAATCCTATTTGAAAATAAAAATGATTAAAAAATATTAGAAACATGAAAACCATATGTTTCCTCCCATGTAGTTCTTTTTCTTAGCATTGTTAGCCCGACATGGATCCTAAATCTATCAATTTTTTCCTGGTCCATAGGTTGGCTCAGTTAACTCAACCTCTATTTCCTATTTATTGAATGATTCAATGAATTGGTTTATCGTATAACTATTCACCTTGAAAATGTGACCACATGTCAGATCCTAAATCTCTACAGCCCCATGGGGGTACACATGATGCACTCTGAAAGGACTTGACTATCTAGACCATAACTTTTATGGGTGTAAATGATGTTTCAAACTATATAAGAGAACAAATTTTCCCGATTCAAAATGTTTTATTTTGATATTCCTAGATTGGTAGGCTTTAACTCTATCGACATTTATCCTTGAATTTTCATAATCCTCCATCCTAAGTTCCTCATGTTCATTAAGATCTAATTTCCTCTTTTCTTCAGCCAAAGAAATGTCAAAATTAATTTTTTTGGTTGCCTAAAATGCTTTATGCTCAATTTCAATAGGTAAATGGAAAGATTTGAAATTAACCATCCTATATGGTGAAATTTCTAGGATGGTTTTGAATGTTGTAGGATAGGACCAAAGGGAATCCACGAGTTTCTCGACCAATCTTTATTAGAGGGATTGACATTTTTTTAAGAATTTTCTTTATCTCCCTATTCGCTAACTCAGCTTGGCCATTGGTTTGGGGATGGTATGTAGTGGAAATTTTATGAGAAATCTCATACTTAGAAATGATTGAAGAGAATGGACAGTTGCATAAATGGGTTCCTTGATCATTGATTATAGCCCTAGGAATTCCAAATCAAGAAAATATGTTCTCTTTTAGAAATCAGATCACAACATGATGGTCCTCGGACATGGTGGGAATGGACTCAACCCATTTCAAGACATAATAAACATCTAAGAGGATATAGAGTTATCCCCTAGATTTTGGGAAGGGTCCCATGAAATCAATTCCCCACCAATTAAATATTTCAATGATAATAATGTGAGTGAGGTGCATTTGATTTGTTTTAGTAATGGATCCTAATCATTGACATTGAGGACAACTTTAGTAGAATTGGTAGGAATCCTTAGTGAGGTTAGGCTAGTAGAAACCACTTTGTAGGACCTTCGCAGTGGTTTTATTTTTGGAAATGTGGCCTTCACATGCCTCTGCATGATAGAATCATAGAATGTACTCTTTCTCACACTCAAGAACACATATCCTAATGGTTTTATCATGGAAAATCATGAATAGGTATGGATCATCGAACAAATATTGTATGACATCAGAATGGAATTTACTCATAGCTTTGGTCCCAAGAAATATTATAATTTCACCCATAACCAAGTTGTTTTCTATGTTTCATACCATGGGAAATCACTCATAGAATAGAGTTTCTCATAAGGAAATGAATCAGACACAGAAATATGATGTGAGTTGTCTTTGAATTCCATTATTGAGAGGTTATCAACTACAACATTTAAAACTCTCTTTTTATCCTTGATGGTTAAATCAAAATCAGGAGGAATAAGGACCCACCTGATCAATATATCCTAGACATATTGATTTTTGGAAAAGGTATTTTAGGGAAAAATAATCAGTGAAGCCAATGATGGGTGATCCTAAGAGATATGACCTGAATTTATCTAATCAAAGACAACAACAAGAAACTCTTTCTCAATGGTGGTGTAGTTTATTTGGGCATCATCTAGGGATTTTCTTTCATAAGAAATAATAGATGGAGTTTTCTCACACAGTTGACCTAACAATGCTCCTATAGAGAAGTCACTCCTATCACACATGAGTTTAAATGGATGTTTCCAATTTGGAGCATTCATGATAGGTAGAAATATAAGAGCTGACTGGAGTGTAGAAAATGATTCCTTAGAGGGTTTTTTTATAAAAAATGGATCATCTTTCACCAAAGGAGCACAAAGTGATCAAAAAATAGAGCTAAAATTCTTAACAATCCTTCTATTGAATCCTATATGCCCTAAAAGGGACCTAACTTCCTTAATAGTTTTAGGAGAGGTAATGTGATGAATGATGTCAACCTTAGCTTTATCCACATTTGATCCCTCAACCAGATATGAGATGGCCCAGAACAAGTTCTTTCTTTACCATGAAATGGCATTTTTTCCATCTTTGAAAGAGATTATTATCCTCACATCTTGAAAAAACCCTTTGAACATTTTCATCCCTCAAAATAATCCCCAAAGTTGGAGAATTAATCCATGAAGACATCTAAACAATCCCCTTCCATTTCTGAGAAGATTCCCATCATGAACCGCTGGAAGGTACTAGAAGCATTACATAACTTAACAGGCATGTACCTGAAGGAAAAAAGTGATGAAATGACAAGTAAAGGTTGATTTTTTGATCCTCTAGGGATACCTCGAGTTGATTATGCCATGAGAATCCATCTAGGAAGAAATATAATTGATGAGACACCACTCACTCGAGGACTTGATCAATAATGGGCAATGGGAAAAAATCATTCTTAGTACATGAGTTGATCTTCCTATAGTCAATAAAGACTCTCCATCCACTACTGACCCTTTTGGGGAGAATTTCACCATCCTCATTGGTGATCATAGTAATTCCAACGTTCTTTGGGACAACATGAATTAGGCTAACCCACTCACTCTCATATATGGTGTAGATGATACCTGATTTCAATAACTTAAGATGTTCTTTCCTTACCAAATCCATAAGATTTGGACTGAGTATCTACTAAGGTTGTCGACATGGTTTTGATTCAGATTCAAGAACAATTCTATGAGTTCCAATGAGTGTTCTAATCCTAGGAATATCAAAAAGGGTATATCCATTTGCTTTGTTATGATTTTTTAATACATCCATAAGAATCATCTATTGATTGTATTAAAGAGAGGAAGAAATGAAAACAATAAAGGATTGATTGTTTGCTAAGAATTCATTCATGAGTAATGAAGGTAAGACCTAAAATTCAAGATCATATTGGTTATCACCTTCCCTGAAAGGATGAGACTTTGTATTGAACAATGTTTCTTTGTTCAGATTTCTTGGCAGAATTGGTTCCTTGTGCATAGAATTTTCATCCACTAAACTAGCCAGAGTAGCGTCGTGAATGGTTATGGAATAAATTTTATTGATTTAACCAATCGTATCATTGATTGGTGATTCTATAAAATCATAAATAGAGCTATCTGAATGATATTGTAGCCAGGGAGGAAAATGTACCTCATGTAAAAAATGATAATTAATGTATTCTTGACTTAAACATCCTTCAATAATCCCTTGATGCCCCTTGAGTTCACTATCAACACTACCAATCCAATTAACCTAATAGAACTATTAATGATCCCATATTTGAGAGTTTTCATTGTAGATGTTCAAGTCTGGACTCATTTTTCCAAAGGATATGGTTATGTTCCCGTTTCGGACTCAGATTACAGATTTTATTATTTCAAGGAAGGGACGAACAATGATGATGGGGGTTTTCTACCTTGGACCTAAGCGTGGGTGATTGTGAGGTACAATTAAGTCTGCTAGGTAAATTAAATTTTCATCTTTAATCAAATTTTTTTTTCAATACTCCCTTAGGTACTCGAACACTATGATAAGTAAGTTGAATAGTGAACGATGTGGGTTGGAGTTCTTCGATTCCTAATTGACAATACATGGAATAAGTAATGAGGTTCACACTTTCTCATAAATCATAAAGGGATTTGAAAACATTGTTCTCTCCTATGTCAACATTGACGTATGGACATCCGGGATCTTTTACCTTTGGAGGAATAGTCCCTTGAATGGTGGTACTCACATTAGCATCCAAAAGGACTTGGTTTGATTGTGAAAATTTCCATTTAAAAGTGCATAAGTACTTAAGGTAATTTGATATGGTAGGAATGGATTATTTATTATTGAGAAGTGGAATTTATAACTTAACCTAAGAGAATATTTCCTGCAAAGTTTCATTCTTTTCTGGTTTAGTCTTTCCTCTCATCCATTGAGGGAAGGTAGTATGTTGGTTTATTTTTAGGTGTGGTTATAGTTCCCACACATTATAATTGGTTTTTTTAGAATATATGGGTGGTTCGTTATCATTTTCATGCATTTTTTGACGCTTTTAACAGTTTTGGAATGAACTGTTAAGGTTCCTCAGTGGATTTCCCACTTCTTAAAATAGTCACTGCTTTGAGTTTTTCATGAGATGTTTTTGTGTAACTGGATTCTCCCCTTAAAGTTAAGGATGGTACGGCTGTGTTATGCATGGGTGCCTTCTCAGTTTCAATGGTTTTTAGTTCATGCTTAAGGGATGATACTTATGAGTTCATTTTCTCCATTTTTCACACAACAACTCAAGGATTGGAAGAGAGACATATTGATTAGGGTCTTGTGCTTGTTGGTTTCTCCTAGGAGGATACTTTTGTTGTAGGATTGTTTGTTGCATGGGTTGTTGGATGGGTTGTTGGTATTGGACTGTAGGATGTTGTTGTTGGACTAGTTGTGGTTGGAACAGGTTATGGTTTTATAAATTTTGTTGAGGGTAGGGTTTTGGTCCTTGTGGGTGGATAGGTTGTTGGTTTAGTTGTTGGTTATCTTTCCAATGGAATCTTGGATGGTCATTGTACCTCAGAATGATAGTGTTTTAGTACTATGGATTCAAAAACATCAGAGCATTGACCTCTACTAGGGATCCTCCTAGAATAACATCATTAATTGGAGGGATGGATGGGAAGTTGTAATTATTTTGGTCATGTTTTTCATAAATAGTGCAAACATGGTCAACAATTTGAATTTCATGGTCCTTCCAAAGATCAATTTCCTCAACCTTCCTAGTGAGAGAAGTAAGTTTTTTCATAAGGCTTTCCTCCTCCCTAAGTGTGTGAATTCCACCGGATTTGGGTTCCTTCTCATATCAATGTGATGTTTCCCTTGTTAAATTTCCTTCAGTGAGGCTTTCTAGATACTTATAAGAATCATTTGGGGCTTTGTTTTTGAACGTTCCATTACACATCATGTCAATGAATTGTTTGTTCCCCAGATCCAACCCTTTATAGAAAAATTGAACTTGTTTTGGGACTGAAAATTGATGGTGAGGTACCATTTTGAGAGTGTCTTTGACCCTTTTCCATGTTTCTTAGAATGTCTCTCCCACTTTTTCAGAATATTTTTGGATTCTCTTTTTAAGTGAAATTGTTTAATGGTGGGGAAAGTATTTTTTGTTGAATTATATTTGTAATTGTCCCCAAGAGTTGATGGATGATGGTATCAAATTATTTATCCAATTCATTGATCAATACTTTTAAAAAAAGGAAAGAGCCTCATCTTTGCTGGCTCAATTTGATGTGGTGGGCACATGGTTTCAACAATTTCATTGAACTTCTTGACATAAAGGTAGAGCATCTAGGAATCCATTCCATGGAAAGAGGGAATGCGGTTTTGGACAAGGGGTTTAAAGATGTAGTTGGAATAACCTAGGGAATTGTTTATAATGCATGTGGGTGAATTGGTCCAGGCATGTTTGAGGTATTCATTCATGGTTTGATCGACTGCATTCCCCATGTTTGGGGCTTCCTCATTTGGATTTCCATTTTGGTTCCCACTCGTGTTTATGAGTTGGATTCTTTGATAACATTACATTGAAATCAGATAATTTTTTTATCTCTGGAGTATTAGGAAGATTAGGATATAATAGAAAGTTTTCCCTTGGATTAATTGACCCTCCAACCCCAGGACTAACCACCATTAATAAATAGTTTGATTGGTCACAAGTTTAGGAAGACATGCACCAAAAGAAAAAAAATGAGAAAGGTAAGAGATAAGATAATTAGGATGAGAAAATAATAAATGGGGGAGAATAGAATGGGTGTCTAGATAATTTAATTGGGTCCCAGATAATGGCATAAAAATTTGGTCTTGCCCAAATTTACCCATGTTTTTAGGGTTAAGTGGACTCTTGTATTTTAGCTTGGGTTATCGAATCCTCAGAGACCAAATAAGTAACCCACATACACGTTCCTTATAAAGTTTTTTTTTGGATATAAAGTGGCCAAATTGGGTTGATTTTATATGGTATTAATTGAACTCTAAGATACTTAAGTTTTTTCAATTTTAAAGAATGTGTTGGTCCTAGGTTATCACTAGGGGTGGATTAGATGCATTCCTTTTTCAACAATTTCAGTTTCATATATTTGAGATGGATTCATTTAAGATAATCAAACAACATCCTAATTTACTAGTTTAACACCTACGCACATTAATACTAATCACTTATACACTTTAAGGATCACATTTTTGAACACGTCAAGGTAAAGGTTCATATTAGCACTTGAAGTATGTGGCCTTAAAATTCAACAAGGATGAAGAAGTTTTAAAATCATCAATTAAAAAAATAAATTAAAAGAAGTGATTAGAAATTAATGGAGTGAGAAATTAAATCCAATCCATCACATTTCTACTACTAGGGATCAGCCAATAAGTGGGTTAACACTCTATTGATTGTATGGTTTTAATGGAATCAGAAAGTAGACTCATGAGGGAGGAATTGGAGAAGTCAAAAAAACAATGAAATAACAATCACTCCAACATTGTGTGATAATTTTACAAGGTTTGGTGTGAATACATTCAAACCGTGAACCAATGGTATAAAATTATATGAAGAAGAACAAAATATGTGTATAAGAAGAAATTTTATTAAGAAACTATGTTGAATTGAACAACTTATACAAGAAAGGAAAACTCAAGGAAATAAAATCACATCATAACATTACAATTAAACAATGCTCCAAAAATGACTAAATATTTCAGCACCACTACCTTAAATACTCATTTTAGGAGCCTTGGGTCGAGCCTAAATTATTGAAATTTAGTATGGTAGGCTTAGGGTGGTGGAAATCTTGTGGAACTTATTCTTTTCCACCCATGACCTGAAGGGGAAGGCAGCTTGCATCCACCAAACATACATGTCGAAATGACCTTCTAGATTACCGAATTAGGGTGGACCATAGAAGAATAAAATGGATCTCCTGATCTCTACTAACCTCTTGTAAACTGTCAGCCCAAATAGAATTTTTTTTAGATATTATCGAAATGGTGGGCTATTTTTCTAGGCCGTAGAATTTGGCACAGAATTTTGTATCCAAATTGGGCCATCTAGAACTCCATTAAAATGACTGAATTAGATCTTTTCACTATTGGAAGAAATGTTCTCCATGATTTACTATATATTTAGTTAAATGTTGATAATCATTGGGTATGTATCTTGGATGATACAATCTTTTTATTGGGTTGTTGTCCAGTTTACATTGCCCAGAATTTTGTGGGTTCAAGGCCAACTTTGGTGGTCTTCTAATGTGAAAATTCTAGTGCTCAAAAAACATGAATTAGTTCTTATATCATGGGAGACCTGATAATAATATATGAAAATACAATCAATACCATTTTTTATTTTAGGATGTGTTTAAATAGGTACCATGGAATAGTGCACTTTAACAAAGAATTACAATCATAATGTCAAATAATGTTAAAAGTGTAAAATACTGTAAAATGATGTTTATTAATATTTAATATCCCGAATATTATAAATATAAACAATTAATATTATCTTATTTTAGTGGCTAATCACACCCCCAACATGAGTTTTGCTATTATTGAGAAAAATGTATCTCAAAAATATGAAATTCGAATTCCATTTTCCAAAAACATTTTAATACACAATGATCACCAAAAACCATTACACCCAAAACTATGAAACCCATAAAAATATTTTAATATAAGAGAGTTTCATAAGAAAATTCCAATCCCAAGCCCCTTCCTTTGGTCAAATTCATCACCATATTTCATCCAATATCAATTAAGCTTGAGGATGTGTTGTGTATTACAATAGACATGGGAATTCATCTTTATTCAAGGGGGAAATTATGGAAGCTCTAGGTGGAATCACATTTCAATATTAAGATGAGTATTAATATTTTTTGGGCAATTTTTCCATGATAATTTAAATTGAACACAAAAGAGTCAACCTATGTAGCGAGACTTTTTTGATGACTCCCAGGTAATAAGACCTTAGAACATCAAGTGGAGCCCACATATTTAGGCATCATCTCGAGTTAAATCAGTCAAAAATAAAGTCGGATTACCAAAAATGGAGATATAATTACTAACTTCGGGCTAGAAAACTATGTAGTCACGATCCCCAATGGTCAAAAGCCACACATTAGGTCATTTCATTTCTCAATGCGCAAATTTATTATTTATTATTATTATTATTATTATTTTATTGAATACTCATATTAAAACTAAAATGATAACAAAACCTTTGATATTTATTTGGGGGACCCTATGAACTGAAACTAATACCCCACTATCCAAAGGACGTGCATTGTGATATTTTTTTTATCTGGATGAAAATATAAATGCTGAAATTTCACATTAGACAACAACACTTTCAAAAATCTATGCTCATGAAATTATATATGGATTCAAATTAGAATTAGGGCATGCTAAATTATTTGATATTCAGTTTCAAAGTGTGAAAAGTGTATTATCATGTTCAAGGTTAATGAAATTTTTACTTCCACACATTTTTTTAATGCACACAAAATTATTATTTCATTCTTTATTTTCAATTCCAACACTGAATAACAATATCCCCAATGATTAAAGAAAATAAAATTGGGAAGGGGGTAGTGGTATAATAGAGGAGTTATAAATGTAATTTGAAATAATAAACATGGAACAATGCCACCTAGTGGTTGATGGTGAAGTTCATTCTGCTCCAATTTAGTCCTTTAATATCAATGTATGTTGTAGTGTTCCCTAATAGAAAAAGGAAGAAACAAAAAAAACAAGGAATCCAAAATAATATATATATATATATACATATTCAGATAAAAAAAATAATATATAAGTATATATTCAAAAATTATATAATAACAGAGAAATATAAGTTGTAGGTTAGTGGTAAGCGCATTCCCCTATCTACCTTCGGTCCCGAGTTGGGGTTTTCCCCACAACCTATGATGTGTTATTTTAATTTTTTTTTATTTTTTTTGTATTTTTATATTAACCTACAAACACGTAAAACAAATTAACTGATGATACATTGTCTTATTTTTAAATGTTTAGGTGAGGTATTACTCAAGGATCACACCATGTGACACAGATGAATATGGCGCTCCCCTTTAATACACATCTATACTCATAATAGAAGAACAGGTCAACAGTCTGCTTTTTTTTATTTTTCTTAAATATAGAAATTATTCATTAATCCTATTTGAAAAATAAAGATGATTAAAAATATTGAAAACATGTAAACTTTTGGTTTCTTCCCATGCAGCACTTTTGTTTAATGTCGTAAGCCTGACATGGATCCTAAAACTATCAATTTTTTCCTAGTTCATAGGTTGGATCTATTAACTCAACCATTGTTTCAGGTTTATTTAATGATTCAATGAGTGGATTTAACCTGTGACCATTGACCTCGAAATGTGACCACTTCTGGGGTCTTTAATCTCTAATACCCAGTGGGGGTACATATAATGCCCTATGAAAGGACCTGACCATCTAGACCGTAACTTTCCTAGGTGTAAATGATGTTTCAAACTATACAAGAGAAAAAAATTTCCTGGTTCAAAATTTCTGGCTTTGATATTCTTGGATTGGTAGGATTTAACTCTAGAATTATATAGCCTTGAATTTTTAAAATCTTCCATCCTAATTTTCTTATGTTCATTAAAATATAATTTCCTCTTTTCTTTGGCTAAAGAAAAGTCAAAATTCATTTTTTTTATTGCCCAAAATTCCTTATTCTCAATTTTAACTGGTAAATGGAATTATTTTTCATAAAAAAACTTATATGGTGACATTACTAGGATTGTTTCTAATGCTTTACAATATGACCAAAGGGCATCCACGAGTTTCTCGGACCAGTCTTTCCTAGAGGGATTGACTGTTATTTCAAGAGTTTTCTTAATCTCTCTATTCGCTAACTCAGCTTGACCATTGGTTTGAGGATGTTATGCTGTGGAAACTTTATGAGAAATCTCATACTTAGACTTGAGTGAAGAGAATGGGCGGTTTCAGAAATGGGTTTCTCAATCACTGATTATATCTATAGAAATTCTAAATCGAAAAAATATGTGTTCTTTTGTAAATCATATCACAACATGATGGTCAATGGACTTGAGGGTAATGTCCTAAACCCATTTCGAGACATAAAACACATATAAGAGGATGGAGAGGTATCCCCTAGATTTTTGGAAGGGTCCCATGGAATCAATTCCCCAACAATCAAATACTTCAACAATAAGAATGGGATTGAGGGTAATTTGATTCCTTTTGGTAAGGGATCCTAATTGTTGACATTAAGGTAAACTTTGGAATAATTAGTAGGAATACTTAGTGAGGTTAGGCTAGTAAAAACACTTTGGAGAACCTTTGAAGTCGTCTTATTTGGGGAAAAGTGGCCTCTACATGCCTCTACATGACAAAATATTGGAATGGACTCTTCCTCAAACTCAAGAACACATCTCCTAATGATTTGATCAAGATAGAACTAGAAGTTGTAAGGATTATCAAACACATAGTTCTTGACATCAGAAAATAATTTTCTCTTAGCTAGGGCCCCAATAAATTTTGGAATGTCACCCGTAACATAGTGGTTTTCTATATTAGCATAGCATGGGAAATCACTAATAGAATAGAGGTTCTCATCAGGAAATGATACAGACATAGAAAGGTGATGTGAGTGTTCTTTGAATTCCATCCTAGAGTGGTGATAGACTACAACATTTTCAATTCCCTTTTTATCATAAATGGTTAAATAAAACTCTTGAAGTAGAAGGACCCACCAGATCAATCTATCCGTGGAATCATGTTTTTGGAAAAGGAATTTCAGGGCTGAATGGTTAGTGAAGACAATTATTGGTGATCCAAAGAGTTATGACCTGAATTTCTCTAAAGAAAATACAACATCAAGAAAATCTTTCTCAGTGGTGGTTTAGTATATTTGTGAATCATTTAATGATTTTCTTTCATAAGCAATGAAACATGGAGTTTTCTCACACCGTTGACCTAATACTACTCCAACAGCGAAGTCACTCGCATCACACATTAGATCAAATAGAAGTTTCCAATTTGTAGCTTTCATGATATGTGGGGAGATAACAGATGACATGAATTTTGAAAATTATTCCTCAGAGGGTTGTGTCCATAAAAATGTGTCATTTTTCACCAAAAAAGTCACAAAGTGGTCAACAAAGAGAGCTAAAATTCCAAATTAACCTTCTATTGAATCCTACATGTCCTAAGAAGGACCTAACTTCCTAAATAGTTTTAGGAGAGGGAAGTGGTGAATGATGCCGACCTTAGCATTATAAACATGAATCCCTATACCAGATACTTGAAGGCCTATAAGAAGTTATTACTTTACCATAAAATGGATCATTTCCAGTTTTGGAAGAGATTATTGTCCTCACATCTTGATGAAACCCTTTGAACATTCATAATGCATCCCTCAAAAGTATCCCTAAATATAGAGAAGTAATCCATTAAGACCTATAAACAATCCCCTATAATGTCCATGAATATTCCCATAAAGAACCATTAGAAGGTACATGAAGAATTACATAACCCAAAGGGATTGAGTTTAAAAAAAATGTTCTAAATGGACAAGTGAAGATTGTTTTTTCTTGATCCTATAAGGATACCTCAATTTGATTATACCCTGAGAATATATATAGGAATCAATAAAATTGATTCCCTGCCACTCACTTGAGGACTTGATCAATAAAGAGAATGGGGAAATGGTCATTATTGGTACAAGAGTTGAGCCTCCTATAGTCAATATAGGCTCTCCATCCACTACTAACCCTTATGGGGAGAAGTTCACCATCCTCATTGGTGATCATAGTAATTCCATCATTCTTTGGGATAACTTGAATTGGGATTACCCACTCACTCTCAACTATGGGGTAGATGATACCCACTTTCAATAACTTAAGAAGTTCTTTCCATACCACATTCATAATATTTGGAGTGCTTTTCCACTGAGGATGACAAAATGGTTTGGATTCATATTCAAAAACAATCCTACGAGTTCTAATGAGTGGGATAATCATAGGAATTTCATAAAGGGTCCATCCAATTACTTTATTATGCTTTCATAGGACATCCAGTGGCATCATATCTTGATTGGATTCAAGATATGAAGAAATGAAAACAGTAAAGGATCGATTGTCCCTTAAGAACACATACTTGAGTGATGAAAGTAATACCTTAAATTCGAGATCAGATTGGTTATCACTTTCCATGAAAGGATGCAGCTTTGTATTGAACTCAGTTTATTTGTTCAGATATCTAGACAGAATTGGTTCTTTGTGAACATAATTTTCATCCACTAATGTACAAAAAGCAGTGTCATGAATGGGGATTGACTCAATATTATTGATTTCACCCCTGATATCATTGATGGATGATTATATAAAATCATCAATAGATCTATCTAAAATATATTCAAGCCAAAGAGACAAATTTCCCTCATGTGAATAATGAAAATAAATCTCTTCTTGACTTAAACATCCTTTAGTAATCCTTTGATGTTCCTCGAGTTCACTATCAACACTACCAATCCAATTAACCTCATGGATCTATTAATTATGTCCAATTTGAGAGTTTTCATTGTAGATGTTAATGTCTAGACTCATGTTTCCAAAGGTGATGGTCATGTTTCAATTTTGAACTCGGATAATATAGTTGATTGTTTCAAAGAAGGGATAACCAAGGATGATGGAGTTTTTCTCCCAAGTACCTAAGCTTGGGTGATTTTCAAGGACAAGTGAGTCTTCTGGGTTAATGAAATTTTCAACATTCACCAAAATATCCTTTAAGATCACATTAAGAACTCTAACACTATGATCAGCAAGTTGAAGAGTTAAATAGGTGGTTTGGATTTCTTTGAGCCCTAATTAAAAATACATGGAATAAGGAATGAGGTTCACACTAGCTCCCAAATCACAATAGGATTTGACAACATTGTTTTCTCCTATATAATAATTTATGTATGAACATCTTGGATCATTAAAATTTGTAGGGATGGTCCCTTGAATGTTGGTACTCACATTATCATCTAAAAGGACTTGGTTTTTATGTGAAAATTTCCTTTTAAAAGTGCACAAGTCCTTAAGGTACTTTGAGTAGGAAGGAATGGTTTGGATTTCATTGAGATTTGGAATGTTTAACTTAAATTAAGAGAATATTTCCCTCAATTTTTCCTTTAGTTGTGGGTTAGTTTTTCCTCTCATGCATTGAGGGATGGGAGTAGGTTGTTTGATTGTATGGTTTGGTTATAGTTCCTTCACATTCTTATTGGGTTTTCCAAAATCTATGGGTGGTTCTTCATCATTTTCATGCATTGTTGAAGCTTTTAATTGTTTTTTAATGGCTTGTTAAGTATTTTCAATGGATTTACCACATCTAAAAATAGTCACTTCATTGAATTTTTTATGATAGGTTTGTGTGTAACCAGATTCCCCCCTTAAATTTGAGGATAGTACCACCTGAGTAGGCATGGTTTCTTTCCCGGTTTTAATAGTTTGTAGTTCATGTTTAAGGAATGATACTTATGAGTTCATTTTATCTATTTTATTACACAATTTTTCAAGTATTGTAATAGGTACAGATTGAGTAGGGGCTTGTGATGGTTGGTTTATCCTAGGAGGATACTTTAGATGTTGGATTGGTTGTTTCATGGGTTGTTGAATGGGTTTTGGGTATTGGACAAGAGGATGTTAGTATTGGACTAGTTGTGGTTAGAACTGGTTATTGTTTTGAAAATTTTGTGGAGGTAGGGGTTTGGTCCTTGTGGCTGGCTAGGTTGTTGGTTGGGTTGTTGGTTATCTTTCCCATGGAATCCTGGATAGTCATTGTACCTTGGATTGAAAGTGTTTTGGTACTTTGGATTTAGAAAATAAAAATAATTCACCCTCTCTAGGGTTACTCCAAGAAGAATATATTTAATGGATGATATGGTTTGGAAGTTTTCAGTCTTGTGGTCAAGTTTTTCAAAAATTGTGCTAACAGGATCAACAGTTTGAATTTCATGGACCTTCCTAAGAACAATCTCCTTGAACTTCATAGTGAGTGCAGCATGTTCGGCCCTAAGGCTATCCTCCTCCCTAATTTTGTTACCAGATTTGGGTGTCTTCTCATAGTAATGTGATGTTACCCATATTTTATTTTTTTCATCAAGGCTTTCTAGATACTCGTAAGCATCATTTGTGGCTTTGTTTTTGAAAGTTCTGTTACACATCATGTCATTGAATCATTTGTTCCACTGACCCAACCCCTCCTAGAAAATTATAACTTGTTTTGGGATTGAAAATTGATGGTGAGGTACCTTGTTGAGTGTTTATTTGAACCATTCCCCTGTTTGTTAGTATGACTCTCCCAATTTATCAACAAAGTTTTGGATGATCTTTTTAAGTGCAATTTATTTATTGTAAGGAAAGTATTTTTTGTATAATTCTCCTTGTAATTGGTCCCAAGAGTTAATGGATGGTGGTATCAAATTGTTTATCCAATTTTTAGCTCGATCTTTTAAATAAAAATGAATGATTCTCATCTTTGTTGACTCAAGTTGATGTGGTGGGAATGTGATTTCAAAAATGTCATTGAACTCCTTGACGTAAAGGCAGGGCATCTCAGAATCCATTCCACGGAAGGTTGGAAGTTGGTTTAGGACATGGGGTATAGATATGTAGTTGGAATATCTTAGAGAATTGTGTCTAATGCATGAGGATGCATTCTTAAATGCAGGTGTGATGTAGTCATTCATGGATTGATCGACTGCATTCCCCAAGTTTGGTGTTGACTTATTTAGATTTTAATTTTGGTTCCCACCTGGTTTTTTGAGGTGGATTATTTGAAGAACTTACATTGAAATGGGATCAATTTTTTACTCTAGAGTATTAGTAATATTTGGATTGAATGGAAAGAGTGCCATTGGTGTACTTGACTCCCCAACCCTAGGACTATCCACCCTAACTAAATAGTTTGATTGGTCACGAGTGTAAGAGAACATGTGCCAAAAGAAATAAAATGTGAAAGGGAAAATATAATAGAATTTGGATGAGAAAAGAAGAAATGGGGGAGAATAGAATGGGTGTTTAGAATAATTACTTGGGTCCTCGGAAACAACACCAAAATTTGGCCTCGCCCAAATTTACCCATGTTTTTAGGGTTAAGCGGTCACTTGTAATTTAGCTTGGGTTGTCAATTCCTCAGAGACCTAAGAAGTAACCAACAGACACATACATTATATTGATTATTTTTTTCTATGAAGTGGCCAAAATGGGTTGATTTTATATGGGTTTAAGAAAAATCTAATATACATAAATGAATTCACTTTAAAATAATGATTTTATCGTAGGTTATCACTTGGGGTTTATTGGATACATTCCTTTTTCAACTATATCAATTTCTTATATTTGAAATGGGTTTATTGAATAATATTAAAAAAATCATCACTTACTTTTTTAATAACTACAAAATTTAATACTAAACACCTATACACATGAAGGATCATTGTTTTGAGCACTTCAATGTAAAGGTTTGTATTAGTACATTAAGTATGTGGCCTTAAAATTCCACAAGGATGAAGAAGTATTAAAATCATCAATTAAAAATCTCAATTAATAAAGTGATTAAAAATTAATGGACTGATAAATAACTTCAATAAATCTTCTTTCTACTCCCTTTTATAAACCCATAAGTGGGTTATACCTCCATTGATTCAATTGTTTAAATGGAAGCCGAAAGTAGAATCTTAAGGAAGGAATTGGAGAAGTAAAAAAAGGATAATGAAATAACGGTCACTCCACCATTGTGTGATAATTTTACGTGATTTGGTGTCAATAAATTCATACCTTGAACCAACGGTATCATAGTGATATTGAGAAGAACAAAATAATATTAGAAGAAATTTTTTTTAAGAAACAAAGGTGGATTGAACAACTTACATGATAAAGAAAAACTCAAGGAAAAAAATGTCGTATAATATTAAAATTAAACAAATCTCCAAAGATAAATAAATAATCCAACATAACTACCTTAAATAGGAATTTTAGGATCATTGTGTCAAGCCTCCAATAGTTAAATTCATCCTAATTGACTATTCTTGGCTTAGTGTGGTGGAATGCTTGTGGACCTTAGACTTTTCCACCCCTGACCCGAAGTGGAAGGCAGCTTGGATCCACCGAATAGATGTATCATAATGACCATCTAGATGGCCGAATTAGAGTGGGACATAGAGGAATAAAATGGAGCTCCAGATGTCTCCAAATCAACTGAAACATTTGAGGAAAAATAATTTTTTTTTTTGATATATTATCAAAATGGTGGGTGGTTTTTTTGGGATGCAAAATCTGGCCCAAAATTTTATATCCAAATTGGGCCACCTGGAACTCTATAAAAAAATCCTAATTTCATCTTGTTACTATCGGATGAATTGTTTTCCATGATTTTCTATATATTAAATTAAATTTTGAGAATCATTGGGCTTGTATATTTGCTGCTACAGTAACTTTATTGGGCTGCAGTCTAGTTTACTTTTCCTAGAATATTGTTGGTCCAGGGCTATCATTGGTGGTCTTCTAATTTGAATCTTCTAGTTATCAAAAAACATGAATTGATTGTTATAGCATGGGATACATGAAAATAAAATATTAAAATAAGATCAATACCATTTTTTATTTTAGGATGTGTTTAAATATGTACCATGTAATAGTGTACTTTAACAAAGAATTACAATCATAATGTTAAATAATGTTCAAAGTGTAAAATGAACTTAAACGATGTTTACAAATAATTAATCTCATGAATATTATAATTATTAACAATGAATATTTTCTTATTTTAGTGGATAATCACTACATGTATAGGTGTACGATGCTCTCATATTTATATTATTGAAAGACTATAAAAAATGGAAACATATTATACGATCAAAATCATTGAAATTTTATAAAAATATTTTAATATTTATAAATTACTTTTCATAACCATAAATGAAAGGAAATGGTAGAAAATTGAACATGTCATTCATATAGGTGGTATTTTTCACACACATATAATGATATTCCCATTTTTCTCAATGAGTTTAGTGGATTTTATAAACTGGTTGATATGTTATTTAAAAAATATAACATATTTTTAATAATTCTGGTTTTATCCTAATATCATGTATAAAATAGGTTTGGGTTGGTGTATGTATGAAGTAATTAAGAAGGTGTGGTGGAGAAATATTACCTCTCACTTTAGATATTTTCCTTTAGACATCGTCTTCACGAATACTAACATAATAGTTTTCTATATAAAATATTCTTGGATTTTGTTAGAAGGGTTTTAAGTGTCTTGGGTAGTGATTGGGTGCATTATTAATGGTATTTAAATGTTTGGAGAGGTATAGGGGTGGTGTTTCCTTTAATAACTGAAGATAATGATATTTTTGGCACATATAAATCCTTATTATAAATAGATCACATATTTCATAGGTAAGGTGAAGAAAAAGAGGATAATAATAGAGTTTGGTAATGGGTAACATCATGAAATACTCAATCACACCTATCCACATGTGTTTTTAACATGTTTTTAATTCATTTACTCTTAGATTTTTTACTTCTATAATTTTTAATTTTTACTAATGATACAAATGTTTACCTATGTAATTTACTTTAATGCTTAAAAATAAAATGTGCCTTTTAATTTTATTTAAATCTACAATTTATAAACATGGAATCTAACTTAGAAAATACATTTAACACATGTAATGATAATTAATTTAAGAACTATCCCATATAACGCAAAAACCCATTTATAAGGTAACTGTAATTTTAAGTATATGTTTTGTGTTTGGAATAAAATTATGAATTTTATTATTCAAATAACATTTAGTTCGATTTAAAATAGGTCAATAACCAAATTCCACCATTTGAAAACATAATTAAGAGAAATATATGAAAAATATTTATCATTAAACCATCTCTTGAATTTTCAAAAATGTTAACCATAGGTTTTATATATCAAAGTATTATTTGATAATCAATAGTTTAACATTATAAAATATATTTTATATAGTAAAATGGTTTCAAAATTTTCACGAAAGTCTTGTATAATGTTATAAAATTTATGGTATTAGTAAAAATGATATATATCACCATTCCCCCAAAAAATAATTTTTTAAAAGATATTAAAAATTTATTCTAATATTATTTTGACATCATAAATCCTGAAATTAATTTATATTTATAAAATTATCTTTCAAAAATTTTTAATTTTAACTTTACAATGAAAGATAAATATTTATACAAAAACATATTTATTGAAAAAATGATGTTTGTAAACATTTAGTGTTCTTAATATTATTTCACATTAAATTCTATCATAAATGGTGTTAATATCATAATTAATATAAAATATTTTATAGGTGTTCAATTTAATACATTAATATAAAATAAAAAATAAAAATTTAATTGGTTATTTTAAAACATAAATATTACTTTTATAATAAACTAGATTTAACAAATACAATTAAATGGTAAATAAGTTTTTCTCTAAAATTTAATTTTTCTACTAAATTGATAATAATGTATTCAATTCAATTTTATATGTACATAATATCATATTTTAAATATAATATTAATATTTACATGTAAGAAATAAATAAATATATTTATAATAATTTAATACCATATATTTATTTAATTGTGAGTTATTTTATATAAAAGTTACTGCATTACAATACATGAATTCATTGTAGCTATCAGAAATGTGGCCAATTGAAGTATTTTTTAGCACCATATTTTCAATGAAAATGTTTGTAAGGACAATATTTCTAATGGATATATTTTTGATGTCCTATTTTTGTTCATAAATATATAGACTTTCTAAATCATTTTTTCATCCCACACTCACTTCATAAAGAACAATTATGAGTTCATATTATATACTTTATGTAATTATTTATCCTCTTATGGTTATCATTCATATTATAGGTTTTTTTCTATTGTCCGTCCTCAATGTTGAACATGATCTAGGGGATTTTTAAGCAATTAATATTTCATCCTTTTTCATATATTGTTCCTTATTGGCTTATGTATATTTAATGGTTGTATATTATAAATGGTTAGTAGAGGTATATATTGTGAACTACATAGTTTTAAGATGATTTGTTTGTAAGATTCCACTTATGAATGAATAAACTTTTGTTAGTATAATTCATATATATTTTTTTCTTACTTCCTAATCAATTTCAATTACTTTATGAAATTCAGAAAAAAACAATTTAAAATTATAAAAATATGTTTTTTAAAAATATTATTCTTAAATACCTAGGCCATTACTCCCCCCAAAATAAATATCTTCCACACAATTTCAATTTCTTTAATATAATGAAAATCGAATAGGGTATAATAAAGATATTTATCATTTGCGATATAAATTATAATAGGACATCTGTCATAATTTTTTTCTATGAAAACTAATTATCTTTTCCCAAATAACATAGGTAATTCATACAATAATGTATTCCGGAATATATATAAATTTATTATATAATGTCCATAATATATCACTCTCAAATCCATTTTAATTTACAAGACATTGAACTATTATGAGATTATATATTCCTAAAAATATTAACTATGTTTTGAAACATAAATAGTATTAATAACTAGTTTATATGGTCAAAAACTACTTAATATATTTCCAATCCCAAAATATTAGATAAGCAACATAAAAAATATCATTGATTAGTTTTTATTTAATTAATATCAAATTCCAAAACTATTTAACTTAGTTTAGTCAAAATCAATCATCTCTTTATTACGTTAATGTTTCTAGTATATTAATCCAAAAAATTACCCAAACCTCAATCATCTTACCTTCAATATTTATCCCAAAATATGTAGCATTATCATAAAATTACTTTTCAAGGTTTTTGATTCCATTTAATAAATTTTATACAACCCATTAATGTAAAAATAATGAATAATATTTGTTAAATGTTTCACATATCCCTAATTACATTTAGAAATATCTATAATACCATCAATAAATTTAACTCAACAATTCAAATACCTATTACATTAAAAAATAATTTATATTATGGTATCAACCACACTACCTTAGGTAAGTCTAGGAATCTCCCCATTTTTTTTCATAATAGGAATATACTAAGATTATTAGTCATTATTGCATGCTTCCATATTTATTTATAAAACAAAGTGTTTTTATACATAACTTTATAAAAAACATATTCGTGATAATAATTCAACTAAATAATATTAAAATTTTGGTTTTGATAATATATTAACGTATTAGAATATATCAATATAAAATCATTAATGTTACAACTTTGTTTATATTGCATTTTTTTAATAATCTCATAAGTGATAAAACAGTTGATGTCAATATGAATTAAAGAAGAAGACTATCTTCGTAGTGTAATGTTTTCATTTTTATTTAAATATAAAATAATTTGTTTTTAAGCATTATTTGATTTTTTATTCTAGTATTTAATTGTTTTTTATTCCTTGGTTGGATACAATGTTTAATCATAAATAAAACATAAGTGGAAAATATAGCGAATCGCGAAAACTTTTCACCACCACGCATAACGACTCGGTGAAAAATTAGAATTTAGAAGATAGATTGATGATAAAGAATGGTGGAGGATTAAGCCAATGGATTTCATGTGAATAATCTGGATTAAAATGGGGAAAATGTTCTAGAAGTGAATATAACACATTGTGAATTTCATTCGTGGTGTGTTACTTAAGGGATTCAACATTGTGAAAAGAATCCATGGAAAGTTTAGTGTCCGACATAAGATTATGTTAATCTATTATTTATGAAATTTATTATTCAAGAAATTTTTGGTCTATTCCTACACTTTACATTTCACACAACAATTTCACAACATATAACTATCACTACATGCATGGAAATAACAATTTTTAAGAGATTAAAATACTCATACACTCATTTGTGACCCTTGGAAACCATACGTTTTCCAATTAATTTACCATTATAATGCCCTAATGAACCTTAATATATATACATAGAGGTCTAGGTTATGGTAATAGGATGAATCTAAGATGGAATCTCTAAATTTTGGGCAGACGTTAATTCTATACATTATTGTTTTCTTTTCATTTATTTTATTTACATTATTTCTAGTGATTTCTCTCATATTACAAGTAATGTTGAGTTTACTATCCATGGAGGGGTGGTTTACGTGATTGATTATGAAAGGGTAATTATGGTCCAAGGCTTATATACTTATGTTTTTTTACCAAAATAAATACAAATCCTTTCATTCTTCATTAGTATAGTATCAATTTAATTTTTCATTAAATTAAAAATGTGATTATTTTAGGGTTATTCTTTTTAATTAAACTACCTCATTAAATAATACATTTATTCCTTCATCCAATTATGATTTCTATATAAAGGAAATGATTTTGTTGGTTGGTGAGTTATAAAGATCCTGGTCTTTATTACACCCTTAAACATGATTTATTACATAAACATGATTTTAATAAACAAATGAGGATAGAGAGGTCTAGTGTCATGGGAAATTAAGAACATTACATAAAAAATTAAAACATAAAATAAAACATCTTTATTGAAAAATACATTTATATGACCAACTCATTTGTTCGTACTGAAAACTGTATTGGATAACCTGCAGAAATACATAAAAAGGGTGATATTTAAATCCAAGTAAGGGTGTAAAAAAGGTATAAAATGAAGAATACAATACATGTTAGGAAATAGGCATACCAATGGAGCATAATAGAATCATTAATATAAAGGCATGACATATCATGACTATCATAACATGGAAATGTGGTTACAAGATACACCATGATATTAGCATGAGCCAAGGCTCATCCCACATGGATTATCATGAGTAAACCCTCAATGCACAAGAATTAGCATGATTAAAAAATTATTTAACATGAATTATCATGATTAAAACCTAATTTCCCATGTATTATCATGATACTAAACATTACCCAATGCATTGGAGTGCAAGAAGATTGCACTCTTTGTAATCATTTCATTTCATGCATAAGTGTGCCACATGGATCATATAACATTGAATCATTCAAAATAACAAGTTATTCCTTGATTAATCGATAAGGAATAAATAAATTTATGTACCATTAAATAATTATATTTTCATAAAGTTTAATACCCTTGATATAGATATGTGTATAGTATTCACTACATGATGATTTTTTCTTGAAAAATCACAGTGCAATTTCGGCAGCATAATGTCATCTTACAGAAATTCAGAATTTCAGTTTATGAGAGAGAAATGGGTATCTCATCATTTATACACGAGATAGACAATAATGGGACCATGGAACATAATATCCCAACATTATAAATGGAATTTAGATTAAAAATATGGGAGAAATACTTGATTGGAGATTGGGGGAGAGAAATCCCTTACGGAATTTTGATATGGTAAAGTGGGTTAACGAAAGGAATTAATGAGATATAATGGGGTATATCATCATTAAAACATAATTAGGGAAGCATTTAGGATGTTTAAAAATATACACCAACAATTATATTTGAAAATAAAAGGGTATAAAAACATGAAGAAACATGAATAAAAATGAAAAAAGAAGGAATCCTTACTTTATTGTGTGACTTAAAAAGACTGAAGAGGGGATTATTGAGAGGTTTTGGAACATTGGTAGCATTATAGAGAGGGTATGGACGAGTATGGACATTCTAAATGGATTTTTAGTGAATATAATTTGGAGATTGTGTGGGGTTGTATAGGAAAAGAGAGGGAAATTCTTTAATATTTCTCAAACATAGGTTTGAAAATCTATATAATTAAATATTCAAAACCACAATACATCCCATTTTTTCTCATAGTTTTTCAAAAATTAATCTAAAAAATTAATTTATAAGGCCAATTTCTGAACATAAAAAAATATTAGTCTTTCTTATGTGGAGGTGAGTCACAAAATTAAATAAATGAATTTAAAATCATAAAGTATATTATACATTTTGGAGGATTCAATAAGGCTTTAAAAAATAAGTAAAACAAATCTAAAATATAATTATTTTAATGAAAAAACATATATTTGTCTGATAATACCCATTATATAATCTATTACAATGATTTTATGTCATTGTGATGTCATAAAACACATATTTTATTTATACGGAATTTAATTTTTACCCAAAAATCCAACTATCTCAGAAAATTATGAAAAATTAACCACTGTATAATTCTAAATTCCTGATCCCAAAAATAATATTAATTTTATCAAAATAATTTTACAAATAGTTTAATCTATATTTTTAAAAATATAACCTACATTTATTGAAAATTCATAGGTTTTGAGAAAAATGGTTTTCAAACGTTAATTAAAATTACATTTCACTTCATAAAAGTTATATAATGATTAATTATTCATAAAAATAATTTTATTAAAATAATTTATTAAAATATTATTTATTTCAAATATTCATTAATTCCTTAAAATAAATTATTCAACAACATGATTTTGATTTTATCTATAAAAAATATTACTCTTATCAAACTAATTACCTAATCATTTACAGATAAAGAACTAATTTAATCATCATTTATATAGATTTTTTTATAATATTATTAATCAAAACGTAAGTTTAATATGATAATGTATATATTTTTCAAAATTACCAATTTTACCCAAAGAGACAATTTATCAAAGTCATCATCTTTTTAAGAAAGACTATTCTCCTAAAGGAATTGAGGGAAGAATAATTTTATCAATAAAAGGGATTACCCAATAAGTAACTAATACCTTATTAAATAAACCCTTATAACACCAGAATAAGACCTAAGGGTATGGTGTACGATGTTGATAGAATCTTGGGGCGTCACAGATAACATCTCATATGTAGTAATCTCTATTAACTTGAACTTCTCCTGTAGGCGATTCCATTCAAGATTAAAGTGTTGAATCTTGTTTTCGACTTGGACTAAGCAAATCCCAATGACGCTAAATCTTTTAAGACCTCCAAAAAATGAGCATCGTACAGCCTGATTCTACTGGATGAGCACATCATCTCCTTTTTTGTGTCAAAATTATCATTTTAAAAACCTTAAATTTATATACGTCATGTGATCCCTGTTCAATGAATATATTATCAACAGTAATGATACTTAACTGTCATTTAATCCAAAAAAGAGTGAATGTGTTTTCTATAAGATATTAAATGAAAGGGAATTTTATTCATAAATGATCTGGTTGTTACAACATTCACCCTCAAGATGTTTTTCCCCCATAATTTCCTTTTCCCACACTACAAAAGATGAGGGTAACTCTAAATCATCACTTCCTCTAATACCCATGTTGCTTCTTCAAACATGTGGTTTCTCTACAACACTTTGATGAGGGGTATAGTCTTATTTCATAGAAGATTTCCCTATGATATAATATCATCACCAACTTCTCTTTATAAGAGAGTTAATTCTACAATGGTACCACCTCAAGATTGAGAACATGCGATTAGTCAGGTATGTACTTCTTCAAGAGTGATACATGAAATAAATCATGAACATGAGACATGTTTGGTGGGAGTTCTAGAAAATAGTCCACTACTCCAATGTGATCAAGGATCACAAATGGGTTTATGTTACTTGGACTAAGATTTTTATTCATCCCAAATCTCATAACTCTCTTCCAAAGTGATATATGGAGGAATAAAATTTCTCCAACATCAAACTCTAGGTCTTATCAAAGATTATCGAAATAGCTCTTTTGTCGACTCTGAGAATCTATAATGTGAAATCGGATGGTCTGAACATTCTCCACCATTTTTCAACCTTTTATGGACCTAGAATTTTTCACTCTCCAACATCATTCCTACTTTTCGGTGTTCTGAACCTCTTCCCGTAAAGGGATTCATAAAGAGTGATATGGATGATTGAGTGGAAACTATTATTTTAAGAGAACTCAACCATAGAAATATATTGACCCCATACTACTTTGAAGTCCCTTTAACATTCTATCAATATGTACTCATGTGTTTAGATATCAGCTTAGATTGGACATTACTTTGAAAATTATAAGCCGCACTAATGTTCAACTCAGTATCAAGAGATTATTAGAGATTCTTCAATAACATAGAGGTGAATCTTGGATCCTGATTGGATAAAATAAATAGTGGTACACCATGAAAACTTATTGTATCACTAATGTATATTTTTTTTAGTTGATCCAATGGGAAATACCTCCAAATTTCAATAAAGTGTGCAATCATTGTAAAATTATCCACAACAACCTAGATAACATTGTTTACTTTGGATGGATTTAGATGTTTGGTGATAAATTCCCTAGTGATGTTTTCCTATTTACATTTTGGAATGGGTAATGGTTGCATCATCTCATTAGACTTCTACCTGTCAGCCATCAGTTATAGAAATACCAAGAACTTTGATATATACTCATCGATATCCTTTTTTTTTGTTATCCCACCAATAATTATCTCAAAGATCTTGATGCATGTTTTTGCTTCCTAGGTGAATGGAGAATTTTGAACTATGTGAATTATCCAAAAGTTCTTTCTTTAACTCCAGAATTAATGGAACATATTGTCTTGACCCAAATCTGACAATTCATCACTCATTATCATTGAACTTCTAGTATATCATTTTTTGATAGTTTCCACTTTATTTTGAATTCCCACGTCATTATTTTTAGTGTCTTTTAACCGTTCTAAAAGATACAGTTGAGAAATAATATGTGAAAGTATTGGTGATGTTCCCTTCTTTAAGGTTCCCATGTATATCTTCATCAAATTTAAGAAGATTGGATCCTTTTCAATTATCATCAGTGAAAAAGTTGTGTGATCCTTTCTACTTAGAGCATATGATACCTTAGTATGTTTTCCTAGATGGTAGTAAATTGAGTAGTCACAATCTTTGATCATCGCTAACCATCTTTTTTGTCATATATTAAATTATTTTAGTGTGAATATATACATGAGGATTTTTTTATTTGTATATATTTCACAAATTTACCTAAAGAGGTAATGTTTCCATATTTTCAAAGTTAAGATCCCTACATCCAACTCCAGATCATGTGTTGGATAGTTATTCTCATGAACATTAAATTTCCTTGAAGTATTGGAAATGATTGTTATTTTACTTCAACACAGAGCCCAGGACCTTTTCGAACCGTCACTGAATACCATGAAAAATTATCCACTTATGGATAGTGTGAGCATGGGTATAGTGATAAGACTTCATTACAACTCCTTAAAGCTCTATTCACATTCATCATTCCAAAAAATGATGACTCCCTTCCTAGTTAGCTTGGTAAGTGGGTTGGAAAATTGTGATAAATTTCTCACAAATCAGGGATAATATCCAGCTAACCTCAGGACACTATGGGTATTAATCACAGATATTGGCCTCATCCATAACTCAATTACATTTTTCTTCAAGGGATCCATAGATATCCCATTTCATGTTATGGTAAGACACAATAATGATACTTCCTTCAACCAAAACTCACCCATGTTGTACTTTTTATTGAGGTTCTCCTTTCTCAAGGTCCCAGTAGAGTGCATATATTCTCCTCATGCTCATCCTTGGTTTTGGAGTATATTAGAATATCATTTATAAATACTACCACTAATATTTTGTGTTAATCTATAAAGATTATATTCATGAAGTATAAGATTATTTCTGGGGAATCAGTGTGCCCAAAAGGCATTAATATAAATTAATAGTGTACGTACCATGTACGAAAAGTAATTTTGGGGATATCATCTTTCTTAACCCTTATATGGTAGTATCCTGATCATATATCAACCTTGGACAAGTATTGTGCTTCACGTAGCTGATTGAACAAGTCATCAATTCATTGAAAAATGTATTTATTCTTTATCGTGATTTTTTTGAGCTCACGATAATCAATTCAAAGGTTCATTGACCCATCCCTCTTCTTGATGAAGGGGTCCGATGTACCCCATGGTGAAGCACTTGGCCATATAAACCCTTTATCTAGATTCTCTTGTAGTTGTTTTTTAGCCCCTAGAGCTCCATAATATCCATTCCATATAGAGTCTTGGATATTGAAAATTCCCTAGGTATAAGATCAATCAAGATTTATGTAAGAACCTGGTTATTATTTTGAGGCACGAGTTTCTTTTTTTTCTCTTTTCCTCAAGTGTTTTTGAGAAAATAAGGAAAATGGGGAAAATCATAATTTTTGGGACTACACACCGTGTAATTTTCCACACGCTATGTACTGGTGGCTGTGTGGGATGAGTACATAGGGTGTGTTGCCTTGTTGGTGACTAAGGGTGTAAAGACCAACTACACGCCATGTAGTGGTCCTTTACATGTCATGTAGTCAGTTGGAAGATGAAAAAGTAAGTCAGTAAAAGCAGCTTCAAGTTGGGCGATAGTACACACTGTGTAGTCTGGAATACACGCCGTATACTCATGTCGACGGATGACCAGTTTGGCAGTGATGCCAGTTGAACAGTTAAATGAAGGAAGTACACACCATGTACTCAAAAAGTACACGCCATGTACTTTGTTTTTTCTCTTAAAATGGTATGTAGCCAAACCTATTCATATGGAATTCTTAGAAACGGACAAGAGCATGGGAGGGGATGGCTGAATATTCAAGGATCTCTAGATTGGGCGTCGGGAATCCATTTCCACCTCGGACAATATTTTCGGGACCGCACAGGTAATCCCTCCACACTTTTTAAACCACTCTTTCCAATTCATCCTCAAAATTGAAGTGATTTGCGATTAAGCGAGTTTTATTTCAACTCAGATCTATGTCTTTCTAGGATGAATCGAGGATCGTTGTTCGTGTATATCGTTCGTGGGTGTTAAAGGTTTGTGGCTTTGTGTTAATTTTTCCAATTGTTGTGTGTTGTAAGAATTATTGTGTCACGAACCCATGTTGGGGTGTCGTGTGGCTGAGGACGTATCTGTTTAAATACCTAGAATTGTATAGGTAATTAAATGTGATATTAAAATGTTGTTTGGGATCGCTACTTGGATCCACGACCACCCCGGGGCAGCCTTCCTCTGTTTAACCGTTTGGCCAGGATACCCGAGGGTATGCCTTAATTATTTTGCGCATTAATTTTTCCTTGAGAGGAATTGTATGTGAACTGATTATTTATATGTTGGGAATGTCATGGTTACTTCTTTCTGAGGGCAAATTTTTACTATAGCCTGAGGGCATGACTGTATTAGCCTGAGGGCAATGTTCTCTTAACCTGAGGGAAACTTCTTCTGTGCCTGTGGGAAGTTGATTCTATACCTGTGGGTGACACTTCATACACCTAAGGGAAATATCTTTTATACCTGAGGGCATGATTCTGATTACCCGAGTGTAAGGGTTTTCATGACTAAGGACACTGACCGTTCACATAGAAAATTCACTGTGGTGGTTTTCCTTATACTGAATGATTAAATGGATAATAAAATGTAAATATAACTTGTTAAGTTAGTTACTTTTGAGTACTTCTTAGTTTATTGCATTTCACTACTGCACATTGTTGTTGCATATTTTCACACCATTGGGCACATGCCTTTGGTGGGTGCCTACTGGGATTTATTTCTCACACCCTTTTTGAGTTATGCTTTTAGGCCCAAACAGATTATATTTCTGCAGGTGTGGATAGGGGAAAGAGTCCCTATATAGGTACTTGATTACTACTGAGGAGTCGGGGAGCATGGGACTGGTCCTAGGCTCGTGAGGCTACCAGTTGTGTTGATCTATTTTATTGTAATCTGTATTGTATTGTACTATTGTGTAACATGTTCTAGCTATTTTCATAGAACATGAGACATGTTGCATCATATCTATATATCTAGTTGGTTATCTTTTACTGCAGTTGTTATATTCAATGGGTATGGTTATTGCTTCCACTGTTGTTGTATGTTTTTTTATTTTATTCCGTTGTGATACACTTTGACAAATATGGGAATAGTTTCCCCACTATCAGAACTAAGCCCTCGCTGCTAGTCGGAAGCCTCTAGAGTTTGGGGAAATGCACTTGAGGTCACGTGGTGAACTGGGTTCGGGGCACCTGTTGAGTGGCACCTGGATCCAGGACGTTTCAAAGTGGTATTAGAGGCAGATTCTTTTCTTTGAATTACTATTTGGAGCCTTAGTCAGGAATAGGATGAGAACGGTAGTTGGTAATAAGCTATGTCTGGGTGTAGCTAACTCATGTACAAGAAAAATCCAATTTACCTTGTATTGTAATTTTACTGATTTTTCAATTTACAGTTGATTGATTTCACCATTCAGTGACGCACTTGTGATTGTGCTATTTATATTTTATTAATGGGTTCTATTTAGTTTCAACCCGATGAGATGAGGGTATTCCATCTCATGTATCATTTAGGTACATGCTAGAAATCACATGTCATGCATAGTTCCATGACATGTAGGTGCATTAGAAATTGCATGTTGTTGTGATAGTTATTGTGCTAGAAAAGCATGTTGTTGTGATATCTGCTTGATAAATACCTATTATGTGATAGGGTATTTTTGTATGAGCCAGTTTATAGAATGGACACCAAACTTTGGTTTTTGGGGAGTATGGGCCCTCATTGAACAGAATTTGGTGGATCATTAGCTGTTTATTTTGTTATAACACATATAAGTTTCCAAACATTGATTCACGGGGATTATGGGCCCACACAGATCGGAATTGGGCACTTAGGTGTTGTTTTTTAGTTTTTCAAGGTTCCGAAGAAGTTTCTTAGGCATACTGTTCGGAAAACCCAATATACACGCCGTGTAGTTCTTTAAACACACCGTGTATGTTCTTCTATTCAGGAAGAAAGAAAACTTTTTGAGTACATGTCGTGTACCCTAAATACAGTCTATGTAGTCTCTTCCCGTGTCACAAACCGTGTGGGCAGTGACACGAGTAGGGGAAGTGCTTAGGGTGAACACGACATGTACCTGATGTACACATTGTGTAGTGTTGACCCAGAGTCCACCCGTGTAACTAACAACATGGATGAAGAAGACCTTAAGACATACACGTCGGGTCAATGATGAACACACCGTGTATTGTGATCCGGGTTTTAGGCCGTGTATCTAACAGCACGGGCCGACAGATCTCATCTAGTACACGCCATGTACCTGTGGGACACGACGTGTGGTCTTGTTCGGGGACAGACCATATGGACTTAGTCGTGTGTCTGGAAAATGGGGTAGTGTACACGCCGTGTTCCGGTGTCACACGCCATGTCGTATCTAGCCGAGTAGTCAGCCGTGTCACAAGCGACACACGCAGTTGGAAATTTCACTATACACGTTGTATAGATGATATACACGTTGTGTAGTTTTGTTGAATGGGAGCCGTGTGGCTTGGACATGTGGAAGGACCCAGTTAGGGGAAGGGAAGTCAAGTACACACCGTGTAGTCAGTATACACGCCGTGTAGTCTTATTTTTCAAATTTTGAATGCCTTCTTCCTCCTGTTCCCTTTTGGGTTTCTTCATTTTCAGTCCTTAATAATATTGTTCTAAGGCGTTCATTTGACCTTGTAGTGTCATGTCGCCGATATGACCACATGTTTTTCATCAAGAGAGTGGAAACGACTATAATCTAGAGATGGGGGCCATGGGATACCCGTGGATACACTAACAGAGCCAGATGCGGCGCCAGCCGTTATGCCAGACACATTCACAGATGCGCAGTTCTGTGAAGGCTTTATGCGGTTCATGCAGACCTTTTAGGGAGCACCATAGGCTGCCATATCTATGGCTGAGCTGACTCGTATCTTCCAACAGCAGCATCTGCCTACGTTTTCAGGGGATGGAAGACCACAGGCTGCAGAGTCTTGGCTTGGATCGATGCAGACTATTATCGGGCATCTTGAGACGCCTCCAGGGAAGAGGGTCAAGCTTGCGACGTATATGCTACATGATTCCACCAAGAGGTGGTGGGATGTTACCACCCAGAAAGAGCGTCACATAGACATGGCATGGGAAGATTTCTAGATAGCCTTCTATGACTTATTCATCCCATAGACACTTAGGGAAGATATATCTTGAGAGTTCATGAATCTACAGTAGAGCGCTATGTCAGTGATGGATTATTCTGCTCTCTTTACCATGATTCAGCATTTTGCACCCGTTTTTGTGGGTGATGAGACGTTGAGGGCCAGGCGCTTTGAGGATGGTCTTCAGTATGACATACAATCACTAGTGAATGTTTTAAGGTTTCCTTCAGTACTTGCTACTATGAATCAGGTAGTGATTACAGAGAGGAACCTACGAGAAGCTAGTGGTGTGGGCCAGGACGGTTCAGCACTAGTTTTTGGTACTATTTCTACTAGTAAAAGGAAGAGACAAATGGACTTTTCTTAGGGTGGCAGTACCAGCTAGAAGAATGCTTCAGCTGGCACGGTCATGTGGTACCAGTGTGGTAGAGAGGGGCACAAGAGACCTAAGTGTCCACGAGACCCAGTGGAGTGCTGAGCATGAGGCAAGATGGGTCATCTGCAGTGCTTTTTTAGGGCGTTTTTACCAGTGGCTAGTGAGAGGGGTTCTGTGAAAACTCCATGTGCGGGAGTAGGACCAGTGTCTTCTTACCAGTCAGGGAACTGGAATACGTCAGGGTGTACTGGCCGAGATGGTGGTCATGGCCATGGTATCCAGACACCAGGATCTCAGAGGCAGTAGGGCGGGACAACTCAGGGTATCCAGGCTGTGTCCCTGGGCCGCGACACTGGGCACGCATATGCAGTGCAACAGACCCATCATGAGCAGGTTCTCGGACCTTCTACTGTCATCGGTACTATTCTAGTAGCTTCTGTCTTATCTTCATTACTTTTTGACACGGGTGCTACACATAGTTTCATATCTGTCCCCGTTGTGGATGCCTTGGGCTCTGTGTTTCTTCTTATTCTGATATTATGAAGCTAGACACTCCGTTGGGGACTAGAAAAACTGGTGTGTGTCAGTTCAGGGAGTTACCCCTTGAGGTTGGTGGGTGTCACTTCCTTTGGGACCTCTATGTTTTAGAGATGACTGCTTATGACGTCATTCTCAGGATGGACTGGTTGGTTCCCTTTCAATCCTTTGTAGACTGCTATCATCATAGGGTGTGTTTCACGTCACCAGAGGGCGGAGAGTTTCTATACAAGGGTGAGTGGGATGTTTAGGAAAGAGGAGCTGGACCATAGCATCGCGGGTGAGGTGGTGTCACAGCCCAGATTGCGAGCTTATATCTGGATGACCATGGGACTTTTCAGACAGATTTCCCTCCAGTGGTTGATCGTTTTAGGGATGTATTACCGGATGAATTTTTGGGTCTTTCTCTGGAGCGTGAGGTGGATTTCCTTATTGATCATGTGCCAGGAGAAGCACCGGTGTCCATTCCTCCTTATTGGATGGCTACACCAGATTTGCAGGAGGTCAAGAGGTAGTTAGAGGAATTACATGCAAAGGGTTTCATCCGACCCAGTACTTCTCCATGGGGTTCACTGGTCCTCTTTGCGAAGAATGTGGATGGTACCCTCAGACTCTGTGTGGATTATCGGAGGTTGAACCAGTTGACGGTTAATAACTGATATCCCTTTCTGAGGATTGATGATATTTTTGATCAACTTCGTGGAGAACGAGTGTTCGAAGATTGACTTGAGACCAGGATATCATCAGCTGTGTGTTAGACCATCTGATATACCTCTCATAGCTTTCAGGAGTAGGTATGGTCTATATGAGTATACAGTTATGCTGTTCACACTCACGAACGCACCATCAGTTTTTATGGCTCTGATGAATCGTGTGTTCCATTCTTATCTGGATTATTTTGTGGTAGTACTCGTGGACGATATCTTGGTGTACTCTCACACTCGACATGACCATGCCACCCATCTTGAGATCGTATTGGGTACACTTAGAGAGCATCGTCTATATTATAAGCTCTAAAAGTACCACATTTGGATGGACTAGATTCACTTCTTGGGTCATATCATCTCAGAGGCCGAAGTTTCAGTAGACCCAGAGAAGGTGAGAGCAATAGTTTCTTGGGAGAAGCCTAAGAATTTGTTTGAGATACGAAGTTTCTTAGAGATTGCTGGTTAATAAAGACACATCATACAGGGCTTCTACCACTAGCAGCACCGTTGACGTGTTTGACTAAGAAGGTTGAGAAGTTCATTTGGTCATAATCTTTCAAGATAGCCTTCCATGAGTTGAAGGGAAAGTTGACATCATCACCAGTCCTAAAACTTCCAGAGCAAGGGAAGAGCTATACAGTTTACTGTGATGCATCAGGGGTTGGGATGGGAGCTTTGTTGATGCAGGGAGATCGAGTTGTTGCGTACGAGTCTCGGTAGTTGAGGCCACATGAGAGGAATTACCTGACGCATGATCTCAATTTGGATACAGTTGTTCATGCATTTCGCTGTTGGAGAAATTATCTCTTGGGAGATCATTTTGTGGTGTTCACGGACCACAAAAGTCTCAAGTACATCTTTACCCAGCATGACTTGAACCCAAGGCAGCGAAAATTGGTTTAGTACCTTCAGTCCTTCAATTTTGAGCTTGCCTATAAACCTGGTAAAGGTAATGCAGTAGCTGATGCACTGAGAAGGAAGACTTAGATACAGGCAGTGTAAGAGGCCAGTGGTGAATTGAAGCTTATGGCTTTGTTCTCTACGATGAATTTAGAGGTGCATGACAGTCAGGGGAAGACTTATCTTTCCTCTTTATCTATGACTTCTACCCTCCTGGATAGACTGAGGATGAGACAGTTATTTGATTCAGAAGGCCTAGTTCTACGGGAGTTGGTGGGAAGTGAAGACCCTCCATCTAGTTGAACGGTAGGCGGTGATGATGTATTGTCTTTCCATGGACAAGTGTGGGTTCCATGGGATATAAGAAAGGAGATGATACAGGAGTTTCAAGATTCATCTTGGGAAGTTCATCCCAGATTTACCAAGACATACTGTGACTTGAGACATCAGTACTGGTGGCCGGCTATGAAGAGGGAGATAGCTGGTTTTGTTACAAGATTTTCCGCCTGTCAGTAGGTGAAGGTGGATCATCAAAGGCCTGTCAGACTATTACAATAGTTACCCATTTAGGAGTGAAAATGGAATGATGTCGAGATGGACTTCGTGACTGGTTTGCCGAGGTAACCTCGAGGCAATGATGCCGTGTGGGATGTTGTGGATAGACTCACAAAGGTAGCTCACTTTCTGCCGATCAAGGAGACATTCTATGTTGACTAGCTCAGAAAGTTGTATCTCTGAGCGGTTTTACGTCTTTATTGGGTCCCTCATTCTATCATTTCAAATAGGGACACCTGTTTTATGTCTCGTTTCTGTAGGGTTTTCAAATGGTACTGGCTACACAGGTGCTTCAGAGCACAGCTTACCACCCTTATACTGATGGCCAGTCAGAGCATACGATACAGGTGCTTGAGGACATGCTGCGTGCATGCATCGTAGATTTTGTGGGCTCTTTGGAGAAGCATGTACCCCTAGTCAAGTTTTATTATAATAATAGTTTTTAGGCAACTATTGAGATGGAACCTTATGAGGATTTGTATGGTAGGCCATTCTAATCACCTTTGTGCTGGTTAGAGGAAGGTGAGGTAGCTTTACTAGGACCATGTCTCGTGCAGGAGACTTCTGAGCAGGTCCAATTGATTCAGAAGTGTATGGCTTCCACCCAGTCTCGTCAAAAATCTTATGCTGATCACCGCAGATGAACTTTGGAGTTCGTGGTCAAGGGTCAGTTTTTCTTGCTTGTTTCACCAAGGTTGGGACATAGGTAGATCAGGAGATAGGGTAAACATTCACCGAGGTATGTGGGGCCATTTGAGATTCTAGATAGAGTCAGGCTGGTTACCTATTAGTTGCAGTTACCACAGAGGTATCGTTCCATGCACGACGTCTTCCATGTATCTCAGTTGTGCCGCTATCATTCAGAACTGTCTCATGTTTTTCATCCTGAGGAGGTTGAGCATGATACAGATGCGTCCTTTGAGGATAATCTGATTCGTATCGTTGATAGGATCATGAAGGTTCTCCATGGCCGGTCAGTTCCTCTCGTATGGGTACTATGGAAGCATGGCCGCGTGCATAATGAAACCTGGGAGATAGAGACCGATGTACATGCTCAGTGGCTGGAGTTGTTCATGGCTATATCTTTTCCACCCTTGAAAGGGAAATTTGGGGATGAATTGTTTTAAAGGGGGAAATTTTTTAAGAACCTGGTTCTTATTTCGGGGTACGAGTTACTTTTTTTCTCTTATCCTCAAGTATTTTTGAGAAAATAAGGAAAATTGGGAAAATCCTAATTTTTGGGACTACACACCGTGTACTTTTCCACACGCCATGTGCTGTTGGCTATGTGGGATGAGTACACAGGTTTTGTAGCCTTGTTGGAGATTAAGGGTGTAAAGACCGACTACACACCATGTAGTGGTCTTTTACATGTTGTGTAGTCAGTAGACAGATGAAAAAGTAAGGTGGTAAAAGTAGCCTCCAGTTGGGTGATATTCCACATCCTGTAGTCTTGAATACACGTCGTTTACTCATGTTAACGGATGAACAATTTGGTGGTGCCACCTGATAAACATTTAAATGAATGAAGTACATGTCGTGTACTTTTTTTCTCTAAAAATGGGCAGTAGCCAGCCTTGTGCATAGGGAAGGCTTAGAAATGGATGGGAGCATGGGAGGGGATGGACAAATCTTTGAGGATCTCCAGATCGGGCGTCGGGAATCCGTTTCCACCTCGGACGATCACGTTGGGACCGCACGGGTAAGCCCTCCACTCTTCTTAAACCATTCTTGCCAATTCTTCCTCAAATGTAAGTTATTTGAATTTAAGAGAGTTTTCATTCACCAAAAATATAAATCATTCTAGGAAGAATCGAAGATCGTCATTCGCATATATTATTCGTGGGTGTTAAAGGTAGGTGGCATGGTGTTAATTTTTCCAACTGTTGTGCATTGTGAGAATTATTGTGTCAAGAACCCATGTTGGGGTGTCGTGTGGCTGAGACTGTAGCTATTTAAAAACCTAGAATTGTATAGGTAATTAAATCTGATATTAAAATGCTGTTTGGGATCACTGCTTTGATCCAGGACCACCCCAGGGGTGTGTTCCTCTGTTTAGCTGTTTTGCCAGGATACCCAAGGGTATGCCTCAATTATTTTGGGCATTACTTTTTACTTGAGAGGAATTGTATGTGAACTGCTTATTTATATGTTGGGCATGGCCTAGTGACTTGTGCATGAGGGAATTGTTTTACTATAGCCTGAGGGCATGAATGTATTAGCCTTAGGGAAATGATCTCTTAGCCTGAGGGAAACTTCTTCCATGCCTGTGGGCAATTGATTCTATGCCTGTGGGTGACACTTCGTACGCCTGAGGGCAATATCTGTTATGCCTGAGGGCAGGATTCTGATTACCTAAGGGTAAGGGTTTATGTGTCTAAGGAAACTGACCATTTATATAGAAAATTCTATGTGGTGGTTTTCCTTATACTGAATTATTAAATGAATAATAAAATAGAAATATAACCGGTTAAGTTAGTTACTTTTGAGTACAGATTAGTTTATTGCATTTTACTACTGCACACTGTTGTGGCATATTTTCACACCGTTGGGCATGTGCCTTTGGTGGGTGCCTACAGGGATTTATTTCTCACACCCTGTTTGGGTCATGCTTTTCGTCCCAAACAGATTATATTGCTACTGGTGTGGATAGGGGAAAGAGTCCCTATACAGGTACTTGATTGCTGCTGAAGAGTAGCGGAGCATGGGACCGGGCTTTGGCTCACGATGTTACCGGTTGTGTTGTTCTGTTTTATTATACTATGTATTTTATTGTACTACTGTGTAACATGTTCTGGCTATTTTCTTAGAACTTGAGACATGTTGCATCATATCTATATATCTGGTTGGTTATCTTTTACTGCAGTTGTTATATTCATTGTGTATGGTTATTTCTTCTGTTGTTGTTGTATGATTTTTTATTTTATTCCGCTACACTACACTCTGACAAAAGAGGACATAGTTTCCCCACTATTAGACTTGGGCCATCACTGCTAGTTGGTAGCCTCTGGTGTTTGGGGAAATGCGCTTGAGGTCACGTGGAAAACCGGGTTCGGGGCACAAATTGAGTGGAACCTAGATCTGGGATGTTACAAATTCAACACCTCTTCTAGGAGGAAGACTAAGAAATTCCCCAAGAAACACATTAGTGAATTACCTAGAAAAAATGATGTCTTATAGGATGGTTCCTTCTTTAGAATCAATCATCTGGGCAATATATTTGTGCTCACATGGAAATAATATCCAATCTTGAGATGATGGTGCTAAATAAGTATCAGCCTCCTCCTTACACTTGTACAAAATCAGGGGTCGATTCTCAAAATGGAGTGTAATTTCCCTCTCATGTCAATTTAGGTTGTCTCTATATAAGAAAATCCAATATATGTGAAGAATTTCCTCAAATTCCACCATATGTAGTATGACAAGGTTCACTGAGAAGTTCAATCCAAAAATTGTGATAGGGGAGGAGTTATATTCATGGGATACAATAATTTCAACATTTTCATTCTCACTCCCATCTCTACTTCCATGAATTTGGTGGTTTTTGAATTGTTATACTAATCTTTTGGGATATAAAAGAATGTGTAGAACCAGAATCAAAAATTACATTCAATATTCTTGAATTAATAACTAGTGTACCTATCACCACTTAGTTTTCAGGATTCTATTTAGTGGTAGTGATGGAAAAAGACCACCTTTTCTCCCTTAGAGGTTGTTGGTTTCCCTCTAAAACCCTTAGATTAGGGAACTGGTCTACAAAGTTCCTTGGGTATTTATAGTTGTAGTAATGAAAAATGCATTGAGGGTTGAAAAGAGTGTTTCTATCCCCTCTTGTAGAAGAAGGTTTTTCTAGTTGGTAATTAATGGTCAGTTGTCCATCCCTTCCACACCTAAAGCATTTCCTCAGCCCCTTTAGACAATTTCCAGTGTTATTCTTTCCTCACCATTGGCAAGTGGGGTGCTATAATTTCGTAAAACCATTGGATTTATCTATCGGACAATCAGAATTAATGTCCAGTTTCCTCTTCCAATCCCCATGATACCCTTGAAATTCTCTGATCTCTATTTCTACAATGAGGGAACATCAAATAATTTCATCATAGCTATCAAAGTCATAGATCACTTGGTATTTCCATAGGCTACATTTTTTCACACCGAATAATTGGTCAACCTTGAATTCATGGGTAATGAAAAAGAAAGAGGTGCATCATGAAAGACTTGTGATTTTTCCTTGTACGCTTTAACATATTAATTGTCTTTTTTTCTTGAGTACAAGGAAGTACCTTTATATCTTACGTCGAAGGGCACGAGGGAAATATTTATTAGAAATTTTTTTCTAGAAATACATCTATTCTAACACCATGATATCTTCCTTAGACTTCGTATTATTGATCAATATCCACCATTGTTCAGATTCACCCTCCATATGATTAGCTTCCAGAACAACCTTCTCTTGTTCGTAACATTGGAGGATGGAGAAGATCATCTTAATGGAGTTGATCCCAATTAAGGTATAAAAGAATCCATTGAAAGTACGAGGCCTTTGTCTCATGAATCTCACTATTGGGGCTTGTTCTTTATTAAAGGGGTCATACATTTCTCTTGACCCATGTTTATGTTCAAAACTAGAGTTAAATAAGAGATAATTCTAACCAAGTTTGTGATTCCCACTCCCATTGGATAGGGTATATCATTAGAACATTCATCACATTGATCTTCACATAATTTGTTAGCCCGATTATTCCTATTACCGGCCATTTCCTAGAATTAAAGGAAAATTTAGGGTAATTATTTTAAAATATTGAAAATATAGGTTGAATCTAATGAAAAAAGGAATAAATTATAAATTACATTGATTTCCATGAATTATGAATTTATAGGCTTCAATCTATGTTATCCATGATCTACTTACCAACATATAGTCTTAAGAGAATTTTTTTATTCCCTTAATAATGGTTCATACTAAGAATCGGAATTTACCAAATAATATCCCAAGGGAGTGTCGAACTGAGAGTACAGCAAAGCCCTTTTTTGTATACCAGTTCCTGTTCAATTCTATCTCAAAACAATGTGTTTGGGATTTACCCCTAGATACATCTATAATAGAACCACCCCTACTTGTTCATATCAATATAAGGATGTATTTTCCTAATAAACCACTTACTTGATACTCACCAAAATTTAGGGATTTTTCCTTATACATAGTATTATCCTTAAGTATTTCAATAGGGTTTTCTAAACCTAATACAAAAAATAACTAAACTTGTTCTCTAATACCAACTATAACAACCCTTGTCTTTATTACACCCTTAAACATGATTTATTAGATAAACTTGTACATAAAAAACTCATAGGATCAATTGGTCTAGTATCTTGGGAAATTAAGAACATTATATAACAAATTGAAACATAAAATTCAACATATTTATTGAAAACGTTTTTTACATGACCAACTCATTCCTTCGTACTTAAAACTGCATGGGATAACCTGTGGACATACATAAGATAGGGGTGATCTATAAAGCCCAGTAAGGGAGTAAACAAGGCATAACATTAATAATAAAATACATGTTAGGAAATAGGCATATCAATGGATCATAAGAGAAACATGAACATAAAGGCATGAGATAACATGATTATCATATCATGGAAATATGGCTACAACATAGAACATGATATTATCAAGATACAAGATCATTGTACATGGATTAACATGAGTAAACCCTCATTTCCCATGAATAAGCATGAGTAAAAACTCATTTCACATGAATTAGAATGAGTAAACCTTAATTTCACATTGCGTATCAGGATACTAAACATTACATAATGCATTGGAGAGCTATCAGGGTGCACCCTTCATAAACATTTCATTTCATGCATAAGTATGCCACATGGATCATATAACATGGAATAATTCAACATCATAAGTTATCCCACGATTAAGGAATGTGTAATAAAAACATTTAAGTACCATTAAATAAGTATAAGTTCATAATGGGGAATAAATTTGATATATAAATGGATATGGTATTCACTACACAGTGATTTTGGACCAGAAAATTGTGGTGCAATTCCAGCAGCATAACGTCATCGTATGGAAATTAATCATTTCGTTAATAAGAGTGAAATGAGTGTCTCATCATTTATACCTAAAATATACAAATATGGGATCATGGAACATAATATCCATACATATTAAATTTAATTTAGATGCAAAATATGATGTAACTATTTGAATGGAAATAAGAATAGAGAAATCCCTAACGGAATTTCGGCATGGTAGCATGTGTATGTGGAAAGAATTAATGAGAGAGAAAGTGCTATATAATCATTCCAACATAGAGAGGTAAATATGTAGGAGGTTCTAAATCATACCCCAATATTTTTAATTTAAAATAAAAGGGTATAAAAATATGAAGAAACATGGATAAAATGAAAAAGGAAGGAATCCCTTACTTGAGTGTGTTCATTTAAATGCTTAAAGAGGGGCTTCATGAGAGCTTGGGAACCTAGGGAGGATTATAGATATGTGAGAGCATAGTAGAGACGTTATCCAAGGATTTTTAGTGAAGATATGTGGGATATTGGTTAGGTTTATATAGGAAATGAGAGGATAATTCTTTAATATTTCACGAACTTTGGTTTTGGAATCTATATAATTAAATTTTCAAAACCACAAAACTTAATATGGTTTGTTCCCAAGGTTTTTTCCAAATTTGTGTGGAAAAACATATTTTATAAGGCTAATGGTCGAACATATTAAAATATTATCCATACTTATGTGGAAGTGAGTCACATTATTAAATAAATGAATTTAAAATCATAATGTCTGTTATACATTTTTGAGGATTCACTAAAACTTTATAAAATAAATAAAACAAATCTAAAATCACATTATTTTAATGTAAAAAGATATATTAATCCTGTAATACCTATTATAGTATTTATTATATCATTTTGGGTTCATTATTATGTCATAAAACACATATTTTAATTACACGGTATTTAATTTTTACCCAAAAATATCAATGTCTCACAAAAATATGAGAAACTCATCATTGGATAATTTCGATATCCTGATTAGAAAAATAATATTAATTTATAAAAATAATTTTATAAATATTTTAATGTTCACTTTTATAATGAAATTTTATATTTATTGAATATTCATGGTTTTTTTACAAAAACAATTTTCAAACCATTATAAAAAATAAAATTGACTTCATAAAAGTTATATAATCATTTATTATTCATAAAAGTAAATTGTTAGTAAAATTTTATTAAAATATTAATTATTTAAAAAATTAATTAATTTCTCAAAATAAATTCTTTTAAAATATACTTTTGGTTTTATCGTATAAAAATATAACTCTTATCAAACTGATTACCTAATCATTTACAAATATGGAATTGATATAATAATAATTTATAAGAATAGTTTTTTATAATATTAAAAATAAAAACCCTATTTTAATATGATAATGTATATATTATTCAAAAGTACAATTTTTACCCGATGAGTCAATTTATCAAAGGTATCATTTTTTAAGAAAGACTATTCTCATAAAGGAATTGATGGAATAAGAATGTTATCAATAAGAAGGTATTACATAATAATTAACCAATACCTTATTACATAACTCCTTATAACACCTGCATAATACCTAAGGGCAAGGTGTGTGATGGTGATAGACTCTTGGGGTGTCTCAAATAACATCGCCTGTATGTTAATATTTATTAACATAAACTTCTCCCATAGGAGATTCCATTAAAGCTTAATGTGTGGATGTTCGGCGTGGACATGGTCTACATTGAAGCCTAGTGACGCTACCTCCTTTTTTCACTCTGGAAAATGAGCTTCTTACGGCCTGAGTCTACTGGATAAGGCCATCCTCTCCTTTTTCTATGTCAAAATGATTAATTATAACAACCTTAAATTTATATCAGTCACGTGATCACTGTTCAACGACTATATTATCAACAATAATGATAATTAATGGTCATTTAAAACCAAAAATAATAATAAAAGAGTGAATTTTTTTATATAAGACCTTAAAATAAAGGGGATTTTATTCATAAATGATTATATAATTACATGAGTTCTTGGTGATCATTATCACTTATGTAGAATTAAGGTTTCATCTATTGTGGTAGATACCTGAAAAACAAAACCTAGTTGAGGATTGCTTTAATTAATCAATTGGACCAGCTGTTATGAAATTCACATAGTAAGGAGAGTAAAACAATCTATGATTTCGTTGATGTTTATTCTCATTATCACCTTTTAGACAAGTAAATGTGGGGAATCAATAGATAAATCTAACTCTTACTAGTGATGAGAATAAGAACTCGTAATATTTGATAAAATAGTATTTTAATGCTCTACGTATATCCAAACACTCTCATATCACCATATTTCTCAATTTATTTTGAATTGATCAAATTATAATATTTTCAATTTTAAATTTCACTAACCAAAACTAAAATCCACTTTTTAAAAGAAAACTAAAAGTTAAAAAATGTTTTACATGTACTTTTCTTCTGGATACTATTTAGGGATAAACAATATATTATACTTTGGTAATTAATCTTTTTCCCTTCCCCCATGATATGAATGTGACATATAATACATGAAGAATATTTTTATTGGAAATGAACATGGAATAATTATTTTTTTCATAGTATTTTTTATGTTTTGAAAATGTAATTTATTAAAATAAAATGGGTTATAAAAATTCGCCCAAGGTGGTCCATCTCAACAACATATGTGAGACAAGATTTACTATTTTGAAGTCAACCCATGAATGGGTATCCATAGAGGTATAAAAAAGTTAACTCATGTGAAGTAATGTAGTTGGAATGTATATCACCCACTTGTAGCACACAAGTGTGAACATTGCATGTATAGAGTGTGCATCAATGTTCCTGGGAGGATAAGGAAACTTTGTGGTGAAATCCATGAGGGAAAGTGTGTGGAATAGTGTTCTGGGTGCCGACCTTGGTACTGGGATGAAAGGAGGATGAAAAAATAGTAACAATTCCATAGAAGGGAACAAGTCTGATGTGTGATGAAATCCCAATATGAAATTTTTCATGCACTATAAAAACACGGACATAATGGTGATTGTTTGATCAGATTCATCTATGAAATCCAATTGATACATCAGTCATCTTTAACATAATCGAAACCCTAAATCAACATTGGGGACCTTTTCATTTGAAATTCTCATGTGCACTTGATAGAACTTATATCCATAATATCATCCAACACTTGTGATCTATCTAAGACAACAATACATGCTTAATGTCTTGAATATTTTAATGAAATATTTTTCTTTCAAGCTTGCCTTTATTTGAAGAACATGTTATAAATAGGGATTAAAAAATAATTTTTCTGCATGGATTCCATCAAGGAATCACATAAAAGGTTTTGGTCACATAACGGATCATGTATTATAAGACTGTGTATCCAACGAGCTGATATACAATGAACACAATCTTACAATCATTAAAATATTACATGAATAATTGAATAAACATGAAGGGTCCATCATGTATAACCTTTATCACACGAATACATCATTTTATGTCTTTTTTCCTTTGAGGTGTCATAATATCAAGTGAAGCTGATTTTTCAAATCTCCATCATCACATGAGTATGAATAGGGTAAGAGATTTGGTATTCATTGTCCTTGATATTTTTTGATTTCTTTGGTGAATTGATGATTTTTTTGACACATCATAAAAATAAAATAATAGAAAATTGATCCTCACCTGTATATTCATAGGGAAATAATAGGTATTTATTTTCTAATATTATATATTTTGAGAAATTTATCATTTTTGAAAAATAGATATATGTGTGATACCTTAATGCGATGGTAGTTGGAATCTTAATTTTATGTAATGTTAATATGATGAAGATCCAAATTTTTTTTCACTTAAATGATTTGGATTCTAAAATTCAATTAGATAGAACAAAAAGTAGACATTTTCTTGATTAAGTCATGAAATGGGGGTTCTAAAAGAATATTTTTTATGAAATGTAAAAGAAAATAATCATTGAAAAACATGGTAAAATGTAGGATTAGAAGAAAATTATGATCCTTACTTAACATTATTGATGAAGAAGGAAGAAAAATCAACCAAAAAGTATATTACATTCCACAAATAAGGATAGAACCATGTAATAATACCTATTATGAAATATAAGTAATCAAATGTATTATATTTCATGAAAAAAAGTGACACATCAATATTCATGCATGTTAATAAGGACATGAAAATGCATGTATCTAGAAGATAACATTAATTTTTTATTATAATACAATGAATTATTCTTGTACTTACATGAGATTATGTGAGACATCCCTATTGAGAACATTCATGATGAAATGAATCTTGAATAATAATAAAAATAAGTGTAGTGTGATTAGTGTTTTTAAATAGTCAAATTCACTTAGAGGAGACTGATACTATATTCCCTATTGATATTATCTATTGAATATTGAGAATCTGACCCTATAATTTGATATCGTATACTACTGGTTTAAGATCAAAAGAAGATATAGACAGTGTTTACTATTATTTTTAGATGATTATCATTTTGTTAAAAAGAAGGTATGAGATATCCAGTCCACATCATATTCATATTATTCTGATAGAATAATAAGAAGAAGTATCCCACTAGATTGTTTCATTTATATGTTATACCAATTATTTTTGTGTATTATGGTATTCTATTTGATTACTATAATAAAATTATGTTGATAATATTCCTTGGAATTCTGAAAATATGACTTATGCTACACTACTGATCACTTTATGAGGGATAGGTCAATAGTCTGTAATAAAATTATTTAATGATAAATATTCCATTTCACCTAGTTGTTTCTAGGGAAATTATTACATGTTCATACCATTTATCATTATTTCATTGAATTTTAAAAGTAATATGTGTGCATGTTTTATAATAACCACCATACACTAGGGATATAACCACCCACATTGGAGGTGAAGCTCAATAAAAAATTCTGGTGTTCTCTTTTCACTATTGTTTTATATGAATTTCTTATAATTATATGTAATTAATAAATAAAACTTTTCATTGAATAAGTGAAAGTGGTATAAAATTGGATTAATGGTGTATAGAGATAAACCAAACCCCTCACAGATTCACACCCCCCTCTCAGTGTAGTCATCTTAATGTGATCCTAAAAATTTGTATCTAAGGTATATGTCACACCACTATTTGGATTATTTTATTTGAATATTTTTAATGATTTCTTTCTATTATAAACTCATAATGGTGTAAAAACATAGATGAATTTTTCTACCAAGTCACAAGTCTATCTCATCCAATACCCAGAATAGAAAAATTAATAATGAATTCTGAATGGTGAATATGACATCCTTCTTGGAAAAAATTATAATGAATCAACTTACATATGTTGTGATTATTAATATGAAAAATATAACATTTAAGTAGATGACTTGGTGGTATATTATGCTAAAAATGATAAGGACATTATTTCAACCTCATGTAGTGGTTCATCTCTATAAGAATAAGAGGAAATAAAAATATCATTCCAAATTTTCCTCATTAAGATCCATGAAAATATAAAGAGATCCAATATCTAAAGAGTGTAATAATGAATTAGCTAATATATAAAAATAAATGTTTTTCAAATGTCCTAATGAAATAATCACTTTTATCGATGGATTTTTCAAAGGAATACAGGTAGATATGACAATGTTTTTAGAAAATTTAGATAACTTTAAGAAATATTTTTAAAAAATAATTCAATCCAATATCAAGCCCCTTAAAATATTAGAGCCCAATTAGAAGATTTCATTGTACATAGAGAAGGATAATCCACATTTTATGATCGATGGATAAAAACAATTCATGGGGATGAGTATGACACTAACAAATTTGGAATGGATTTATATGAGTTAAAAGATAATTAGAAGAATATTAATGATTTCAAGAATGATCAACATGAGATAAAAGAATATAAGATCAATGGTATTAGAACTTTGGTATAGGAGTTGAACAAAATGAATGATGGTGATGTTTTAAAGGACATTAAATAACATGATGATAGTTTGATGGTAGGGTTGTATTAGAAAAACAAATATAATTTGGAAAAAATTTAGGTTGATGTGAATTGGATTTTTATTACAAATGTTCAAAATTAGTCATACCAACAAGATGAAAGAATAAATATTACTACAAGATCTACCACCATACAAACTCATAAGGATTATTGTTATCAGAAAATAACTCTATTTGTAGAAAATAATATATTGAAATCATATATTGTTCAATTAATAACAGTCTCAAAGAAAAAGGTATCATCCATCTCAATAAATATTTTCTTTATTAATTTTGGTTCTATGGGTACTGTATGTTAAAAAAAATTAAATATAAAATATGGATGAAGAATAGAAATTAATTTTTCACTACTATATCTGTAGTGAAAAAATAAAAGTACATAAGGAAAAATTCCTCTAAAGTGGCTTAGAAAAATAATCAAGGGAAAAAATCACCAATTTTTCAAATCTAGCCAGATGGTTACTCAAAATAAAAGATAAATATTTTGTGGATAATTTTGGAACATTTAATGATTTAGGCACAAATAATCTTATTTTTGGGATAATATGATAGTATCTAAGAATAAAAGGATTCCTAAATCAAGGGAGAGTAAAGAAGTGAATAATAAAATACCTCATATTAAGGGAAATACATTCCCTATTATAAATAAATTTGAATGGTTGAAGAACCACTGTGATACGTTCAAAGGTTGTGGTCACCATGAAGTGGTATGAATGATTTAATAATTCATGGATTCTAATAAAAAAAATTAAATGAAAATACCATAGAAGTAGACAAAGGGAGATAATTCTATCACGACCCGACCCACCAAGTTCTGTACCAGGACTACCCCAAGCATGCCTCTGATAAACTTGGGGTTGGTGATCATCAATGAGTAGGCATATCCCAAAAATGGAAGTAATTATCTAAATGAAACAATACACACACACACACACTCCCATTCTCCAAAAATTAGTAATTATAATACAACTAAAAACAATTCATTCTTACATCCAGAATCACTCAACTAGAGTACCATAGTAATGTAATGAAAGAAAAAAATGATCCATATACAAGATCATCAAAAAACTGTATAGAGTCCAATATTATCCACAATATAGGAATACAACCAAATGAATGATCTTGTAAAATACCTCATTTTTTCTTTCTCAAGCTACTTAGCAGTTGCTCTGCATCCTCCTCAGACACCGTCAAAAGGGTTGTCGTCTGTGTATGACGTGAATTGTGTGAGAAAAGTCCATATTGGGGTGATTATAAAAATACCTATAAGGACATATTGAAAACACTAAACAATATGTCTCAATTATAGTTATCTCAATATAATATATAAAAATTAATTTATGACATAAAGTACCCATATATACTCCAGAAGGACACCGCAGCACAGGAAGTCATGAAATACTTCTTTACACATGATTCCACTTTATGCAGTTACCATTCCATGAGGATCCAATCCAAAATCCATTTCATCACAGTATACTCTCATCAAATTGTCCTAGTAAATTGGGTCCAACCCAAGAAATCTCACTGATCACAGATAACCCTGATTCTCAGATAGGGGGTCACACCCAGTACCACTGGGGGACACCACGAACCGAATTTTGATCAACCCACAACATCAAGGATTTTAATTAAATGATACCATAAACTCTACTAGTATGGAATTATATAAGGAGGGTAAAAACCCTACTCAATGAGATAAGATCCATTACATAAACCCCACTAGGGTATACAGAGGACATAGGTTTACACTCTAGTATCATGGAGGGTAACCACAAACTCTATTAGAAATCATCCTCTATAGGGGATCACAATCATGATATGTGGACGTAATACCACACTATACCATCAAGGGAATAGACCAATTCGAAAACCACTCAACCAACACTAGTCTGAATTGAATAGATGAAGGGTGAAAGCTATCTATAAGGATGTACATGGTGCGTAAGTTTTGTATACATAATTCATCACTGAACCTTGATCTTCAGATGTGGTATTGAATCATGAATCATGTAATACATAATATACACAGTATGTGAGTGAAACACACTGCATGCAGAGGTCACTCAATAATAATTTTGTGTCACCTAACTGTGTCTGTATACCCCTGGCCATTCTGGTGTACCAGTCCGAATACTTCTGGTCATGATAGTGTCTGAGTAAACCGCATGCCCATGCCCACATACTTATGGTCATGTATGATTACCTTTAAAAGTTAATATATATCTATAATAGTGTGTTAAAATATCATTTCACCATGTCACATGACATCTGATATTTAACTTCATCTGAAACCGTAGTAGTGAAACCAGGGGTCCCACACGTTGTGTAATCCTGAAATACACACTCTGTTCGTTGGGATTTTTCAGATCCATAAGGATCTAATCCAAGTAATATTGTTTTTCACTAGATCCATTTCCATCACCAAAACCTTTATATAGAAGGTTATATAATCCTCTATTCAATATAGATCCATATTCTAGGCTTTAAATCCACTTTGGAAATATCTTCTCACACTATCCATAGTGGAATCTTTGAAACTGATTTGAATGGATACTAAAAATCCATTCCAATCTTCCATTGATCATCCAAAACTATTTTCACACCTTAATCTTACCATCAACCACAAACCGCACACATGGTTTGATCTATTTTGTGGAATAATAGTCACACTATGATCTAATACTGAGTATTTTTCAAACCATGACCAAAAGAAATAAACATGATGAGTGTATGAGGAATGGGGGGTTGAGAGAAAACAAAAATAAATTAAATTTGAGGAACAAACCTATAACATTTTTTATTTTTCCTCTATACATATTCATAGAAATTGACAATATAAAAGGGATAAACCACAAAAAAAACAATTCCATCAAATTTAATTTATCGATAATTCTAGTATCAATTTTGGTCATGGAGTTGAACTGTATTCTGATAAGATCAAAGAAAATGATGGAACACAAAAATACACAACCTACCTAGAGTTTTTATAAATTATTTTTGAATAATGGTTTGGTGTTTATGTAATTGAAAAGATCAATAAACACCATTGGTTCAACGATCTATGATCCGGCCTCGATGTGTATTCATTTTCCCAGAATTCTCTCCAATGGTCATCTAGATCTCTAGGGTTTGGGTATCCAACAATGAGTAAAAGTCTCATAATCATAAATTTAATGGAAAGCTGGTGGATGTGTTTAATGAAATAAAAAAATAAATATAGTAAATTTACATTATTAATTCTATGCCCAAGATGATTTTTCCCAAACATCGCACATCGATATTGATTATGTAGTACCTTGGAAAAACCAGCATTCTAAACTCAATAGTTCCATCGAATTTTGGATACAAGATGCCATTATAGTGTTACTCTACTTTTTGTATAAAACTTCTAATGTGTGTTATTTAATATATTTCATATATTTAAAATTTTTATTATGGGCATGCTGGGCCTCAAAGTCACATCCCATCTCAACACCTTGTCTCAAAAATAATCATTATAATATCCAAAAAATAAACATGTAAATTATTAGCCTTATATTTTCTCCAACTTAGGTATTTTAATCTTTAAATGAGAAAAAACTACTAAAAATTTGTCAGTAATGGGCACATATCTAGGTCTCCCTCTCCCAGGTTATCTCTTGAAGATTCTCATGTTGAAATAAGAAATACATAAGAGGAATTTATTTCACATAAAGGATCATCTCCTTTTGATCCAAGATCACTCCTAGGTACTCAATAATGTTTTCCAAATATGTGATTTCCAACTCACCCCTTTCGATAACAAGTGATGGGTCATGCACGTACCTCTTCAAATGTGATGCGTAGAAAATGTTGTGTAATCGATCAAAATAAAATGGTAGAGTTAAAGGTTTCCCAACTAACCAAATAAATGTTGAATTTGTAAAACACCAATGATTATCTAAGTAAAATTTTCTCCCCAACCAAATCTCCACAATACACTTCATTTGAGACCCTATGGAAAATATGTTCCCCCTCCTCAAACATCGGAGGTCTTTGTTATCAGTCCGTATAAGGTTTATGATTATTATGTGAATCCATCATCTACTCCAAGATGATCTACTCCTTATCGATAGTTTATCTCAAAAAATCTAATCCCATTAGTGATGAATCAGTTAGATTAGTCCAACAATGTGGTGACTTAAAGGGTTTCCCATAAAAATTCTGAAATAGAGCCATGCCAATGGTGGAATGGGATCTATTTCTGTACACAAAATCTACAAAGGGTATATGATCCTCCAAACTAAATAAAAAGTTAAACTTTAAATCCCACATCATATCATTTGTGACCTATATGGACCACTATGTCTGGACATCATTCTGGTAGTGAAATGATGTGCTCCAGAATATCTAATCCTCAAAGGTCTCATGAAAACCACTTTTTAATCAGGGTGTGAAGAGATAATCACTATCTAAAATGATATCTAAAGAAACTATATGAGTTTGGACTACCATATTCCAATAGAGGCATCCATTTCACTATTCTAAAGATTACTCTTGAATAGATAGGAACAACGTTGACTTGGTAACTCATTCTAAGATCAACCAAATGGAATTGTATCCCCACAAATTATGTGGTATCCTAGTCACAAAGTCGATGAATATCCCATCCCACTTCCACCCTATCATGTAATTAGGGTTAGGATAATCCCACTAGAACCTGTTGCTCAACCTTCACCTAATGAAAAAGGAGGCATCGAAAGAAAACCTCTATAACTCCCTTATTTTTTTCATGGATTCCAAGATTAATGTTAGTAGACATGGTACTTTTTTTCCACACCTAGATTTTCTAATAAAGGGGATGTATGAAACACCCACATGGCCTCCTCCCAAAAATTCAAATCTACCATCATCCGTCTTTTGAAAATGATAAAATGATCCCCAACTTTAGAATATCTATCAGGATCATGTAAAGTGGATATCTAATAATGTATGGTATGAGAGTCAGTATCTCCATAATGAGCATCCCTAACGCACATAAAATAGGTGGATTAACAAAAATCACCTAAATACATGAAGCATCTTTTTCCCCAATTGAAACTGCAATGAGGATAACTACTCTGATGCCTTGGACAAAAAATTAGAACAATATATTCTATTTAGAGAACCTTCCACAACATTTTCCTTCTCAGGAGTATATAAAATCTCATTTTCATAGTCCATATAGAAGTCTCTTTGTCACTTATATCTCATGTTAATATCCTTCTGAGAGATTATATAATTAATACTCTTTTGGTCAGAGTATATGATTTAAACTGCTATCCTTTCAAGTACTGTCTCCACATCATCAATTTAAAGACTACCACTGATAGTTTCAGATCATGAGTCATGTAGTTCTACTCATGTGTTCTCAACTGACATGAACCATAAGAAAAAAAAATACAAACCTCTGAATCAGAACACAACTAATCAAATTTCCTAATGGATGAGAAAACAATATGTACTCAACAAACTAATTTATAAATCTCAAGATTGAATTATTCATAAACCTCTTTCTCAACATGTTAAATAACTATTGGTGTCATTCTATCTCCATGAAAGGATTCTAATTCTGGTTAAAACCTATCAATTGTTCCACTCTAATGAATTTTGTTGCAATCCATCAATAGTACACTAATAACCCAAGAGAATTCCACACCTCGGTAACACTAATGGGTGGCTCCCAAGGAAGCACTACCTCAACCTTTGCTGGGTCCAATTCTACTCATGCGACTAATATGATGTGTCCTATGAATTCGACCCCTAGAATCCAAAAATGACACTTTGAGAGATTCCCATAAAGTTGGTTAACTCCGTGTGTGTGCAAGACCATCCTAAAGTGTCATTTATGCTCCTCCCCAGACACTGAGTACACTGGGATGCCATCGATGAGGAACACTATGAACTGTTCTATGAAAGAATTAAATATCTATCTCATGATTCCAACAAAAACTTTTGGGTATTTATTTATGATTAAGGACATCACCAAGTACTCATTGTGATAATAGAGACATATTAATGTTTTCTTCGGTATAATTTCAAACGATACTCACCAGTGGTGGTAGCCTGATTTCAGGTCAATCATCAAGAATCGTCACGAACCAATCAACATATAAAATGTGTCTTAAATCCTTGGTAGTGGATTATTATTCTTTATAGTCACCTATTGAATATTTTGGTAGTCCACACATAACCGAAAGATCCTATCCGCCTTCATGGAAAACAATATTGGGGCTTCCAAAGGGAAACACAATGTCTCACAAATCACTTCTCCTGCAAGTCCTCTAACTGAACACTCAGCTATAAAAGCATTATAGGAGCCATTCGATGTACAGGTGTTGATATCAGTGTAATTCCAGGATGTAAGTCAATGCAGAATTATATCTTCCAGTGGGGAGGTAATGCTGACACGTCCTCATGAATGATGTCCTTTTACTCTACCACCTATGTGGGAGACTGAATGTTTGTAGCATTTACTCCTACAAGAGTCATGATATCTAAATGGTGACTAATTGTTGTCACTCTCTTATGGAAGATCTTGTCTTACTCTTCTAAGGATTCCTTTTCACCCATAGAGGAAACCCTTGTTCCATCACTATGGACACACCACATCCTCTACCTAAAATATTAAATATGGACATGAACTCTAGATATTAAATCCATACATAAGATGAAGACATAAGGCCTCATCACTTCTATAAAGTGATCCCATACCAAACTCCCCCCTCTAATGGTCATATAACATTGTCAGCATAAGTCCTCAATTATTGTGACGTCATATGTCAGAGTCTCCAACAATAACGGTTGAACCAATAGATCCACTAGAATATATAATTCTTGAAACAGATATTTTTAAAGAAAATAATTACTCATACCTTTGTCTATCAATACAAGAACTAATTTATAAATGACACAGATCATGCCTCAAATCATTTCTAGACCCTCAAGGTTGTAGAATTCCATAGCTTGGTGATGGCTTCATCCCTATCCACTAGTTCCCTCATCCATGTGTGGACCACCTGGGGTGGTGGTGGTATAGCTCAAACCTTGGACCACCTCTTACTACTCATTTAGACCCTCGTTCATATCTACCAACCTACAAAACACCATTCTCTTTCATATTACTCTATCTTGGCAGTCCCTTGTCCATCTCTCGATCCAGTATACAATGGGTTAGATAACCCCAGGATAGATGACCCCTACCATAGTAGGAGAAACACTTTATCTCCCTCCACTAAATTCATCCATCCTATGATACCTTTACCACTATCTCATTGTCCAGGGATCACCTCTTGAAGTGTCTAACATGATCAGATCCATAATATAATCATCTGATACCTACTACCAAGGCCTTAACTCCTCATTTCCCACTACCAACAAAAACATTATGTGACTATACTTTTAGGAAGATATCCTCCATAAAGGCTTGGTCAATCACTCAAGAATTGGTGTGAATACAATTGGATACCGCCAAGTACCTGATATACCAGTGTATGGATTCCTCAAATGTTTATTCATTAATGAATGGATCTCTAACCATATCATTGGACTATCATAGGAGATTAGTAAAACATACTGAGAACTCTTCCAAGGTCAAATTACATTTTTGTAGATAATGAAGCTCCTAAATGTGCACTAATAAAAATATGTACGGATATAACTCCTCCCTGAAGATATGTTTATAATATGACCAGGTGGGAGCTACCACATCATATTACTATATTAGCAAGCACAACCATTAACCATTTTATCCCTAAATAAGACTCAACATGAGGACCACCATCTAATCTACATGTTTCCTCACATGGTGGAACACATGAGTGATTGCCTCTAGAGAGTCCTTAGCCACCCAAGGGTCCAGATCACCCCAAAACCTTTGAGGTTAGTGCCTCTAAAATTCAAGAGGTTCACTCTTCCCTCATTAATCCTCAGTTGGAACTTATAGAAATAGATATTGTTTAATGGGTGTTGGTATAGATGGTTAACCACCCAAAGGTGCTATGCCTAGTATAGGACCTTGTACTAATACCTTGTTACTCAATGGATCATCCTTGTGACCACATAGTGGAATCTGACATGGCAGTCTTCATAGAGGCATTCTTAAATAAAAAGTAAGTAACATAGTCAAGAAGTTTATATGGGGATATGACTCCAGAAGGACACAGATAACACAACCCATTTATATATGATTCATATACAACAATTTTCCATGAAATTTATTTTACATATACTGATTCTAAATGACGGTGATCAGAGTGCTAATGTATATATACTTCAGCCTCTATACTAACACTGGAGTCCCTATCTTGAAATCCGAACTCAAAACACTAATTTTTTTCCCAAAACCTATATCACTAAATCTGGTCCTATTGTAGATTATGCTTCTTTGAGACCACTCTATCATGAACTAAACCAATAGGTTCCAAACTGTGACTTCCCCAAGCCCACCTTCTATAGGTTATGGTCTGGTAACTAGAATAGAGTTGGAATATCTCACAAATTTGAGGAATTATACCTATGTACATGTACATACACACATATAAAAATCCAAAAAAATGAAAAAATTTAAAATTACTAGAAACAATTCATCTAAACATCTATAATCTTAAAACCATAGTATCATAATAAAATACTAAATGAAAAAGGGGGCCAAATACAAGCTCATCCAAAAACTATAAATAGTTTAACCTGCTCCAAGGGTGATGACTATAAATAAAATCAAGATCCCAAAAACACCTCAGTTTGTATCACACAAGCTATGCTCCACCTAAACCAAATCATCAATGAACTTCGTGAAAAGGATAGTCATCTGAATAAGACTTGACAAATGCGTGAGTAGACCATCTAGGGATAAGTATAAAAATACTCAATTAGACAACTCAAAAATACTGAACATGAAGCATCAAGTATATTCTTCTCAATCCGTGATATAATAATATCTGTATTAAAAAAATAATGATAAATACTCACGATGGACACTACGCCACCAAGCATTAATAAAAAACTTCCAACCACAAGATTCCTCTCAAAGAAATTCATGTTTTGAGAGGATCCACTCCTTCAACCATACCATTATTGCAGACTATCATCAAATAGGCCTAGGTCATTAGGATTCTCATATGAAATAGCACTATTCTCATAAGACCCTAACACATAGAAAGGGGGTCATGCCCTAGGGGAGACCACAAACACAATTTGGATAAACCCACTGTGTAGGGGATCATTTGGATATAATACAAAAAAACCTACTGGTAAAAATTTCTAGATGGAGGATCAACACCCTGGTTAAAAAGGTGTTCATAATTCCACAAACCCCACCTACTATTTATGCATGATAGCATATCACACTCCAGTCTCATAGAGGGACACCGTGAACTCCTTCAGTGAATCATCCCCTATAGGGGATAAAAATCTTTATATATTTATGTAATACCACATTATATTCACAAGGGAAAGGAACAAGGGGAAAACAACTCAACCAACACTCATCTGAACTGAAGTGATGAATATTTCCATGATGTATCAATGGGAGTAAAATCTGGGTAAGTGTGGTACATGGTGTTAATCACTCTACCTGGATCTACCTATGCGGTACTACATCGTAGTGCATGTAAGCCTCAACATACACAGTGTTTGAGTGAAACACATAGCATGTAGTGGTCTCCCAACACCATGTGTGTGTCTCCTATCCATGTTCATGTACCACTATCCATTACCATGTACCAAACTATGTACACATGGTTGTGTATGTTTCATAGTACATAGTATGCATGTGCCCTTGTACCGCTGGCCATGTCCATGTATATTTCAAATTACATTCCAATACATCATGGAGGGGTACCACATCATGTGATATTTATCTTCATATGAAACCCTAGAGCTAAATATATGTGTCCCATGTGGTTTGTAATCCCAAAATACATCCCGTGTTGATTGGGATTTTCTAGATCCATCAGGATCTCTTCTGCGGCATCTTGCAAGTCACTAGAGCCATCTCTATTTCCAAATCCTAAATATTAGGGGTCATCTAAACCTCTAGTTTATAGAGATTTGGATTTTTGACTTTGATAATTATTGAGAAATGTATTTTGAAACCATCTATATCCACCTTATTGAATCAAGTTTGAATAGTTACTGAAAATCCATTTTGATCTTCCTCTAATCATCCTCCTCCACTATCAAACCTCGATCTCACCATAAATCATAAACTGCACCAATGATATTAGATCGATTAACCGAAAAATAGTTGTAAAATATTCGAGTACAAGGTACTCATAGAAATACAGTCAAAATAAGTACCCAAGATAAAGGTACCAAGAAATGGGGGATACATTCGAAGTCCATCAAACGTGATGAAAAAACCTCGAACTTTGTTCATTTTTTCTCAATATATTATCTTATAAAATGACAAACTATGAGGAATAAAACACATCAAACAAATTTAATTCCATTAACATAAAAGGAAATATGATTTGTATATCAATTATGTCTATGGGATTAATATGTGTTCTGTAGAGACTCGGGTTTTTGGCCATGTCAGAATTTGGAATATTTCTATGAATAATTCCAGAGCTAGGCATGAAGACGGCGTGCGATTCCGAGGCCTGGTGTGTCCAGAATTAATTTTATAAAAATATTAAGTATTTTTATACTATGCACGTGGAGGGGGTGTGATATCTCCTAAACAGTAGCTCAGAACGGGATTCTGAGGGAACAGTTGCGTTCAGAACGTGCCGTTTACCCTATTCAAGGTGTAAAATTCGCGAGCGTGTGCATGTGGTGAGAAATGCCACTAGGGGCGTTTTCGTAATTAAATGAAGAATTTAGTGTGTGAGCATCGGCTCAAATAACTTCTGAACAGAGTCTCGGATGGAAAATATGAGTCCCCTGTTGCGTTCAGAACGACGCGTTTAACCTAGGTCTGAGCTTACCTTTGTTCGCATCGGGCATCGGGCGGAGGCGAGTCGGGAGTCGGAGATAGGATATATTTTTGTTTAAAAATAATATATCTCCTCCTTACATCCCACCTCCCTCACGCGCAGGCGGCGACACCCCCCTCTCGACCTCCGTTTCTTCGCCAAATCGAGCTGGAATCGTCTGTTTTATACACCGATCGTCAGCGGATCTAGCTTTAGGGCGTCGCTGGCGTCGAACTGCACCCAAAGCTTCGGCATTTCGCCCGCGAGGTAGGCGATTTTCATTTAAATCCTCCAATCCCGTTTTTTCTGCGAATTTCTTCGTTTTTAGGTCATTGTAGGGAAGATCTCATCCCGGGGGTCGCACCGGTGCTTTTGGATTGCAAAACGGACCACCGGGGTGCCCCGGTGGTCCGTGGCGGAGCCGCAGCGGTGCACCGGCGGAGCGCAGTGGAGGGCTACTAGCCAGGGCGGGCCGGCAGCGGCGGCTGGTCCAGGATGGCCGGACTGGCCGGTTATGGCCGGTCTGACCACTTTTTTCATACGAGGGTCTTTAAACCCCCGTATCTTGAAATCCGGTAGTCGGATTCGCGTGTCGTTTGCGGCGACGCGGCCCTGACGACGAGACGAACCCTATGGTGTGGGTTCTAGAGTTTAAGGGTTCAGGACCGTGGCCCGGGAGTTAGAAACGTCGTATAAAATAATGTTATTTTATTATTTTACGACTTCGGGCCGTTGTAACATCTACCTGGAGCGTCCGAATGACGTGCCGTCAGTGGCGTTGAGACCCTGATGGTACGAAGGATTTTTTGAGATGGTTTCCAGGTGTTGGGACTGAGAATGGGGTGCGGGACCCACGAGGCTGGGTTTTGGTGTTTGCGTAGAAACACAGCTTTCGCACCAGGAGTCTGATTTTGGCGGATGAATGGTCGATCCTGTGTGTTTTTCCGAGAGGATAGCAATGGTGTGATCCTTTCATTGAGTTTCGGAATCGAGGCATGGGCCCACCCCAGAAAGCTTTGGTGAATAGTGACTTTTTCACCGGGTGTTCATTTCAGATGAGCGAGTAGTCGATTCCGCTTGTTTCTTCCAAGGGGATCGCAGTGGTATGGTCCGCTCGATGGGTTTCGGGATCGTTGTGTGGGCCCCGCATGAGTTAGCTATGGTGAATAGTGCCTTTTTCACCGGTGCTCCGTTTCGGGTGACTAAGCAGTCTATCCTGCGTGTTTTTCCACATAGATCGTGATGGTGGACTCGGTATTTCCCTTGGAGGTGTGTAGTGTGGCATTATTACGGGTCGCACGGGTTAGCGACATTTTGGACCCGCAGCGGTTGAGGGTACTCCCTTGTTTCATTCCCACGACGGTTCGTGAGGCGTCACAACCTTCGTATAGGTTTGTGATCCTCTCGATGGGATGTTTAAACTATTAGAGTTGTGGCATCCCTCCAGTGGGCCCGGAGCGGGATCCTCTAGCATCTTTTCCCTAGATCGGGTTCTTGGTATCGCCGTGACTGCTTATTCATGGGCAGCGATCCACTATCTTATAGGTTAACCCCATAGGGTTTGTGGCATTATCGGGAATATGATCCTCAACGCAGTGGGAAGTGCTCAGTAGGGTTGTGGCATCATCAGGTATACGATCCCCTACTCAGCATGAGGTGTATAGTAGGGCTGTGTTATCGTTGGTTATGTGATCCCCTACTCAACGCGTGGTTTCGGTAGGGTTGTGGCATCATCGGTTCGATCCCCTACATCACGAGTTATACCATATAGGGTTCTAGTATCGTCGTGACCACCTTTATATGGGTGATGATCCTCTATCTGTGTGACGTGCTTCTATACAGCACCAGATCGGGTTGTTGTATCCCCAAGCGGATCCTGGGTGTGATCCCCTATCTGTGAGAACTACATATGCCAGATCGGGTCGTGGTATCCCCTAGTAGACCCTCGGAGTTATCCCCTATCTGTGAGCTTCATATACCGGAGTGGGTTCTGGTATCCCCTAGAAAACCCTAGGAGCGGTCCCCTATCCGAGGAGTTTAGTGGTTCTGTTGTTTCAGCGAGGTTTCCTCAGTGATGCTATCCGACGTGCGTGATCTCTTGGGTGAGCGTCTTTGAGGTTTGTGAGAATCCCGATGGAGTAAATATCTTGGATGAGTGTCATCTGGGATGACAATGTTCGTGTGGTGTACTCTCCTGGTTGTGGACAGTTGCTGGTGACGAGGTCGGTACCTCTTGTGGCTTTGTGGCGTGTGCTGAGTATATCTGGATTGTTTAAGGTGTATGTACAAGCATACACCTAAGCCGAGCGGACTAGTTATGTTTATCTGAGGATGGTCACAAGATGGAGTTTCTCTCTCATCTGGGTTCCCTCTGGCTGGGATGAGCGGACTGTTGCCTTTCAGCTGCTCTCTTTGGTTTTGGGTTTTTGGGGTGCCTACTGAGTATGTTTATACTCACCCCTGCACGGGCTTTTCCCGCACATGTTTGTGTCTTGTGCAGACCACAGGCTTTTCAACGGAGTCCCAGGAGGACCCGGAGGAGGCGGATCTTAGTGAGCGTGTTTGACCGGGGTGTTTACCGGAGTTGTGCCGAGGAGCTTTCTGGTGGGTGTTTGTGGCAGCGTTCCCCTTCTTCAGAGCGGGTTGGACGCGCTTTGTAGTTTTCTTTTGGTGGGCCCTGTTTTGACCTTTTGTACTTCATCTATACTCTGATTGTGGGATAGTTGTACTCATGCATTTACTTTTCAATTTCTATATCTCGGCACTGTTGTATGGAGGTGTTTTTGGGTGCGTGTGTACATGTACCTTAGGATAATGCCTCTCATGTGTGTGATAGCCTTCTTGGCGCTGGTCGCTAGCCCCTAGCCTATTGGAGGCAGGCTTGGGGAGTCACAACTCAAGCCCCATTGGGTCGGGTCGTGACATGTTCATCTATATCAAATAATAAGATGAAAAACAATGATAAACAACCTACCAAGAGTTTGGATCATTCATTGATGAACAATAGTTTTGTGTTGTCTTCATTGATGAGATCCATAAACATTATTCATGCAACAATCCTTAATCCAGTCCACATCTATTTTTATTCACCAAGATTTCTATCAAGTGGTCATATAGATATCCAGGGTTTGAGTAGAAAAAATGAGTAATGTATCATAACAATATATTTAATGGAGACCCAGTCACTATATTGAATAAAAAATGTATTAATTTATTATATTTGTTTTATTAATTTTGTGCTCGCGATGATTTTTTCACAAGATCTACATGCCAAAAATGATTATGTTTCACTTATAATAAAACATGTGTTCTAAAATCAACATTAAGTCATATTTATGATTCAGATCCCATTTAAAAATTGCGTTAATTTTTTATGAAAACTGTACATGCGTGTTATTTAATATATTTAATAAATTTTAAACATTTATTCTGGGAACCCAGGGCCTTAGAATCACTTGCCATATCAATGCCTTGTCTAAAAAATAACCTATATTAGATCAAATAATAATACATAGAAATTAAGTGTAACTTCCCATTTTAGGATCCAAAGTATAATTCGAGGAGATTATTAATTTTGGTGTTTGTTGGATATTATATTCCTTAGAGTGAGATTTTAACTCAAATTTGAGAGTTTCAACACTCAAACGTGTTTTTCTTGTACTTGTTTAAAGGCCCGAGTGGTTCCTCAGGAGCTCTGTTGAGTTTTTTGATCGTCGTACCTAGGAAATTTAACAATGGGAGAAGGAGGACATGGGAACACATTTTGGTTGAAACCATACAAACCTTGAAAAGAAACTATGCAGCCTTGTCCTTAGGGGTAGGAGGTGCTTCCCAATTTTATCTAACCACATGAGTGGATCGCTATGAGCATAGGTTTTGTTGATGTATTTAGTAGATAGTACACATAGTCTATACATAATTTTCCAGAACTATGAACCTAGACAGCACGCGTAATGCCACATAGGTAGTCTGTGCACAATTCATCACATGGTTATTGTAATGTTTTATTAAATTGTGTTGAAAAAATGTTCAATGTGTGCTTCATCGGAAGTTAGAGCCATAGGGTCATCACACAATTTGGCCAATCATGAGACCCAGTTTTGTGGGTGAAATTACACTTCTTCCCTTAATGAACCATTAAAATTCATTTCCTATTTCTTTTTTCTCCCTAATGTATAACAACTCCCTCTCCTCTAATGTGAGTCTCCTCCCAAGACTAACATGGGATTTTATATATCTCCTCTTCCCAATGTCAAATTTCTTCTATGTCTGTATCTATAGATTCTTCTAGGTAATATCTATGTTCTTATTGATTATTACTTTATTTAAATTTCTCTCAAATGAGTTATTAATGTGCGAGCTCATTTTACCTATTTTTAAGGAGGATGTCCTATTTTTCCACTCAATCCATACCAAATAATGATTTGATATTGTATGAGTATGTTTTCCTAAGCATATGGTATGTGGTATAGTTCATTTCTACATTTTTTCACTTTTTATATCATGCATCGTTATACCTGGGGATGGATCCTTTTGGTGATGCTTTCAAATTTCTAAATAAATTAATTTTAATAGGTTACCATGTCTAGTGTGGCCCTTTTGAGTAGTGAATCAACCATTTGGTTGATATCCTTTTCCCTTCCCACATTGATGGGTGTGGTTCCTCATTTAGGGCCAAATACCCTTGGTATTTTATTTTAGAAAACCCTTGAGGGTGTGTTTCACCCTTAACAAAAATTTCACACATTAAGGAATTGAAATAATATGGTTTTCTTCCCATGATTTATTCCTTATGAATAATTCAAATGCTTCATTATATGATTGAACTCTCTAAATGAACTGAATTTGATTAAATTACTTGAACGACACTTATTAAATGCCTTAAGATTTATTCATATTCTCTATAACACGTTCCATGTATCCTATGAAAGTGTTTAAATAATTATGTGTTATTATTTATGACATGATATAATCTTTTTTCTTTTACTTTGGGAATATGCTTCATGTCCAACTTTTCTTTACGAGGCCACGTTCTTTGTGTCTAACTCCCTATGTTAAATTATTGTGTTTATTATTAATTCCTTGTGTGCAAGCCTTGTATCTTAGTGATTATGTTTATGCTTAGTGCCTTTTTCCTACTGACTTATACCATAGTCATTTGGATAGGATTAAATTTTTGTTAGATCATTTTGACTTGAATTTTATGATATGATTTAGTGATTTTATTGTGAATTCGATTGTTTACCTACTATAGGCCAAAAGAGAACACAGATCCCAACATACGGACATCATGGATGTACTCATCATTCTTATCTTGGATCTACATGACGTATCGAGAGAAATCCACTGGTTTTCCTTGGATGGGATATCCTGATAGATTAATTTACTCATGATTTACACTGGTTCTCTAGGGAATCAACTATGGACATACTGTTTGGAAAGATGGCTACACCATGCCTATGGTGCTACCCAGTCCCCTATGTGAGATACTTAGTATAGAATCATAGTACACGATTCCATCAATGATATGAGGGATGTCGTAACAGGTTACTCAACATGCTCATTGGTATTGGTTATATTGAGTGCTCAATTATAAACCCTTGGGATTCTAATAAAAATCTTTATAGATGCGCTAAAGATTCTGTTACTTTATTTGATGGGTGATTTTCATGGGTTGCATTTGGTTTTTTATTATTCATGATGTTATGATTAAAATGGGGTATATAAATTATTGGATGAAATCCTAAGGGTGTGGCCGCCAAGCCTATGAAAAATCTTGGGTTAGACCAACTTTTTTGGCTTCTTATATATTTCCATGTACGTTTCCATATTACCGTTATATGATTCATTGGTTTATAAATCCGACTTATGACGATGTGGGTAGAATCGGTCGAGTATCTACTTAAAAACCCAGATTGAAGTGTTAGTTGTTTATTTAACTATCTTTTTTTATTCACCTATGTTGTAACACTATTCATTGTATAGTGCCTAGACATGATTGATAAAGACGCTATTGGTGGTTTCCTACTTGGATTATATTTCAAACATTTCTCAGGCCTCCATTACACAAGGGTACACAAGCATATTTTCATTTTTCTAGGTCCTTTGGTTTGTTTCTTTTTATGTGCTATTTATATGGGGTCTAGAAAGAAATGGAGTGGTCTAGTACACAAGATTCTCATGGGATTAGCCTATGGGATATTTATTTGTATTTTTTGTTATAAATCTTGGTTTTATCGTATTTCATTAGATGGACTTGTTTTTTTATCGTTATATGTATTAGAGTTGTCCGTTTTATCTTATTGACCCTTTATATTTATCTTCTGGTACTTTTCCATTTATTATTATTTCTTCTACTATTTTAGATTGATATTCACCAGATATTCCATGGTGAGATTCTGAATTGGTGGGAATAGTCACCCTATTGTTCCACTATAAGACCCTCACTACTAGTTAGAAACCTATAGCATACGGGTAGGTATGCTTGAGGCCATGTGGCGATTGGGCCGACAACCAGTTTAGTGGTCAGTTAGGATGAGATGATACAATGTTTTATTAGATCACCTTTTACATTTTTCATAATATTTAGGGCTGGTATATTGGATACTAGGAATGTTTTGATGCTTTTTAAATAGTATTTCCTAGGATATATCAACTCATGTATGTGGTAAATTCAATGTATCCCAGGATGGGACTATTTTTCATGTTGTTCATTATTACAGTTGATTTTGATTTCACCTTGAGTGATTATAGTAATTTTCACTGCATATTGATTTATGTGATTTATGGTATTTTACCCTTTGTCTATATAGAAAGGAAGTTGAATTATATGTATCAACCTAGGAACATATTAATTGGCATTTCATGCATATTCAATTCCATATAGATTTCATTATTAGTCTTCTTGGAATTGTTGATGTGCCTTGTGTGTTACTGTATGCTTGCTATATTCCATTTTAAGTGCTTTTGGTCATGTGATTAGCTTTTATCTTCTTCGATATTTCATTACACTATTGTGTATGTCATGATAAAGTGTTTAATTGATATTCATTATTATTTTTTCTTCCATTCTTGCATGATTATAGTGTTATGATTAGCATGTTGTTTGTGATTACATAGTTATGAAATAGCATTCCATGCTTAATTTCCATGATTCCTAGTTTTATATACATTTTTAAATGTATCTAATGGTTTTTTAGAATTCCTAGTTATAAAAATTTAAAATTTAAAATTTTTAATTGATGATGAAACATCACTAATCAATTATGACATGTTCCGGCCACAATCCATTGGTTTAATGGGAAGAACTCTATCTTGTTGCGGTAAAATGGATGAAAATATCCCATTATTAAATAGTATGGCTACTTTAAGAATTCTATGATAGTAACCTATATAATCCAACCAATATAGATTCAACTTATATACTTAACTACGTTTTTATGAATGTTGAAATACTTAAATAATATAAAACAATTTGATAATAAATTGGTTATGGTTAAATGGATTTTTCCCGCAATTTGTAATGTATATGGGTTCTTTATAAATTGGGAAGTGGTAACCCATATAAATGATGCATCTTTTAAAATCCATATATATAGGGAATGAGGAATAAAAATAAAATAGTTTGACCCGTAAAAGAATTATTTTCCTTAATGAGGGCTTGTACCTCAATTACTTTGGCCTGATGACCCATATAGCCAAACATTTTAAATTAAAAACTAAACCCAAGTAAGTCAATTGGTTAATGACATTTTGATATAGACTTTAATTGACACAAATAGATCATTCAAGGTGCTTCTTGCTATAAGGGAACCCACTAAGGATGTTTTTTTAAAAGCATAATGACTAAAATGTTTGTGTTTCTTTTAGTGGAACATAAAATAGCTTAATAGGACCCCCATAGGTCACATTTTCTTTTCGTATTCCTTATTTCATAACCCCTTGGGGTGTTCTTATGATATGTTTTAAGCTATATTTATGGTTATTATAAATCAATATATTGGTTTTCATGTAAACATAAGGTGAAATCCTATTAATTATACCTCATAAATTAATAGAAGACCTTCAAATATGCAATGAGATAAAAAATTTGACGCCTTATAATTAAATGAATGTTTTTTAAAATGGGGTTTTATGAAGAAATTACCTCATTATTGTGAGATTTAACTAGATTATAATGTTTAAATGTTACTATAACTTTCATTATTCTACTTTTTCCCTTATATAAATATAGTTCAAACTCATGTTTTCTTGTGGCCAGTATCTGATGTTTTAAAAATGATCCTTTAAAATGGTTTGAGTTAAAAGTAAATAAATACACTATCTCAGTGAAACCATAATGTTTTTTTAGATTTAACCACTGTGTCAGTGTAGTCTAAATCCTTTTACGTTTTAACATGAAATAGATATTTCAGCATTTTCGGTAGGCCTCTTATCCTATAGTTAGAACACAACCATTAGAACCTTACGCCTAGTGAGCTTTCCAGACATGACTATGTTTTAGAGTTAAAGCTCTATGTTTTAGTTGGGGGATAGAAGTATTGGTTAGCACCCTTAAAACCATGAAACCTAGTTAAATGTTATTTTTTTATCATTCTAGTTAACCATATCATTTGGGCATTGTTTTCCCCAGTAGGGCCCATAGTTTCCAAAATGACACCTTTTTTGAATAGTTTTAATGAGTTATTTTGAACTTTTCTTCGATTATGATAATTTCTTAATGCTCAGTTTTAGTGGATTGGACATGCCTAGGGAATGGTGAACCACATATAATTTCACATGAACCTATCTTCTTCCTTAGTGATGGACATCTTGGAACATTGTCATCTAGGTTTATGGTCGAATGGGAAAATGAGACTTTAGATAAAATATATTGTACCGAAAACTTGATACTTCGATTTATAAGGAAGAAAATATATTTATAGTACTAAGGGTTTTCTATCTTGTTTCTAATACACTGTGCCACTGTTTGTTCATATACGAGGTACTCATCGAGTTTCTAAATGATCTAATGAACCAAATGAGTTTGATGGAATCGTTGAGCCTTGACCTATTGTGTACATTATCTAAAAATATCTGGAGTAGAGTTACCTAGATGATAAAGGAATGAAATTCATCCCAATGGTCAGTTGTTCTTACATAGAAATCAATCTTGTTTGGGTTTTCATTCCAAATGTTATGAAGTATGTGGTTGTGACTCAGAAAAATTTCACATGTGAATTTATGCTGAACAAAACCTAGTTCACTTATGATCAAATCATATATCACTTTGATTGATGACTAGGAAACTCCTAAGGTGAAAATAATCATATCAATTCTTTTAAACATTTCCTTCCAGACATAAGGAACAAAATTGATTTTTACCATTTGAAAATTCTCAATGTGGTTTTAAATGCCTATGAGGCAATTAAGTCTTATAATGTATCAGTGATTTCCTAGTAGCATGATGTTGATGTAGTTGGATGTTTATGAAACACTAGAAAACAAAAATCATGGATATAATTTCGAGGTTAGGACTGCGAGATCACGGAATGCCTTGGGTGATAAAGGCATCTTGGTCGAGATGACAATGCATTAAAAGGTGATTTCAGGATTTTCATAAGAAGTTGATGAGTAATGGTTTGACTACTAATTTTCTAGTAGTTGGGTACAGTTAGATGGAAAACATACAATGAACTTTTCTTGGAAAAGATATAAGTTTCCCAAATCTTCATGGTATCATATTAGTGTATTCTTTATTAGTGAAGATCATGTCCCCTATCTTGATTTCATTTTTGATGAACTAAGAGCATGTCGATTATATATCGAGTTAAAAGTTTCAAATTCCATTTTGCTTAAAAAAATGATTTGTTAGTGTTTTGTGATGAATGAGTGGTTTTTATTGAGTAATGGTTATTCCTATGTGATACATGGGTTTCCATGGAGAAATTAATTATATGGATTCGTAGAAACCAACCATTTTCATCTTAAATTACCTCTAGAAAGATTTCACTATCATATCAATCAATTATTTGATGTAGAAGTCTTGGATTTGTACCTATGTATCACTTGTCAAAATGGGGTATGAAATACCTTGTATTAGTTCCTTGGACTCTAGTTAAATGTTTCTATGGTTTCCCCAAACTTGTTTTATAGATTATTCGTGAAGCTTAATAGGTGATGATTCTAGTGGAATGGATTTGGGTTGCACTATATTCAATTATAAGGAAGGACAGGTTAATTGGTCAGGTTATGGTTTGATTAAGGAAAATCACAAGATTCTAGGTATATGATTTAGTGAAAATTCCCGTAGAAAATACTATATGCCTTGGAATAATGAGTTTCCATTTATTTTTTAATACAAAATCTTTCAAAATGGGTATTTTAAGAATGGTCATCTAGAGGTGGGTCTACTTTCTTTATTCTATCATGTGGAACATGATTGGTTAATAATGATCTTTAGAATGTATTTAGGTATAGATGAGTTTAGTATATGTTGTTTGGGGATTTTCATGAAAAGATACCTCATAATTTCTAAAAGAGGATGGTGGGGAATCAACCATTTAACCAATTCAAAACCATGACAGGGTATCGTATGAATGCTTAGCATGTTCTTTTTAGTAAATTCTGATGGTGTTGGTACCATCACCTATAATTAATCCTTTTTGATGCTAAAACGTATGGTGGGTAGAACCATAATATATATATATATATATATTTAAATAAATAATGATGTGATCATGTATCTGTTTGAATGGGCATGGGTTAGAATATTTTTTGTGTTTACTAATAAAATGAGCATTGTCTTGGGTTTTGATGGCTCATGTGTTATATGCTTATGAAATACATGGAGGAGTGTTGGGTGTTGGGAATGAATCATAGATATTTTTACAAGGATTCAAACCCACTGTAGGTTGGGTATTATTATTGTTGCTTCCCCAATGCTTCAAAGTGATGAGATACTCGAAGTTGGATAGGTTTTAACATCCTGTGTTTGGAGATAAGTTATAATTCTATGGAAATTTTAATTTAGGTGTTTGGTGGATGAGTCATTCTTTGGAACAAGATTGAAAGTGAAGTTATGAGAGTTTAACTGATCAAAATTATTTCTCATAGACTTTTTTAATGGCAAAAGGGGTTACTTGGGTGCTCTGTGGATTTTCAAGAGCATCGAACCCTGAAAACTAAAAAACTAGAGAAGGCTGATAGGGGAACATTATTCTTGTAAAACTGTGAGACCCTTTATAAGAAACCATGTAGACTAGTTCAGTATAACCTGAGGTTGTTCATGATTTTATTTAACTATATGACTGGGTTCTCATGGTCATGTGTTTTTTTTGACTTTTTTAGCTTATGGTACACATATTCTCTGCATAGTTTTCCAAAACCATATGCCTACCCTGCATGCTTAGTTCTACTAAGGTAGTGTGTCCACAGAGTTTAGTTCGTGGCTGGTTCACAGTTTGATTAAAACATTTAGGAAATGCTTATAAATTGGGGTTGATAAGCCGAGGGAGAAATGTGTTTGGCATATGATTTTCCCAACCAAGCGACCAAATCGTGTTCCCTAGTATTGAGGGTGAAATTCCACCCTTCCCCTTAATGAACCATTATACGACATTTCATTTTTCTTTCTTCTCCCCACTAAAAAGAACCTCCCTATCCACTCATGAGAGAATCCACCCAATCCTATCATAGGATTTTATATATCACCTTTGTACGACTATGGATTAGAGCTCCTTCATTCTCTATGGATTCCCATAAGTAAGTTCTACATTCATTTTGATACATTATCTATTTAAATTCTTCTCAACTGAGTTATCATGGTGCATTATCATTTTCCATATTTTTATGGTGGATTTGAATTTCATAACTTTATCTAAATCCATACCAAATCATGTCTTGATATTGGATGATTTGAGATTCATAATCACATGTTAGATGCTCTGCTTCTTTCGCATAAGATTCATCACTTTTTATATGATTCTTTATTGTTCTTCATACCAGAAACTTCTAGATATGCTACCAAATTTACCTATAAATTTAATTGAACATGTTTCCATGTCCCATATAACCCTTGTGATGCTAAAATCAACCCCTCAGTTGATCTTCTTTCTCTTTCCACTTTAATCGGCGTGGTTCCTCATGTGGGTCCAAATACAATTGATCATTTATTGTTTAACACCCTTGATGGTTTGTTTTAAAATTAATAAATGTCTGGAATTAAATAATTGAATTAATGTGGATAGTTGGCCATGAGTTAGGCCTTAATCCAAATGCCTATTCTCCATTCCATGACATGACTCTTTGAATGATGTGAATTTGACTAAATTGGTTAAAGGGGACTATTTTAATAAATCATTCATTATGCTTATTCCTTATACCATGTATCATATATTTTATTCATGTGGTTAGAAGATTTGGTGTTGTGATTTATGAATTTCTATTATATTTTCCCATTTACTCTAATCTTAAACATCATATATCATTATTAATTACCTATGATTCATGATTTATGGAAAATTAATTTTATTAACTCAATGTGTCTATGTTTAATTCCATTTCTTAAATCCTTATAGCTTAGTGCTTGTGTTTATTCATAGTGACATGAGCATATTTCCATATTCCATAGTTATTTATCGTGGTTTGAATTCTTGGCTAGATTGTTTTTATAAGTTGCATGACATACCTTAGAAAAATGAATTTGAATGTTATGCCTCATCTATTGCGGGTCAAGAGAGAATACGGGTCTCAAATTAAGGACATCATGGATGGAATCATTGTTCATGGTTTGGATCTACTTGACACATCAAGAGTAATCCATTTTTTTCCATGGATGGGAACTCGAGGAGGATTATTATATAACTGAGTAACACTAGTTCCCTAGGAAAGAAACCATGTGTAAACTCATTTTCATGATGGATACTCTATGAATCAAGTGATAACCAGTCCCCTATATGAGATTCTTGGTACAGAATGTGTATTTACCATTCCTTGAGTCATATGAGGGGAATTATTATAGGTTTACTTAGAATAACTCTGTTTTATTGGTTATATTAAGGGATCATGTTGTGGCCCCTTTTATTCCATTACTGATCACCTTATATATAAAGAAAACACCATTAGTAGATTTTATTTATTCTTTGGATTGGTTAAATTTGGTGCCTTATTATTAGTTCTATTAGGATTTAAAAGTTGTATCTAAATTCTTGGAAGATGACCTAGGGTTGTGGCCACGAAGACTAAGCATAGGATTGGGATCAACCCACTTTCGTTTCTTCTTATATAATGATATTTACATTACCATATTATGTTATTATGTTATTTTGTTTCAAACATCTATCTTAGGCTGAATAAGGTATAATTTTATCTGGTATCCTCTTGGGAAAGTATAACAGAGTGTTATTTGGTTGTTAAATTACGCATTGTATTCACCTCTAATGGTGCACTGTTCATTTTATAGTGATGAGACTGGATTTATCTAGACACCGTTGGTGGTGGAATATTAGGATTATATATCACATTGTACTCGAACCTCCATTGAACTAGGGTTCCCAAGATGATTTTCATGTTTTCAGGTATATGTAATTATTTCTTATGATATGTTCTGTATATTGGAGTAAGGGGTATTATGAACTAACTATACTCAATATTCTCCTAGAGTTATCATGTGAGGTCTTTTTGTTATTATTATTTTTTACTGCATGATGTACCTCCTAGTTTCATCTTTCAGAATTATCTAAACATGCGTTATTATCATTATATGTTTTAGTGTGGGTAATTTTCTCTTATTTATCCTTTATATTTATCTTATGTGTATCTTCTATTAATTATTAGTTATTCTAATATTTCTTATTGATCTGCACCAGATATATTTATGTGAAACTCTAACATGGAGTGTATAGCCTCCCCACCATACCACCACAAGACCCTTACTACTAGTCTAGTACCTTTGGTGTACGAGGAGGCATGTTTGAGGCCATGTGACAACTGGTCTGGTAACAATTTTAGTGGTCAGTCGGGCAAGGATGTTACATTTTGAGTTATTACAATTCAACATTAGGTTAAAATTAGACGATGGAAGATAAAATAAAATAGATGAAAACAATGATGCATTCCCCACCCAATATAAATCGATATATTTTTTTTGAAGAATATATCAAACCATGAATTACTATAAGAAAGACATGGATATCATAATGAGTAATGAAAAACATAAGGATTAAATGGTGAATCTATTATAACTAAAAAATAGAAGGATTTAAATGGTAAAGAGAAAACCTAATAATCCATGTGGAATGACCTTGAACAGTGCGTATATTCCAAATGATATACATGTAATCTAGATAGATGACTTTTATTGAGAAATTTAAATGGAAGAAGTCAGTATAAAGTAATATACTAATGGGAAAAATAATATTCTGTATTAAAAAATTGAATTTTACCAGAGGTTTTCAAAAAATGTTAACCATAAAATCTTAAAATTTCTTGGTGTAAAGTGAAGAAGGCCTAGACATATTTTTGACGATTCATTGTTCATACATCTTACTCAAGATGAAATATAAAAGAATAATAAGAAGAAACATGGTGACTAGTGTGCCATTATGGCTAGTGTAATGTACGAGATTCCATATAATGAATTTTTTAAAAGTAATGATTTTATGCTACCGATGATTAAAAATAAATATAGTTGATTAATTATGAAGTGTTAAAACACATATGGAGCACAAAAAAGAGATTCATTATTGAGAAACAATTATTATCCTTGTTTCTCTCATAAAAAAACAAAAGAAGATCCACCATATTCCCATATAATTTGTGTTTGTTCATTAATTTTAGATAATTAATGTTGATGTACATCTTCAAGTGGATAAATATATTGATGAAATTATATTTATACATCTTAATTATTGAATATTCATTCCAATATTTATGATAAATATTGTTATAATCACATATAATTATTTATAAAAATTTAATAAAGTGTGTTTCTAAGTGGGACTATATAAATAAATCAATAATAAGAAGAAAAGAATTTTGAATGAGTACCAGGACTACATTAATGGATATTAACTACCTATTAAAATTGAATGTTTTAATATATGTGTTTAGATGTGTGTTGGAATTTAAGGTTTAATATATCTTTTAAATTTATATTAATATAATCATCATACAATTTTGACATGTATTGTATCAATTGTCATCAACGAATTAATATCATCTTGGAAATGGTTGAGAAATCAATGAAGAAAGAATAAAGTGTTTCTATATCAGTTGGTAACAAATTCTGAATTGATAATGGAAAACATTGATGTCTATATTACACCTTATTCTTTTTTACAATAGATTTTCCCATTTAGACATTTAGTGGAATAAATTAAGGTGCATTTTGTAAGAAAAAATGTTACAATCCCCTCTCGAAAACTTTTTTTTATCAATAATGGGAGAGAAGAAAATAAAAAATAATATAAGGAGAACACATTGAAATTCCATTTTATACATTATTATTATTAAAAAACTCAAATAGGATTATTTATGATCATACATTGCGTTTTTTACAAATTTACCATACCTCAACAAGTGATAAAGAAAATTATTTCAATATGAATTGAAGAGTAATTTAACCATTGAAGTATTTTTTGGTGTTCTTAACCTCCGTATTGACCGAAGATTGATTTTCCAAAGTATTTATGTATATTTATTTATAAGAGGATTAAATTTCCATAAAAATAGTAGTATTTTATATAATACTACCAAAAAATTTTATTATATATTTATTTATAATTGCAATTGAAATTTTTTAAAGTAGACGATTTGTTGAATAATTTTCATCCATTTATGTTCGTAGGACACATATTATATTTTATGATGATTTGGAATTAAGTGTTAAAATTGTTGAACTGGTTTTCATTGATTCATGAATATAATCTAATGGGCTTTTCATGGTTTTACAAAATCTAATATGTGAAGATAAATAATCTATTAACGATATCATATTAATATTATTCATACTGAATATTTACAATGGAAGAAGGCCATAAAAATAATCATATTCATTCCATGTTTCATGATAGATTTTTTAATGGAATTGTTCATGGAATCATTGTTTTTTTTTATAAAACATTAAGTGTTCATAGGGGATTTTATTAATAAAATGGTCCAAAAAAATCTACACAAGGTGGACCATATCTAAAATATATAGGACCGTGACTCCACCATGTGGGAGTCATCCCATGATTTAGCATAAATGGAGGAAAATGAAAGAGCCTTCAGGGGTAGGTATGTAGCGTGTAGGCATAGTTCCCTTAGAGAGTGAATATGCTTGTCCATGGCATGTAGTGGGGTTCCTAGGGGATTGCGTAAGGGTATTTCATGGAACATGTGCGAGAGTGTTTGAAAAGGTTTTTTTGGGTGCTAACCCTATATAAGACTCAAAATTAGGGTGAAATAGAGATGTTCACACCCCTTAAAAAATAATTACTACAGCCATATGATTAGATGCATCGACAATATCAGATCGAATCTTCAATTATCTTTAATGTTGAAGAAACCATATAATGAATTAAGGGGATTTTTTATTTTGTTATTTTCATGTGTTCTCGAGAAAAATGCTAACCAAAATAGTATTCATCACTTTTTATGAAGCTGAAACAACCATAAAAGATCTAGATCCTAAATCCAAGTATCAAGATGTCATCGTTCGTACATCCCATTATTCTAAGAACATGTTATTACTGTGGTTGAAGATGTAATGTTTTAGTGATAATTCTCTTAATTCATCACATTAATTACTCATGTCTCGGGATGGATAAAATATTACATTATCACGTTTCCACCGAGTTGATGCATGATGAATCCATTGTTACAAAAAATAAAAAATCACTTGAAAAATTATAAACATGAAGGGTCTATCATAGATAGACATTATACCATACATTCATCAACCATTGTCGATTACTTGTCCAATGAGGTGTTTCATGATGAATCAAATCTATTCTAATTACTGCATATCTAATGTATTTTTACATGAATATGAATATGATGAGATATTTTATATTTTTATCATTTATTTTTATATTATCTTTGGTGAATTTTTGAATAATTTTTCTGTCTATAAAAATTAGTGAAGATGTATGGGACTACCACCTATATTTATAAAAGAATAAAATGAGATATATAGTTTTTGTTATTCAATATTTTAATAGATTTCTCATTTTATGGAAAAAATATCAATGTTGACCTTCCATATAGAAGTAATTAAAAGCCGTGTATCTAGTTAAAATAATGAAAATAAAAACAATGTGTTTTTTTGGATAATGAGGGATATTTCACGAGCCACTCAGTTACATGAATAATATGACAATCATGTGATTGATGAATACAAAAGAGCCTCTATAAACTAATTTTGTTATGTGAATAAGAAGACTAAAATAATAGAATAACCACATCTTAAAAAAATTAAGAATAAAAATGTGATACTTACATGGCATTAAAAAAGAAGAAGAGAAAGTATTCATGAAGTAGTTTATCTTCCACAAAGAAAGAGGGTAACTGTGTATAAATATAATTTTTGTGAAGGATTTTATATCACATATTATATTATACTAAGAAAAGTGAGTTATAATGTTTCATTAATGTTAATTGGAACATGATTGTTCATTCATGAATAATTTCATGTGACATTTTAATGATAATTTTTTGCATGATTCAAATATATACAAGAGATTATGTGGGATTTATTTAAAATGTATATACATGATGAAATCATTAATGAATAATAAGAAAATTAATTTTAGTTTAGTTAATATTTTTAAATTATCATGTTCACTATGGAGAGATCGATACTATATTATCAATTGATATTGGGTGTTAATGATTGAGAATATTCCACTGTAGTTTGATATCATATACTATATTTAAAAGATCAATAGAAGATGTATAAAGTTTCCAATCTGATTATTAGTTCATTATCACCTATTTCTAGATGATGATCTATGATATCCAATCCATATCATATTTATGTAAATTTTAGGAATAATAATAAGAACCTATCTAGATTTATAAATTTCTAATTCATCCCATTTTTTAATGTCAAATGGAAGTTCCAATTTGATTTTTATAGTTTGGGGAAGTTGACTAGAATTCATTGGAGTTAAATAAAGAATAATTATAAATAATTACATATCACTTAATAAAGTACATTTTGATATCATGTAATATGTTTCTTAAATTATAGATCTTTCATTATACGTTATTGGTTCTAGGAAAATTAGTATAATGTCATACAGTTTCTTATGTTTTATTTCCTAATAAAAAGGTAGTTGTGTGTGAGTGAAAAAATAATCACCATACAATAGGGACATAGTCCCCACATTGGAGGTTAACCATGTTAAAAAAATACTAGTGTTATTTTTGTGTTATTTTATTATGTTTATTCTTGAATATGATAGGTAATTAGGAAAATAACCATTCAGTGAATTAGTGATAAAACTATAAAAATGTATAATTTTTTTTATGTGATAAAATTTTACCCCTTACTAATTCAACCTCCACCCATCTCAATGTAGTCATCCCAAATTGATCCTAACATGATCAATAATATAATTTATTCTATAATGGATCCTTTATTTTAACATATCAAACTTTTTTTTCAACTTTTTCATACTTGGTTAATCCTATAACTCTCTTGATTATTATAACAACCCTATTATTTATTACACATTAATTCACTATTTACTACATAAATGTATACATAATATAACTTGAATTAATACTAAATTGAATTTTATTGGGAATTAGGTACATAGAATAACATCATGAACATGCGATACAACAAAATTATTCAAAACATCTTTAATAAGCTTTTAAAATTATGTGTAGTTTAGAACTACAATGGATAACCTCAGGACATATATAAGAAATGGGTGAGTTATAAATTCCAATAAGGGAATGAAAATGGAATAAGATAATAAATTCTATAAAATAGGGATATAAATGTGTAATAAAAGGAGTGATAATCATAAACATGGATGATGATACATGATATTTCAAAAATATAATAAAGGCAACATGGAAATATGGTAACAACAGAAAACACTATATCATAAACATTTTTCAAGGATAAATACCAAGAAATAATGATGGAAAAGGTCCCATAAAGGAATTAGGTTCACTTCATATCCCAACATGACATCTCATGAGACTAAACATTAACCAATTCATGGGAGCACTATATAATTCCATGCAAACCCATCACTTTCATTTTATTCTCAAGATTAAGTGTGTCGTATAGATCATACAACATGGATTAATTATTGATAATATTTTATTCCAATATCAAGTAGTGTAATATAAATACATTTAATTACAAATTAAAATATTTATATGTGTATAAATTTGAACACCATTTATTGGAAATGGGTAAGGTATTCACTAGACAATTGTTTTCCCATGGAAAAACACAGTGAAATTTTAGTAGCATAATGGTGTCACATAAAAATTAATAAAATGTGTTGATTAGAGTTAAAGGGTTATATAATTATTTGTAGATGAAATGGGAAGTAATGGGGACTTCCAAAGATATTTACCAACATTATGAATTGTAAATAGAAGGCCAAATATAATTAATAAAATTGAATAAAAAAGAGAAGGTGAGGATCTCGTACTTGAGTGTGCGACTCCAAATTCATGGTAAGTGATACTTGAGAGATTGGGGGCCCCATTCAAGGACTCTAGAGATGGAATGAAAGAGAAATTAAATTTTATAAGTATTTATATGGAAGAGAAATGGATTCTTTATTGGGTTTATATTGTAAATGATTGGGTAATTCTATATCATTTATCAAACAATGGTTTTGGAGTCTATATAAAAATATAACCAAAACCCCAAACCATCACATTATTTTATTGGCATTGATTCATCCAAATGGGATTTACATTGTTTATATTATAATTCCAAGATCCAAAATCAAAATAATATTACCCATGATTATGTGTAATGAGTCATACTAATTTTTTTAAAACCATAAAATATATTAATGGATTTGGAGGATTAATAAAGACTATAAAAAATTAATCAAAAAAATATAAAATAAATATATTTTAAAGGGAAAAATATATTTTGTCATGTATTTATTTTATTTTTTTATTACATCACGTTTGTTTCATTATGATTCCATAACATATAAAGTATATTTATATGGTATTTAGTTTTTTCCTGCAAATTCGATTGTCATAGTTAATTGTGAAAAATTCACCAGTGGAAAATTTTGACTTTAAAATTCCAAAAAAAATAATTTTCTCTAAATAAATTTTCAAATATATGAATATAAAATTTTGAAATAAATTTCACATTTATTAATAAATGTTGGGTTTTTTGAAAATAATAGTTTTCAAACTCTTATAAAATTTACAATTGACTTCGAAAAAAATATTTGATCATTTATATTTGATAAATATTATATTATAAACGTATTTTATTAAAATATTATTTGTTTCTAAAATCAATTAATTCATCAAAATATATTCTTTAATTAAATTCAAATATTAAACAAAAATAGTATTTATGTTTTATTGTATTAAATTAAAAATTATTTATAATGTAAAAATAATAGGATAATAGTATATTAATTATTATATATAAAATAATGTACATACTTTTATCACTAGGGTCATGATACATATCCATTTAAAAAACTATTAAACTCTTTAAGAGTAAGGTGTGTGGTGGTGAGACTTTTATGGGGTGGTTCGACATTCATTGTTTGGGCTGTGATCTCTATGGTCTTGAACATTTCCAGTAAATGGTTTTTCTCATGCTTAAGTTGTTAAATTTTAGATTGGTCATGGTCAATGGAAAATCCTTATTATTCTAACTCCCATAGAAGCTCCAATAAATGAGATTTAAAGGGTATGATTCTACTAGTTGAGTCAATCACTTCATTTTTCCAATTCAATTGAGTTTTTTAAAGACCTATATTTATACTAACCATCCATCCATATTTTAATTTTTATTAATCTATTTTAAGGTGAAATGGGAAACCATAGTTTAGACACAAGATACCACCTCATGCTAAAAGAAATAACAAAATGATTAAACACTAGACTAAGATTAATTGAGTCCTCTACTCAATAAAGGGCCCATTATAACATACTAACCTGCATATCTAGATCCTCTATGATGATCTCTTCAAGGTGAGTAATCATCCTGTCCATTTTTGGAAATAATTCTTCCGAGATGATTTTTCTCTGGTTTAATCCCTGAGATAGGATTCGGTCTTGTTTGTCTATACATGCTTCTTAATCCTCGTTGGCATCAACTTGAAACCTTATTTCATAAATTCTTTTAATCTCCCCTTATGAGACATTTGTCCGGACATATTTTTCTTGCATTTCTCCCATGGAGTGCAGGATAAGTTTCAAACACTCACCATCCTCTTATTCTCTATCTCTTGTATTCATTCTTGATTCCTCACATTCCCCATTTTATAGGCCTTTTCTTTCCTTGTTTCTACCCTTTCAGGCTAACCTCATCTCCCCCAGTTTTGGAAAGTGGGAGTAATCCTTAAGTCCCTTCAGTTTTTTCCATTGAACCTCTACACATTTTCCCGAGTCTTAAATTAATTTTACCCTTTCCCTTGAAGTTAGACCATTATATCCAGTGATAATTGACTGTATTTTTCAACACCTAAAGTATCCACCTCTTGAGTCAACAGTGGGTTGTGAACCTCCAAACATTCATATCGGTTCCCCAACTTGAACGCTAAGCCTTCTCCTGCTTTATTCTCCCATCCAGTCTTCTTCCCCCCATTCATGACATTGTGATATATTGAAAATTTGGCACCAAGGATGTTTGGGTCTAAGGGCCCCAAGACACCCATAGACTTGGCCTTATCAAAATAGGATTTCCATAACTCCGGGACCCGCACTGGAATCTCTCGGTGGCTTGGCTGCTCATATCCTGGCCCCATAAATTGGAATTGAGTATTTTTCTTCTCCAATACCAACCATTGAGGATCCATCAAAGTGGGAAGATCAACACAGAATTCTCCACACATCACATATCTAATTATTGGAGTAGATGGGAAAAAATGAAAAACCATTATAGCCCTTTCACTTCCTATTAGTGTACCACATACTAGAATTGTGGCATTTAAATGGTCCACACTACTACATAGGGGAACAATATCCACCATGTCATAAGGAACAATATCTCCCAGATCACATTTCATTTTTCTAAATATGTTTGAGACTTTTGGTTCTAGCCACATGGAAGATATAGATTTATGAATAGCCTACATGCCATCACAGAGGATCATAAGACCAGAAGAGTTTTGCTCAGGACCCTACACCCTTCTAATTTCAATAATAACCATGAATTACCCATCCAAACTGTGATAGAAATCAAGGGAATCCCCAATAGACACCGGGCTAAGGGAGAGACCATCTCCCAAGGGAATATCCACACGGGGACCCTTACTACCATTTTGAGACCCACTGTGGCATGAAGAATTCAGATGCCTGAGCCAACCACATGAGACATAGAAATAATGCCACAATTCATATACGACATCCTTCTTCCATCAAAATTCCTTTCCTATGGTTATCCAAACCCATTCCATTGGTGCCTTCGAAACATCAACCTCAAAACATATATAGGGGAAAACTGGGTGGAAGACAACTTCCATTCGACTATTAGAGCACAACAATCTCCCGATGAGGTTTCCAATAACCTTTAAGATAGTATTATTTTTAAAGGCTATAGGATGTACCAAAATACTTACCCATGTTAATATCGTTGGATCATCCCTCTTCATGTAGAAATCAAAGGACCAATGGAAGATGAAGAAAGGGAAACCATTGCATCTACGAGGGGTGCTGGACCACACAGTAGCGAGATCCTCTGATGTTGTGATCCTAACAATGACGTGTTTGCGTTCAAGAAGCCCTACCACTACATGAATCTTTAAACCACAAGAGTAAAAAATGAAATGATTTAAGTCATTGATTGAGGGACGATGCTTCCAAAATCTAGAAACCAGTGTTAGGATGAAGATACTCGAGGCATTAGAGAATTATGAAAGCAAGATTGGAAGATGAATAGAACCTTCAAAAAAATCAAATACCTTAGGGTAGTGTGAGATTCCTGGAAGCTTCATAATAGATCTAGGGTCAGATAAAGGAAGGAAATGGAACTAATGAGAAGAGGAGGGTGGAGACGAAGGACCTCCCCCCTCAAAAGAGGATAGGGGAGCTGGGAGTGTCGTCATCGGTGCGTAGGGAATTGAGAATCATTTAAATCCAATAGGATATAATAATAAAATGTCCTGAATTTTCTATAAATATATTATTAAATACAACATTTTGTAAATCACAAGGGAGAATTTTATTTATAACAGTTCAAGTCCTTACAATCTTTCCCCTTTAAGAAATTTCACACTCAAATTTTTTTTACAGGAAAAAATATGTGGGTAACTCTGTCTCATCACCTCCTTTGGTTCCCATGTCAGTTCATCAAAATTTTGGTTTCTCCACAACACTTTGACAAGGTTCATTGTATTATTTTGTAGAAATTTGACTCTATGATCTATGATATTCACAAGATACTCCTTATATGAATCGTCATTCTCCAATGGTACCATATTTTGATTGAGTACATGTTAGGGGTACAGATTCTAATTTCTCAATAGGGATACGTGGAATACATCATTTACATGAGACAATTTTGGGGGATTTCATGTTGGTAGGCCATAACTCTGAAGAAATCAAGGATATTAAAGGGTTCGATGTATCTGGGACTATGATTTACCTTCTTCCTAAATCTCGTGACTTTATTCCATGTAGATGTATAGAGGAATAAAATTTATCTAACATCAAACTCTTGGTATCTAAGATGATTGTCAGCAAATCAATTCTTTCAAATCTAGATATCCTTGACATTCTGAGAAATGGTATTAACCATTTCCACCATTCAGTCGACTATTTCTAGACCTAGCATTTTTCATTCCAAAACATAATCTTAGCATGTAGGTTTTCTTCACCACTTCCCATAAATTCATTCCTAGGGATCCATTTAGAATCTTGAGTGGAAATGATTATTGTATGAGTACTCATCTAGAGGATTGTTTTGGTCCCATCCTCCTTTTAAATTAATTGATAATGATCTCAATATTTCTTCATGTGTTTGAATAGTCCCCTCTGATTTTCCATTGGTTTGAGTGTGATAATATATACGAAAGATTAGTTCATTTTTTATAGAATGTTTGATATTTTTCCAAAATGTAGAGGTGAATCTCAAATCTTGATCAGATATAATCAATTGTGGTACTCTTTGAAACCCTGCTACTTCTATAATGTATATCAGTGCATGTTGATCTAGTGATTAGTCCTTTCAAATAGCAATTAAGTGTGAAATATTTGTAAGAAAATATACCTCAACCAATATAACATTTTTTCCTCTGGTTATCTTCAGAAGTCTTGTGACAAAGTTCATTATTTTTTCCCCATTTCTGTATAGGTATAGAAAATGGTTGCATCATCCCCTTGTATTTTTTCCTTTTCAATTTCACATTCTAACATACAAGACATCACGATGTATACTCTGTGATATCATTCATCATATTATCCCACCAATTTTATTCACAATGATCTTAATACATCTATGGGATTATTGTGTGGATGGGAAGGTTAACCTATGTTCACCATTCAGCATATCCTTCTTTAACTAATGATTTCAGGGTACTCATAGTCTTGACCAAAATCTCACAACTCATTAATTAACATTTAACTCCTAGAATTACCATTTCCTTATAGTTTCCACTTTCTTCTGAATTCCCACATCAACCCTTTGAGTATCATTTAACCTCTCCAAAAGGGATGGTTGAGAAATAATTTTTGAAAGTATTTATGAGGTTCCGTTCATTATTATTCTCATTTACATTTTATTATAATATAGTAAGAACATATCCCTCTCAATTATCATCAGTGATCGAATTGTTGGATCCTTTCTACATAGAGAATATTTCACATTAATCATTTTCCTAGGATTCTAGTGAATTGAGCATTAATATTCTGTGATCATCTCTAGCCATCTTCATTGATTCATATTCTGATCTTTCTATGTGAGAATATATTTGAGGCTTTTATGAAACTTTTATAATTCAAAAACCTCAACAAAAAGATAATGAAACCATATTTTTATCGATAAGATCACTACAACCAAATATAGATCATGCATTGGGTAGCTATATTCTTGAAATATCTTCTTTCTTTATGCATAGGCTTTGAAATTTTAATTATTCATTAACAGAAATCCCAATCCCTTCATTGAAGAATTACTAGATACCATGAAAATATATCAATTGGTTGATAGTGTGAGTATAGGTGCAGTGATAATCCTCATTTTAGCACCTTAAATCTCTCTTCATATTCATCATTCTAATAATACATGACTCCCTTGCAAGTTATCTTGGTTAGATGTTTTGATAATAATGATTAATTTATCACAAAGTGACAATGATACCCAGTTAATCCAATGAAACTATAGATATATGTCATTGATGTTGGACTTGTATAACCTCAATTTCTTTTATTTTTGAAGTGTTCATAGATATCCCTTTTCTTGTAATGATGTTACCCAAGAATGAGAAATCTTTTAACTAGGACTCAAATTTTCTATAATTGGCATAAATAATATCCTTTTACAGGTTTTTTTGTACAATGATCTTATACTACTCATGACCATCCATGTTTTTGGAGAATATAAGAATATCATATATAAACACTACCAAAAAATAATCAAGTTAATATCTAAAGACTACCCATGAATTTTGATGGGGAATTAGTGAGTCTTAATGGAATAATTATGAACTCATTATGCCCATACCTCATACGAAAATAAGACATGAGAATATCCTCCTTTATCACCCTAACTTGGTAATATCTAGACCCCAGATCCACCTTGAAAAATTATTTTACTCCACATAGCTCATAAAACAAATCATAATCCTTTGTAAGAGTATACTTGTTCTTTTCCATGAATTTTTTGAGCTCACATTAATAAAGGAAAAGGTGTATTGACCCATTATTCTTCTCGATGAAGTGGACTCTTGTACCCCATGGTAAAGCACTAGGGAGTATGAAACCTTTATCAAGATTATCCTTTTGGGGTTTCTTCTAATTCTCATTATCCAAAAATCCATTATTAATTTAATCTTGGATAATGGAAACACTCCTAGTATATTTTAGATTTAAAATTCAACCTCTTGGCTTGGTGGAAGACTAGAAAATTCCTCAGGAAACACATCAGTGTATTCCCTCATAATGAGCATGTCTCCAATGATAATTTATTCCACTCACTCATTATCTTATTATAGATATGTGTTCTCATAGGGAAATAATATCTAATTTTGATATGTTGGTGATAAATATGATGCATCCTCTTAATTGAACTTAAATAGAAACGGGGGTCAATTTGTAATATTATGATTGATTTACTTCTCATGACAATATTTGTTGGCTCTATATAAGGAAAAGAAATCCATACCCATAATTTCATAAAATTATCCTAAAGTGATTCTACAAAGTTTCACTGGTAATTTATACCCAAAATTTAATATGTAAGAGTTATATACATGGGATTCAATAATTCCCCAATTTTACATTTTTACTAACAACTCTACTCCCATGATATGTTGGGGTGTTTGAATATTTCTATTAAAATTTTGTTATATCAAGGAATGATTAAATCAAGAAAAAAAACTATGTTAACCAATCTTGATTTTATAGGTCGTGTACCTATCACCACTAAATTTTCAAGATACGGCTTAATGGTTGTGATGGAAAGATCTTACCCGTTCTTCCTTGGAGGTTTTTGGTTTACTCTGAAAACCCTTGGCTCAGTGAATTGGTATGAAAAGTACCCTAGTTCCTTGAGGTTGAATCAATGAAAAATTAATTGTAAATTTAATGTATCATTCTATTCCTCAATTTAATTAGTGGATTTCTCTTGTCGTAAATTTCTAGAGAGGATTCCTTCCTTCCTCCACATAAAGTATTTCCTCGCCGCCCTGTGGAAAATTTTGGGGTGTTTCTTTTCTCATATTTGACTAGTTAGATTTTGAAATTTTTTGGACCATTATATTTTTTTATGAAACCACTAGAACTAATCTAAATATTTTTATTCTAATACTCATGGTACACTTTATAGCATCCCGCCTTTTTATAACATAACTTTTCATTACATTTTAAAAAATCAAGGATCTTTAAGGTTTAGTGTCTTGGAAACCAGGAACTTAAAACATGAAAACATAAAACATTCTTATTAAACACTTGAAGGGATTATCCTTATGTTCATCATAGTTTCATTACTGCATCTCATAACCTGGGGGCATACATCAAAAGAAAGGGTGACCAGAAGGCCCATTAAGGGAAATAAGGGGAAACATTTAACATGTGAACTTGAGATACATCAACAATGTCCTGAAATAGAACTTTATGTCATGAGAAAGAAATAATGATACATATCATAATAAAAATAATTTATTTCATAACTTGAAGATGCGGCTACAACATTTAATATTGACAATAATTTTTTTCACCAAGGTCCATCCCCAAGGTGTCATTAAAAATTACCAATGTTATTCACCAAGGCGTTGTAAAAAATGGTCATCTCTAGAGATTAAGTCTTTACCCAATGCATTGGAGCGCTATCAGGGTGCACCGTTGACATGTCTTTATTATCATGTGAGACACATATATCATCATCAATAATTTTATAAACAACCCATATAGCATAAAAGAAATGGGTTTCATTTCATAATCATAACGTTTTAAAACTGCTTTAAAGACATGATCTTTATGTCACTTTAAACTCACATAAAGGAAAAGCGGGTCTCATGTATATAAATCCCAGAATTTAAAATAGAAAAACTTGGTATATATGTGAATACCCCTTTATAAGAGAGATCTTTGATTATTCACTAAATAAAATAAAATATCATTAGAAAAAGAGATAGACATTTTGAGACGGAAATTCTGTAGCATAACGGCGATGTTACTGGGTTTTTGAAAACATTGAAAAAAGAGTGGACATGGGTCAACCAATCATAAATGATCTATAAACTACTATAGGGAAAAAATATAAAGGATTTAAGAACATGTTAATTAAATTTGAAAGATATACCATATGAAATACAGAACATGAAAGGAAGACAAAAAAATAAGATTTCTCTTATGAAAATTCGGCAGCCTAACGACGTCACTTAAACTCAAAAAAAATGAATTGATGAGATAAAATAGGGTCTCTCATCATATGAACAGAAAATATCAGTATTATAGATATATAGAACATACCCCAACATAACGTAACTTGAATGACTTAAAAAAAATAGATCTTGAAAATTAGAAGGGTGAAGGAATCCCTTAAAAATTCGGCAGCCAAATAACGTCACTTATAATTCAGAAAAATGAATTGACGAGATCAAATAGGGTATCTCATAATATGAACATACAAGATCTGTATGATAGATATAGAGATAATACCCCAACATAATAAAAAAGAACTTGAAATACATGACATGAAAATAGAACTTGAAAACGAGAAGGGTGAAAGAATCCATTAAAAATTCTGTAGCCTAAGGACGTCACTTAAAACATCCAAAAATAGACTGACGAGATCAAATAGGGTATCTCATAATATAAACATAAATGATCAGTATGATAGATATATATATCATACCCCAAAATAATAAAAAGGAACTTTAAATACTTGATATGAAAATAGAACATGAAAATGAGAAGGGTGAATGAATCCCTTAAAAATTCGACAGGCTAACGGCGTCACTTAAAACTTCCAAAAATGCATTGACAAGATCAAATAGGGTCTCTAATCATATAAAAATAAATGATCCATATGATAGATATAGATATCATACCCCAACATAATAAAAAGGAACTTTAAAGACATGTCGAGAAAATAGAACATGAAAATGAGAAGGGTGAACGAATCTGTTACAAAACTTTCGGCAACCTAACGGCGCCACGTAAACATTCATAAAATGAAATGATGAGAGTAAGAGGGGATATATCATCATATGAACATGAAAAGGGCAGTAAGAGGAATATAAAATAACATCCTCCAACATAATAACATGGAGCATAAAATAAATCACTTAAAAGAGACTATTTGAAAAGAAAGGGAGAGTTTGGATCCCTTACCTTAAAACATAACTTTTAAAACACAATGGTTGGGACCTTGAGGGATTCGAGGCACCTTGGGAGGACTTCTTGGGAGGTAATGAGACCAGAGCTTCGCTGGGGGAGATTTGGGAGTCGAATGGATGAGAGGATGGATTGGTATTTATAGGGAAAGTGAGGGGACAAGACATTAATGGACAATGGACATCTTATTGGTGGTTTTGGAAAAACCATGGGCTTGGTCATGGTATTTGCTCATGGTATTGGCCACTTAGGACACCTCATACAATAATTCATCACCTTTGGTCGGCCAACCCTTAAAATATCTCATGACATCCTCATGACACAGTTATGATGTTATTAAACATATCGAAACCCTAAAACTGTATTTTCACTATTCATCGAAAATTCAACTTTCTCAGAAAAATCTCAAAATTTCACCTTAACCAAATATCAATGCTCTAATTTCAAAAATGAACTCCATTTTATAAAAATAATTTTCTAAATATTTTTAATTTAATTTTTAAATAAATACACTATTCACAGAAAATTCATTTTTCTCAGAAAAATCCCCAAAAATTGCCTTAACATAATATCAATGCTCTGAGTTCAAAAATGAAATCCATTTTATAAAAATAATTTTCTAAATATTTTTAATTGGATTTTTAATTAAAAAAACACTATTTTCATGAAAAAAACTAAAACTTGACTAATAATTTATGAAACCATTATGTTTCCATTTTATTGAATCACATTACTTAATCAAGGTGCCTAGATTATATTAATACTTTCTTTAAGTGAGATTACTAATTCATTTAGTCACATTACTAATCCAAAGCATAAAATCACTATTCATAATTTACTATTCATCAAAAATTATGTTGATCTTATTAAACTCTAAATTTCGTACTGAATATAATTGTAGAAGACTATTTTTTGAAAATCATTACACATTTTTAATTATTTAAGGTTTACATAAACATTTTTAAAATATCATTTCTATGAAATTCATCAAAAATATGCAAACTGTATTTATCCGGACATTTGAAAATTCATAAACATCATCATAAGAAGAAATCAAAATTTTTATTTAAAACAAGGGATTACACAAGGAAGTCACGGTCTCGTTACATAGCCCCTTATCACCCCAGCATAGGACCTATGTGTATGGTGTGAAAAGTTGAGAGAATCTGAGGGAGGCTCGGCCAACATCGCACGAGTAGTTATTTCCATCAGTTTGAACTTCTCGCAAAGGCGATTCTGTTCTAGCTTCACACGATGAAGTTCGTCTTGGGTTTGGTTCAGAGAAAAGCCCAGTGGTGCTACCTCCTTCCCAAGTTTCGTTAGATGGGCTTCGATTGGCCCGAGACTACTGGATGAGGCCATCTAATCTTCTTTCTATATTAATTAACCAAGGTCACAATTATTTAGAGACAAAAGTCGCAACATTCAGTTTTCAATGGTCATACTGACTAATGGGCATATAATAGTCAAAACCCAACAGTCTCATTTTTATTATACTCATGTTATCAAATGAAACAATTTTGTTGAGTATGAAAAATAAAATAACACACAAAATTAGGAAACAAGACTTATTCATAATTTCGGGTCATTACAATCTTTCCCCTTAAGAAATTTCGTCCTCACAATTTTTATAATTGGGTTTTGAAATTTCATTGAAAGTCCCACATCAGAAAAAGAGTCAGTAACACTATTACTTTAAAAGAAAGAAAAGGAAGTAAAAAGGCCACCCAAGTTAACCCATACTAGTATTCCATGTAGGAAAACATGGATATGGAAGAAACAAAAGGGTTAAGTTCTGAGGGAGAGTGATAGAAAACATGATTAGGAGAAAGTTAACCACAAGAAAATCACAAACCTATGATGTGTGTAAATGGTATTTGATTACCCAGTATGAAACTTAAACCAACAACATTTTTGTTTTACGTTCCTTTTAATAATTTTGAGGAATTAATTTACTACATAGAATAAAAACATAAAGAAATATACTTACCTTCCAGTAGAGTTTCATCCTTTAATAAGTTTCTACCAAAACTAATCTTTTCTCCGAACGATGAGCATTCAAAACTACTAGGTCTCATCAAAGAACAAGAATCATCTTATAGAGAATCACATAATCAACCGAAGATTAACTATCTATTTCTTATATCTTTAAACATTATCCCAAAAACAGAAAGGGTAAGATAAAATGGATCTTCCAAAAGAAAGAACCCTAGAGGAAGGTAAACTACTTTAAATCTTCAAAGTTCCACGGTACTACCCAAAGTTCATCATAGACCATTCCATAAATAACTTTTCTTAAAATTCCTCAAAATAAACCAAACAAAGATTGAAACCCAAATACAAGAAGGATTTGATAACATAGTCTTCCAAAATAAACATCATTTTTCATCTCCAAACAACATCAACTACTCCTAACATCTTATAACAAAATTAGCTAACCTAAACATATTTTAACCAAGATAGGTTAATAATTTCCATAAGTAACCTAAATTACTATAAGTCCACCTCAAATTCATCGATTCATCAAAATATATGTCAGCCTTTACTCCTCAACGAAAATACCGTAATAATCTATTTACCTAGATCATATAGGGTCCCCAAAATATTGAAAGACTTCCAAAATAATAATCATCTTTTAATCCCCTAATCATCTATGTCATATTAATACAACAATCACCGTATTTCATATCACATTGGTTGTTGGGACATGTTCTTCCATTTCCCACCATAAATACGAAGAGAAAGTATAATTAGGGGCTTAAATACTTAGGCAATAATCATGAAAAGGAACTTCAAGCATATAAGGATAAATTTTAGAAGAAAATTATACCCTAACTTGTGATCCCCTAGGTTTCAAACTAGGTTATCAAACATCATATATTCTTAAGTGAATCTTTATTTTATTTTATGATTGTTCCTTTAATAACGGTTCATATTAAGCTTATGAATTTACCAAAGCATATCCCCCGGGAGTGTCATAACCAAGAGTGCAGTAAGGCCCATTGTTGTGTAACAGTTCCCGTTTGAGTCTAGCTCAAAGCGGTGTTTTTGGGTTTTACCCCTATGTACATCTATGCCAGAGCCACCTCTACCTGCTCGTATCCAGACATGGATGTATTTTCTTGGAAACCCCTTACTCAATACTCACCAAAATACCAGGAATATTTACTTTATTTAAACTTTTCTATAGGGTTCTTCCTAATGTTTTCATATCCTAATTTCCACAAATAACTATAACCATCTTTTGATACAAAATATAACATCACGCCTTTTTATAAAATAAATTTTCATTACATTTTATAAAACCGAGGATCTTTAAGTTTTAGTGTCTTGGAAACCAGGAACTTAAAACATGAAAACATAAAACATTCTTCTTAAACACTTGAAAGGATTCTCCTTATGTTCATCCTAGGTTCATTACTGCATCTCATAACCTGGGGACATACATCAAAAGAAAGGGTGAGCATAAGGCCCAGTAAGGGAAACAAGGGGAAACATTTAACATGTGAACTTGAGATACATCAACAATGTCATGAAAGTGAACTTTAAGGCATGAGAAAGAAATCATGAGGCATATCATAATAAAAATAACGTATTTCATAACTTGAAGATGTGGCTAAGAAATTTAATATTTACAATCATTTCCTTTTCACCATGGTCCATCCCCAAGGTGTCATTAAAAACTACCAAGGTTATTCACCAAGGAATCGTTAAAAATGGTCATCTCTATAGATTAAGTCTTTACCCAATGCATTGGAGCGCTATCAGGGAGCACCCTTGAAATGCATTTATTATTATGTGAGCAAAATATATCATCATCAATAATTTCATAAACAACCCATATAGCATAAAATAAATGGGTTTAATTTCATAATCATAACGTTTTAAAACTGCTTTAAAGACATGATCTTTATGTCACTTTAAACCCACAGAAAGGGAAAGCGGGTATCATGTATGTAAATACCAGAATTTAAAATAGATAAAATTGGTATATATGTGAATACCCCTATTTAATAGAGATCTTTGAGTATTAAATTAATAAAATAAAATATATTTAGCAAAAGATAGAGACATTTTGAGACAGAAATTCTGCAGCATAACATCGATGTTATAGGGTTTTAGAAAACATTGAAAAGAGAGGGGACATGGTTCACCAACTCATAAATTATCTATAAAATATAATAGGGACAAAATATAAAGGATTAAATAACATGGTAATGTAATTTGAAAGATATTCCATATGAAATTAATAACATGAAAGGAATATAAAAAAATAAGATTTCTCTTATGAAAATTCGGCAGCCTAACGGCGTCACTTAAAATTCAAAAAAATGAATTGATGAGATAAAATAAGGACTCTCGTCATGTGAACAAATATCAGTATGATAGATATAGATACCATACCCCAACATAAATTAACATGAAATACTTGACAAAAAAATAGAACTTGAAAATGAAAACGGTGAAAGACTCCCTTAAAAATTCGGCAGCCTAACGACATCACTTAAACTTCAAAAAAATGAATTGACGAGATCAAATAGGGTCTCTAATAATATGAAAATACAAGATAAGTATGATATATATATATAATACCCCAACATAATAAAAAGGAACTTTAAATACTTGACATGAAAATAGAACTTGAAAACGAGAAGGGTGAAAGAATCCCTTAAAAATTCGGTACCCTATCAGCGTCACTTAAAACTTCCAAAAATGGATTGACGAGATGAAATAGGGTCTCTCATAATATAAACATAAATTATCAGTATCATAGATATAGATATCATACCCCAAAATAATAAAAAGGATCTTGAAATTCTTGACATGAAAATAGAACATGAAAATGAGAAGGGTGAAAGAATCCCTTAAAAATTCAGCAGCATAACGACGTCACTTAAAACGTCCAAAAATGGATTGACGAGATCAAGTAGGGTATCTCATAATATAAAAATAAATGATCAGTATGATAGATTTAGAGATAATACCCCAACATAAAAAAAAGGAACTTTAAATAATTGACCAGAAAATAGAACATGAAAATGAGAAGGGTGAACAAATCCGTTACAAAAATTTCGGCAGCCTAACGGCGCCACGTAAACATTCATAAAATGAAATGATGAGAGTAAGAGGGGATCTATCATCATATGAACATGAAAAAGGATGTAATAATAATATAAAATAACATCCTCCAACAGAAGAACATGGAGCATAAAGGAAATCACTTAAAAGAGAGTATTTGAAAAGAAAGAGAGAGTTTGGATCCCTTACCTTAAAACATAACTCCTAAAACTCAACGGTTGGGACCTTGAGGGAATGGGGGAAACTTGGGAGGACTCCTTGGGAGGTAATGAGACCAGAGTTTCATTGGGGGAGAGTTGGGAGTCGAATGGATGAGTGGATGACTTGGTATTTATAGGGAAAGTGAGGGGACAAGACATTAATGGCCAAGGGACACCTCATTGGTGGTTTTGGAAAAACCATGGGCTTGCCCATGGTATTTGCTCATGGTATTGTCCACTTGGGACACCTCATACAATAATTAATCGCCTTTGGTCGGCTAACCCTTAAAATATCTCATTACTGTTGGGTCGGAGGTGATGGCAAGAAAGGGGGTGAATTGCCTTTTTAAAATTAATTAACAATTTAAAACAAATTTAAATGCAGCGGAAAGTAAAATGGCAAGACACAATTGATAACGGAGTTCGGCTTTAAACTCAAGCCTATGTCTCCACTCCCAACTCAATCGTTGGGAGATTTATACGACCGCTTGCTTTTTAATGGTCATAGCAAGAAACCCACTAGCCGTTTTAAGGTAGGCTAGATCACTTTCTTACAGCTTGCTTTTTTATTATGGTTGTAGCAAGAAACCCAAATTGAATGAAGGAAGAAAAAGGGTGGTTTGTTTTAATACAAACCCAATTAAGAACTAAAAAATTGAAGTAAATAATTTAGAACAAACTAGAGGAATCCTTGAGCGCCAAGAGGTGAGTGTAGTTGATGTAGAGGCAGCCCAAGCTTCAAGGATGGCAATTGGATCTCAAGTGGCCTTTGAGAATTGTCGTAGGAGCCACAAATGATCAAAATAGCTTTTGTATGCTTCGGTATATTATCGGTTGTGTTCCCGGCATCCATGGACGTCTATTTATAGGAGAAATACTCCCAAATACTTCAAAATAGCCGTTGGAGGGCTTTCGGAGCCGTTGGGGATCAAGTGGGCCAGCCTGGTCAAAGCCTAACGGCTAGTTTGACTGAGCACACCGGCTGGCCGGTGCTGATCCACCGGCAGGCCGGTGCACCAGACAGAAGCAAGGGATTTCTATCTGGATCCACCGGCTGACCGGTGCTGAGCAACCGGCTGGCCGGTGGTCTGGACAGAAGCATGCTATTCTGTCTGGGTTCCACCGGCTGGCCGGTGGTCAGGCACCGGCTGGCCGGTGGTCTGGACAGAAGGAATGCCATTCTGTCTGGACCCACCGGTTGGCCGGTGGCCAGACACCGGCTGACCGGTGGCACCTGGCAGAGGGCAAGGCCTTCTGCCTGGTCCACCGGCTGGCCGATGGGCTGGATCCGGCTGGCCGGTGCCCTTACCGGCTGGCCGGTGGTCTCACACCGGCTGGCCGGTGGACTTAAACAGTCCATTTTGAAGTCTTCTTGGGCCAGCTTCTAGGAACCCTATTTCCTATCATCAAAAACACTTGAAAACAAGTTAGAATACAATTAGAGTGATTGTGATCATTAAAATCCAAGAGATAGGGGTTCAACAATCTCCCCCTATTTTGATGATCACAATCACAAAAGAGAAGGCTTTAAAAAAAAGGTATGAAAGCTTTAAAAAAGGGTATGTCAATTGAAAACATAAATAAACAATTTGAACTTGGAAAACTTAGAGACATGCCAAATATAATGATCTTGAAAGCATTGAAATACTGAGAAAGGGTCATTTTTTGAAATTGCAACCAAATGCCATTTTTTAAAGAAATCCATTGAAAACAATAACTTAACCATTTAAAACAGATTTTGATGACATCAATAACTTAAAATGGAACTTGTAAAAAGAGCATTTTAATAAATAACTATGTAATAGAGAGGTTTTCTCCCCATTTGGGATAATCAAAATAGGAGGAAAAGTACGAAAGAAAAATTAGAAAAACACAAATAAGCAATAACAAAAAGGATGAAAGAAATGATAAATTGAATTTTATAAAAGACGAACCGTTACATAGAAAATTCAAAATACAAAGACAAGTCAAAAAAATAGAAACGGCTCTATTCACTCCTCGAGGGCCGAGAGTGATGACGACGCCAGAAGGTCGGAGGAGCCGGAGGAGCCTGGGCCGCCTCGAAGCGACGATCGAGAGAATCGATCCGAGAGTGGAGCTGATCAAACTGAGAGCTGAAGTAAGAAAACTGCAAGTCCAGCCGGGTCTCAATCTGATCCTGGAAGCGTAGGAACTAATTAGCCGTCACCGGCAAGCCACCAGCATCAGCAGGAGGGGGCACAGCCTCAGCAGGCACAGGTGCATCATCACCCTCTCCAGCCTCCTCATCAGCAGCAGCATCAGCCTCACCTTCGCTGTCACCACTTCCTTCCTCTTCATCATCATCACTATCCTCACTGTCTGAAAGAGGATAGGCAGCGGCAATAGCAGGAGGCATGGCATGGGCAGGAGGATGGGAATGAGTCTGAGGAGAGTAGGCCTTGAGAAGACCGTCCTTGTCGACAATCCACTCCTGACGCCAAGGGTGCCAACGGATGTTCATTCGTTGCACCATCATAAAATTCACTATGCTATCCTTCGTTGGCTGCTCGAAGGAAGTAGCATGAAGAGGCACATCAAGAAAGGAAAAGATTTTAGTCAAGAGGCGTCCGTAGGGTAGAGTTTTGGACCGGCGCGGGTGCTCAGCCACATAAGTCATGGCCCGGAACAGAAACCGGACCAAATTGAAGTGAATGCCTCTGGTGATAAAAGAGAGAAGATAAATATCAATGAATTTGACATTATCATGATCCCCGATACGGGGCGCAAGGGAAGTTTGAATGAGGCGCTCAATAATACGATGGTTAGGAGAGAGCTGGGAGAGTTTGACAATGGGATTTGTGGGCTGCCCTGTGAGATGATCAAGGGCTACGGCTATATCAAACTCAGGGTCCCGAGGAAACTCCCCGTGAGCAAATGCATGAGGCCCGACATGAGGAACCCCGAGCATCCGGGCAATCTCCAAAGAAGTGATAGTGATGGGTTGCCCAAGAGCAGTGGTGGTAATGGTATCGACGTCGTCAGAAACCGACCACGTCAGGTGAGCATAAAATTCCTTGACAAGAAGAGGATAAATGACATCCTTTTCAGGAGGTTCAAAGAAAGAATGCCAATGTTGATACTCAATAATCGAGAAAAGCTCAAGACGAGCAGTAGACAGCCAAGAATATTCAATTACTCTACCTGGCAAAATGAATTTGTCATGCCAAATGTCCGGGAGTTGAGGGATTGAAGGAGGAGGAGGAGCTTCTTGAGCGATTCCCTTGCCTTTGCGTGTAGAGCGAGGTCCCATGATGGCAAAAGGGAGAAAATGAAGAAAGAGATTAAGAGAAGAAGGATTTTGAGAGAGCAAGGAGGAGGAAGAAGGCTAGGGCAAGGAGGGAGAGGCTGGCTGGACGAGGCGCACGAGAGGGAGAGATAGAAATATGAGGGGAAGGGTTTAAATTAATTTTTAACCCTTTCCCCGGCCGGCCCAAAAAGAAAAACCCGACACCACCGGTTAACCGGTGATGTACCACCGGTTGACCGGTGGTATTGAAATTCACAAAAAAAAAACAGAATTTAAAAAAAAGGTGTTTTAAAAAAAATTCTAATAAAAATAAAATATAAGCAAGCCAAGAAAGTCAAATATTTAATAGTGCTCATTGACGAATCATTCCTAACTCCCCTTTAATAAAATCAAAACGGTCAACCGGGAGCGGTTTGGTAAAAATATCAGCTAATTGGAAATCAGTAGGAATGAAGTCCAAAGTGATATCTCCTTTTTGAAAATGGTCACGAAGGAAATGATGCCTTAAGTCTATGTTCTTTGTCCTAGAATGTTGTATTGGATTCTTAGAGATACTAATGGAACTAGTGTTGTCACACCGAATAGGGACATGATCATAGGAAAGACCATAATCCAAGAGAGTGTGTTGCATCCAAATAATTTGGGCACAACAATTGCCAGCGGCTACATACTCGGCCTCGGCAGTAGAAAGAGCAACACAATTTTGCTTCTTGCTACTCCACGAAACAAGGGACTTGCCTAGCAGATGACAGGTTCCACTAGTACTCTTACGATCTAATTGACATCCGCCAAAATCAGCATCCGAATAAGAAGATAGTTCAAAAGAAGTATTTGAGGGATAAAATAAACCAAGATTTTTGGATCCTTTTAAATACTTAAAAATTATTTTGACTGATTTAAGATGGGATTCTTTAGGATTGGCTTGAAAACGAGCACAAAGGCAAACACTAAATATGATGTCAGGACGGGTCGCAGTTAGGTAAAGTAGACTCCCGATCATACTCCTATAAAGCTTGTTATCCACCGGTTTCCCGGCTTCGTCTAACGTAAGCTTACATGAAGTACTCATGGGTGTACTAATTTCCTTTACTTGATCCATACCAAAACGACTTAGAAGCTCGTTTGTGTATTTGCTTTGGCTTAGAGAAATACCTTTTGAATTTTGAAAGATTTGAAAACCAAGAAAAAATTTCAATTCTCCCATAAAACTCATTTCAAATTCTTTTCTCATTAAATCTGAAAAATCAGTACAAAGAGATTCTTTGGTAGAACCAAAGATAACATCATCAACATAAATTTGGACTATTAAAAGATCTTTTGAAGTGTGTTTTAAAAAGAGGGTACAATCGGCTTGACCCATTTTAAAATCATTTTCTAAAAGAAATTTTGTTAACCGCTCATACCAAGCCCGAGGGGCTTGCTTTAAGCCATAAAGAGCCTTGGTTAACTTAAAAACATGAGTTGGAAATTTTGGATCTTCAAAACCGGGAGGTTGTTCAACAAAGATTTTTTCAGAAATAAAACCATTTAAAAAAGCACTTTTAACATCCATTTGAAAAAGCTTAAAATTTAAGTGGGCGGCGAATGCCAACAAGATCCTAATGGATTCTAACCTAGCAACAGGGGCAAAGGTTTCACCATAATCAATTCCTTCTTCTTGATTATAGCCCTTAGCTACTAGGCGAGCCTTGTTCCAGGTTATGTTTCCTTGATCATCAAGTTTGTTCCTAAAAACCCATTTAGTGCCAATAATTGGATGATCATTGGGTCTTTCACAAAGAGTCCAAACATTATTTCGAGAGAATTGATTTAGTTCCTCTTGCATTGCAAGAACCCAATTCTCATCATTAATGGCATCATTAACGGTTTGAGGTTCTAGGTGAGAAATGAAGGCTTGATGTTCAACTTCATTGAGGATAGATCTTCTAGTTCGAGTACCGGCTTGAAGGTCACCTATGACATTTTCTAAAGGATGGTCTCTAGAAGGTTTCCAAACCTTAGGCAAGGTGGAAGGCGAAGAAGGTGAAGAGGGTTCTTGATGGTCATCCTCCTTGGGAGGAGAAGAGGAATCATTCAAATGAAGCTTATCAAGCTTATCTTCAACATCCTCAATGACCGGGTGAGGTTTTGGAAGAGTTTCATCAAATTTGACATGAGATGATTCTTCGATGGTTTTTGAATGTTTATTGAAGACACGATAGGCTTTGCTTGAGTTGGAGTACGCAAGAAAAATACCTTCATCGGATTTGGCATCAAATTTCCCTAGGTTATCTTTTGTGTTAAGGATAAAGCATTTACAACCAAACACTTTAAAATAACCTACTTTGGGCAATTTGCCTTTCCAAAGTTCATAGGGGGTTTTCTTAAGAAGGGGTCTTACAAGGACTCTATTGATAGTATAACAAGAAGTGTATACCGCCTCGGCCCAAAAATATTGAGGGAGGTCGAATTCACTAAGGAGGGTTCGAGCGATTTCTTGGAGAGTTCGGTTTCTCCTTTCAACCACTCCATTTTGTTGAGGAGTCCTAGGGGCAGAGAAGGTGTGATTGTATCCTTGAGAGGAACACAATTCATCGAATTCTTTGTTCTCGAATTCACCACCATGATCACTACGAAGAGATATGATTTTATATCCTTTTTCGTTTTTTACTTTCCTAGAGAATTTCAAAAAGGTTTTACAAGCATCATTCTTATGGGCTAAAAAGAAAACCCAAGTAAAACGAGAAAAGTCATCAACAATAACTAAGGTATAGGATTTTCCACCTAAGCTTGCTACGGGAGTAGGACCAAAAAGATCAAGATGAAGGAGTTCAAGAGATTTTGAGGTGGAAACTTCCTTCTTAGATTTGAAAGAAGACTTTTGTTGCTTACTAAGTTGGCATGGCTCACAAATCAAATCTTTCTTAAATTTAAGTTTAGGAAGGTCACGAATGAGTTTGTTCTTATTAAGCTTTAGAAGTGAATGAGAGCTACAATGCCCCAATCTTCTATGCCAAAGCCAAGACTCATTGTCAAGAGCACTTAAACATTTAAAATTTTGGCTAGCTAGAGATTTTAAATCAATAATGTAAACATTTTGAAAACGAGAAGCAGAAAATATCAACTTGTTTTGAAAATCAAACACATTGCATAAATCATTTTGAAAATTGAATGAAAAACCACTATCACAAAGTTGACTAATGCTAATTAAATTATGCTTTAAACCTTTAACTAATAAAACATCTTTAATAAAAGAGGAGCTACCAAAACCAATGGTACCTATTCCGACGATCTTGCTTTTTGAGTTATCACCAAAGGTGACATATCCTCCATCGAATTCTTCAAGTGAGTTGAACTCGGAGGGATCGCCACACATGTGCCTTGAGCAACCGATGTCGAGATACCACGAGCCTTTAGAGGTCCTACTCTTTTGGCGTTTATCCTACAAAATCAAGAAAGAAGAGATTTTGGTACCCATATAAGTTTGGGTCCGGAAAGATTAGCAAAAAGAGACTTTTGAACCCATAATGTTCTAGAGGGATTCCTTCTATGATACTCATCCGAGTAGGTAATGGATTTGGGTCTTCCATACCTAGCATTTTTATAATCACATTCATAAATCATGTGACCGGTCTTTTTACAATAATTACAAAATTTGTATTGAGAGCTCCCCCTTACAAAAGTAGTGGGTGCCCTAGAAAAAGTGGATTGCTTGTTATAGCCAAGTCCATGTGTGGTTCTAGCCGAACGCTGAGAACCTAGCAATTTAGTTATGTTTTGTTCACCTTGGGTGAACTTGGCAAGAGATTCCTTCAAATCCTTAATGGTAGAATTTAAAGAATCTACATTTGGAATATTTTTGACTTTAAGGGCAAGCTCCTCATTCTCTTTGAGAAGTTTGTCTTTTTCGGAAATAAGAGTTTTGTTTTTCTTTTTCAGGGTCAAAAATTTAGAGGTAAGTTCGTGAAAACCTTCATCTAATTGATCTCTTGCATTTTGGAGTTCTTCATAAGACATATCATTATCAAAAGAAGAAGATGAGGAAGAAGAGTGAGAAGAAGAGTGAGAAGAGGATACCTCATCAAATGTCATTAGGCATTTTCCACCTTCATCGCTTGAGTCGCTTGAAGACATGGAGTCATCACTTGCACTCCATGTTGATGCTTTGAAGGCCTTCTTGTTTTTCTTTTCTTTTAGCCTTTTCTTGAAAATGAGGCACTCCGGTTTGATGTGGCCTTTCTTTCCACATTCAAAGCAAGTGATTTCTTTCTCCGCCTTTGGCTCTTCCTTTCGTGCCTTTTGAAATTTCTTCTTTTTCTTCATGAACTTGCTCATTTTCCTTGCTAGTTGAGACATCTCGGATTCACTATCATCAGAGGAGCTTTCTTCCTTTGCCTTGAAAGCTATGTTCTTTTTCTCCTTGAAGATCTTTCCTTCTTTATCGGCTTGCCTCTTCATGGTAATCTCATAAGTCATGAGTGACCCTATGAGTTCTTCAACCGGCATCTTCTTGACATCTTTCGCTTCTTGGATTGCCGTCACCTTTGGTGCCCAAGAGCTTGGTAGGACCCAAAGAATTTTCTTGACCATTGTTTCTGCTGAAACATCATCACCAAGGGACTTTCTCCCATTGCAAACATCAGTAAAACGAGTAAACATTTCGGTGATTGACTCGTGTGGGTGCATTGTGAAACTCTCAAAGTCTTGACGATACATATCTAACCTAGTGTCTTTGACTTTGTTAGTGCCCTCATGGGTCACTTACAAAAGTTTCCAAATTTCGTGTGAGGTGGTGCAAGTAGAAATACGATTAAACTCATTACGGTCTAACCCACAATGAAGAGCATTCATGGCTTTGCCATCAAGCTCAAAATTGGCAATGTCTTCGGGGGTCCATTTAGATTCATCCTTACTAGAAAGAGTGTAGCCTTGCATAACAATTCTATATATAGGATAGCCAATGCTTCTAAGAAAAGTAATCATTCGTGTTTTCCAATATGTGTAATCGGTTCCATCGAAGTATAGAGCCCGAGTCATGGAATACCCTTCGGGTGCTTGTGAGAAAGAAGCCATCACTATGGATTTTTCGTTTGTAACCGGTTAAGGTATTACACAAACGCTCCCTTTGATACCAAATGTTGGGTCGGAGGTGATGGCAAGAGGGGGGGTGAATTGCCTTTTTAAAATTAATTAACAATTTAAAACAAATTTAAATGCAGCGGAAAGTAAAATGGCAAGACACAATTGATAACGGAGTTCGGCTTTAAACTCAAGCCTACGTCTCCGCTCCCAACTTAATCGTTGGGAGATTTATACGACCGCTTGATTTTTAATGGTTATAGCAAGAAACCCACTAGCTGTTTTAAGGTAGGCTAGATCACCTTCTTACAGCTTGCTTTTTTATTATGGTTGTAGCAAGAAACCCAAATTGAAAGAAAGAAGAAAAAGGGTGGTTTGTTTTAATACAAACCCAATTAAGAACTAAACAATTGAAGTAAATAATTTAGAACAAACTAGAGGAAGCCTTGAGCGCCAAGAGGTGAGTGTAGTTGATGTAGAGGCATCCCAAGCTTCAAGGATGGCAATTGGATCTCAAGTAGCCTTTGAGAATTGTCGTAGGAGCCACAAATGATCAAAATAGCTTTTGTATGCTTCGGTATATTATCGGTTGTGTTCCCGGCATCCATGGACGTCTATTTATAGGAGAAATACTCCCAAATACTTCAAAATAGTCTTTGGAGGGCTTTCGGAGCCGTTGGGGATCAAGTGGGCCAGCCTGGTCAAAGCCTAACGGCTAGTTTGACTGAGCACACCGGCTGGCCGGTGCTGATCCACCGGCTGGCCGGTGCACCAGACAGAAGCAAGGGATTTCTGTCTGGATCCACCGGCTGACCGGTGCTGAGCCACCGGCTGGCCGGTGGTCTGGACAGAAGCATGCTATACTGTCTGGGTTCCACCGGCTGGCCGGTGGTCAGGCACCGGCTGGCCGGTGGTCTGGACAGAAGGAATGCCATTCTGTCTGGACCCACCGGTTGGTCGGTGGCCAGACATCGGCTGACCGGTGGCACCTGGCAGAGGGCAAGGCCTTCTGCCTGGTCCACCGGCTGGCCGATGGGCTGGATCCGGCTGGCCGGTGCCCTTACCGGCTGGCCGGTGGTCTCACACCGGCTGGCCGGTGGACTTAAACAGTCCATTTTGAAGTCTTCTTGGGCCAGCTTCTAGGCACCCTATTTCCTATCATCAAAAACACTTGAAAACAAGTTAGAATACAATTAGAGTGATTGTGATCATTAAAATCCAAGAGAGAGGGGTGCAACAATTACATCATCATGACACGGTTATGATGTTATTAAACATACTGAAACCCTAAAACTTTATTTTCACTATTCATCGAAAATTCAACCGTCTCAGAAAAATACCAAAATTTAATCTTAACCAAATATCGATGCTCTGATTTCAAAAATGAACTCCATTTTATAAAAAAAATTTGAAATATTTTTAATTTAATTTTTAAATAAATACATTAGTCACCGAAAATTCATTTTTCTCAGAAAAATCTCCAAAAATTGACTTAACATAATATCAATGCTCTGAGTTCAGAAATGAAATCCATTTTATAAAAATAATTTTCTAAATATTTTTAATTTGATTTTTTTTTAAAAAACACTATTCACCCAAAAAAAACTAATACTTGACTAATAATTTATGAAACTGTTATTTAACCATTTTATTGAATCACATTACTTAATCAAGGTGCCTAGATTATATTAATACTTTCTTTAAGTGAGATTACTAATCCATTTGGTCACATTACTAATCCTAAGCATAAAATCACTATTCATAATTTATTATTCATCAAAAATTAAGTTGATCTTATTAGACTCTAAATTTCGTACTGAACATAATTGTAGAAGACCATTTTTTGAAAATCATTACACATTTTTAATTATTTAAGGTTTACATAAACATTTTTAAAATATCCTTTCTCTAAATTTCATCTAAAATATGCATACTATATTTATCCAAACATTTGAAAATTCATAAACTTCATCATAAGAAGAAATCAAAATTTTTAATTAAAACAAAGGATTACACAAGGCAGTTATTGTCTCCTTACATGGCCCCTTATCACACCAGCATAGGACCTAAGTGTAAGGTGTGCTAAGGTGAGAGAATCTAAGGGAGGCTCGGCCAACATCGCACGAGTAGTAATTTCTATCAGTTTGAACTTCACGTGAAGGTGATTCCATTCTAGCTTCACACAATGTAGTTCGGCTTGGGTTTGTTCTAGAGCAAAGCCCAGTGGTGCTACCTCCTTCCCAAGTTCCATTAGATGGGCTTCGATTGGCTAGAGACTACTGGATGAGGCCATCTAATATCTTTTCCATATTAATTAACCAAGGTCACTTGTATTTAGAGGCAAAAGTCGCAATATTTAGTTTTCAATGGTCATTCTGACTAATGGTCATATAATAGTGAAAACCCAATAGTCTCATTTGTATTATACTCATGTTATCAAATGAAATAGTTTTGTTGAGTATGAAAAATAAAATAACACACAAAATTAGTAAACAAGATTTATTCAAAATTTCGGGTCGTTATACACTTGATATTTGATTATCTCTATTTAAAATTTGAGGGAACATCTAAAATTTTTTCATAGCGACCATGACTTGGATCTACAGAGCATTTCATATACTATTTTTTATACCAAAAAAGATGCGGGGAACCTTGAATTCATGGGTAAAAAATGTAAATTAAGTATTTTGCAAGTCTTGTAATGTGTTCTTCATACTACCTGATAGATTATTCATGTTGTTTCTTTAGATTACGGAAATAACATTCCATTTTAAGTCGAATAATGTCAGGAAAAATATTTTCTATTTTTTTCCATAATTCCTTCCATTTCATCATTTCTATTTATTACTGATGCTTCTTATTCATGATTAATGACCACCACTAGTCATCTTATCCCTCCATATAACAAATATCTAGTATAACATTTTCTTGTTCAGAACATTGAAGGATGGAGAAGATATTCTCAATGGAGTTGGTCCATTATTATATGATTAAGGGATCTGAAGATCTATAGAAATTCAGAGGACTTTTTTCACATAAAGGCCTGAATTACAACTTTCTCATTATTACTAGGGTTTAAGAGCTCATACTGATCCAGTATTATACGAAGAACCTTATTCAACTGAGAGTGTATAGTTATAGTTTTTTCGATTCCTACTCCTATTAGGTTGGGAATCACATTAGGGCAGTCATCAAATTTCCCAACTCCTTGATTGTTTACCCAATTCTTCATATTTTTGGTCATCAGGATGATTATTCATAAAATAATAAACAAATAAATGGGTAATCTAATGAAATTGAAGGAAAAACAAATAAATTACATTTATTTCTAATCTTATTAATTTATAGGCTTCAATATCTGTTATCCATGATCAATTTACTATCATACACTCTTATGGGAATTTTTCATTTCCATGATTATTATTTATAATGAGATTATGAATTTACTAAATCAAATCCCCTAGGACTATGAAACTATGTGTGTATCAAGGCCTATTGTCATGCAATAGTTTCTGGTTGAGTCTAGTTCAATGAGGTGTTGTTGGTTTTTACACCTATTCACATTTTATCTGTAGACACATACTCTTGTAATATATAGAGAAGGGTATATTTTCGTGATAAAAATAACTCTATACTGACCAAAATTTAGCAATGGTTTCCTATACTTTGACTTATCCATAAGGAATTTGCTAGAGTTTTCTAACCCTAATCCCATAAATTATTAAACATCTGTTTGATTCCAACAATAATAATACTTTTCTTTAATACACTTTAATTCCATATTTTTAACAAAAAAAAGTACATATAATAAACTAGGAATATCGATAGGTCTAGTTTTATCAGTAATATAGTACATAAAACAACATCTTCAACATGAGATACAACAACATTATTGATAACTTCTTTTACATGCTACCAAAATTCCATGTCTATTGAAATTGTGTGTGATAACTTGGGGATATACATAATAAAGAGGTGATCTATAAAGACTAATAAGGAAATAAAAATAGAATAAGGTAATACATGTTACACAATAGGAATATCAATGGGTAATATAAGTAGTGATAATTATAAACTTGGACAATGAGACATAACATAGTATGATAATAATAAAGGAAACATGAAAAATGTGGTAACAACATAAAACACTGCATCATGAACATAACTCTAGGATAAATAATTTGAAATCCTGATAAAAGATGTCTCATATAGGAATCTGTTTTACTCCCTATCCTAACATGGAATCTCATGAGAAAAATCAATACCCAATTCATTAGAGTTCTATATAATTATGTGTGCACCCATCACTTTCATTTCTCTCTGATGCTTAAGTGTGCCAAATAGATCATACAAAATTGATTCATTCAACATCATATTTTATTCCACCACCAAAGAGTAATTAATAAATTCATTTGAGTCCAAAGTTAAACAATTATTAATTTATAAATGTTAAAACCCTTAATCAGAAATGGGTAAGGTATTCCCTACACATTTATTTTGGCATGGAAAATCATGATGAAATTTTAGTGGCATAACGATGTCACATAAAAATTCATAAAATGGGTTGATGAGATAGAAATATATCTCTCAAAAATCTTGACAAAAAATTAATAGTAATATGGACATAGAAATATATCTCCCAACTATAGAAATTTCAAATAGAAGGCATAATATAATAAAGAAACTTGAATAAATATGTAAAGGTGAGGATTTCTTACTTCAATGTTTGACTACAAATGCTTAGGAGGAGTTTATTGACAGCTTAGGGAAACCTTGGGATGATTCTAGATCGTATATAGTTGAGTGAAGAAGTTATACAAGGATTTTTAGTGATGATAAATGGAATATTCGGTGGGTTTTTATTGAAAATTAGTGAGGAATTATTTATCATTTCTCAAACATTTTTTGGAATCTAATTAATACAATTACAAAAACCACAAACCATCACATGGTTCTTACCCATGGTTTCTACCAAATAGAAGTTTTTTTAATTATTTTATATTTCCATAAGTCGAACATAGTAAAATAATACATATTCTTATGTGGAAGTGAGTCATACTCTTAAATAAATGATTTTAAATACTTAAAATATATTAATGGTTTTGGAGTATTCATAAAGGTAATTTAAAATTAATAAAATAAATCTAAAATCAAATTATATTAGAGATAAAATTAAATTTGGTCATGGATACCCTTTATTCTTTTTTTAGATCTGAAAGGAGTCTTATATATATATTTGAAATATAATAAAATTGAATTATAGATGAATTCAAATCATAGTGTCAGATTTATACATTTAATATTTTTTTATACAATCCTTTACCCATATTTTTTAATATTATGTAGTCCAATTCGTCAATTTGTTGTGTGAAAATAAACTTACTATTCATCCCGAACATCACTTAGAGATTGTAGAGATGCTTTGTTCATAGCGAAATAAATTCTCAGGATCCACCGCCATCTTCACCTTCACAAGCCTGTTGAAATTACCCTTTAAATAATTCTTCCCATACACCTCCCCATCCTCATACATCCTCAGTCTGTTGATCCTGGTGTCTAGGTCCTGGTAGTTCAAGAGGGCCTCCTTCGGGTTCTGAAAAACCAGCTGCGTCATGAACTCGTACAACTCCTGCATCTCCTTTATCCACTTCCCTGTCATGGCGTCGCCGCCATCCTTCTCAGCCCAGTTCTCGGAATACTACACCTTCACGATGTACCTGGTTCATTGTGGGTATAGAAACACATCCACCTCGATCTTTGCTATCTTCCCCCAATCTAGTTGAACAGCATCATCATTCTACCCTGCTCCAGCTTTCTAAACAGCCCCTCCTGCTCCTCTATCATCAGCGACTGCACCACGAAATATGAATTCCTCTTCAATAAATTCTCCTATGAATTGCTCTAGTTGAGCAGCGCCTCCACTGGTGAGGACACCAGGACGAAGTACATGAAGAAAAGTACAGGGTGGATCCTGTCAAACTCTAGGTATTTATATGGTATTTAGTTTTTACCATAAAATTTGACTATCTCAGAAAATTGTGAAAAGTTCACCGTTGGATAATTTTGTTGTTCTGATTCCAAAAATAATATTAATTTCATCTATATAATTTTTTAAATATATATGTTTACACATTGAAAATGAAAATGAAATTTATTAAGAAATACATAGTTTTATTACAATAATAGTTTTCAATCCATTGTAAAATTTACATTTGACCACATAAAAATTATATAATCATTCATATTTTAAAAAAATAATTTCATAAAAAAATTATTAAAAAATTATTTATTTTAAAAATCCATTAATTTATCGAAATAAATTTCCAAATTGAATTTTAATATTAACCAAAAAAATTATTTGTGTTTTATTGTATAAAAATATAATTAGTTATAAAGAAATAGTAATAGAATGGAAATATATTAATTATTCTATAGAAAATATTATAAATACTCAAATCATATGGGTCTTGATACGTATCCCATTAATACAACAGAATACACCCTAAGACATAGGTGTGTAGTGGTGAGACTTTCATGGGACGTTCGATATACATGGGTTGGGTCCTGACCTCAATGATATTGAATGTTTACCATAAATGATTTATCTCATGCTTAAGTTATTTGATCTAATATTGTGCTTGGCCAAAGAATAACCTGGTGATTTATCTCCCTCAAAATCTTTGATAAATGGGATTTATAGTGTATGATCTTACTGGTTGAGGCTATTAAATCCTTTCTTCGAGTCAATTAGATTTGTTAATGCCCGATATTTGTACTAATCATGTGATCACATTTCAAAGTCAATTTTATGAATGGTAAAGATACATAACAATCATTTAAATATGATAGGATAGGATAAAAACAAAGAATATCATGTGTTTTCTATAACCATATTACATTATAATACATTTAATTAAATCAAAAGGCAAACATTTATTTATAATAGTTTGGGTCATTACATTTATACCTACGATACTTTCTTTATGTTATCTCTAACATCTTAACCTAATCCCATAAATTTATTAGGAAATAAATGTTAAAAAATGGTTCATAAAGGGAATTTTATTGAAAATTCATATCCCCTTCTGAATTTCAAACCAATTACACATTTATACATCTTAACTCAAAATTGATTTGTTATTTTTGGATGGGGAAAAAGTACACATAACTATAGAGAAATACAATAGAGGTCTATTATCATTGAATGAATAGTCGTACTAAAATAATATCTTAAATATAAAAATATTATAAATTTTTAAAAATCTATATTGTGATTTTAACTCCTATAGATATTTTTATACATTATTGGATAGCTAAGGGAAAATACATAATAAAAACGGTCAGTTAGAAATCATATTATTAGAATAAACTATTAAATAGAGAATAACATATGATTCAAGGTTTATAAGATGATATCATAAAGTGGGTAATCAATAGAATGGAAAATATTCCCTAAAAAATGATATAATAATATCATGGGATCATGAACATATTTTAAAAACCTAAAATAATATTATATAAACATAACTAAAGGGTCACTCCCAAGAATAATCAAGTGGTCAATATCCCATGGTGAATTAGGCTCACTATCTAATCCATTATATCCCATCTCATGAGATATAATGATTTAACCAAAACATTAGGGGGTATATAACTCCAGTAAAATCCATCAAATATATGAAAATAATATATATCCATGACACGTGAGAAAAATATGAAATACATAAATCATAATCATGATCAAACCCATGATAAGGAATTCATTTTCATTGCTATTATTGATGGCATAAGCAATGTATAAATCCTAATAATTCCAAGTAGAAAAAAATTTAATAATTTTGATGTTTATATTGGAAAAATTATCATAGGTATCATTTATTGATAACTAATGAAGAGATTCCATGAGAAGGATCTACAAGAAAAGTGAATAATAACATACCATGTGAGTGAATTTTTATTAAATAAGTAAATTATATTTTTTTATATGGAAAGAACTTATTGCTTTACATTAAACCATAATTTAACCATGATGTTTTTAAATAAAATAATTAGGCTTTTAAAAATATATTAAAGGGTTAAAAAAATTAATGGAGGTGATATTGATGTGAGAAGATAATAGGGAAGTTCCCATAAACTGGGGTTACTTGAATGAGATAATTTTATATGGAACTAAAAAATCAAATAATCACATAAGTGAAAAAGAAATTAAACTAGTTATATATTCAAAATAAATTTTAAAAAAATTAATAGGTACCTAATAAAAATTTTATATAAAAATTTAGAGGAAGAAAGAAAATTAAATATTGGAAAGTAATGAAGGAGGTACAAAATATCACAATTTTTTGTTTTAAAGCACCATTTTGGAAATAACACATTTACAAGATAAAAAAATTCTCTTGAATATTGGATGGAAATAATATGATGTTCACATGAGAAAAAAATTAATTAGGTTTTCATTTAAAATGGGGAATATTAGTATGAAGTAGAATCATGGATAATGAGTGGAAATCATCATTAAAGAGTATGTGAATTTTTTTTAACAATTTTTAATTTTGAAGCAGGATTATAAATCATAAATAATGAATATTTGAATAAAATTTGACATTGTATGTTATAAATATCATATAATAAATAAAATGATTAATGTGTCTCAAGTTAAAAATGTCATCCAGGAATAAAAATTGTGTTATGAAAGAGCCTTATATTTTGTAAGACAATAATCATATCCCAAATTAAATAATTACATGAAGTGAAGTCAATTTAACTATTAAAAAAATATGATGTTATGCATTAATGGGTAAGTAGTTATACAATACAAATGAATATTTGGGTATAATATCAAATCATTCCTTAATAAAGGGTGACTATGAAAGAAACCCTCACCTCGTGACTAAAAGTGCTCTTCACTTGAACATGAAATCGTAAATAATAATATAAAGTTATTAAATACATTTCCATGAACCTTCTCAAAATATATTTATTTTTATAAGTACTATATAAATGTTATGTTAACTAAGGAAAAAGTGATGTAAAATAGAATCTTGATCAATATAGTTTTATATTATTAGGAATTTTTTATATTTTAACATAATTTTTATAGGTAAATTAGTATTCCATTAATTGACACAAATTAGGAATTGTACTTCGATATGAACTTTTTAGAATTAAAATCTATTATAACGATTTATTGATGATATCACTTTTGGAATGTCTAATTTTATAATTACAGAATGTTAATGGTTTAGTAAATTGCCTTTTTATACATTAAATTCGTGTTTTATTTTACCCATGTTATTTGTTAGTGAAAATGAGAGAGAAGCGTCATCATTTAGTGGTGGTAGTTCGCATGTAAACATGAACGATTATTTCGTTTTTTCAGAATACAAGGAAGTAATGAAATGAAATATATATTCATTAAATATTTAGGAACATGCTATAAATATAATATTATCTTAGTGAATAATATTTTCTAACTATAAATGAATGTCAATGATGTAATATTTCGTACATCTTTCTTTGATGTGGTTGTCCACACACATGCATTACAACGTTTTCATTTTTCTCAATGAAATTGGAAAAATATATAAATAGATGTAATATTATTATAAAAACATAGAATTATATTAATATTACTAGTGTCATCATAATCTCAAGGATAAATGTGGTTTGGGAATGTATTATTATAAAATAATTAAGAAGGTGTATTGGAAAATATTATGTCTCACATTGGATGTTCTCCTTTGGAAACCTATATAAGGTATCATATCATAGATTTTAGAAGGATAAAATCCATTAGGATGTTTGTAGAGGGTTTAAAATAGACTATATTATAGTATAAGTAGAACCTTTGTGGATTTTTATGTTTGGCGATGTGGAGGGGTGGAGGTTCCTTTTATAATTGAAGAGAAGGCAATTTTTGTCATAAAAACTCTTTAATATAGAGAACTCACATGTTTCACATGGAATGTGAAGAAAAAATGGATAACAATAGATTTTTGGATGGTCAAGGATGAGAATAAATAATTCACACTTTTTTACACAAGTTTTATGATAGTTTTTGTATCATTTATTGTTAGATTTTTAATTTTATCATTTTTAGATGTTAAAGAGATAAGTAATTTTTATCTATATAATATATGTTTAATTGTATAAATTAAAAATATAGTTATTCTATATTTTTTACCTACTATGTATAAATATTAAATACCATCAATCAAATTATATTTATATGCATATATAAACTTAATTATAAATTATCACATGTAATTTGTAATAATTTTTTTTAAAAAAATTGTGTTTTTAATCTTATGTTTTTTATTTTGGATAAAATTATCAACGATATTGATTCTATTAAAATTAAAAAGTTATTTATTTTTAAAAAATTATTTTATTCTAATTAAAGATAGTTGAAAACATAATTTCAGTATGTGAAAATTTTATTATCCATAACAGATGAATGAAAATTATCATTTAAACATTACCTAAATCTTCAAAAAATGTTATGCATGAGTTTTATATATAAACATTGTATTTAAAAATACATTGATTAACATTATAAACTATATTTTTATATTTAAATATTTTTTAAAAAAATTTACTAATTTATTTTCTTATAATATCATAAAATATACAATATTAGTAAATTTTTTATTTTTCATAATTCACAAAAAAATATATTATTTTATAAAAATATAAAAAATGCACACTAAAAAAAGTTGAAAATTCTATGTCCAAAAATGAATTTATATTTTTCTAGTTTATATTCTTAAACTTTTTTATATAACTTTTAAATGAAAATACAATGTATAAATAAAAATGTTACTACATAAAAATGACTTTTTAAATATTCAATGTTCTTGAAATTATTTCATATTTGTGTGTAATTTAATGTAAGATAATATCATATTATATATAATATATTTTTATGGTGTAAAATTCTATCTATTTGGATAAACTATATAATAATTTAATAAATGGTTGTTTTAAATAAGGGAATATTACTTTAATACTAAATAAGATTTTACAAATACCCTTTATATTTAAATATTTATGTTTATAAATTTAATTTTACTGATCTATTGAAATTAAAATCATTATTTCAATTATATATATAAATTATAAATTATTTTAATAATATTATTAATAATTATAGTTAACACAAAGTGATATATAAATATATATAATATGATAATATGGTATTTTTGTTTCATTGTGAACTTTAATATTTTAAATTTTGTACTTAAAAATATATGACATTAGAATTCCAATACTTTATTTGGCCAAAATCCAAATTTTTAATTACTATATTTATAATTAACATCTTTTAAACAACTATATTTCAAACAACCATATTTTCCACTACCGTATTTCATTCTTAAATATATAGACTTACTAAATCATTTTTCTCACTCCACTCTCACTACACAATGCATTGTTCTTAATTCATATTATAAATTTTTTATAACTCTTTCTCCTTTCATGGATAGATTTATCGTTATAGGTTTTTTGGCTATTATAGATCCTCAAGCTTGAATAATATTAAATGGATTTTCAAGTCTTGGTGATTTTATTATTTTCTATCAATTTATCCCTATTGTGTTTTATAATTTATATATTTTATCCATGGTGAGTAATTGTCTATGGTGTTTAGTAAATAGTCATAGGTTATTTTTTTAACATTAAACATATGAATTAATAAATGTTTCTTAGTTTAATTCATATCTCATATGAAATATTTCCTAACAATCATAAGATACTTTAAAAAAATAGAAATAATATTTTTGAGTAGTTAACAGATAGTTTATAATGATAATATGGTTCTGAAAAACCAAGGACCTTATTAGTATTCTTAAAACTGATGTTGAAAGGTGTTTGAAAAATTTTCCTTGTTAAAAACAATAATTGAAATAACTTAAAAATATTTACTTTTGTACACTTAAATATTGTATCAATATAACTGATGTTTAATGTTTTATTTTTAATCATGGTTAGATCGATGTTGGTTTAAAACCCATCAAAAAAATAAAAAAAATCATTAAAATATATCATTAAACTAGTGTCTAGTGACTATCATTAAGTAGGAATCTCTAAAAATAAATGATTCCATAGAATAAGTCAACATTAAATAAATTTATATCTCCAATACCTAAAATAAAAAATAATACAAACATGTTTTGTGCATAGATATATTAAAAACTAGATTTTATACAACACATGAATGATACATAAAATAAAAATACATTAGCATATAGTAAAATAAAAAAGGAATCGTACATCCAAAATTGCCTAAAATTCATCTTATACAAGTCACATGATAGCTCCACCTCACTATATGAACTCCTTGGCTAATCATTGGATGCAACAATCACATCCACCATCAAGGACTACCATTATCTAATGTGAATCAATAAGATTAAAAAAATGTAATCTCTAAAAAAATACACACTAGATATACATCTACCAATACCACCTCCAAATATGAGATTCTTATTCCTAAAAAAATTCAATTAGATTAACCATGCAAGTTTTAGAATAATCATACGCAATAGAATCACCTGAATTCACAGTGTAAAGATAATAAAAAATACATCCCAAAACCCCTTGTATGAGAGGGTATATGTGATGAAAACATGAAAAATTAAAAATATTCCAAATCACTAGAAGTATCAAGGACATATATAATTTCCAATAATCTCAATCCCAACCCATAGAGATAATACCTCACAAATTACTAACCATCTTTAGAAAATAGTAAGTCCAAAAAAGTATAAAATTGATAGCTACCATCCTTTTGTATCATGGAGTAATCATAGAGGTTCTTTTTGAGTTTTATTATATTACCCATTATTCTAATCCTCTTTTTACACCACCTTAAGAATCAACCATAGGGAACTCACTCCTCACGAATATAAATGTTTATGTCGAGGGAGTAATATACCTCATTGAGTTTAAATGCCGATTCCATTTCATTATTCTAGTATTACATGGTTAATCATAACCATGAAAAAGTATATATATCTATTTTGGGAGTCATGTCCTGTACCATTACTACCAATTAGTTATGTTTTAAGGGAATTAAATCATGTATTCAGGAGTGAGTCTACTTTGGATATCCATGCTGTAAGTGGAATCGTCTCATAGATCCAAGTGTTGAAACTAACCAAATAAAAAACCCATTATAAAAACTATAGTACATTAGTGGATGACTTAATCCTTGTATGAATACACCATGGTTATTGGATTACCAATTCCATGGGTAGATAACTTATGCCTTACTTGACGGCACCTTGGTCGAGGGAGTACTAATCATTATCTATACTGTGTCGGGGATAACCACATCATTAATGCAAAGGGATTTATAACCCTTAGATGATCTATAAGAATCTATCTCTATGAATTTGGGAGAGAAACTAAATATAGGATGAAAGAATATGTGGGACACACACCTAATCGCAACATGCCTCCTCATGAGTACCAACCTAGATAATGCTATGATCATCTTGAATAATCTTAGTCATTGATCATATGGAGATATGTAAAGAATAACTATCTCATAATAATGGCCTATGTTGACTGAATAGACAATAATATTATTATTTATGGTAAATATTTCCCAATATTTGAAATTTATTTGTCATAAATGGACATACAGTGGTTATGGAATGAAAATTGACAATGAAGGAGCGAAAGGGACATGTGGCAATATATAAGCATTGAACTTTACACTCATAGGGAGGGGGAACACCAAGTGAGGTAATACAGACCCTACACATAAAAATTACATGCTTAAATCCTCAAAATGGGTTGGTTTGTTTGATACCTTACTTGACCACATACCCCTCACAACACTTTTGGGGCCACACACACTTGGTCCTAGGCAGGGCTTGAAAGAGGTTCAAGAAAAGAAAATATAATATATGATATTATATAAGTATATATTTAACACATAAATATTATATAAGTACCTATTTGAATTTTTAAATATAAATGTGATAATATATATATATATATATATCAGACTGGTTTATTATTTTTTATATTCCCTTGTAAATGTTTTAATGGATTTATATTAATTCATTGAAATGTTCAATGAATTAACCAAACATTATGAAATTTTTATAATGTGAGGGGACTCGGGATCATTCTATATAATAGGATGGTGTAATAATCTATTAGGTTTGGTTTATTCTATCTTCCTCCCATAATTTTGTTCATCATCTAAGATGAAAAGGGTTATCACCACTTTAGTGTTTATATGACACAATAATGATGTATTATTTTACTTATTAATGAAAGAATCAAATAATTTGTATTATAAATGTAAAAATAAATATAATTTGAAAGTTTTTATGACATACACGAATTTTATTGGTTAATATGACTTGTTAGGATTTATTAAATGACGTTTTTTTTGAATTAATAAAGTTTTTAATACATTAAAAAATATATTATTGAGTAGTGTCATAATTGACATAAATGAGTTTTTAAAACAAATATGATATTATTAATTTATATTCTATTACTAAAAACCTAAGGCTCGGCCAAAGGACTTATATAATTATTTTTATATCATTAATGTACCACTTTAGGGTCACTTGGATGTATATAGTATGTTTATTAACTATATATTATAAAAATACAAAGTGACATGGTAAGTGTTAAACTAATTAACCAAGAGTTAAAAATAAAAGATAAGGTTAATATAATGACTCAAACCTGTATAAAATCTATTGGTTGATATTATTTCGACCCATTCCTACCTTATACTTTGAATAATATACTTTTGTGCCATTAGAAACCGAATATGAATTTATTATAAATTAATACTTTAAGTTTTTCCTAAACAGCCCCTCCCCCCCCCTTATAAAAGGACCCAACTTCTAACAAATTATTCACACCTTCAAAGCCTTTTAGTTCGGCCAACCCCTACACAATTACTCTATAAACTTCCCTCACATCAACCTAGAGGCCTTAGTTTTATCAGAAAGCCAACCTAAGGATCCATTTTGATCAAATCAAAAGGAAGAACTCGAAGAAGAGGTAATGTTTTCACCACCCTCTTTCAAGTTCCTTTCTCCTTAAACTTCTTCTTTCTTTGTTATTTCTATTCTAAAATAATAAATCTCATAACTAAGATATACTATGATTTTATTATAAATATGTTACATCCATATTCATTATTCTATCCATCCTTTGAATGAAATGTCACCATATGTGCGTACGTACGGCTTACCATCTCCATGTCATGGTGTAATTGTTATTCAATACATTATTATTTGGATGGGTATAATAATGATGTGTATTTGATGTAAATAATAAATATAACATTATAATTATTCTGTATATAGGATATACCATACAATTATATATTATTTTAACGACAAAAGAATGATATTTTCGCTCGTGCGTACGTACGGAATACTATCTCCACGATGCAATGTGATTCATTTCCAAGTTCACCATTCATCAACGATTATAAAAATATATATTACAAATAAGTATGTAATATATTAAATAATAATGATACTGGAGATATATATATATTTATATATATAAGTATTTATGTACTTACATATATCTTATTCACTTACTTATGTTCAATACTATATGAAAATAGAAACATCGTTTATGCGTACGTACGGACTACCGTCTCCATAAACGGTGTTTTCTATTACATATATATGTCTATTATACATATTTATATTCTAAATATATATGATATATTTATCACATTTTATATTCTAGAAGTATTTAAATCATGATCTAAGTGATACAATCAATAGTAACAAGTTAGAACATGTACGATAAAGAACGCGATTATTACCCGAAATATTAATTTAACATGGAAATTATTATTAAATGGGTAGTATAAAGTCATAAATTAATCATGTATGATATCATAAATATTAATATGATTCTAGTATAATTTAGTAACATACTACTATATTCGTACATGAGTTTAAACGTACCCTCGACTAAAGGAAAGTGAAAGGTAAGGGGTTTTCATCTCACTCCTTATTCCCGTGAGATTCGTACCATATTGCCACTATTACATTTTGTGTAGTGTATGTACTGTAAATAATTTTATTCTTTGTGTAATACACTTTAATTTGTGTGTATTTACATATTCATTTTATGATACCTCTCTAATAGGGTGTATGTTTCGTAAGTTACCAAATTGGTAAGGGTTAATTTCACAATCTCTTTATTATCTGAGGTTGTTTATTTGTAATTATCTACTGGGAAATATTTATCATCCACATCCATGTTTCTTAAAAATGTCTTTTAAAACATTTTTACTATTTAATAGAAAATGGTTTAAAGTCATTTATATCCTTATTTTACCTTATACGTTTTTTAACAGAATCTTTCCGTCGTTTTCCAAACAAGTTACTTTTTGACCTTTTCGACAAAACTAAGGTAAGAGGGTTTTTTAACTTATAAAGAATGGGAGGTTATTATCCACCGTTATTACACCTTTGAAGCTGCCCTTACATGCTTATAAGGATATTTTCAAAATAAAGGTTTTCTTTTATAATTATGTGATTTTTAAATGATTTCAAAAAAAGGAGGGATATTTCTCTCAAATATATGAAAATCTAGTGCAAATGTATACGTATTTAACACAAGCTTAAAAATATTTTCAGAAAACCCGACTCTCGATTGTGGTAGATAGGAAGGGATTGTCCATGGACCCATCATGTCCTGTAATTAGTCGAGCAGTCTCAGAATTAATTTTTTTGTTTTCAGAAGCTTTCATAATGTTTTCAGAAAAATACTTGAGTATATTTGAGCAATTTTAAACATAAGTATCTTATAAAAAAATGCATCGATATGTCTCATGAGACAAACTAATGTCTTGGCACGAAGCCTTGAAAAAATATTATTTTTAGTCTTGGAACGAGGCCTTGGCTACGTGGTTATGATAGTCTGGCATTATTCATTCCATCATTATGAAAGTGGTTAGTGATATTTCATGTGATTATCCGACTAGTAGAATGCCCATGTGAATAAGTAAATGGAATTATTTCATTTCATTTTTTCCATATCATGCTGAAGTTCAAGTTTAAAAGGTTTTTGTTTTAGTTATACATTGACTTAAATGTTTATGTTTTTTTATAAAAGTTTCGGTTGTATTATTATCCTTACTGAGCATCTGAGCTCACCCCTTTCTATGTTTTTATTTTTCCTAGGATTCCAAGAAGTGTGTTGTGATTGATATGCAGGGTTAAGACAAGGGAATAATGGAATTCATAAAGTATTATTTATGTTGTTTTTTATGTTATGAAGTTTAATGTAACATTCATGTATATAATCTATTTTCCAATACTGCTAAACTGATTGGTCCTTAGGGACATGATTCCTTGTAATCATGACAATGTATTAAAATAATGCACCGACTCTGGGTAACTGGGGTCAGGGAATTACACATTTGGAGTTCCATTGAGATTTTATATAAATATCTATGATGAATTCATTATCACAAGGTTCATACTTGGATCATTGGATGAAGTTATAAATCTGAAAATTCAATGTGAAATAATCTTCACATTTTCAAAAATCATGATTGGTTCATCATGAAGGAATTTCATACCATAAGAAAGAAAATGGACTAGTTTTAGCCATAGTGAAGATGGAGAAGTAGCCAGAAAGGCCAGACCCATCAAAGAGGGCATTATGATGGTCATGATGCAATGATCATGTTCTTGTGTGAAATGACATGTCCAATATGGTCACAGAAGTCTTTTTAGCGATCATCTAGAATACTTGTGTGAAGTGGGTTCTTTTAAGATCACTTTTCCACAAGACAAAATATCTAGATTGAATTTTAAATAGGATAAATAGAAATATATTATCTTTTCATAATAAACCTTTTTCCAAAATCCATCCACCCCATTCTTATTCTAGATAACTAAGAGTAGTGGTATGGAGAACTTCACCTATGTGAAAATCCTCGCAAGAGAGGGTCTTGAGAGCTTATAGGTGGCTGAAAGGAGCTTAATAGGTGTGCCAATATGATTTTTAATAATAGACAAATAATTTGACATGAAAAGGTGAACATGTAAACATTGAACTCATATAAAAATGATGACCAAAAGTTGTTCAAATCCCTTTAAAACTCTAGAGTCCATTTCATCATCTTCACACTACATCCAATAAAAGACCACATTCCATGAGACCAACATATATAATAATCCTCTCTTGATGAAGAATGAACCAGGACAAGTCCAGGTTCAATAATAACCTAATCAAAAGAACCAAATATAATAGATTCAATAAACATTATGATAAAATTATTCAAAAGATTTCAATTAATGAACTTACTGACAAGAGAGTACTGAAATTATGATGCAAAAAAATTCATTTCCTTCCCAAAAAATGAAATGAATGACTTCCTCTTATACTGAAATGTAGAAGGAGAAATATAAGACGACGTTTCATTCTACCTCACCTTTACCATCAATCCCATAACATGAGAAACCCTTATCCATAAAATCCTCAACTCAAATCTTTGAACGCTTACAAAAAATTCAAAACCATCAATGTATAGTAAAAATCCCCGACCTGTGTTAAAACACTGATTGAACAAAAAAATTTCCTAACTATACTACCAACTATATAATAATATATGAAAATGATGTTGTAATAACAATGTGAGATGAAAATCCAAACCTAGATGCAATAAATTTGGTGGGGAAATAAGAATAAACAATGTGAAAGAGAAATTATGTAGTCAACATGTTGAGGATATTGATATAATAATAAATTATTTTCTTATAAAGAATAAAAAAATGGATGAGAAGAAAATCCAAACCTAGATGCAATGAATCAGCCAGGGACATCGTCGGATGAGAGGGAGATGAGATGGGGGAGGGGATGTCCTCAGAGGCGAGGGATCCAAGAGAGGGTTGGGGAAGTGAGCCAGAGGCTGGGATATTGAGGCGGAGGTTGGGAGGTCGAGGTCAGGAATAGAGGTCAGGGATGCGAGTAGAGGGTCGGGAAGCGGTCATTGGATGGCCAGGAGGCAGAGGTTGGAGAGTGGAGGAGAGGGCCAGTAGGGGTAGTTTGAGGAGGGGAGGATAGGGTCGGGATATGGAGATTGAAGAGGGGATGAGAGGGTAAGGAGGGGGAGGTCGAGGTGGGGAAGATAGGGCCAGAGAGGTAGAGGTTGGCATGTCGGAGGTCGGGGAGGTGATAGTTCAAGTGGGGATCTTGATTTAAAAGGTGATTCGGGTGGAGAAGCCTGATAATTAGGGAAGTGAACCATAGTTTTAATAAAACTGTTGCCTCATATAAATCTATTTCCATAATTTTTCAAAAATGTGACAATTGATGTGTGGTAATAGTATATATTTCTAGTCATAAGGAAAACATCAATGAAATAATTTCAAGTAAACTATATAAGCATAAACTACCACTGTAAGTTTTCACAGACAGTGAACCTCCATTGGAGGGGTTTTATTATAAATCAATGACTTGTTTATCAAACGAAACAATTAATTTAACTATCACTTGATCAAGAATTAAAATTTAATATAAAATAGAAGAATTAAGCAGGTGGATAAATGCAATTTAAATTCTTGAATTAAAGATGCTAGGAGAGGGACTCTACCACAAAGGATTCAAGACACACTCGGCGCTTAACACTTTTAATCAATGACAACTCTAAGTTGCTCCATCCATCCCTCGAGTGTATTAACCTTTGAATATACCTAAGGACACCCTAACCCCTATGTACATGTCAACATGGCCTTGAACATGCATAAGAGTATCATAATATATATGCTCACATGCATAAGCACATTATCACCCACACACGTATGAATTTTCAATATATACATATAAGAAAACCTATCCCTTTATATGTAATCATGCTTCCATGGGTGGATATACATATAACCGGAGAACTTAATATATATGTGCTTACCTATGTGTATGCGGTGAGTCACCTTTGACTCCGGTGACTCGAAACCGCCTCAATGATTATAAACACACTATAATAAAATTATAAAAGGCTCTAAAATTATAAACCCCATTATTATAAACTAAGAAGTATTGAAGAACATAGGAAAAACTCACCTTAAACCATTGGCGGTGAACCAAATCGGGCTGAACCCCTTCTCCTTCGGTGGAGGTTTCCACAACACACATGAATGGGTCCCGGGCAACTTCAACAAAATTCTATTAATGTGATGAATCGTCATTAATTGAACATAAAAATTGAAGTTGGAGGAACTTGATTAGTCAAAAAGGAAATAATATAGTAGATGATGATGAATAGTTTTTTAAGTAAATGAATGAAATATAAATCCCAAATGCATACCATAGGGGTTCCATCTAGTCTAGATAACTAAATCATGAATTATAAAACTAAACTATTGTAAAATGATGTTCCAATACCAACATGAACCTAGTAAGAATTAAAAGACACCATAAAACTAATTAGTATTGTTAGATCTATGAAAAATATATAAGAGAAATAGAGCGCACAAATTGGGTACAGAATACATGAATCAAGATGCAGTACTAAGGATTATGTGGTTGGATAAACTGTTATAATGATCCTATAATCTATCTTCCATACTAGTTTTGAAATTAATACTAATGTGATATTGTCCATAATAAAAGAAACGTTCCCATGAAAGACGCTATAATTTTTTTAAAAACCACTGAAGTTGTGTTCACTTCAACCCTACACTCCAAACAAGTGTTCTCAATTGTTGCATACCAATTAACCATAATGGATTTAATTTCTTCATACTATATAGACATAAAAACATTAACCATTTTCCTCATTCATTCTTCACCTTAAATTACCCCTTCCTAGATGCATAAAAAATACAATATAGGAATAAGGATGGACTTTTGTAGATATTTTTTTGAGAAACTTGGTTGAGAAATGGATCTCAACCAAAAAAATCCCTTAATTATAGCCCTAAAATGTCTATAACCCTTAACTCTTTCATTCTTTTTATATTTCCAGAACTGAACATCTTTAGTCAGTAAGAATTTTGGTTTTTTAGCTTTATTCTTATAAGGAATGTGATTCATTACTTGAGCTAGAAAGGTACATTCATTTTCCTCATCTCGTTCCATCTTTTTATCTATTTCCAACTGAACTATACATAATGTTACTCCTCCCTACTATAGCACCCCCCCCCCCACACACACACACCCAGACCCCCAGATCTCATACCAACCCCCCCCCCCAAGCAACAACATCCCCCCTACCCCCCCCCCCCCACCACCACACCCACCTATAGCAGCCCCCACAACACCCTTCCACCCCCAGCAACAACCCCCTACCCCTACCCAACCCTGCCCCACCCCCTAAACCAGTACCCCCCATATACCAACAATAATAAACTCCACACAAATACTGATAAACCACACATGATAATACAACTTCCCCCAACCCCCATCCCTTCACCCCCACTACCCCTCACACCCCTTACCCCCTCCACAAAAATTAATATTATAAAATTAATCATAGAAAGTAGTTAAGCCACACACCATAAAATTTGGGAGGAGATAGGACACTTCTCGAGATCTATGTGAAATCTGAAATCATGGGACACCTAAATATCTATGTCATTGGTCACTATCACCATTATTCTAGCCCCATTTATATCAATAAACTCATTGTTTCCAATATGCATCACTTCATCTAAAATTCCATACCAATGACACTTAAAACCACTCCTCCTAACCCAGTTTCAGCTAAAATTCCATTTTCATCAATGAATCAAGAAAATATTAAACCAACAATATACAAACCACTATCAAATTCCACATGATTATAACACCCAAAATGACCTTCACCAATAATAACATCAACCAAGAATACAAACCATGCTGATCCAAATACTATAACTTAATAAAACTAATCAAACCAAATTGATTCACTAAACTAAGAAGAACAAAAATATATGGACTTAACCTAAACCAAATATATGTGACCTGGTCGAAATCAAATAGAACATATAACTAACACTAATAAAAATGATAAAACCAATATAGATTAAATAAAACCTAATAAAATCTACAAGGCTCTAACTAAATCAATGTAATCCAACCAAATTGATTCAATAAAATAAGAACCTAAAGTTATTTACATAAACTAAACCAAATAATTTGGACTAATCCAAATTAAATGGAATTAAACTAAAACTACTTGAATTGAGACAACCCAACATAAATTAAACTAATGAAAATAAAAATTAAATGAAGTTACCTAAATTAAATCTTTAAGAAAGGAAACAAATTCTCAAAAAAATCATTATCCCTCTAGATTACACAATCCTTAGAATCCGAAAAAATGTAAAATGTATTTCATAATAAAAAATAAATTTTTTTTAATAAAGATAATAAAAAAATAGTAAAATTTTTTCCTTAAAAAATATATATAATTTATAATACTATGATTTCACCCCCACTTCCCCCTACACCCCTGCCCTCTACTACACCCCCTTCCCCCACTACAAACCCCACCCCCACTTACCCCTGCACCCCCACCCCCACCCCCACTGAACCCCATTCCCCCCACACCCCTCAAGACAATCCCCCACCCCCACTTCCCCCCCTGAAACATCCTTCCCCCTACCCTTCATTATTTTATATTAATGTTTCCTTGTTTAAAATTTTTCCCTCACCTTATCAAATATAAATAAAATCACCTATTTGGTTTTGATCCATTGGTTGAGAGAACTCTCCTAGCTTAAGTTTTAAATTTAATAATCATTTATAATTTAGATAGAGTTTGTTACTATTTTATTAAAAATTCTTAATATTCATATACTTCTACATTTTTACTAAATAATGATAATATGTAAGAGAACCTAGCTCAATTAAATCATCAAATTAGAGATTTAGGAGTACAAAATTTTATCTATTAGAACACTTGATTAGTGTTTCCAAATAATCAAGTAGAATTTGAGTTATATGATGGTCTAATCCAAATGTTTCGTATTTTTCATTTTTTGGTAGGTGGAGACCCCAACAAGAACTTGAATTAATTTGGCACCATGTGCATTGGCTTCAAAATGATAGAAATTTCAAAAGCTGAAATAAAATGGAAGGAATTACCATTCTATATAGAGGTCTCAACAATGGAATGGATGGAAAAAAATATAACTTGGAGAGGGAAAATGCTAGTATGAGCCCAAAAGAGAAATTCTTTAAAAGTTATTCCTTTATTTAAGGAGCACATAGTAAATAAATGATATTTTGGCATAATTAAAGCTAGTGGATAAGCACTCTATTGGTGTTGGGACATGTTCAATACTTTTACTACTAGTCGTCCACATCAAAACAACATATATGATCATAATTTCTTAAACTTATTATATCGAGTCCTTCTGAACAGTGATATAAACCTACTGGATTCTTCATAAGTTGGAGCTCTCATGGGAAAATATTTAATTGGGTCCAAGGATTTGATAGACAAGGTCTCTTAGAAATCTCAAAATTTTCATACAAGAACCACTACAAAAAGTGTCGATAAGGTAAAAAGTTTTAACTCACATTTACATGGGTTTATAATTAAAGAAATGACCTCTAATATGAGATAATTAGTGTTGAGAAAAGTGAATGAAGAACCAACTAAACCTCCATCAGTCTCTCAATTGTGTATTTTGATAAGAGTTTTTTATAGACTTTTTCCCTTAAATGTATAACACCGAAAGATGTGACAATATGAACAAAAGATAATTCTAACAACCAATGAACAACCAAAGCATAAAAAAGTATTCAATAGTATGATATGGATATGGAAAGAAAGATCAATCCATGTCACATTTATAATATATTTTATAGTATATTTATCATCCCCCACACTTCCAGTAGGTATGTAAAAACTCTAAACATTCAACTAGTTTCCAAAATTGAGGACAAATTAAAGATCCATCCATAAATGACCTATATATATATATATAGTATCAAGGTAATCAACAATATACTTAGACAACCCATGGTTATAATTATAAGGAGTTAAAAACCCAATACTGAAAATCATTATTATTTAAATACACTGATAAATCAAGGTTCGGGTAAACACTTATCTTAACCAATTATTAACCCAAAGTGTTATTTCAATAAGAATTGGCTGGGAGGTATATGGTTGTGTGGATTATCCTCTAGAATCAAAAACTAATTCTAAACACCTAATGGGAAATGAATAAGACCCTATGGGGAAACAATATTCTATGCATCTATCACATTGTAGTTTTGGAACATACATGTTCTATGTGACTCATCATAAACATATTAGATTTTATTTTATGGGAAAATTATACTCTATAAAAAATTGATAACTCAACATTAAATTTAGTAAATCCTCCAAACATTACTTCTAATAAACAAATCTCACAATATCAGGATATGTAATATATCCATCACTATAAAACATAGGTTTACATTAAAAAAAGTAATAATAATCCATGAATACTATATATTTTGAAATTTTTATTTTATAAATCACCATATAACATTCATCCATCTTAAAATCATATCTTCAAAACTTCTAATTTCTATCATTTTCATATCTAAACTCTATAAGACAATCAAACCCAATAAAAATCAGGAAAAAATCAATTAAATCATACCTGACCCAATAAGTGTAAAAAATAAACTTTAGCAAAGAAAAAGGTGACAATTAAGAAGATAATAAATCGAAACCAATGAATCATACCCAATGAAAATTTAATAGGTAGTGGATTTGAATTCAAAGAAACCCTTCTCCATGAAAAAAATCACAGGGAATGTGAGGAATTTGAACCATCTTAGTTCATATGTATTCTAATATTTATTGGAGGAAATAAGAGATAATTGAAACCACAACCACATAAATAAAATAATTATTTTAGGATATTGAAAACAAACCCTAACACAACCTACCAGAATCCACTCACAAGTTGTGAGTCATGGACCGCCCACCAATGAAAATTAGAGGGGAGCCTAGAATGTGAGAATACTGAAAAAATATTACACATTGGTGATTCGAGGATGAGGGTGGATGAAAGGCATAGGTGGATCCAGAGCCATGTTGGAAGAAGAGGATCACTGGAAGGTTGGGTGGTCACGTTGTCAGAGGAGGATCAACCTGAGGTGGGGTGGTTGCGTTGTCGTTAGAGGATTCTCTCAAGGTTAGGTTGAAGCATCATTAGAGAATAATAGTCCTGAGGTTGGGTGGACACATCTTCAGAGGTGGATGGTGGGAGGTTGTGTGGCCTCATCAGGTGACGAGGTTCGCCAACTCACACGAAGGAGAGATCACGACCAGGGAAAGGAAAAATCAAGAGTGGAATCGCGATGAGGGTGGGGTTGGGGGTGTAGCACCATGAGTATCTTATGACATATGGGATTATGTTAGGGTTTAGATGTGATTTTTTTAAAACTATGGCTATAAAATTGTGTTGATATATTTTATTTCTAGTAGTCTAATACATCACCCTTTATTCTATAAAACATGCTTATCAACATTCACTACTAATTAAATGTCTATACAACCTACTCTCAATTCATCCTTCTAAGATCATTTGTAAAGACATCCCCATCCATATAATATATGAAAACTCAAAGTTTATGCTCTGTAGATACTTGAAAAAATCCTTTTTGGATAACTAAATTATATTTTGGATAATATATATATAAATATTTTATGTTGAGTGTAGATTAAAATATTATAACTGAAGATATATTCACACTCACACTTTAAGATGTAAACCACAAAAACTATATCTATTTCATAGTTAGTGTAGTTCCATTCACTAGGTGGTATCTAATGAGTCCCATAATATATTACATGGCTCTCCTAGTCCTAAATAGATCCTAATAGAGCCCTTAAAACATCAAAATGGATGGTACAATCATTCCCTAGATCTTGAAGATTCATAATCATGGCAGCCATCGACCTTTATTTTAAATCATAGAAGGCATATTAACACTTATCATTCCAGTCAAACTTCGTTCCCTTAATGGTTTGATCCATTATGGGAACTTCTAAAAGGGTAAAATCCTAAATCAACCACTGATAACACCAATCTAGGAAAACAACTTCTTTTCTCAAAAACATTACTAGTTCAGTCTAGCCTCCACCTTTTTAGTGTCAATTGAGATCCCCACCTATAAAAAAATATTACCTAATAAGTGAAATTATTATATACAAAAGTGAAACATCGAGAACTTCATATAATTATAGAATCCTTAATGTTCTTAATTTGATCATTAGGTTCTGGATTTTTAACTCTTAAGTATATTAGTATAACAGTATTATTTCAATTAAAATAATGATTAAGAAGTCCATGTAAGGATTAATGGTCTACAATACGAAATTACAAAACACTACTGACACATTCTTAAAAAAATTGAATCATAGGATACTCATACAATTAATAACTACTCATAATTGTTTTCTATGGTATATCCTCTACCTTAACCAACAACTAAGGGTATCTTGAACACTTTTCAATATTATAGAACCATTTTTCTCCACTCATCTAATAAAAAATATCATCTATCCTTGGTAATGAATATATATTCTTCTCTATAACATGATTAAATATCTATAAATAAATATTAAACCTAACTCTATCATCTACATTCTTAGAAAATAGAATGGGAGTACCCCAAGGAGAGGTACTTAGATTGATAAAACCCTTATCCACATGGTCCTTGAGATGGACCATCAACTCTCTAAGATTGTTTGGTGTCATAAGATATGAATGTAATGATGAAATTTATCACTTTATATTTTCCTTAAATAATTTTTTTTAATAAATTGTTTCACAAATATAACTTAACTGTAATGAAATAATAATATATTAAAATAAAATCATAACACTATAATATATCCAGTATAAAATAAAGTGTCCATATTATGAAATCTATGATGAAAAAGGAATGAAATGTCATTATGTAATGGTAGTATCCCGTATGAAGCTCGTTTTTATGAGCATGGAAAGGTGGTAGCTTCAATATATGTTTTCCTACACTAATAAAAATCCAAAAAAAAATATTTTTTTGGAGAGATATCTAAAGTCAGATAATTTCAAGCTCATTAAAATTTCTAAAAGATCCATAATAGTTGAATCACCACCCTCGAGAGCCATGATAGATTACTTTATGCATAGATCATACATCAAGATCTTGATATATTATGTAACTAGAAATTATGATGATATAATATTATAATAATTTATTTGATAAGTTATTTTTCTTATGTATTTTATATATTTTACATTTTAAAATTAATTGAAAATTAATTTATATTAACTAATGCATTAACAAAATTATTTTAATTTTAAATAAATTATTTTATTGAGTTCTATTTTAGAAAAAAATATTTATAAAATATTAGATATATTTTTTATATGAATAATGTATTAACACCAATCAAATCAATAACTGATAGGAAGTATGAAATAGAATAGTTAAAAAATATAAATGTTATATTCTAATAAAACTGATTTCCATTATGTTTATTTTTGAAAGATAAATTGTCTAACTTTTGTGTTTTCATTTGATGAAAAATAATATAATTTTATATTAATAATAAAAATATTATCTTATGATAAATATTTATGATTTTTTAGAAAATATTTATTTTTAGGTGAATAATTAAAAATAGTGTTTTTACAAATTTCATGACTTTTATGGCCTTATTAAAATTTACATTTCAATTTCATATTTTATAAAACTTTTTTTGAAAAATATTTATTTTATAAGGTATATTGTAAATTTTAAAATAATTTCTTTAGTTTAAAAACTAATATTTGATATTTTTGAACTTATGTTACACTATTCTCTAATTTTTTTAATAAATATTTAAATTAATATTAATTTTTATTATTTTTGAAAATAGAAACATATAAAATTAATTCCAAATAATGAATTTGAAGGTCCAAATTAATTAATAAGGACCATTTTATTTTTACGATTTAATAATTCAATTCCTTAGGTAAAAACTAGTTACATTGATAAAACCTAAAAGATTGAGTGTGAACACAAGGGGTAATGGGAATAAAATATTAAAAATATTATAATTGGTTATGATTTGGATCTATAAAAACTTATTTACACTTCATTATTTTCAGTCTTAGAGTCTTATTGGCCTGTGAAACATGGGATTAATTTATATTAACATCAAATAATTACAAAAATGTCATTCTCACCACATATAAAAGGGGTCTCTCACCACCCTATTAAAGTCACTACCAAACATAGTTTCTTCTTGATAACCAAACCTATAAACTTACCTTGTAATTATATTTCACATCGTTAAGATTATAGACACAAGATTGTGGCCTATGTTCTCTATATCAATGGAGTCCGCTATGGGGAAACTCAAGTTCTCAACATGAGTACTAATCTTCACCAATTTATTTTCTTTCCAAGATTACTTTTACAATTATAGTATTATCATTCATATATAATCACATCAATATTTTTTTCATATTGGATTTTATTATGATGTGGTAACATTCATTAACCACCTCCCCCATCTTCCACTAAGAAAAATGAAAATGTTATTTATGTTTGTTTATGCACTACCACCACCACAAAGTAATATTATCTCATATTTCATATTGTTTCATTATTATTTAGTAAAATAATATAAAATATGACTCACCAGATTAAAAATTCCTAAATAATATCATTATTCTAGTTTAATAATCATATTATTCCAATATAAACTACTTTCATAACCATACTCACCCATAGATTATAATATGCTCGTGCTTGGGTTGATTTAACAACCTACATGGAAAATGATATAAAATTATATCATTGATGACTATGATAACATAATTATTAATAATATATGATATAAATAATAAAATTATTATTTTATTAAGGTTTTAAATGGGGACATTAATATTAAACATGTTAATTAAGATACTAATGTTCATTCATTAAAAATCACCAAAACATGCTCATCATCAATTTAATCTTTCATGATGATAACCAAAACTCCCATAGAATGAAATTATAAAATTTTAAACAATTATAAATTATTAATTCTTGTATTATTTATGATTATGTAATGATTAAAATTTGTAGATGAACAAAGAACAACCCTACTATTACAAAACTAGTTCAAAATGATCTAAGATGGTATGAGATATATGGTGGTCTCCAAACCCATACCATGAAAGTTTATTAATATTAATGATGTTTATAGTGTACATAAAATGTGTGATGATATTAAAAATACTAAAAAGTGAATAAAAATACACATACCCAAGCCAGTATTCAAAAAACAAAGGAAAGTACTCAAAATGATCTGGAAAATAGACTTCACTCTATCCAATTTCCAAATTTGGTTCTTTGATTTATCTTCAAGTATATTAACACTAAATTATAAGTTATTTGTACAAAAGTTAATGTTTTTTCCTCAATCTCTATTTGAAACTATCCTATACGATATCTAAAAAACCCAAAATAGTAAAATGAACTAGTATATATCTATACATGGGTTCAATAAGTTGTTTCCTTATGTAGAAGTGTTCTATTTTTAACTAGAAAAGAATATAAAACTTTACACCCATATATATATATATATATATATAAAGATCAATGAAAATCAACAAATTCAATAACATTAATACAATCAATTAGCTATAATATGGAAACTATCATAAATTCAACATTTTATTACAATATAATCCTAGATCAAAGAATTTACTTATCAGTATTACAACACCCCTTCTTCTAGTTGGTCAAAGAATATTCATTTCCACATCCTTCAACAAGAAATAAGTTCCACAAGAATAATTCATAAGACTCATATTAAATCTATTTGATCGGGTTTCTTCAACCAAGTAAATGTGGAATACAAGGAAACATCATTGTATATTGGTCCAAAATTAGTCTCAAATCCCATATTAATCAATATAATATTTTTCAATGCACTCCATGAAACTTAGGTCAAACTCCACCCTGCTAATATTGTCAAAAAAAATCTAATGGTGAAAACTAATAGAAAATTTTTAGGTTCAAAACATATTGTATATTAAAATTTAACTAGTGAATTGCATCAAATTATAAGTTGGTATAACGAGATGGATAAGAAATATAGTGTTGAAAGGCAAGGCACCACTCCATCATAATAAGAAAGTCAAGGTAAACAGAAAATACTATTATATCATAGTGTATTATTAGTAATATTAAACAAAACTATAATCAAATAAAATTGGAGTGGAAAGGGAAGTCTATACCCTACTCCATAAAAATTAGTGGGTCTACTTAGACAAAAAGTATGTTCCAAACACTTATATTCCACATTTATAAAATCACATCCCACTTATAATAAAAAAACTATAAGTATAAATGGATACCAAGATTCTGTTGACAAAGATATCACCTAAACAATCCATTCCAAATGAATGTGAAGGTAATAAAAACATTATACCAATAAATATCATGTTTAACACTATAAAACATAATTTTTTTGATAAATATAAAATCATCAATGGTTATATATTTATTAATATATCTTACTGAATACCACTTCTCTTGTTTATAAATCCACAAATATTATTCCTTCTGATATCCCTTTTTAATAACAAAAGTCGATTTCTTAGTTCAAAATAATCATGATTATTCACAATGATTATGAAAATTATAAAATAACTAACTGATATACTTGTGGAGAATAATTATAAATGAAGTTAATAAAAATGTATAGATATTAATAATGTTTTAAAAAAGGTCATTAAGATATTCTTTTTATATAGGATATTCAAGTGCTTTAGTAAAAGTCGGTAATTAAGGTAAGGGGTTGTTTGCGTCAAATTTAATTATAGATAAATATTTCTTATTGTTTACCATTATATATTAATTATGGTTTTATTATAGTCAATTGTATATCTTTTATCATATTAATTTCATTCAAGGGATTTAAATATCCATATCATGTTCTTTTTTAAAATGGATTTTGAATCAAATGATATCAATTTTATATTGGTTTTTTTATCTCCTTTTCAAATCCATGAGACATGTTTTATTTTTTATAATAAGATTTTTATATGGTGTATAAAATTCCTAATTGAAATTATATGCCAATAATTATCTTATATTCATATAATTTAATTTTTTTTTAATTACTCGCATTAAATGGGTTTTGATTAAAATATCACTCAAACTATAAGGGTATCATTGTCAATAATATCTTAAAATCAAGATTATTTTTAAATGGTAATTTATCTAGGGAAATTTTATTATTTCTAAAACCCCTCATAATTTTTTTCAAGGGTTTTTAAATGTGTCCTAATAATTTCATTCCCTTTTCGCATGTATTTTACATTATATTTTATTGTAAGTGAAACCAAACTCATCTCTTCTTTTCCACTGAGAACCTCCATATTCTACTACTATATTCATTAGATAATTTAAAAAAATCCTTATATATAGCTCAAACATTTATTATGGTCATTTTATACTACTTAAAATTTCATATTATAGTTTTAATTATAATTTTATCATTTTTTATATGGGTCATTTTCATCAATGTGTTAGAAGAATATATTTGTAAAATTTTCCATGAGAACACATATTCAAACCATCCTTGTATTTTTTATGAAAAAACCCTATTTAGTTTTGGATTTTTTTCAAAATAAATTATTATTCTAAAATATTCATAGTAAATTTATTTATATATTCTTTTCAAAAAATCTTGTATATATTTATTATTTTCAAAGAAACATTCATAATTTTCTTTAAAATATTATTTTAATATATGTTATCACATTTTAGAGTATTTTTTCCTTGATCAAGGATATTATTCAAATAATACCATTATACATATTACTCAAGATATATTATGAAATGTTCTTTTCTATTATAAAATTTATCCATACAATCCTTTGTCTTACTTGGTCATTGAAGTTTTATAAACTGGATTTTTCTTTCAATGCCCTATTTCTTTAAATGCTTTATATTTCATTCCTCTAATGAAAGGGTGTCCATGTAGAGACTATAACTCGATTATTTTATGTAATAATTAACATAATCATATCACCTTTATCTATATAGTGTAAATACCATATGATTCATTAAAGGGTATTTACCTTGAATGTTTCTTTGTATCAATGTATAAAGATTTATTTTTTATGGGATTATTATGAAATAATTATTGATGGAATTATGAATGTTATCCCTATGTGATTCTATATTAAAAAGATATGAAACCCATTTTTATTCCATTATTTACTTATGATAAGTTGAATTTTTTATTTTCAAGTATCCAACATATGTAAAAATGATCAATAGGTGGGGTCATATTTCACTATCCAATGCTTTGTTTAGGTTTTGTATCTTATGAGATATTAAGGTGTTTACATAATGATTTTTTTCACAATGTCCGGGGAATAATGTGTCACCTCCCATTTTGATTTTTAGGAATTATAATTTTTTTCAAAACAGAAAGGGATTAATTAGTATTCACATATTTTAATGTGTGTGTATAAATATCTTATTAACATTTTAATATTCATAATAAATTTTCTCATAATGTTTCCCCTATATAGGATTATTCCACCTTTGTATGTTTTAGTTTTTCAGCCTATTTTACATTCCATGTTAATGCCACAATTATAAGGTATTATACACTTTTATGATATTCTACCATGATTTAGTATTATTATTTTGTGCATCGAATCCATATTATTGTTATTGTTCCTCTTTGAAATGAAACCTTTAAACGATATGTTCTTATGTTATGCCTCATTCCATGATTTAAAACCTATTATTTTTTTCGTATAAATTTAATATGTATATTAATGATAAAAATCTTTTAATATTATAATATCTTATGATATTTTAATTTTATCACATATATTTACCCTTATAGTGCATATGAGGTCAACCCAATATTTTGTTTCTTTTTAACCTTATTATGAAGAAAATTAATATGTATGATACGTATAGAAGAGTATCTTGTGTGGATATTTTATTAAAGATGTTGAAGACTTATAATAGATTAATTAGTTTTGTATATAGTGTTAAATATATTCATTAGTGGAAAAGGACATGGGTTTTTGTTAGCTAATTTTTCTTTCCTAATTATATAAAACTCTAAAACTAAAATATTATATAAATGTATTGTATTGAAATACTTTCTCTGAACCATATAATTGTGAGATAGTTACATCTATGGGTTTTCATAAACAAGGTAACAACATAGGCTCTAAATCTAGAATGAGATCAATCATGAACTCAAATTCTTAAATTTGGGTTAATACTAAGAAATAATCTGGTTAAAAATTCATAGAAATTGTCTATTAATGTAGAAAAGTAAACTAGAATAACAATCAGGTCTACTACATGAACTATACCCACCACCTATATTATAATTCCTCCCATATGACTAATTTTCTTTCATTTACTACCAACCACTCCATACCAATCTCCCATAATAAAGGGAAATAGATTCATTAGTATATTAGTTCATATCAAATTCTTGAAATAATTAGTCCCATGTCATATTATTTTGTAATAAAACATAGCCCATTTATAGTTCAGGATGTGTTATACATATATTTTTCAAATAACTAAAAATATTACCCATATAATGCACTCTCTTATTAGGAAATATAATTACAGACTGATTTGTCTTACTATAATGATCCTATACAGATTCTTGATATTAGAGAATAAGTGTAGCAGGATCAGATGAATTGTTTGGTGTATGTACTTTAGAGAAATCAGAAAATAGATGAGGTGATGAGGTAACATGAAGATATTATAATTAATAACATCCCAAATATTTTCATGTGGTTATATTCAAATAATTTCAAGGATGTTATTTTTGAAGGGGGGATAATGTCACTCCTGAGATTCAAATATAGCATGTAAACTTCTCTTTCTAAAGATACTACAACATAATGCACATAGAATTATTCATGAATATGATTAAAACAAAATTTTTAAAATATTATCATTTTTATTTTATATAATTGATTTATTTTTTTTAATTTATAATTCAAAAATTATCTTATGGGGAATTTTTTAGATTTTTCCAAAATAGTTGATATTTTTTGTGAATAATGAAATATATTGATTTTCAAAAAAAATTAACTTATTTGAAATTATATAAATATAATAATGAATTAAAAGTTTATGAAATATTTTTTTATTAAAAATATATATTTAATAATTAATAAAATTCCTATAAAAATATAATGTTGTATTTATAAATATATGCTTAAAATTTTATGAATCTATGTAATGTTTTTTGTTCAAATAAAAATTATTCTTCATTATTCTATATTAATCATGTATATTCATGGAACATTTAGGTTATGGATTAGAATAGAAATAAATATCCTTTAATTTAACATAATAAAATTAAATCCATTGTAATTGAAGTTATACTATTTTTGTGAAATCATTTTGATGATAAAAAAAGCATTTTTCTAAAAACTGTTTTGTTTGCATTATGCATACATATATTAAAATTAATTTCATCCACATATAAAAAATTAATAATGTAAAATTTATTAAATTTATGTAATAATAATAATAAATAATTTTTATTTTGTTCAACTTACTTTTCTCTTATAATGTATATTAAAAATAGTACAAATTTGTTTCCACGAGTTGGGTAAAAACAAGTTTATGTGGTGTTAAAATAACATATAAGGGTAAAAATGAAGCATATACATGTCTAAATATTATTTAATAAATATTTTAAAACCTTGAAATATCTTACCTTCTATATCCTTTCAATTTTGTTCTACTTTCAAAATAAAATGGCTTTTTATTATTTAAATCATATAAGTAGTTCCATGTGTATCCCTCCCCTCACTTATAAAAGGGATCCACTTCACATTCCTTATTCACAATCAATAATCACTATATCTTGGTAATTCCCAAATAATAACATACATATATTAATTCACTTAATTACTATGTTTTTTCTACTCCTAAGAGAATCTTAAGAAAGAATATTGGGTGAGCCATTGGAGGTCTCTCGAAGAAGAGGTAATTATCTTTACCAACTCTTTCATATATTATTTTTTATCATAATTTATATATATATATATATAAATTATATATATCATAAAATACTTAATATAATATCATTAATGTAATTATATTACATAATTATTATAGTAAAACCATTTTCCACCATTTTCTGTCAACTCGGAAATGAAAGTACCGCTCATGCGTACATGTGGAAAACAACTTCCATATAGTGTTATGAATAATTTTCCTTCATCATATTTCATGTTTGGTTATTATTATGTATTTATTGTTTATATATGATATTTATAAAATAATCATGCTGGTATAATTATAATATTTTATTAACCATATTATCTTCCCATTTTTTGGGAAACAATAATGTTTCTCATGTGTACGTGTGGACTACCACCTCTATAAAGTGATGTGATTTGTTTTTCATTTTTTCTTCAAGTGGATTTTAAAAAATATAACATTATTTAATATATATGATATTTATGATATAATAATTATTTTTTAAAATTGAAATATTATTTATATTTCTTTCATTTCATCCATCAAAAAATTAGAAACATCGCTTCTGCATACATAGGGACGATTGTCTCCATAAAGCGATGCAATTTTATGTCACTACATTATATGAATTGATATAAAACATTAAATAATGAATTAATATGAAAATAATTAAATTATTAAGTTTATAAATATTATATAATATGATCAATATACATGTACCAAAACTATATAACCAAAACATACATGAAAAACAAAACAATTAACTCTCGAAAATAAATATTTTAATAACGAATTATTAGTAATATAGAGTTAAAATAGTGTAAGGGGATGATATATAATACCAAAATTTGTTATATAGTTGTTTTATTTATTTATTATAAATATAAATTTATTATATATGAGTTTAAAATCAATTATGAGGAATTTTAAACTTCATTGAAGTGTTTTACGTTACAATATCACTTTTGACCAGGACTGTTTATGATTAAATTTTCAATGATTATATAATATGATCTATCTCTCAAAAATATTATGTATTTTATTATCCGGTGATTATTTATATAAATTAAAAGGTTTAATTTCATTTTTCTCTCTCTAAGTACTGAAAAATATGAAAAAAAAGTCTTTAAATGAAAAACAACATTTTTTCTATTTTATTTGGGAATCTTTACTTCCATGTCCAAATATTGATTAAACAGTTCTCAGGAATGTTTTTACTATTATCTAATGATTAGTAAAATTTATTTATAATATTTTTTTACTATCCATAAAAAGGTTTAAAATGAATCTTCTTTTCATTTTCTTAATGATGTAATTTTTACCAAAGGTGTGAAGGAAATCATTATTTTAATGTTTACTACACCAAGGGATTCTCCTGATGTTAGAACAATTCTTTTTTTAATATTCCGTTAAAAGATTCTATATTTATTTTCAAGGAAAATGTTTTTACCAATATTATTCAACTTTTTTTATTTTAAATATGTGATTTAAATATGAGAAATTAATATGACACCAAAAATTTTCCAATGATATTTTAAAATAATTTTCATCAATGGAAGTATCCATTAATGAATATTATGATTTAAAGGAGATATTATGTCATGACCTATCCCCCAAGGATTGTGTAGTAACTACCCCAAACATTCCTTCCAAAGGCCAGTGGTTAGCGGCTAGCATGGGAAAGGTGTATCCCTAAAACGGGAATGCATAACCGTTAAACCTGTACAAACACAATATCCAAGAAAACAACAAGAAGCAACCACGATGTAAAATGTTATACTAAAAATTGTACTGAAAGTTAAGGGGCCAGAATACAAGCCCCAACTGGAAAAGTACAAGTATAACTAAAAAGTACAATACAACTGGAAAAAAAATTAAACAGCTCATGGGTCATCCTATGAGGATCTTACCTGAAGGGTAGGTATAGATCACCTCCTCAGCACTCCACGTCTGCTCGTCTCCTCCACCTAACACCTGGTCCTGGCTACCTCAAACCTCAGACCAGCTGCTCGTCATCTGCACAAGACACAACAAGGTGTGACCGAAGCCCGTGCAAGAGTGAGTATAACAATACACAGTAGGGACCTCGAGACCCCCGAAGGTCTCTCAGAATTCCCCAAAGAAAAACCACAAAGAATGATCTCAATCAAAATTCACAATGAAATAGACACAAATCGAAAAGAGTCTCAGCACAAACCAGGTTATCGGTGAAGTATATAAGTACAGATTATTAATCGCGAAGCTAGATCATCTTATTCTGTCAAGAGGCACTGCTTATAACCATATCGAGTCCAACCCACACTGGATCAATAGGTACTAACCCTCACAATGATCCATATAGGATATGACCCACCCAGAGTCGATAGATAACTAACCCCTGTTAACCCACACAGGATCAGTATGGGATATCCCACACAAAATCACTGAGACCTTGCCCACACAGGATCTGAGTCACATAGGATCGGTAATCGTTGACCCACAGATGATCACTGAGCACTGACCCACATAGGATCTGACCCACATAGGATCAATATGTGCTGACCCATACAAGATTGATGAGCACCGAATTTCGTAAGATCTATCTCCAACCTCCGCCTCACTACCAACCACTGGATTCCTCGCACCCGGTGCGCTCGAGTTCTATAGAATCTACCCTCGAGATATCGGTCATACCTCAACCACTACTAAGCTCCAAAAATGGGTAACCCAATAAAAAACCATGTCGTAAGGTTTTTAATGTGATAGACAACGCGTCAATTGGATGTCTGGTTTGTGAGTTATAAGAATTTTAGTTCTAGGGGCCCGATTGGATTTGGGTTCGATCTAACCCGGCTGCACTCCAACTATCTACAAAACTCAAGATGAGTATATCAAAAACGTATGTATCGATCCAAGGATCCCAACGTAGTAGATAGTTCATCAAGAAGATGTCTGGTTCTCAAGATATGTCCCTTTATGTGTTTCTCATCCCGGTTGGACCGGGTCATGTCTGACCCAGTCTGGGCTGGGCCGCAGTAGGCTCGGCCCACTGAGCTAAGGTCTAGCCCGGCCCGCAAGGGGGCTGCCCACAAAGGCGGCCCGCAAGCCCAAATTGGCCCACAATGGGATGGCCTGACCTGAAATGAGACGGCCTGTGAAGGGCGGACAACAAGGGGGCGGCCAAACGTAGTGGAGCGCGGTCTGGCCCGAGGTGGGGTGCGGTCCGATCGGAGGGGGAGCATGGCCTGGCCTGAAGGGGGGGAATCCTAGTCCAAGGGGGAGCAATTCCCACTGTGGGTTCAACCCTAGCTAGTGAGGGGGGTGTGACCCCATGGTCTCCCAAATCCCAAACATCTCGGAGACTATTTGGTTTACTAAGCGAAGGCATCGCGTGGGTGCCGCCCAGTCGCAACAGAACCCATCAGAGGCACGGGTTCAGCCTTTTCCATGGATTCAACCGTTTCTTCTTGTCTTTTCAAAGTGCGTTGGATGTGCTGCCTCTCGGTCATTGGAGGAATGCTAGTCTCGCCACCTCTCCTTCCATGGACGAATGAAGTTTCGGTCACCTCCTCTGATCGCCGCAGCTGACGATCCATGGCCCTATGCTCACCAGCGGTGCGCGACAGCATGCCTTACCTCCTCTGTTCATCATAGCTGACAATCCATGACCCCTTTTTTCTCACGAGCAGCACGCGACACTACACCGTACCTCCTCTGTGGTCCATCGTTCTCATGACTGTTGTAACTTTGTGTCACAGCCTCCACTTATAGCATGTGTCAGCACACACCTCCTTCGTATTCAGTCAGTGTTGCCTCACTGGAAGTATTCTACAGAGAACTCAAGGGTAGAAAAGTAGCGGAGGTTCTAGGTCGAGTTCTTTAGGCCCGCGCCCTTCGCTTTAGCTCGTAAACATGAGGGGGAATTAAGGGTTTAAAAATAAATTGAATTAAACTAAAATCAAAACCCTACAAAGATACCCCACAACAACCTCCCGCAAAAAAAATGAATTACGGATCAACTCGTTAGTCGGTTTCCTACATTCATCGTATTATTCGTGAAAGGGGAAGAGGAAAATCATTTAAAATGCATAAAAAATAATCCCCATACCTCGTAAACCCATTGTAGAGTGCCTGCACTTGAAGTTGGATCGCGTTCTTTGTTCTTTCAAATGGTTCACAAAGACCCCACTCGTACATCATCCTTCGGTTCGTGGTTCGGTGTCACCCGTATCCTTCTGCTGGGATCATCTCCGTCCTTTAAGGGTTTGGCGTCATAGCACTCCTTCAATACATCATGGCTTGGAGAATTTGTGATGATACCCTTCCCCAAACTCTATATATATATATGAGAGGGGGAGGGTAAGTAATGATGCAGGGAATTAATGGGGGATCATTAATTAGGAACCTTCATAATTCCCCAATGACATTGTTACTTAAGATTGACATGCCAAGCCATTTATTATCTTGACACATCGCTGGCACCACACTTTGCTTGTTTGTTGGTGGAGAAGAAATAAAATAAAATAATAAAATTATTTTATTTCATTTATTTTAAAAAAGAAAAAAACCTAACCTTTTCTCCATTCTTACTACGGTCAAAGTAAAGTCCCACTTAAGCGAATCCCGGTGCTACAGATTCAACGGTTCCCAAGTTAGAAAATTCCACTCGTGTGTTCACTAACGTACCTCCAAAGGTTCTAATAAATTAATAACGTTTATCCTCGACCCGCGCCAGTCGTGGTTAGGCTCCGCCTAAAGATAACATGCCCCAACGAACTCAACAGTACTCTCATATTTTCAATCCGAGTTACCATTTAGAAGTTATGGATTTTAAATAAATTAATTGTCACTTAATTATTTTATTTACGGTCATTTCACTAGGGGCCCTTTCCGACCAATGTTATTATCTACCTAAAGAAAGAATACCCTCATGAGTTCAGCGGTGGTCTCATATTTTTAATACGAGTCACCGTTAGTGAGTTATAATCATTTTAAAAATAAAATAACTTTATTTAATTATTTTATTTATGGTTATGCCATTTTTTATTTTTCTCATAGGAGGTTTGCCCCGACTAAACTTAAGTTGCTCCTAGGGTGAACCTGCCATCCAAAACGCAAAAGTTCCCTCAGATATATGATTCGGGAAACCGTTTAATAGTTATTCTACTTTTTCAAGAAAACTGTTTACCCACGCTAATTAAAGCTTATCAAAAATTTGACAGTTTATTCTGGGCACTTCGAGCCTTGGAATCACATGCTATTAGATTTCATGTTCTCGAAATAATTACATATAATTAAAAAAATACAGAATTTCGGGGACATTACATTCTCCCCACTTTAGGGATTTACGTCCCCGAAATCCACAACATAGACTAAGAAAACAAATGGGGGTATTGAGCATGAATCTGAGCCTCTAGCTCCCATGTTCTCTCGTGAAGGTTCTTGTGTTGTTAGTAAATGCACACAAGAGGTATCAACCACCCATATAGGACTCAATCCTATCGATCCTCAATCTCTACTAGAGCCTCCATAAACATCGCCCCATCATCAAACTCCAGCTCTCCATGGTCAATGACATGCGATGGATCATGAACGCATCAACTCAACTATGTAATATGGAAAAAATTAATCACCTAGTGCATCTATGGTGAAAGAGATAGATGGTACACCAAATAACCCACTCTCTTGAGAATCTAGAAAGGTCCGATGATCCTCAGAAATAACTTGGAAACCCGACCAAACCCCCACAATCCTCATCAGGGTGAGACCCATAGGAGGACATGGTCTCCCTCCTCAGACCCCAAGGGTCTCTATATTTTATTGGCATAAGACTTCTACCATCTCTATGATGTATTCACTTGCTGAAAGTGAGGCATCGTGATACATACTCTTCCATTGATTCCTTTATCCCTGTACACCAGTACTAACTCCAGAGGTCCTGGTACATATTCACCACTCTAGGATTCACCGTTAAAGAGGATGTATGGATCTCCATCAACACATCCTCCCATAGTGCCACTGGTACCATGGTACATCCTCTGAAGAGGATGACATGCTCCCCACCTTCAAAAAATCCTTCAGGTGCATGTCCTGAAGAAATATGAGCATATTGAGCCTCACAGTCAAAGTCCCCAATCTGCGCCTCCCTGACTCACTGAAGGAGTGGGGGATTGACTGCCAAATACTGGAGGTTAGCCACTCCATCTCTATCAACAAAGGATATCTACAACGCAGCTAGCTGCTCTGTCACCTCACTCAGCAACTGTAGATTAGATCTCCCACTAAGGGAATATTCTAACATGTTCCCCTTCCCATGAGTATAGATTATCTCAAGGTCATAGTCCTAGTGGAACTCTAGCAATTTTTGTTGTCTAAGTTTCAGGTCATTCTGAGAGAAGATATTCCTGAGACTCTTGTGATTAAAGAAGATTGTAAAATGTTCACCTATCAAGTAATGTCTCCACATCTTCAAGGTGAAGTCCACTGGTGCTAAATCCAGCCCATGGGTAGCATAGTTTATCTCATGCTAACACTTATTTGTCCATAGGAAAGGCTCCCCCTTCTTCCTAAAAGCTGACAAGGGTACCTCTACCCTAGAGAAGTATGGTTCAAAACTCTAGTATTAACCAGCCAAAGCAGAAGTCCCTCTCCCTTTGGGGAGGTAATCCTGGAAACATCTTTTGAAAAGATGTCATCACACTATGCCACTCTTTTTGGGAACTGAAAACCCAAAACTCCCACCGCCATGAGGGTAAGGCTGACCGACTAAAGAGTGAACGGTTGTACCCTCCTATGCATGAGTTTATCCTAGGCTTCCTGAGTTTCCTTTTTCTCCGACCACGTAATACCTCTTTCCAATTTTGTAGATAAATCACAAACTATCTCTCTAATATAGTCAATCTAAGTATGAATTGTGGATGTCCAGTCCATATCCAAAATAACATCGTAAGGCCTCGACGTTGCCACCCAGAGGTTCCAAAAAAAACTCTCACCTCAAGGGTCAAATCAAACTATTGGCATAAGTGTGATTTTCAAGTCTCTTCCCAAATGTATCTTCAGACGTAAGGGTCAAGACAAAGGTTTAACCAAAAACTCTTGGTCTTGAACAAGATTAATGGAAAGAAGAAATGATTTGTTCCTATTTATATTAATACGGAAGCTAGTATTAGACACATACCGTACCTATAATCATTCCTCGAGCCCTTGGGTCACACTTTTTCACCGCATGCAACTACTCTCTTCCTCTTTCCTCCAGCTCCCTAAGCCTACTGGGGACCACATTAGGGTGGTGGTTGTAGCATGTTGAAATGTTCCACCTTATGATACTCTCCTAGCTCCACTTCAACGACTTCTACCCTATAGATCCATCTATCCTTATCACTTACTATTTCTGAAACATTTTACATGCCCAAGTCTCTGAGACTGGAATCAGTTTCCTGCTTTCCCACTGTTAACATTCACTGGCTGCATCTGCTCATCCAAAGAACTTTCAACCACAAAGGTTCTCTCTAGCACCCGAACATAAGTAGGAATGTATAAAGGAATAATTCTGGCTCAGATGTCCCTAAATAGACCCTGCTCGGAGGTCCGATCCCTAAATCACCGACCATACTATATTCATCGAGTACTTGGGATGGTCGGTACACCTTGATGAATACTCAGCTACCAACATGTCATCCAACCGAAGATGTAGAAGATCTAGGGAACACTTATACCCTATCTCTTTATAGAAAGTGACCTCCTTCTTTGAGTAAGGTTATAAAGTTTGTATAAATAAAAGTAACCTCTTCGGAAGATCAGGGTAACCTAAACCCTACCATCATTCTATTGAGCCACGTAGAAGGCTCTCTACCAGGACCGCCATCTGATAGAATGGTTCCCTAGCTAGATGGAAACTTGGCCAATGAGGTGTGATATATCTAGAACACAATCTGAAGGTACCATATCGTTCAACAGTCCATGTACCGAAGCCTCATCACTATGTGGGAAATCCTCATGGTCACTCACTAAAGAAGACTATTAGCTAGAATCACTTTCTGATCTATTGGTGTCCCGACTAGGCAGAAAACTCTAGCCACAACCTCTAGCCAGTTCTCAGCAGCCTGGGGATCTGTCTCACCTCAGAACCTCAGATCTCTCTACTGCTGAAGCTCATGAAATGTGATCAATTGGTGTGCAAACTCTATTGGTGGGGCTAGTGGAATATGCTCTCCAATGGGTGGTGGTTCTACTGGGACACAACCCGAAGGTGCTAACACCGTAAGAGGGCCCTACACCAAATCCTCATCGCTCAGTGGGGCGTCATCATGTACTCTCTCATGAATCCTGCATGGTTGTCTACATGGTGGAATCCTGATAAGAAATAGGTGTGCCATAGTCATAACGTTATACCTGGTGAGTTTACTCAAATAAATCATAAGGGGAAAAACTTTCCCAAAACACACGCAATCAGTGTTTTCATGTGCTGAGTTAGAAATTAGAATTCAAGGTCCGGGTTTATGGATACGTCAATCGCCACACTAACACTGGATTCCCCATACTGAAAACCACACTCATAAAAGTTAACACTATTTCCAAAAAGAAAAGATCAATGTCCATGTTCTTCAGTAGAACCGACTACTCTGATGCCACTTTGTCACGACCCGTCCCCCGGGTCCCATGTTGTGACTACCCCAAGCCTACCTTCCATAGGCTAGGGGTTGACAACTAGCACCGAAAAGGCATATCCCTAAAACAGGAAGACATTACCTTTAAACCCATACAAACACAAAATCCAAGAACACAACAAGAAGCAACCAAAAAAGTAAACTACTGTAGTAAAAACTGTACTAAATGTAATGGGGAAAGAATACAATCCCCAAGGAGAAAATTAAATGTACAACTGAAAAATATAATACAATTGGAATAAAAAGGAAACAGCCCAAGGGTTATCCTCAGAGAATAATACATGAAAGGTACATATAGATCGCCTCCTCAGCACTCCACATCTGCCCATCTCCTCCGAGTACCGCCTAATCCTAGCTCCCTCAAACCTCAGCCCAACTGCTCGTCATCCGTATAAGACACAACATGGTGCCGGCGAAGCCCGTGTAGGGGTGAGTATAAAAATACTCAGTAGGGATCCAAGACCCCAAAATATCTGTCAGAAGTTCACAATGGAAATCACAAAGCCTGATCTGAATAACAATGTAGGAAGTAATAGATAGAGATCAAAAAGAGTCTCAGCTCAAACCAAGTTTTAAGTGAAGTAAAGATGTACAGATGATTAGTCGTGAAGATAGATCTTCTTATTCTATCAAGAGGCACTGATTTTGACCATACGGAGTCTGAACCACATAGGATCAATAGGTACTACACCCAAAATGATCCAAAAAGGATCACACCAACCCAATGTCAATAGGTAACTAACCCCCGCTGACCCAAATAGGATCTGGCCCATACAAGATCGGTATACGCTGACCCACACAAGATCGGTGAGCACTGACCCACACAGGATCTGAACCATACAAGATCAGAATGTGCTGACCCACACAAGATTGTTTTGTTATGACCCACACAGGATCATTGAGTACTGACCTCCGTATGATCTGTCTCCAACCTCCACCTCATTGTCAGCCACTGGATTCCTCGCACCCGGTGCACTCAAGTTCTGTAGAATCTACCCTCGAGATATCAGTCATACCTTGACTACCACTAATCTCTAAAAAGGAGTAATCTAAAGAACCACCATGTCGTAATGGTTCCAACACATTAGACGGTGTGTCAATCGAACGCCCGGTCTGTGAGTTATAAATGATTTAGTTCTAAGGGCTTGGTTGGATTCGGGTTTGATCTAACCCATCCGCACTCCAACTGTCTCCAAAACTCATGAGTAGTATGCCAAAAGGAAATTCTTTATCCAATGATCCCAACGTCATACATTTTTCATCAAATAGATGTTTGTTTTTCATGATATGACACTTTAAGTGTTGCTGGCCCTGGTTGGCCTAGGTCCAGTTCAACCCGGCCCTACCCAGTCAAGGTTGGGCTGCGGCTGGCTTGGCTCGTCCTGCAAAGGGGTGGCCCAAAAATTCATCCCTCAAGGGTGGCCCAGCTTAAAATGAGGTGTCCTACGAAGGGCGGCCCACAAGGGGACGACCCGACCATGGTGGAGCGCGGTCCGGGCCGAGGTGGGGCAAGGTCCAGTCCAAGGTGGAATGTGGTCAGGCCCGAGGGGGGTGGGGGTGGTCCGGTCCAAGGGGGAGTGCGGCTATAACACCCCAAGCTTTCATGGTATGCTTCTCCTTCAATAATGCAACAGCTTGCATTGTACGCAAGTTTGAGTTCTAACACACTGTGACTAATCAAAGTAGGCGTTATGAATAGTAATACCCACTTTTTAAAATTATAGAAATTTTATATTTCAAAATGGACTTCATTTTTGTATTCGGAATATCGAAATTATCCTAAGTTGAATTTTTTTTAATTTTCTGAGAACTTCCAATTTTTTATGAATAGTGAAAAATACTTAAAAACAACATTCTTAATCAAAATAAATTATAGTGATAATTTATAATATTGAGTAGTTTTAAAGTATAATTAGAATATATTTTTACCATTTTATCCAATGGTGGTTATTAGAATTAATTTCACTTTGAAATTGGACATAAACAATTGTCAATCTTTTGATATATATTGTTTCTTAAAAACACGCTACTTATTGTGACAGCGGGAAGTAATTATAAAATTATTTAATAAAACTTATATGTTTGAAATTTGGTAAAATATACATCATTTTTGAATTTGGAATATCAATTATATCTTTGGGTGAATTTTTGGCATTGTTCTGAAAAACTTCAATTTTTGATGAATAGTGAAACCACTAAGTGGTAGTTAAAAAACTGATTTTTCATTTAAATTATAAATTACCAATTATATTAATTGAATTTCAAAAATCCGACATACATTGTTTTAATTATTATGTAAAATGTGGTTCAATGTGATTAAAATAATTTTTTGGTGAATAGTAAATTTTATGTTTTATTAATCGCGATTAAAGGTAATTAGTGAAAATTTAAGCTAAAAATGATATTATAAAAATATGAAAATATCTTGACACTTGTTCTACCCTTACTGGATGAGTAATGTCCAACTAAGAAAATCCATGGGTCAACTTGGGGACCCCATGGAGCCACTTCGGTAATAAAATGACATTAATAACTTTTTATTTAAAGTAAAAAATAAAATTTTCACAAACATGTGTTGTTTTACTAAAACAATTATTACATGGGGTAATATAAGTTAAAATTTAGACTATAAATACTCATTGGAAAGATAAAAATATATAATACATCATGGTAATTTTTTTATAATTTTTATACATTAAATAAATAAATTTATTTATCACACCATGATGATGGAGTGATTACCTCGTTAATTAATGATTTAAATAAAATGAAAATATAATATAAAATATAAGACTTACACTTGTAAAAAACCTATTGGATGAGTATATTTAGAAACCTTATCAGCTTATCTTAGAAATATATAATTTTTTGACCTTTGAAATCCCAAAAGAATTTCATAATAATGCAACATTTCATGACTTTTCAAGAGTTCTCATCATCTCCTCTTATAAAAGGCCCCCACCTCAACCACCTTATTCAAACCTTCAATCCATTTTTATTGGCAAAACTCTACCCAAATACTATCTCAACTTCCCTCTATTACTTCTAGAAGCCTCACTTTTGGCAGATGTCTTCCCAAGAAAGTCTTTGGCTCAAATCAAAAAGAGTTACCCGATTTTAAGGTAATGTCTTCTCTTATCCTCTATTGTTTTATTTTGATTCTCCAACCCCGTAAACTCTTTTTATTCCTTTATTTTGTAAAAAAAACAGTATCTTAAATATACTATGATGTTTTTATGATAAGTATTCGAGCTACACATACACACACCTCCGTCTAATAGTTAAAGAACATACTGTTTCTGATGATGATAAATTACTGCCTCACGAAACGATGATTGTTCTATCTTCTCCTACCACCTCTAATGGTGGCCATTATGATGAAAATATATTTATTAATGATATATATTATATTTACATCCTCTCTATTCTTCTTCATTTTATATTTTAATCATACCATTATGATTTCCATGTTGTGAAAACGCGATAATTTCATTTTTGGAAGTGCGGACTACCGCCCCCTCAAAGTGATTTGAATCGTTAATGCCATATGTGGGAGGTATAAAGGATGGAGTAAATGATATTATATATTATATTATACTGGAATTATAATATACCTTTATATAATTATAATTTCATCCCATTAAATATGAAATATAAATGAAAGTAGCGTTCATGCGTACGTATGACTTACAGTCTCCATGAACGGTGCATTTCATTTCTTACCTCTAAATTTTACATAATATTATAAATACATATATATACTGGATATAAATGATATATATTATATCTACATCATGAACATAATTCTTAATGTAAAGGATATTTTACCACATGAACAACTTGTAATTATAAGAAGTTTATTTTTGACTCAAGTACTAAAGATCGACAAAATGACCGTTATTAACTAAAATAATTACATAATGCTCATAACATGGTAATAAGTGATATAAAAGGAATAATGAACATGAAAAAGGTTCTTAAGCAAGTATAAATTAACTCTAGTTTATTATTCAGGGGGTTAAAGAATGACCAAGTCAAGTCGGACACGAGGTAAGGGAAATTCTTAACCTGATTTCTGTTCTTTGGGATAATCTCCTACTTTAAAATTATGTCATGATATTATTATTCCATATCTTGTATTTTTTCCTTCTTTATGTGTACATATAGTGAATACACATAATAGATCTATTTTATTTAAAAAATGATCTTTTTAAGGACTTCGCCTCAATCTCCTTTCATTGAGGCATATTTTATTTTATACACAACTTTCTTTTATACTGTGTATAAACCCCTTTAAATTTTACATTTATTCAAAATGAATCGTTTTATAAGAAGAATTTTACTAAACAACAAAAATGAATGTTTTTTTCAGACATATGTGGTGACAATGACTTCTCCACCGTCGTGACCATTATTTGAGTTTCAGCTTCCTCTACAAGCCATAACTTTTTTAAATGAAAAATAAATACAATGTTTTAATTTTATTTTATTTTGGTATTGAAAATGGGTTTGAAAGTGTTTTTTTTATTATATCAATGTGTTGTATTGATATCTTTTGATTGAAATGTGGAAATTTTATGTTTCCTTTATGAATGTTTTATGTTATACAATTATGTTATGGTTTATGATATGTTTAAACCTGTTCATATGAGGAATGCATTGGACTTAATAAGTGATGGGTGGAGCCCGCTATAGCTCCTCGATGCATCAGTAGGTCTCATGAGGAAAACTAGTTTCTTGGCAAAAGGCCTTGACAAAATATTATTTTTAGTCTTGGCACAAGGCCTTGGCTATGTGGTTATGAAAGTCTGGCTTATGAATTCCATTATTGTGAAAGTGGTTATTGATATTTCATGTGATTATTAGACCAGTAGAATATCCATGTGAATAAGTAAATGGAATTATCTCATTTTACTTTTTCCATATTATGTTGAATTTCATGTTTAAAAGGCTTTTGTTTTAGTTACACATTGCCTTAAATGTTTATGTTTATTTATGAAAGCTTCCGCTATATTGTTATGCTTATTGACCATCTGAGCTCACCTCTTTCAATGTTTTAATTTTTCTAGGATGTGAAGAAGTATTTTATGAATGACCTTTAGGGATAGTATGAGGGGATATGAAGATAAGAAGTTTTTTAGTTTTGTTTTACTTTATTATGTAATGTAACGTTTATGAATATATCTAGTGATTCCAAGGCTACTAAACTAATCGGTCTTTTGAGACTTGATCTTTTGTGATCATGAAAATGTTACACAATAATTCACTAACTCTGGGTAACTGGGGTCGGGTCATTAAAGTTGGTATCAAAGAAAGTTTAATACTAACCTTGAAAGCTAGATTTAGATAAACTCTGATTAGATCACATAGCCCAAAGATAGACTTTGAGGATTAGTATAGAAGAACTTCTTAGAATTTTGGTATTATATGAGATTTTGTGAGTTTTCCAAGCAATACATCCCTGTTTGGATACAAGCAGGTAGAGGTGGCTCTGGCACATATGTACCTAGGGGTAAAACCCGAAAACACCGCTTTGAGCTAGACTCAGACGGGAACTGGTGCACGAAAACGGGCCTTGCTTCACTCTTCGTTACGACACTCCCTGGGGATATTCTTAAGACAATTCTCATTTTATTTACAAACCATTATAAAGGGTTTATGAGTATATACTTCCTCAAAGAAAACATTTTTATGATTATAGTTCAATTTATGTTAAGTGTTTTACAAGTATGGAATTATGTATTTTTATTCATAAACTAATCTAGTTTATGCCATTGTTTAGAAATGGCACCTATTTGGAGGAATGGAAACCGTATCAATGCACGCACTCCGTGTAGGGATTGTCCTCCTGCTCAAGATAATTATTGTGGAGCTGGAGATACAACTGGTGCTAGTCAACTTATCACCATACTGGGACAACTCACTCAGGTTATGAATAATAACCTTACTCGTATAGATCACCCTGATCCGCAATGTGGGGGATCAATGTTAGATCGCTTCATGAGGAAACAACCACCAAAATTTAATGGGGGTACAATTCCATTAGTAGTTGAGAAATCGATAAATTCCCTAGAGAAAATATTTCAGGCATTAGGGAGTAGTGAAAGGGAAAACGTTGTCATGGCAGTTTACCGCCTCATGGGAGATGTTGATCAATGGTGGTCTCTAATTAAAAACACAAAGGATGATTAAGAAGTATCAAGTATGGAATGGAGAGAGTTCAAAAAGATTTTCTTAGAAAAATACTATCCTCATGACCATCGAGCAGATATGGAAAGGCAATTCTTGAGTCTGAGGCAGAAGGAGGATGAGAATGTAACAAAGTATGAGGCTAACATTACAAGGTTAGCGAGGCATGATCCATATTATATACGTAACCCAAGAAGTAAGATTGATCATTTCTTTGATGGGTTAAAACCATTTCTCTGTCGAGCATTAGTCTCACAAACCTTCTCATCGTAAGAAGATATTGTCTCATGTGCTATCAAGACGGAAAAGGAATTCTCTAAATCTTATGACAATAAAGTAAAGTAAGAGAAGAAGAGAACGATGGAACAAGAGATAGATAAAGGGAAAAAGGTAAAGAAGGATTTTTCATTATGCGATAACTGTGGGAAGAATCACCCCAGTACTTTCCTAAAAGGAATGTGATTTTGTTATAAATGTGGGGAAAAAGGTCACCAGGCTCGTGATTGCATGGGAAAGAAAGAGGCTATCAATTTTTAATGTTACAATTGTAGATAAATGGGGCATTATGCAAATGAATTTCTTAAGCTTCATGGAAACTTACCTCAGAAAAGGCCAAGGGATCAAGGACAATCTTATGCTGTTACTACAGTTGAAGTGGAATAATTAATGTATTGGTGCTTTTGGACTCAAGGATTATATTCTGGTTATAAAAATAATTTGATATATGTATGGATTGTACTGCAGTACTTGTTAATTTCATTAAAGATTTAATATGATGAACGTAATCGTATTTTTAGTATGTGATAATAAGAGAAACTTAACTTTGTTTGGGGAATCTGATGTTACAATTGATTTTGTAATTTAGAGACCTTTTAGAGAAAGTCTGGACAGAGGTATTTTGGAAAATTATAAAGGTTGGAATGGATTAAGTTGAACCTTGGATAGTATTGTTTAAGGTTAAAACATTTATGAAGAGTATTTTTGGAATATTATAATACTATTTTTTTAAGAAAAGGAAAACCTGCAGGTTGGGGGATAACCCATCGCGTCGGACAAAACTGCAGGAATTGAACCCACAACCATAGTGTGACAGGCCTTTATTACCTACCACTATCCTACAGGAAGTCCCTGGTTATTACAAAATAGTTTTCCTAATCTAAATGGTATGTGTTAATATTTGGAACCTTACATTAGGATAAATATAATATTTTTTAGTTCTATTATCTTTTTGAGTGAAAGATGAGTTTGTGATAAAAATTTATTAAATAATGAAAGTCTACATGACAAGTATGTATATTCCCTTACGTTCATTATAAATATCCTAAATAAATTCATCAACTTTATGAAAGGTAACATTAAAAAAAACGTCGTCAGTTAACTTTTCCTTCTGGGGAATCAATGATCATCTAACCAATCACAAGTTTTTTATTTTCTTGTAGTTAAAATTTCTCATAATCCTGTTTTCTATAACTCTCCATCAGACCTTGGTGGTTTATTTTTCCTCCATATCCATATTTTCATATAATCCTATTATGGTCTATCTCAGGTGACCTTTTTACTTCTATTTCTTCCTTTTAAAGTTATATTTTTATTAACCCTTTTTCTGATGTGGGTTTTCCACGAAGGTATTTTCAGTTTTCAACCTTTTATTTTCGAAGATCAATTTCAAAATTTCGAGGATGCAATTTTTTGAAGGAGGGTAGAATGTAACACCCCAAGCTTCCACGGTACGCTTCTCCTTCAATAATGCAATAGCTTGCATTGTACGCAATTTTTAGTTCTAACACACCACGACTAATAAAAGTAGCCATTATGAATAGTAATACAAACTTTTTAAAATTATAAAAAATTTATATTTCAAAATGGACTTCATTTTTGAATTCGTAATATCGAAATTATCCTAACTTGATTTTTTTTGTAATTTTCTAAGAACTTCCAATTTTTAATGAATAGTGAAAAATACTTAAAAAAAACTTTCTTAATCAAAATAAATTATAGTGATAAATTATACTATTTAGTTTTTTTAAAGTATAATTAGAATATATTTTTACCATTTTATCCAATGGTGGTCATTAAAATTAATTTCACTTTGAAATAGGACATAAACAATTGTCAATCTTTTGATATATATTTTTTCTTAAAAACACGCTATTTATTGTGACAGCAGGAATTAATTATAAAATTAATTAATGAAACTTATATGTTTGGAAATTTAAAAAATATACATCATTTTTGAATTTGGAATATCAATTATATCTTAGGGTGAATTTTTGGCATTGTTCTGAAAAACTTCAATATTTGGTGAATAGTGAAACCACTAAGTGGTAGTTAAAAAACTGATTTTTCATTTAAATGAAACTTTACCACTTCTATGAATTGAATTTCAAAAATCCAACATACATGGTTTTAATTAGGATTTAAAATGTGGTTCAATGGGATTAAAATAATTTTTTGGTGAATAGTAACTTTTAGGTTTTATTAATCGCGATTAAATGTAATTAGTGAAATTTAAGGTAAAAATGATATTATAAAAATATGAAAATATCTTGAAACTTGTCCTACCCTTATTTTATGAGTCATGGCCGACCAATAAAATCCATGGTTCAACTTGGGTACCCCATGGATCCACTTGGGTAAGAAAATGACTTTAATAACTTTTTATTTAAAGTAAAAATAAAATTGTCACAAACATGTGTTGTTTTACTAAAACAAATATTACATGGGGTTATATAAGTTAACTTTTTGACTATAAATAATCATTGGAAAGATAAAAATATTTAATACATCATGGTAATTTTTTTATAATTTTTAGATATTAAATAAATAAATTTATTTATCACAGCATGATGATGCAGCGATTACCTCATTAATTAACGATTTAAATAAAATGAAAAGATAATGAAAAATATAAGACATAAACTTGTAAAAAACTTATTGGATGAGTATATTTAGAACCATTATCACCTTATATTTGAAATATATAATTGTGGGACCGTTGAAATCTGAAAATCATTTCATAATAATGCAACATTTCCTGACTTTCGAAAAAGTGCCCCTCCTCTCCTCCTATAAAAGGCACCCACCTCTACCACCTTATTCACACCTTCAAGCCATTTGGATCGGACAAAATCTGACCAAATACTATCTCAACATCCCTATATAACTCCTAAAAGCCACACTTTGGTCGTATGTCTTCCCAAGGAAGTCTTTGGCTCAAATCAAAAAGAGTTACCCAATTTTATGGTAATGTCTTCTCTTATCCTCTTTTGTTTTGTTTTTCTTATCCAACCCCTTAAACTATTTTTGTTCCTTTCATTTGTAAAAACACAAGTATATTAAAAATAATAGGATGTCTTTATGATAAGTATTCTAGCTACACATACACACACCTCCGTCTAATGGTTAAAGAACATACTGTTTCCGTTGATGGTGAATTACTGCCTCACGAAATGATGATTGTTCCATCATCTCCTACCACCTCTCATGGTGGCCATTATGATGGAAATATAATTATTTATGATATATATTATATTTATTTCCTCTATATGCTTCTTTATTTTACATTTAAAACATACCTTTATGCTTTTCATGTTGTGCAAACGCGATAATTTCATTTTTGGAAGTGCGGACTACCGCCCCCTCAAAGTGATTTGAATCGTTAATTCCATATGTGGGAGGTATAAAGGATGGAGTAAATGATATTATATATGATATTATACTGTAATTATAATATAACTTTATATAATTATGATTTCATTCCATTAAATATGAAATAGAAATGAAAGTAGCGTTCATGCGTACGTACGGCTTACCTTCTCCATGAACGGTGCATTTCATTTCTTACCTCTAAATGTTATGTAATATTATAAATACATATATATACTGGATATATATGATATATATGATATCTACATCATGAATATAATTCTGTATGTAAAGGATATTTTATCACATGAACAACTTGTAATTATAAGAAATATATTTTTGACTCAAGTACCAAAGATCGACAAAACGACCGTTATTAACTTAAATAATTACATAATGTTCATAACATGGTAATAAGTGATATAAAAGGAATAATTAAAATGAAAAATGTTCTTAATCAAGTATAAAAAACTCTAGTTTATTATTCAGGAGGTTAAAGAAAGAACGAGTCAAGTCAGACACGAGGTAAGGGAAATTCTTAACCCGATTTTCGTTCTTTGGGTTAATGTCTTACTTTAAAATTATGTCATGATATTATTATGTCATATCTTTTATTTCTTCCTTATTTATGTGTACCTATAGTGATTACACATAATATATCTATTTTATTTAAAAAAATGATCTTTATATGGACTTCGTCTCAATCTCCTTTCATTGAGGCATATTTTGTTTTATACACAAATTTCTTTTATACTGTGTATAAACCCCTTTGACTTTTATGTTTATTAAAAATGAATCTTTTTATACAAACCGTTTTACTAAATGACAAAAAGGAATGTTTTTTTTCCATACGTATGCGGAAAAAATAAATTCTCTGCCGCCATGACCATTATTTGAGTTTTGGCTTCCTTTACAAGCCATAACTTTTTTTAAATGAAAAATAAATACAAAATTATAATATTATTTTATTTTGGTATTGAAAATGGTTTTGAAAGTGTTTTTTTATTATATCAATGTGTTTTATTGATATATTGTGATTGAAATGTGGAAATTTTATGTTTCATTTATGCATGTTTTATGTTATACAATTATGTAATGGTTTATGATATGTTTAAACATGTTCATATAAGGAATGTGTTGGACTTATAAGTGATGGGTGCAGCCCGCTATAGCTCCTTGATGCATCGGTAGGTCTCATGAGACAAACTAGTGTCTTGGCACGAGGCCTTGAAAAAATATTATTTTTAGTCTTGGGATGATGCCTTGGCTACGTGGTTATGATAGTCTGGCATTATGCATTCCATCATTGTGAAAGTGGTTATTGATATTGCATGTGATTATTCGACCAGTAGAATATCCATGTGAATAAGTAAATGGAATTATCTCATTTTACATTTTCCATATTTTGTTAAATTTCATGTTTAAAAGGCTTTTTTTTACTTATACATTGCCTTAAATTTTTAGGTTTATTTATGAAAGCTTCCGCTATATTGTTATCCTTACTGAGCATCTGAGATCACCCCTTTCAATGTTTTAATTTTTCCTTGATGTGAAGAAGTATTTTATGAATGACCTATAGGGATAGTATGGGGGGATATGAAGACAAGAAGTTGTTGTAGTTTTCTTTTACATTATCATTTAATGTAACATTTATGAATGTATCTAGGGATTACAAGGCTACTAAACTAATCGGTCTTTCGAGAATTGATCTTTTGTGATCATGCCAATGTTACGAAACAATGCACCAACTCTGGGTAACTGGGGTCAGGGCGTTATAGTGGCATGTTGTGGGGTCCTCCCTATCCAGCATGGGGGGGTGTGACCCCCAGGTCTCCTGAACTTCTGAACGGCCCAGAGGCCCTTCATTTTGTGAAGTCGCGGCATTACATGGACATAGCCTGGTCTCTACAGAACCCACTGGAGGCATGCGTTCGTCCTCCGTTGTGGATTTGATTGCGGCTTTTTGTCCACCAGCGGCACACTGGTCGTGCCACCTCCCGCTCACCGTTGACATGTTTTTCGCGCCACATCTCTTTCCATGGCCGGCTGAAGTTCTAGTCCCCTCCTTCGATCACTGCGGCAGACAATCCATGACCCTTTGCACATCGAGGTCGCGTGACGACACGCCGCACCTCCTCCGTTCACCATGGATGATGAGTTGCGGTCTTTTCTTGCTCACTTGTGGCATGCAATGGCATATCATACCTATTCCATAGTCAGCTATTGTCAGATGTTCCAATGACCACTGCATCTTTGTGTCACGACATCCTCTTGCAGCATGCATCGGCTCACGCCTTCTTCGTAGCCGGTCGGTGTTGTCGTGCTAGAGGTATTCCACAGAGAACTCAAGGGTTGAAATGCAGTGGAAGTTCTAGGCCAGGTTTGTTAGGTCCCTGCCCTCCGTGTAAGCTCTTAAACATGAGGGGGAATTGAGGGTTTAATAACCAATTGAATTAAACAACAATCCAAACCCTACAAAGATACCCCACAACAACCTCCTGCAAAAACGAATGAATCGTGAATCAATATCTTATTTAGTAGGACTATGTTCTTCATATTATTCAATAATGAGGAAGAGGAAATTATTTAGAATGCACTAAAGAATAATCCCCCTACCTCATAAACTCGTTGGAGAGAAACCGCGCTTGAATGTGGATCATGTTCTTCTTTCCTGCAACCAGTTCCCCATGACGCCACTCATACATCATCATTCGGTTTGTGGTTTACTGTCACCAGTCACCTCTCTCTAGGATCAACTCTATCCTATAAGGGTTTGGTGTCTCAGTACTCCTTCAAAAATTCATTTATTGGTGAAGCTGTATCGATACCCCTCCGTAAACTCCATATATATTGGAGAGGGGGAGGGTATGTAACAACATGGGGAATTAATGGGGGATAATTAATTAAGAACCTTCATAATTACCCAATGATGTCATTAATTAAGATTAATAGGTCAAGATATTTATTGGCTTGACAACTCGCTGGCCACACACTCCACTTGTCCATTGTTAGAGAAGGAATAAAATAAAATAATTAAATTATTACATTTCATTTCTTTTAAAAAAGTCACAAAACATAACTTTTTCTAAAGACCTACTACGGTCCATGTAAATTCTCCCTTAAGTGATTCCGGACACTGCAGATTCAACGGGGTCCTCTTATTTTCAATCTGAGCATCGGTTCAAAAGTTAGAAAATGCTGCTTACGCATTCACTAAACATAACTTTAAAAAAGTTCAATAAAGTAATAGTGTTCACCCTTGACCCGCTTCAGTTAAGGTTAAGCTCCGCCTAATGATAACACTCCCCAAAAAACTCAACGGTAATCTCATATTTTCAATCTGAGTCACCTTTTATAAGTTATGGATTTTAAAATAAAATAATTGTCACTTAATTATTTTATTTAAGACCGAAAATTAAATTTCACTGGTGGCTTACGCCGACCAATGTTATTATCTTCCTAAAGAAATAATACCCTCAAAATTTTGGCGGTGGTCTCGGATTTTTAATCTAAGCCACTGTTCATGAGTTATGTGAATTTGAAAAATAAAATAACTTTACTTATTTATTTTACTAACGGTTATTCCACTACGGGAAAAATGAGCATTTGCGACGGGGTTATTTACCCGTCGCAAATAAGTATCCTTTTGCGACGGGACAACTTTCCCCGTCGCAAAAGGACTGGCGCGGTTTGCGCGCCAAATCACGGGAAACTTATTTGCAACGGGGGAATATTCCCGTCGCAAATAACTATTTACCCATTGACCGTAATAAATGTCGGCTAAGGTATTTGCGACGGGTCCCGTCGCAAATAATCTGACCTATAAATATCCCCATCCATTTTTTTCAAATCATTCTCAAACTCCATCTTCTTCTTCTCTCGAAATTATATTTCTAAAGTTCAGTTTTTCTCCAGTTTAATTTTTTTCTCCGGAGTTGATATTAAAGTTTTGAAGAACGATCAGAGCAGATCAATTTTCAAGGTATTTATGTTCATTTTAATTTAATATTTATTTTTAAATTTTTATTAGTTTCAATTATTCTTAATTAGTTGTAATTTAATTATGTTTATATTGTTTTGTTACTTAATAAATTTAAATTATTAGTATTGTTCAAAGTTAATAGTAATTAGGAATAATTAGTAATAATTTTTAATAATTAAGAATAAATATTAATAATTAATAATAAATACCAATAATTAGGAATAATAACATTATTACATGATTAGTATATTTTATTATTAATATTAAAATAATATAATTTTTTATATATATACAGTTTTCTTTTCATCTGTGTGTTTGCTGTCTTCACATGTATTATTTGTATGTGGAGATAGAAAACGCACAGATTAAAGGAGAATTGTATATAAATTAGAAAATTATATTATTTTAATATTAATAATAAAATATAATAATAATGTTATTATTTGTAATTATTGGTAATTATTCTTAATTATTGGTAATTATTCATTTAATTACTAATAATTAGGAACAATTACCAATAATTATCAATAATTAGGAATAATTAGTAATAATTACCAATAATTAGGAATAATTAACAATACTTAGTAATAATTACCAATAATTAGTAATAATTACCAATAATTAGTAATAATTACCAATAATTAGTAATAATTACCAACAATTAGTAATAATTACCAATAAGTAGTAATAATTATCAATAATTACCAATAATTAGTAATAATTAGTATTAATTACCAATAATTAGTATTAATTAGCAATAATTAGTAATAATTACCAATAATTAGTAATAATTACCAATAATTAGTAATAATTACCAATAATTAGGAATAATTACCAATAATTAGTAATAATTACCAATAATTAGTAATAATTAGTAATAATTAGTAATAATTAGTAATAATTACCAATAATTCGTAATAATTAACAATAATTAGTAATAATTAATAATACTTAGTAATAATTACCAATAATTACAAATAATTACCAATAATTAGTAATAATTACCAATAATTAGTAATAATTACCAATAATTAGTAATAATTAGTAATAATTAGGAATAATTACCAATAATTAGTAATAATTACCAATAATTAGTAATAATTACCAATAATTAGGAATAATTACCAATAATTAGTAATAATTACCAATAATTAGGAATAATTACCAACAATTCGTAATAATTAACAATAATTAGTAATAATTAGTAATAATTAGGAATAATTACCAATAATTCGTAATAATTAACAATAATTAGTAATAATTAACAATACCTAGTAATAATTACCAATAATTACCAATAATTACCAATAATTAGTAATAATTAGTAATAATTAGTAATAATTAACAATAATTAGTAATAATTAGTAATAATTAGTAATAATTAGTATTAATTACCAATAATTAGTAATAATTACCAATAATTAGTACTAATTACCAATAATTAGTAATAATTAGTAATAATTACCAATACTTAGTAATAATTAGTAATAATTACCAATAATTAGTAATAATTAACAATAATTAGTAATAATTAACAATACTTACCAATAATTACCAATAATTACCAATGATTAGTAATAATTACCAATAATTACCAATAATTGGTAATAATTAATAATAATTACCAATAGTTAGTAATAATTGGTAATAATTAATAATAATTACCAATAATTAGTAATAATTATTAATAATTAGTAATAATTACCAATAATTAGAAATAATTACCAATAATTAGTAATAATTACCAATAATTAGTAATAATTAACAATAATTCCCAATAATTAGTAATAATTAGTAATAATTAGTAATAATTACCAATAATTAGTATTAATTACCAATAATTAGTATTAATTACCAATAATTAGTAATAATTACCAATAATTAGGAATAATTACCAATAATTAGTAATAATTAGTAATAATTACCAATAATTACCAATAATTAGTAATAATTACCAATAATTAGGAATAATTACCAATAATTAGTAATAATTATTATTAATTACCAATAATTAGTAATAATTACCAATAATTAGTATTTATTACCAATAATTAGTATTTATTACCAATAATTAGTATTAATTACCAATAATTAGTAATAATTACCAATAATTAGTAATAATTACCAATAATTAGTAATAATTACCAATAATTAGTAATAATTACCAATAATTCGTAATAATTACCAATAATTAGAAATAATTACCAATAATTAGTAATAATTAACAATAATTAGTAATAATTACCAATAATTAGTATTAATTACCAATAATTAGTATTAATTACCAATAATTAGTATTAATTACCAATAATTAGTAATAATTACCAATAATTAGTAATAATTAACAATAATTACCAATAATTAGTAATAATTACCAATAATTACCAATAATTAGTAATAATTACCAATAATTACCAATAATTTGTAATAATTACCAATACTTACCAATAATTTACAATACTTACCAATAATTAGTAATAATTACCAATAATTAGTAATAATTACCAATAATTCGTAATAATTACCAATAATTAGTAATAATTACCAATAATTAGTAATAATTACCAATAATTAGTAATAATTACCAATAATTAGTAATAATTACCAATAATTATTAATAATTACCAATAATTAGTAATAATTACCAATAATTAGTAATAATTACCAATAATTAGTAATAATTACCAATATTTACCAATATTTACCAATATTTAGCAATATTTATCAATATTTACCATTATTAACCAATATTTACCAATAATTAGAAATAATTATCAATAATTTGGAATAATTACCAATATTTACGAATAATAACATTAGTACATTATTTGTATATTTTATTATTAATATTAAAATAATATAATTTTCTATATTATATACAATTCTCTTTTCATCTGTGTGTTTTCTGTCTCCACATGTAATATTTGCATTCTTTTTCAAAATTATCAACTTACTCGCCAATGGAGAGGTGAAAGTGAATGCAAATATTACATGTGGAGACATAATGTTAAACACACAGATGAAAGGAGAATTGTATATAATATAAAAAATTATGTTATTTTAATATTAATATTAAAATATACTAATAATGTAATAATGTTATTATTATATAATTAATGTTTATGAAAAAATTATATTAGTATTATTAAAATAATAAAAAAATTAATATAATATTAAAATTATCAATATTTGTAACATGTTTTGCATTATTCTCAATATATTCAATATTTAATTGAGTGTTTTTTCTAAAAAATTAATCAAAACCAGTAATGCTTTTATATTTTATAGAGAAATATGGAACAACGAGGTCTTCAACAATCATTATTAGGTGACCGCATATGGATAAATCAACATAGAAATCCAAACGGTTCTGGTTTAAATCCAGTATATGTTGAGGGTGTGGAGACTTTTTTATCATTTACGGCATCAAATCCAGAATTTGTTTCAGAAGAAAAAATAAAATTCCCTTGCAGAAAATGTGCATTGAGAACGTTTGACACGTTTGACAAAGTGGGAGAACATCTCTTGCGTTTTGGTTGTCAACCAGATTATGTTTTTTGGTATCAACACAGTGAACGCAGTTCCAGAGCAGGTGATACCAACTTGATTCTGGATCCATCCCGGTTTCAATATTTAGTACATGATGTTGCAGGTTCATCTGTTCAACATACAGAAACTCCGGCTGATATAGCTTCAAATCCTGAGTTGGCACCGTCTGAATTTTATGAGTTGTTGAAACCTGTTGAGGATGCATTATATCCTGGCTGCAAGATGAGCAAATTAGAAGCAGTTGCAAAATTTATGGCTATCAAATCAGATAACGGAATGTCAAACACCTTCTTTGACCAGATATTTTCTTTGCTGAAAACACTGTTACCTGAAGGAAATGTTTTACCTGCAAATTACTATGAGAGTAATGGGCTGGTTAGAAATTTGGGACTTACTTGTCAGAAGATTCATGCATGTTCAAATGACTGCATTTTATATTCTGGGGAAAATGAGTCGTTGGATAGTTGTCCTACATGTGGGCAACTGAGATATAAAGAAGGACAGCACGGGAAGTCTGGTTTGATTCCTCTAAAACAGTTGAGATATTTTCCGCTTACATCCAGACTTCAGCATTTATTCATGTCTAAGAATACAGCGACAATGATGTCATGGCATAAAGATAATATTTCAACCGATAAAAGCATGAATCATCCAGCCGATGGTGATTCATGAAAACATTTTGATAGAGTGCATCCATCCTTTGATTTAGAAGCTAGAAATGTTCGACTGGGCCTTTCCACTGATGGTTTCTGTCCGTTTGGATCTTATGGTAGTCAATATTCATGTTGGCCTGTTTTTTTAACTCTGTACAATTTACCTCCATGGATGTTGATGAATGAGCCATATATCTTTTTGACTTTACTAATTCCAGGACATCCGAAGAAAAATATTGATGTTTATTTGAAGCCATTGATTGATGAATTAAATTTATTGTGGAGTACTAGTGTCAGTACATATGATGTTGCAACGAAACAAAATTTTATACTGAGAGCAGCATTGATGTGGACAATAAGTGACTTCCCGGCTTATGGGATGTTATTTGGCTGGAGTACATATGGTCAGAAATAATGTCCTTACTGTATGGGAGAGAACAAAGCATTTATGCTCATTCATGGAAAGAAACCTTGTTATTTTGACTGTCATCGCAGATTTTTTCCAGCTGATCATCTTTTTCGAAGAAACAGATCTCATTTCAGAAAAGGAACAGTTGAAAGGGATGGACCTCCAAAAATGATATCAGGTTCGGAGTTAAAATCAGTTGTATTTTCATTACCTCCCATCACTTTTGGTCCCACAATAAACCAACAGAAAATTTCTGGTTTTGGGAAAGAACACAATTGGATTAAACGTAGCATATTTTGGGATTTTCCATATTGGTCTGATCTGTTGGTCCGACACATGTTAGATGTCATGCATATTGAGAAGAACTGTTTTGATAATTTGTTTCATACAGTTTTGGATATGCCCGGAAAGAGAAAAAACAATGTAAATGCACGTTTAGATCTTGCCCAAATTTGCAGGCGTCCAGAATTGGAACTATTGGAGAATGTCAGAACAGAAAGGTTACTGAAACCAAAAGCAGCTTATACACTGTCTAAAGAAAATCGTTTATTATTTTGTCAGTGGATTGCAGATTTGATACTTCCAGATGGTTGTGCTTCTAATTTGGGTAGATGTGTAAAGAATGGTCATATTACTGGATTAAAAAGTCATGATTGTCATGTTATAATGCAGAGAATTTTACCCATTGGATTAAGAGGTCTGTTGAATTCTGTGATTTGAGATTCAATAACAGACATGTCTCATTTTTTTCGGGAACTTTGTGCGGCTACGGAAGATTATGATGCTCTAGGAAAACTTGAAAAAGATGTTGTTGTAATTATATGTAAACTGGAAAAAATATTTCCGCTGTCTTTCTTAGACTCAATGGAACATTTGATGTTACATTTTCCATATGAAGCCAAATGTGGAGGTCCGGTACAGTTTCGATGGATGTACCCATTTGAAAGATGCATGCAAAAATTGAAAATAAAAGAATGTAACAAAGCATCTGTTGAAGGATCTATTGCAGAAGCTTATTTGAAAGAGGAAATATCTTTTTTCTGCTCCCATTATTTTGAATCTGAGTATCCTTAAAAACACAACCGAATGGGACGGAATGAGAGGAATATTGATGAAATCGACAATCAATTATCTATTTTTAACAAGTCAGAGCTTGGTTTTGGTGGAGTTTATGAACGCTGGCTTTCATATGATGAACATCAGAGAGCTCATATGTATGTTCTGCTCAACTTTGAAGAAATGACATCAGTTTTACTGTAAGTGTTTATATCACTTATTCTATCATTTATGTTACAGTAAATAACTTTGGTTTTTATAGGTTGTATGATAATCATATCAAGAAACAAATTCCACAAATTACAGCAGCTGCTCTCGAAGAAGGTCGACTGAAAAATTTCTCTCAGTGGTTTCAAAAACTGGTAACATAAATTCTTTATCTTTTAGAAACTCATTCAATGTATAGTTTACTATATTGATAATTATTTCCCAAATTTTCAGGTGTCTCGACATGCTGATAAAATTGAAAAACGGCTGTGTGTATTGAGTAACCCACCTTCCAAACTTGTTAAAACTTATAATGCATATGTGGTGAATGGATTTCGATTCCACACACATGGATATGGGGAATCGAAAAAAACAATGAATAGTGGAGTTAGCTTGAGAGGATCTCATCATTGAGAAAATGAAGTTGACTTTTATGGCATACTTGATGAAATCATTGAACTTTGTTATCTTGGACAACATTACATAACCATGTTCAAATGTCGGTGGTTGGATACAGAGAGAGGCGTGTGTGTTCATCCGACTCATGGAATCATCGATATTAAATGTAAAAGTGTTCTCGCAGTAAATGAACCATTCTTATTGGCTCAACAGGCATATCAAGTTTATTATGCAAAGTACTGTGCAACATCAAGAGACTTGACTGATTGGTGGAGTGTAATAAAAATCAAAATTCGAGACAATCAGTTTAGTCAAAGTGAATGTGCTTTCACTGATGTGCAAATAATTGAAGTTTTTCAAGAGAGTACTCAAAATCAATCTTTTTTACAAAGAGACATGAGTATCGATGATGACACCCCACATTTAAGAGTCGGTGATGACGATGATGTTAATGATGTCACATATGAATTTGAAATGGTAAGAGATGAAGCAACTGTAACTCGAATGGATATCGATGATGTTGAGGAGGAATATGAAGATGACATTGACATATATGAAGATGATGATGAAGATGAACACTGATAGCATTCCATGGTATTTATATACAATCATAATATGTGTATATGTATATATAATAGTAATTATCAATTATTTGCTAACATTAACATTTTCTGTTTCAGATGGACGACGCCACATTTCGTGAGTTGGCGGATGCTGACCTGACTTTCGATGCGGATGAGTTGCTGACAGATGACCCTCAGCCTGCAGGCGCTCCAGGGAGTACGCGGAGGGGGCGCGGTCTTGCACGATTGATGATTCCTGACCCCGTCCCCGAGCGACGTCCGCGTCTTGGGTTTGATCCACGCACACGGAGGTGTGATAACCTGTGTGATAACATGTGGATTTGACTAAGATTTCATTAATCTATTCACATAATAAATGTTTATTATTTTTTCAGTTTTCCGCATATAGCAGTCGGACAGGGAAGTGCTATTTTGCGCAACTATTTCTCTCAGCCGTGGACCACATGGGAGCAGATTCCCATTGATGTGCAGGAGGCCATGTTCGGCCATTGGTTGGTACATACGTAAATAAATATTTTTTATTTTGAAAATTATTTCATTTCTTACTTGATATTTTTATTTATTTGTAGGGTTTATGGTATCCGATCGAGGATACCAGGCGTGACGCCATCCACGAGGCATGGGAGGTGGCCATGCGTGATCGCCTTCGTCAGTTTTTTCACAATTTAAGAAAAGCTGCGATGAAGAAAACATGAGTGTCAGATTTTGACGAGTCATGTATAGCACACCGACCAGAGTATATTTCATCCCATGTATGGGATGGATTATGTGCGCACTAGTTGAGTGGTGCCTTTCAGAGGAGATCATCGGTGGGGAGGAAGAATCGGGGGAGACAGGAGGTGACTCATCGAGCTAGGAGTCGTTTTTTCAGTACTCATAGACAGCATCTGGTACGCACATTATTTATAAATATTTTATATAACTATAAATATTAACAGTTTATTTTTTATTCTTATAGGCTGTCGAGCACCCTGATATTACAGAGTACGACGTATATCGGAGGATGTATGGTGATCCTGCTACTGGGGACCTCAGAGGTGATCGTCAGCATCACATCATGGTCAGTATTTTTTTTTTCAAGTTTAAAAATTAACTGCATATAATATATTCACAATTTTAATTTTAAATTGCAACTATAGGAGTCATATGAGGCTGCAGCGTCACAGGCCCGGCCTGAGAGTCAGGCCGAGTCATCAGATCAGACCACTGTCCGTCAGTTTGATGAGGCGGCATGGATGCAGGCCATCCAGTATGCCTTCGAGAAGGGCCGGGTAGTTGGTATCGGCTCTCGACTGACTCCCGGAGATTATTATGGCAGTGCTGCGATGTCGGCATCCAGCTCGAGAGGATCTCGTGCATCTTCTTCTACTACACAGTATGAGGATCAGTTGCGATCTCAGACTGCACAGATAGAGAGTCTCCGACAGGAGCAGGAGCAGATGCGTCAGCAGCATGAGGAGGAGCGTCGACGCCAGCAGCAGCTGTACGAGGAGCAGGCGAGTCGGTGGCAGCAGCAGCATCAGGAGCAGATGTAGTACATGTTCCGACTCACTCATGCTTTAGGGATGAAGTTTTCTCCACCACCATCTGCAGATCCCCCACCTCCCCCCCCTCCTTCAGATTAGAGATTGTACTTATGTTATAAAATTTGTGAAATCAAATTATTATTTTTTTTCTATTCGTAGTTTCTGTCTCATTATAAAATATTAATAGTATTATATTTTTAAATAAAAATATTAATATGAATAATAATATTATTTATATTTTATAATATTAAATTATATATATATATTAAAATTTTATAATATTATAATTTAATTATATTTTTTGTAATACTTGAATTTTTTTAATATTTGAATGTAAAATAATTCTATTATTTTTATATTAATTAAAATAAATTATTAATATTTTTTTATTTATGAATTATAATTCTAATATTATTATATTAATTAAATCATTTATTAATATTTTATTATTTTTTATTTTTGAATTATAATTCTATTATTATTATATTAATTAAAATAATTTATTAATAATTTATTATTTTTATTTGTGAATTATAATTCTATTATTATATTAATGAAAATAATTTATTAATAATTTATTTTTTTATTTTTTTATAGTATTTGCGACGAGATACTATGCCCGTCGCAAATACTAGTATTATTAATAGTTTTTTATTTTTTTAAAAAAATAGTTTTTGCGAAGGTACCGTCGTAAAAGGTATTTGCGACGGGCCCGTCGCAAAAACTATTTTAAAAGTTTTTTACAAAAATACGGAGTACTATTTTCGACGGGGAGAATGACCGTCGCAAAAAACTGCTTTAGCGACGGGCCCGTCGCAAATAAGTGTTGTTGAGACGCTGTTTTCAGCAATGAGCTATTTGCGACGGGCCCCCGTCGCAAATACCTGTTTTTCTAGTAGTGTTCCATTTTTGGTTTTTCTAACAAGAGGCATATGCTGGATAATCTTATGTCATGCCTAGGATAAACCTTCCATACTTAACGCAACGGTGCCTTCAGATTGTTGATTCAAGAAACCATTTAACAATTAATCCACTTTTTTAGGAAAAATATTTATACGTGCTAATTAAAGCTTGAAAAAACATTAACTGATCATTCTAGACACTCTAGGCCTCAGAATCATACGTCATTAGATTTCACGGCCTTTAAATAATGTTACATAATTTAAAAAATTATATGGAATTCCAGAGACATTAAATTGTATCTAATCATACCACCCAACATATTCCTCTTGGTGGATAATTATTGTGTTTTTCTATTTTATAACTTCTGAAAATATTGAATTTTTATATGCTCATTTTTTAATATGATTTTTTTATGTATTTAATTATTATTTATTTCTTTTAAAGGATGAATGAATTTGACTTAGTAAGTGATAGGTGGGGCCTATTATAGTCCCTTGAATCATCATTAGGTCACATTAGGAAAACTATTTTGGTTATTTGGATTAATCTTTATCTATTTATTTGTTATTTCTTCAAACAAGGTGTTTTTAGTTGGATTATGATATCATAAATTCACCATTTTATCATTATGAACTTAGATATTGTTATCCATGTGATTATTTATGTTGTTATGTAATCCATTGATATATTCCCCCATTTAAAATACTCGTTGTATGGAATGATTCATTATTGTGTATTTACAAAATATTATTCATGATTTATTTATCCTATCATAGCTTTTGTTATATGATTTTCCTTATAGGAAATATGACCTCACCCATTATTATTTTTTCCTTTACCATTTATTACGAAATATTTTCAGGGTTTATGAATGATTTTAGTGATGAAATATATTTTATATTATTCCAACGTAGTGGAATAAACATTGTCTATATGTTACTAGAGACTGGGTGTTACAACAACTGTTTTCTATCCCATTCCCAACTATTGTAAAATAACAAAGTTCTTCATGCGTACTTATGGACTACCACTTCCAGGAAGCGGTCTAATTTTTTTCAATATATCTTTATATATATGTTAATATGGGTAAATTTAATGAAAATTTATGATGCTTATGATATAAATATTATTTTATATTGATAAATTATTATTTACCTTTATTTCATTTTATCCATTGAAAAGTGAAAACATCACTTTTTCATACATACAGACAACTGCCACTACGAAATGTGGTAATTAATTTTTCTTCTCTATTTTATATGAATGCTAATAAAATTGTATATAATGAATACATATGATACATATTTCATGACTGAAATTTTGGATATGATGACACTTTAATTAATTTATAAGTACTACAAGCATCAAACTCAAACATGCATGGAGAATACACTAGTTTTCACCTGAATGTTCATTTTGATGATGAAATTGTTAATATAATGACAATGGGAAATTATAAATGAATTATACACAGTATTTTATATATTAACATGTTTATTTAATATATATATATATATATAATAAATCTATATTTATTATACCTATGTTTTAAAATTTATGAAGCAAGATGAGACTTTAGGTAAGGGTTTATGTTAAAACATCATTTCTTTTTTGGATACTATATGCTAAATTTATATTCAAGGAATTTATATGAATATTTTCCTTTAATACACATATTTCCCTATTATCATTTCTTTATTCCTATAATATTCTAGTAAAATTAATTTTCCCTCTATTTGGAACTTAAAGAGAGATATAAAATATTTTAAAAGAATGTCCCAACTTATTTCCCATTGTGTTAATGTAATGTTTTTTGATGTCCATACTCATCAAATAAATTATAAAAGCTTTCACAAAATTTTAAATGTTTTGAAAATTTTATCTTTCACTACCTTTAATTTTATTTTCTTTAATTTGTAGGGAATATTTAAAAAAAATCAAAAAATTATTTTCTGACTTTTTACAAAAGTCTGAAAAGAATGTTTGTTTTAATGTATTTAGTATGAATGAATTTTCCAAAAATATTTTCTCTTATTTTGATTGAATCATTAGTTATAGTTTTCAATGTTTATTTTCAATGAAATGAATATTTATATTTTTCAAATAATATTTTTTAATAATATTTTCAAAAGAAAATAATATTTTTCTAATATTTTCAATGAATGTTTTGAATGATATTTTAATGTTATTTTTTCATTTGTTTCAACATAATTTAAGGAGTTTTTTGTTTCAATAGGGATATGAATGGACGATTCTATCCAATTTTTTAGATATGTTATAAGGATTATTATTATTATAGTATAATTACATGAAACCAGTTTTTCCCATGGATTAATTAAGTTATGATGATATAATGAATGATTTTATGATACTATATACTTCATTTATTTAGATGTATTAAGATTATGTGACGTTTTGATGCTTATAAATCCCATTTATTTTCTATGGCCTATACTATGATGATATGATGAATTCTTTATGATCTTGAATCACACATATTTATGGTTTTGTTATGTGATGTTTGGACTCAAAAATTATATATCCCTCCAATTCACTAGGTAAAGAAATATATCTCATGCTATAATAAGGTTTGTAATGGAGATTGAACTCAGTTAATAAGAAACTTTTTCCACTATGATAATCTTGGGAGTGAACTTTATCTAAGGAAATGATGGAATGTTGATTGAACTAAATAATCTATGACAATATTGAAAGAGAAACCTGAATAATGAAATGATTTTCTATGCATATGTGTATTCTAAAAACTTATTTCTTAAGATTGTTATATTTTCCCATGAATCGTGATTGATTATATATTATTATGAACCCTTACTAACTATGTATTTATTTATGAAAATACATTATACTCTGATTCATGATTAATGATATTTGAATGACTAGGTATGATTTTAAAAACTTATAACCATATAGACATATAAATAATATTGTTCCTATTTATGATTAATCATTAGTATTACATATTCTTACCATTACTAAGCATATAAGCACACCATTTCTTATGCTTACATTTTCAATGGGTTATGAATAAATTTATTAAGTATGAAATATATAAGAAGGGTATTATGGGAGATTAAATTTTGGGATATATTGGAAATATTTAATAAAATAATATGACTATGTATCTATACTCCGATTACATTAAACTGTTATAGTCCTTGAGAACTTATTACTGTGAAATGTGTTAAATATTCATATGAACTTTTGTAATATTTATATATGTTATTCTTGTGTGTCCCCATGTTATAAATTTTTTTGGTACCCAGTTGTTCCATAGAACCAGATTCCATCCATGAACTAATAGTGAGACTGAGTAGTCAATTTATACATTAAAGTATATGTTAAGAGTGTGGATTTTAAAATTTTATAGGATTATAGATCAATTATTTACCACTAGTTGAGTTATTATAGAATAATAATTATCATTATTTCATCATTTTGACACCTTACTAGTCTTTGTATGAGTGATTGATTTTTTCCACAATATTGGGTGGATATTTGGGAGGTGGATATAGTTAGTCCAAATATGTAATAAGATATAATAGAATATGTATTGATTTTCTATGATTGTATGAATACTGCAAATAGTAGACATAAATATTATGAGAATCATAGGATGGAAGAGTTGAATTTTTCTATTGTATTTTAAATATTCTTATTACTTTTTCCGCATCATGCATAGTATGGTTTTTCATGTAATCTATCAACATGATTTATTTCTTATTTTAATTTGATGTCCTGATTTGGAAAGTTAACTTAACAATTGTTGCTTCCTGTACAATTATATAGGATTCATGATTTTTTTCATGTGACATGAATTTGTAATTATTATCTTGATTATTCTATTGTGATTTATTTTACTTATATTGATATTAATTAGGATATTAATTTTATTGAGTATCCAATTATAATTCAAGCTCGCAAAGAGATTGTTATGCATGGGTGAGTCGTTATTTGAGGTAATTTTATTTGGAAACATTGGGATGTAAATAAATTATCATGGGAAATTAAATCATATATTCTTGAACAATATCATGAATTATTATAAATTTTTATATTTGGTTTTGTGGAGGGTTTATATTTTCATCAATATGATTGAATTAATGAGAATGGTTGTGTGATTATTATCACTTTTGTATTATGTTTAAACATTTCTTAGCTTGAAATTATTTTATAGGATTATATAATTTAGTGTAAAAAAATGATTAGGAGTTCATGAAATCTTAGTGATCATTTTGTTCTTTTTTATGGTAATTTTAATTGTTATCAAATGAAATTTTGTTTCTGTACTTGGATTTAGGACATTTTTTATCTTTTGGTGGATATTTAGTAAATTTTTGGTAGACGTAAGTTTTGGAAAATGTTGAAATTTAATGGAATTAATTAATCAATTTCTATTATTATTTTTATGGATTATATATTTATTTATTTATTATCTTAGATATGTGTCGTTTATTAAAATATGACATATTTGTGAAATTTAAATGAAAATATTTTATTATGTTTATAAAATAAATCAATGTAAAGTTAGTAAACTTTTTAGGGGGTTTGAAATGGAAATTTCAATGAAAACTATAAAAAAATTAATGGATAATTATGTTATGATTTATGTTGTTAATAGACCATTGAATATCTATTTTGATGTATTTATGACCTGGAACGTTTCTATATTTTCAAAATTAACATAAAAAAATAAATCAATTGAATCTATGTGTTGTGGTAGATTGAGAGAAAAAGATAGGTTCATGAATAATAAAACTAGAAGAATGATTGATGGTGGTTGAATGTCAATGATAATCATAAAATTTAGTTATGTTCCTTGATGATGTGATCTTTTATTAAAAAAAGTGAATTTATTATGCTTTTACTCTTATTTTATAGTTAAAGAATTCATGATAGTTTGAGATAAATATTATATTATGTAATTGGAAATATAAATATAGTGGAATTATATAGATTTGAATATTTAAAATATTTTTGAATTCAGATATAGCAGATTAAAAGATAAAAAATGGAGATTGTTTTCGTGAAATATGAAATTAGATAGAAAATATATTTTAGGGTTACAAAATATTATTTTGCTGGAATTAATTAGATTTGTAATGGAATTAAAAACATTAATGGAGAATGTGGAAAATATATAAATAAGGGGACTTTGGTGATTTCCTTTTATAAAAAAATTAGTACTAATAATTATTTATGATTGTCAGATTATTATTTATTGATTCCAGTGATGTTTTCTATAATAAAATAGTTTTAACTTAGATAAATATTGTAAAGTGATAAGAAAATAATTTTTTTACTTTTGATATTAGGGTGTTCTAAATTGGCATGGTCCCTAGAAACTTTCTATATATTTTCTTCATGATATTCTTGTGATTTTCATGGGGTTCATGACTGAGTGTTGTAAAACTAGAATGTAGGTCTGTCAAATAATCATGGGGGTGTTATAAATCCTTATAGGTACCTTCCAATTTCTAAAAAAAATTCCCATAATATATTAAGGGGATTCAATGTGCATGTGTCCCTATGCAAGGTAATATAATGTTTGTTCCATTTACTAGTGAAGATTATAACAACCCTTCTTTATATTAAATTATTGTTACATAATTCTAATGATAATCAATATAATAGTGCTACAAAACTAGGATCTGAAGGTTTAGTGTCTTGGTAAGCGTAGGACAATACAATAATTTTACAGAATAAAACACAAACATTTATTTAATTCCTTATTCTATAGATTATTGGTGTTCTTCACATTCTCTTTAGAACAAGTAATCAACTAAGGATATAAAAAAAGGGAGATCTAAAATCCTAGTAAGAGGATAGAGAAAGACATGAACCAATATAATTTGAGGTGATCATAATTTTCATAATCACAGCATAATAATGGGATTATCATCATAATGAAGAGAGGAAGAATTAGATAAAGTCATGTAATTTGAAAATTCATAAAAATGAAACATCATGCATTAGTTTTAAACAACCAATCATAGTTGTGAACTAAGATAACATCATGTTCACACATATTTCACTTTTTCTCATAAGATACACCACATTACCCAATTAATTGGAGCACTATATAATTTAGAGTGCACCCTTCACATTATAACATTTACATTTCATTATATAATTCTAGGTGCACCCATCACATCATAAAATTTTCTCACTAAAAGTCCCAATGGTCTTATTTTTATTTTATTTTTGATAATCCCCCTTTTAATGGTTGAAGGGGAACCCTTACAGAACCCATAGGACCAAGGCACAAGGCCCATATGTGACCTAATACATGACCTTAATATCCCAAGACCTGACACACTTGAAACATCCCCTCTCCGTCATCTGTATCTTAAAGGAACCTAGCTTCCCCACCTCGCATGGCTGATCGGCTATCATTTCCCCATGTAGAGCTTTACGGTGTCTGATATCGGTGGTAGTTTCCATATAATCTCATTCTTCCAAACTGATTAGCTTTTCTCTGGTGATTTTTATTTTTTCTCTAAATCCTCATCTAGACCTTCTCTTATATTTTTTCCCTTATTTGGTCTTTTTTGTGGCCCTAAATCCCTGTGGCCCGAAGTCCATTGTTGGATTGAAGTAAAAGTTGTGTTTTATGAAAGAAGAGTTATTTTTGAAAACATTGTGCTTGTCATAAACTCAAGTATAAAACATGTATATCCCAAATAAGATAATATAATTGTGAAGTAATTATATTTAAGTAACATTAAAGGGGTATCCATATTGAAAATGGTGTGAAAGTGGGAAAACCTAATGAAAGAGAGTTGTGTTCGAGAATTCCCCTTACCTTATGTACGAATGATTTATTCACTTTAATATCTTGTATAATCACATTAGATTCATTAATTAAAAAATACAGATCCTTTTAAAATTAATTTTATTCATTATGGTTTCTTTAATCTCATTTATGGTATTTTCTATGAGTTATAGGGTTTAATTTCATCATTCAGGTGTGTTTGTTTTCTTAATTTTCATGATCGGTTCACTTGTATTCATGAATGGAAGTCCATTTAAAATTTGTATAAATATACACAATTATTATTATCTATTATTATTGATCTTTTATAAGTTTATATTATCTTATAATGAATTTGTTTATATGGTATGAGGATGAATCATCAGATAAATGTTAATTATGGTCATTTTAGGTTAATTTTGGTTGTTTTTCTATCACCATGAACTCGTTTTGTTTTATCATTTAGTTTTATTTATATATGTTTCTTAAAAACCATATCTAAGGTTATAAGATACATTTTAAAAACTATTTAAACCATTATAATGGTTTTATTAACATCCTTAAAGGTTTTAAAAAAATGTAAAAGTGCATCATCCATGATGTTGGTAAATTGACACATCACGGGAGACGATTTCATTTATAAAATAAAAAAAATGAGAGGGATTATTTTAATGATGGATATTCCATTGACATGATATAATTACATTATATGTAATGTGATGGATTTATCATTCTATTTTGATGAGGGTATGTGAGGATATAATAATAAAATAAAATAACATGAAAAGAAATTAATGGAAAAGAAAGATTAATTTACCTCTTGAATCTATCCTCTTGAGAACCACATTAGGGTAACCATTTTAGTCCTTTGATGAGACCAAGATCTCTGTCATGTTGGGTAGGGGCTATCGAAGTCTATTGGGAATAATTTAGAAACGTTTCAAAGCTTTTATGGTATAAGGAGAAGAGTTGGCGAGGGGTAGTATTTATAGTGGAGGAGAGGGGTGTTTTCTTGTTATTTTAATCGTTATTTTATTATTTTTTCTCAAGAATATGCATAGTTTGACAATTATCAATAAATATATTAAAATAATGAGGGAATATTCTATATTTTAGGCTTACATCAAACATAAATCATCTAAGACTCCACAATTCATGTATTTATCTTTTATCGTAAATTATCGTATTTTACATTTCACCAAAAATTCATGTACTTTAGAAAAAATCCCAAAAATTTACCATAACAATTTTTCAGAATTTATAACTAAAAAAGGTTCTCAATTTTGGGAAAATAATTTTCAATATATGAGATATTTAATTTTTTTTTAAAAATCACGCTTTACATTAAAAATACATCATTTAAAATTTTAACTCATTTTATGACACATTAAAATTTTAAATAAGATCTCTTTAATTTATATTAAAATCATTAGACATCAAAATATTAATTTATGAAAATTTTTATTTTAAATTATTATATTAATTATAAAATTATAATTAAATATTTTTGACTTACAAAAATACCAACACTTAATTAATAATTTAAAAAAAATATTTTCATAGACTTTGATATAATTGTATCATACTCTCATTTATAATATTATTAAAATTTTTTTGTAACTTCATGGGTGAGGATACCATCAATTTGTTTTTTTAAAATTCATAAGGGTCATATTGTTATTCCTATGGTAAATTTAGTATTTCATCGGTATAGGTTTCTTAGATTCTAGAAATACTTATTATTTAATTTATTGTTAGTTTATACAATTTTTATTTAGGTTACTAAGTGATTTTATGTGACTTATACTATATGAAATTACTTTAATAAGGTATAAATTAAATTGATAAAGTTTTGGGTCCTTACATTCTTCTCCCCTTTTGAAATTTCACCCTCAAAATTTTGTTTTACATAAACATGAGAGGGTACTTCTCCTTTATCCCCTCTTTTAGTTCTGAATTTTCTTATTTAAACTTATGGTTACTCCAAAAAAATTTAACAAGGTGGGTTGTCTTATTTCATAAAACCTTATCATTCCTGTAAAAAATCTTTACTGCATACTCCTCTTAAGAAATATCATCTTCCTGTTGTACCACCTTTGAGTTTAGTACATGTGATGGATCTGGTATAAACTTCTTAAATAGTGATACATATAATAAATCAAGAACATGAGACGTATTGGGTGGAAATTCATGTTGATAGGCCATGGATACTATGAAATCAACGATCTAAAAGGGACCAATTTACCTTGGGTTTAAAATCTTTTTCTTTATAAACTGAATGACTCTCTTCCATGGTGATATTAAAAGGAAGAAATTATCAACAACATTGAACTTAGATTCCCTTTGACAGTTGTCATCATAGCTATTTTGTAGATTGTGAGTAAAATTAATATGTTGTTGGATGGATTGAACCTTTTCTATTATCTCTTTCACAAGATTAGGTCCAAGTATATTTCATTCACCATCTTAATCCCAACATGTTAGATTTCTGCATCGTTTTCCATTATGTTCTTCATATGTATCCATTTGAATACTCAAGTGGAATCTATTATTGTTTGAGAGATCAACCAATGGGAGATGTTGATACCATACACCATTGAATTATAATGATCATGACCTAATAATATCTTTGAGCATCTGAATATTCTTTTCAAATTGGCCATCAGTTTGGGGGAAAGAGGTTGTAGTGAAATTCAATTCAATACTCAATGAAATTTGAAGACTCCTTTAGACTTTATATGTGATCCTTGGATCAAGATCCGAGATAAACAAGAGTAGAACCCCATGCAGTCTTTACAATTCCTTCACATATATTGTTTCTAGTTTTTCAAGTGATATATCTTCCTGAATAGTGATAAAATGGGTAGTCTTGGTGAGTCGGTCCACCACAACCCATATCCCATTATTTCCTTTGGATGTCACTGGGAGACTCATGACAAAGTCCATAATGACATTATCTAATTTTCAAAAGGATATAGTAAAGTGTTACATCATCCCTTTGTACTTATATCACATGGATTTACCTTTCTGAAATATCAAGCACCTTGATGTATTCTTCCAGATATCCTTCTTCATGTTATCCCACTAGAAGTGTTCTCAAAGATCATGATACATATTGGTACTCCCATGATGTATAGAGAAAATTGAGCAATGTGAATTATCCAATAGATCTTTCCTTATACCTAGTGATTAAGGAAAAATATCCACATTTCAAAATAAATAACACCATAATAATTGATATGTAACTTTTTCATCTTCCCTAAATTTACTGTATTCACCATCTTTTATAACTTCAGATCATCCCATTGTGCCCCTTAAACTTTTCTTGGATAGAGAGTTAAGAAATCGTTTTGGAAAGGTGGTATGTATTACCTAATATTATGATTTCCAAATTCATAATTTACATATCCATAAAGATAGTGTCTTTCTCAATTCATAACATGGATAGAGTGGCATGTTATTTTCTATTAAGAGCATCAGCTACCTCGTCCGCCTTACCAAGATGATAGTGAATAGTGAAATTATAGTATTTGATTAGATCTAACCATATCCTTTGTCTCATGTTGATCTATTTTTGAGTAAATATATACTTTAGGCTCTTGTGATAGGTATATATGTCACACTTCTCACCATAGAGGTAGTTCCGCTAGATTTTCAAGGCGAAAATCACAGCTGCTGGCCCCAGATCATGCATCGAGTAGTTTTTCTTATGGATATTCAACTACCATGAGGCATAGTCTGTCACTATATCATTTTTATGATTACACAAACTAATAAATTCATTGAATCATCACTTTATATCAAAAAACATTCTATACTTTTTGGTAATGTGAGTACATGTGTTGTGATCACCCTCTTCTTTAGCTCCTTGAAGCATTCCTCACATTCTTACCTCTATATATACATTACCCATTTCCTTGTTAACATTGTTAGTAGGCATAAAATCCATGATAAAATTCTCAAAAAATGTTGATAGTACCATACTAATCCAAGAAAAATATAGATTTCTAGGAAACTAGAGGTTCTGGGCCATTTTTCAAATTGTAATTTTTTCAAAGGGTCCATAGAAACTCCCTTACTTTTGATCACATGTCCCAAGAATGTGACTTTTTGTATACAAAATTTGTACATTCTTAACATGCAATACATATTATTCTTTATTAATTTCGCCAACACCAGCCTCTGATGTTTTTCATGTTCTTCCTTAATCCTTTAGTAGATGATAATATCATTGATAAACACTACAACAAATTTTTCCAGGTAATTTATAAAGACTATATTCATCAAATCCTTGAATATTGTATGAGAATTAGTAAGTCATATGGAAATCACTGAAAACTCATAGTGACCATACCTTGAATATAAGGTAGCTTTATATATATCTTCCTTCTTCACCTTTAGTGGATTATATCAATAATTATGATCCACCATTTTGAAAAAGTCATTAATCCTTTGAAGAGGAGACTAGTTCTTTATGGTGATCTTGTTGAGATATCGGTAATTGATGAACATCTGTATTGATCAATCATTCTTCTTGACAAAGAGCACTAGAGAACCATAAGCTGATGAACTACAAAAAATTAACCCTTTTTCCAAATTCTCTTGCATCTACTTCTATAACACCTCTAGTTTGATAGGATCTATCCTATAGGGACACATTGAGATAAGAGTAGCTTCAGGTATGAGTTTTATTGATAATTTGACCTCACGATCGGGGAAAAGTCGGGGTAATGCTTCATGAAATACATCACTGTATTCCCTCACAATAGGCATTTCCCCTAGGTTGATACCTTTAACGGATCTATTTAGTGCAAGGTATGCCTCTTTATAGGGAATCAATACCCATAACATTGTAGAATTTTCTAAAGGATATTCTTGAACTTCCTTTCATTTATATAGGATTAGGGGATGGTTTGGAATATAAAAACATATCTCCTTTTACTAATAGTGGATATGTTCCAATATAACAAGAGTTATTCCATTCCCAATATAGCATTGATTCCAAAAAGGTAAGTATCATGAGGTTTTCTGGAAGAATCTTCCCACATACGCCAATAGGAAAAGATTCCAACACTTTGGTTGTAATGATTTTACCCCTAGGTTTTTTTTGGATTTTCTTACTTCAAGGATTCAGGTATTTGATTAAATATTTCTCGAAAACATACAAGATATAAATTAATTCATAGAACTTGAATAAAATAATACTTTTTCCCATTCTTGTGTGAATAGTAAGTATACCTAGTACGACTTCATTTTATTGCTCTACTTCGACATTAGTGATGGAATACACATTCCCTTTAACCTTTGGTTTTTCTGGCTAATGATTCTAATTACCCTATAAGACTCGATTTTTTGTGCACTAGCTTGAATAGTTCCCTTTATCCAAACAATTGAAGCATTCAACCATGGGAGGTACTCTCCTTTCCACCACCACATTATCCTATTTCTTCATGTTATTTCAATATTCATGATCTTGGAGGACTTATCTCTCACACCTAAATAATTTCCTTATCTTTTTAGGAGGTTCCCATGATGATTCTTTCCATGTTTTTGAGATGTGGGTGGTTGATTTTTCTTTCCATATTTCTCATTAGATCCCCAACATGAAACTCCATTTTTGTTTCTTATCACCACAGCCAAGGGACCATTATCCAAACTCTATCTCCACATTGATATCATATAAAAAAACATCTTCATAACTCTCAAAGTCTATAATTTCTAGACCCTTTTGATGTTCTGTTTTTAATACACTAAAGAATCAATCATTTTTCCTATCATTTTTGTAAAACAAAACTTGAACCATACCTTTCAAGAATTGTGATATTTTCATCATCGATTGTGATAGGTTATCCATTATTTTTCTTTATCTTTATGAATTATCTCTTCATATTTGTAGGAATAGTTTGTGGGGAATAATTTTTAATAAACATTATATTGAATTCTTCCCACTCTATCTCTTATACTTTTTTCATTCTTCTTGGTGTTCTTAATAAACACCCATCATTGATTGGCCTCTCCATTTAAATGGTAATGGCCAAAGTCATGTTATCTATATCAAAATAGAGAAGAACATAGAATATATTCTCCATCGAGTTGACCCACTATTATGTGACTAGTGGATCATAATATCCACTAAATGTCGGTGGTCATTGCTACATAAATGACTTGATAGCCAGTTTTTCCCTCTTTGGTGAAAGATGACATTCCAAATTTTTTAAGTTATTATTCATTTCCTGAGATAGCTGTGTGTGAGTCACCCAAAAAAATTTAACTCCACCTCTGAAATCATTGGGGATTTCATTTGAGCAATCATCGCATTTTCCCTCAAATGGATTTATTTTCTAGGTTTCTCCGGGTTCCCACCATTTTCTCAAATATAAATTGTTAGAACAAAACATAATTCAACAATTCATAAAAAAAAATAATATATTCTATTTTTTAATTAACTATAAGGGTGTATCTTATAGGATCCCTGGGATTATAATATTCTAAAACAAATCTTATTAGGTGCTTACTTATACATAGTCTCGTACAGAGGTCCTTTCACTAAGGTTATCAAATCCCAATTTTAAAATTAACTAAACTATTCATTAATACCAACTATAGTGAACCTTATTTGTCTTACATTACTATTACAAAATTCTAATGATAAACAACATAATAGTGTTATAAAACCATGATAAAAAGGCATAGTTTCTTGGGAAAAATTGGACCAAACATAAATTTTATAAAAAACCATAAACACTTAATTAATTCCTTCTTCTCTATCTTCTTACTGGCCTTCGTATTCTCCTTAGTATAAGTAGTCAGTTAAGTATATACATGAAAAATGGGTGATCTAAAATCCCAGCAAGAGGATAGAAAAATACATGAATCAATATAACATTATGTGAGAATAATCATAATCATCATAAAATAATAATGGGATCATCATCATCATAATGATAGTAATCATTAGATAAATTCATGTATTGTGGAAATTCCCAAAAATGAAATATCATGTCTTAGTGGTAAACTACCACACATAGTTTTGAAAAAATATTGCATCATGTTCATGAATATTTCACTTTTTAAGATGATATACATCACATTACCCAATTAGTTGGAGTTATGTATAATTATGGGAACACTGGTCACATCATAAGATTTACATTACACCATATTATTCTAGGTGCACCCATCACATCATAACATTTACATTATCTTGCATGCCATATAGAACATATATTAATCATGTACATAAAAAAACCCATGTAAAGGAATGGGTTTAATTTAATAAATAATAAAGTAATTAATAAACTTTGGAAAATAAAAGGGAAACAATTATTGGTACAGGTATCATCAATCTGAAGTGAAGAAGAAACAATCTCAAGAGAAGTATAAGGAATGTTTTAGGAAAGAAAAGTTATTTTAGAAAACAATCTGTTTTTCATAAAATCAATTAAAAAATTTTATATACTATAGAAGGTATGATAATGATGAATAAATTATATTTAAGGAATATTAAAGTAATATTCATTTTGAGAATGGGTTGAAAGCTATAAAACCCAAAGGAAGAGAGTTGGGTTTGAGAACTCCCCTTACCTTATGTCTGAATGATTTATTCACATTAATATTCTACATAATCACATTATATTAATTAAATAAAAAATAATGAACCTTTTATACAATAATTTGATTAATTATGGTATTATTAAGCTCATTTAAGGGCTTTTTTATGAGTTATAGAGTTTAATTTCTTCATTTGGGATTGTTTGTTTTATTAGTTTTCAAAATTGGTTCACTTGTATACATGAATTGAAGTTCATGGGAAATGTGTATAAATATATAGAATTTTAATTATATGATATTAATGATATTTCATAATTTTAAATGATCTTATAAATAATTGGTTATATGTTTTGAGGATAAATCATCAGATAAAATTTAATAATAATCATTTTCTGTTAATTTTGGTGGTTTTTCAATCACAATGAACTTGTTTTTTTTCAATTAGTATTATGTATATATTTCAGTTACATAACATAAATTGTGTTATAACATAAAGTTTTCAATATTTTAAACCATTATAATGGTTTTATTAACATCCTTGAAGTTGTTAATGTAAAATAAAAGTGCATCGTCGATGATGTCTGTAAATTGACAAATCACAGGCGATGGTTTAATTTTTAAAATAAAAGAGGGAGAGAATGAAGATATTAAGGATGTATATTCCATTAACATGATATAATTACATTATATGTAATTTACTGAAGTTATCATTCCATTTTTATGATGGGGTGAGGATAGAATAAGAAAATAAAATAACATGAAAATAAATTAAAAGAAAAAAAAGGAATTTACCTCTTGAATTTATCCTCTTAAGAACCTAATTAGGGAAAAGGTTTTGGTATTTTTATGAGAAAAAGAGATCCTAAACATGGTTTGAGGTCTATGTAATAGTATTGGGTATAATTTGGACAAGTTTTAAAACTTGGAAGGTGTGAGGAGAAGAGGTGGTGAGTGGTGGTATTTATAGTGGAGGATAAGGGTGTTTTCTCATTTTTATAATCATTAGTTTATTATTTTCGATCAATAATATGAATAGTCTGATCATTATCACTAAATATATTAAAATAATGAAATATATTACGAGATTTTAGTCTTACATCATATGTACATCATCTATGACCCCACAATTCATGTATTCAGCTTTTATTGTAAATTATCATATTTTACAATTCACTAAAAATAAAGTATTTAAAAAAATAAAAAAAAATCACCCTAACCATTTTTCAAAAGTGTATAATTAAAAAAATAACTCCATTAAATGAAAATAATTTTTTTAAATACGATAAATTAAATTTTTAATTGAAATCACAATTTACTTGAAAAATACATATTTTAAGATTATAACTCATTTTATAACACTTTGAAACATTACTTGAGGTCTCATAAAATTATATGAAAATAATAAGAATTCAAAATATTAATTTATGGATATATTTTATGAAAAAATTTCTTTTATATTATTAAATCAATTATAAAATTTAAATTAAATATGTATGACTTATAAAAATACCAACACTTAATTCATAATTTTTAAAACATTTATTTAATTAAACTATGATTTAATTATGTCATACTTTCATTTATAAGAATATTAATATTATTTATACTTTCATGGGTGAGGTAACTATTCATTTCCTAGTATACTATTCATAAGGGTAATATTACTATTCCAAAGGTCAGGTTACTATTTCATCGGTATAACTATCTTAACTTCTAAAAAAACATATTATTTCATTAATTATTCATTTATAAAGATTTTATTAAGATATATAAGTGATTTTATGTGATTTATACTATATTATATTTCTATAATAATGGATAAATTCCATTGATTAATGTTTGGGACATTATAAAGATGAACTTACAACCATTGGATTACAGAGGGGTTGTTTTGTTTTCATACAGTTCATTCTTATTTGGAATTGGATCATTCCATATCAATATAGGGTTTATGAAACATTATTACATGCCATTCTCACATATGTGATGTGATAGTGGAAAATAAAGAATAATTTAGTCAATTAAGTGACTCATGGGGAATCTGGTTTCTTGATAAGAGATGGGTAGTGATGTGGTTAAAAAGATTATTTATGATCTATGTATGAGGAATGTTAGTTATGGACTGATTTAATCAATAATACCATGCTTTTGGTAGAATAATATTGAATTTTATTATGAATATGTGATATGGTTATTTATTCCTCATGATCTAACTATATGGGTATGTGTGATTATCTTATTTGCGTGGTATAAAGTACGATGGGGGTGTAAATCTATTTACATTGAATAATGGTGATGATGCTAAAATTATGTAGTTATAGGTGGTCTATATAGTGTATATTTAGGTTTTTATATAATGGTTTCTGAAATATGGTGATTATATGGTGTTCATAGCATTGTATGAGATAAAGAAAGTCCCTACATGTGGACACTAAGTAATAGGGAGAGTTATTATCTATGAAAATAATTTCAAATGTTATTATTAATTAGATAGGTGATGTTATTGATGTTTTTAACTTATGATGGTGTTTCATTATATATTGTTTGTGGTGGTTAGAGTGCATACAAGTGGACATCTGATAATAGTGAGATTTCATGAGGGTGGAAAACTACTCAACCAATATATAAGAGTGGTGACTTGGTAGAGGGGATGGGTTGTGGTAGGGAGAGTACATACATGTGTACATTTTATAATATAAAGTATCCCTATGCGTGGATATATTTCAAAAAACTATGATTTATAATGACATACATGTGTAAGGATAATTGATGAGTCTTGGTTCATAATATGGATTTAAAGGTGATAATATGTTAGAAGCTTTTTATTGTGGTTATTTTTTACATTGAGTGTTAATAATGATCATGAAATGGATATTGTTTCATACTTTGGATATATAGATTATTTTTATATTATATATTTTTAATTATATCATTGATGGATGCATTAATATTGTTCATTAATAAAGAGAAAAATTAGAGTACTCTCTGAAACCTATAGAGTATATTTATATTTTTCTATACTTTATATTTAATATTTTCAAAACATCTTCATATAGTATATGGTTTTTTTGGGTAAATTTTTCATTATATTCATGAGTCTTATTGGTTGAAGTAGATTTTATCATACCTCACAAGATGTATAGATGATTTTATGGTATTCTTAACTATTTAATCATTTTAGTTTAACTTTGTATGAAAAGAGATGCATTTGAAAAATAATTTATGTATTTTGGTCATAAATTGTAGTTTATATTATATATAATGGCATAAATATTTATTTAAAGAGTGAAATTACATTGATATATATGTGATGATATACCATATGTGCTAGTCACCAAGAATTGAATTACTAAATATGGACTTTGGGGACACAACCAATCTCGATAATGACTCATGTGGGCACCCAGTAGGCTTGGGTCATGGAATTTATACTTAGGATGTAATTCATCTCTCTAATGACGTTCATGAAAAAAAATTCACCTAAAAATCCTTTATATAATTAAATAATGGATAAAATTTCTAATGATTAGTATTTCATCCATACACAACACTAGAAATATAATAGTGATCCCACTTGCTGAAGCATAAACACAATAAATTTTGGGACCAGTAAGACTTTGGTTGATATTTATGTGACATAGGATGTTTTTATATAAATTTAAAGATTTTTAACAGAAGTATTTTAATTTTATGTGACTTTTGTTATAGTTTATATATTCAAGTAAAAACTATTTTTACCTTAAGTATATATACTTAAAGGTGTTGGATTTTGTGGTCAACCCATGAATGAAGTGTTCCTGATCAAGTGAAAGATATATATAGGATCATCATATGATACTATAAGTAGATGAAGGACCTTGTATTAATTTTTGATATTGAAATTTTATTGAAGTGAATTTAAAAAAAAACATATTTTAGTATTTATCAAATTATTTTTGTATCATATTTTTAGTAAAATAATTGGTATTAATTGGTAAAAAACAATCACAGTGTAGGAAAACATTTCTGGGGATGGATATAGTAACTCATGGATTCTATGTATAAGTAAAACACATCATTATTGGATAAATTATTCGATAGATTATAAAGAAAATTGTGGTTGTTCTACAATATAATGAAGTAAAATAAGAAGTGACCACAGATCCTAGGTTGAGAAAGAAAACTAGAATGGTAACTACATTGTAGTATATCTCTCAAGGATATGGATTATCTACCAAGGACCTTGTTTTCTAAACCATGATGTAAAGGTCACCATTGTTTGTGTAGATACATAAAATGAAAATGAAAAATTTCTTTATTTGGATATCATTTTCATGTTCTTCAAATTATTAGAAATAGTTTAATGAAATTGATCTAATTAAATAAAAATAAATCATGGTTTACATTTTATTTTCATTTTTAACATGAATTTTATATTTTATGTGGTAGATGATATTCATATTATGTATCATGATCAATTAAATATATTAAAATTATCACACAACCCCCAATATTGATTAATCATATCTAGGGTGATATAAAGTTCTAACATATTCTAATTGATCAACCTGAAGTTGGATTTGAAGAAAATTTTAATGTAAGTTTTCTAAAAAAAATTGATTTAAATTTTTTTTATTAGATGATATAGTTATATGATGTTTTTGAGTGTTTTACAAATTTTTGAAAGAAAAAAAATATTAATATTAATATTAATATGTGTAAGAAACCCAAAAAAGATGAAAATCAGTATTATTTCTTCATCAATATATTTCTTAATTTTCTAATACATGGAATGTGAATATTGAATACTAAATTTAAAGAGGTTGATGTAATGTTTTTATATAAATTGTTTTATTGAGTTTCTTCATTTTTGTTTTGATAAATATTCATCCACACTTTAAGATACCAAAATATAAGTTTAATTAAGATGTTTAGTGATAAAAAATATGTATTTATTCCATGATTTTCAGAATTTTTATGATTAAATAAGATAAGAATGCTTAGGATTATACTTAAAAAACTTGAAGATTATAATCTGAGTATAAAGGAACTATTTTATTATACAATTTAAGAGTTATCTTTGATTTTTCTTTCCAAATTCATATTATGGTTATTGGGATACACTTATTTGTAAATGAGTTTAAAAATATACTCTATGTAAAATCCAGGACACCATAAACTCAGAGCCGATGGTTATATTAAATTATTTTTATAAATTGCAATAGTTCATTAAGTACATACTAGTTTAGTAATATTATATTACAATATACATACATACAATATATTTCATAAAATATGATACAACATGAAAATATTGTGAAACCATGAATTTTTCTTCCATCATATCCATGAAAATTACACATATTTTTACATGTTTCTTAGGGAAAGAAAAAAATAAGGGTATAATTAGATGATCTATAAATAGTATCATACCATAAACTATTATATAACATAAACATGGAATAATTGTTATGGAAAGAATCAGCGAACAACTTGAATGCATAATCAACTAAAACTTATAAAATGGTATATCCATGAAAATAAATTAAAATAAGGATAAAAATGTTCATTGTTATCATACTAATGTAATATATACTTTCATACATCAAAACATATTATAAACTAATTATTCCATGAAACATTCCTATCATGGGAAGAAGCATTCTCAAATACTCAACTTATTTGGTCTCATGAGACCTATTGATGCATTGATGGGATATATATTTATAGGCCACACCCATAATCTAATTATATCCAATACATTCACCATAATATTCATGAATAAATTTCATAACATTCCCTAAATAACCAACAATGGAATATAATGTGGATATATATATATTGATAAAGAGAGATATCAAATACTTTAACATTTAATTGAATAATGTGGATTCCTATGAGAACATCCCTTTATCAACATTAAAGTTATAAGGTATCATTAATGTAATAGGTTGTGCCCTTATCAAGGATATATAGGGGAGACATAACCTTCAATGTTTTAGGTTATACATGGAAGATAATAATTGGTTTCAATCATTTTTATTGGTATTTGACCAAGCTAATGGTATAAAAAAGTCATATATCATAGTTCATTAATTGAATGTGAATATTCAAAAGCATATCCCCCAAGATTGTCTCTCATGGTATGAAGTATTAGTCACACTCATCATGAATTTGAGTGATTATTGAGTCATTTATCAATAAACCATTTTCATGTTCATTACCCATTGGATAATCTTCACCAAAACTTAAACCAAATACCAATATCAATAAACAGATATATTTTCAAGGAAATTTCACAAACTTAAATTCTACCAAAACGTCGGATGTTTTTCCAACGTAAAAAAAGGTAACTCTTGAATCAAAAGAATATGGGAGTGGGAAAATAATTTAGATCTATAATTATATTAATTTTCTTGAGTAAAATGGAAGAAAATATTCAATGGAAATATATGTAACACATAAAAGAAAGAATGTGGTGATTATAACATGAGTACTAAAGAATGATTTTTTAGTTTAAAAACCCCCCACTTATGGATTGGGTAGAAATTAAATCATAACATCATGAAATATATGGAATAAAAATGATATAAAAATAAAAATAATTTAATTTAATGATATAACATCTCAAATAGGTAGTATATACACTATATAAATGAAATTGAGAGGATAATTAAAAAACTTCTCAGAGGGGAATTTAAGATGGAAAACAATACTTCCATGTATTTGCATTAATATCCTTTATAAAAAATATATATATAAATAGAACAATTTTGAAACTTAATATTATCCATTTTCATTTTTAATATTCATAAATTTTCATTATCCATATGAATTATTTCAATTTTCCTTATCATTGTTTTTAGTTTTGATCATTTGTACTAGTTTTATAATAGAAATTTTCATCCTCATTATTATTAGAAATTAAATTATTAATAAGTAATAATGTTAATGGTTATATATTATTTATATGAATTTATGATTTTACAAATTCCATTCGTAAATTCTTTAGTCTTTATCCCTAAAGACAAAGTCAATAATAAACATGTTTTGATTATTTTTTATGAACAAATCTTCTTTCCTGAAATGATGAATTATATCTTGATATAAAATATCCTGAACTAAAAAATCCATTATTTACACATTAATTTAATATTATTCTAGGAAATAATTTTTTATTGTCTTCAATGATATAAATTCTTTGTATTTTTGAAGTGGGTGGTAAAACCGACCTAAACATGAACATACCATAATTTAATGAATTATTATGATATTGGTTAGTTGTAATATAATTATACGAAATGTATAATGATATTATTTTTTGTTTAATAGTGTTATATAATATAATTTTAATAAATTATTAGAATAATAATTAGATATGAAAGTCAAACATGATTTGAATAAATGATTATCTTCTAGGAACAATTATTTTAAATGATTAAAATATTGATGAACATTTATTAAAAATATGATTAATAGGATACCTAATTTTCCATAAAATAACCTTAATTATATAATAAATATAATATTAATACTTTAATATCATCATAATATCTAATATTCTAATGTGGTGAAGAAAAATGAAACGGGTTACGTTATGGAGGCGGTAGTCTGCACAATGTAGGTATAATGGTTTTATTTCCATTAATTTATTGAGAATATGAATAAATAATTATAATACAAATAATATAGTGAAATTAAATTATATTAATTATAATTATATAATTATTATAGTTTCTCAACAATAATGTTTAAATAATATAACTAATAATCAAACTAAGTAGTTGATATTACTCACGTCGGGGACTTAAAATTTCATTGGAAGTGTCCTTGAATTTGAAGTGATTATGTTAACTATGAGTGACCATGGGATTATTTTGTAGAATAGAGTCCAAGTGAGAGTAAAATAGATTATTTTTATAGAGAAATTATAATTTTAGATGTGTCTTGAAGTGGTATAGATGTTACCATTTTATAAGTGAAGGGAAGGAAAGTTTTGAAAAAGTAACCCTTACATTTTCAGTAATTTACGGATACAATTCAAATTTCAAATGCCCAAAAATTGAAAAAATATAGGTGAACCATTTTTTTTGTTGAGAATAATCTCAAACATTAAATTAATTTAATGTTTTTAAATTTTTTAGAAATTTTACAATAGGATAAACTCAATTTACCACTTTTACTTTTTCAACAATAATTTATTTTTCATCTAAGTACTAAATTTTTGCAAAAATATTATTAAGATTGAAATTTTTACCAAATTTAAAAATTATAATTTAGATTTTATATATAATTTTATCAAATAAAATATCAGAAAATATTTTTTAAAATTTAACATACTTAACTATGTAAAAACAGTTCTTAGAGAAATAACATTTTTATAATATAAATTTATATATAAAATAAATTTACATTGGTTAATGATTTTAATGAATTAAATTAATTTGTTATAGAATAAATAAAAGTTAGGGTTATTTAAAAGAAATCATAAAGTGAATATCTAATTTAAAATACTTTATTTAAATAACATTTCAAATGTAATATTTATATTAAGGTAAAATTTTAATTAGTTTTAAAAATGTTTACCATAGGATTTTTAAATTCAATGATTATTTTAAAATGTATATTTTTATTCTTTAAATTAATATTTTAATACTGAAATATGTTTTATGAAATTATAAGCCACTCTTGTATGATGGTGAAATCATAAAAATTGAAAACTTCTTGAAAAACGTATTGTTCCACAAAAAAGTACGCTTTTAAGAAAAAGATAAAAAATTTACTAATAATATGATCTTATTACAATTAATTAAAATTGACCTTTGTAGATGTGCTCTTTAGATCTCATCTCACTTCGATAGAGGGTTGGGTGGAATCCGACTGGAGTCCACCGGCGGGTTTGTGTATTTGGGCCGGTTTCGATGGTCGCATCAGTGGGAATTTAAGAAGACCAGTTCTGAGGTTTGTCCAGCTCTCTTGATGGTTGCTTCCCCTAGTTCATGGTACCTCGGCCATTTCTTGGTGACTTCAGCTCTAACTGTGATGGTTTGTCTGTTTGAATGCTGGTTTGGGTTCCATTCATTGTGCTTGTATGGTTTTAAGTGATGATGTAGTGATCTGGTGAATTGGTGATGTGGTGATGTCATGTAAGGTTTCTCACTTTTTCCTTAAAATTGATTTTCATAATAATAAAAAACCATTTTTAGTCAGAAAATTAATTAAAAAATGAAGTTTGTTTTGTAAAATTAAAATTATTAAATTAATCTATTATATAATATCATGAATAAATATCACATTGTGTGATATTTTCCAGATGTTTTGATTACCTACAATAGTAGTGTCTCGGGTGTTACATTATTCCCCCTTAAATAATTTCATCCTTAAAATTTTAATATATATCAGCTATTGATAAAATTTGATTCTCAGTCCTAATAGCATTATCAGTCCCCTAGTTTTCTTCTTCCATCTTGTGATTATTCCAAAATAATTTCACCAAATGAGTTTTCTAATTTCTCAATACATGGTCTCTATTGTCATGAATCTAGGTAGGATTCCCATTATAAGAAAAGATAATTCCCAACTAAATTCCATAATATGTGATCTCATTTATTGGATATGACATGAATTTCCTCAATAATTAAACCTTAAATAAAACATGTAATTTATAAAGGTATAGAGGCATTATAAAACCTCCAATAATACATGATCCGAACATAAAATACTAGGTCATTCCTTCAATTATGTTCCTAGATATTTACTTGGCATTGGAAAGCATTAATGTGATCCTGAGAAGTCCATTATTTAATAATTGTCTCCTCTATGAGATCTAAGAAAATTAAAATTCATTCTTCAACTTATTTCCAATAGGTTGGAGCATAATAACTCTTTCTATTAAACTATTCATATGGTTCCAATGGGATACTCAAATGAAAGCTATTGTTGTGTGATAATTCAACCAAAGTTTTATACTAATCCCACATAACATGGAAGTCATGATAACATGATCTAATTATGTATTTAAGTGTATGGATAACTCTTTATAATTGAAAATTAGTGTATGGATTATAGGTGGTTCAAAAATGTTTCACAGATTTGAGATCCCTTAGGAGAATAATCAAGAATTTCTTTGTGAATTCTGGGTCATGATTAGATCCAGTCAATATAGGTTACCCATGAATCCTTATGATTTCATTGATATAGATTTGAGAAAGTTTCTAAATGGGTAGATATTCTCTTATCAAAATGAAATAAGGATACTTAGTAATGGGATCAATGATGATCCATATATCATAGTTATTCCATAGAGGCTTTGGGAATCTAGTGAAAAAGTTTGTTGTAACGTTATACTACTTACATATAGGTATATGCTTTGGTTTCATGAATCCCATAAGATGTTGTATTTTTGCCTTTACCTATTGAAATACTAATAATCTAGACACTTATGAATCAATTTCCTAATTTGTACCATTTCACAAAAAAGCTTCTCTTAAATCACCATTCATCTATGTGCTATAAGTTCTTAGAGAGAAATTTGAGTAGTGTTCTTTATATAGAAGTTTCATTTTAAATTCTGGTATGTGTGGAAAAAATAAATTCATCCCAAACATCAATAGTACATCTTTAAAAAAAACTCATCCAATTTATAATTATTCATTTCTTTAGTGAACATTGTATGTTCTCATCATCCAACTATGTCTTCTCTATAAATCTATGTATGAAAGGTTTAGTTATTTCTTACAAAAGTAATTATGCATCCCCTTTCCTATAAATAACTATATCCATTATTAATATATATCTATAAATGATATCCTTATTAATTAACATCATGTTCATGACTCTATGGTCTCTCATACTAAATACATTATCAACCATGTTTTCTTTCCTAGTGTTGTAGATTATCAATCAATCATTCTATTTTAGTCATTACAAAAATCTTCTTTACTTCATGTCGAGCTCCTTATGAGAGTAGATACACTTAAAGATCTTATGGAATGTATATATATTGTATCTTTTACCATAGCAGTATTATCTCCATATTTTCAAACCGATGATTAGAGCATCCATATTAAGTACATGATTTAGATAGTTCTGCTTGATGATTTTAAATAGCATTGTTATATTTTCAATCAATCTATCATTCTCCATAAGGGTAGAAATATATCATTTATTTTATGAATTAAATTAAATTAGAAATCATTCCTTATCTGATTTTAAATTTAATACTGTTGAATTAATAATTCTTTATTTTAGCTCCTAAAAACATTCCACACATTCCCTTAACCATGAGAATTTAACCCCTTTAAGTGTTAACTTGGTCAAAAAGTTTTCGAATAAAAAATCATAAACAAACTACTGAAAGAAAAATACTAAAACTCGTAAACATTGGATCATGGTTATGTTCATTGGTGTATTCCATTAATTCAATATCATTTTATTTAAAGGGTCAATATATATTCTTTCTTAGAGACAATATAGATAATAAATGAATATTCATTAGGATAAAATTCACACTTACTATATTTCCCCCATAATTCCATTTTTCTTAAGGTCTCTATAATTATATGATAACCATCATGATATTTACAGATCATATAGTATATCAACATATCATCAATGAATACCATCATAATTATTTAAAGATAATTTTTGAATACTCTTTTCATCATATCCCTAAAAAATATGGAACATTATTGATTCCAAAAGACAGTACCATAAACTCATAATGTTGATACCTTGTTAAAAATGTTATATTTGGTATATTATCCTACATCACCTTGATGGATAATAACTTGAGTGAATATTGGAATTTAAGAAGTATTGGGATCCTTAATTTTGATCAAATAAGTAATCAATGTGGGGAAAATTATTCCTATTATTTATGTTATTGGAATTGGTCACTCTATAATCAATACATGTTCTCTGGATCCATCCTTTTTCTTGAATAAAATATGACATCCCCATAGTGAAACACAATGGTGTACAAATCCATAAAAACTAAACCCCTGAAAATATTTCTTCCACTCTAGTAACTCCACCGGTTCCAATCTATATGGAGTTTTAGATATAGTCCTTGCATTAGAAATGAGTTCAATGGAGAACTCGACTTTATGTTCTGGTGGATGGCCATCTAATTTTTATAGAAAAAATCAGGGAATTTTTATACCATTGGTACATCCTCTATTCTTTGGATATATTCTTCATCTATTAATCCTACTTAATCATCCCATATACCTATAATTTCATTCAGTAGATATATTATATTAGGATACATACATGATTTATATAATGATGATTCTCCTCTAAACAGAAGGTATTCTACTTAACCATTGAGTAACATAATCTCCATCACATGGAAATACACTTATTTATTATATTTTCATGCCTAATTTTTTCCATGAATCATATGAAAGGAAACCATATGTCTGATAACTGAATTTTTAAATATGGTATTCTCAGGAATCATAATTGGAACTAGAGGAAATAAATTTTTTACATTTGATTACCACTTTGTGACTTAATTGATTACTTCATTACTAGATTTATAGGGATGTATCTAATGTTTTTGGAGAACATGCCAGATATAAATGATGGAAAATATGAAGAATTAAATAAAAATTAGTGACCTTTTAAAAAAATACCAAAGTACTTTACACTTCATCATTGTGAAATTTTACTACAACTATGGTAATTTTATAATCTTATCCTTAATCCCTTAACATTTTCATTAATAAATTCTTATGACACTTTGGGAATTGGTTTTTATAATTTCAATTCTAAAAAATTTACAAATTGAATATCAAAAAATTCTATCATATCCTTGAATTAGTGATCTTTATAGAATATTTCAATATACTTATAACAAACTTTGGTTCCCTTCCTGTAATCCTTTATGTGTTTCTTATAATAGTTATCACAAGTGGTAAATCTCACATTTCCTTTCTTCTTATTATCCACAGCATTCGTCATAATATAATCTATAATCCTATTCTTCTTCTGATTTCCGTTAGATAAATACATCCATGATAACTCCTTTTTGTCTTAATGGAACAAGATACTATATCATTATATCATGAAAAGTTCATAGACACCAAATTCATTCAATGGATAGTTTTTAACCTATTAAAAAATTATCAATCATTATTTTTTGCCTATAAACATAGTCTATGACATGATTAATAAACTTGTAATTTTTTTCATCATATTTCGCATCATTTTCCACCTAATTTCGTTTAAGATTGAGTAAAAGCCTTTACATTTACAATATTTCATTATAATGAATGTATTTTTCATAGAATACTTCCTTAAATATTCCTCATTCCATGAACATGATCTAATATTATTATTTATTGTTATTTTATTTTTGACCAGTATTTTTCAGCATCTCCCTTTAGATGATAGCTCGATGTGTTGACATTTTTCTTTTAACTTCCTCCAAAAGAAAGATAAATAAAGAGATTAATCAATTTCTCAACTACCAATGGATTAGTAATTCCACTTAATGTTTCAGGTTGTTATCACAAGAAACGATCCAACATAGTTACACAATGATATATATCAGTTGGCCATTTTATTCAAGCATGATCATTTTTTATAACCTGGACCAACTATCCTAATATTATTATGAAATGATTAGATTTGACTCCATATTCATTGACATTTTTATGGGGAATACGCTTTCTTTGACTGTGGGTCTTGATAAAATTCCCATTCCTCCCATTTTTCTTCATATTTATATAATAAAATACAACTAATTACTTCATAAAATAAATTTAAATAAAATTCCTATTATTCTATCAAGATTTTCCCTATAAATTTTAATTATTTATAACTTATTATATCTAACTTAGTTCCCCTAAATATAATACCCAATGATTCTAATAAAATTTTCATGATACCAACTATAACATCCTAAACTATAGAAAACAATGTCCATTAGTCATATTACATTATTGGTATAAAGTATAAGAGTTATTGAAGGATTGACCTATTTTGAAGTCTTGGAATACTAAATACCTAAATAAAATACATTTCAAAACATATTATATGACATGAACATTTTTAATGAATGTGAATATTTATTCCAATATATCATTAAAAATTACACATAGTTATCCACTAGGATTCCTACGAAAAGAAAAATAAGTAAGGGTGAGCTCAGAGACTTGGTAAGAAGTACATGTAAATGGAAATATACATAATTGAAACATAGAATATGTGATATAAAAATAAGCAATGAAAAATATGAATCCATAATAAAATAAAGTTGATGTAATACTATATCCATGACAAAAAATTAAAACATGGAAAACAATAATCATTAATCTAATAATTATAGAATGTATAAGACCAGACACCTTAAATGTGTTTCCAAGGATTTTTCTGAGATATTATCCTATCATGTGAAAGAGTAATGTACCAAAACCCAACATTTTTTTTCTTGTCAGACATGTCAACGCATCAAGGGGATATATTATTAAATCCCCACCCATCCCTTGGTTAAGTATAATTCATTCACTAAAAGAGTCATCAAGACCATTCATACCATTCCCCAAGGAACCACTTTTTAAATAAAAATTGTTAATCCGTATATTGTGAAATAAAAACATCAAATACATCCTGATTCAGTATAATATTGTGGATTTCTAGGAGAACATCCTTAATAATCATTTAATCCATGGGGTATCATTAAACAAATATTTCTTATTCTTAGCAAAGAAATATATGGGTGTGGGTTCCTTTAATGTGTTGGGATATACATAGAAGATAGTAATTGTGTTTAATAGTTATCATTGTTAGATGAAAAAAGAAATATTAGGTAAAAGAATTATTTATCATGGTCCAATAAGAGTATGTGAATATTCCAAATCAAATTCTCCTCGAGTGTCATTTTAGATGTGTGGTCTTAGGCCTGCTCATTATGCATTAGGGTGACTATTGATTCAATGCTAAACCAACCATATTTGAGTTTATTACCCCTTACTTCATCTCTTCCATCATTGTATCCACTTTTAAGTATCCAAATATGTATTTATTTTTTAAAAAATTATACGCACTTTTAAATTTCCAAAATGTGGGATGGTTTTTCCAAACATGAAAAAGTAAATCTTGAATCAAAATAATAATGTGGATAGAAAATAGTATAGATGTGTAAATACACTAAATTTCCTGATTAAAAAGGAAAAAAATATTCTATATAAATTTGTGAAGTACCTAAAAAATAGTTATTACAACTTGAGTCCCTAAGAATGAAAATTGATATAGAAAAAACCCACTTAAGGCCTGGGTAGAAATTAAATCATAAACTATTGAAAGTGAATACTTAATTTTTATCTTATATAACCATGAATAATATAATTTTATGATATAAAATCAAAAATAGGATGTATAGACACAACATAATGTATATTAGGTGAATAATACATAATATGTATCAAAAATAGAAATTTTATACGGAAATCCCATACCACATTTCCTAAATTTCATGAATATACTTTAACATAATTTTTCATAAAAATATATATTTTATTAAAAATAATTACGAACCATACTCATATCTATATTCACTCATAAACTTCATAAATAGTAATTCTCTACATGAATTATTACGATTTTACACATCAGTGTTTATATTTTTGATTATTTGTACTAGTTTCGTAATACTAGTGTTCAAATTAATTATTCATACAAATTATATTACTACTAAGTGATTAATTTTACTATTAGGTATGATTTATAATAAATTATAGGGTATAAAGTTCCTTTTATTTTTTATACATTGTCCATGATGATTAAGTTAATAATAATCATGTTTTAGTGATTTTTGATGAAAAAGGGTGATTCCTTAATGGAAGATATAGATATTGATATAATATCTCTAGAACCAAAAAAAATTATTAAAACATTTAAGAAATATTATACTTTTAAATAATTTTTCATTTTCATCGATGATATAAATGCGTAGTATTTTTTCATATAGTTTGTCAAGCCGACCAAAACATGAAAAAATCCTAATTTATTGAATGATTATGAGGTTGGATTATTGTAATATCATTTTAAAAGAATAATAATATCCATATTATTTTTATTAGAGTAATATATTATAATTATAATGATTTATAAGAATAAATAAAAAATATAAAATTATTACATGATTTGAGTAAAACATTATCTTCTTAGCATAAATATTTTAATGATTAAATTGATGATGAAAATTCAATGATCGTAACATTAATAGGTTATTTAAATTTCTATAAAAGGTATTTAATGATAACATAAAAATCATATTTATCATTTAATACCATCCTTATATACAAACCTCTCATGCGGTGAAGGAAAACAAAAGGCATTTTTTCATGGTGGTTATAGTCTTCACAATGAACCAAAAACAGTTTTTTTCTTAATGGAAGGGATAAATGGATAAATATTTTTAATAACCTTAATATAGTAACATTAAATTATATAAATTATAAAAATTTCACTATAGTTTTATGGAAAGAATAAATTCTAAATATTATAATTAAGAAGAAAACTATTTAGTTGATAATACTCATGTCGCGGTCTAAAATATTCCTTAGAAGTATCCATGAATTTTAATGTAATCAGAAAACTATGAGTGACTTGGGAAATATTTTTGTGAAATAGGATCCTAGAATGAGTAAAATTGTAGAATTTCTAGGATAAATTCAAATGTTATGTGTGATTTTTTATTTTAATTTTTTTACCCATTTATAAGTGAGTGAAGGGTATTTTTTAGAGAAACCCTCATATTTTCAATAATATAAGCTTACCTTTAAAGTTTAAAAGGCTAAAAAATGGAATTATTTGTAGGGTAAATATTTATTTTTTAAAACAAATCTCAACTTTTCAATTAATGTTTTTTAAAATGGTCTTTAACCCTAGTTTAAACTCAATTTACAGCTTATTATTTTCCAATGATAATTAATTTTCAACCCTATTAATTAATTTTAATGACAAACAGAAATATTGAACATTTTAAATAATTTAAAGATCTAATTTCTAATTTAAATATCATTTTTGTGAAACCATATTATTTTAGTGAAACATTATTTACAAATAAATTTAATCTTTTGGATATTTTTTGTCACACACAATAATGAGTTTAGTTTATGTTATATACAACACTGAGTTTAGTTTTTGTTTTCTTCAACACTGATTTTTTTACACGTAAAACTGAGGTTAATTGAAACATTATTTACTATTTTAAAATTATAATTTAATATGATAGTTATCAGCTAGTGGTTGGAATGGTGGATATGAATAACATTAAATAAATTATAAAAATATATGGTTTACACATGTATATAAAATAAATCCTTTGGTGACCAATTAATTATAAATTAAAATAAAAACTATTTGAAAATAAAGGAAACCCTTTTCTAAACGAAAACTTTTATACAAAAAAAGTTTTCTACAATAATAATTAAATAAACCAATTTTGTTGAATAATTTTAATTAAATGTATATATTATATATTCATTAAAATTTTTAACATTCCAATTATTTGTTTTATAGATAATAGATTACAATAAATCCAATTTTATTCTTATAATATATATTTTTCAAAAAAACAGTTTTGGATCCTTTTTCACACTTATTTTAAAAAATATTTAATCCACCATAAAATTTTTTATAACAAATAAATTTAATTTTATATATAATCATGATAAAATTATCTTACAGTGATTTTGTTTTTTAATTTTTTGAGTAGAAAAATTTATTATGGATAGTGAAAAATACTGGATTTAATTAAGAATTTTCATTTATAGTAAAACATTTAAAAACATAAATATTATTATAATATGGCTATAAAAGAAAAATTATTTCAATTATATATCTATTAATTCAATTTAGTTAATTTTAATTATTTTCATATTGAATTTTATATAAAAACGTTTTATGGTTTTTTTTATTTTGTCTCTGAAAAGCCGCATTATCATTGAGTATACATAAATAATTTTAAATTAAAATTTTCTACCTATGTGAATTGAATTTCGAATTATATATTTAATATTTAGAATCATAATAATTTATATTATCTAATGAGTTTTACATAATTTTTTACCAAAATAAATAGAAAATAATGTAAAAATTATGCACTGCGGTTAAGGTAAAAATTGGTTTATTAGAAGGTTATACTAAAATAATAGGGATTAAAATAAACCAAACCATTAAAAAAACCCATTTTATAGAAATATTTAGACCTAATATATTATATTATTCATAATGGTCTATTTTGGATCCTTTGTCATGTGAAAAACATGGTCACACTTTTTTCGATTCAAAAAATTGCAAGTGTGCCACTCACCACACTTATAAAAGGTCATTCCCTATCCTCTCATATTCATAATTTAAAAATACATTAGTTCAGAAAATATCATCCCAAATAACATCATTATTTCAAAAATATCATAATATTATCCTTATTTTTTTCATAAATCCATCCTAGGAATTATTTTAGTGCAAACTTAAGAAGGTTACTCGAAGAAGTGTTAACATTCTTCAACGGGTGTTTTTTTATTTCTTCCTCTAACAACTTATATTATTAGTAAAAAATGATGATATATTTGAATTTTTATATTCTATATACTTAAAATTTTTTATGTTAATTTCATTCCCTGAAACCATATCCTCCTCTATCTAATTGTTTATGAAAACATCATTCACGTCTACGATAAACTACCACCTCATAAACTGATGTCATTCATTTTTCCATCACCACCTACCAAGGATATATATATAAATAATAATAATATTTTTTTATTAATTTATAATATATATATATATATATATTATTCAATAATCATGATATCAAATATTGATCCTTGCATTCCATTCTGTGGGAGTACAATAACGTCGCTCGTGCGTACGACGTACTACCGCCTCATGAAGTGATGTGATTCATTCATGCTTTACATGTATGGTAATAAGTATGGATTTAATTAACATATTATATATATATTAAATAAAAAATATTATTTAATGTCAATATATAATTTAACTTTCATTCTTTCTTTACTTCTGGAAGATGGGAACAATGTTCATGTGTACGTATGACCCACCGTCTTCATGAACGGTATGCTTCGTTTTCAATATCTTACTTTTATGGATCATTATAAATATATTAATTCTAGAAATATATGATATTAATATAAAGTTTAAAATTATTGGTAATATCTAACCATTATCAATATAATTTTACCAAAAATATAAAATCAAACCATACACAAAAAAACAAAGTATTTATTTCCAGAAACGCCACTTTAATAAAAAAACTTAACAAAAGGGTAATAAAAATAAATAAGTAAATAATATATGGTATTTATATTTGTTTCTTTATAGATTTATAAAAAAACATATATTTATTATACCAGAGTTTTGAATTTGTATGAACAAATTCATGACTTATAATAAGGGATTTTTATCTCACGTTTTACTTCTGTGAGACACATATCATATTCATCACAAATTTATTTTATGTGGTGGGTATGATTCCCTTGTATTTATTTTATTATTATTGTCTTTAAAATTATGTAGATTTACATATCCACTTTAGTATATCTCTGTCATGTGGTTTAGGGTTCAAAAGTTACCAAATCAGTAAGGGATTTTTGTCTCAAATTTCCTTCTTTGAGACTTAAGTTATGTTATGCACATATCATCATTTGTGATGTGTCCATACTGAAAATTTTACATATTATATCATTTTTATTACACTTTTAATGATATTATAAGTTTAATTTAATGTTATTATTTTATGGTTATTATGATTCAATGTTACCAAAGTGGTAAGAGTTTCATCTTATAATCTCATCATTTATTAGGATTATTTATGATTATACTTCCAATGATGAAATGTTATTATCTACCTATCATGAAAATCATGAATTTTCTTCTAATATTTTTATTTATAGGTTATACATTTTTCCCTTCATTTTACACTTTTTATGTACTCAATAGTTTAAAATAATATATTTAAGAGAAATCATCTTTAATTCTCTCTTCGGTCGAAGACCCTTTTTCTTCCAAACCCATGTTTTATAACAGTGGTTTCAAAAATATTTTTAAAACAATTAAAATGATTTATTGAAGTCATTTTTACCCTTTTTTACTTTTTACAAAAAAAATGAAAAGAAAAATTCATGTCATTTTCCAAAAAAGTCTCATTTGGATATTACCAAAAATGTGAAAGGAATCATTATTCTAACATGTATGGAATTAACATAATTTCCAACATTCATAAATACTATTTTCTTTGAAGTTTAATTTATAATTTTTAAAGGTTATTTTCAATGAAATATTTTCCAAAATAATTTATGAATTTTTTTTAGAAGTTTATTTTGAAAGAAATGATATTTTCCTCAAAAAAAAATCCAAGTGATTTTTCATTCAAAATCATGTTCCATATAATATAGTATAATTTGTTGATACTTATTCTTTAACTAGGATATGAACAAATGATACAATTCTTAATCTTTCTCAAGATGGTTTTTATTTATGATTACATGATGTTTTTGAAACAAATTTCTCTTCCACGGTTTATACCATCATAAAATGACACTATAAGAGAAATTCCGTTTAGTGGTGGTTATTTTTGGATGTGGCGGTGGTTTAAACTACCGCTACATGGTTTGGAGGCGGTTTCTGTAAACCGCCTCCTAATACGGTGTCGATAATATATTAGCGGAAGTTATTTACATTTCATGGAGGATTAAGAAAAGCATCATATCTTCCTTATTTTGCGGCGGTTTTACTATGTTTAGCGGTGGTTTTTTATGAGCCCCTGATATCACTTTATTCGTGGTGGTTATAACCGCCGAGAATAAACTCAAATCCATCGGCCGTAAAACCGCTGCTGAAGTCACGAGAACCACCACAGAATGAGGTATCTATGATGTGACTATGTATCAGCGGTTAAAACCACCCTGAAATGTAAAAAAAAATACATTTATCTATGGTTTTCACCATTTAGAAGTGGTTTAAACTTCTGCCAATGTACATTTCATAGGGGTTGAAACCACCGCTAAAAGCTGACCAGAAAAAAAATTGCTTCCTCTGTACCACTTCCCTAAAAAACGAATCAAACCAGACATACCATATTGTACATACCAACAGACAACAAGAAACATCAACCTAGGAGATCAGTATAGAATAAATTGAAAAAACAAATAAGTAAACATGGACATGCTATATAAGAATGAACCATATTGTATATACCAACATACAATAAGAAACATCAACCTTGGAAATTAGTATAGAATAAATTGAAAAAAAATATGATAGAATCAACTATAAAACATTGGTCCATTATTTAACTACTCTCCAAACATAAATCTAGTTGATCCTCCCTGATCCCCCATAAAATATATCACTTGAAAATGAAACATTAGATCTACATGTGTGTCGGTGTTCCCATATAGGGAGTGAGCGTAAAACACAGTTGGGTATCACCTAGTTAACCTCATATCACCATCCTATAAACTATATACATGTATTATAATATAAATTATTCATCAATATATAGCATGAAAACAATCACTTTTGGTTATTGTGTTCTAACTAAAACACAAATATTCTAGACCTCACATTCATCATCTAATATTAAAATAGAAGGCATCCCACTATAAAAACCCAAGCGGGTACCCTATAACTTAGTGTAGGGTCCCATAACTGAGACTCAACCTCTAACCTCTCACTTAGGGTACATTCTCATACAAAATCATGATCTCACATCAAGTCTCATACTAATATTTTCACACTCAGTGTAAGGTCCCATACAAAATCTCAAACTAAATCTCATACCTCTACCTTGCCACTTAGGATGGGACCATAGAATAAGTAATATATTACATCTCATAGCTCTAACCTCCACTAAAGGTTATTTTATACATTATATCACAAACCTCATCTAAACCCATATCTCATACTCCCATGCTCCCACTTATGGTGAGGTCTCATCCCATACAACATTCCACATCCCAACTTAGCTTTCTCCGAGAGGGTAACACATACAACAAAAAATAACCACCCTTACAAATATCATCAACCAAAATAATTAACATAATATATAACTACACAACACTACCAGTCATCCTAAGTCCATAGTTCTTACCCATAAAACTATCATGACCCACAGGTCACACTTAGACACATTAAAAACACAAAACCTATCATGCAGGTCAATTACCACTCACAAGGGCCTCCCAGTAAGACAAATTACAAGGGCCTCACCAAAGTGTCCACAACATTATCCCCTTTATCATTATGAAATGACCCAATTTGTTCAACACATCAACAATGGGTTCAAATCCTAGTCATCCAAAATCTCGACTACCAATTCAAAAACAGGACTAAATGGAATGATGTATACCACACTCGAGAAATGAAGAAATAAAAAGAAACATCAAAATTCAATAAAAAGCATAAAAGGAAACATAAAAAATCAAGGAAATTTTAGGACATGAAAATGTTTGGTGGAAACTATGTGCCAAAAATGTTACATATACAAACAAATTGATCCAATATTAGTTCAACACATCAACAATACAACTACTCACAGTCCGATGATGCATCGTCACCCTCTCCAACTTCATCTCCACTTTCTGATATCACCTGTAATAACATTATACTGAAAACTAAATACATTTGCACATTAATATTAAAACTTAAAACCAATGAAAGTTATAATAATAAATGATTTTGATTTTTTGTGATTTACCTACATACCACCAGTCGATGCACTACAACCGGGGGAATATCTGCTCATCTGCTGACGTATTTCCGTAAACTCTTTCTGCAAAGTAGATATCCGATCCCCCTGCTGGTGAACTGTGTTTCGTTGAGAAACAATATCTTTCTTAGCATCTCCAGATATGGGCTAACTAAAGCCAGTAGTAGATTTAGCTTCCATCCACATTTTCCTGCTAAAAACCTTAGATGGTATAGGTCCAAAACCCATACTGCACACTCTACCAGGATTCTCCTTCCTAAGGACATTAGCAACCGGGTCATCCTAGGAGACTGAGTAGCACTGCGCAGGATTGGAATCTCATAGTTCTTTAATTTTTAACTATAAATAAAATATCAATATATATTAACATAGAAAAAACTGATAATAATTTATTATAATAAAAAATTGACTTCATACCAAAACTTCTTTAGCAGGCTCATTAACAAAACTTCCATATGATATCTTGTCAACAACCAACCAGAGTTCATTTCAGGATTCATTGTGCCCAAAACTCTATGACTGCATTAAGAAAACTTATGTTCTATCACATCAGCAACTGTAAAGTAGAAGAACATCTGTATATAGAAATTCAATTTTGAACATATTAGTAAAATGACATTCAATTAAACCACAATGTAATAAATTTACCTTTATTTGAGAATCAGAAACTTCATTTTTCCAGCATGGAGGCATATGAATCCAATCATCATAAAAAATAAGAAGGGAATTGGACTCTGCTACCAGTTGGCCTAGAATCTGGCCAAGTAACCCCACAGCGTCATCCGTAGGGACCCCATAAGAATAAAATGGCATGACTATATTCTCTCCAATAATATTCTAAACATCTGAACTTTTTATGTTTTTCTCCACAGTTTCATTTTTTTCATCTTCAATGAGAAAAAAATTAGTATAAACAAAATTAAAATAAATTTATTTAATTAAAATTTGTACCTATGACAGTGACACTCCAGTATGACTATGATGAACTGGAAGGGGCATGTCGCTACCGCACTTCTAAGGCTCCTAAAGGGGGATTCGACGACTCAGCCTCTAATGGGACATCCATAGATGGTGTGAGAGATGGTTTAGGGTGAGATGGTGCAGTGGTGTAGGCAGCTGGTGCCTCAGATGTCATGAGGAGGGAGCTAGATGGATCTTCATTTGCCACAGAACTTGATGAAATAGTGTACTACTTCCTACTTGGCATTCCAATCATTTAATAAAATAAAATTAAGTTCAGAATATATACTTCAAAAAAATTATGCAGAAAAAAAATTAAAAATTATAATAGATTCCCAGTACTAACAGACAAAATATATATAACAATGATAATAAATGACTGCATAAATGAAACAAGTGGTTGTTGAATAAATAAATAATTGTACATACAATAATTTTCCCCTTGAATCATGTCGGTTTCCTTCTCCCATGATTCATCAACTTCATTCATCCTTTCTAGATTAATATTTTCAATATCATGATGGAAAAATAATTCTGCTTCCTGTTGTTGATTAAATTCAATTTCAGAGGTCAAATTTTCCACTTCATCACTCATATCATTAAAAACTCTTTTCATTACGTGAGAAACTACAATCCACCCTTCATTGAAAACATAATTCACATAATATACAATTTATTCTTGCAATGCTAAGATATATAGATCATGCAGTTCATGATCACCAACATCCATCAAGCGAGAGAAGTTCACAGAAGTAAATTGCAAGGAATCTCTTTTAATACCTCTGATAGTATCGACCCATTTTCATTTGAATAAAACAATAGAAAAATGTACTTGGTAGTTTTATTCAATAATATCATGAATATTTCTATATTATTCCACTTCAGCAAATTTAAATATAACACTATTATGTGTTTTCAAACCCACTTCTTGATCGACTATACAAAATCTAAAGCCATTCACATTATAAGCGTCGAACTTTCTAACTTGTTTTAGAGGACCTCTAGGAAGAAACTTCAAATCTTCTGAAAACTCTGCTCGAGTATCAGTATTCATGATATGAAAAAATAAATATACTTTATTAGATTTACAAAATGTATGTGTCCAACTAATATTCATATTTTTTGAAATATTTATGAACTTACACGTTGTGAAAACGATTCTAAAAGCTCTTTATTAACAGCATTCATTATATCTTTCTCATTTTGTGTTCGTCCTCTCATTATTCTCTTGGTTTGTATCCTCAACTCTTCGTTAAATGGATCTACAATTTCACTATTTAGCAGCACATATCAATGTGCCTGTAATAATTCCAATTCAGTCACTGTCACATTTGAGGTCCTCCCAACTGATCAGCCAATAAAAGGAAATATTTTGGATTTCTGATGTATTTGATATTGATTAGATGTGTCGTCAACACGTCCAAATCGATTAAATCTTGTCTCAATATCATCCAAGTATCGAGAAAAAAAGATAAGACACTCCTCATCAAAATAGCCTTCGGCAATAGAGCCTTCTAGTTGAGCTTTATTTCTCACATATGATTTCAAGTTCCCAAGATATATGTGAAATAAAATAAACATAATTATGCATTTAATTATGTACAAAAAATTGTTTTCTTAACTAAAATACATATAAATAAAGTACCTCTCAATTGGATACATCCATGATAATGAACAGGGCCTCCTAATTTAGCTTCCTCAACCAAATGCACAGTTAAATGCATCATTACAGTAAAAAATGACAGAGGAAATATCGTCTCCATTGCAAAATGGGTCAATACAAACCTATCCTGGAGGTTTTCAAGCTGAAATGGATGTAGATATTTCTCACATAGTTTTCTGAATAATGTGATGAATTGGAGTACAATAGTAGTATTTGTTTCAGGTAATAATGTACGCAATGACAATGTTAGTAACTGTTTTAACAAAATATGTGAATCGTAACTTTTCAATCCATGTAACATACGACTCTTCAAGTCAACACACCTCAAGATGTTACTTTAATTCCCATCAGATACCTTAAAATTCTTTAAAATTATAAGGAATGTATCTTTATCCCAGTTTTTCATTGCAAAAATTGTCGAAGGAAACTTTTCATTCTCATCTGGCCATAGATTGTGTTTTATGTTCATTGCTTGTAAGTCTTTGCGAGCATTAAGATGATCCTTCGACTTTCCATGCTCATTAAGCAATGTGAAAATAAAATTGTCACAGGAATTCTTCTCAATATACATCAAATCAAGATTATTCCAGAAAAATTAAATTCCCAATACGGAAGTTCGAAAAATATACTTTTTTTCTTCCATTGTTGCGTTCCGATTTTGCTTGACGATGCACTTTGGACCCGTTTTCTGCTATCATTCAAATGATGAACATTCCCAAATTTTGTTTCAACATTTTCAAGCTGTGTCAATATTTCAGAACCAGTTAAAAACTTTAGAGTTGGTATACAATCAATGGAACCATTAAATTTTGATTTGTTCAGCCAAAATCTATGATATGCATCGAGAAATATTCAATGACACAAGAAGTACCATTTTCTACTGTGAGGTAGCCATTTGGGATCAAAATCCATGTTACAAATGGGACAAGCCAAACCCGTGTGAGTGTTATAACCAGATAAATTCCCAAACCCAGGGAAGTCACTAATGGTCCACATTAAAGCAGCATGCATTTTGAACATTGTTTTAGAACAATCATCAAATGTCTCATCACAGTTTTTCCATAACTACTCCAATTCGTCAATCAAAGGCTGCAAGTATACAACAATATCATTTCTAGGCATTTTTTTCAGGAATAATCATCAAAAGGACAAAAGATGTTTGTTTCATACACATCCATAGAGGCAGATTATAAGGGATCAAAACAACTGACCGAATGCTATAACTCATACTAAATGTCCCAAATGGGTTGAATCCATTAGCGACCAATCCTAATCGAGCATTCCTAGGATTAGCTAAGAAATCGAGATGTAATGAATAAAATGTCTTCCATGATTGGGAATCTCGTGGATGTATCATTAAACCATCATTGTTATTATATACAGAATGCCACTTTATGTATTTAGCGATTTTCGATGACATGAATAATCTTTTCAATCAAGGCTTCAAAGGAAAGTAATGAAAAAAATTTGCAGGTGTGTTCCTTTTCTTATTCTCCATGAAATTATGTTCATTCAGACTTCCAACATCACCCTTTTCCTTCCATCTAGAAGAAGAACATTTCTTGCAATTCTGTCTACTTGAATCCTCTCCCCAATAAAGTATACAATCATTGTGACACATGTATTTTTGTACAATTCAGATCAAGCTTATTAACACCTTTTTTCATATCATAAAAATATTATGGGATTTTTGCTTCAAGAAATGCATCACGAATCAATTCCAATATCATAGACATTGCCTTATTTTTAATTCCACATAGACATTTGATATGGTACAACTTCAGCAGAATTGAATGCTTTGAATATTTCAAACACCCACTATACAAATCTTGATTTCCATCATCAACTAAATCATGAAACGCATTTTCCTCAGTGCAGTTTTCTCTTACATTTGGCTTCACATAATCAAGAGGAGGATCCAATGATATGTTACAATCTTGATCTGCTTGTGTTAAACATCACTTCTCACATTGCAATTTGTAGCACCCTCTTCTGGTTGTTCTGATATGTTTTGACGTTGATAGTGGCGTCTTGCGGTGCAAAATGCATCCTTTAGGAGTTTTTTCATTTCATTTTCCATTTTCGACAAACTTGGGACCTCATTCTGTGGATTAACATCAGTTCTCAATCTTTTTGTAACATTCGATTCTCCATGCCTAATCCAACACAAATAATGACCAGGGAATTGCTTCATTATTAAATGTTCATAAACATATTCTCTCTTCAACCATGTTCTAAATTTACATTTAGGACATGGAAATTTTATTCTCCCTTCAATGGATCGATTAGAAATTGAAAAATCTAAAAACTAATTCAAAACCTTAACATACTGAGGTGTGTTCCTCTGTAATGTGATCCAGCTTTTATCTATGTATATCACAATGTGCCTACACAATAAGAAAAAAATTGAAACATATAGTTACTACTAAATAGAGAAACATATTCATATATACGATAGTATAATATTACAGAAACATAATATAATAAAGATGAGCCCCCGAGTTAGATATGAACCCTCTAGTGTTTGGGATAGGGGATGTTTCTTTGGTAAAGAGAAATAGTGTGCTGACAACATGGTAGCTACTATACCTTGAAAACCAAAGCACATTGTTAATTTGGAATAACCCCAACCTAATTTCTCTATAGATTCTTCATATAAAACTCTAATATCGAATAAATCTATTATAAATAATGTTTATGGAAAACCTTATGATGCTTACAAAACTCAACACATTGTTAATTTGGAGTGACAAGAACCATGTGAGGGATAGTAGTCTTGAGGCATGATAAGTTGTGGTGTTTATGGAAATGCATGATGAAATAAATTGGGATATTAGGTTTTGAGGTTTTATAAACCCTGTATGGATTGAATTCCTAGACCTCTCTTTGGTGTATTCACGTAGAAAAGAGTAGTAGTGTGACTTGAGAGTGATTTGGATCATATATGCGTTAGTGCTCATGAGTGGAGAATTATGGTTAAATGGAACTATCGAGGATCTGACCATGGAGTTGAACTAAGAGTCAGATTCAGACTCTGGTGTGGGCATTGAACATTTTTGTTATTCCTTGAGTTTTAAGGCATCATGGTCGGGATATGATAGCACATTGGTGGGTTGTATTGAGCGCATTTGGCATAATTCATCTAGATAAGTAATTACTAGTGTTGTTGCATAAAAAATGATGTGGTAAGGTGGAGACCACATTAGAAAGTGTGTTCAAGATGCAGCTGATGTAGTTTCGGTACCAAACTAGGGTATTTGAAGAATAGTTGATATATCTGGGCTTGGTGTTTGGAGTTTCATAGAAGAATCATGTTGGGAATTTGGAGATGAAATTTGGGGTGTTGGTACTATCATCCAAGAAACATAATAAGATAATCAGAATCACATAGGTGCAAATAGATCCCAGAAGTAATTCTCTGTAAACATTATACTTGGGAAATTGGAATAATTATATTCATCTATGCCGCTACAATAAGTTAGAATGATTTCAACACCATTAACTTCAACACACAAAATAAATTTATGCAAAGTAAAGGGATGATATTCTTGAGTAACCAATGTTTGATGGACTCCATGATTTAGTATTAAAAGTATAAGGAACTCCATAACTAAGTGTCATAATTAATTATAGTCATGTAGGCCTTATAAATAAATAGGTTATCCATATCAAAAAATAATGTAAAATACAAAGATACATATTCAATGAAAGTGATTACATTCATCCAATACTATACATGATAGTGAAAAATAATCTAGTTTGGATAACATATAGAGAAATAAAATAAAATAAAATTTAAATACAAAATAAACGTAGTTGAACTGTCTCACAATAAAAATTCCCAAAAAAAGTCACAACCATATTCACAACTCAAAATATCTCCATGTGATCCCTGAAAAGTCACAACATTCCAATATAATATTGAAACACTTTTTCAATATCACATTTATTTATCATTAAGGCATCACTTAAAATATTTATCCTATAATGAGTAAGAAAATAAAAATCCTTTTAGTAAAATTGATGAATATAGATCGATAGGAAAGTAGTTAGTGTGATTTAACAAACCTACACTTATATAAAGAACAGTTTTACAACACATGAATTTATTATGATGATGTGTAAAAAAATAATCTTAAATTATAATATAAGTCTTGGAAATTGAATCTACATAGTGATAAATTCTTAACTTGGAAATAAGTAGAGGCCCCTTATACTCATTTACCTAGAAAAATTTCTCATCATCTTCATGATGAATCCAGAGTGGCACTTATAAAGGTGTAAACCTAGTCATGTTCAGGTCATAAATTCACATAGAAGTTTTCTACAAGATAAAATATCAAATGTATAAGAATAAAAAATTCTCAATAGGTCCAAAATAGAATAAATAAAATCATTTAGAATATATCATTGGAATTCCAAGACTATCCATCCCATGGTAGTTCATTTATCACATGAAAACAAGCACATAAATCAAATCTTGATCACTATATAATGATTTTACTAATCCAATAGTATTCTATAATTAATGGTATAAGTAATCATGTTAGAAAATATATAATTACTATCCTTATGTAGGAATAAATAAACTATTATAACATATACATGATTATCTATCCTATAAGGCTAAACTCTAATGCCTCTAACACCACTACCCTAGTTTTAATAAAACAACCAAAATATCATTAGTAATTAACTCTAATACCTCTCTCATGACTCGATTCTTCAAGAACCCAACATGGGTTGGAAATGAAATTGATTTTAAAAAAGATTCAAAATAATTATTTCAATCCTTAGGGTTCGTATAGGTCATCGGGGTCGCGGGGGGCTGCGGGAAGCGAGGTCGCTGGGGGAAGCGGGGTCGCTGGGGTCGCAGGGTCGCCGGGGGAAGCGGGGGGTCAGGGTCATGGGGGAAGTGGGGTCACGGGGTGAGAAGGGGGATCAGGGTGTGGTGGAAGTGTCGGCGTTGTAAAAAAATGTTTGGCATCGGTTTATTATAAACCTCCATGAAACCATTTTTAAAAAAGGTTTAGCGGAGGTTCCTAGAACCACCGCTAAACAACCGCCGCTAGAGTCAATTTTTGTTGTAGTGTGATTATGAAACCTACTTTTTTTCATGGGTTTTGCTTTAAAGAAATTATGAAATGATTATGAAAACCTTTTATTTTAATGGGTTATGATATGATGAATGTTTTATAATATTTTTTAGTATATATGTTTGATTTTCATCATGTAAGGGTGGGAACTATATCTCCTTCCAATGCATTGGGTGATGGTTAAATGTTATATGAGTTCAACGGGTACATGGGAGGTTTTCCATTTCCCAAAAGAGGGTACATGGGAGGTTATCCCAATACTAAATGATTTTACATATGAGGATACACCAATATAGAAATAGTTTTCATGTGAGGTTATCACAAAGAAAAAAGCGGGTACACCAGATTCTATCCCAAGCCCGAAGTAAGTACACTGGTGGTTTTCCAAATATTAACATGTTCTGAATTTCTTGGGGGTATACTTGATCTATGATTTTCTATGATTATGTATATTTAAAAAAAATATGTCTTATTACAATGATACGCTCTGATGGATTATGTTCTTTGATTCCATTATGTTTCTTATCTTGTGAAATTCCATTATTTATTCCAAAAATCCTATTTATATTCTATATTATATAGGGTATGATTTTAATATGTTATTATAATGTTCTCATACACATATTTTCTTTTCATATTTATATATCTCTTCTTTACCCTTACATAAAATCTATGAACACTATATTTTATTTTTCCCTTCTCCAAGATATGTAGAAAATTATTATACATGTTATATCTAAGAAGGGTACTAGTTATAAAGAAAATATTTGGAGATGACAAAGGTTGATTATGGACCAGTGGTTTTTGTTTCCAATTTTCTAATGTTACTATAACATTACGACCCTCATGCATATGTTTATAAAAAGTACATCTAAAATTTTTTAATATCTATGTATGAAAATTTTGGGTCTCTGTAGTTGGTATCATATGATACGCTCAGTAATCCTTTGGAAATTTGGATGAGACAAAATTAGTGATAACTATAAGTATGTTGATAAGGATAACTCTAAGCATCGTGAATGTATAAAAAATTTCCTAGAATTTTGGTAAATAATAGAGTGAGTGGTTTCCAATAAATTACATCCATTCATAAATACTATAAGTGGATGTAGCTCTAGGATAAATATCCCTAGGGGTAATAACTCTAAAAAGGGAGCATCGATCTAGACTCAATCGCCACCTGGTACATGATAATAGGCCATGTTTCACATCTAGTTTGACACTTTTAGGGATATGATTTGTAAATTAATGAACTCTTTAAATGCCATTATAAATCATTCTAATATATGAGGATTGTTAACGACCTAGGATAAACCTAATATATCATAGATTAAAAGTAAAGTATCATTATTTATATATCCCATATGTTATTTTTCATGATTAGGTTGTTCCCCACTATTATTGGTGTTTATCACACTATGCTTTTGGTTTTAGTTGATTGATAAAACCCGAATAAATCATAATAATGTTGAATTCAATGGATAATTTAATGATTTCCTTCCAGAGAAACTGAATGTTATAAGAGCTGGAATGAAAAATATCAGGGCTATTCTCACACAACTTTCTCAAGATATGATTCTTTATAGACATCAAAATGAGAAGAGGAGGGGAAAATATTTGGTTGATTCCATCATGAGGAAACATTTATGTTCTTTTAGTGGTCTATTTGATCCACTAGTTTATGATAAATGGATATAAAGAACTAAAAATATTGTTTATATCCTCTTGTGTTTGGAGCATGAGAATTTCATTTTGGATTTCAATCGTTTGAAAGGGGAAGAAGATAACTAGTGTACTCTTATCAAGAATATGAGGAAACATGATGAAATTTCTTCCATTTATAGGGATGTGGTCATAAACTTATTTTTCAATAAGTACATTACTCATATTATTCATAAAAATATGATTAAAGAGTTTCTTAAGCTAAATGAAAAGGATGATGAATTATTTGGTACCTATGAGGAAAATTATAAAAGTCTTATGAGTTATGCTTCTGTTATTATCATCCGACCTAAAATTATGGATGATTGATTCATCAATTTCATAAAACTAAGTCTTTAAATAGTGTTATCCATAATACAATTCAGTATAAATGAAGAGATTTTTCTATGTTCTATTATTGTAGAAATGTAGGTTAGAGTTATGTATTAATGTCATGGTTTTAAAAAGAATAAAAAAATGAGATTCAATGGAAAATCTAAAAAACATAGATATAAGACAATGGTATTTCTTATATTCTCAATGTGTGGTGAGAAGAATATATAATATTGTCTTAAGATATCTAGTGCATGTTTTAATTGTATAAGGGAAGGTCATCGTGAAATTAGATGTTAAAGTGATGAAAAGAAGTTAGAAAATGATGGAAAAGAGAAATAGATGCACAGAATTCACCCCCCCCCCACACTGTACTATTTGAAATTCAAGGAGTATGATAATAACTTGAATCTATTACCCAATCCATGGGAAAACAGTGATGATAATACAAAAAAAACCTATGAATAAAAATGAAAAAGGTAATTTTTATTCAACCCCGATGGTTGAAGTGAATCATGATAATTAGGGAACACTTATCTTCTACTCTTTATATAGTAATTTCATGATTTATTTTGTGTGAATTATCCTTATGAAAATTTTATTGTTCATAATTTAATAAAATTTCATGTTATTTTGATAATTTATTATCTCCCATTACATGGATTAGGGAATAATGTAATCACATTTTATATTCTATTGGTATAAGGTTGAACCCAAACATCCAATGGATAATTTTTGTATAATATTATAAATTATTTAAGTAATAAAGGTTATATTATTTTAAAAAGAATATATGTATCCATGTAAGATTAACATAAGAGTTATGGATTTTATCATGGTTTTATAAGTTTAAGTTTTATCATAATTTCTAAGTATTTGACACCCATCTTGAGGTTTTGTGTAATGGGAGTTTTTCAATATTAAGGATTATTTTAGAGAAATTTATGGAAATAAAACCCTTGGGTCTTGTATATTTTTTAGTAAAAATATTATTTGCGGATAAAGGCCTTAACACTTTGTAAACATATAATTAAAAGTACTAGTAAACTTTAGGTTTTATCTTATTTTTTATGTTCAGTTGATTATTTTTTATAGTCAATTACCTTATGATGTCATAACAATTTTTTGGTATCAGATAATATTTCTCTCCCGATACAGTCACCCACATATATATTAAGGAAGTGTTTAGCATGTATGGAGTACCACTTTCAATTCAATCTGATTAGGATAAAAATCTTACCTCGATGTTTTTCTGTAGTCATAAATATGATCTTCCTACAAAATTGAGTTTCAACACTTTATATTATACTCAAATAGATGGTCCGACTGATAGAACAATTATAACCATAGATAATATACTAAGTTCATATTTTACTGATTTAAAATGTGGTTCTGATTAACTCCTTCCTATAGTTGAGTTTTCTTACAAAAATAGCTCTCACATGATCATTCATATGGATCCTTATGGATCCTATTATTGAAATAAGTGTAAATATCAAATGTACTATAATGAAGTTGAAAAAATAAATCTATTGGAACTAGGGATATTTGATGAAATTGTGGAAAAGGTTATATCCATTAATCAAAACATAACAGAAACATAAATTTTACTAAAAGTATATTTTGATAATCCTCAACAGGATTTAGAATTTGATGTTGGTGACGTAGCGTTTCTATGAATTTCTCCATGGATGAAAGAAGGGAAAACTATGACCTTGGTAGGTCAGTCCCATTAAAATACTTGATCATATTGGTACATTAGCTTATCATTTTTTGCTTCCACTAATCCTCTCTCAGGTTCAATATTTGTTCCATGTATCTCTATTGAGGATGTGCATACCTGATCCATCATATGTACTGAACTCATAGTTCATAACACTGGAGAATGATCTTTCTTATGAGGAACAACTGGGGGAGATTATAGATCTTATAGATAAATTTCTATAAAATAATGCCACTCACATATTAAATGTTTTATGATGAAACCACCAATTTAAGGAAGATACATGGGAACCTGAGGACATAATGTAGTATATGTATCTTCATATTTTGGAACCAAAGTAATTAATTTCAAGGGTGAATTTTATTTTAAGGGGGTATAATGAAACACAATAATATTTTGGGGAATATTTTTTCCAAATAAATTTAATATTTTTGATATTTTTTGTTTATTATAAATAGATTTTAGCTTTTGTTGTATGAAACACTAAGTTTAGACTGTGTTATATGAAACATTGAGTTTTATTGTATTATAAGAAATACCAAGTTAAAACAAAACATGACATAATATTAAAATATTATTATAAAATAAGATAGTTATCTCTTAGATATTGGAATGGAGGGTATCAATAGGACTAAATAAAGTATGAAAATATATATTTTAAAAAGGTATATGAAATTAATTCCTTTGATGACCAATTAAGTATAAAAAAAATAAAATATATTTCAAAATAAAGGAAATATTTTTTTTGAAAAACTATTTCTTTGAAAATAAACGCATTCTACCTCAATAATTAAATAGACCTATTTTTTGAATATTTTTAATTAAATGTATATATTATATATTTAGTCCAATTTTTAACATTCATCATATGTGTTATCTAAAAAAGATAGAAATTATTCCAATTTTACTCTTAAAAACTCTATTTTCCTAAAAATAAGTTCTTTCTATCTTAACACTTATTTTAAACTAATTTTTGATGCTTTTAGAAAATTTTTTGATTTTTTTTTTTTAATCCATAATTAAAAAATTATCTTTGTTTTTTTTGATAATTTTCTAGGTAGATAAATATTTGATGAATACTAGAAAATACTGGAATTTATTAAGAATTTTTATTTCTTATAAAAAATAAAAAACATAAAACAAAGTAATATAGTTTTAAAAGAAAAATAGCTCAATTTCATATTTATTAATCCAATTTAGGTCATTTTAATTATTTTCATATTTTGTTTTTATATAAAAAACTATTTACACTTTTGTACATTTTCCCTTTCAAAACTCACTTTCTCAACGTGTTTGTGAGATTAATTTTAAACTAAAATTTTACACATAGGTGAATGTAATTTGGAAAATTTTATTCAATATTTGGAATGAGTATAATTTTTGTTAAAAAATAAATTCATATTTTTTTACCATAATAAATAGTAAAAATTGTAAAAACTATTTACTATGGTTAAGGAAAAATGGTTTTACTAGGGGTAATCTAAAAAGATAAGGGTTAAAAATCAGCAATAACTTTTTCAACACTCATGTAATGACCTGACCCCAGAAATCCAAGATCTGGTTCCTATTATTAATTAAATTTGAATGATTACAACCAATCAAATATTGAAGGACAGAAGAGTTTAGTAGTCTTGGTAAACCAGATACATACATGAGTATAGTATTACAAATGAATAAAATAATTAGAATATAATTATTTCTTTATTTATAAATAACATCAAGGATAATAACATTCTATCATGTTTATCCCTTCACATATTTCATAGTACACTTCTTGGATTCCTGGGTAAAAGAAACAAAATAAGGGTGAGCTCAAATTCATAATAATCGTAAAGTATAGAGGAAGAAATAATGAATAAATGAAAATAATAATTATGGTATAGTAAATAATTGAACACAAATTACATGTAATAATTAAATAAATAAAGAAGTGTATAAAAAATATGGAAAGGTAAATAACTAAAAATCATTCCATCTAATCAATGAACTGAAAATGAAATGTATCCATATATATACCGACACAAAATCTTCTAGATGAATTATAACTAAAACTAAATGAGGAGAATTATTAATTATTGGATGTGATGTTTTCTAGGAACATGAAACCTTTACAATTAATACCATTCTCAATACTATTTAAATCATAATGGTACAAAACAATTTGTTCTGGCCAACCTTTTCTCTACTACCAAGACCTTTCATAGGATAATTTTTAATATAATGGTTACAAACATGAAGGGTTTTTCTAACCTAGCTTCATTGCATGAGACTACTGATGCATCGAGATGATTTTATTAATGATTCCCTAACCAATGGTGATTACCTTAAATGGTCTAAAACATGTGTCTTACCTATCCAAAGAATTCCTCATATCGAATAAATAATATTCCTTATCAAATATCCATATTGAATAAATCATACTAATTTATCAATATTTTCCCAAATAATAAAATAACTTTAAAAGTAATCACTATATGAAAAATGGTATATGTTTTAGGTAATAAACATATCCATGATAACTGATATGGATAATTAGGGGAAATTCAATGTTCAATGATCATAGGAAATTTAATATTTCAAGGGGAATAAAAGGAATCAAGGTATTGAATGTGAATACTATCCTTGGTCAAATCAATCATAAATATTCTAGGGGAAGAAATAGGTTGGTATCAATATAACATATCCAAGTATAGTAAAATAAAGCGTTATTGTTATTGATGAATGAAAATACTATAAAAATATAATTTAAAAAAATTCTTGAGAAATATATCCTTTTGTTTTCAAAAATATTTTAAAAAATAATTTCTTTGAAAATAACTTTTCAAAATATTTTATTTAAAAATTTACCTTTTAAATATTCAAATAAATCTTAAAATAATTGAAATTGGGTAAATCTATAAAGTTTTAACAAGGTAAAATTATATTTATTTTTCACGGTAAAATATTATAAAAATTCCTTTTTTTGAAAGAGATAATAAGATTTATTTTGAAAAAATTGGTAAAAGAAAGGAATGGTAAAAATATATTTACAAAATCATTTTAAAAATGATAAAATAATTTTTGAACACATTTTAATAATGTATTGTTTTTATAGGAAAATGGATTCTCTGACTAAAGAGATAAATGAAGTTAGGTTTTCTTAAAAAAATTTATAAAATATTTTGAGTGAAAAAGAGTGTAAAATGGTACTAATACTTGGAAAAGATCATTAATAACTATAATAGAGTAAAATTAAAGGTTTTATTGAACAAGGGTTGTATAATTTCCTCAAATGGAAGTTACTTTGAAATATCATTAAAATTATTCTTGAGTAAAATAATCTTTAAACATCCTTATGTTTCCCTACAACTTTGAAACAATTTGAACTATAATTCCCTTGGAGGAATAAAATTAAATGACACATATAATACCTTTATATTAATGTAATTAATGATATAAAATTTCAAATGTATTATATATACAATATAAAAGAAACTAGGTTCATAACGACAATTAAGTCACAATGGTATGAAATTTGAGATGAAAATCAATTACCTTGAGTGTGAATTGTCTCGTGTTTCTTTATATTCCTCAATAATAAACTTATGTTAATTATTTATTTTATTTAAAACCTTTCTAATGTTTTTAATTTTTTTTATTTCACTTGTTGTCATTTTTTATATAACTACATAAATAGGTAAGTTTATGTTGGTTGTTTTGACCAAATTTGGTTTATGTATCAAAAAGAACTTTCGTAGGTCAAATATGGTTAATGGGGTCATTATATAACATCTAGAGGATCATAATGATTAAAAAATTATCATATATATATATAAACTATTATTTTAAAATTAATCATAAAATATGTTTATGAAAAATGAACCAACATTACAGTCATGGAGACTGTGGGTCTTACGTACGTATGAGTAATGTTACCATTTTTTAATGATCTTTATGAAAAGATGGTAAGTAATACTATGTATTTTAAAAATGATAATTATATCCTAAAAAACATATTATTTAATAATGTATACTTATATATATATTTCTGTTTATTTCAAAGGAATCACATCGTGTTGAGTAGGCGGTAGTCCACACGTCCATGAACGACGTTATCACTTTTTAAGTGAATGTGAAAGGGTAATAAAGAAAATGATTTATATATATTATATTTATAGACATGTAATTATGTAATTAATATTATATATATATATATTTTATATCACATATATTTAATTAAAAAAATACATTATACAATATATATATCATGTGATCGAATCACATCGCTTTGAGGGGGCGGTATTCCACACTTCCACAAACGATGTAATCATATTTACATAAAATGAAAATAATAAGGGTATGTGTTATAAATAAATTAAATAAGATTAAATAAATAATAAATATCATATATAACATATAAAAATATATCTTATATCATAATTTCCACCATGATAGGTGTTAAAGGAAAAATGAACATTCATCGTTTTGTGAGGTGGTAGTTCATCGTACACATAAACAATATGTTCATTACCCATTAGATGGAAGTGTGTAGGAGTCCAAGTCAAAGCCTTAGGTTAAAAACATCCTAGTATATTTATTATAAATTTTTTCATATGATCATGGAATAATAATATTTTTGGTTGTGTAGGATGGAAATAAAATAAAAGAACATGAGGAAGAATGTTACCTCTTATTCGGGTAACTGCTTTTGGTTTTTACCAAAGGGCTTCCTTGGATTTCTTTATTCATAAGGTGAGTATTATCGGATTAGGTTAGGTATTTTTATGATTTATTTAGTTAGATCATGGTTGGTCCAAAGTTTCTTGAGAGGTTTCAATAAGTTTGAGTAGATAAGGCCTTTTTATAGTATAGGAGGAGTGGCACTTTTGTAAATTTTGGGAAAGGGAATTTCATCCACATTATTCCCACTGAATGTGGATCTCATAATAAAATAATTTATATAAATGTTAGGATAAGATATATATATGGCCATAAAATTTATCTTTTAAAATTTTATAGGTTATTTGGGACCTTAAAATTAAGGCTTAATAAATTATTAAGCTTAAGTTTTCCTTAATCATTATAAATAATTTTAATTACTTTCACTAATATTTTTGGTAAAAAATTAATTTTACATTATTATACATTATAAATTATCATTAATAAAAATATAGAATCAATTTTTCTATGTTCCAATCAAAGAAGTGGAAAAAAATAATCAATATTTATTCTCCAAAAAGGGAAGACAGTGCAGGTTTTCAAAGAAAAAACGTCCAAATGTATGATAAGTTTTTATACCCAATTCAAAATTAAAATTGATTCCAATGAACTAAATTATATTAATTGATAAATAATTGATATAATTTTACTTTAAAACCAATTATAAACATTATTTAACACTATTAATAAATTAGACAAAAAATCAATTTTGAATTAAAATTCAGTATTTTTCACTATTCATTAAAAATTGAAAGTTCATAGAAAAAAAAATTCACTATAAACTAATTATTATGTTTATCTTTAAAATATGAATATCATTTTGACATATAATATTTATAAAGGGGTCAAAAAATTAAAATTTGTTCATCATTAAAAGGTGGTAAAAGTGCCTTTATAAAAAATATAGTATTTTATGTGTAATATTGGGATTTTTTTTATCTTGTGCCTATCAAATATGTTGGATGAATATCGAAAAATATGATTGAATAATATATATATATATATATATATATATATATATATTACATTAATATCACTCCCTAATTGTAATTAATTTAATTTATTAGGATAAAACAACTTTGTGGGCATAAAAATAGTTTTTTACAAAAATATTCCATGTATATTCAATTGGTTAATATATTCATTTATAACTAATTTGAAACCAGTAAATTAGTTTTATATTTTTTTTAAACCATATATTTTAAAATTTTAGTTAATCTTATTAATAACCTCTAATATAACATCAAAGTTACGTGTTGTTATATTAAATAAAAATATTTTAATAATATGTTGTTGTCTGATAAAACTCGGTCTTGCAAGTAATGAAAACCATTAAAGAAACTTATTGTTGCATATGTCACATACTAACTCAGTATCATGTGAATTTATAGAAATAAAATATATTAAATATATTTAAAATAGTAAATGCATTATAAATTCACAGGATATTATATTCCCTTAAATGCTTGGTGTTGCATGTCATTCACGTTATCGAATGAAATGTTCCTACATTAGATTTTTAGGGCGTTGCATTGTCCCCACATCAATTAAATAGTGTCATCACATTTTAAACTTGATCATGGTGATATATTTTTTGATAATACCTTTTTTTAAAATCCCACATCTTGATAAGGGTTTGTAAAACATCATCTAGAAAAGAGAGAATGGGAAGTACAAAGGTCACATGGACTAACATATAACTAGATATATAAGTATAAGAACATTAGTGGAAAGTATAGATAAATGATTAGAGGTAAAATTTACATAATTATATGGTTTCGTGAGGTCATTAATCATTAACAAGTTAATAATAAATAGAAATTTGAGGTTCTAAAATCCATAAATATTTGATGATTTAGAAGACTATCAGTTCAAAAATAAGGTATTAAGAAAACATTTTATTTCTAAGTCATTATCCTTATATTGGGAAATTATTTTACTACATAATAATATAAATAAATGTAGGCACCTCATATATTTATATAAAAAAATTAATTCTTTTTTGTGATTCAATCGGTTTTCCAATCTATCAAAAAATTAATTTTGATTTTTGAAGCACTAAAATACATTTTTAAAGGATCTTAAAGCCTTTAAAAGTGTGAAAATCTATCTATTTGATTCTAACTATTCTCCAAAGAAAATATGGTTAAGAAAATAATCATTTAAAATAAAAACTAATACTACTGGTTCATCATTAATATATATTCATAAAAAACTAAAAACAAATACATATTAACTAGGATATTACGTAGGTTAGTGGTTGGAGTGAATCCATGATCATCCTTAAGTCATGGGTTGAAGACTCACAGCCTTTCCAGACTTAAATGGTCGTCACCCAACATACATGAAATCCTTTTCTAAAACCAAATTAATATAATTTATAAAATAAAATTGATATACATATTGGAAATAAGGTTAATATCTAAATATACTTTTAACTATGTTTTTCAATACATCCTCCTTACATGAATTATTTAACCATTTTATTTCCACATAGGTCCTTCCTTAGACTATGGTTTATCTCTAATATAATTTGTAGGATTTCTAAAAATAAAACCTTATCTTCAATTTTAAGAACCTTAGGTTTAACCTAGGTCATTCATTATCATTATCTATTCAAATCATTACAAATAGTTTGTAAAGAAAATGTGAATTATCCTAAGCATATCCCCGGGGAGTATCAAACTAGGTGCGTAGTAAGTCCCGTTGTCTTGTACCTGGTTACACTGAGTTAGGTTCGGCACACCTATTCGGAATTTTTACTTCTAGTTACATATGTTATAGAACCACACCCACTTATAGTATCCAAACCGGGATATATTTATAGTAAGTACCACATAATTTCTACATTAACAATATTATAGGGGGTTATTCTATACTTATCCTCAAATTATACCTTAAGGTTATGTTCTTTAATATAAGTTTTTTAAAATTTACTTCACAAGGTATATACTAAACATTTTTTGATCCCAAATGTAATGACCTGACCCAAGATATCTCAAAGCCTCTGTCTTCTATCAATTTCATTAGCATGATTATAAGGAATAAAATGTCAAAGGACCTAAGAGTTTAATAGTCTTTCTAAATGAGATAATCACATGAGTCTAGTATTAAAAATGAATAAAATAATTAAAACATAATTTATCCTTCTCTATGAATAGCTTTGAGGATAATAACATTCCATCTAGTATATCCCAGTATATATTTTATAGTAGATTTATTGGATTCCAAGGGAAAGGAATCAAAAATAAGAGCAAGCTCAAATGCTCAGTAAGGGTAAATTATAGAGGAATCAATAAAGAATAAATGATAATAATAATTATGGTATAACAAATAACTAAACACACATGTCATTTAATATATAAACTAAAAAGGAAGTGCATAAAAAATATGGAAAAGTAAATAATATAAAATCATGCAATCCAATCAATGAACTGAAAATAAAATGTATCTATAGATATGTTGACACAAAAATATCATGGATGAATGATAAAATAAACTAAATAAGGGAAATGATTAATTATTGGATATCATTTTTTGGAGTAACATGAAATAGTTACCATCAAGACCTTTCACAAGATGGTTTAAAACCTACTGGGTATAAACTGATTTGGTTTTTCAAACCTTATCTCTATTATCAAGACCTTCCATAAGATAGTTTATAACATAATGGTTAAAAATTTCAAGGGTTTTTCCAATATATTATTTTCCAATGAGACTACTGATGCATCTAGGATATTTCATTAACTACTACCTAGCCCATGGGGATTACCTTAAATGGTCTCAAACTCATGTCCCACATGTCAAAAGCATTCCTCAAATCTAATAAAAAATTTCCTTATCAAATATTTATATTGAAAAAATTATATATATTAATAAATATTTCCCCAAATAGTCAAATAACAATATAAGTAAACACTATATGAAAAATGGTATATGGTTTAGGTAATCAATATATCCATGATAAATGATGTGGATAATTAGGGGAAATTCAATGTTCAATGATCATAGAAAATTGAATATTTTAAGGGGACTAAAATAAATCAAGGTAGTTAATGTGAATACTATCCTTGGTCTAATAAATCATAAACCATCCAGAGGAGGAAAGAGGACAGTCTTAATATAACATATCCTAACTAGAGTAAATTAAAGGGATGTTTTTTTTTTGAATAGAGATATTTTAACAAAATTCTTGATGAAAATAACCTTTTTTTACCTTTTGAAAAACATTTTCATTGATAATTTCTTATAAAAACATTTTCTTTAAAAAGTAACCTTTTAAACATGAAAAGTAATATTCAAAGAAATGATAGCCGATAAATACATGTGATTTGTATGAGGTAAAAGAAAATTTCTTTTACATGGTAAAAGGTTAGGAAAAAAACGTTTTTCGAATGTGATAAGAAGAATCATTTGAAAACATTAGTAAAAGAAAAAATGATAACATTTTATTTACTAAATAATTTTAAAATAGTTAAAAACATTTCTTAATTTTTTTAAATAAAACATGGCTTTTAGAGGAAAACTGATTCTCTAACTAAAGAGAGAAATGAAGTTCGGTTTTATAAAAAAAATTTCTGTAACATTTTTAGTACCAAAGAGTGTAAAAATGGCATTAATACTAGAAAAGTGTCATGACTAACCAAAGGATAGAAAATACCATATAATTTCTTTGAATGGGAAATACCATTGAAATATCATATAATAAAACATTCCAAATTGTCCCATACCACTTTTTAAATGAAAGAATTTATTGAAAAATGGCCATATAATTTTCCCTAATAGAAATACCATTGAAATATTATTATATTTATTCTTTAGGAAAATAATCTTTAGACATTCCAAAGTGTTCCATACCACTTTGAAACATTTGGAACCATAACACCCTGGAGGAATAACATTAAATGAAACATATAATACAATGAGAATAAAGGTATTTGTAATATAAAATGTCAAAGTAAGTATATACACCATATAAAAGAAACTAGATACATAAAAATAATTAAGTCTCAATGGAATTTAAATTGGGATGAAAATACCTTAAAATGAGTCAGAATTATCTCATCTGTCTTTATATTTCTGAATTATAAACTTATGTTAATTATTTACTTTTTTAATGAAAAGTTTATTGTTTATCATTAATTTTATTTCACTTATTACCATGTTTAATACAACTGTATAAAAAAATTAAGTTTACATCAGGTGTTTTGACTAAATTTGGTATATGTATCAAAATTTATTTTGGTAGGTCAACTATAGTTAAATGCGTCATTAAATAAAATTTCTAGAACAACATTAATGAGATAATTATTATATATATATAATAATAATTTTGAAATAAATCAATAAATAATTTTTTGAAAAATGAACCAACGTTACAATCATGGAGAAGGTAGGTCGTACATACGCATGAGTAAAATTTCCATTTTTCAATGATTGTTATGGAAAGAAGCTGAGTAATACTATATCTTTCCAGAATGATCATTAAATACAAAATATCATATTATTTAATCATATATAATTACATATATATGATTATTTTGATGTAAAAGCAATCAAATCTTATCGAGGATGCAGTAGTCCACACGTCCATAAACGGCGTTGTCACTTTTTAAGTGTTTAAGAAAGGGTAATAAAGAAAATGATAAATATATATATATATATATATATATATTATCATAAATATAATTATATCATGAATAACATATATAGGTTTTTATGTCAAATTTTCTAAATTAAAATCATCTATTATACAATCCATATATCATGTGATCGAATCACATCGCTTTAAGGGGACGGTAGTCTACACGCCCCTAAATGATGTTATCATATTTACAAAAAAATGAAAAGTAAAAGGGAATTTTTTATAAAAAAAATAAATAAGAAAAAATATATAATAAATATCATATATATAATATATAAATATATTTTCTATCATAATGGCCACTATGATATGTGGTAGAGGAAAAAATGACCATTCGTCATTTTGTGAGGCAGTGTTCACCGTACACATAAACAGTATGTTTGTTACCAATTAGATTGATTTGTGTCTGATTGTAGGTAGAACCCTTATATTGAAAACATAATAGTTTATTTTGGATGTTTTTATATATGTTCAGGGAATAATAATATTTTTTCTGTGGTGGATAATGGAAATAAAATAAAATAACTTGAAGAAGAATGATAACTCTTATTCGTGTAACTCCTTTTGGTTTGCACCATAGGGATTCCTTAGACTGATTTCTACCCAATTTGATGCTTCTATGACGAGGGGAGGGACTTTTAGGATGTATTTGGGAAGATATTTGTTGATAAAAAGTGTATTTATAGGTGTGAGTAAGTGAGAGGAGAGGAGGCCTTTTATATTGGAGGAAGGGTGGCACTCTTATACATTTATGGAAAGGGAATTTCAGCCCCAATTTTTCCTTGGAATGTGGCTCCCATAATGTTACACTTTAGATAAAAGGTATTATAGGGTAAAAATATGCCCAAAATGGATATTTTAAATGTTTCTATGTCATTTGGTATCTTATGATTAATATCTAGTCCCTTATAAAGCTTAATTTTACCTTGATCATTGTAATTAATTTTAATTACATTCACTAATATTTTTGGTCAAAAATTTATTTGAACATATTAGACATTATAAATTATTATTATTAAAATTATATAATCCATTTTTCAAAATTTAAATGAATTAAGTGATAGAAATTATTTTAAATTTAATCCCACAAACGGGACGACAATGCTTGGTTTTTAAGTAAAAATGTCCAAAGGTTTCCTAAGTTTTTATCACCAATTTCAATGTTAAATTGATTAAAAAGAACTAAATTGGATTAAATGATAAATAATTGATATAATTTTACTTTAAACCCAATTAAAAATATAATTTATCACTATATATAAATTAGATGAAAATGTAATTTTGAATTAAAATTCAGCATTTTCACTATTCATTAAAAATTGAAAATTCATAGAAAAAAACCAAAAATTAACCCTAACCTAATTTTTACATTTATCTTTTAAATTTAAAGATTATATTTACATTTAATATCTATAAAAGGTTTAAAATTGGATTTAAAATGTGTTCAACATTATAAGGCTATAAAAGTGCCTTTATAAAAAATATAGTATTTTATGTTTCATATTGTGTTCGTTCTGATCGTATGACTATAAAATATATTATATGAATATAAAAAATATTTTATTGAATAATATATATATATTATATTAATATCACACACTAATTTTAATTAATTTTTTTTATTAAGATAAAACAACTTTTTGGGAATAAAACAGTTTTCTATAAAAATATCCTCTTTATATTCAATTGATTCATATATTAATTTATAATTAATTTGTAAAAAATTAATTATTTTTATATATTTTTAAACCATATCATTTAAAATTTTAGTTAATCATATTCAGAAACTCTAATATAACAGCTATGTTGAGTCTTGTTATATTAAATAAAAATATTTTAGCAATCTGTTGTTGTTCAGTAAAACTTGGTCTTACATATAACACATTACATTGAAGGAACTCATTTTTGAATATGTTGAATGATTACTCATTACCACTTTCATTTAGGGAAATAAAATATATTAATTTTTATAAAATAGTAAATATATTATAGATTTCCCAGATATTATATTCCCTTATGCTCTTGGTGTTGTGTGTTATTTACCCTATCAAATGAAATGTTCATACTTTAGATTTTCATGGAATTACAACCCATATTATGCCAATATATAAAACTTATCTCTTATATTATCATAAATGGTCAATTTTAGAGACTATTTGTATGTAAAAAATGTGGGCACACATTTTTAGTTTCAAAAAAATACAAGTATGGAACTAACCTCACCTATAAAAGGGAATCCCCTCTCATCTCCCCTTAACACTTTAAACCCCATTTTATCAGCCAATACCTACCCGAATAATTTAATTACTTCTATACTAGAAACTTGTAACCATTATTTTGATCATAAATTCAACCTAGGAAGTTTTTATGTGAGAAATTAAAGAGGCTACTCAAAGATCATGTAACGCTCTTCAACGGTCATTTTTACTTTATTTCTTCCTCCACCTATTTTAATTATTATTAAACCATTATGATGTAATAAACTTATTATTTTAATTTTAATATGATTTTTTTATGTTATGGGAGTTACCAAAAATAATCTCATCTTCCGTCAAAATGGTTTCAAAATTATCATTTTTTTAAAGAGAGGACTACCGCCTCACGAATTGATGTCATTCTGTTTTCTACTGAAACCACCCAAGGATTGATATAATGATGGATATATTTTTTATATATGATATATATCACATTATTATTCTTCAATAATAATGATATCATATATTATTTATTACTTACATTCTATGGATATATGATAACATCGCTCGTGTACCACCTCACGAAGCGATGTTATTCATTCATGCTTTGCATAGAAGGTAATAAGGATAGTTTTTATAAAAATATGTGATATATTGGAACTAAAAATTATTATATAATGTTAATATATAATTTACCATTCGTTGTTTATTTTTTCTAGAATATGAAAATAGAATTCATGTGTACGTATGACCTATCATCTCAATAAATAGGGTATTTTATTTTCTATCTACAAAAATTATAGATCACTCTAAATAATTGTGTACTAAATATATATCATAATTATATCAAGGTTAACATTATTAATATTTTTTAACAATGATAAAATTAAGAGAACAAAAAATAAAAAAATCAAAACATACATGAAAAACATAGTAGTTATTGGCCGATACGTGACTATAACATGGAATTTTTAATAAAAGGGTAATAAAAGGATAGAAGTAAATAATATATGGTAGGATTTTAATATTTATTATTATGAAATATATTTATAATAAAATTTTATTTATTATATAGTTGGTTCCAATTTTTTTTAATGATGTTGAGACTTACATTCTGGGATTTCCATCTCAGTTTTTACTTCTATGATACACATGTCATGTTAACCACAAATTTCATTTGTGTGGTGTATACACTACCCAAAAATTTATGTTATTATTATAATCCTTAAAATTATTTGTATTTACATATCCATTTGAGTATCTATCATTCATGAGGTTTATCATTCAAAATATACCAATACAGTAAGGGATTGTTTTTATCAAATTTCCTTCTTAGAGACCTAAGTTATGTTATAAACATATCTTCTTCTATGAGGTTTATAAACAGATCCTTTTACATTTTATATCATGAATCTATTAATTTTCTTGATATTTTATGTTTTATTTAATTTTATTATTTCATGGTGATTATAATTAAATGATATTAAAGTGGTAAGAGTTTTATGTTACAATCCCATCATTTATTAGGATTAATTATGATTATGAGTTGGCGAGTACTCAGGGATATAGGGTTTAGGAATGGCGATTGCGGCCATAGGTGGTAATGGCCTCCTACTAGATCCCATCCACCTTAGTGGAGGAGGGATTTCCGCAGTCCTTTAGAGATTGACAATTTCTCCCCTTCTCAAAACTAGACCTATTGCCTTTGTTCCCATAAATTTTTCTCTCCCCTAATGTTCATGAGTTACATGAAGGGATTCCGTAGCTCTCGGTCATGGATCGAGAGTTCAACGATGCTTCGTCCCTATTGATTCTGATGTCGATAGATCACTTTAAGCAATGAAATCCTCCTGTGGATTGCTTTGATCGATTTATCTTCGGTTTTTGGAATCTACAGGAGCGTGTCACTGTGGGTCTTTTTGATTTGAAGAACCTAATGGTTCGCTTTGAGTCAGAGGAAGATTTGATATTGGCCTGGTCCTCTACCCCGCATACCTATGATGTTTGTTTCTTTCTACTCTTTGGATGGTCCAATGACCATTATATAAAGTGTGACTCCTCGACCATAGCTATCTAGGTAAGATTTCCAGAATTACTGCTTCTATTTCAGAATCCCTCCATCATTCGCATGCTGGGAAATCTAGTTGGTCGCTATTTATGATCGGACAATATAACTAGTGTTGTTTTCCACATGATTTCACGGAGAATTTGTGTTGAAGTAGACCTATTGAAACCACCAGTTAAGTTGATATTTATTGCTATGAGTGAGGAATTTATATGTAAACAGCATGTTGTTTTTGAGTTCTAGTTTGACTACTACTCTCGGTGTCTTAAATTTGGGCATTTGAGGGTGGATTACAGAGGTAGGAGGGTGGTTCCGTAGGTGTTTTTGGCTCCAAAGCATGCAGAGGTGGTGGAATTAAATCCTCAACAAGGGAATCAAGACCTGGGTAATAGAATTTGGACAAAATCTTGTTCTGTGAGTACCAGTACACTGAATGGAAGAAAAATGGGGGAAGTGAATGAGTCTCTAAATCTGAGGGTAGATGAGGTGTTTGGAAGACTACATAGTGATATTGGTGTGACTCATATAGGAGGTTTGAAGACTGGTGTAAAGTAGGTAGTCCAATCTGCTGCGGTGACCAGTGGCCAAGAACTGGTACCAGCAGGGGTAAGGAGGAAGTGGACGGATCCATTATGAACCTGCAGGCATGGGATTCTGTGGATGAAGCTTGTGGTTGGGTGAGGGCCTCACCTAGGTTGAAGACACATCATGTGCAGTATGTAGAGAGTATTGAAGTTAGTAATTGATTTTTTGGTCTGGTGAATGAAGAACTGGAAGTGGGTAAGAACCTGATTACTCTTGATTTGTCTCCTGGCAGGATGTCTGCTGAAGTTGTTGTGTTGCATGACAGTGGGGTGATGGGTCTGGGACTGAGTTGTGATCAGAATGGAAATAATAATGAACAGGTGAAGGGGCAGGGATCTTTCCATCGTGTTAAGGAATTGGATCATGGGGGTATCTCTCATGCTGGTGAGAATTTTCCAAGGATTTAAGGCGGTAATATGTAGGTTGTGTTGAATTCTCAGGATGCTGTATATGGAGAAGGTCTTTTGCAGACTGGGGAGCTTGAAGATCATGACCATGTGGTGAAACCATAGTGTTTTGCAATGATTAACATTAACAGTCACATTGAGAAGGAGCAGGGTGTGAATAGAGGCTACCAGAAGGTGCATGTCCCTAGGAAATGGGGGGAAATATCTGATAGTGAGAAGGAGAATTATGGTCGAGTCCGAACCTCTTTTAGTTATGTTGTTTAGTATGGAAAGAAGGTTGCGATGGGGAATGAGGGTACTAAGACTGACCCACCAAGTAGAAGGTTGTGTAATTATTACTCTTCTATTCCAAATTTAATGTCTACTAAATCCTCTACTAGTAAAGGAAAAGGGATGAATTCTTCTGAGGAGTTTTTGTATTTGGTGAAATTAAATATTAGATGAAAGTATGCAAAGATTCTGAAGTAGTCTGGAAGTTCAGAATGGGAGTCAGCTACCGTAGATAAGGTAATCGATCATGGATATGGCGATAGGTATGATGACGGGTATGGTTTCTATGACCTGTAACTGTATGCTCAAGTTTTTAATGATTTCCTGCTGAACTTTTCCTTTCTTTTAATAAATAGTCAGAGACTTTTTATCTGGCTGATCTTTTCTGGTAATTATGATTATGATTCTAATGATAAAATATTATCATATATATATATAAAGAAACTCATTAATTTTATTATACTATATTTATTTATAGAGTATAGGTATTTTTCCTTCATTTTTCTATATTTATATAATCAAGATTTCAAAATGATTTTTTTAAGAAAAGTTATATTTATTTCTCTCTTCTGTTGAAATCACTTTGTCTTCCAAAACTATGATTTCTAAAAGTGTTTTCAAAAATGCTTATGAAATTACTAAAATTATTTATTAAATAAAATTTTACCCATTTTTTACTTATTAAAAAATGTTTTTAAATTAATCTTCATGCCTTTTTTCAAATAATGTTACTTTGGATTTCACCAAAAATTTGAAAGGAATCAATGTTTTCATAAATATAGCCTGGACGTTATTTATCGACATCATGAAAATTATTTTATTTTAATATTAAATTATAATTTTTCAATTTTATTTTCAAATAAAATAATTTCCAAAATATTTTATGAATATTTTGTTTTAAAATGATTATTTTTAAATAAATGATATTTCCCTTAAGAAACGTTCCATGTGATTTTTTTTCAAAATCAATATCCACCTAAGATGAAATCTTTTGATGTTAATTATGCTTCACTAGCGATATTAACAAAGGATGCCATTATAACTATTTATCTAGATGTTGTATGTTTATGATGAAATTTTTTTATGAAACCTATTACTCTTCCACAGTTTATACCATGATAAAATTATTATGAACCCCAATTATTATTCCATGGGTTATGATTTTGAGTAAATAAAGAAATGATTATCAAACCCATTTATTTTTAACGGTTTTTATATGACGAACGTTTTATGATATTTTTTAACAAAAATTTATGATTTTCATCATGTTATGGGTGGGTCATATATCTCCCTATAATGTATTGGGTAATGATTAAATGTTATATGAGTTCAAAGGGTACAAAGGTGATTTTCCAAATCCCAAAATATAGTACATCGGAGGTTATACCAATCCCAAAATAGGGCCAACTAAAGGTTATCTCAATCTTAAAATAGGTTATATAGGATTTTATGCCAATAATGGGGAAAATTCATTGGTGGTTAACCCAATACTAATATTTTATGAATTTCCCGGTGGGTATCATTGAAAAAATATTTTCTTTGATTATATATATGCGACAAATCTATGTATTATGCCAACATTATGCTCCCTTGAATCGCATTCTTTGATTCCATTTTGACTCATGTCTTATTATATACCATGATTAATTCCATGGATCATGTTTATGATCTATGATATTAAGGGTATGATTTTCATAAGTTATTCTCATGTTATCATACTCATTTGCTCATGTTATATTGATATCTCCATTATTTACACTTATCATGAATTTTTTCTCATCATTTTGTTTGTTTGAATTTCCCAGGATATGAATAAAGGTATTATGTATGATATGTATAATAAGGGTTCTATTTATGAAGAATAGGCTAGGATATGATGTAGCTCATTTATGGACTAGTAGTTTATGTGACCAAGTTTTTAAAGGCTTTGTTACTTCACAATACTTGGGCACGTGTTTGTATAATGTAATGAATAGTCATCTAAAAAAGTATTATCTATGTATGAAAAGATTCATTTGATATAATTTTATCAAATAATATTTTTAATGGAGGTAATTTTTTATTTTAAAATAAATACACTTAATCGTGTAATTAAGTTTTTAAGGAAATATTATTTTTAAAAATTAAATTTATATATAAGATAAAATAATCATGGATACTAATTTTAATGACCAAAATTGACTTAATATATATATATTATAATTTATGAAGCTTTAAAGAAAATACAAAATAGAATATCTTTTCAAAAATACTTTATTAAAATAGAAGGTTGAAAGTAGTTTTTTTATAGAAAACTTTTTGATTAGTTCTAAAAAGTTTTGTCATAACATTTATTAAATCAAAAAAAATTAAAATGGATATTTTTATTTATTAAATTAATATTTTATTTCATAAATTTTTTTTAAATACATTTTATTCTTAGCTAAATTTAAATTCATACAAATTACATGTTTTGTGAAAACTATAAATTAGGATGAAAACACAACCTTTTCCAAAAAAAAGCTCAAAATTTTATATTTTGATTATTTTGATTTTATTAATTAAAAAATGAAGTTATTTTAGTCAAGTAAAAATTATTATATTATTATATAATATATAGTTATGAATCAAGTCTCTTTAAATTTTCCATTGTATGATCGTTAAAGATATGTTGTTTACCAACTATAGTGGTGTCTCCAGTGTCAAGGCATTATTATTCTAACTATTGGATTGTAATAACAACCCATATGAAAATGGATGATACCCTGATAAACCAATTATATAACTTTGTTTCAAATTATAAAATATATCAATAGTTATATTCATTTTTTATTGAAAATTAAAATAGGTAACTAGATTGAATTAAATAACTCTATTAAATTTGATATAAATGTAGAAAGAATTAAAGGAAATGTGATAGTCATTCATTAAAACTGTTGGTAAAGGTTTATTTTAGGAAAACGTTAAACCCATTTTTATTCACCAATTAACCCCCCTAATCATAGTGAATTATAATGGGACCTCTCTAAAATTTTTATCACAAAAATGTCTCAATACTCTTTAAAATACATAAAATATTATAAAATTTTATTGTGTTATGTATTAGTTATTTTGATGTAAAATTTGAGTTCTAAATTATAATATCCATTATATATAATATTAACTAAATAAATGATAATTTCATTTTCTTATTTCATGGGAAAAATTAAATTTTATGATTTGAGAGAATGATTCCATTATTATTATCATTGGATATACATCAAATATATGTTATAAATTATGGTTTTACTCTTACTATAAAAGGTGATATGATGAACTAATTAGAAGAAAATAATATTAAGATGGATAATTAAGAAATAAATTATATCTTAGAAAATCATTCAGAAAATAAATATATAAATGTATTGGTGATCCGGTAAATGAAATCTATTTAGGGAAATCTATGAAATATCCATGAATGGGATGTTACGGTAAAGAAAAAAATATCAAATATCGTGTTCAAAATTAAAATATATTTATATGATTTAAGGATAAATAATTGATTAATTCCTTATAAGTGTAAATGATAGATCCATAAATTATTTTGGGGATATTTTAAATGATTCTAGGATTTTCATAATATTACGTCATGTATTACAATATAGGTTTGATAAAAATCTAATCCTTTGAGGATCATGATTTAAATTCATTTTTGAAGAATAACATACATAGTGATTTTGTCACATTTTATACAATAAAATATATTTACTAAAAGGGGATTTTTATTTTTGATAATGAAAGTGTTTTCAAATACTAGAATAATGAGAATATTATAATAGTGATCAAGGAAGATAATGATATTTATATTTTGGATGAATTCATTGATGATATGTATAATAAAATCATCCAAAAATCTGATTGAAAATTACAAATAAATAAGGAGAATATAAGGGAAAATTATTTAACACCCACCTCTTCAGAATTATTTAAATAAAATATCTTAATGGTAGTTTTTATAAAAATGGATAAAATATTTAATTTTTTTAAAATAATTTCATAATTATTATTATTATAAAACATCCAATGTGTTTAAATATTTTTTTTTAAATTAGTCTAAATTTTGGGTTCTAATTTACATAATTTAAATATTCCTATGAATTTATTTTTAAAATGGAAGGGTTTTTATAAATTTAAATCATTAATAAGATACATTTTTTAATGGATAAATTATATTTTATAATATTGGTTAATATTTTTCAACCACTACACAAATATAAAATCTTATATTTATATTATTATCATTCCTAATGTTATCATTATAATATGTTATACATTATATATTTATTATTTTCGTTTTTTGTTGTTGTTATTTTTATTATAAGAGATATCTATAAATTAAAGGAATGATTTCATAAGGGAAATCATTATTAATTCTTATAAGGAATCATAAGGAATGATTGAAGTCCAAATGACAGTAATTCGCCATCTACATTACACCATTATTATTCTCATTTCATCCACTATGGTGTGTCAATATTAAAGCAATGTTGGTTTCCCATTTTTATTCTCCCTCCTTCTCTTATTCCCCTCTTCCCCTAGGAATAACCATAAAAGAGAGATGGTGGCGCTCTCCCCTGGTTCGCTCTCCTGCTCATCGCGACTTCATGGTCTTCCCTCGGATCTTGCTTGGGGATTTGGTGATGGATCCCCATCATGTATTTCTCGGTGGAGGTATTCCTTTGAAGTGCTCTTCAGATCCAAGGATATGGTGGTTTCATTCCTGTGGCGGCTTTGACTTCCTAGAGCACGGTTTCTTCTTGGGCTTCCAGATTCAGATTCAAGCTTCTCTCAGCTTTCTTACCCTTGTGTTCGGGCTATGGAGGCTCTAGTGGTTGCGAATATCATTGTGGCTTCAGATCGGATTTTCATGGAAAGTGGTGAAGCGGTCAACTCTTCGGCATCTGGAAACCCTAGTGGTATTTGGTCGCATTTACAGATCTCGTTTGCAGAGATGGAGTCTTCATGGATTGGTCATCAGTTTCAAAGTCTTCTTCGGTGGAGGGGGTTTCACTGGCGGCATGGGTTCTGACCTCTTAGACGATGTAGTGAAGGGGTCTGGCTCCTTCAGCCATTGTGGTTGCTCTATTTTCATCCGCTTGAGGTAATCTTGTGAGATGTATGGATCTTCTGGCGTCACTTCGATTATTGCTGGATGTGGAAGACATTTTAGGTTTGTGCCTTATATTTGATTCACACTGTTGTTCCTGGTTTGTTTTTGTTCTGCGGCGATATGGATTCAGTTTTTACTTCCCGGTGGTTCCAAAGTGGTCTTTTTGGCCCTGTGTATATTGCTGAAACTTCTGGTTGGTTATTTATGCTATGGATTTTCTACGGTGGCGAACGGTCCTGTTATGGTTCGATGATGGTGTTGCTTGCTGGGTTTGATTTTAGGTGCTACTTTCTGGTTATGTTTTGTCGTTCCTAGGTTGCTAGAAGGGCTTTTTGGGCTATGCACTGGTTAGTGCGTTGGTTTCTGGTGGTTTTTTACTCGTGGTTTTGCTGATGGGTGCGTTATGCTGGAATGTTGGCTGTTACTTGGATGGGATGTGAGGAAGATGAGGTTTCTGTTTCTGGTGCTGGTGGTTTTGGGTGGCTGGTCATGGATCTACCCTGTATGGTGGCGCTGGATAATGTGGAGTTTGATGATTTTGATGCTAGTGGTTCAATGTCACTAGTGTACTAAAGTTGGTTTGATGAAACTGTTGAGGTTGATTTGGTGTTGCTGAATGATTTTTACGTTTTCCAGATTTGGTTTTGATGGATGCTTGCTGCTTATGGTGATGGTTTTGCTGCTGCTAGATGCTGGTTTTTTCTTGGTTGGGACTGCTACTGGATCTTTCTTGTTTGGTTGTGTGCGTTTTTTCTTTTTTGATCTTTCTTTTTTGGGGGTCTTTTGCGTCTTGGGTTGTAAAGGGTTTTTTGGGTGTGGGTCGTTTGACCCCACCCCTCCCATTTCTGTTGTGTCTCTTCTTTTCATTCTAATAAATTTGGGGGGGGGGGGGTTAATAGCCCGACCCTTGCATCTTCCTTGCCCCATCTTCCCCTAGGTTCCCTAATTACCTACTTCTTAAAATATTTTTATTTATATTTAATTTAATTTATGAGATGTATTTTTCTATAATTTGGATTGGGGGATCAAGGATAACCTCACACACCATGTTTGAAGTCGAAGCATCACTGATTTTATGACAAAAAAGTATATAAAAACCAATACCTTAAAGAAAACATATTTATTATTTCAGTAAATTATTGTTTTCAAATTTTATATTTTATTATGTAATAATGATTTATAATAGTAGGTTATTTCTTCACATTTTTCTTATTCAATTTGATTTAAAAGGTATGTATTACATACTAATTATATAAATTGAAAAAAACTTGATGCTATAATGTTTTAAATAGGGTTTAATATAAAAATATAATCTATAACTAACATCGATAAAAATGTGGTTGTAATGACTTGATATAATAGTTTTATTGGACTCTTCACTATATTAAAGAATAAATTTAATTTCATAATGATTGTTTTATAAAAGGGATGTACACTAAGTGTTTTTTAAAATTCCAAACAGGTATTATATGGAAATAAATGAGAATGATTATATGGATTTATATAGATTTATTTAAAATGAATTAATAAAATTTATTTAGATTTAATTTATATAGAATTAATAGTGGATAAATTTATTTAAAGTGGTTATCACACAAGTTTAGTTTATTGGTTTCATTATCAATTCATTTATTTTGATATTCCTATTTATGAAATTTTTATAAATTTTTGTTGGATATTAAATTGGAGAATTTTTATATCTTATATTTTAAATTAAATGAACACCTTAATTCTGGAAAAACTCAGTAAAAAAATTAGGTACTTAGGATATATTCATTGGAATTATGTTTTTAGGAAATTATTTTTCTCTACCTAGACTTTTCAAGCCTATCTATGTTTTTTCACTCTGAATAGAATAGACTAGTTCATTTTTTCACTCATGATTGTTCCATTATAGGAACCCCCACTATTTTTGGATTTTGTTTTGGATAGTGGGGTTCATGTTAGTGTATATGTATTATACGTACTACATAGATCATGGGTTCCCCTTTAATGTCCATATAGATGTTATTCCAATATATTATGTTACTTATTTGATTAAAAATGGTTTTCATTAATTATTTCATTCTTATACATGTATATTTTGACTCATTTGTTACATTTTTCAATAAAAATATATACTGTTACTTTCATATATTTTTATAAAAATAGTATGATGGGTTTTTGTTTTCTATAAAATTGGTATAAAACGCTTTCTAGAAATTTCTTTTGGGTATGTGTACACTCACACCCTGTATATTCATTTTGATGTATATACAAATTTATTTTCTTTGATTTTGATTTTAGAAAAACAATATTATCATCTACTATTTCTATTATTAGTGGGAATGTGTTCTTATATGGTAATAGAGATGGGTCAATGGTGACCCATGAAGGATCTTGATCATTTAGTCCATGAGTATTATTTTTGGTTATTATTAAATTGTATTGGATTGTATCAAATATATTTTTTAGGAAAATTTAAATTAAAATGAAATAGTATCATTCCAAAAAAAATATCACTTTTTAATAGAAATTAAATTTATAGAATTAGATTATTTTGATGGAATATATTCCCCTATGGTTTGAAGTAATCCTTAGCAGATTTTCAAAATCATCTGGTGTGCAGGGGTGTCTGTTTGAGATTATTGTTGAGATAGGTTAGGTTTTAGTTTGATATTAGGTGGTTCATTAAAAATTACCATTTAAATGTTTTATTTATGGAGGCTTCATAAATTTTTTCTATAAAATTTTCAAGGATAAAAAAAGATTAAAGTGAAGAGGAGGATAAGTCACAAAGGAAATTATCTATAAGAAAACAAAAAACTTTTAATAGCAATAGTATCTTTCTATTAAAAGATAAATAAAATTTTATAAATTAAAAAATGGCAGTTATTTTTTAAATTCATTAGAAGAATAATGTGTTAACAATGACAATGATGTTGACAATTTAGTTGATATAAATAAATATTAATTTAAATAATGATTGATTAAGAGTTTTCAATTAATAAAAGTGATCAAGAATATAATAAAGAGATATATATATAATAATTTTTTAAAACCAATGACTTTATTAATTCCTTTATAAGATATAAAAGCTGGATAAGATGACTAAGAGGTTAAAAAATGAGTCTTATACAACTAAAAACCTTGAATCATTACATAAAATAAAAAAAATCCATGTTATTAAACAAGGATGAAAATTTTTAGGTGAATATGTTGATGAGAAGATAAAAAATATTTTGTTGAAAATTAAATTTTCATAAAGGAAAAAACTTGATGATATAAAAAAATAAGTTAGTATAGGCTAAAAACTTCACGAATGAGTTTAAGTCTACGTTTGAAAATCTCAATCAAATATTTTATGAGAATTTATTGATCAATAAAAACACAATGAAGCTTTTATGAATAATTATTATTGTATTTATGATTATATACCTAAATATATAGTCAATATGTTTTTTGGTTAAATTTAAAGTGATTATAAGGTTGAATTATAAATAAATAATGTAATTCTTTTCCTCAATCAAATTATTATAAAATTCTAAAAAAATCATTAAATTATGACATGAAGGTGAAATATATTACAATTTCTAATGTAAAAACATTAATTAAAATACTTTATAAGAGATTAAACATTTTTAAAACAATATATAATTTCATTACATAAAGCAAGGCAATGATTAACTACTAAAATTGTGAAATATTACATGTTTTAGAATCTTGACGACAAGTTGTTTTTTCTAGAATATTTTTTTTTTGTTATTCTTTTTTAGATAGGTTTCATGGAAACTATATAAAGTGATTCATTAGATATATTTTTTTAATTAAATGATAACTGAATGAAATAATTTTAGTGTTTTATAACATGATCAATAAAATCACTTTTCATGGAAACTAGAAAATTTATGCTTTTATGTGATGATTTAGTTTCTAGTTTAAAATGAAGTTTGTGGAATATGTAATATTATAGGTCACTCGGTTGAGAATTTCAATACCATTATTTCAGATTAATTGGGTAAGATTAATATTAATGTTCTTCATAAGAATAACTATATAGTAAAAGAGAAATCACTTGTGGTATAATTTTCTTTAATTAAATCTCAAAAAAATTATCCATCGAGACGTAATAGAGGGTGTTTAACTCATATGAAGATTTTTATAGGGATTATAATTTTTTTAATTTTTATGTACAGATTAATCACATTTGGAAATGATGACACACTCAAAATCAAAGGGATATGATAATTATATATTGGAAAGAAGATACTAAAAAAAGAGTACTCTCTTTGATTATGGATTGAAACATAATCTGAATAGTGTTTTTTAACTATTCAATACAGTAAATGATGTAATCTATCAAAAATATGATTGTTTGGTTAAATTATTTAAAAATTAATGTGTCGTGACAAGAGGAAAATGAACTAGAGACAACTCATTTCAATTAGGATAAAATGAAATTCATATTACTTGAGAAAAAAGGGGAATGTGTTTTGGTAAGAAGGATTGCTTAAATTGGCCAAAATAAAATGAAATATTTTACTCTATGAGGAAATATTAATGATATAAAACTATAAAAAAGATAAATAAATGTGTATTATTTCACATGAAAAATGGAAATATTGATAATTATTTATTTAAATTAGAAAATATTCAAAAAAATCATCCCTGGATCTTGTCCATTTAGAAATTTATGGAAAATTAATGAAGAAATTAATTAATATAGATAAATAGTTTTTATAATTTATTAATTATTTTAATCATATTGCATGAATCATGTTTTTGAAATAAATGCTTTAGGTATTTAAAAAGTTTATGTATTTTAAGTGATTTATTCTAATGGAATGTGATTCCATGAAAAGATTTTGTCCTCATAATTGTGTTGAATATTATAGTGAGTGGTCTAAATATTACATGGAAAATCATGTTATTACACATTGATATAGTTCATGTAACAAATCATTTTTTTATATGATATGAAATTAATAAGGAAATTTGGGTTTATTATATCCTAGAGTAGGGGATGTTTCGTGAATTGGGAGTTGGATTATAATCCTATGCCTTAGTAGATTTCATCAAGATTTTTATGTATGTGGATCAAGGCCTAATTGGTGTTCCAAGAGTCTAGGATGATGTTGGATTGGGATTGGTGTGTTTGTGATATATATTTACAATAAATAAGATATTCAATGCCTCACCCTAGGGTTTTTATACCATGGTGAGTATTATAGGATTTTATATTTGATAGGATAAATGGTATTGTGTCATGGTGGAGGGTGATGCTCCATGGTGTTGATTTTGAGGCAAGGACAACACTATATCCAAAGTGATAATAGAGGTAGGGTTCCCAAGAGGTAGGGAGGTCAGGATTCCCTTGAAATGGATATTTAATGTGGTCTTTAAGGATATGTATTAGAAAGATTTTTGGGGTTAGTTCCTCTACCCATTGGTGTTAGGTTTTACCTCAACATAAGGAAAACACTACAGCATGGCCCTGGAAGGAGAGGCTTATGGTGTAACCTAATAGGGCCCCAACATATGGTGATATATGGGATTAGCTCATTTTCTTATCAAGGACTGAATGCAACACATATAGTATGGTGAAAAAAGCATGGAATTGAAATAATATATCATAGTGAGACCCACATATCCACACTATGACCAATTTCTTACATTCTTTTTAATTGACTGCCAATAATTTTATGAGGTGTTTTATCTAGACCCCCCTTAGGATTCCATTAATTTTGGTCAACCAATAGAAGAGAAGTAGACATATTTTTATATCCTTCACCATTAATTTTTTGTCCTCTTATTCTTGTGTTCTGACATATATTCTTTGTAACACCCCAATCTTCCGCGGTACCCTTGTTTTTAAATAATTCAATAGCTTGCACTGCACGCAACACAGAATTTGAGCGCACCATGACCAATAAAAGTAGCCATTTAGATATAGGTTATGAATATTAATAACCAAATTTCTAATTTAACATATATCATATATAATTTTAACAATAATATTTTTGGTTTCTTATACATAATATAAGGAAATTCAATTTTTCAGATAAAAGAAGTGTTTTTCAAAAAAAATGTAGTTTTTTGCCTTTTAATGGAGAACCCTTTTTAAATAAATTTTTTGACACTATTATATATTAAATTTAATGAAGTAAAATTATTATTTACAATCAGGACATAAAAAATTAGTTTGGATGAATTTTTGGTACTTTTTCGATAAATTTCATATTTTGATGAATAGTGAAAATACTAAATTTTAATTGAAAAAATTTTTTTTAATCAAGATAATTTATTGAATTAATTTATATATTTTAGTGGTTTTGAATTATAATTTGATTATATTTTTATTATTAATTATAATTTAGGTCATTGGAAGTAATTTCACATTTAAATTGTACATAAACACAGTTCAATCTTTTGATAGTTTTTACTTCATAAAAACCCTCTTTTTGGTTTTAACAATGAGAATTAATTTTAAATTAATTACTAAAAATTATGTGTTTTGAATTTGTAAAAATGGATTCCATATTTTTAATCATAATGTGCAATTTTTTTAAATAGTTACCTTTTATTTTTGGACTTTAGGAATAGTAACATCTGTAATTTTTTTTATTTACCGTGGTTAAAGGGTAAATCAGGTAAATAAGGGTAACAAGTAATATTATAATAATATAAAAATACCAAAAACATGTCTTAATCCAATTGGATGATATATGTATGACCATGGGCATCCTTGGGTCAATTTCGGGACCCCATGGAGCCACATGGGTGTGATAATGATATGTTATAAGAATTAATTTAATGTAAAGAGAAATATAACATAAAGATGTATCTTTTACTAAATTAATTTTAATATGAGTTATCTAAATGATATTTTCTACTATAAATATTAATTATAAATTTAAAACTATTTCCTATATCATGTTTTTTTTTAATTTTTAGACATTAGAAAATTAAATATATTTATAACCCAATAATGATACAGTATTTTTCTTACTAATGAAAGAATCAAGTAAATGATATTATAATTATTAGAATAAATATAATTTGAAGGTTTATATGCCATATATGAATTTTATGGATGAATATGAAATTTTATATTTTAAATATTCATTTTTTCTAAGTAATCAACTTTTATGACTTTAAAAGATCTATTAATAAATAGTTTCAAAATTGACATTAATGAGTTTTTAAAACAAATACTATTTTATTAAATGATATAAAAATCGTAAAAATATAATATTCATCAAAATGAATTAGATAATGTTAAAAAAGTCATTTAATATCCACTTTAGGTTCACTTTACATTTTATAGTTAATAAATTAACCTTATAGTATAAAAATACAAGAAGACACAGTAAGAGTTAAACTGTTTAACTAAGGGTTAATCCCAAAAGATAAGGTTAATTTCCTAAACTAAACTACTATAAAAATCATTTTATGGTATTATTTAGATACATACTCATATTATACTATAAATAAATAATTTTTTATCGATTATAAACCTAATATAATTTTATAATAAATTAATATTTCAATATTTTTCCTAAAGTGCCGCTCACCTCTCTTATAAAAAGGCACCTTCCTTTCCCTTTAACCCACACCTCTAATGAATTTTGGATTAGAAAGAACCTAACCATTTATCCTTCCAACCACCCTTAATTTATCCTAGAGACCTAAATTTTGGAATATATCCATCTTAAGGAGACCTCTTGTTCAAATAAAAAGGAAACACACGAAAAAGAGGTATTCGTTTTATCCCTTCTTTCAATGTTATATTGTTCTTCTACTTATTATTTATATATTTTTTTCATAAAAAATTAATAAATACAGTATCTTCCATATACTAAGATGTTATTATAATCAAGGTACAACTATATTAATCATTTAATTTATCCTATGAATAATAATTTCACCATGTGTGCATACGTACAACTTACCATCTCCACGTCGTGGTGTAATTTGTTATTCCACATTACTTTATTTGGATGGGTATAATGATGAGTATAATAGACATAAATAGTGAATATAAGATGATTATTATTCTTTATAATTAATATAACATACACTTCCATATCATTTAATCAATAAAGTAATGATATCGTTACTCATGCGTATGTACAACCTACCGTCTCCACGATGCGGTGAGATTCATTCTCCACTTTAAACCTCAAAGAATGATTATAAAATATATATATTATTCATAATTCATAAATATAAGACATAATAAGTCTAAATTAATGATATATATATATATGTACATATATGTAATTCACTTACTTCCATACAATACGATAAGAAAATGGAAACATCGTTCATGCGTTTGTACGGCCTACCATCTCCATGAATAGTGTATTACATTTCATATATATATATATCTATTATATATATTTATATTATGAATATATACGACATATAAAAAATATTTTACATTTTCGAAGTAATTAAATCATGATCTATGCAATATGATCAAGAATAACAACTCAAAACATGTATGATAAACAAAGCGATTATTACCTGAAATGTTGCATTAACATAGAATTGTTAATAAATGGGTAATATAAAGTCTTAAAATAATCATATATGATATCATAAATATTTTTATGATTCTTATATAAGTTAATAATATGTTTAAAAACATTATATAGGAGTTTTGGACACGTACAGAGAGTATTATGCCTAAGGTAAGGGTTAATTTCTCAGTCTAATTATTATCCGAGATTGTTTATGTGTAACAATTTACTGGGAAATATTTATCATCCATGTCCATGTATCAAAAAAAATATTTTCAAAAGGAATATTTTACGGTTTTATGGAAGGGACTCTATAACTATATCACCATTTTAAATGTTTTAACGATTTATTTTTGTAAATCTTTTTAATTAATGTCCATGTTTTCAAAATGATTTTAGGGATATATTTATATGAACCTGATTATTTTAAAATGATGATTACTTTCAAATGTTTTGAAGTTTTATGAGACAATATGATTCAAAAATATATTTTAAATGACTTCCTTTGAAAATTTTGTTACTTTTAAATGATTTCATGAAAAAAGGGATATTTCTCTCAAAGATTTTTACTCATCATTTTCTTCTATTTCAACATCCTTTATTAGATATTTTTCTTGATTGAGGTTGATTTATTATAATAAAATATTACATAATTTATTTAATGGTTAATGATATGTTTAACAATGGATGTGTTGTTTTTATACCATTAGGGGTTTATGGTTAAAGTATTGACATTTTGTATGCTTGTTTTAATAAAAATGATTATGTTATGTTTCACCCTTTTTATATGAGGAATAAATTGGACTTATTAAGTGATAGTCGAGGCCTACTATAGCCCCTTAATGCATTGGTCAATCTCATTAGACAAACTTGTGTCTTGGAATAAGGCCTTGACAAAATATTTTTGAATGGTCATGACACAAGGCCTTGATGTAATGGTTATGATATTCAACATTATGCATTTCCTCGTTGTGAGATTAGTTAGTATTTTTACATGTCATTATTTGAATATTAGAATATCCATGCGAATGTTTAAAAGGAATTATTTGATTTATTTTTTCCATATTATACTGAATATATTGTTTTAAAAGTATTTTGTTTTTGTTTTTTACCTTTCCTAAAAAGTTTATACTTAATTGTGATAGCTTTCGCTATATTATTTATCCTTACTGAGCATCTGAGCTCACCCATTTCTTAGGTTTTATTTTCCCAAGATGAAAAGAAGTGTTTTATGATTGAAATGAAGGCTTAATCTAGGGTAATAATTTCATTTTCAATGTATTATCTAGGTTTTTTATGTTAGAAATTGTATTGTAAAATTCATGTTTGTAATCTATTTTCCAAGACTACAAAACTGATCGGTAATTCGGGACTTAATTCCTTGTAATTATTCCTATGTATTAAAATAATAAATGGACTCTAGGTAAATAGGGTAGAGGAATTATAGTTTTTATTAAAGGAAGTTTAACAAAAACCTTGGAAATATATTTATAAAACATATATTAGGGATCATAACTCTAAGATAGACATTGAGGATAATTATAGAAGAACCTCAAGAATTTTGGTAAAAATCATAGATAACATAGGATTAAACCTAAGATGTGATAGATTAAAAGCACCTTCCCTTGATTATGTGTTTTTCTTCAATGAGATGTGTTTATCACCTTGATATTTCTAGTCTTAGTTAATGTAGGAAACAAGAAGGAATTGGATTAACATTGAGTTTGATGGAAAATCTGGTGATTTTGAGAAACGAAATAGGATAATGATTGGAGAGAAAAATACTGTGATTATTCCAAGTCATTTATCACGATATATGATTAAAAATGTGATATTTGATTACTTTTTTAACACAATTCATAAGAGGAAGATGTGCATTTATAAATGTTCAAAATTTGAGAAGCATATAGGAAATAAGATTCAACTCTTTATATGTTAAGAGGAAGGGAAGAAGAACCTTGAGGAATAACTCAAATGGAGGGGAATATGTTATCTCTAAAAGGAAAAAGAGTCATAGAGCGACCAATTATTACAGAGTTCAATGTATCATCTGTTTAAATCATGGGAATTTCCCAACTCAGTGCGTAGACATAAGAATTTACCTCTAAACTAATGAACAACCTATTCCATGATAATAATTAAATTTAAAGTATTGAAGTATTTATGTATTTTAATCCTTGAATTATGAATAAGTGAATTATTTAAGGATTATCCAATTTATGTTTTTAATAAAGATTTTCCAGAATATGTTTAATAGTTATAATGGAAAATAAAATTTATTTAACGGTAAGATTATATTTGTATAACATATTATTAAGGTAAATATAACCCTTAATATGTTCCTTAGGTTAAGATAATAATGTTTGGATAATGATATGTTGGATTGGAATAATTAAATTGGATGATTCTAGTTTCTTGAGAACTAATATTGGATTTTTCAAATAGAGGGTTATGCAATCATGGATGAAGTCTAATACTTTTTGGGACTTACGGAATAACCCACTATGTTTTTGAACAAGGAATCATGCATGTTTTTAATAAGGATATCTGATAGTTTAGTTTATTACCATGACTCAATACAATGCAAGATTAAGTTGTTCACATGTTTTGAATGTGACAACCAAGAACTGCCTTATGATATATGGGAGATAAAATCTAAGACAATTTGGTTCACCTCTTTATAAATTTGTAGACATTCAATTTTTGGAAGGATTATAAGGTTATCTATTTATGGATAGTATAAGTTATACCCCAGTTTATTTTTGTTTGATTAATGTATTGCCTCACTGCAGGTGGAGTTATTCATATGTGAAAACATGTGCTAACTTTTTTTGAGATAGATGGAATTAGCTATCATTAAATTTATGGATCGTATGATTTTCCAACACTTTAGAAATGAAAAATTCAAGTTCATTTCCTTGAATAAGAGATGAAGTGTAAATTGTTCAAGTAATTATCAATGATGTTATTTTATTGAAATCATGTAATAATTTCTTCTCATGTTCTTCAACTTTAGGTCAATGATCTTGAAAACCAAAAAACAAATTCCTACTACTTTCTTTTGTGATGAATCAAATACTCCCTTGGAACAACATAGATTTATGGCTTTCAGATTGTTAACTTTCTTTTAAAAATATTCTCTATAACTATCCATCATAACATTATGGATATATTTTTCTTTCATGTCCATGTTTTCCAACATGGAACCCATTTATGTGTTATTTTGGGTAACCTTTATACTTACCTTTCATTTTTTAAAAATAGAGGCCTCATTAATCCATTTTTCAATGTGGGATTTCAACTAAAATATTTTGAAATGTCAAACCCCTAGTTTTCCAATCCTAAGTATAAATTTCAAGGATGAAATTTATTTAAGGATGAGATAATTTAATACCTCAAGCTTCCATTGCATTCTTCTTTTTAAATAATTCAATAGCTTTCGCTACACGCAATGCCGAGTTCGAGTGCACCATTACTACTCAAACAAGCCATTTAAAAAGATTTTATGAATAATATTAACCAAATTTTAAATTTTATAAATTTTCCATATAATTTTAGTAGTCATATTGTGTGTTTATTATATATAATATAAGGACAAACTCAATTTTTTAGATAAAAGATGTATTTTTCAAAAAAAATACAATTTTTTCACCTTTTAATGATAAAGCATTTTTAAATACAATATTTAACACTTTTATATAATCAATTTGATGAAATTAAATTCTTCTTTAGATGAGGGATATAAAAAATTTATTTTATATTATTTTATGGTACTTTTCTGATAAATTTCATATTTCGATGAATAGTGAGAATACTAAATTTTAATTGAAAACAACTTTTTTAATCAAAATAATTTATAGTATTAAATTATATATTTGAGTGGTTTTAAAGTATAATTAAATTATATTTTTATAATTTATTATAATTTATTTCATTGGATGTAATTTCACATTTAAATTTTACATAAACACATGTCAATCTATTGATAGTTTTTACTTCTTAAAAACTCGCTTTCTAGTTTTGACAATGGGAAATAATTTTAAAGTAATTTCCTCAACTTATGTGTTTTGAATTTGGAAAAAAGATTCCATATTTGTAATAATAAGGTAAAATTTTTTAAATTGGTACCTTTAATTTTGGGACTTTGTGAAAATTAACTTTCGTAATTATTTTTATTTACCATGGTTAAATGGTAAATAAGGTAAATAAGGGGAAAATAATATTATTATAATATAAAACTACACTAGCACATGTACTAAACCTATTAGATGATATATTTATTACCATGGTAATCCTTGGGTCGATTTTGGGAAACCATGGAGCTACCTGGGTGTGATAATTACATGTTATAAATATTAATTTAAAGTAAAGAGAAATATAACATAAACATGTATCTTTTACTAAACTGATTTTAATAAAATTTATAAGTAATATTTTAAACTATAAATAATAATTATAAATATAAAATTATTTCATACATCATGGTATTTATTTCTAATTTTTATAAATTAAATAATTAAATTTATTTATTCCATAATATTGATGTAGTATTTTCCTTATCAATGAAATAATCAAATAAATGATATTATAAATATTAAAATAAATATAATATGAAAGTTTTTATTCCATAAATGAATTTTATATATTTTTATAACATTTTATACTTTATTTAATGTATTTTTTTGAAGTAATCATGTTGTTATGACTTGAAAAATTCAATTACTAAATAGTGTCAAAATTGACATAAATGGGGTTTTAAAAAAATATTATTTTATTAAATGATATAAAAATCCTAAAAATCTAATATTATGTCAAATTGATTATATAATGTTAAAAATTTCATTAATTATCCACTTGAGTTTCTCATCACATTTTATAGTAACTAAATTAACCCTATAGTATAAAAATACAAGAAGACATTGTAATAGTTAAACAGTTTAACTATGGGTTAATCCAAAAATATATGGTTTCCTTTAGGAACTAAAAATGTCTAAAAATAATTTAATGAGATTATTTAGATATATAATCATCTTATACACTATATTAATTAATTTTGACCTATTATAAACCGAAAATAATTTTGTAATAAATTAATATTTCAAGATTTTTCCTAAAGTGTCTCTCACCTCTCTTATAAAAGGGCACCCCCTTTCTCTTTAACTCAGACCTAAAAAGCCTTTAGGTTCGAAAAAAACCTACCCTTTTCTCTTCCCAAACAACCTAAATTAATCCCAATGGACTAAATTTTGGCATAGATCCATCCTAAGGATCCCTTTAGTTCAAATCAAAAGTAAACACCCGAAGAAGAGGTAATCATTTTATCCATTCTTTCAAAGTTATTTTCTCCTTATACTTATTTCTATATTTTTTCCATAAAAAGGCAATAAATATAGTATTATACATATAATTTGATGTTATTATAATCATGGTACTACTATAATCATCATTTTATCCATCCTACGAATAATAATATCACCATGTGTCTATATGTATGGCTTACCGTCTCCACATCATGGTGTAATATGTTATTCCACAATACTTTATTTGGATAGGAATAGTGATGAGTATAAGAGACATAAATAATTAATTTTAATTTATTATTATTATTTATACTTGATATTCCATCCATTTCCATATCATTTAATCATTGAAGGAATGATATCTTTGCTCGTGAGTACGTATGGTCTATTATTTCCACAAAGAGATGAGATTCATTATCCACTTTAATCATCCATTAATGATTATAAAAGTATATATATTATTCATAATTATGAAATATATTAAATAATAAGTCTGCAATAATTATATATATATATATATATGTACATATATTTTATTCACTTACTTTCATTCAATACAATAATAAAACTGAAACAGTGTTCATGCGTACGTACGGCCTACTGTCTCAATGAACAGTGTGCTCCATTTCTAATATATATATATATATATATTATAAATATTTTTATTATGAGTATATATGATATATAAAGCATATTATACATTAATTATGTAATTAAATCATGATCTATGTTATATTATCAAGAATAAAAAGTTAGAACACGTACAATAAACAAATTGATTATTACCTGAAATATTGCATTGACATGGAATTGTTAATAAATAGATAATATAATGTCATAAAATAATCATATATGATATCATCAATATTATAATGATTCTTATATAAGTTAATAATATGTTTAAAGACATTAGAAAGAAGTTTTGGACATGTACGGAGAGTATCAGACCTAAGGTAAGGGTTAATTCCTCAATCTAATTATTATATGAGATTGTTTATGTGTAACAAATTACTGGGAAATATTTATCATCCATGTACATGTTTCATAAAAATGTTTTCAAAAATAATCTTAAGGTTTTATGGAATTTAATATTTAACAGGATCATCATTTTAAATGTTTTAAATATTTACTTTTCTAAATCTATTTAATTAATGTCCATGTTTTCAAAATGATTTTAAGGATGTATTTATATGAACATGAATGTTTTAAAATTTTAATTACATTAAAAAGTTTCAATGTTTTATGGGACAGTTCGATTCAAAAATATTTTTTAAATGACTTCCTTTATAAATTGTGTGAATTTTAAATGATTTCAAGAAAAAAGGGATATTTCTCTCAAAGAGTTTTACTGATTATATTCATCTATGTCAAAATCCTTTATTAGATATTATATATTGTGGTTGATTTATTAAAATATTATCATCCATATTGTATTGAATTTGTTATGATATTTTTGACTGTGGGTGTGATATTTTTATACCATTCATGGTTCATTGTTAAATTATTTACATTTTTTATGCTAGTTTTAATACGAATGATTATGTTATGGTTCACCCTTTTCATATGAGAAATTAATTAGACATAGTAAGTAATGAGTGGAGACCGCTATAGCCCCTAGAAGCATCGATAGGTCTCATGACACAAACTTGTGTCTTGGAACAAGGCCTTGATAGAATATTTGTGAATAGTCTTGGAACAAGTCCTTGATATAGTGGTTATGATATCTGGCATTATGCATTACCTCATTATGAGATTATTTTTTGATTTTACATGTGATTATTTGACTAGTATAATATCCTTGTAAATGTTTAAGTTTAATTATTTGATTTATTCTTGTTATATTATGATGAATATATTGTTTTAAAAGGCTTTTTTTTAGTTTTGTAACTTCACTTAGATGTTTATACTTAATTGTGATAGCTTTATCTATATTGTTTATCCTTACTGGGCATATGAGCTCAGCACTTTCTTATGTTTTATTTTTCTAAGATTCCAAGAAGTGTTTCATGATTGATATGAGCGGTTAAGATAGTGGAATAATGATATTGTATATGGATTATCTATATTTTGATTTATGTTATAAATTTTAATGTAAAGTTCATGTATGTAATGTATTTTCCAAGACTGCTAAACAGATCAATCCTTTGGGATAGGATTACTTGTAATCATTCTAATGTATTAAAATAATGCACCAGCTCTATGTAACTAGGGTAGAGGAATTACATTATTCCTGTAGATTCAATGTATAGTTGATCTTTTTCTCTCAATATTTTTCTCCATTGAACCTCTTTTTTATTTTGGTTTTACTCATAAGGTTTATATAGAGTTGATTTACAAAAGGATAGTGAGATTATCATACTCTATAGAGACTTAATGATATTATTATTAATATGTGTTAGATTATAAGAGTTTATGATTAATACAAGAGGGGTGAATTGTAGTTTAAAAATAAAACTAAAATAAAACATAAATACTCTTAAGTAAACATATATCAGACACCCAGATCATATAGTTATTAGAGTGTTGGAATCAGAACCAGAAAGCATATGATTAAATCAAAGTGTTATTGGTCCCATAGTTATACTGATAAAATAATTTGTTATAAAGTTAAGTATAAAACTATCTTTCTAATGTTTATGCATAGGGAAAATGAACTTTTAAGAAAAGTGGACAACATATTATACTAGTAAGAACGCCTTACAATCTTTTTATAAAAGAATTTACCCTTTAAACTTAATATTTAAGGTTGTCAAAAATACTAAATAAATATATCCACAATTTTAAAGCTATTGTATGTTCTATCTTTCCTTAACAGGAAATACCATGATATGAAGATCAGTATGGATCCATCTTTCTATCCCAAGAATCTCTAAATATGATGATCAATCACTATCTTTATATCCCCAAAATCCCTCAATACAATGGATCATATTCACTATATTCATATCCTTAAAGGTCCTTGATCAATACCATGATCATAAAACTAATAAAAATGTAAATTTTAATGAGGATTATATTATCCTTACAAGGATTCCGTAGAACCTAAATTCTCTAAATAATTACAAATACTAGGAATAAGGTGTCCATATAGAACAATCTTTGGAAGATTTGATTTTTGAATGCATCATTTCTCAACTATTCAAATGACCTTTAATTCATAAATAAAGCTATAATGGTCATATTTCATAGTTAGTTGTAATGGAATCATACAATTTTCACTTGAAAGCTTATAGTGGTATGGATTAACTAAATTTATGGAATCATTTTTTTAGTTCCATTAAAAATGATACATTCTATTTTGTCTGATAGAAATATATATATATATATATACTCTAATTATAAAATATGGATTGTTTTATGATCTTTATTATTATTTTTAAAACTAGTAAACTGAGCAATGGTCAGTTCTGTGAACCAGTTCCAATGTCAGTTTGATGGTCATGGATTTCATCAGTCTTATATATAGGACATAAGTCTATCCACTGGACAAATAAAAGGTTAGTATAATGTACTATGAATTCTTTCAGTCTAAAGGGTCATATTGAGTAATAGATTTTTATATTCATATTATATTACATATATTTCATCATTTATCATAAAATAATGTTTTCTACAAAAAACATACTAAAACATAGAGAAAAATAAATTTAGTTAAAATTGTTCTATAAAAGTGTTTGTGAATTTCAAAACTAAGGAAATGAAAAGTTGAAAGTATAACTTTTGACTCCTCAATCTCCCCCTTTTTGGAAAGTACAAAACACAACACATAAATGAAAAAAAAATAAAATTAAAAAACTTATATCCATTTATTATTTTAGATATTTACAGATATACATTATATCTTAACTCTCCATGAGTTTTTTTATATAATATGATGGAAAGTAAGATAGAAAATTTGAATTCTATCTTTTATGATAATAACCCCCCTTAGAAAATTCTTTTAAAACTTCTCCCTAAAAAATTATTAAAGGCTTCTCCCTTTAGATATTTCAATCACCCATAAACAAATATTCTCTATAATTTATCCCCCTTTTTTATTCAAAAAAATAATAGGGAAAATATATAACCTAAAATGTTATAAGGTAATAACATATAAAATAAATGCATGTGAATAAACTATTCATCTAATAATTAAAAGAAAGAACACACATCAGAAAATAATTGGAAGAAATTTAGGCATAATGAATTTTTATGTAAAGTTATTCAAATTTAACATTCATTTAAAATGATTGAAAATATTACATCATGATTTCAAAACGAAAATTTTAATTATTTACTCATTAACTTTCTCAAAATTATCTTTATTTTCATGAACCTTTAATCATCCTTGTGATTATGTAAAACTGAATATTGAAGATTCATAACTTGGTCCTCCATCACTACCTTCTCTAAACTTCTAAATTTAGTTATTCAACTTCCTTGATTTTCTTTTTAAATTCCTCCTTCATAAGGAAAAGCTCATCTTCACATGTTTTGAGTCTGTTTTTTATCTAACTCTTTGTTGTGAACTTTCTTCTTTCAAAACTTTTACATCCTCACTAAGATCATCAGTATTATATATAAACACTTTAAAAAACATAACATGGTATAGAATATCCATAGATAACTTCTCAAGGAATTAAACAATTTCCAAAGAAATTTCTTAACTTCAGAAAATTCATCATCATGATCCATTAGTTAAATTTCAACTTAGTTTGACCACATGACATTATAATTATAATAACTTTTCTATGAATTCATATTTTTTATAAACTTTTCAAATCAACATAAATACTAACTAGAAATATTTTTCGAAACTCATAGTAATTCTGATTTTTCATTAATAGTATTCTAAATAAGGTTTCACGTTGCCTATATATTTTTAAGGTATAGAATTGAATCACTTAACCTATTCAAGGTTTATCAGATGTAACCAAATCCTTTTTGAGAAACTGTTCCTACAGATTCTGACAATTTATGATGAGATTTGGGAAGACTTGGTCATATATCTAATTTTTATTTCTTCTCAAGTTTTTCTTAACCTTTTTATGAAACTTCTTTTTATTATGATATATTTACAATATTTAATTCATTATATAATTTATCCTTAACAAAATAATTTTATATTTTATTGTTAATATTTTTCCTATGGATTTAAAAGGACTCCCCTTCCTTTTTTGGTAATTATTTTTCTTTTTATGATTCTTATAAGTCAGGATCCTTATCAAATTGGAAAGGTAGAGTAGTTGATCATTATGATTATTCATAGGTACTCTTATTTTTCTTTGTCTCTTAATCAATTTTTATTTATTCTTTCTCGCTTTCTTCTTCTTCTTTCTCCCCTTCTTCTTTCTTCTCTTCTTTTTTTCCTCTTATTGTTCTTTTTCTAACTTCCTCATATTTCTGAGAACTCATTTTCCAATATTTTTATAAATTAATGGTTTTTTCTATTAAACTTACTTATTTATTTATACATAAATAGAAACCTTGACTTCTTAAACTATTTATTTCACATTACCATTATTAACCACTGATAGAAATACTGAAGAAATATCTATGTTTTCAATAAATTTCAGAACTGCATCTAAAATAATTTCATTGGTATGAGGTTTTATACAATTCTAAAGGGTTGGTTTTACAACTAAAAGTGAATATACATATAAGATTATATCTTCTAAATATTTTTCCATATTATTCATTAATATTTCAACAAATATGGCCTTTAATAATATCATATTTTTCTTATTCCTTATTTATTCCTATTTTAATTCATTAGTTATTTGTATTTTCAAGGCTGAGACCTCAGAAACATCAATTCCAAACATGTTATCACCGAATTTAATTTTAGCCTTTTGATCCATGAACTATTTTAATTCCATTTTGGTCATTACCCTTTATTTATTTATCTTTTCTAGTGGAAAAAATATATAATTTAAATTCTTCTTAACATCCACTACTTTCATGGTTGGTTGTTCATTGGATTCAACTCCATCTACATTTTCAAGGAACATTTTCAACTTTGATTCAAATAGAAACGTCATCTGTGATATATTTTCTTCACCAATCAAATAGATATTTTCTCTAATCAGATAAGTTTTATTCTCAATCATGAAAACATAAATAAAATTCACAAGAAATTTATTTACAAATTATTTAAACATCAATATATTAGAATTAATTTAATATTTATTAATTTATTAAACTATATTTACCACAAACATCCCCAAGTTAATTTTCCTCATATTCATCAATTAATCCAAAAAATATATTTGATACTTTTAGGGTATCTCTGTTTCCCTTTCTTGTTATGAGATATCCTTGCATTCACAAAGTTACCACCCTTGAATCTAGTGTTATATGAGAAACTTTCTTGACTTTATCAAATAAAGGAAACAATGATACTTCAACATTCTATTTCAAAAAAGTTACAAGATTATCTATAATGTTGTCTGAACAACGATAAGGCCCATCCTACAAAGGAACTTCTATAATATCTGAAAATTATTTGTATAAATGTATGTACTCTTGACCAAAAAGAATAAAAAAATTCATCCTCATCATTGGAAGAAAATTTTATATAAAAATTAAATTAAATTTTAATTTTTTGGTAGTGTAATTAAAAATAATTGTCTGTTTTTTCTATAAAATATATCTCCAAGCCATGAATATTAATCATCTTTTTAAATAGAGAATCATTATATTCTTATCAATTTCTTCCAACAATTCTTTCTTTGAAATTGTTCCTCTTCATAAAATCTTCCATAGTTTCCATGAGACTGAGTATTATACTGGTGGTCAGATGAAATCCAAAGAATCGTATAGATCTATTAAAGGAGTGATAATAGTGGGGAGTACAAAGATTGAGAACTGATATGGGACATGGGGTGAACCAACCATATATAGTCACAAGGGTGTCAGTTGGTATTCCAAATTCAAATCAATGGATGAGATTAAGATCCATTTCTAATCGAATTATTTTGAATTAATAAAAAAAAATTATATTAAATTTTGAACACTTAATGTTTTTTAGAAGACTTATATCATAGTGAATAGTAATGTAATTAGAAGACTATTATGTTTGAAAACATAAAAAAGTATTAAATCTAAAAGAATATGTAAAATCAACAATTATAAACTAAAGAAATGGATTAGTACGTAAACAAAAAAATTAAAAGATTATCTTTCAAAGTATAAAAAGTTTCATTGGTATGAGTAACCTATTCTTAATGGTTTTTGTTAAAAAAATGATTACAATATAGTTTATAAGAAAATTGTTCTCACAATTTTTAAAATCAATTTTGGAGTTTGGAAAGTTTTATCTAAATAAATGTTAAAATATTTTTGGTCTGAATTTTTTTAAATGATTTTTGAGATCTAAACGTTTTATAATAGACTTCGATTCTATTTTTTATTAGACTTATAGAAAGTTCAAAAACTTTTTAGAAGAAAAAATAGTAAAAACTAAATGTTTTAGGAAACTTAAAACATATGTGATCTTAATTTGAGAAGGAATTCATTAATGAAATAATATTGATAAATAATAATTATATATAAATAATAACTTGATATTGATCATTCCTATATTATGATTAATATAATCATATCTATTGAAACTAAGGGTTTTTATAAAAATATGATCAATATGCACTTTCATTATAATGAATTGTGAAATTATATCTTCTTTATGTGTGTGAATCTGAAGGAAATATTGCCATATATTTGTGTTTTTATCAAGTGAGTGATGTCATGGGTTTTTAATTAGATTAATGGTACTTGTGTTATAACACAACATTTTAGTTTTAGTAAAAATCATTCCATAGTCAGTGAGTGTGTGTTTCATCCACAACACTTGAGCATAACATCTTTTAATTTCCATATATTCGTCTTCAATAATAAAAAGTGCAGATAGTTTTTATTTATTACATGAACAAGAAACATAAGTTTCTATTAAGAAATGACATGTTCCAAATGTAGTTTTCGTATCCATTATACATCCACAAAATTCATCATCTGAAAATCATTTTAGTTAAAAATAATTTCCATGAGAGTAGAACAATCCTAAATCCACAGTTCCTATTAAGGTAATGAAAAATTATTTTAAAATATTTAAGATGGGACTCTTTTGGATTGTCTTGATATCTAGCACATAATCATATTGAAATCATTAAATCTGGATGACTAGATTTTAAGTAAAGTAAACTACCAATTAAGAATCTAAAATTATTTTGAACAACTGGTTTTCTAGCTTCATTAAGATAAAAAGAATTTGAGGTTCTGATAAGATTATTAATACATTTAATGTTTTCATAAATAACTATACTAAGTAAATAATTTATATACTTATATTGAGATATAAAAGTTCCTTCTAGTTTTTCTGAAATTTGAAAACTTTGAAATTATTTTAACTCACCCATCATACTCATTTAAAACTCAGAATTCATAATATCCACAAAGTAATTTGTTAAATATTTTTAAGTTAAACCAAATATAATTTCATCAACATATATTTATACAATCAGGATATTTTTTTAACATATTTATAAAAATAATTTTATCATCATATCATTTAACAAAATTGATTTGTAACAAAATCCAGTTACCCTATCATATCAAGCTATAGGGTCTTGTTTAAGTCTATAAAGTTATTTGGTCAGTCTAAAAACATGTTTTTTATGCTTTATATTTTCAAAACCATGTGTTTTTTCTATATAAACTTCCTCTAAAACATATACATTAAGTAAATCACACTTCACGTCCTTTTAAAATTTTATTAAATTTATGAATTCTATATAATCTAGAAGTATATAAATAGATTAGGGTATTTATACTAGAGAAGAGGTTTCTTTATAGTTTATTCTTTCTAGTTGATTATAAAAATTGGAAACAATTCGAGCTTTATTTTTAATTATTATTCCATTATTATCACATTTATTCCAAAAAATACATTTTACTCCAATTACAGAAGTATATTTTGGTCGTTCAACTAAAGTCCATAGTTAGTTCCTTTAAAACTCATTGAGTTCATCTTGCATTTAATTTATCCAATCCCCATCCCGTAAATCCTAATCAAGATTCTTAGGTTTGAATTGGGATAAAAAATCTAGGTGTTTAATTTTATTTCTCAAAGAAATCCTAGTCATAATTGATTGATCTACATCACCAGTCATATTATCACTAGGATGATTCCAAAAAAACTGATATCTTGGATTTTTAAAAGATTGTTCTTAAGAAATAGATTGGAAATATTCATAGGTAATAACATCAAAAACATATTCTTGGGATATTTCCTTGTGATCAAAACTTTTCTAAAATAGGTTGAAAATCTTTTTTAGAAATTACATTGGAAGATATTGGTTGGGGTTGTTTGAAATCAAAAGGATCGGTTTAAGAAAATTTAAAATGTATAAATTCCCGAATAGTTGTTGTATTTTTATTAAAAACTGTATAATCATTACTATTTGTGGAGTAACTTGAAGATATTCCTTCACCTGATTTTGGAGTAAATTTATGTACATTATCTTTAGTATTTATGATGAGTACTTTGTATCCAAAAAACATTGAATTAAAAAAAATTAGTTTTCTTTCTGTCCATAACTCATAAATATTTTTATTAATAAAAAATCTAATTTTTGGTTTATAGTATAAGAGGTAGTAATAAAATATTCAAAAAAAAATGTTTAGCAACTAATTATTCACTTAGAATTATTTTTGTAATCTATTAAAGAAATAAATTTCTTCTTTTAGCTACACCATTTTACTATGGAGTTCTAGGTGTTGAAAAGTTGTGTATAACACATTTTTTACTACAAAAAGTTTCAAAATCAAAATTTATAATTCTCCAACATGATCACTATGAATAGTTATAAAGGGTAGGTTTTTCTTATTTTTAAATCTGGCTACTAAAGTTTTAAAATAAATTAAGGCATTAGATTTTCTTTCTATAAAATATTCTATGTGTATCTAGTGTAGTCCTCAACTAAAACATATATATGGTATTTTTCACTAATACATACAGTTTTTATAAGACCAAATATGTCCAAGTGAACTAGCTATAAAGAATCAGAAGTTTTGACTACATTAATATATTTAAAACATTGATTATGTATCCTACCAAATTGAAAAAGATCACTGACTTTTGAAAAATCAAACCAAAGATCCGATAAATCCTTAACAAGTCCTTTCTTAGTCAACTTTTATAAAGTTATAAGGTTACAGTGTCTTAACCTTATAATAAATAACCAAGATTGATCTTCCATTTCACTAGGATAATGTATTTCTTGGTGCCTAAGTTCTTTTATGTTTAAAGTGTAAAAATTCTCATATCAATTGGAAGAAAGAACAAAATCATGTTCTGAACTATTTAATTTACAGTTTTCATTCATAAAGTTCACAATATAATCACACTCAAATAATTAAATTATTTTTATAAGTTTTTCTTAATTCTTACAACAAATAAAATATTTGAATTTAATTTTTTTCCAAGATGAACAATATTACCCATACCGATAATTTATCCTTGAGAATTGTCTATGAAAGCTACCTTTCCACCTTTCATCATTATAATTTTCTTGAAGAAGTATTTGTTTCTATTCATATGCTTGTAGAAACCAATATCCTTGAACCAAATGTTTTTTTTTGGTGCATTATTTATTTTCTAGAAAAAAAAAAGAAATTAGTTTTTTGGAACCCAAAACTTCTTGGGTCTTGTATTATCAGAAAAAAAAATATTAATTGACCACATTTAACCAACATTACTATGTTGATTATATATAATTTCCTATGAAAAGTAATATTTATGAAATCCTAGTGACTATAAATTATTAAGAAAATACTTATTTTTTCCAATTTCCTTCACTTTTACACGTTATTCAAAATGGAGAAATTTTTGGGACAAAATATTTATTATTGAAAATAGTTTTTTTATAAGTAAATATCATTTTGAAAACATCAGAACAAGGTCTGATTTATTTATACATCTTATAAAAGTATTCTTTATAAGAAGTAGACTTCGATAAATGTTTCATTAAACTAGAAATTTAAAATTTTATTTTTACAAATAAATATTTATACTTGGTAATATATGTATTCAAATTATGTTATAAAAAATAATTTTGTAAAAAAAAATTCTCATGAAAATATTTTTCAAGATCTTTAGAAATATTTTCTTTTTCAAAATTTGATTTATCAAGATATTTATAAATATTTTCTTTTTCAGAATTCATTTTATCATGATCTTTAAAATTATCAAATATTTAATTGGTATGCATAGTTATTCTTTAGGTTTCCTTCACAATTTTTACTTGGGAATTATCATGTTTTTTAAAAAATTTACAATTTTTATTTTATAAATTTTTGGAAAACCTAGATACTTATTCACAACAAGGTATAATATTATCATCTTCATATGAAGAATATTATTCATCTATAGGATTTCTTTCATTGTTAATTTCTGGTTAATTTATATTCAAGGTAGTGTCGGTAAGGGATTTAGTATTTTATAACTTTTTATAAGATAGTTATTAACTTTTTTAATTTTATTAAAAATTACAATATTCATATATCCAGAATATTCATTGTCTGGATATTTTTCTAAGAAACTATCTCCACTACTAGAACCCCAAGTGTCAGAATATTTGAAAACATTCTTTCCTTTATACTTATAATACTTATTTTAAATTATATCAGAATCCATTTATTTATTTTATTTTATTTTATTTTTAGGAAAATCTTCTTGAATGTGTCATGTATTTTTACATTAAAAACATATAATTTCTTAATATTCATTATTTTTATTCGCATCCTTATGAATTTTATTTTATCTATAAAAAAAGTATTTATTTACCATGATTTTATTCATCCTTCTAGTAATATTTTTTAACTCATTTTCAGAAGGTGCTAACGAACTAGAATATGATTCAACAATCACTTTATTTTTCTTTGAATATTTGAAAACATTTTTAACAGAATGAGCATTTTGATAAACATTAGATTATGTTTCAAAATAAACTATACCATTATTCTCTTTCATCTATTTGGAATCACTTTTCAACATACCTTTATATTTCATGATGATTCCAATAATATCATCAAGGGTAAGTTTTTTAATCCTTCTGTTGTCATCCAAAGTTATCCTTTTAGATTCCCTCTCATTCACCATATTCCTTGTAATCTTATCAATAATAATTTCATCTAGTGTATCTTTATCTCCAAGATAATGTAAAATATTCACAATATTCCTGAATTATTGATGCATTTTTTCTATATATTCCTTAGGTAATCAATAAAATTCTTGATATTATTCTATCATCATAGCTCTTCTAGTCTTAATAACTTGGGAAGTTCCAAAGTGAGTGATTTATAACTATTTTTATATGCTATTTGAAGCTTCACATGAAGAAATTTGACTATATATATCCATTACCATAGAACACAATAGAGTATTAATTACTCTATAATTTATTTTATATTCTTTATTTTGTTGATGAAAAGTAGTAACTTCCTTCCTAGTAATCATATAACCTCTAGTAATAATAACAAAGTTATCAACACCAGTATTGATAAAAAAATTATTCATCTGATCTCTCTAATATTCTTAATCAATACCATAAAATATATGTTGTCTACTTATATTTATATTTTCAAGGGTTCTAAAATTTAACCCTATCATCTTATATATAATATAATAACTTTTCTACAATGACACATTATTGTAATAACAATTTATAAACATGTTTTTTATAAAAACATGTGATTAATAAAGATATTAAAAACTCCTCAAATATCTAGTAGAATATTCTCGTATACCAATTGTTGGATCAAAAAAGTTTAAAATGGATATAACAAGGGTGGTTAATTTTAGTTTAAAAATTAAAAGAAAACAAAAAACAATTCCTCATATGTAAAAAAATGACCATACTCATTGATTTTCCAATGAATAGATTATTGGAATCTGAACTAGAAAGCATCTGATTACACCAAGCTGTTATCAGTCTCGTAATTATACTGATAAAAACATTTGTTAGAAATTTTAGTATAAAACTAACTTTCTAATGTTTATGAAAATTGGAAAATAAAAAAGTAACAAAAAGTAAACAAAATATTATAATAGTAATAATTACTTACAATTTTTATATAAAATAGTTCATTTATATTAAGTGTTAAGGTAGTCATAAATCACAACTAATGAAATACATGGTTTTAAACCTACTATAATTTCTATAATTACTTACCAAGAAATACCTTGACACTAAGATCAGTATGGCCCTATCTTCTAATCCCAATAATCCCTCGATACAATGATTAGTCTCTTTTGTCCAATCCCCAAAAGCCCTCGATCCAATAGATCAAATTCACCATCTTCATATCCATAAAATAAATTGATAAGTACAATGATCGAAAAATGAATAAAAAATAAACTTTTTATAATGAATATATAATACATTAAAGGATTATTTAGAACATCAACACTCAAAAAAATTACAAATAAATAGCACGAGGTGTTCACACAAAGAAATATTTAGATGATTTGAGTTGTGAATGAATCAGAACCCATTTATTCAAATGACCACATATTTTTAGGTGAATCGTCAATAATCATATATCAATGTTTGTTACAACATCCTTAGATGGATTTCACTTGAAATATAATAGTGATATAAATTAACTTAATCAATGAAATCATTTTTTCAGCACTATTAGAATGCTACTTTTAATTCCATCTGATTTAAAATATATATATTTACTCTGATTATAAGCTATGGATAGTGCTACAGAATTTTTTTTTTATTTTTCAAACAGATAAACTAAATAAATGCTATTCTAGTGAATTGGTACCAATTTTAGTTTGATGGTCATGAATGTTTTCAATCATATAGATAGGACATAAGTCTCAGCACTGGTCAAAACATATATGGGTCCTGTGTATCAGACCAACTTTCAGTCTGATGGATCGAATTGAATAATAAAATTTTATAGACATATTATATTATATCTATTCCTTCATTCAGTATAAAAGAATGTTTTCTAAAAAACATACTAAAACACTTGGGAAAAATAAAGTTATTAAACACAGTTTTAAGAAAGTTTTGTGATTTCCAAAATTAAGGAAATGAAAAGTGAAATTTATGACATTCAACTCAACAAGAAGTTCCTTGAAGTATTTTTTCTTATTTTATTCATATTTATTCTTTAAGTATGTTTTTCTATATATTTATTTAGTATTTTTTAGGTATTTTAGAGATATTTTACATTAATTTGTGTGTTTAATTTGTTTTCCTTAGGTTTGGGTTCATGTATAGAGTGAATCACACCTATTTACTTAATGTTTTAGTTTCATGAAGTGGCTTGATGGGTTTTTAATTGATTATTATAATTTGGTACTTTGGGTTTAAATGTTTAGTTTATTAATTTTATAGTTATTTATGATTATATTGGTTCTTATGGACTCATAGAAGGTTTTTATGAGCTTGGGATGATTTATGGATCTTTGGTTGAGGTAATATTCATTATTCATACTATGTCTCTAATTCTTTTCAGGATTTTAGTTTTGTGATAAATCATTATTTTTTTTTTCTAAAAGTGTAATTACATGATTGATATCACCCATATATTGGGATGGGGTCACATTGGATTAATAGTAAACATGGACCTTATAGCTTTATAAATGGGTTTTTGGTGGTTCCATAGTTGAACAAGTTTCAGTGGACCCATTTATGGTTTTCCTAGTGTAATGAGTTTGTTTTCAAATAGTAAGAATTTTCCTTCTTAAACATGCTTTTACATATTTTTTCTTTCAAATAGAACATTAAAATAAAATTGGTGATTTGAGAAATAGGTTTTAAAATGGTATTTCATATTAGTATTGGGGTTTTACAAAGAATGTTTTGATGGAATTTTGGGAAGTGGTATAGAATTATTTATAAATCTTATGTTTAATTTTTGATATATTAAAAATTGAGTTTTTGGCTCAGTTTTTAATGAAAGTTTAAAGGGATTGTTTTGGAATTGTTTTTTTTTGACATTGTGAGGGTAATTTCCTATTTTTCAAAGAATGATTTATTTATATTCCCAAAATTTTTGATTTCCATATATATTTTTTTGAATTCATGAGGATTCATAATTATTTTGATGATTGAGGATGTTTTATTTTAGTGTAAAATCCTAGGTTGTTGTGAGATGATGTATTTCGCCTATTAGAGGGAATAGAAAAGTATAATGTAATTTAGTGGATTCCCTTGTTATTGAATTGATAATTTCAGGAGGCTTGTAATATTGTGTGTGTGATATTTAGGGGGTTTTACTATGTTATATTGTAGGGATTTATGGATGAAGATATGTGGATAATCCTTGAGTTATTAGTTCCCTAGTTATGGTTTTATGTGGTTTTGAGATGATTTATATTCCCTTTTGGTTATTTCATTCATGTTCCAACAATTTTATTATGATAGGAAATTGATTCTGGTGTGGGTTGCGTGGATCAAGTGGCCAGGCATATCCCTGAGTGAGAAGGTGCTGACAGGATCCCCATAAAAAATATGGAGTCCTAGATATATTTGATGTCATGACCAATCTTTATTGATAATGTGTGGATTAATATGATATGAATGGGAAACCTTTAATTATAATGCATGGTCAGATCTATGATATATATTCCAACCTTGAGTGATAAACTAAGTCTTGAGATGTGATGTACCACCTCTCTTTAGTGATAAGTAATTGATAGATTAATTATTATGAATAATACCTTGAGTGGGATGGGATAATCATGATATTAGTTTTGTGATTCCTCTTAAGTGGGAAGTGATTATTTGATACCTGTGGACACCTTTCCCTATATATTTTGGTATGGTTTGGGATTGGTATATCAACCTACATAACATCATTGGGTAAGGGTTAGGTTGTGGTTTGAGGTGATTTTATTCCTTCAAAAAGGAGAAAAAGATGATATGGTCCGCTATCATGATGTCCTTGTGTGTATATAATGACCATATGTGTATTCTTGTATGTTCATTTTATGTTACGTTTTTTGGTGGGTGTGCTACACAATCATGAATTATATATCTGATATGTATTAACTTTACATCCACCTATTTATAAAAGAAATAAATATTTTTGAGGCATTGTAGATCGCTACTAGGTTATTATACTCACCCTCTACCTACATATATGGAATTGTATTAGTTATACAATGGTGTACCTTCACATATTCCCTCAGGACATTGGTACTGCTTGGAGTTGGACATGAGTTACTCATACAAATGTTTATAGAGGTTGAAGATTATTTAAGGCATTATATGATTTAGGGCGGAGGATAAATTTTTTTCTTGTTATTTTTATGTGTGTTCTGGAGAGTGTGATATATATTTTTATGATTTATATTTAACTTTTTATCTATAATTATTACTCTTTTATGTTTTATATATCATATAGATATATTTAATACTTCATATTCTTGACTACAGGAGATCTCTTGGATCCTTTTTTATTTGTTTATAGGTTTTGGTATTTTTATTTTATGGATGGGTTATATGAAATTTTTAGTGGATTTTTGCATGACCCTAGGGACTTATTTTTAGGGTTCATATTTCCCAAAACTATTTTATGACCTCACCATTTTTTAGCAGTATTTGGTATATTAAGAGGAATTCTTGAGGTCATGTGATGAACCCTACCCAAATGTCATTTAGGATATCTGCATTGGGGTGTTACAAGTGGTATCAAAGCTTGTTTTTTGGTGAGGTACTATTAGTTAGAGGTGGATTTAGTTTTTCAAGACTCAAGAGGTAAAACAAGGACATTCATAACCAGCATGAAAGCTGTTAAAGCCAAATTTTATAGGGGATGTATTATATTTGAATTACATAGTCTCAGATGATTGAGGTGCTCAATTGGACTTAGAATATCAAGGTGAGATGGATGATACTTTGGATAATTCATATCACTCATCCACGGGTGATTGAGTTTTTCATACATCATGATTGTTTCATACATAAGGAATTATATATGCACCTATGGCCTAAGCTGCAAATCATTTTTTTTAATTTCTCAAAGCCAGTTTAAGGAAAACCGGTAACCATACAGATTCTCAAATTCAAACTTACACATTAAAATTTCAAATTTCATCTCCACCTCCATCATCACCTTGAGCCACGAGCCCCGACACATCATGCGCACCTTGAAATGAACTGCCTCGGGCCATGACAAATGTGTCATCCAACCAAAACACATCAAATCAGATCGTCGGCGAGTAACACCGGCGGCCGTCGTCGCCATCACCAACCTGAAAATCGCCATTTAGCAATATGGACATCCTTCATCACCATCACCATCGGAGGAAACCCGACAACGGATCATCATCGGTCCAAACCAAAACCCATGAGAAAAGACAAGCTTATCCACTCGACATACAATCAAAAATCCAAAAAAATCAAACTCAACAGATGTGCATCACAAACCAGATCAAACAGAAAATAAGAACATAACAGTGATTCACCAACATTGCAGAAAAACCATGAACAAAACCAAGCAGAACTCAGCAACACCATCCAACCGTGCAAGAAAAGCCCTATTTCTAAAGCACCCGCTTCCACCAACCAAATCGGCCGCTTCAGACAAAATGAAACCCCACCGCACTCACCTGAGAAAATCTGGGACCCCACGCATCACCAACGCATGAGCACGACCATCAGACATTGGGGAGCTCACTGCAGGACACCAGCGAGCTACCGAAAACGAACCCAAGAGCACTCCGAAGAGTATGCCATTGATGGGGACCAGTCATACACCTGCAGGTCTGAACTAGCAACCACTGAAGCCCAAAGAGAAACTCCACAGCAAGGGAATACCACAAAACCATGCGACACTTCAGAGATCCAGACCGACTCACCAAGCTGGAGGGGAACGTCGCGCAGTCCACAGCGAAGGGGCGGCGGCGGTGAGAGGAGAACCCTAGACTGGGATCCCTTTACCCTATTCAGGAGTCCTCAATTTTACTTATGCATCACACCTATGGCCTATATTTTTTTAAAATGGTTAATCATTAAGATCAACTAATAATTATAACATCTTATAATATAATCGATATTTTCTTGATTACATTATAAGGGATTATTTTATTAATATGGATTCTAGTGGACAGTTGTATTGAGTGTGATTATTCTTATTGGCCACCATAGGGAAATGATTTTTGGGATGCTTGGTTTTTGATAAAAACCTAATTTTCAAATGAAAACTCATGCTATGGTAAGATGCGTGCATAAAATTGTATTATAAGTTGGTTCTAATTTAAAATTTTTATATTGTCAAAGATTTTGAAATGATGGGTTTTTTATGTTTTGAGAAAAAAAGTGGAAAATGTTTTTTTAATGAAATTTAATATAGTTATAAAAATGAGATTATTTTTCATTAAAATATTCCATCTATGGTGGAGATTTTTTTGATTTTAGGTTTTCTTAAAATCCTTGGATGTAGGGGGTATTTTGATAATATACTTTTAGTTTTCACAAGCGACAATTGATTTAAGTTAGTTTTAAAATAAGAAATCAGAGCCTATGAAAACCGTATTTATTTGGATTTCTATGGTTTGATTATGGGTAACCCAGATGCTTGAATTTTGTGTTTGAAAATATTTCTATGTTTTCTTAGAGAATTATTGGTTTGGTTGGTTGGTTTGGACATTATTTAGTCTGACAGTGGGAAAAATAAACATGCTCCTTTGTAGATCAGTTTTTCAGATCATCAATGGTACACATGGATATAGTTAAGGGTGTTAATTATAAATTAAATGAGTATGAGATGATTTATATGATAGGTCTATGTTTTGTGGGATCATTTAATGGATTTTTATGTTAGTCTCAAGTAGAAAGATGTAGTTTTTATAGGTTTTTTGTTTTAGACCACTTCATGTATATTTTTAGTAGGTGATTATGATAGTGGTGGTTTCCATTTTTGGAAATCGAAAAATGGTAGTAGATTATTATATTGGGAAACCCAATAATACTAGGGATAATTTGATTTTTTACACTTTACTATTTTGTGAAAAACAAATACGATTGAGATCTGTCATGGTGTTTAGTGATCAATGTTCTTTTGGTGCTCTAGTGTGAGTGGGGTGGACACATCTAGACCGTTCATGTGGTAACTAATGATACATGAATGGTTAAAATTGGTATTTTTAATTATAAATTTTATTATAATTATACTTCTATGGTTGGTATAATAAAATGGTCCTTAGATGTATAATCCTCGTGTTGGTTTGGGTCAAACATATGGAAGAATCTAAGGGAGAGTAAGATTGGAGACATGTGGTAATCAGGGGTAGAGTAAAATTATATAATTTGTTATGGGATATCTCCTAGGATTATGGAATCATGGTAATAGGATATTTTTCTGTTTCAATTGGTAGGTTCGGGTTTCTTTAGTGAAATTATTTCATATAAGGATAAATCAATGTCACTATAGAGAGGTAGATGCAGTGAGGATGAACCCAAATAAAGAGTGCTTATAGATAGTTCAATGAAAAATGATATTGGATATGTGACAACCATTATAGATGGAGCTATAATAATCTTTTTAACTTGTAAACTTGTCTAACTAAGGAAGTGTGTGTTATCGTTATAATTTATCAACAAAGTCATGTTGGGATGTCTCTGATGAAACACAGTTTATGAGAAGTGAATTTATGATAGATGTGGGTCATGAATTTTGGTTGGGGGACTCAGAAATATTGTCAAGAATGATGCTTTTTATGGTTGGTGTTCTTAATAAATCAATTCATAACTATTTGCGAGATTTAGAGTTAGTTTGAATTTGTTGTCTTGGACCTATAAGGATTTCATGAATTGGGGATCGAATCTGAATTCAAAGAATTTGAAGATCTATCTGAGATGTTTTTATATTTGGATTGGGGAATTATGTAAATTTCAGGTTCTTTAGTGAACTACATAGTGGTTTTTGGGTGACCTTTCAATATAATTCTTCTATAGATGATGGACTATTCTATAGACTATGGGTGTGTCTTCATGGTGACTGCTGGAGTATTTTTTTTCTAAGAAAGAGTTATGCACTATAGTGAAGGGAGATATAACTTATTAGTAATTTTGGGGTAAAGAACCCACCTTATCCAATATAATGTTCCATTAAGGGTTCATGGTTTTTAGGGGAGTATAGATACCCCTAGAAAATGGAAGCGATGTAGAGATCACGACTAGATTGAAGTAGGGATTTTGAGTGTAGGGCTTGTACCCCTTCACTGGTGGTTGCACCACATCCCAGGGAACATTATCTAAAATGGTCCTATAAGGAAATTTATCTATCCTAGAATAGATTTTTCACACTATAGGGGGTATTTGGGATTATCACATATTCCTTTTTGGCATGGGTTTCACCACAACTAAGAGGTTCAATCCATATTGTTCCCTATTTAAATGGCATTGTGTTGTAACCCTCATGGAAACATCAGGTCATAAAATTTGGGTTATTTTTTGTAACCTACCTATATTTTATGGGGAGACCTATTTTAACCTGTAACAACCTAAGATTTTTATGAAATATATTTATTTTAAATCTTTCATTGCATGCTAAACCTTGTTAAGCTTGCACTACACGCAACATCGGATTAGCATGTGTTACACACAACACAGAGTTTATACAAAATATAATTTTATTATTATAATTATTTAAACATGAAAATTATAACATATCCTTTATAATATAGGATATGAACAGAATTAACTAAATTATGAAATTTTGGTTTACACATGTAAAACCCTTTGGAAATCAAAATGAATTCTTTTTCTACAAAAATTATTTTAATGTGAAAAAGTTTGTTAATACCAATAAAATAAAAAACACACTTTTGGGATTGTAGTAATAAAATATAGGTGTAAAATATTAAATATAATTTTTAAAACCCATCCTAAGTTTTTTTGAAACATGAAATAAAAATAAATGTAGACTTTTTCTTAAAAACTGAATTTTTCTTAAAATAGTTTTATCACCTTTTGATGGTGCGTATATTTTTAAATTTAGTTTTTGACAATTTTAAAAGTTCTATTTAGAAAAATAAAGTTATTATTTGGATGAGGTATATAAAAATTTACTTTGGTTGAATTCTTGGCATTTTTCTAAAAATTTCATGTTTTAATGAATATTGAAAATGTGGAATTTTAATTAAAAATAACATTTTTGTATAAATAATTTATAGTGTAAAATTATATTTTTTCTCATTTTTTAAGTATAATTGGATAAATTTTATATTATTTAATCCAATTATTTATATTTTAATAAATTTCACATTGGATTTGGATATAAAAACATTTCGATCTTTTGATCATTTTTACTTAAAAAACCCATTGTTTCATCCCATTTATAGAATTAATTTTTAATAAATTTATAAAAATTATATAATTTGAATTTAAAAAATGGATTAAATAATTGGAATCATATGTTATAAATTAATTAAATATTTCCGTTTTATTTTTGGACAATATGATTTGTAACTTTAGTAATTTTTATTACCACATTTAAAGGTAGAACTGGTAATTAGGGGTAAAAATAATAGTACAAATTTTATATAATTACCCTAAAAATTTACCAAAAATTATTGGATGAATATAATTATACCCTTATCACATAATTATATAAATTTAATAATTTAATGGATACATTTTCAGGAAAAAAAGGGATATTATTAAAATTAAAGAGAGTGACAAAATTTCACACTCTTACATTTAATAAATATAATATTTTTATTATGGGGTTAAATTTAAGATATTCTAGAATAAATATTTTCTTATGAAATATAATAGGATTATCTAAAAAAATATAAATTTATTTTTAATTTTTTGTGAATAGATAATCTCCTAAGTAATTACATAATGGTGATATAGTAATTATTCAATTAAAGAAAAAAGTCAATTAAGCTATTTTAAAAATATTAAAAGAAATATAATTTTATCTTATTAAGGAGACCCACTAATTTTATATGAGAATATGATATGTAATTGGTGTATTAAATTAATTTTTTGAAGTTATCTTACTGTATTGGTTTTCATAAAGTCAATGTTATAAATAGAGTCAAAATTGACTCTAATGATATTTTATGAAAATAATATTTTATTAAATTATTTAAAAATCATAAAAAAAAAATAAGGGAAAAGGGTATAAATTATGATTAAACATATCACAAATTGGCCATTTATGGTTTAATTTACAAATTAAACATAATAGTAACAACCTTTTAATATTGAAAATTTTGTTACCAATGTTAAAATTAAAATAGGTTAACTAAGGGTTAATCAAAATGATAAGGCTTCAAATTACACCAAACCCTATCTAAAATCAATTTTTTGAGGATATTATCACCCTATCTTACATTATCATTGAAAAACATTCCATTTTGATGTATTTGGATTGATATTTTATTTATTATAAATTAATATTTTGAGAAATTCCAAAAGTGTCTCTCACCTTAATTATAAAAGGACACATCCTCCCTCATCTCATTTCACCTATTTAATTATTTTAGATAAATCAAACTCTTTAAAATTATCTTCTAAAATTATATACCCACATTATATAGGTGATTTTATTCCCAAAAGAACAACTCTATTGACTTTTATATGATATATGAAGGATTTATTTTGAAGAAGATGTGGTTTGAATGAGTACGAAGTGAGTCAATACATAAGGAAGGGTTTTTCTCGTCTCACTTTTATTTCGGTGAGATATATTATATATTCACCACTTATCCTTATTGTGTGTTGTACATACTAAATTATGACATTTTATATCATGAATATCGTTTATTTCACTATATTCAGTGTCTCAATTGATGTTACTCTTTCACGGGGCCCGTGATACAAAAGTTAGTCTAGTAGTAACATATTTTTGTCTCACTTTAATTTATGTGGGACACATGCCATATACAATACTTGTTTCTTTTCGGTGTGTTATATACTACCCGTGAATTTATTTTTTTTATTATTATTATAATGATTATGGTATTTTCATAGCTATATAATTTTCTTTCTTTAATGGGGAATATGATTATACTGATTATAATTCGATAAGTGATTATTTTAAAATCTCATTAATAATTAGGATTATTTCATTTTTAATCACCATTGTGTAATATTTGTCTACTACTTCCATGTTTTCTAAAAAAACAAAAAATGTTTTTACTATTCACCTATGAATATTTAATGTTATTTTTACCCATGATTGGCGTTTTATGCAATGCTATGAATGGAATATTTTTGTCATTTACTAAACAAGGCTCTTTTTGACTTTACCGACAAAAATATATGGAAATAATTTTTTTACTTATATATAATTATTAGATTTATCCACTTTAATAATGACTTAATTTGTTGAACCTTCCTTTATAATCCTGCCATGTTTTTTTCAAATCAAATGTTCTCTTTTAAAATTGGGTAGCATTTTAAGAAAAGAAAATTTTTCAAAGAAGAATGGATATTTTCATCAAGAATTATTTTCAAGAGATCTCTCAAAATTATTTTCCATTTACAATAAAATTATTTGATGTTAATTATGATTTATTGGGGATATTTTTCAAGGATATTATCCTTATTCTTTCTATGATTGGTTTATGTGTATGATGGAATGATATTTATGAAACACATTTCCTTTCCCCGGGTTATGTTATGATGGAATGATGTTTATTAAACCCATTTCTTTGTATAGGTTTTGGTATGATAAATTATTTATTTTCTTGTGAAATACATATGAATGGTTTTTCTTATTAATGAGTGGGACTTATGTCTTCTTCCAATTTATTAGGCAATGATTTATATCTCATGATATAATGATGGGAAACAAGTTGACAGGAATAATACACTATTGGAAGAAGGGGAAACCTAATCCTCTATGGGAATATGGGGATACCAGATCCACTATGGCAATACAGGTAAACCCAATCCCTTATACGGAAAGTACTATGACCGGGGATGGTGGTGTTTCCCACCCAATATTTTTAGTCCCCGTGAAGTTCTCTAATAAGTTTTGAAAATATTCCTTGACTTATATGAAATTATATTACATATTTACATGTCTTCCATAATTCTATGTCTTATTTTTATGTTATGTTTTAATAGTTTATGATTTTTTGTCCCTTATGATTCATTCCATATGAACTACCAAACCTTTATTACATGAATCATGTATATGATCTTTAATATGTAGGGTATTATATTAAAATGTTATTCTTGTGTTATCATACCCTTATTTTCATTATATGATTATGTATCTACATTGTTTACCCTTACTAAGTATCTCTTCTCACCCTTTCTTAATTTTCATTTCCAGAGATTATAAATAAAGGTTTCAAGTAGGAGTTATAAATGGTAAGATATTTATGGGATATTTTTCTTATCTTTTACCAAATTAGGAGTTTTTTTCAACTATCCAGATAAACTAAACTATTATGGATTTTGGTCATGTGTTTGTGCTATGTAATAAATATTAATATAAAAGGTGGTAATATCCATGTCTGAAAATTTTGGGTCATTATATTTGGTATCATAGAAACATTTTAGTCAACCTTTTGAAGCTAGGATTAGAGAACATTACTATGATCCCTTGATATATTTCTAAGGATATATCTTGGGATGTATCTAAGTATTAGTATTAGTATAGGTTATAATCCTAGATTTTTTTAATAATCCTGAATAACCTATGATTAAACCTAAGTATTCATATATTTAAATATTATAAGTAATTTTCCTTGATTATGTGTTTCTACAATAATGATTAGTGTCTCTCACACTATCTTTTCTTGTTTTAGTCAATGGTTGGAACCTAAAGGAACCATGTTAGTGATGAATGTGATGGGAAATGCAATGATTTTACTCCAAAGAAACTGAATGTTATGGGGGTAGGAATGAAAAATATTATTTCTATGATCATACAAATTTCTCAAGTTGTGGGTCATGTTGTAATTTTAAATGAAAAAAGGAGGTAACAACCTTCTATTGAGTCCTTCAAGAGGCATCATTCACCTTATTTCAGTGGTTCTTTTTATCTACTAGTGGTTGATCAATGGATCGGTACCCCTGAAAATAAATTTTTAGTTCACCAATGTTTAGAAAATTATAAAGTCATTTTGGTTGTCTACTATTTGGAAGGTAAAGCATAACAATGGTGGTATCTTATCAAGAATATGGGGAAATGGGTTGAAATTAACTAAATGGAATTAGATAAGTTTAAGAAAATATTTTTCAATAAGTAATTTCCTTATATTCTTCCAATGAAAATAAAAAACTAATTCCTTGATTTAAATCAAAAGGACGATGAATTTTTTGGAACCTAAGAAGAAAATTTTACAAGACCTGTGAGGTACACTTCTGGAATTATAATCAAAACTGAAAGTATATTAGATTTATTTTTTAGCGACTTAACACCATGTATCTAAAGATAATTATCCATAAAGGACTTTAGTAGTTATGAAGAAGTCATTTGATGTGCCTTCAAGGTGGGAATAGAGGTCATAGTTACATATCGACCTCATGGTTTTGACATGAAATGGAAGTGGGAGTTTAAATAAAAATATAAAAAACATCTTGAAAATAATATGAGTTTTCTATTATGTTAAAAGTGTGTAACATAGTATGGTAGAGATTGTATAAATGGTACTAGTATGTGTTTCATGTGTGGAAATGTAGGTCATCTGGAAAATGAATGTTTAAGGAATGGTAAGAAATTATCTAATGATGGGAATAGAGATAAGGCTACATAGAATAAACCCCCAACACTTCAATTCATAAATTTTAAGGAAAATGAAAATTATGCTAATCAATTACCAAAACCAAGGGTTAATGATGATGATTGACTCTAGTAACCTCTTAAATTCAATAAAAAGGTAAAATATCATGTGATCACTATTGGTGATGTGGAGTATGACAACTAAGTGGTGGAATGACTAGGTATTTATGTAATTGAATTCAATAAAAATGTTATAGAAGTAATTTTACTATATTATGGAATAATGAAACATCTATGTATTGGTACACTATAACTTTTCATAAGGATTACAGAGTATATACTAGATGGTATGATTATATTTTTTGGAAAAATAATGATTAAGGGAAGGATAGCCCTTATTTATGTGCAAGACATTGGATAATGAAATATAGATATGTTTGATTGTGATAAAATAAATGGGATAGTATTGATGAACTTGGGAGTATTAAGATAAAACAGTATTTTATGATATCATGGATTAAGTTTATAATTTTCTTGATTTATGATATGAGGAAAGAGTTAATTTTTGAAAGAATACGTGTTTTCACTAAGGTTTTATGGTAATTCATATTATAGACATGTTTTAAGAGAATACATGATAATAATCTTCACATTTTTGGTATGTGACTATTAAGAGATACATTAAGTTGTTTGGGGGATAAATGATGCGTTGATAATTGGATATTAGATACCTTTTTTAAAGATTTAGGATTTTAATCTTTTGGAAGTTTTATAATGCTAACCATTTATAAAAATGCTTATGTTGAAATTTGGATTAGTTTTTAGAGATTAATGTTTCATTACATTAAGTATTATTCATATTTGATAACATATGATAATATTTTTTTTTGATAAAGAAATATGAAATGACTTATCATTTTATTTATGGATCTAATGAATAACTAATGATTCAGGAATGAAAAATTCACCTTCATTTCTTGGAATATGAAATGAAGTGTAAATTAATCAAGGCATAAATAATGGATTAAATTGTTATTAGGAAATGTAATTTAATCCTGTAAGTATTACTTATCATGAAAATTATTCAAATGGTGCCTTAGATCATCATAGATTTATTTATTTATGATTATTAACATTCTCTTGACCAAGTTCTCTATCACTCTCTATCATAACTTGATAGTTATTTTTCACTTTTATGTTCATTTATTCACTTTCCACATACTTTATCCTATGTGTAAACCTAATTATGAGTTACTTTTGGTAACCATTATGTTTCTAACTTTCCCTTTTTAAAAAAGAGTTTCAGTATTAATTTTTATAATGTAGGTTTCTATAAAAGAAACTTTCACCATTGATAATCCTGATGAATTTTGAGGGTGAAATTCATTTTATTAAGGGTATAATGTAACAAAATAATATTTTTATGAAATATATTTCTTTAATTACTTTCATTTCAGGCTACACCATGTTAATCTTGCACTACATGCAACCTCAGCTTAACTTTTGATACACGCAACACTGAGTTTTTATGAAATATAATTTTATTATTGTAATTATTTAAAAAAAATTATAACATATCCATTAGAATAGAGGGTATAAATAGGAATAAATAATTTATGAAAATATGTTTTAGAAATGTAAAACCCTTTTTAAATCAAAATGAATTTTTTTCTAAAAAAACTATTTAAATGTGCACAAGTGTGTTTTATACCAATAAAATAAACAAATCAATATTTTTGGAATATAGAAATAAAATATATATGTAAAATATTAAATATAATTTTTAAAACTTATCCTATGTTTTTTATAAATTTGATATAAAAACTAATCCATTTCTACGCTTCAAAAACTGAATTTGTCTAGAAACACTTTTATCTTATTTTGATATTGAACTTGTTTTAAATATAGTTTTTGACACTTTAAAATTTATATTTTTCAAATTCAACTTATTCTATGAAATTAGAATATTAAAATTTACATTGGTAGATTTTTTTTATTTTTATGATAAGTTTCATGTTTAAATGAATAGTGAAAATGATGAATTTTAATTGAAAACAATTGTTTCATCTTAATAATTTATAGTGTTAAAATATATTTTTGATTGTTTTGAAAGTATAATTAGATAAATTTTACATTAATTAATCCAATTATTGTCATTGGAATAAATTTATCTTTAGATTTGGATATAAAAACATTTCAATCTTTTGAACATTTTTACTTTAAAACCTTGTTGTTTCGCCTCATCTATGAGATTAATTTTTAATTAATTTCTAAAAATTATTTGAATTGAAATTGAAAAAATGGATTCCATATTTTGAATTATAATTTCCAAATTTACTAAATATTTTCCTTTTATTTTTGAAGAATAGGCATAGTGACTTTATATATTTTTTACCATAGTTAACAGTAAAACGGGTAATTAAGGGTAATAATAATATTATAAATTTTATATAATTACCCTAAACCTTTACTAAATATTATTGGATGAATATATTTATACCCTTAACTCATAAGGTTCAAAATTGAATAATTTAATGAAAACTTATCAGGAAAATAAATTGTAAATTATTAAAATCAAAGAGAGTGACAAATGCCACACTCTTTCTTTTATCGTTAAAATTTATTTTTAATTATTAGTGAAGGAATAATTATCATAAAAAATTACACAATGATTATTCATTAATTATTAAATTAATAAAAACTTAATTAAGTGATATTGAAAATATTAAAGTAAATATAATTTCTCCCAATTTAAGTGATACAGAAAAAATATAGGTTAATCTGGAATTTTATGAGTGCATTATATGATTTTTTTAAGTTATATTTCTTTATTGGTTTTATAAAATTATGTGTTATGAATATTTCCAAAATTCACAGTAGTGATATTTTATGAAAATAATATTTTATTAAATTATTTAAAAATAATAAAAATCCAAAATAAGGACAAAAGGGATAAATTATGTTCCAAAATATCATAAATTTACCATTTATGGTTAAATTTACACCTTAAAAGTAAAACTATCAACCTTTTAATATCTAAAAGTTTGTTAACATACTTGAAATTAAAATAGGTTGACTAAGTGTTAATAAAAAAAGATAAGGTTTAAAATTACACCAAAGCATATCTAAAATATATTAGTTGATGGGATTACCACCCTATACCACATTATATTTGATTACATTTCCATTTTGAGTTATTTATATTCAGAATTAATTTATTATAAATTAATATTTTGAGAAATTCCAAAAGTACCTCCCTCATTCATTATAAAAGGACACCACATCCCTCATCTCATTTCACTTCTTTGAGTCTTCTATCTTGACCAAACTCCACAAAATTCTTTTCTAAACTTCTCTAGACACATTCTATAGGTGATGGTATTCCTAAATAACAAACTCTATAGTCTTTTATATGATATATAAAGTATCTATTTTGATGAAGTTGATGTTTGAACAAGTACAAAGTGAGTCAAGACATAAGGTATGGGGTTTCTCATATCGCTTTTATTTCTGTGATATATATGATATATACACAACTTATTCTTTTCTTTGTTGTATATGATAACTTAAGAAATCTCATATCTTGAATATAATTTATTTCATGACATTAAATGTTTTAATTTATGTTAATATTTCATGAGGATCACGATACAAAAGTTACTCTAGCAGTAACAGATTTTTGTCTCTCTTTTATTTATGTGAGACACATTCCTTATACACTACTTTTTTCTTTTATTTTGTATATATATTACCTATGAATGTATTTTATGATTATTATTATGAAGATTAGTTTATTTTTATAAACCTGTAATTTTCTTTCTTTCATAGGGTATATGATACTACTGATTATAAATTGATAAGTGATTATTTTACAATCTCATCAATAATCGGGATTTCTTTATATTAAAACACAATTGTGGAATACTTATCTTAAACATAAATGTTTTCAAAATAAAATTAAAAAAAATTATTGTTATCCTATAAATATTTAAAGTTATTTTTACCCTTGTTTGAATTTTTATGAAACAGATTGAAAAGAATATTTTTTTCATTTTTTAAACAAGGATCTTTGTGACTTTTCTAAAAAAAGTATGGAAGGAATTTTTTTTAAATTATACAACATGAATTGATTTATCATATTTTAGGACACCTTAATTTCTTGAATATTTCCTTACAATATTTAATTTTTATTTTCAAATAAAATGTTTTCTTTTAAAATTGTGTAGTATTTAAAAAAAGAAAACGTTTACGAAGAAGAAAGGAAATTTTCCTCAAGAATTATTTTCAAGTAATATTTCAAAATCATTTTAGATTTTATTATAACATTATTTGATGTTAGTTATGCCTTATTAGGGATATTTTTTAAAGATATTATCCCTAATATTTTTATGGTTGGTTAATGTTTATTATGGAATGATATTATTGAAACCCATTTCTTTTCCACAGGTTATGTTGTGATGGAATCATGTATATTAAATCCATTTAATTTATGGGTTCTTATATGATAAAGGATTTTTATTATTGAGTCATGCATATGAATGGATTTCATTATGTGAATGTTGGGACTTATATATCCCTCCAATGCATTGCATAAAAATTTATATCTCAGGAGATAATGATGGGAAACAAGTTGACAGTTTTGATCTATTATGGGGTTATAGTGAAACCTTATTCACTATGGGAAGATGTGTAAAAGTGGCCTACTAGGAGAATATGGTGAAACCCAATATACTATAAGTAAATGACTATGACTAGTGATGGTGGTGTGTCCCACCCAATCGGTGTAGTCACCATGAAGTACTCTAATAAGTTTTGGCAATTCACCGTGTCTTATCGGGATTGATATTAAATGTTTATGAGTCTACCACAATTCTATCTCATATTTATATGTTATTATTTCATGGTTTATGTTTTTTACTCCATTATGATTCATTCATTATGAATTTAAAAATCTCTATTACATGACTCATGTATATGATTCTTAATATGCAGGTATGATCTTCAAATGTATTTCTTAGGTTCTCATAACCCTATATTCCTGTTAAGCTTATGTATCTCCCTTATTTACCATTATTAGTAATCTTATATCACCCTCCCTTATGTTATCATTCCTCGGGTTATGAATAAAGGTTTTAAGTTGGATTAATAAATGGGTTTATCTTTATGGGTGACGTTTAATATATTTCACTATATTAGAAGTTTACTTTCAAAGTATACAAAGGAACTAAACTATTATGGTCCTCGGGCATGTGTTTATGAAATATAATGAATATTTATATAAAAATATGTAATATTAATTTCTATAAAAGACAGGGTTGTTATAGAACCCAACTTGGGCTTCCCGTGGATTTGGTTGACCTAACAATAGGCAAGATATATCTTTATCTCTCTTCCTCCCACTCTTTTTCTCCCTTAATTAAAAGTGTTTTGAGAGTGTTTCATCATGAAGATTCAATTTAAGGTATCTCTATTCCCATTAATGATCTCATCCCTTGCACCCATTTGATTTCAGTTATTTTTTTCAGGGTTTTGGGGAGATTATTTCACCAAATAATAGTGAAATAATGCCATTTTAAGGGGAGCTCATGTATGTCTTGTAAAGGAGGATCTAAGAGGATGTGTTCAAGATTCCATTTTTTATTTACTTTGAGTTATGTATACATATATGTTTACTTAGTTATTTATAATCAATTGGTTAACTTGTTGATTGATTTGCTTTTTTAAATAGGTTATTTTGTATAGATTAGGTGTATGTGTATTTTATAAGTGGAATGCACCCTATTGCTCATGGTTTTGGAACCATGAGGTCACCCAGTGTATTTGGTTTTGATCATTCCAATTTTGGTTTTTTATTTTAAATTTTTATATTATTAATTCGTGATGCTTATTAATGATATAGTCACTCTTGGACTCGAAGGAGGTCTATATGATCTTGGTAAGATTTATGGATCAATAGTTGAGGTTAGTGGAATTGAATTTAATAATTTTTTATTATTATGGAGATTTTATTTTCATTTTACATCACAATTATTATTGTTTGAATGTTTCTTATATTGTGTGATATCACCCATAGATTGATAAGGTCTCAGGTCATCCTAATATTCAACATGCATCCTATAATGACCCATAATTTACATAAATTGTTATTACTTCAGAATTGAAGCAAACTTATTACAACATATAACAAAACCATGAAAGGACCGTATAGGTATAGTGTCTTTAGAAACTGGGAAACATAAACAACTGGTTCATAAATCATCTACACTGTCTCCCTTTTATTTTATCATATCTAGAGTCCCTTTTGGAATATCTTACTTAATATCCTTCTTCCTAACCTGGGGAAAAGAAATCATACAAAAGGGTGACCTCAAATGCTCAGTAAGGGTAAAAAAAAGAAATATCAATCACATCATATTCATAAGAACATATCATTTTGGAAATTTTAACCTAAAAAAGAGATCATAATTTCATAACATGGGATAAATCATAGTAATGAAATGTAATCCCAATAATCATAACATAAAACATGAAACTTTGTTCCATACACACATAATAATAGAGAATCATTTCTTAGTAGTCAAGACTCATTGCCAAGACTATCTTAGTGGACAAAGTCCATTTCTGAACCAAGTTCACTCCTCCTTTCAGTCCTGTTTCACTGAACCGGTTTAACCTACCATTCCATCCATGTCTATCTCATAAAATATAAATCTTTACCCAATGAATTGGAGGTGGATATAGGTCCCACCCATCTCATAATGATACCATTCTTATTTGTGCCAGAAAATCAAAAAAAAAACATACATCATTGCATAACCCATGTAATAAAAATGGGATTCTTAAACATCATGACATCATAAAACAATTCATATAAGATAAAGGAATTCATAAAAATAATTCAATCACAACATAATCAAATCAATTTAATAATAGGGATAGAAATAGAACCCTATATTATCTTAGATGGAAAATAATTTTGATAACACACTTGAACTCCATTCTTGAGGAAAATATCCTTTCTACTTCAAAAATATTTTTCCTTTATTAACATGTCATACAATTTTAAACAAAAAGAAGTTGATTAAAAATAAACTTGAAAACTTGTAAAGGAATATTCATGGAAATAATGTTCTAAAAATCCATTCATGCCGTATAAGTTAAAAAACAGTCTTCCCGTCCTTTGGCTGGAAAAGTCAAAAAGTACCTCGTACGAAAAATGACAAAAGATTCCTTTCATATCTTTTACTAAAAACTCACCAAAGGGTAAAATTGGATTTAAACAATTTTAGCTGGATGGAAATAATATTACATACTAAGGAAACATGGATGTGGATGATAAATATTCCCCAGTAAATTCTGAATAAACAATCTCGTATAAAAATGAGATTGTGATATTTTCCCTTACCTTAGGTCTGATTTGCTTCGTAAGTGTCTGAACCTCCTGTATAATGATTTAAATAATTTCATTGACTTATTCCATAATCATACTCATTGTTATGATAACATATATAGTCATATACTTTTCTTCTTATTAGTAATATTTCATTGTTATTTGTTATTAGGGTGTTTATTACTTTTTGTTCTTATGCGTGTTTTGTCGAATAAATTCTTATTATTCTCTTTAGGTTATAGATACCTCATTTCTAGAAGGGTATTATTGTACTATATATCATTTTTATTCATTAAATTCATTTATATAATCATTATTCAATGAATATCATGTAGAACGGGTCGCATCACATAGTGGAGACGGTATTCCGTACGTACGCATGAGCGATGATATCATTCCCATGATCGTGGAATTGTATTAGAGTGTATGTATATTATTTAATAATCAATAACAATTTACAATAATCATATATAGTTAATTATTTTCACCATTATACCCATCCAAGTAAGGTGGTGGTGGAAAATAGATTACACCACGGTGTGGAGACAGTATTCCGTACGTACGCATGCGCGGTGATTTCGTTTTCCGCAGGATGGATAGATGGTGAAATAGGGTTGTTTCATACTTATAATAACATATCAGCATATTAGTGAAACTTACATTATTACTTCATAATGAAACAACTAAATAATACGTGGAAGAAGAAATAAAGTTGAAAGAATCGATAACGGAGATTACCACTTCTTGGAAGTGCCTCTTTGAGACCACCTCTTAGGGCACTAAAATTGGTCTTTGAAGAATACCCGGACCTCTATGATGTTTCTAGGGAAGTGTAGAAGAGAATTTGGTAGGGGTTGGCCGAGCTTGAAGGCTCAAAGTGGTGTGAGGAAGAGATGGAGGAGGTGCCCTTTTATAAGGGATGAGAGGGGCACCTTTGGAAAAACTAAAAATATTATTTTATTATAAAGACATATTTTGTTTTTAATCACTCCAAATTGATTTATTTAAAAGCTAAGGTGGGGATGGGTCGAAAGCCTCTCATCAAATAGAATTTAGACAATTTTAGGTTTCTATTTTCACCTTATCATTTAGATTTAACTTTAAGTTAAATAATTTTACTTCTACCATGACTTTTTTTTTCTTAAGCTATAAGGTTAATAAACATACCATAATAAGCCAAAAGAACCCCAAGTTGTTTATTATTAAAATATATAACCTTATCTAAGTCATTTGGACGAACCTTAGATTTTTAGGAATAAAATAACAATTAATATTATAATATTTTTTTTAAAAACTATTTTATGTCAATTTTGACACTATTTGGTAATTGATTTTTTTGAAAATAATAACAAAGAGATTAGTTATAAAAAAGTTAATAAAATCAATACGAACATGTAATATTAACCTATAAAATTAGTTTAATTCATAAAAAGTCTCAAATTACATTTATTTTGGTATTTATAACATCAATTATGTCAATATTTCATTAATAATATAATTACTGCATCTTCATTGTGTCATAAATAAATTAAATTATTTAATTTCTAAAAATTAAAAATAATATATCATTATGTATGAAATCTTTTTAGATTTCTAATGAATATTTATAGTCGAATTTATCTTATGTATAACCCTATATTAAAAATGATGTAATTATTAAACTTTGATTATAACTATTTTAACCCTTCTTTAAATAAATTAATAATAAATGTCCTAATCTAATCCAAGTGGTCCTAAATGGTCATATTGTATTCCTAAGGTTGTTTTTGGTCGAATTAAACTTATCCAATAGAATTAGGACATGTGTTAGGGTAATAATAATATCATTTTTACCCTTAATTACCCTATTTACTTTTAACCATGGTAAAAAAAAGGTAAAACGTTACTATTCACCATAAATTATTTTCCTCTCATTGAACCACATTTTACTTACTAACATCAACCGTGTCTCTAAGATTTTTGAAATTTCATTCACAGAAGCAGTAAAATTTTGTTTTATGGGAATTTGGAAATTCTCTTAGGAAGTGGGTAAAAGACGGTGAAAAGTTCAATAAAATTTTTATATATCTAAAATTATTATAAAATGACTCCATTGAATTGCATTGAACTTATATAGGTATTATGTATCAATTTTGACCTTAAATAAATTTAAATAAAATAAATAATTATTTAAATAAAAAGTCGGTTTTAAATAGTAACCCAGTGTTTTCACTATTCATCAAAAATTGAAAGTTTTCAGAAAAATACCAAAATTTCTCCCTAGGATAATTTCTATATTCCAAATCCAAAAATGAAGTCCATTTTGAAAAATAAAATTTAAAAAATTATAAAAAGTGGGTATTACTATTCATAACAGCAAGTTTTAATAATATTTTAATAGCATATCGTTGTTTAGTGAAACTCAGTATTGCGTACAACGCAAGCTATCGAGGAAGGTCACGATTGCATGTAAAGAAATCCAACCTAGTTTTGTGTGTAGTTAAAGATTCCTTTGATGATTTATATAACATAAAAACAAAATATTTCTCATAAAAGTCTCAGGTGTTACATTCTACCCCCCTTAAAATTAATTTCTCCCTCGAAATTCGTCACTTTGTATCAAACAGATGAGGATACCTCTCCCTCATCATATCCTCAAGATCCCATGTAGCTTCTTCTAATTGGTGGTTCCTCCATAAAACATTCACCAAGAGAGTGGTCTTGTTCCATAAGACTTGTTCCCTAGGATCCAGAATCTATATCAGCTGTTCTTCATAAGAAAGATCTTGCTCCAGCGGTACAACTTCTACGCTGAGTACATATGAAGGATCGGGTATGTACTTTCTCAGGAGAGATACATGGAACACATCGTGAACTTGGGAGAGATTCGGTGGAAGCACCAATCAGAAAGCTACCTTCCCAACATGATCCAGTTTTTCGAAAGGACCGATATACCTAGGGTTCAGCTTTCCCTTCTTTCCAAATCTCATGACCCTCTTTGAGGGAGATATTCATAAGAACACTTTATCACCCACTTCAAATTATAGGTCTTTTCTTTGGTTGTTGGAATAAATTTTTTGTCGACTCTGAGCTGCTCTTATGTGTTGTTGAATAGATGTGACCTTTTCTACCATCTCATCAACAAGATCAGGTCCTAATAGCTTTCTTTCCCCAACTTCATCCCAACAAGTTGGACTTCTGCATTTCTTTCCATATAGAGCTTCATAAGGAGCCATATAAATACTAGAGTGAAAGCTATTGTTATAATAAAATTCCACCAAAGGTAGGTGTTGATCCCAACCACCTTTGAAATCCATAGAGCAAGCTCTCAACATATCTTCTAGAGTTTGAATCGTCCACTTAGACTGAGCGTCTATCTAAGGATGATAAGAAGTGATGAAACTCAACTCTGTATCTAGAGTATGTTGAAGACTTCACCAGAACTTCGAGGTAAATCTTAGATCCTGATCAGATATAATAGAAAGTGGTACTCCAAGCAATCTTACCACTTCCTTTACATATATCTTGGCAAGCTGATCTAGAGATAAATCCTCTCTAATAGTAATAAAGTGTGCTGACTTTGTAAGACAATCAACTATGACCCAGATAGCATTATTGCCTTTGGATGTTTTAGGAAGTCCGGTGACAAAGTCCACAGTGATGTTTTCCCATTTCTATTCAGGTATGGGTAATGGTTGTAACATCCCCTTATACGTATGTCTCTCAGCTTTAACTTTCTGACAAACCAAGCATTGAAAGACATATTCAGCAACATCTCTTTTCATTCCATCCCACCAGAAGTAATCTTTCAGGTCCCTATACATCTTCGTTCTTCCAGGATGAATAGATAATGAAGAACTATGAGCCTCATCCAGCAGCTCCTTCTTTAATTCTAGGATGGGAGAAGCACAAACATGATTCCTGAACCTTATTATTTTATCACAATCAAGGTTGAATTCAGGAACATTTCTCACCTTCTTTTGTAACTCTACATCTTCTTTCTGTGCCTCTTTAATCTTCACATTTATATATGGTTGAACATTCATTTGAGAAAGATACAATTTTTCCCCTTTCATTATAATTCCAATATCCATCCTTTGTAAATCCATAAATATTGGATCTTTTGTTATCCTCATCATGGATAAGATATCTTGGTCTTGTCGACTTAATGCATCTGCCACCTTGTTTGCTTTCCCAGGGTGGTAATGAATTGAGCAGTCGTAATCCTTAATCAGCTCCAACCATCTTCTTTGGCGCATATTCATCTCCTTTTGTGTGAAAATATACTTTAAACCTTTATGATCATTATAAATATCACACCTTTCTCCATAAAGATAAAGCCTCCAAATCTTTAATGCAAAGATTACCGTAGCTAACTCTAAATCATGAGTTGGGTAATTTTGCTCATGGATTTTCGACTGGCGTGAGGCATAAGATATCACCATATCGTTTTTCATGAGAACACACCCCAATCCCTTCTTGGATGCATCACTGTCAATCACAAACCTTTCTTCACTACAAGGAACTATGAGCACAGGTGCACTGGATAAACTTCTTTTCAACTCCTTGAAATTCTCTTAACATTCCTCCATCCAAAAAAACTTAACTCCTTTCCGAGTCAACTTGGTGAGTGGATTAGATAATCATGAAAAATCATTCACAAAACGTCGATAATATCCAGCAAAACCAAGAAAACATCGGATCTTAGTTACTGTTGTTGGTATCAACCATCTTTCGATAACCTCTGTTTTTGCTGGATCTATAGATATCCCCTCTTTTGAGATTATGTGACCCAAAAATGAAACTTTTTGAAGCCAAAATTCACACTTGGCAAATTTGCCATAAATCTTCTCCTTTCTCAGGGTCTTCAAAACAATTCTCAAGTGATCTTCATGTTCTTCCTTGCTCTTTCAATAGAAAAGGATTTCATCTATAAAGACTACCATAAACTGATCAAGATAGTCTCTAAAGACTCTATTCATTAGATCCATGAAGATAGCAGGGGAATTAGTAAGACCAAATGGCATCACTCTAAATTCATAGTGTCCACACCTTGTACGAAAAGTCGTCTTTGTTATATCCTCCCCTTTGACCCTTAATTGATGATACCCTGAACGAAGATCAATCTTGGAAAAGTATTGAGCTCCACGTAGTTGGTCAAATAAGTCATCAATGCGTGGGAGAGGATATTTGTTCTTGATAGTGATCTAGTTAAGTTCTCGATAATCAATGTAGAGTCTCATTGATCCATCTTTCTTCTTAACAAACAGAACAGGTGATCCCCAAGGTGACGCACTAGGGCGTATGAATCCTTTATCACGATTCTCTTGGAGTTTCTTCTTCAATTCCTGCAACTCAATTGGGGCCATTCTATAAGGTGTCTTTGAAATAGGTAAAGCACCCAGTACGAGTTTTATTGAAAACTCAACTTCACGATTTGGTAGAAGACCTGGCAATTCCTCCTGAAAGACATCATCAAACTCCCGTAAAATGGGCATATTCTTAATCATGTGTTTCTCACCAACTATTTGAGATAAATAACCTTAATTTATTGGAATCAAGACCCATAAGATGGAAGAAATTTCCACTGGAAGGTTATGTTCATCCTTGCATCGATAGACGATCATAGATTGATCTGGAATATGAAATGTGACTTCCCTTCTTTGGAAATTGATATGAGCTCCATATAGAGAAAGTCAATCCATGCCAAGAATCACATCAAATTCCACTATAGGAAGGATCAAAAGATTTTCAGGAAGCACTTTCCCACAAACTTCAATTGGAGAAGAATTATAAACTTTTGATGTGACCGTTGTGCCATTAGGGGTTGTCACAGCTAACTCAACATCTAATTGTTGAGGTAATATGGTGATACCCATAGAAAATTCTTCAGAAATAAAAGAGTGGGTGGATCCAGAATCAATAAAACATTTTCTACTTTAGAGTGTATGGTAAGTGTACCTTTCACCACATCATTATCATACTCTACATCTCTGATAGAAATTGCATGTGAATTTACATTGTCTTTATCCTTAAGAGTTTTTTGACGTCGATCATCATCAACATCCCTTGGATTAGGGCATTGATTGGCATAATTCCCTATTTTCTTTCACTTGTAACATTAAAGTGTAGGAGGTTCACTCTATGTATCCTTTTTCTTTGTTTGCATCACTAGACATCTTCTTCTCATCATTGCGGCATTCAAATGCCCGATGACCTTCCTTTCCACATTTGAAACATTTACTTGTCCCTTTAAAACAACTCCCTCTAGGTTTCTTTCCACACTTTGAGCATAAGGGAAAACTCATCTTTTTTTTAGTGTTCTCTTTATATTTTTCTTTGAAATCCATTTTCCTCTTCTTATCAAACCCATATGACTGATGGGTTACTCCAATATCCATATCAACTTTGAGAGCACATCGAACGATTTCCTCGTAGCTATTGAAGTCCCTTATGGTTAACTCCCTTCGAAGACTTGGTTTTAAGCCACTAAAAATCAAGCGATCTTACTCTCGGGTTGGATAATAATACCAAAATCGTACCTTGAAAGTCTTGTAAAATTTTCTTCCTAGATACCAACAGATTCATCATCCTTTTGCTTTAGTTCAATAAAATCCTTATCCATCTTTGTTCGAAGAATACGAGGGAAGTACTTATTGAAAAATAAGTTCTTGAACACGTCCCATTCCATGGACTCAATTTCATCTCTTTGCATCGTATTCTTGATAAGATTCCACCATTTATCAGCATATCCTTCCAAAAGATACACTGCTACGATGACTTTATCATGTTCAGAACATTGAAGAACTGAAAATATCTTTTCAGTAGTACTAATCCATTGTTCAGCAACTAATGGATCAGTAGACCCGCTGAATGAAGGTGGACACTGCCTCATGAAGGATTCAACAGAATGTTGCTCATTCCTTGGCTCGTTTAGAAGTCATGCATGATTCATAGCTTGAGAAAGTTGTGTGCGCATGGCTACAAGATTTTTCATTCCAGCTCCCATAACGTTTGGTTTCTCAGGGGGACAATCATTTCATTGCCCGTCGAATTCCGCATTAACATGGTTCCTTCGGGTTCCATCCATTGACTAAAACCAAGAATAATAGTGTGAGTAACACTAATTATAATAGTAAAAACACATAATCGAGAATAAAATTTCACACTTAAAGTCTTATCATAGGTTTTTCATGGCCATTTTAAAAACACTTAGATCTTGTTCTATGCTTAGACTTATCCTTAGGGTTCTTACTAAGGCTTTAACATCCTAGTTTCCAAAGGTTGACTATACCTTTCCTATGATACCAACTATAATGACCCATACTTTACATACATTGTTATTAATTCAGAATTGAAGCACACTTATTACAACATATAACAAAACTAGGAAAGGACTGTATAGGTATAATTTCTTTAGAAAATGGGAAACATAAACAACTGGTTCATAAATCATCTACATTGTCTCCCTTTTATTTTATCATATCTAGAGTCCCTTTTGGAATATCTTACTTAATATCCTTCTTCCTGACCTGGGGAAAAGAAAACATACAAAAGGGTGATCTCAAATGCTCAGTAATGGTAAACAAAAGAAATATCAATCACATCATATTCATAAGAACATATCATTTTGGAAATCTTAACCTGGAAAAGCGATCATAATTTCATAACATGGGATAAATCATAGTAGTGAAATGTAATCCCAATAATCATAACATAAAACATGAAACTTTGTGTCATACACACATAATCATAGATAATCATTTCTTAGTAGTCAAGACTCATTTCCAATACTATCTTACCGGAAAAAGTCCATTTCTAAACCGATTTCACTCCTCATTTCAGTCCTGTTTCACTTAACCGATTTAACCTACCATTCTAGCCATGTCTATCTCATGAGATATTAATCTTTACCCAATGAATTGGAGGGAGATATGGGTCCCACCCATCTCATAATGATACCATTATTATGTGTTCCACAAAATCAAAAAAATCATACATCATTGCATAACCCATGTAATAAAAATGGGATTCTTAAACATCATGACATCATAAAACAATTAATATAAGATAAAGGAATTCATAAAAATAATTCCATCACAACATAATAAAATCAATGTAATAATAGGGTTAGAAATATAACCTTATATTATCTTAGATGGAAAATAATTTTGATAACACACTTGAACTCCATTCTTGAGGAAAATATCCTTTCTACTTCAAAAACATTTTTCCTTTCTTAACATGTCATACAATTTTATACAAAAATAAGTTGACTAAATATAAACTTGAAAACTTGTAAAGTAATATTCATGTAAATAATGTTCTAAAAATACATTCATTCCGTATAAGTTAAAAAAACATTCTTCTCGTACTTTGGCCAGAAAAGTCAAAAAGTATCTCGTACGAAAAACGACAAAATATTCCTTTCATATCTTTTACAAAAAACACACCGAAGGGTAAAATTGGATTTAAACAATTGTAGGTGGATGGAAATATTATTACATATTGAGGAAACATGGATGTGGATGATAAATATTCCCCAGTAAATTCTGAAGTATAAACAATCTCGGATAAAAATGAGATTGTGGGATTGTCCATTACCTTAGGTCTGATTTACTTCATAAGTGTATGAAAATCCTATATAATGATTTAAATAATGTAATTTAATTATTCCAAAATCATACTAATTGTTATGATATCATATATAGTCATATACTTAGCTTCTTATTAGTAATATTTCATTGCTACTTGTTATTCGGGTGTTTTTTACTTTTTGTTCTTATGCGTGTTTTGTTGAAAAAATTCTTATTATTCTCTTTAGGTTATAGATACCTCATTTATATAATGGTATTATTGTACTATATATCATTTGTATTCATTAAATTCATTTATATAATCATTATGCAATGAAGATCATGTAGAACGAGTCGCATCACATCGTGGAGACGGTATTCCGTACGTACGCATGAGCGATGATATCATTCCCATGATCGTGGAATTGTATTTGGGTGTATATATACTATTTCAAAATAAATACCACTTTACAATAATCATATATAGTTATTTATTTGCACCATTATACCCATCCAAGTAAGGTGGTGGTGGAAAATAGATTACCCCACGGCGTGGAGACGGTATTTCGTACGTACGCACGCGTGGTGATTTCGTTTTCCGTAGGATGGATAGATAGTGAAATAGGGTTGTTTCATACTTATAATAAAATATCAGTATATTAGTGATACTGATGTTATTACTTCATAATGAAACAACTAAACAAGAAGATGTGGAAGAAGAAATAAAGTTGAAATAATCGGAAACGGACATTACCTCTTCTTTGAAGTGCCTCTTTGAGACCACCTCTCAGGGCACTAAAATTGGTCTTTGAAGAAGACCAGGACCTCTAGGATGTTTCTAGGGAAGTGGAGAAGATTATTTGGCAGGTTTTGGCCGAGCTTGAAGGCTCAAAGTGGTGCGAGGAAGAGAGGGAGGAGGTTCCCTTTTATAAGGGAGGAGAGGGGCACCTTTGGAAAAACTAAAAATATTATTATATTATAAATCATATTCGGTTTTTAATAGCTCAAAATTGATTTATTTCGAAGCTATGGTGGGTCTGGGTCGGAATCCTCTCACCCAATAGAATTTAGACAAGTTTAGGTTTCTATTTTAACCTTATCATTTAGATTTAACTTTAAGTTAAATAATTTTACTTTTACCGTGTATTTTTGTTTTCTTACACTATAAGGTTAATAAACTTACCATAACAAGACAAACGAACCCCAAGTTGTTTATTATTAATATATATAACCTTATCTAAGTCATTTGGCCGAACATAATATTTTTAGGAATAAAATAACAATTAATAATATAATATTTGTTTTAAAAACTATTTTATGTCAATTTTGACACTATTTGGTAATTGATTTTTGTGAAAATCATAACAAAAATGTTAGTTCAAAAAAAGTTAATACAATTAATACTAACATGTCATATTAACATAAATAATTATTTTAATTCATAAAAAGTCTCAAATTAAATTTATTTGGGTATTTATAACATCAATTTTGTCAATATTTCATTAATAAGATAATTACTTCATCATTAGTGTGTCATAAATAAATTAAATTATTTAATGTCTAAAAATTACAAATAAAATATAATTATTTACGAAATATTTTTATCTTTCTAATTAATATTTATAGTCGAATTTATCTTATTTATAACCCTATGTTAAAAATGATTTAGTTATTAAACATTGATTTTAAATATTTTAACCCTTCTTTAAATAAATTAATAATAAATGTCTTAATCTAATCCAAGTGGGCCTAAATGGTCATATTTTATTCCTAAGGTTGTTTTTGGTCGAATTACATGTATCCAATAGAATTAGGACATGTGTTAGGGTAATAATAATATCATTTTTACCCTTAATTACCCTATTTACTTTTAACCGTGGTAAAAAAAGGTAAAAAGTTACTATTCACCAAAAATTATTTTCATCTCATTGAACCAAATTTTACTTACTAACATCAACCGTGTCTCTCGGATTTTTGAAATTCCATTTACAGAAGCAGTAAAATTAAGTTTTATGTGAAGTTGGAAATTCTCCTAGGAAGTGGGTAAAAGACGGTGAAAAGTTCAATAAAATTTTTATATATCTAAAATTATTATAAAATGACTCCAATGAATTGCATTGAACTTATATAGTTATTATGTATCAATTTTGACCTAAAATAAATTTAAATAAAATAAATAATTATTTAAATAAAATTCAATTTTTAAATAGTAACCCAATGTTTTCACTATTCATCAAAAATTTAAAGTTTTCAGAAAAATACCAAAATTTCACCCTAGGATAATTTCAGTATTCCAAATCCAAAAATGAAGTCCATTTTGTAAAATAAAATTTAAAAAATTTCAAAAGGTGGGTATTACTACTCATAACGGCTAGTTTTAATAATATTTTAATAGCATATCGTTGTTTAGTGAAACTCAGTATTACGTACGACGCAAGCTAACGAGGAAGGTCACAATTGCGTGTAAAGCAAGCAAAGCTAGTGTTGTGTGTAGTGAAAGATTCCTTTTATGATTTATATAACATAAAAACAAAATATTTCTCATAAAAGTCTCGGGTGTTACACATCCCATAGATTTCTAAACAGTTTTATGGTTGTGTGTATTGGTTAAACGAGTGTTGATGGGCCTAATTAGGTTTATCTATGTGGCATGAGTTGGTTTTAAAAGAGTAATTGGTTTTATTTTTAATTTTTTTTACTAAAAATGGTTTGAATCGGTTTTATTTTTAAATAAAAGTAGTTATTTGATTAATGGGTTTTGAAATAGTATTTTAAAATAGGAGTGGTATATTTAAAAAATTGATTGGATTTTATATAAGGGAATACTCTTATTACGATTGTGTGTGATTAATTTTAAAAAAAAATTGAAAAAGGATATTTTAATGTGGGTTTTAAATAATGATTAAATAAATTTTTTTAGAATTGGTTTTCATTTACTTCAAATTATGATATAAATTCCTTATTTTCTAATGCCTAGTTGTTTGATGTGAAACATGTTTGTGATCTTCTCATGGATTCCATTCACTATATAATTATTCATGATTGTGTTCTAACCGATGAGTTTATATTTTGGTATCAAATTCTTGGTTGGATTGGGGTGATGTTCTTAAACCCTTATAGGGTATATATGTGTATGAAGGGTTCTTGAAGTTTCCCTTATGAATGAGAAAATAATTCTCAAAGGATCACAATATTATGGGTGTAAACTGATATGGTTTTTGAATACTACCATATTGGGAAAGATAGTTGATGATATGTGTAGGTAAATGTATATATCATGAACCCACCAGTGGGCCCATGTCATGACTCTCCAATCCTGCCTCCAATAGGCTAGGGTTCGGTGACTAACATCGAGTAGGAATATCATTGACATGGGAGGCATTGCCTATGTACTTGTATACACACAAACATCTCTAAGCCCAAAAAATGCTAAATGTAAAAATAACTAGGAACCCAATGCATGGATACATCTATATACCACAACTAGAGTATTACAAAAAGTAAAGTAAAATTAAATAGGTCCAAATGCAAGCCCATATAAAAAATTATAAAATACATGTCCAACCTGAATGTAAAGGTATTAGGACTGCTATCTTAATACTGCAAGAACACACCTAAATCTATATGGTCTCACTATATACCATCTGGTCCTAGTCCCCCTAGGACTCTTTCAAAAGTTCAATCATCTACACAATACATGACACGTGTGGGAAAATACTGTGTAAGGGTGGATTTAACAATACTTAGTATGACACCCTGAAATCAAAAACAAATATAAAAAAGTAAAGTACAGTAATATCTACACTGGTATATGTCTACAACACATACAACATGAATATCCTGATATAGTCAATCTAAGACACATAGTCTATAGGTAATCCACAATCACATTATACCATCTAGGATTTTAGCTCAAAGATTCCACAATGCACTCATTCGTTATAACAGACTCTTGAGTCCAAAATCACTGATGACGTTCATCCGAGAGTTACTTATCATCAAGTCCTATCATGAGAAGGATATGATGACAGTACAAAGATATTTATGATACAATAGATGAGGATCACAAGTAGGTCAATGGGGTGATACCAATAACTCCATCTAGATTAACCCACTAAGTAGAGGATTGACACCCACATAGTGTTGGCCACATTGATACTAAGAACTCCACCAGAGGCATGAAGATGAATAGATGATCCCACTCTAGGCCTCTCAGAGGGATTCCAATGACTCTATCAAAGAAGTCATGTGGAAGGAATCGTAGTCCTTGGAGTAGGGAATGATTCATACCAACATTCAATGAAATGATAAGGGGAAAGAAGCCTAACAAAAATTGTTCAAGATACATAGTAAAAGAGATTGAATCCATTTAATAATGATTACACAAAATGTTTATGGATTACACGTTGTGTCCCTTGACCCCAGTTTTTTCCAATGTATATAGCATTTATCATTCAAATTATGTTCATGTAAAAGAAGAGTACATGATGTGTAGAAAGGTTACACGCCATATCATTTTATACAGGGTCATGCCCATGTAATCTAGTCATGTTCCATTACACAACATCATCCCATGTTTCTGTGTCTATATACCAGTACACAGGGTATCCCATGTACATGGTATTGGACATAACATGTAGGGGGAGTGCACACTATGTAGGAAACCCATGTATTCCACCATATGTAAATGTAATTCCCAAGGTACATGCTAGGTTACTCAAGAGATGTCACATGATATGTTATAGGGTCACATGTTGAGTGATCCTTAACTTTCTCTTGAAACCCTAGCTTCGGAAAGGGGCCCCACATGCCGTTTAATCTCTGATTACACACTGTGTAGTTTTCGATTTTTCAGAATCACCACAGGTACTTCTGCATGATTCCTCCACTTTCGGCCAATGATATAATGATTGATTTACCAAAAAATTAAATATCCAATCTCTTCCATTCCCTATTTCCTTCAAACAAAGTTTTCCATTACCTTATTTTCTCAGAAAATAGATCAAATCATTGTTCTTTGTTCCGTGTGAAAGAAAGTGAAATTGGAAACATATATTGTCTGAATCACTCTGTCTACATCATCTCACCTCTATAATTCCATGACAATCACAAATATTCTATATCAGATCATTGTGTCAATAATTGGGTGTGCAATGATCGATTTATCAGGATGTGTTGAGTCATGGGTCAAGCAAATAATTCCCACGAAAAATGATGAACGGGGAGGATAAAGACACAAAATAATTCAATATTAATAAATCTCGATAAATTATCATGTCGATATTGATTTGTTTATGTTATAATGAAAATATATGAAATCAATAATCATAAAGAAATTCTCCTGATAAACACGCAATTATGATCCTATCTCGTAATACGTATGATGTGTGAATCAATTCATTCATTGATTGATTCATGTTCATCATAGAAATAAGGAATATGGAAGAAATATAGATAAAACACATTCCCTACCTTGATTCATTTTGATCACTATCAAGGAATGATTGTCTTCATCATCATTGGAAAGATCTATTGAATCGGTTGTGTATTGATCATTGATCTACGATTCATCGTCATTTCCCTTAGTGGATTCTCCAACGTTCTCTCCAATGGTCCTCCTATGTTTCTAGGATTATGTGGCTAACCCTATATTTTTTCCAAATGATCTATTAAAAGATCCCACAATAGTTGCATCAATGAAAATGAAATAAAATACTTTTAAAAAATTATTTTATTCATTTAAGCGTCTGTGATGACTTTTCTACCAACTACCTGCACCAAATAATGTTAAGTCATGCCTAGAGTAAAACTTCCATTTTGAGATCAAAGGTTCCAAAGTATTTCTAATCCAAGGAACTATTTAGAAGTTATTCCACTTTTCAAGAAAACTATACATGCTTTCTATTTAATATATTAAATATTTTTAAAACATTTATTCTAAACACACCGAGTCTTAGAATAGAATGTTTCCTCAACACTTGGTCTCAAAATTAATCCATATAATATCCAAAGGCAATACATGGAAAACCTGATTCATTACATTCTCCCCGCCTTGTGGATTTATGTCCCTAAAAATATGAAATACGGGCTACTCCAAAATATGTGGGTACTGAGCATGAATCTGAGCCTTCTTTTATCAAGATCTCTCTTAGAGATTCTCATGCTTCCACCTGACATGAACCAAAATAATTTATCACCCATGAAGGATCCTATCATATCGATCTTCAATCGTCATTGGGTACTCAGCAAAGGTCGCCGCATCCTTAATGTTCAGCTCGTCCTTGTTGATAATGTGTTATGGGTAATGCATGTACATACTCAGCTGTGAGGCATGGAATATGTGGTCTAGATGGTCTAACTTCAAAGGTACATACAAGTAGTATGCCACCTCTCCAACTCTGCGCAATATCTATATAGGGTCGATGAACCTCGGAGATAACTTATCACCCCAGCTAAATCTCTATAAACCTTGTCAAGGTGAAACTCATGGGAACACATGGTCTCATTCCTATAACTCCAAAGGACTCTAACACCTATCATCATAAGACTTATAATGACTCTATGAAATCTACATCCACTCCTTTAGGATATGAATCTTCTCTGTTGTTTCTCACATCAAATATGTAACCATGAGTGCAGACTCTACTAGGTTATTCTAGAAAAGTGGTGAACTATAGGCTCACCACATAGAAATCGTAGAATGGAGTCATACCAATGATGGAATGGTATTTTTTGTTATACCCAAACTCCAATAGTGGTAGGTGATCCTCCATACTATGGAAAAATTTCAACATGTAAGCTCACAGCATGTCCTCAAGAACCTGAATGGTCTGCTCAGTGTGGCCATATTTTTTGAGGTGAAACATTATGCTCAAGTGTAACTAGGTCAAAAAATCCTCCTATTATCCTTTCCACGACCAAGATGTAAAGTGATCATTGTAACATCCCAGACCCGGGTGACATGCAACGGGTTCCCCGAACCCGGTTCGCCATGTGACCTCAAGCGCATTTCCCCAAATGCCAGAGACTGTCGACTAGTAGCAAGGGCCCAGGTCTGATAGTGGGGAAACTATGCCCTCATTTTTTCAAAGCGTAGCGTAGCGGAATTTAAATAAAACGTACAACAAACAGCGGAAGCAGTAAACCATACAAAACTGAAATACACAACATCAGTGGATATAACCAACAATATATATAAATGATGATGCTACATGTCTCAAGTTCTAAGAAAACATCCAGAACATGTTATACATCAATACGATACAACCAAAAGTAGAGTACATCAAAACAAAGAAAAACAGCTGGCAGCAGTATCGTGAGCCTAGGCTCTTTCCCATGCCCTCCTACTCCTCAACAACAGTCAAGTACCACTATAGGGACTCTTTCCCCTATTTACACCTACAGAAATGTAATCTGTTTGGGCTGAAAAACGTGACCCAAACAGAGTGTGAGAAATATATCTCAGTAGGCACCCACCAAAGGCTCATGCCCAACTGCGTGTAAGCATGCCACGATAGTGTGCAGTAATAAAATGCAATAAAGTAAGCAGTACTAAAAAAGTAACTAACTTAACAATTAAATTTCCATTTTATTATTCATTTAATTTATTTAATTTAGTAACATTCTTGTGCTCAACAGCACAAAGCCCTCAGGCTAAAATAGTAACCACGCCCTCAGGCTTGCCCTCAGGCCATACAAAATCCAACCTGCAGGTATTTCCCTCAGGCATAACAAAATTATCGCCCTCAGGCATACGAAGTGTCACCCTCAGGCACAGATGTCAATCCCTCAGGCACGAAAGGATGCCCTCAGGCGAAATATGACAGCTCTCAGGCTAAAACAGTCACACCCTCAGGTTAATCACAACAACGCCCTCAGGCGGAAAAATTAATCGGGCCATTCCCAATAGGTAAACAAGCAGTAACAAGAAATTGCTCTCAAGGAAATTCTACAATTACTACTTTAAAGGCATACCCTCGGGTATCCTAGCCAAACGACTTAACAATAAAACACACCCCGGGGGTGGTTCCAGATCCAAGAAATGATCCCAAAAAACATTTTATTATCACAATTTAATCACCTATGAAATTATAGCCATTAAATATAGCAATGGCCTCAGCCAAACGACACCCCAACATGGGTTCGTGGCACAAAAACGCACAAAAAAGCATGACAGTGGGAAAATGAACACAAAGCCACCTACCTTATACGCCAACGAACGTTATACCAGAACGTCGACTCCAGAAACACCCAATAATGGTGTAGATATGATGAAGAACAAAACCCATTCAAACTTAAATAACTTACGTTGGGAGAATAATTGGTAAGAACGGTACTAGGAGGGGAGAGGGCTTACCCATGCGGTTCTAACGAAATCGTCTGAAGCCGAAATGGATTCCAGATGAAAGCCCAGTGGATCTTCAAATATCTGGCCTCCTCCTTTGGCTCCATAACGGCTCAAATGCCTCCTCTTCCAAATGAGGACGCTACTACCTGTTTTAAGCCGAAAACACAAATTACACGGCGTGTACTTCTGAGTACACAACGTGTACTTCTGAGTACACGGAATGTACTTATTTCATTTAACTGTTCATTTGGCGGCACCGCCACACTGTTCATTCGTCGACCAGAGTACACGGCATGTACTCCCAAGTACACGGCGTGTACAGTCTCCCATCTAGCAGCGACTCCACTGCCTTACTATTCAAGCCTACCGACTGACTACATGGCGTGTAAGGTACCACTACACAGCGTGTAGTCGGTTCCTACACCCCTCGTCACCGACAAGGCTACACGCCCCGTGTACTCATCCCAACACGGTCAAAAGTACACAGCGTGTGGACAAAGTACATGGCGTGTAGTTTCAAAAATTATCATTCTTTTCCATTTTCCATATTTTCTCAAGAACACTTAAGGAAAAGGAAAAAGGAAGAAGCTTGTGCCTCAAAAATAAGAACCGGGTTCTTACAAACTTCCCCCCTTATAGCATTTTGTCCCCGAATTTCCCTTCCAAGGGTGGCGAAGATAAAGCTCAGAACAGCTCTAGCCATTGAGCACGTACATCGGCCTCCCGCTCCCAGGTCTCGTCCTGCACTTGGCCGTGCTGCTATAGCACCCGTACGAGAGGAACTGACCGACCTCGGAGAACCTTCGTGCTCCTGTCAACGATACGGATCAGATGCTCCTCAAGGGACACATCATGATGAAGCTCTACCTCCTCAGGCTGAAAGGTGTGAGACAGGTCTGAATGGTAGTGACATAACTGAGACACGTGGAAGATGTCGTGCATGGCTCGGTACTGCTACGGTAACTGCAACCGATAGGCAACCAACCCGACTCTCTCCAGGATCTCGAATGGCCCCACATACCTTGGTGAAATCTAACCCTGTCTCCTGATCCGCTTGTGTCCTAGACTCGGCGAAACACATAGAAAAACCTTATCCCCGACCACGAACTCCAAAGGTCGTCTGCGGCGATCAGCATAAGACTTTTGACGAGACTGTGCAGTAGCCATATTCTTCCAAATCAACTGGACCTTCTCAGATGTCTCCCGCACGAGCTGTAGCCCCCGTAAAGCTGCCTTGCCTGCCTCTAACCAACACAAAGGTGATCGACATGGCCTACCATATAAATCCTCATATACTATCATCTCAATAGTTTCCTGAAAACTATTGTTATAGGAAAACTAGACTAAGGGTATATGATTCTCCCAAGATCCCCCAAAGTCTAGGACGCATGCGCGCAGCATGTCCTCTAGCACCTGTATCATTCGCTCTGACTGTCCATCTGTCTGAGGGTGGTATTCTGTGCTCAGATGCACCTGTGTACCCAGCACCCTCTGAAAACTCTGCCAGAAATGAGACGTGAAGCGGACGTCCCTATCTGAAATGATTGAATGAGGGACCCCATGAAGACGTACGATCTCTCAAATATACAGCCTTCCGATCTCGTCCACACCGAAGGTCTCCTTAATCGGCAAAAAGTGAGCTACCTTCGTGAGTCTGTCCACAACAACTCACACAGCATCATTGCCACGAGGTGACCTCGGCAAACCCATCATGAAATCCATCGCGACATCATCCCATTTCCACTCTAGAATGGGTAACTGCTATAATAGTCCAGCTAGTCTCTAATTCTCTACCTTTACCTGTTGACAGGTGGAACATCTCGTAACAAACCCAGCTATCCCTCTCTTCATACCCGGCCACTAGTACTGACGTCTCAAGTCTCGGTACATCTTGGTAACCCTGGGATGAACTGCCTAGATGATGCATGAAACTCCCACATCAGCTCCTCGCGTATATCCCCTGGAACCCATACTCGTCCACGGAAACACAAAACCTCGTCATCGCCTATCACCCAACCGGGTGGAGGGTCCTCACTTGCCACCGATTCCCGTAGAACTAGGTCTTCTGAATAAGATAGCTGCCTCATCCACACTCTATCCAGGAGGGTAGAAGTCACAGCTAATGAGGAAAGATAAGTCTACCCCTATCTGTCATGCACCTCCAGATGCATCTCAGAGAGAAAGGCCATGAGCTCCCACTCACCACTGGCCTCCTGCACTGCCTGTATGTGAGTCTTCCTTCTCAGTGCATTAGCTACTCCATTACCTTTACCAGGTGTATAGTCAAGCTCAAAATCGAAGGACTGTAGGTACTCAACCCACCTTCTCTGCCTTAGATTCAAGTCACGCTGAGTAAAGATCTATTTTAGGCTTTTGAGCTCGGTGAAAATCACAAAATGTTCTCCCAAAAGATAGTGTCTCCAACAGCGCAACGCATGCACAACTGCAGCCTACTCGAGAACATGTGTCGGGTAATTCTTCTCATGTGGCCTCAACTACCGAGACCCATACACGACAACTCAGTCACCCTATATCAAAACGTCTCCCATCCCAATCCTTGATGCATCACAATAAACTTTATAGCTCTTCCCCTGATCTGGGAGTATCAGGATTGGTGTTGATGTCAACCTTCCCTTCAGGTCCTGAAAAGATGCCTCGCAATCTTCCGACCAAACAAACTTCACACCCTTCTTAGTCAGACCTGACAATGGTGCTGCTAAGCGGGAGAAGTCATGTACGAAGCGTCTGTAGTAACCATCCTTCCCTAAGAAACTCTGTATCTCAAACACGTTCTTAGGCTGCTCCTCGGAAACTACTTCTCTCACCTTCTCTGGGTCTACTTCAACTCCTGCCTCTGAGATAATGTGACCCATGAATTGAATCTGGTCCATCCAAAAGTGGCACTTTAAGAGATTTTCATAGAGCCGATGCTCTCTTAGTGTAATCAATACGATCTCAAGATGGGTAGCATGGTCATGTCGAGTGTGGGAGTACACCAAGATGTCATCCACGAATACTACCACAAAAGAATCAAGATACGGATGGAACACACAATTCATCAGAGCCATGAAAACTGTTGGCGCGTTCGTTAGTCCGAACGGCATAACCGTGTACTCATATAGACCATACCTGCTCCTGAGAGCTGTGAGAGGTATATTAGATGGTCTAATGCACAGCTGATGATATCTGGATCTCAAGTCAATCTTCAAGAACACTCGTGTTCCATGAAGCTAATCAAAAAGATCATCTATCCTCGGCAAGGGATATCAGTTTTTAACCGTCAACTAGTTCAGCTTTCGATAATCCACGCAAAGCCTAAGGGTACCATCTTTTTTCTTCGCAAAAAGGACCAGAGAACCCCAAGGAGAAGTACTGGGTTTGATAACACCCTTCACCTGTAGCTCCTTTAACTACCTCTTTAGCTCCTGCAACTCAGGCGTGGCCATCCTATAAGGAGGAATGGACACCGGTGCTGCTCCTGGAACAAGCTCAATAGAGAAATCCACCTCATGCATTGGGGGTAGACCTAAAAAGTCATCCAGGAAGACATACCTGAAACGATCGACAACTGGAGGGAAATCCGTCTGACAATTCCCCTAGTCATCCAGATATAAGCTCGCAATATGGGTTGTGTCCACACCTCTCCCATGATGCTCTAGTTCAGCTCGACTCGCCTGAACATCCCATTCACCCTTGTATAGAAACTCTCTGCCCTCTGGTGATGTGAAACGCACCCTATGACGATAGCATTCTACAAAATCTTGGAAGGTAACCAACCCATCCATCTCGAGAATGACGTCATAGCTCATCATCTCTAAGACATAGAGGTCCCCAAGGAAGCGACACCCATCAACCTCAATGGGTCACTCCTTGCACTGACGCACACCAGTCGTTCTAGTCCCCAAAGGAGTGTCTAGCATCATGATATCAGAAGAAGAAAAAGCACCGAGCCCAAGGCTCTCCACAACGGGTACAGATATGAAATTATGCGTAGCACCCATATCAAAAAGTATTGAAGACAAGAGAAAAGATACCAGAATAGTACCTCTGACTATAGAAGGTCCGGGATCCTGCTCCTGCTGGGTCTGTTGCACTGCATATGCCTGCCCAATGCCGCGACCCAACGACACTGCCTGGCTACCCTGAGTTGTCCCGCCCTGCTGCCTCTGTGATCCTGGTGTCTGGATACCACGGCCATGACCACCATCTATTCCTACACGCCCTGACATATTCCAATTCCCAGACTGGTAAGAAGCCACTGGTCCTACTCCCGCACGCAGAGTCTGCACAGAACCCCTCTCACTAGACATTGGTAGAAATGCCCTGCAAAAGCGCTGCAGATGACCCATCTTGACGCAAGCTCGGCACTCCACTCGGTCTCGTGGACACTATGGCCTCTTGTTCCCCTCTCTACCACACTGGTGGCACCTGATCTGACCACCTGTAGAAGCTTCCTGGCTGGTACTGCCACCTTGAGAGAAGTCCATCTGCCTCTTCCTCTTGCCAGCAGAAATAGTACCAGTAACTGGTGCTGAACCGCCCTGGCCCACACCACCAGATTCTCGCAGGTTCCTCTCTGTAATCAACGCCTGGTTTACAATCGCGTGTACAGTAGGTAACCTAAAAACATTCACCAACACTCGGATGTCATACCGAAGACAATCCTCAAAACATTTGTCTCTCATCGTATCATCACCCACCATCACGGGTGCAAAGTGCTGAAGCTCCGTAAAATGAGCAAAATAGTCCATCACTAACATAGCGCCCTGCTGCAGATTCATGAACTCTCGAGCTCTATCTGCCCTCAGCGTCTCAAGAAAGAAGAAGTCATAGAAGACTGCCTAAAAATCATCCCACGCCATGTCCCTGTGATTCTCTGACTGGGTGGTAACATCCCACCACCTCTTGGTAGAATCACGCAGCATGTAAGTCACGAGAATGACCCTCTGCCCTGGAGGCATCTCAAGATGCTCAAAAATAGTCTTCATCGATCCTAACCAAGACTCCGCAGCCTGTGGTCTTCCATCCCCTAAAAACGTAGGTGGATGTTACTGCTGGAAGATACGAGTCAGCTCAGCCATAGATGTAGCAGCCTGCGGTGCTCCCTGAAAGGTCTGCATAAACTTCATAAAACCTTCACAGAACTGCACCTCCGTGCCTGTGTCCGGTATAACAGCTGGTGACGCATCTGGCTCTGCTGGTGGATCTACTAGTAACTCGTGGCCCACCATCTCTAGAATATAATTTTTTCCGCTCTCCTGGAAAACAACTCGCGGTCGTCTCGGCAGCATGACACTACAAGGTCAAAAGCACGCCTCAGATTCAAGATTATTAAGACCGAAAAGCGAAGGAACCACAAAGGAACAAGAGGAAGAAGGCATTCAAAATTTTTCAAAACAAGACTATACGGAGTTTACAATGACTACACGACGTGTACTTGACTTCCCTTCCCCTGCCCGGGTCCTTTTACATGGCTAGGCCACACGGCTTCCGTTCAACAAAACTACATGGCATGTATAAGATCTACACGGCGTGTACGGTGTTATTTTCCAACTGCCCGTGTCGTCTGTGACATGGCTGACTTCTCGGCTTACGACTACACAGCATGTTACACCAGCATACGGCATGTACACCACCCCTATTTCCCAGCCACACGGCTAAGTCCACATGGTATGTCCTCGGAAAATACTACACGGCGTGTCCCATAGGTACACGGCGTGTTCAAGGAGAGGTGACACTGACCCGTGTTGTTCGTTACACGGCCGAGTCCCCAGGTCACACCACACGGCGTGTGCATCATTGACACGACGTGTTCTATGAAGGAGTTTACTGACCCGTGTTGTTTGTTGCACGGCTGGACTCTGGTTCAACACTACATGGCGTGCACAGACCTACACGGCGTGTTTTTCCAAATCCCTTCCCTACCCCGTGTCGTCGCCCACACGGTTTGTGACACGGGAAGAGACTACACGGCATGTACTCCGGGTACACGGCGTGTACCCAAAAGTTTATTTTTCTTCCCGAACAGAAGAACATACACGGCATGTATAAAAATACTACACGGCATGTATACTGGGATTCCGAACATTATGCCTCTGAAACATCTCTGAAACCCAGAAAATACTGAAAAACAACACCTAAGTGTCAAATTCCGACCCGTGGGGGGACATACTCCCCACGAATAAAAGTTTGACATCTTATACGTGTTATAACCAACAATCAGTCAATGACCCACCAAATTCCGGTCAATGGGGGACCATACTCCCCAAAAACCAAAGTTTGGCATCCAATCTGTAAACAAGCTCAACTAAAATACCATATCACAAGGCAGGTATTTATCATGCAGATATCACAATAGCATTCTTTATTAGCACAATAACTATCACAACAACATGAAAATTCTAGTGCACCTACATGGCATGGAAACTATGCATGGTATGTGATATCTAAAATGTGCCTATATGATGCATGAGACATCATACCCTCATCTCATTGGGTTGAAACTAAATATAACCGACAGATAAAATATAAATAGAACAATCCATGTGTGTCACACAACGGTGAAAACATATCAACCATAAAGTTAGAAAATCCAAGGAATGAAAAATACAAGGTAGACTAGCTTTTCCCTATACACGGGTTAGCTACACCCGGGCACAGCTTATTACCAACTACCATTCCATCCTATCCCTGACTACGGCTCCAAATATTAAGTCAAGAAAAGTAACGTGCCTCTGATACCACTTTGTAACGTCCTGGACCCGGGTGCCATGCAACGGGTGGCCCGAACCCGGTTCGCCACATGACCTCAAGCGCATTTCCCCAAACGCCAGAGGCTGCCGACTAGCAGCGAGGGCCCAGGTCTGATAGTGGGGAAACTATGCCCTCATTTTGTCAAAGCGTAGCACAACAGAATTTAAATAAAACGTACAACAAACAGCGGAAGCAGTAAACCATACACAACTGAAATACACAACAGCAGTGGATAACACCAACAATATATATAAATGATGATGCTACGTGTCTCAAGTTCTAAGAAAACAGCCAGAACATGTTATACATCAATACGATACAACCAAAAGCAGAGTACAACAAAACAAAGCAAAACAGCTGGCAGTGGCATCGCGAGCCTAGGCTCGGTCCCATGCCCTCCTACTCCTCAGCAACAGTCAAGTACCTGTATAGGGACTCTTGCACCTATTTACACCTACAGAAATGTAATCTTTTTGGGCCGAAAAACATGACCCAAACAGGGTGTGAGAAATATATCTTAGTAGGCAGCCACCAAAGGCCCATTCCCAACTGCGTGTAAGCATGAAACGATAGTGTACAGTAATTAAATGCAATAAAGTAAGAATTACTAAAAAGTAACTAACTTAACAATTTAATTGTCGTTTTATTATTCATTTAATTTATTTAATTTAGTAACATTCTTATGCTCAACAGCACCAAGCCATCAAGCTAAAATTGTAACCATGCCCTTAGGCTTGCCCTCAGGCCATACAGAATCCAACCCTCAGGTATTTCCCTCAGGCGTAATAGAATTCTCTCCCTCAGGCATAAGAAGTGTCACCCTCAGGCACAAATGTCAAGCCCTCCGGCACGAATGGTTTCCCTCAGGTGAAATACGACAGCCCTTGGGCTAAAACAGTCACTCCCTCAGGCTAATCACAATAACGCCCTCAAGCTAAACAAGTAACCGGGCCAAGACCAACAGGTAAACAAGTAGTAACAAGCAATTCCTCTCAAGGCAATTCTACAATTACTACTTTAAAGGCATACCCTCGGGTATCCTGGCCAAATTGCTTAACAGTGAAACACACCCCGGGGGTGGTTCAGGATCCAAGAAACGATCCCAACCAGCATTTTATTATCACGATTTAATAACCTATGAAATTCTAGGCATTAAATATAGCAACGACCTTAGCCACACGACACCCCAACATGGGTTCGTGGCACGAAAACACACAAAAACGCCCGACAGTTGGAAAATGAACACAAAGCCACCTACCTTATACGCCAATGAACGTTATACCAGAACGCCGACTCTAGAAACACCCAAGAATGGTGTAGATCTGACAAAGAACAAAACCCATTCAAATGTAAATAACTTACGTTGGGAGAAGAATTGGTAAGAACGGTACCAGGAGGGGAGAGGGATTACCCGTTCGGTTCCAACGAAATCGTCCGAAGCTGAAATGGATTACAGACGAACGCCCAGTGGATCTTCAAAGATTTGGCCTCCTCCTTTGGCTCCTAAATGGCTCAAACGCCTCCTCTTCCAAATGATGAGCCTACAACCGGTTTTAAGACGAAAAAACAAAGTACACGGCGTGTACTTCTAAGTACACAGCGTGTACTTCTTTCATTTAACTATTTATTTGGCAGCACCGCCACACTTTTCATCTGTCGACCTGAGTACACGGCATGTACTCCCAAGTACACGTTGTGTATAGTCGCCCAGCTGGCGGCAACTCCACTGCCTTAATATTCAAGCCTGCCGACTGACTACACGACATGTAAGGTACCACTACACAGCGTGTAGTCGGTTCCTACACCCCTCATCACCAACAAGGTTACACGCCCAGTGTACTCATCCCAACAAGGCCAAAAGTACACGGCGTGTGGACAAAGTACACGGTGTGTAGTTTCGAAAATTAGCATTCTTTTCCATTTTCCATATTTTCTCAAGAACACTTAAGGAAAAAGAAAAAGGAAGAATCATGTACCTCAAAAATAAGAACCGGGTTCTTACAATCATAATGATAAGAAACAATATTCAATGGTACTCCATGTAGTCAAACTATCTCCTAAACATAGAGGCATTCCAAGATCTCTACTGAACTCTATTCTCAGATAGCTAGGAAGTGGGCCGACTTGGTGAGATGGTCTAGGATCACTTAGATGGAATCATGTCCCCTAGATGTATGTAGTAATACCATCATGAATTACATATATATACCATCCCACTTCCACTCTAGAACCTCAATGGGATAAGCCAAACCTACTGAAACTTGGTGCTCATCCTTCACTTGACAACAAGTAAGGAATCAATAGACAACTCTGCAACTCTTTTCTTCATCCATGGCCACCAAAACTGATATCGGAGGTCTTGGTACATATTTTCCACACCTAGATGTACCACTAAAGGGGATGTGTGAAACTATCTCTGAACCACCCCATGTGATGTCACTATTACCATCGTACATCCTCTGAAAATAATGATATGATCCCCACATTTAGAAAATCCATTAGTAACATGCTTTGTGGATATATGAGTACGTAAGGTCTCACAATAAGTATCCCCAATTTTTGCCTCCATAACTCACTATAAAAGTGAATGGGTGATAAAAATTGATTGGAGGTAAGATTCTCTATCTTTATCCACAAAGGATCACTGCAATGAGGCCAACTTCTCTGATGCCTTTCTCAACAACTGAGAACTAGACCTCCTACTTAGAGAATCTATTACCATGTTCTCCTTTCTAGGAGTGTATAAAATTTATAAGTCATTATACTTGAGGAACTGTTGGCACCACCTCTATCACAAGTTAATATCATTTTTAGAGAGGATATATTTGAGTCTCTTGTGATCGGAGTAGATGATAAACCACTTTCCCATTAGGTACCTCTACCATGTCTTCAATGCAAAGTTTCTACTTCTAACTCTAGGTCATTATTCACTTAGTTATTCTCATTTGATATCATCTAACATGAACCATAGTAAATCACATATTTACCCTAAATTAGAATAGAAAACAATCCTAGTTCCTACTGCATCACAAAACACTACATACTTGACATCCTCCTTTATTAATCTCAATATGGGAGATCTCATTAAACTCTGCCTCAACTACTGAAAATCCTGACCTAAGGTCAACCTTTGAGAACCATCTTTCCTCTATAAACTTATCAAATATGTCATAAATTATCAATATTGGATACATATTCTTCACAATCACCTAGTTCAAGCATTGGTATTCTACACACATCCTCAGGCTCTTGTATGCCTTCTTGGAAAAAAATGAGGCTACCCAAGGTGAAACACTGGTTCAAATGAAACCATTCCTCTATAAATACTTCAATCTCACCCTCATCTCACGAAGATCTATAGGATACTTCTAATATGATGGTGAAGATATTGAGTTCATCTTGGGATGTAGATAAATGCATATGTTTATCTCTCAATGGAGATGTAAACTTCGAACATCGTCTAGAAATATTTCCTTGTACTCCATCACGACTACATGAAACAGGAAACACATACAATTCACATCACCAAGGTATGGGATAGTCAACTAATGAGTAATTAGGTGTGCCCTCCTATGCATGAGTCCATCATGTGCTATCTAGGTTTCCTTTTCACCGAAAAAGGAAAACCTCATTCCATCACTACAGACACACCACATCCTTCACCTAAAACAATCAATATGGGCATGAATTGCAAATAACCAATCCATACCAAGAATGACGTCATAAGTCCTCAACACTATGACAATATATATCAACTAAAACTCTCACCTCCAAGAGTCAAGCCACACTATTGGAACATGTACACAATCACTAGGTCTTCTCCAATAAGATTCTTCAAGTATAAGGGTCAAGTTAATAGTTTAACTGAAATATCTAGGTCTTGTACAAGGCATGTGTCAAGAAAGTAATTACTAGAACCTGTTTCTATTGGTTCTAAAGATAAAGAATAAAATGCATAGATCAAACATATAATAATTCCTAAAGCCTATAGTTCATAAGCTTTCACCACCTATAGTTAACCCTACACATGTCCTCCAACTCTCTAAGTCTGGAATGGACCACCTAGTGGTGGAGGTGGTAACAAGTCCAAATATTGACCACCTCCTACTGCTCTCCCAACTTCTTTCCCACATCCACCACCCTATGGATCTTTCTGCTCCTGTCGTTATCTATACCTCGATGGTCCATCCCATGTCTCCCTGTCAGTTGTACCTCAAGTCATACAATACAGAGTGAGATGTCCCTTATCGTCACATGGGTATCACCACCACTCTGTAGGTTGACTAGACCCACCCTGTGTGGCTTAAAATATAGATCCAATATCATGGGACCTCCTCCTAAAACATCTCCCATATCCATGTCCCTAAGGTTGACGTCATCTCCCTACTTTTGAGTTCTCTACTCCTTCTTTCCCACTGCAGAATATCACCAGATTTATCTTCTATGAAAAGAATCATTCGACCACCAAATCACTCTCAAGAACCCCAGTATAAGTAGGAATGTGCCTAAGGGTAGAACTAGATAATTAGTCTCTACATAGACCTCGCTCAAAGCTTTGATCCCTGAAGTAATAATCTCGAACCATATCTATCTAGTACCAGTAAAGGGTGGTAAACCTCGATGAATAATCATCCACTAACATGTTTCCATTCTAGAGCTAAAGAAACTCTTGTATACGCATAGTACTTAGCATAACTGGAAAGAACTAATCTCTGAAGAGGCACTCAAAATCTATCAATAAAAGAGTCCCCCCATCATAATTCTAGGTAACCAAACTCAACCATCATCCTACTAATCCATGAAGAAGGATTTCCACCATAACCACCATATGATTCGTTAGTGTCCATACTAGACGAAAGACTTAGTTCATCACCTCAAGATAATCCTTAGACATCTTTATATTGGGATCACTTCAAAACCTTAGGGGTATCTATAGTTGAAACTCATGAAGAATGATAAGACTTCGCACCTCATTTGTTAGTACTATGATTACAACGTGATTCTCTATAGGTGGTGCATCTAGTGAACCACCTAGACATAACATCTCAAGAACTAGTCCCTGTATCGAAGCCTCATCACTGAGGGGATCATCTTCATGATCATCATATTCAATCATAACTGGTATACATCATGATGGAATCCTAAAAGTAAAAAATATGTTCCATGGTCAATGAGTATATATGGAGATCTAACTCAAGAAGGACATAGAAACGACAACCCATTCCCATATTATGCATGTAAAATTTTTTCCTGCAATCAGAATTCTTATTTACTGAGTCAAAAAACTAGTTATATGAGTCATAGTGTATGGATACATTGGCCGCCACACCAACATTCGAGTATTTGGCCTAAAAGATGAACTTGAAACACTTACCATTGTTGGCCCAAACCAATATCATAGACTCTTATTCCTAAATTAGAATTGACCCCCCTTTGATACTGCTTGTCACAACCCATCCTAGTGGGGCCAATGTCGCAACTCCCTAAGCCTGCCACCAATAGACCATGGGCTGGTGACTAGCACTGAGTAGGCATATCACTAACATGGGAGTCACTACCTATGTACCTGTACGTACACACATCTAAAATCCCAAAAAATGTTGAAATGTAAAAACAACTAAGAAACTGATACATGCATTCATCTTTATCACACAACTAGAGTCTGACAGGAAGTAAAGTAAAGTAAAATAGGGGAAAATACAATCCCACCATAGTGTCTATAAAAAATTTCCATCCTAAATGAAAAGGTATGAGAATTCTGTCTAAAAGACATAGAAACACGCCTCATTCTATCTAGTATCACTATACACCATCTGGTCCTAGTCTGCCCAGGACTCTGTAAAAAGGTTGATCATCTTCTCAATACACAACATGTACAGGAAAATCCTATGTAGGGGTGGGTAAAACAGTACTCGGTAGGACATCGTGAAACCCCAAAGCAATATAAAAATGGAAAATGCCTTCATATCTACAGAAGTATATGTCTACAACACATATAATAAGAATATATAGATATAATCAATCCAAGAAACATGATCTATAGGTAAGCCATAACCATATCATATAGGCTATGATTTTAGATCAATGATTCCATGAGGCACTCACCCGGGAGAACACACTCCTGAATCAAAAAAGAAATGATGACACCCATCTGAGATGAACTATTCATGAGGTCCAATTAGGATAAATATATGCTAATAGTCCAAATATATTTATGATACAAAAATGATGATCACAACCAAGTCCATGGGGTGATACCAACAACTCCATCTAGATTAACCCACTATATAGTGGATTAGAACCCACATAGTTTTGGTCACACATATACCAAGAACTCCACCTTGGGCATGAAGATGAATATAGGATCCCACATTGGGCCTCTCAAAGGGATTCAAATGACTCTATCAGATAATTCCTACTGAAGGGATCATAGTCCAAAGAGTAGGAAACGATTCCTACTAACCTTCAAGGAAATGATAAGGGGAACAAACCCTAATTAATCTTGTATGAGATACAGAGGAAAATATATCTAAGCCACATAAGAAGGAGTACACAACATGTAGAAGGGTTACATGTTGTGTCCCTTGACCCAAGGTTCTAACCATGTAAATAGCCCATGTAATTTAAATAGTGTTTGTGTAATAGAAGACTACATGGCATGCAGAGTAGTTACACACCATGTCCCTAAATCGAGGGTCCAACCTATGTGCTCCAGTCATGTTCCAGTACAATGTTTCATCCTATGTATATATTTCCATGTACTAGTACATGGTGTATCCCATATACATGGTACAGGCCACGTCGTGTGGGGGGGTATAGGCTGTGTAAACAACCTGTGCATTATACCCTGTTTCCATGTAATTCTTAAGGTACATGTCTAGTTACCTGGGATAGGTCACACATTGTTTAATAGGTTCACATGTTGTGTTATCGTTTACTTTATCCTAAAACCATATCCACAAAAAGGGGTCCCACATTCCATTTAATCCCAGATTACATGCTATGTGGTTTTTCATTTTCCATAATCCCCACAACTTCTCTTATGTGTTTCCTCCACTATTGGCCCTCAATGTGATGATTAATTCACCACAAAACTGAAGATACTGGATCTTCCATGACTCACCATCACTGAAAAATGTGTTCCATTGCTATATATTATCATAAAATGGATCAAATCTCTATTATTTGTTCCGTACCAAAGAAAACTAAAGAATGTGAAATCGGGAATCATCCATAGTTTGAATTGATCAGTCTCCATCACCGCACCTCTATCAGGACATGCTGATCCCAGATCTTCGATATCGGATCATTGTTCCATGTATCAAGTGTGAAATGATCAACTGATTAGGATGTGTCAAGTTTCAGGCCACGTAAAAAATACCCACAATGAATGAGGAATGGGGAGAGAAAGGCATAAACCAAATAAAGATGATAAAACCTCAATCAATGTTTGTATCGATCTCAATTAATCACTATTAGAACAACAATAGAAGAAATTTATAATCATAAGTAAATTCTCCCAATAAACCAGAAATTATAATCCCATCCCATGATATGTACAATTTGTGACTCAGTCTGCTCGTTGATTTATTCACGTTCATCGTATAAATAAATAATAGGAGAGAAATATAGATAAAACACAAGCCCTACCTAGAATAATTTTTATCACTGTTTAAGAACAATTATTCTCATAGTTTTTGGAAATATCCTTCGAATCAGTTGTGTATTGATGGTCATTCCATAATCTGTCACTACTTTCCTAATAGGATTATCCTGAGCTCTCTCCAATGGTCCTCTAGAATTTAAAGGGATGTGTGGCTAACCCTAGATTTTTGACCTCATGATCAATTTAAATATCCCCTAACCATTTCATAAATGTAAATGAAATAAAATAATTTTCTTAAATAATTTTATTCATTTAAGTATTAGTGGTGAATTTTCTACAAATAATCTACGGCGACTAATGTTAAGTCATGTATACAGTAAAACCATCATTCTGAGCTCAATCATACCCTAAAATGTATGATATAGGAACCTGTTTAGATTTTATTTCACATTTTCATAAAAACTCCATGTGCATTATATATAATATATTTAATATATTTCAAAAATTTATTTTGAATACATTGGGTATCCTAATCACATTCTACCTCAGTGGTTGGTCTTAAAATGAATCCATATAATATCTAAAAATAATACACAGAAACCCTAAGTAATTATTGTCTCAATTGAATACTTATCTACTGATGGGGTTTTGGGAATGTGAGATGGGTTGTGTGACTTTTTTATATTGCATGAATGTTCAAAATATGTGCTAATTATTGGTTATAGATTCTAATTTGGGTGATATGTACCTTGATGAATAACTATACATTGAGTGATAAGGCAAAAAAATGACCTCAATGGATGAGACTGCATCCTAAATTCATTAGGAGTTTAGGCTAACCACATGTGATAAGTTGTGGACTGAGATGGGATGGGTGACCAGTGTTGAGTGAGGAGTGGTAAGGGATACAATATATATAAAAATATTATGAGATAGTGATTATCTAGATATGGTATGTGTGACCTCTATTTAGGGGAAAATGATGACTAGGGTACTTTTTGTGCAACATAAATTGAATGAGAAGCAATAACTGAGATATGTGGAGTGTGATCTCCCTTGATAGAGAAGGGATAATTTGGGGCTAGAGTACACTGTACTATTCACCATTAAGAAGTGGTTGGGATTTGACATTAAAACATACACTAATATTAGGGTATAGTTTAGTCTTTGTAGAACACCCTAACCAGTGTATTCGTGTATGGTTCGAGTTATGTTATGAGGTTTATTTATTCTTTTTGACAAGGAGTAGAAGAATGTGTGATGATGTGTCGATGGGGCCTGGTTAGCACATGATAACCTAAATTTCATAATTTTTTTTAATTTTTGGTTGTTTTTATTGGTGGTTGTGTTTGAAAAGCATGAATTCTACAAATCATCTTTATTTCAGTCACATAAACTTGATCACGACATCACTTATAATTTTTGAGGAATTGTTGATCCCTATATGGTCATTGTACTCACTGCCTAACTGTGTAAATAGAAAGGGTTTTTTTATACTTGGGTATACCTTTATGAATTCCCTTATACCATAGTTACTACTTTTATATAGACATTTTAAATAGTTCTATAAGGTTATAGAGGTAGATGATTAAACATAGGTATTATGTTAGTTGGATCATAGGCCATCATATTTTTCAATTATTTTTCTGCATGTATTGACCAATGTGTTGTCCATTAATATGTTAAATGTTTGAATTTTTAAATACTAACCATTCTTTATTATGTATATTGAATCATGTAGATAGTTTTACTACATTCAATTCTAGATGGTAGGGGCTTTGTTGGATTTTTTTAGTTTTTTATAGGTTTCTGGATTTCCTTTATAAGGAAGGGTCGTACTGAATTTTCAGTGGATTAAAGCATGATACATGGGCCTTATTTTGAGTTACAAATCTACAATGATTGTTTTATACCCTTTCCAATAGTTATTATCCTCTAGTGTTTTTGGAGTCATTCTTAGCGTGATATGATGACCCACTCTCAGAGTCTATTTAGGTGATCTGAGCTAGTGCATGAAATTTCACTATATAGTAATCTAAAAAATAGTGAATCTAGGAGTAAGAATAAATTTATTAATGAGATATCTAAAACTATGTAAGAAGACCATTATATATATCATTTATTTTAAGGCCAGGTAATTTGGATAATTATTAAAATTAAAAAAAAATTCCATATCTTCCTAACATTGATATGTCTCTTTATGGGACATATCACAAGAATACCCTATGAATAAAGTATTTAATGTTTTTTTCAATCCCTTGTATTATCAATATGAATTGTTTTAATATTAATAAGTTCATGAAAATAGGATTTCATGGAAATTTATTTGGATAATCATAAATCAAAAGGGGATATCTCCTCTTCAACATGGATTTGGGAAAGGATTTTGATATCACTGATGTGATGGTGTTAGAACTCTCAATTAATTGGTGTGAATTGAAAATAACACTTTAGAAAGTTTATAAATACAATAAATAAATAGTTTTATTGACAAACTTAATTTTAGTAAATATGGGTGAATCATGTGATGGACATGAAAAATACTAATATTTAACCTTAAATAATTATAAAGAACCTAAAAAATTTAGTTTATACAAGTTTAGGAATTGGTTAGAGGCACATAACATCATTATTGATCATGGATAAATATTTAAAACAAGGAGGTATATAAATTAAACATATCACAAATAATTTTTTTCAAAAGATGAATTAAGTTGTGTAAATAAATCTGTAATGTATAAATAGTGGATTCATGACATGAATGATAAATTGGGTCATATTAAGAATAATAACAGTTGGTATTTTCTTCTAAATCAAAAATAATTGAATTTTTTTGTAATGAAGTGTATTTTTTAAAAAATAATGAGTAATAGGGGATAAGTGATGAGAATTAATGGGAGTATTTTATGGAAAGTATACTCTTAGGATGTATAAGTTCTCTTTAGTGGGACATTATTTTTCCAATTTCAAGGCTTGAAACTATAAGTGTAATTCTTTCCATCACTCTAAAAAGATTAAAAAAGATATTTAAAATAGAATCCAATTCATTCATTCTTAACGGTACATAGAAATATGATTTTTTTCATTGAAAAATATAGTGTTTTTTACTTCTATATGAGAACGCATGTGTTTGTAGGATGAATATTTCATTATATGGGTTGAAACAATCCCTCAATGTATTGTATTCAACATTCTAATCATTTTTTAAGACACTAAATTTCATAAATAGGAGAGTGTGAAATAAAATTGTGTTACCTTAAGTCTATTGGTAGTATAATATGTTTCTTTCACTTAATAAACAATAAAATTTATTTGGATGGAGACAAAACATGAGGATCAGAATGTGGAATTTAAGTTACTTTATTTCTTTTTTATCATATTAATAGTAAAAAATAATCTTTAATGAATTCCTTTTAAACATTCTAGATCAAAAAACATTGATATAATGTACTATTTTATCAATGGGAAGGTAGAATAATTATTATTGAATAAAAATTCTATTCTTATAAATGAGTAAGTGGAATATATGTAACCAAACCATTATCTAAAAATTCATTTTAAAAACTATGGTTGATAATGATAATTCAACATCTATATTCCCAAGGCTTTGGTATATTATATCTTCCCCCATATTTTATTTTTTATTAGGATTATTATTTTCAAAGGGGATGATTTCAACAATAATTAAAATAAGTATTTTTTTCATTTTATATAGATATATCTTATTAATTTAGAATAAGAATTTAGGGTGAGTTTTTAAAAGGGAAAATATATGATATTTTTATGAGTGACTTTCATGTACTAAGTGTATGTGTTCACCAATCTATAATTTTAGAATTCTGTTTTAATTTTTGGAATTTTTTTATGTTTTTTCTCATTATGTGTTCAAGGAATAAGTTTGGAATATATATATAATGTTTCTTATGAGAAGATAAGAGTTAATAGGTTTTTATGTTTCTATTATAGACAAATGTTTTATATTTATTTATTATCCATGCTTCTTACACTATGATAATTCATGTAGTCATATTATGTTTGAGTAATTTCTCATTTATATGTTTTTGGATGTTTTGAATAATATATATTTATGTTTGTTTGCTGATCAAAAAATAAAAAGGGGTATATTATTCTTAACAACAATTTGTTTGGTGAAATTATTCTGAAAAATGTGGTTTTTTATGAAAATAGTAATATTTTTATCTGAAGGAGCTGACGTGGATGTGATTAATGGTGTGTATATATATTTAATTGAAATTTTTAACATGATTGTATATTATTAAAGGTTATTTAACTTAATATAAACTAGTAAATTAGGTATACCATATTAGGTGAAGATTATTTTTAGGATCATCATGTGATGTCTAAACTTTTCAAATAACATTAGAGTGGTGTCTATAGTTGAAAGTTTATTGAACTCAATATAAATAAAATATATCATGGTGTCATGAAAACCATGTCATGGATTCTAGTTTATAAAAACAAATTATGAATATTTTTTTTGAAAAATAATCATATTAGAGTCCATGACTTAAATGGATTTATTAGATAATTAAGTAATGTAATACTGAAAATTAGAATTATATGATAACTAAAAAATATTATTTTTAGTTTTAGTTCTTTATCAATATATTTCATGAGGAAGGAATAGTTGAAATGTGAAAATGTAACATTGATTTCAACAATGATGAGGGATAATTTTTTATCTAGTGTATTGTTGAATTTCTTCTTTTTGGTTGATGATAAAATATTTATCTTCAAATCAAAATATATCATTATAGGTTTATAGAAGTATTTAGGTGATTAAGGATAATTTTTTGTACACTTATTATTAGGGTTGTAGTTATTAAAGGAGAAGGTAAAATTAGTGATTAAACTTATATAAAATAGATGTTATTATTATATGTTAAATACATCATTTATTATACTATTGGAGATTTATCTTTCATTTTTTGTGGGATTTTATTTTTTTATCAAGAGACGCGTGTATGTACATGATTCCAAGTATATATATTTCTCTATATTACCATTGGATAATACATGTGAACTATATAGTAATGGATGACACTATTTCATTCCAAAATATATAGCCATTCATTTAAAGGGTGATCATTTTAAATTATTAGGATCATTGTGTTTTTTAGGATAATAAAAAAGTTTATTAATTTAATTGCATAACATAATCAAATCTAGTATTGAAGAATAAAATATGTATGATATCTTGGTATTCATTCATCAAAATTAGTAATGAAGGATGATTTTATAGAATATTGTAAAACATATTCATTCACGGATTTACATCCCCTCAGTAAATACTTATTGAACCTATCTAAACTATTCATATCCATTTTTTAAAAACAAAACACATTTACTACATCATTAAGAGAAATATTATAATTTAATATGATTTATTCATTCCATAAATGGATAGTTTAAACTTTAATACAATAGTTATACCATTGGTGTCCTAAAATTTTCTTAAAGATGTCCCCATTAAGGATATTGGTTTTGAAATATATATGGTATAAATCATAATTATATTAATCTATATTGTAAGGAAATTCCCAAATGAACCATATCATTGATAGTAGTGAAACAATTTCTTTCAAATTTGATACCATAAATTTTCTTAAATACTTTTTTCATCATGAAATTGTTATAGTTAGAAACACTACTACTTTATTTGGGTTTATATTGGAAACATATTTATACATTATGGGTTTTACTACAAAATTTGGATCAATCATGTTCTAAAAATAAATCATGTATTTTAATTACACTTCATATCTCATTTATTCAAAACATTTTTAAAAATAAAAACACCACATAGCATCATAATTGGTATAAAGATCATCTTTTATAGAAAAAAATATTTCATAATTTTTCAAAAGAAAACTATATCCCTCATGCTCATAAAATATAATACTAGTCCTATTATGTTAATGTGATATTTGAGTTAGTTCAGTTTTCACAACTCCTGGTAAAACCATTTCAAATTTCATCTCATTAATTATTCTTCTTTTTTTGTCTTTAATATCGCTATTTTCAATATTCCTAACACTAGAACCTCGAGTAATATATTCCATTTCAATAACTACTAATCAATAAAAAATAAAAAATGTGCTTAGTAGGATAATAAAAATAATATACCTTTGATTAATTGGGATCCCTAAAAATTATAACTTTTCATATTTAGGTATAAATATATAGGAAACATAACAAATTATATAAACGTTGTAAATTGATATTTTCATGATATACAAGAAGTGATGTCTTCTAGTCAACATCTCATGTGGTCTATTTATAACTACCGTAAGTGGAATATAGGTATATAGATATGAAACTATTTAATATCATAATCCCAAAAAAGAAATAGAAATGATATATGAACTAATCATCAATTGAACCTTGTCTAAAAAGGTACATTTACTCCATTTTGATACATTATTTTTATATGGTATAGCTGGAAGAGTAAATTTTAAAATAAATCCATAATATCATAGATGATCAATAAACTCTAGAATTATGTATTACTTTCCTCAGGCTAATCAAATAATCTTCAAACTCTTTCCAAGTTGAATATGTACATTATATTTTAACAAGTGAAAGATTTCATTATTTTTAGACTTTTTATTCACAATTAATATATAAATATACCAACTAAATTCATATATAATGTTTATTAATGACTTATAACCACCGCCTATATATGTACTCATTGGACCACATACATTAGTGTTTATTAAGAACAATTACCTATTATCCCTTTAACCATTTCAACCAAAAGGTTGTTTTTGTTTATTTTCCCATATGAAAAATATTTTATAATATAAAATGATTATAGAAATTTGTATATATTGATTATTTGGATGTGTTTCACATTTATATTTCTAAGTTGAGAATGAAAAAAGTAAGTAGTATTTGAATAATTCAATTTTCTATTTTTATTTTGAATTTTATAAGATGAATTATCCATATAGAGTGTTTATAGGCAATTAAAAAAATTAAATTTTATAGAAAATATTTATGTAGTATCTCACATCTATAAGGATCAAAAATTTATGGAGGAATGTGAATATTCATTACCAAACAAGTTGAATCTTGAATTAATACTTGAAATGAAATTTAAGAATGTCTCAAAAATGGTATTTTGAGATGAGGGATGGTGATAAATAGATATCTTGGTTGTTTGGATGATCTTCAGATGATTCGGGTTTTGTTTTGAGAGTTTGGGTATTTTTTTACAGGGGTGAAAGATTTTGTGTGCACTGTTTAAGTGAAATTGTTTGACACAATGATTCTCAGGAAGTGTTTAGTTGGTTTTTAACATAGAAAGTTTGAGTTTCATGGTTAGGTAATTATTTGGATTAATACATGAATTAAAAAAGGATAACTCATGTGAGCCTAGGAAGTGAATAAGGCATGTTGCATGAGTCACACACAATTTTAGACAAATCATTCACCTTTATACAGAAGGGAGGTAGTTTTGACAGCATTGGTGGTGCATGGTTTTTCAAATCGTGTTCAATAACCATGTGATCTTCGGGTGTTGTATATTAGAGTACGCATGATTGGTGAACATTTTGGAAAACCATGTTTCCAAACCTTGGAGTAGCCCAGAATTTCATTAAAATATTATATTTACCAATTTTTTCACTTTAGGATTTTTAGTCACCCTTCCCCTTTCTCTTCCTCTTGAGCATACAAATCAAAGGAGTTTTCTCCTTCCTTATTTAATCCTCTCCATGGAGGTGTTTTTGTGGAGAGACTCCGGTATTTTGAGGTATGATCCAACCTCTAATGGATTCTTTGTTTCTTTAATTTCATCATCTCTAATTTTAAAGTTCTCCAGTTTTGGTTTTATTGATGATTCCATTAAAGAATATTGGAGGTTTCTATTTTTCATGGGTATTTTTGTTGGCTTACATAGAGGATATCTTAATACATATTCCACAAATCATTTCATGTGGTTTCATGAATGTATGTAACCATTGAGTGTTTTATCAGGTTTTTTTAGTTAAAGAAATTTAATTAAGTATTGAATTGGCCTGAATTATTAGAGATTTTATTTTGGATTGTGGTCAACGCTATGTTGTGAGTCTTTTGTGAGTGGTCATCTTGAGTTTTTTCATGTCTCAATGACCCAATATGTTTTCCAAAATTATAAAAAGTTGATTGTTGGTTAATTAATTAATTATAATTGTTATAATTAATTAATTTTTGTTTTTTGGTATTCTACTAGAGCTTGTATGATCAAGATGATCCTAGTTGGGTTACAATGGGTTTTGATGATTCTTGGATGGTCTTCTGAAAGGCCACCATATTTTAGAACTGTTTTAGAAATATTTTTTGATGAGGTAGGTGTTCAATGAGATTTACCTTTAATCCTTATTAAATTGTTTCTATGTGTATTTGGTGCATAAATTAAATCCCATGAGTGGAATGTTTTCATCCTTGGTTAAGTAAATTTGTTGGGTGATGAGCTTAAAATTATTAATCTCATTGGTTGGTATTATTAAATATTAAAAAGGGGTAATGGGTATAACATGGAGATAAATGGATGTGAATTATAAGGGGATAAAATGTGTTGTTTATGGGTTGAATTTTGTTTAAAATTATTAGGTCCATGTTTTTTTGTTGTATTTGTTTTCAATAGATCAATATGTTGATTATGTTGTGGAAAAATTTATGTTGATAAGGTGATGGAAATTTGGATTGAATAAGGGTGTGTGTATAAAGTATCCAATCAGTTCTTAAAAAATTAGAATCATGAGAATAGGATCCATCACATTGGAATCATTCAATACGATGGATTGTATTGGGATGTTGATAAAAATATGTTGATAAAAATTCTTAATTTTTTGGAAATGGTTTTTGGAATTTTGAAGATTTTGTTGTCTTTTGTTGTCAAGGATGTTTAAGAAGAGAATAAATCACCTCATTTTTTTGGTGAAAATAGGACTGACCGTCATATTTATGAAAATTATCCTCACAATGGTTGAGAAGTCCATCTTACTAAGAAGTTGTTTTCTCGATGAAAAGGATCATCATATTCCCCTTGGGTCCAAATTTGAATAAGATATTGTAATTGGGGAGAATCCTAGTCTACATGACTATGATATAAATGTTATGATGCTTTGATGATCTTAGAGTTATCATAAATCATAAGTAAGCTATAAAAAATATGATTTAAGCTTGATGAAATAAATGTGGAGTGAAAGATATGATTCTCATGGTATTTAGTATGATCATAATAATGTCAATCATATTAGGGATGATAAGGAAAGAACATTTTTGGTAAAATATAGGGAAGATACAATACTTTACTTAGTAAGTTAGTAGATGTTGAACCAAATCTTCAATGTATTCATAGTCATAAAATAATTCATGATATAAGATGAATTTTTTGAAATAATAATGATACTAAACACAAATATTTCTAGTCATTATATTGAGTTCATCAGATTAATATTTTTTTAAGGATAGAAAGTTTTGTGGAAAATGTGAGAAACTGAATTTTCTAGTTTTTAGTCTGACCAAAAGCCAAAAGATACAAATATTTAGAGATTGATGTTGATGGGAATTGTTATCAGAAAAGATATAGAAACAGAGTATTGAAATTATATGGGTGTCATATTTCAAAAGAAAAGAAGTCACTGATACTTATTCATCATATTCAGTATGTCATCATATTCATCAGAGTTGGATTTATTTGAAACCAATGAAGAGTAAAATAAGTTTTGGATTACAAATGGTTCATGATCTATTGGATTTAAGAAGACCCTAGGTTAAACCAAGACCAATCATTAGCTTATGGGAAATAATAATAAGAAGTGTATTGTTTAAGGCCTTGTTGAAAATATTGTTAAAGGGGGATCTTGAAATTCAAAGAATATTATGTTTGTTTTGTGTAGAGAAACATAATGGGGAAACTATTGTTTTAAATTTTTCTTCACCATAATGAGGTAGATCATAATAAAAATAGAGAATTAGAATTGGAAAGAGGATTGAAAAGAAAAATAAGGTTGTCTATTTTTCATACATACATTTGCTACAAAGAATCATTATAACAAAATCATTTTGAGAAAACCATAATGGAGAATCAAAATCAGACTGGGGTTTGTAAAGAAAGTATAAATAATAGGTATATCTATTATAGGATTCAAGAAGAATTTATAAGAGTTAAGAATAATTAAGGAAGTTAGGAATGTATCTGAAATTTAAGGAAACATTCAAATTAAGATAATTTGTTTGAGATGGAAAAATTTTAGGAATCCCACCCAAACCATTTTTTGGGAGAGTATAAAAGGTGAGAAGTACATTGTACTTTTTTTATATATGTACTTTTCAGAGAAGAAGAGAGAGAATCTCCACATTTATTGGGAGAAGAAGTTTCTATATTGGGATTTCTTAAACAATTTGTGGTGGAAAGAAGTGAAAAAATAAGAGATGAGATTGCAACGTATTCAACTAATCATCGTATTTAGTGGATCATCATATTCAGATAATTATCATATTCTTATTATCATTGTATTTGTAAGTTTATCATATTAGGAAGGATTATCATATTAGGATTTTAGTACTAAAGTAAAAAGTGTTCAGAATTGTCTAAATTGTATTCTACAAATATATATTTCCATATTGAGTAATCAGATTGGGAAAAATAAGACTGGGAAATCAGACTGAGTTTTATTATAATGTCTAGGAAGTTCTTACCATCTTTTAGGTAAGAAAGTGAAGAATTACTTTAATAGTTTATATTTTTTAAATTTGATAAATAGGAACCATAACATGTTTGTTAAAAAATTATTACAACATTTGTGCTAGAAATAGAACATGCATTATTGGAATGTTTACATAATGCTACACAAATATAATGGAATATCCAACTCATTGTATTCCAAAAAAATGATTTTCTTTTAATGGATTGTGTGGTATTAGATTATTTCCAAACCATTCCAAGGATTTAGCAATTGTTTTTGAATATTGAACCTTGTAAATACTTGTGTTTTTGTGGATATGTGTTTGATTTGTTTTCATCGGGAAAATAAATCTTTAATAGGAGGTGAATTTTTTTAAAAAAACAAAAACATAAAAGAAATAGATATCACTCATTCAACCCCTCCCCCTCTCAGTGATACAATTATCCTACTTGGGAACTTACAAGTGATATCTGAGCCAAGGTTCCCTTCATTTATTCTTTATAGACGTTTTGATGGATAATCTATGTTGTGTGAATAGTAAGGGGATTCTGATATTAAATAATATGAATTATCATATCTATAAAGTTATAGTGCTTCCATATCTTATGCCTCTTGGGTATGATGCTTCAAAAGCTTTTATAGATAGTTTCCCTCCCCATATTTAGAATTCTTTTCTCACAAATTCTAATAAGGAAACCCTTGATAATGTTGAAATATTTATGAATGATTTACTCTCAACACTTAATGAAAGTGATTTTTTGAGAGTAAAAGGAGTTTCCATTGCCAAAGGTATCTTAGATAATCTGAACAACATTTATGAAGGAAATACAAAAGTAAAAAAGTAACAGTTAAAAATTTGGAGATTGAAGTATGAAGATATGACGATGGGTGAGTATGAATCTATTGGTTACTTATTTACCAGTTTGAATGAAATTCTTAGCACAATTATATATCTGCGTGAAATGTTATAAGATTCAACTATTGTTTAAAATATCTTGAAAATTATTTTCAAAAAGTATGTTTATTAAGTTTGTTTGTTGGAAGATAGAGATCTTGATACATTATCTCTGGATGATTTACATAGTACTCTCATCACATGTGAGATGATGGGGGAAAATTTATTAAGGTAAAAAATTAATAGGTAAGTTTCTTTCAAATCCTCTAACAAAGAAAATGTTAATAAGGTTCTTGGGTAATATTAGTTTCTAACTCAGACTCCGAAAATTTTATGTAAAAATCATGATGAAATTTTATCCTTGTTTTATAAAAATTTGAAAAGAGGTATAAAAATGTAAATAGGGAAACTTCCCTTAATATGTTTTGGATGTGAATCTACTGGGAGTTTTTTTTCAATTGTCCTCGAATAGGTGATGAAGAATAAGATGATTAAGAAGAAAGTAGAGAATAAGAAAGAAGGACAAGAATATCTTGGAAGAAAAATGGTGATGAAGAAAAATTCTATTCCAAGAGGGAAGATGATAAGTTCTCTAAATCCAAAAGGATATGGTTTCTGTCTAAGGATGATGATATTTAGGAGGTTACAAATGGTGTAAAATAGAACACGATTACTGAAATATTTAATGAGGAACATTTTTCTAAGAGTGAAAGTAATTTTTCTAAATAAGAAGAATGTGAAGATGAATTTGAAAAATCAATAGAGCATGCTGGGGAGAATATATTCATTGCAACAACTATCAAATTAATAATTTAGAAGCAGCAGTTATGAAGAAGAAAAAACTAAATTATAATATCATCTAAAATAATAATTGAAATAATTTCTAAGGAATATTGGGAGACATAAAAAGGTTATTTGGGAGTTTAAAAGTAAAAACTCTTCAATTAAATTTCAATAATGTATTCTTAATGAGAAATTCTAGCTGATGGAAGAGATTGATGATTTTAAGTAATCTCTTGAAGAAGAAAAGAATCGTAATGAACATATGGAAGTGAAGCTAAAATAAAAATAAGAAGAGTTTGAACTTATCCAACAAAAACATTCTAAAGCTAAATAGAAAGGTACGAGTTTAAAAAACTCTATCTCTGAATTTTGTGAAAGTTCTCATATGGAGAAACCTAACAAGGTTAAAAAAAGTTACTTCAAAATGTTGGGAAGAAATATTAAATTTTTTCTAAAATGAATAATGTTGGGAAAGTTATATATGTGTCCAAGAACAAAAAATTTGGGAAATTAAAAGTTACTAAATATTTTGAGACCAGAAACATTTCTATTACTTATGGTTCTGATAAGGACTAAAACAAAATCAATTTAAAGAAAAAGTTTTTAATTAATAACAAAAAATTTGGTGATCTATAAGGTTATATTAATAAGGATGTTGAGAAATATAATCACAACTCCTATCAATATTGAAGTTACAGAAAAAAAATCTATTTATATAGATATTATTAGCATTGTGGTGTATTTGGGAATACAACTAACATTTTTGGGTTCAACCAACAGTGTTTAAACTATTCCAAAACCTGTATAATTCAAAGTTTTAGGGGGAGTCAATCCCCTAATGGGAAAAAGTCTAAGAAGGATGTTCAGAAGAAACCTAAGAACATTGGTGTGAAAATTTAAAATAGGTTCCAACCTATGGAAAATCTTTTTAAAAGATGTGAGAAACCTAAAGATATTGATAAATAATGTCTTGTTTTTTTAATGGAATAACAAATTTTTTTTAACAAATCTAAAAATATGGATGTTTCGGATGTTAAGAAAATCAATTCTGTTGATTCCAAAAATAAAAAGTTCTTAGTTATCTAGAGAGAACATGTTGACCTTGAAAGGAAGTTAGAGGAATCACAAAAACTATAAAAATAAGATTTAAAAAAATAGACTTCTAAAGATATAAGAAAATTCGACAAAAATGGTATCTACCTATTGTGGACATGAGTAAGAGACGAATGATATCAAAAAAATTTCAACTGTCTTACTAAAAAAATACAGGCATGGGAAAAATATTACAAACTAATTGTGAAAAAAAATGTTACTAAAATGAATAAAATTTGACATCCTCATTAGAATATTCTATAGGTAAAAAGAAATTTTTAATAAACCCTGAGAAGGAAAAAACAAAGAAGAAAGAACATCCAATGAAAAATCAAATAAAAAAGATGAAAAACTCTAGATATAAAGAGTAATATCAGTCCGATTTTTGTTTATAAGAAACAATATAGGTTTATTCTTATTCCCAAAATTTTTGTATATTTTTACTAACATTCATGGAATTGAAGGAGTTGAAATAAGGAATTTGGAATTGATAAGTCTCTATCTATTCTTTAAAATTAAAGTAATGAGGTTATGAAAAATATGGGTTTTTGAAAAAAAATTCTTTTATACACCTGAACATTCTAATATGTTTTTTGATATGGGTTCAAGTTACTTTTATCTTAAACAAATTCTTTCAAGTATTTCCCTAATCATGAGAATGTCAAAAGAAACATGAAAAGAGTTTTATATGAAAGTTTTGTAGTGGACAACATTTATAGCCTTGATTGTTCAATATTGTTTTCTATATTAGGTTTTTCCATATAGACCTGTAGTTTTTAGTTAAAGGTTCTTTGTTAAGAGACTCATGTGATACGTGTTTTTAGGAAAAAAATTAAGATTCAGATAAGAAAAGTTACAACCCTATGAAATGAGATCATTTTTCAATAAGGGAGGAACTTTTCATGATGAACCATTTGGATTAAGTTTTCAATAAGGGGGAGATATAAGGTAAAGGAGAGAGAAAATAAATAGTGGGAGAAATAAATATATGGAGAGAATAAAAAGTGAAAAAATAAAACAATACCATTAATTTTTTTGAAGTGGTTGAAGTGGGTATTGACAATAAACATAAAGGGGTAGACTGTTAGTCCCAAGGTGTGTTTTGGTTGTATTTATTTTCAATAGATCAATATATCGATTATGTTGTTGAAATAATGTATGTTAAGAAGGTGATGTAAATATTTATTGAAGAAGGGTGTTTATATGAAGTTTCCAAATTAGATCTAGAACAATCAAAAGAATGAGATTCAGATCCATCACATCGGCATGAGTGAATACGATGGATTGTATTGGGATTTTGATAAGAATATTTTTATAAAAATTCAGAATCTATTAGAGAATATATTTTTAAGTTCTAAGATTTTTTTTGTCTTTTTTAGTCAATGAATTTTAAGAGGAAAATAAATCACCGTGCTTTTTTAGTGAAAATTGGACTGACAGTCGTATTCAATAAAATCTATCCCACAATGGTTGAAAATTTTCATCATATTGAGAAGTTTTTTTCTAAATTAATTGGATAATTAGACTCACCTCAGGTCTAGATTGGAAGAAGAGATCGTAATATGAATGAATTTTAGTCTAACTGACTATAATATAAATTTGATGATGCTTTGTTGATCTTGGAGTTCTTATAAATCATAACTATGTTTTAAAACTTATAATGAAATATTTATTTAAAGAAATGGGTAGTGAAATAGATTTTTTCAATAATATTCAATTTTATTGAATAATGTATATCATATTTGATATGATAAGGAAATAAATATGTTTATGAAATATAGGGAAGTTACAATACATTCCTTGGTTTGTTAGATGATGTTGAAGATAATATTAAACATATTCAAAGTCATGAAGGAAGTCACAATGCAAGAAGATGTTTTTGAAAGAATAAAGTTGGTGAAGACAATGATTTCTGGCCAATATAATGAGTTCCTCATATTAATATTTGTTTGAAGTATGGGGAGGTTTTTTGGAAAATGTAAGAAACTGAAGGTGATGATTTTTTGTTAAACAAAAATATAAAAGAAAAAAAATATTTAGATAATCAAGTTGATGGGAATTTTAATCAGAAAATATAAATAAGAGGAGTTTTGAAAGTAAATTAGTATCATATTCAAAAAGAAAATAATCTACTGATACTGATTCATCAGATTCAGTATGTCATCGAATTCATCAGATGCAGATTTGTTTGAAACCAATGAAGAGGAAAAGAAGTTTTGTATTTCAAATAGTTCAATATCCATCGAATTGAAAAAGATCCCAGGTGAATCCAAGACCAATCATTATCCTGGAGGAAAGAAGAAGAATAAGAGTATTTTTTACATCCTTGTTGAAAATATTTTCAAAGGGGGGCATGAAATTTGAAGAAGATTATTTTGTTTGGTGCAGAGTAACATAATGATAAAACCATTGTTTTACATTTTTCTTCATCATAATGAGGCATATCGTAATTGAAATAAAGAATCAGAATCAGGGTGTGGTTTTCTAAGAATATTAAATTGGCCAATTTTTTCATACATACATTGTGTATGATGAATCAAAATGAATAAATTATTCTAATAAAATTGGAATGGAGAATCAGAATCAGAATATTTTTTGTAAAGAAAGTCTGAACAATATGTGAAGCTATTAGAAGTTTTTATAAGGATAAAGAACAGTTGATAATTATTTATGAAGTCATACATTTATCAAAAATTCAAGGAAACATTCAAATTCTGATAATTTGGTTGAGCGGGAAATATTTTAGGAATCCCCCCCCCAAACCATTTTTGGGGTGAGTATAAAACATGAGAAGTACATTGTACTTTTTCTGATGGATTTACTGTTCAACTAATAAGAAAGAGAATCTCTAAATTTGTGAGGAGAAGAAGTTTTTGTACTGATCTCTCTTACAGAAGATGTGGGGTATAAAAGTAAAAGAAGAAGGGGAAATATTGTAACATATTCAGTTGATCATCATATTCAGTGGACCGTCATATTCATTTGATTGTCGTATTCTTCTTATCATCGTATTTAGATGGTAATTAGTTTGGGCAGGATTATCCTATTGGGATTTCTAGACTGATGAAGAAAGTGTCCAGAATTTTATCAATTGTATTCTACATAGATATATTTCTGTATTGAGTAATTAGACTAGGAAAAATTAGACTAGGAAATTAGACTGGGTTTTATTAGAAAGTCCAGGAAGTTCTTACCAGCTTTTAGGTAAGAAATTAAAAATTTATTTGAAATTCTACATCCTTGAAAGTTGATCAAGAAGCCCCATAATTTTTTTACAACAATTGTATTACAATATTTATACTAAAAAGATCACCTTCACTATTACATTATTTTTATAGTGCTACACAAGTGTAAGGGCGTATCCTACTTGTTTTATTCCACACAAAAGGATTGTTTTCTAGTTGATTGTGTGGTATTAGATTATTTCAAAACCATACCAAGGACATAGCTATTCTTTTTTAATAGTGAACCTTGTAAATACTTGTGTTCATGGGGATGTGTGTTTGGTTTGTTTTTAGTAGGGAAATAAATCATTAACAGGAGTTCAAGGTTGTTTCAAAAGAAAAGAAAGGTACAAAAAAATTAAATCACCGATTCACCCCCTATCTATCTCAGGGATACAACTATCCTACCTAGGAACTTACAAGTGGTATCAAAACCAAGGATCCCTTCATTTATTCTTTTCAAAAGTTTTGATAGATATTATAATTTTTGTTAATAGTAAATCAATTCTAATATTAAATGATAGTAATTATCATATATGTAAAATAATAATGCTTCTATATCTTATGTCTCTTGGGTATGATGTTTCAAGAGTTGTTACAAATGGTTTACCTTCTCATATTAAGAATTCTCCTCTCACAAAATCTTATAAATATAAACTTTTTAATGATGGAAGATCAAATAATTCTTTACTCTCATCACATTCTAAAATTGAGTTTCTGAGATTAAAATGAGTTCCCACTACCGAAGGTATTTAGGATAATGTAAAAAAATTATTATGGCAATACAAAAGTAAAAAAAATAAACATTACAAATTTATAGATTAATGTATGAATATATGAGGATGGGTGAGTATGAATTTTTTGGTAACTTATTTAATAGTGTGAATGACATTGTTATCACTGTCATAGGTCTTAATGAAAAGTTAAAATGTTCTACTATTGTTAAAAAGATATATATAATTATTCATAACATGTTTGATGCCAAATTTTCTTCATTGAAAGATAAATATCCTGATACATTATCTCTAGATTATTTATATAGTACTCTCATCACATATGATATGATAAGGGGAAAAGTTATGAAGGGAAAAACAAAAACTAATAGATAAATTTACTTCAAGTCCACAAAGAAATAAAATGTCAAGAAGGTTCCTAAAGAAGATAACGTTGTTAACTCTAACTCAAAAAATGAGTTATGTAAAAATATTGATGAAATTTTTTCCTTTTTTTCCAAATATGTGAAAATAGGTCTAGAAAGGTATAAAGGTAATAATCCTTTAAAAAAATTTGGATTTGAATCCATTGGTCATTTTCTTTCCAGTTTTCCTTGAAGAGGTGATGAATAAGATAAAAATGAAGAATAAATTGACAAAGAAGAAAGAAGGACAAGAATATCTTGGAATAAAAAGGGTGATAAAGAAAAAATATATTCCAATAGGGAAGATAATATATTATCCAATTACAAAAATGTAATATTTTTTTCTAAGGATGATGATAGTGAGGAGGTTACAAATAGTGTTGAATAGAACACATTTCTTACTAAAGTTAATGAAGAAGGTTTTTCTAACAATGAAAGTAGTTGTTTTGAATAAGAAGAAAATGAAGCTAAATCCAAAAAATATATTGAGTTTTCTGGGGAGAATGATTTCATTAAAAAAACTTCCATTTAATAATTTCGAAGAAATTGTTTTAAAGAATAATAAACTTGATTAAAATATCATCTGAAAGAAAGTCTGAGGAAGATTGGGAGGCTTGAAAATAATATCAGGGATTTGAAAAGTGAAAACAATTAATAAATAAATAAATAATTTATTCTTATTGAATAATTATAGATGATTTAAGATATTAATTATTTGAAGAAATGTCTTGAGGACGAAATTAATCATAATGAACTTTTGGATGTAAAGCTGAAGGAAAAAGAAGAAGGGTTTTAACTTGTCCAACAAAAACTTTTTAAAACTAAATAGAAATGTATAAGTTTCAAAAAAATATTTCTTTTAGGTTGGTGAAATTTATTATAAGTAGAAACTTAATAAGGATCTACAAAAGTTACCTTCAAAGTTTGAGAATAAATCTAGAATTTTTTCTGAAATGAATAAAGCTTGGAAAGTTATGTATGTTTCCAAGACCAACAATGTTTGGAAATTGGAAGTTACTAAACATTCTGAATTTAAAAAATTTTATATTACTTATGTTTAGGATAAGGGGAAAATAAAATCAAGTTGAAGATGAAGGTTCTTATTGAAAATAGAAAAGTTGGTGATCAATAAATTTCTCTTAAGAAAACTGCTGATAAACATATTCAAAACTCTTGTCAGTATGGAAGTTATTGAAGAAAATATTATTTTTATGGATACTGTTGGAATTGTGTTGTATTTGGGTATACAACTAAAATGGGTTAGTTTAAAAACATTATTACAACTATTCCATATGCTATATAAAGAAAATTTTGAGGGGGAGTCAATCCCCTTAAGGGAAGAAGTCTAAGAAGGATGTTCATAAGAAACCTAAAAAGTTTGGTGTGAAATATAAAAATAGGTTCCAACCTATTGAAACTTTTTTTAAAATATGTAAGAAACCTGGAAATATTGATATATAATGTCTTGTTTTTTATTATCACAACAAAAGTTTCTGAATAACTCTAAACTTTTGGATGTTTTAGAAGTTATTAAAAACAGATCTAATGAGTCCTAAAAGAAAGAGTGCTTAGTTATATAGTAAGAACATAATGACTTGGCTTGAAAGTTATAGGAAGCACAAAAATTTGAAAAAGAAAAGGGGAATAAATAGAATTATAAAGATATAAGAAAATATGAAAAAAAGTATCAACAAATTGCAGATATGAGTAAGAGAGGCATGATATCAAAAATTTTTCAACTATCTTTCTAGAAAAAAAAAGATACGAATGGAGAAAATGTTACAATCTGATTGTAATAAATATGATACTAAAGATTAAGAAAATTATACATCTTTATTAGAAGATTTTATAGATAAAAATATTGTTTTTAGAAAACCTAATAAGGATGAATATAATGAAGAAATCATGTCCAATGAAAAATCCTAAAAAAGAATAAAAATTCAAGATTGAGAGAGGACTCTCAATTTGATTTTTGTTTCTAAGAAACAATTGAGGTTCCTCTTTATTCCCAAAAAAATTTATATTTTTACTAATATAAAAAAAATTGGAGAATTTTAAATAAGGAATTTGTAATTGATGAGTCTCTTAATATTCTTTAAAAATAAATTAATGAGGTTATGAAAAATATGGGTTTTTAAAATTTTTTGTTTTTATACACCTAAACTTTCTAATATGTTTGTTGAGATGGTTTAAGGTTACTTTTATCCTAAACAAATTATTTCAATGATTTACCCAATCATTATAATGTTTAAAAAAACATTATAATAGTATTACATGAAGGTTTTGTAATAGAAAACATTGATAATCTTGATTATTTGATCTTGTTTTCTATATTAGGTTCGCCAAAAAAGACTTAGATTTTTTGAGTAAAAGGTTATTTTCTAAGAAACTCATGTGATACCTATATTGAGGAAAAGGTATTATATTTGGAGAAGAAAAGTTACAACCCCCAGAAATGATATCATTTATCAATAAGGGAGGAAAATTTCATGATGAGCCCTTTGAATTTGATTATCAATAAAGGGTATAGATTAGAGAAATGGGGAGAGAAAACAAATATCAGGAGAAACAAATATGGAGAGAAGAAAAATTGATAAAAGAAAACAATACCATGTATTGTTTTGAAGTGGTTCTGGTGGTTTAAGTGGGTATTGACAACAATCACAAATGATATATTGTTAGGACCAACTTGTTTTTTGGTTGTATTTGTTTTAAATAGAACAATATATTGATTGTGTTATAGAAAGAATGTATATTGAGAAGGTGATAGATATATGGATTGAATAAGGGTGTGTGTATAAAGTTTCCCATCAGATCTAGAATAATCAAAACCATGAGAATCGAATCCAGTACATCGTCATGAGTCAATACCATGGATCATATTGGGATGTTGGTAAAACTCTATTGATAAAAATTGAAAATCGATTGGGGATAGTTTTTGGAAGTTTTAAGATGATTGTTATCATTTGTTTTCAAGGATGTTTAAGATGAAAAGAAATCACCTCCCTTTGTTTTTGGTGAAAATCGTATTGACCATCATATTCCAGAAATTTGGCCTCACAATGGTTGATAAATTACAACATAATGTGAAGCTGTTTTCTAGATGAAAGGGATCATCAGAATCACCTTAATTTCATCCTAGAAGAAGAGATCATAATGGTGATAATTGTAGTCTGCACGATTATGATATAAATATGACAATGATTTAATGATATTATAGTTCTCATAATTCATAACTATGTTGTAAAACTTATGATACAGGTTTGATGAATGAAAGGGGGTGCGAAAGAGATATTATGAATCATATTAAATCTAATCGTAATTATGTCAATCGTATTTGGGATGAGAAGGAAATATTTTTTTTTGAGGAATGATATGGAAGTGAAAATACTTTCTATTGAAAGCTAGACAATGTGGAAGATGATCTTCAACGTATTCAAATTCATAAAATAAATCATGATACAAGCAGAAGTTTTTAAAAGAAGAATATTGGTGAAGCCAAAGATTTTTTATCATCATAATGAGTTCATCGGAATAATATTTTTTTTAAGTATGGGAAGGTTTTTGAGAACTATGAGAAACTAAAGGTGTTGGTTTTTAGACCAAAAGACAAAAGATAAAAATTTTAGAAGAATGAAGTTTATGGGCATTGTAATCAGAAAAGATAAAGAACCAGAGTATTGAAAGTTTATTGGTGTCCTATTCAAAAAGAAAAGAAGCCACTGATACCAATTCATTGGATTTGGTATGTCATCATATTCATCAAAGAAAGATTTGTTTAAAAGTAATGAAGAGGAAAATAAGTTTTTTATTGAAAATGGGTCAAGATCCATCAGATTTAAGAAGATCCTAGGTGAATACAATACTATTAATTGGATTGGAGGAGAGAAGAAGAATAATAAGAGTATTGTTCAAGTCCTTGATAAAAATATTTTCAAAGGGGTTGCTTGAAATTCAAAGAAGATTGTTTTTGTTTGGTGTAGATAAATGTAATGAGGAAACTGTTGATTTACATTTTTCTTCACCATAATAAGGTAGATCATAATGAAAATAAAGAATTAGAATCAAGATGAGGTTTTCTAAGAAGTTGAAAGCAGTACATTTCTTTATACCAAAATTTGGTATGAAGCATCATAATGAAGAAATCATATTGATAAAATCAGAATAGAGAATCAGGATGGGGCTAGGGTTTATAAACAATGTCTAAAGAGGAGGTGAAGCTATTTGAGAATTTGAGAAGGATTGAGAAGAGTCGAGAAGAATTAACTGAGTTATAAATGTTTCTAGAATTCAATGAAATATTTAAATTTGGATAATTTGATTGAGTGGGGAAAATTTCAAGATTCCCACCCAACCCATTTTTTGGGAGAGTATAAAAAGAGAGAACTACATAGTATTTTTCTGAAGTATGTACTATTAAGAGAAGAAGCGATATAATCTCTTCATTTTTAGGGATAATAAGTTTCTATTTTGAGATTTCATAAAGAATTCATGGCTGATAGACGTGAAATAAGAAGAGACAAGATTGCAATGTATTCAGTTGATCATCGTATTCAGTGGATTTTCATATTCATCCAATTTTTAAATTCTACTTATCATTTTATTTAGTTGGTTATTGTATTGGGAAGGATTATGATATTGGGATTCTTAGACTATGGTAAAAAATGTTTATAATTTTCTTAATTGAATTCTGTAGAGATATATTTTTTTATTGAGTAATCGGACTAGGAAAAATCAGACTGGGAAATCAAACTGGGTTTTTTTATAAAGTCTAGGAAGTTCTTACCATCTTTTAGGTAATAAAGTGAAGAATTTATTTAATAGTTTATATTCATGAAATTTGATCAAGAAGCACCATAAAATGTTTGTTATACAAATTGTATTGGAACATTTGTCCTAAAAAGGGAACACATGCTATTGGATTTTTTATATAGTGATAGATGAGTGTAGGGTATATTCCACTCATTTTATTCAACATAAAAATATAGTAATCTAGTGGATTGTGTGTAATTGGATTGTTTCCAACCCATACTAATGATGTAGCTATTATTTTTGAATAGTGAACTTTGAAAATACTTGTGTTCTTATGGATGTGTGTTTGATTGGTTTTAATTAATTAATGTAATCTTTAATAGGCGGTGAAGGTTGTTTCAAAAGAAATGAAAATTAAAAGAAAAAGATATCACTAATTCACCCCCTCCCCCTCTCAGTGATACAACTATCCTACCTGGGCACTTACAAAAACTCCTATGAGGCTTCGAAATGGTTTTAAAGTTTTGTGATGGGTTGAATCAATGTTTTGGGTTTCAAAGGGAGGAATATATGTTTTAATGATATTTATTTTTAAAAGAGGTATTAACCTCTAAGTGGTTTATAAAAGGGTTTTTATAAGGATTTCAAATGTTTATTTGAAATGGGTTTGTAATGAGATCTCATTGAAATTTTCTTAATGAACCTTGAGTTGGTTTCATGTAAAATGTATGCGTTAGTGATAGATTTGTTTTAAAATAATAATAATCATGTTTTAAAAGGATGATTTTTTAATTTTTAATGAGGGTGTTCATTTTAGTTTCTTTTGGCAAGTGAAAAGGGTTGGTCTTTTCTAAGGCATGTTTTGGTTTTGAAGGCCTGTAGGGACCTTAGTATGTGTAAATGTTCAAAAAGTTATTTCTATGTTTTTCTATAATGTTTTTTATGGAAATGATATTGAGAATATTTTTTATGGAATTATGGAATGTTTTGGGGGTTGGGATAAGGATTTGGGAATAGAAATTATACTACGGATATAGTGTTAGACTGAGGATTTGAACACTGATAGTATACTTTATAGTTTGAGATCTATAATTATGTTTTGGGAGATCATGGTATACCATGTGTAATATGATGTTATACTGATACTCCTACTTTGGATAGGCCTGATATATTCTTTTGGAACCACAAATGTTATGAATATATGGATGTTGGACTAAGGTTTTGGACACTACTGTTATGTTTTGTGATGGTTTTGATAAAACCAAGGTTCAGTTTCAGTGTCATTAGTTTGGTATGTGTTTAGGTGTTGGTTAGAGGTTTCATCCACATTTTGTTATTGATGCGGATATGTGATCTAGATACCATGCTGCCGGTCTAGGTACCATAGACTAGGGTACATTCGTTGGGTACTGAGGATGTAGTTTGTTTTCCTCCTTGGGTTGAGTCAAAAGTGAACACCCTTCCTTAACATTTACAGTTTATACCCTATGTTACACTTTATAGATTGGTTTAGTTCATTGTATGTTTGGCTATCTTGGGTGTCTCTTTTGAACCCCTGGTCTAGTGGGAACTATATGATTTTTTGTTTTCCTTGTCTTGTATTTATATTTTGTGATGTTTTCAAACACTATTTCTCATACTGGTAATTTATTTTGAGACCATTGATGGTAGCTTACTGAGTTTTACTCACACCCAACTTGGGATGCCATTGTACATTGGTACTCAAGCATCTCTCCCTAGTTTATTGCCAGAATAGGTTTGATATGAGACTGTCTTTAGCATAGTTTGGTTGAACATGATTCACTGATCGGTATCAGCTGACTGGAGGGATTGGTTCGGTAATGTTTTTGATCCTTTTTATAGTTATTTTATTTTGGTATGTTTTGTAACTAGCCCAGTGGGTGGTTGGTTGTATTTATGATGTGTTCATTCAGTCCTTTAGTGCATTTCATTTTTTTATAGCATGTTCAGTTAATTTATCCTTTCTTCTAACTCTTATGTGTATGATATTTGGTTATTGAATTTTGGTAGTGCACTATAATATGGGGTTATAGGCTCCTCAAAATTTCTTTAGAACCCCACTACTGGTCAGTATCCTCTAACGTATGAGTAGGCACATTTGAGGTTATATGGAGATCCATCTTGGGGCATTGGTTTTGTGGCATCTGGGTCCATACATTACAAAGTGGTATCAGAGCTCTTTACTTTCCTATAATTTTACTATTTGGGGTTTGGTAAACTGGATATAGGAATGTTTCAGAGCATTACATGGATATTAGGATGGTGTATCCTAAAAACCTATTCCCATAATAATTCTAGGTTACTAGGGGCTGGTTTTGATGTTCTAGAATTGTGATGTTACGGTTGTATATGATTTTCACTTCGAGTGACACACATGTTGTTAACATTTAATGAATTATGATGCATTTTTTATTATTGACAATTTTGAAGGAAGCTTATGATTTGGTTTTGACTCTTGGCCTATGAGGGAAATAATTGTCTCATTAATCATGTTAGGCATATAGGATCCACATGTTATTATCCTTCTAGTGTCTGATTCTATATATTTTCTTCTCGTGGAAGGTTATGTTGACATATAGTGAGACACTTGAAGATGAGGAAGTTGGTGTGGTCCTTGTTTTCTATGGGTACAGTGACCCCGGTGGGTTATTATGACATGAATATGTGACTATTGGAACCCTTATGGATGGTTTTTTTCTGGGATCAATTGCATGTCTGGGTCCTCTAGGGTAGCAGTCTAATATGAAGATTCTTAGAGAGGATGGGCACCCTAGTTGTGGGATGTTAGTTGGTATATGATATTTTTATGGTGTGATACCGTAGAGGATGGTGTTTTGACTTATTGATGTCTCGTGATGATGATATTCATTCATGTTGATTCCCTATTAGTTGTGGCCTTCTATGATTTGGCATAGACTTTGGGTGGTCAGACCTAGTAACCTTTTTTACATGACTCCTATTTTTGGAGTTCTTCCATCTGGTTTTATATTGTGATCCATGAATGTGGTCATTCAAGTATGTGGTTATTGGATGTATAGGTTTAATATGAGTATTTTGGGACTTTTAAAAAAGGTACATGATGGGTGAAACCTGATATGAGGCTTATGTTATTTTGGATTATTTTGGTTTTAAGAAATATCACTTGAGTGATAATGTTTTAGACTTTTGGTTTCTTTCTATAGGGATAGGTTACCTTCTTGGGTGATAGTTGTTATGGAAGGTTTTGTCTGGTGTATTTGATCTATAATGTAACTGATGGTTTACTTTGGGTGATAATTGTATAGGTGAGATCGACCTGGCATGTTTTTAGCATAAGACACATGAAGGTTCTTGGTTTCCCTAGAGCATAAATCACAAAGAGTTTCAATTATTTGATGGAACATGTAGTTTCTAAGGGACGGACCAGTTTGTATCATAGCTCAGTCAGCTCTGGATGCCTTATCTAGAACATATTGAAAGATTCAATGGTTATCAATGAATTCTATAAATGATTAGTTTATTTTGATTAATCGAGCAAGTGGTTTTGGTTTGGTGGGTTTCTTTTGGTTTTGGAAATCACCAAGGGTACTATAAGATGTTTAAGATACGAATGTAGGGAGACATGAACATTAGATAGGGATTTAGAGTTGTGGTTTTGTAATGACAAACTGGTTAGAGTTGGGATCAGTTTATGTGGTGTGATCACATGAGAGTGTGTGAGAAGGTTAAGTTTTAATGGAATATTTGGTGCATGAATTATTATTGATACATTGTGTCATTTAGTTGTGGATTAGACGTTACAGATCATATGTTTAAGGAAGAAGGGTTATGTGGGAATCAATGAGTAAGTTAGGAACAATGTGAATTTTATGAGATTATTATGGGTTGGGTGGCCCAAGATCTTTGGATGGGTTTGACATGTCCCTGCAAATAGATTTAACATTAGAAATGTTTGAGTTGTGGAGGTATTCTTTAATGACACCTTAAGATTCTCTCAGTTAGTGGAAATCATTCTCAATATCTTGACATTTCACATTGTATATTGGGAGGGAAGTGTTTATATGTCTATCTACCCTAAGTTGTTTTTCTTAGCTATAGACCCTCATAAAGGTTATTCTTCTGGAGTGGTGTATATGGATCTGTATGGTGGGAAGTGAACCATTGACTATTCACGAATGAGTTCCCCAAGATGGACCAGATGTCGATGAATATCATAGGTTCTGTTCTCAAGTGGTGTTAATGGGTGATAGTTTATGTTTCATTTTATCACTCAAGTGAGGTAGATATATCCATGTTCGACCCTTGGGTCAGTATTGATTGGAACATTGACTATGGTGGTTGGAGTCTCATGAGTGGGGAAGTTACGATGACATTCCTATGGTGTAGAGTGATGTATTGGTTGATGCGGTGAGACCCTTATGTTGTAAGGGTCACTAGTGTGTGGAATTGGTTGTGGATTGGTCATGGGGGCACCGTTATGCAGGTGAGGGATCTTTGGGGTGCATTAATTGGTATGGTAGTATATGACTATGATTTTTAGTCATTAGGGGATATGGATATGTAATCTCATTGGGTGTTAGGTATTAACCTAGTGGGAATGTTTGGGTGGTTGTGGAGTGCCTCTAAGTGTGAGGTTTTAGTGATCGGATGAGATGGTGATAAACTGGTAGTTAGATTTTTATGTTTCTTGGGATGATTTGGTCAAGGATAGTCTAACTGGTACTAGAAAAAAATTTGGGTGTCAAGGATTCAAGAAAATTTAGTTGTTTCATGTAGGAATGATCGGTTCATTTTTGGTTGAGTGGGGATTTTGAGGAAAAGATGGTATGTTCATATTATGTTCATGGGTGGCAGAATGCATCTGATTTGGACTGTTTTTTATGATGAAGGGTGTCAATTATGATTGTAATTCTCATGGGTGTTGGGGTGAAATAGGTTGAGAACCATGTAGGGTTCTTGGTGGTATCATGAGTTTAGGTTCTATTAGGATTTCCTGGTGTTAAGGGTGTTGTGTGTAGGAAGTTAGTGGTTATAAACTAGATCCTATAGTGGGGAACATCATAGCTAGATGAATTCTTGGGTGGTGTTGTAATTGATGTTTTCATTGGATGGTCTTTGTTAAGTTCCATCATGGTGTTTGGTTTTGGAAACAGGAATTATCTTAGATTTTTTGACAGTTGAGGTCCTTGAGTTAGAGGTTGTTCCTTGGTAGCATCTCAGGCTATTAGAAGTTGAATGAAGTTGTTGGAAAAAAACCCGGTGATCGATGTAGGTCAATCGGTGCATATGTATGACCACTAAGTATTCTCAAGGATGAAAATTTTTATAGTGGTGAGGTTGTAATATCTCTCATCTAGATGGATTGAATATTTCTGAACATATTTTAATTTTTTTTACTGAATGGTCCAAATCATTAATTAAGGCTTATAAAAAGATTTAAAGAGTTTAAAAGTCTCAAAAATGGTGTTTTGAGATGAGGAGTGTTTCTCAAGAGATAGTTTGGGTGTTTGGATGAGATTTGGAGGATTCATATTTGTCTTTTGGAGTTTTTGGGTTTTCTGGCAAGTTGGTAGAGTTTGGTATACATGGTTTAGGATAAATTGTGCAACACCTGAATGCTCTGAAAGTTTTTAGTTTATTTTGAACAATGAATGGTTGAGTTACAGGGTAAGAGAATGGTTTTGGGTAAACTATGAAAGTAAAAAGTAGAAATAGTGTGAGGTTGGTAAGGGAATAATTCATAGTGCATAGGTTGTGAAAGATTTCAAAAAAATGTGCACCATGCTGAAGAAGGGGGTCAGTACTGACATCATGGTTGGTGCAAGATTTTTCAAATCATGTAGCCTAATCCTATGAGGTTCTGGTGTTGGGTAGTAGGGTTTTTTCACTGTTGGAGAATGGTTTGTAAAATAATGTGGACAAAATATCAAGCTACAGATAATTTCATTAAAATATTATTTTTACCATTTTACCCTCTAGTATTTTTAGTCACCTGTCCCCTTTCTATCCCTATTATGTGCATGATCCATACTAGGGATCTCCTCTATTCTTAATGTCTCTCAAAAGAAGTGATCTAATGGTGATTCTTCAAACAATTTAGGTAAGATCCATCCTCTAGTGGCTTCATTTCTTCTTCCTCTTCCTCCTCTATAATTTTGGAGTTCTCCTGTTTAGGTTTTATTTAAAATTCCACTAGATCATGGTGTAATCATCTTTTTATCATGGGGATTTTAGTCTAATTTCATAGATGAGATACTGAGATGGATTTTCTATGTTGTTTCATGTTTTTTATTCAATGTGTGTGACTAAATATAATTTTCATAGGTTTTTTATGTTAAATTAATTTAATTAAGTGTTGAATTGGCATCAAATCTTAGGTATTTTTTCCAGATTGTGGTTTGGGTTATGTCATGAGTCTTCAGCAAGTGGTAATACTTGGTTTCAGTGTGTCACGATGACCTGATAATTTTCCAACCCTTATTCCAAGTTGGGTTATAGTTATTTTATTAATTATAATCATTTAAATTAATTAATTGTTTTTTTTGGTGTTAGACTAGAGTTTGGGTGATAATGAAGAGATCAGGTGGGTGTTAAGGGGTTAGGATGATGCTTGGATGGGGATTGTCAAGGAGACTGTGTTTTGTAATTGTTTCATAAAGAATCATTTACGCTTTATGTGGTCTAATATCTTTACCCAAAGTCCAATTAAATTATTTCCATGTGTATATAGTGTGTTCCTTAAATACCATGAGTGGCATGTTTTCTTCCTTGGTTAAGAAAAGTTGTTTGGTGATGATATTAACATGATTAAACTCATTAGTTGGTTTGATTAAATAGTAAAAAGGGATAATGGGTAGAACTTGGAGATAAATGGATGTGGCATCTATGGGGATACATTGTAGTGTTTTATGGGTTGATTTTTTTGAAAGGACTATGAGGCTTTGAAATGGTTTTAATTTTTTTTATAGTTTGAGTCCCAGTTTTGGATGTCAAAGGGGGGAATCTATGTTTTGAAATGATACTTTTTTTGAAAATATTTATTAACCTCCAAGTGGTTTATAAAAATGTTTTTTAAATGGATTTCAAATTTTGATTTGAAATGGGTGTGTAGTGAACTCTCAGTGAAAATGTCTTAATTACCCTTGAGATGGTTTCATGGAAAATGTAGGCCTTGGGGACTATTTTCTTTTCAAATAGGAAGACCTATTTTTTAAAAGTATGATTTGGTAATTCTTAACAAGGGTGTGTGATTTATTTTCTTTTGGAATTTCAAAAGGGTTGGGCTTTTAATGCATGTTTTGGTTTTAAAGTTCTATAAGGAACTTGGTAAGTCAAAATGATTTAAAAGGGGTTGTCATGTTTCTCTTGATTTTTTTTAAACATGATGTTGAGAAAAAATTTTAAGGAAGGTTGTAATGGTTTGGGTGTTTGACTGATGATCCAGTCATAGTAAATATACTACAGATATGTTATCAAATTGAGGATCTAGACACTGATAGTATACTTTATGGTTTGAGTGCCAGACTGATGATCAAAGTGATGATGGTATAACATGTGGAATAGGATTTTGGACTGATTCGCCTTATCTATGAGCTAGGACATACTAATGCTCTGGGAACCACTGATTTTATGCTTAAATAGATGTTGGACTGAGGTTACATTCACAACTACTACTTTTTTTATGGGTTTGATAGACTCGATATTTAGTTTTGGTACCTATAGTTTTGTATATTGTTAGTTTTTAGATAGAGGTTCCATTCTCATTTTTGTATTTATGTTGATATTTGATCAATATATTAGGCTGACAGTCTGGGAATTGTTAACTTTGGTACATATGTTGGGTACCATGGATGTAGTTTGTATGCCTCCGTGAGTTGAGTGAAAAGTGAACACCCTTACTTGACATTTACATTTTATACCCTATATTGGTACCTTAGATATGTATTTAGATAATTTTATGCTTTTTTGGCTAAGGTATCACCATTGAACCCTTGGGCTAGTGGGAACTAAATGAGCTATTGTGTTCCTTAGCTTGTGTTTATTTTCTGTGTTCTTTATTTATTCCCCTATTTAACTGTATACACTGTTGCTTGGAATGGTATTTTATTTAGAAATTTTTGGTGGGGGACTTATGAGATTTACTCACACCCTTCTTAGGCCACCATTTCACTTGGGTTCCTAAGCATCTCTCACTTGTTTACTATAGGCACAGGTTCAGCCTGAGGTTGTGAGCACTGTTTAGTCAAGTATGATTTCTTGAGTGGTATCAAGTGACTAGAGGGATTGGAACAGTGATTATATGGATCCTTTTGTAGTTATTTTATTTTGGTATGTTTTTTAACTATCCTAGTAGGTGTTTGGTTGTATGTATGACATGGTCATTCAAGACTTTAGTGCATTTATTCTTATTATAGCATGTTCAGTTTATTTTCCCTTTTTTCATACTATGATGTGTATGATATTTGGTTATTTACTTATATTTTTTTACTGTAATAGGGGGTTATAGTCTCTTCATAGTTCCTTTAAGCCCTTTTTGTTAGTTAGAAGTCTCTAACATATGAGTAGGAAAACTTGAGGTCATGTGGTGGCCTATATTGGCACATCGGTTTAGTGGTATCTAGGACGGGAAGTTTCAATTTCATTCATGAATAAATTAAATCTTTTTTTAATCATGAATGTAAATAATTTCATGTATAAACAAAAAAATATAGAATTTCTATTATATAAATAAACATAGTACCAATTTTATAATTATATAATTAATATAATGATAAAATATAGAACATATTATACTACCATCAATGAAATAACTATTTATCTATTTCAAAAATAGATATCTACATATATATTAATAAATTCAATGTTTTTATTATTCTATGTACATAAAAACAAATGTGTGATATAAAACTAATATCTTGTAATGTTATGTGCCTTCTTGGCCCATTACATTACTATTTTTGGTGTTTGAGGAGTTCAGATGAGACCTGAAGAGGTTCCTACAGAGGTTGGAATTACAGTAGAACTATAAAATATGGTTCATGATGTGAATGTGGAATTTATAACATGAGTTTTTTTCATTTCATGTGTGGATATTGATTCAAAACTTGTTTTTGAGTGAGTATTTTTGGGTAGGAAAGATTCACAACATGAAATTTGAATTCAAGGCATAAATTTAATTGGGCTAAGGGTCCCTAAACATTAGCATAAGTTCATGTTTTTATAAATTCATAGGTTAAACCGATTTCATTCCTAATAATGATAGGACCCATGAAAATTCATGTCATTAATATGGGATTCATTATTTGACTGATGTGAGTTAAATAAATTATAATTGTGATGGATCAACCAAGATGTCTTATCCCACTCTTTTCTTCTCAGTTTATAGGTAATCCCCAAGAAATTTTGGATGATCTTACACCCCCTTTCCTCATACTTCAATTTTTGTGATCTAGAGGTTGATCATTGATAATATGAGGTGATTTATTTCTTTTTATCCACATGTTTCTTTCCATTATTATACTAGGTTTTTAAAAAAGTGATTTTTTCTCATTTCAGGAGAATTTGGGATGTGTTTCGATAATCCATTTCTAGGATATAGTATGGATCATTGTTTCTATCATATAGTTGTGGTTTTTGGGTTGTTTCCATATCACCCTACTATGCACAGTGAATCAAAAATATTATTTGTGGTAGGTTATCCTTATTCTCTCTCTATTTAAGTCTCTATGTGGGTATTTTATGATTTTTTTTCATCCATTTGATGTATCAAAAGGGTATAATTAATAAATTTAATGAGTTAGAATAACTTTAAATTTATGGGTATGGGGAGTGATCACATTTTTTTAACTAATTTTATTATATTTTTTATTATATTTTTTATTTTTGTTTCTATTTCTAAAAATAAAAACTATTTGGAGTCTTTATTGTGTTGTATTTGATATCTTTATGTGACCCTTTTGGTGTTGATAGTTCAAATCACATTGAATTTAAAGGATATAACTGTATATGTCTCTAATGAACTAGTGTTCCATGGAATTCTTCTTGTGTGATAATACCCATGCGAAAAAATAAGTGAAATAATTAAATCCCTTGAACCTAATATTTGGAAGAAAATATGTGATGATATGTGTGGTTGTGCTTGTTCTATTTCCTTATGTGATGTGGGATTCTAGTACATGGTTCTGTTAAACAGTTGGGTTGTGAAATATGTGGTGTATCGATGCAATTTCATTGGCATGGGATGTGATGTGGGAAGTTGTGTTATGGTTTTTTGGTGTGAATATTGATATGGAGAGTTCTTTCAATGATATATCTTTCTTATGTGTGGTTTGGTGGTTAATGTTAGATGTTAGATCTATTCTATGTTCTGGTTGTGTTATTTTCTTGATTATACTTGGAATAAATTAAAATGTTTAAATGAAATGACATGGGTGGGAAAATAACTATGAATGACTTGTGTAAATTAAAAATTATATGGATTAGTAAATAAGAGTTAAAGGAAACTCATTAAATATATAAAATGGTGAAATATGTAAATGAAAGTTGTAATGTGTTTATTTATGTGGTAGTGTTGTGGTATAATGCATGTAGTGGTGGCAGCGGTTGTGATGGTTGATGTGTGGTGCAGTGGTGGTGTGGCGGTGTATGCTAGTGTTGTTGTTATGAACTCATAGGTTGGGTATTGTGATATATCTATATACTATATTTTATGTTATTTATATATGATCCCCACCTATGATATATATCCTTACTGATATCCAAAGGGTTTTGGATTCAATATTTTTTCCAACATTCAGGATGATGGTGATACAGATGGTTGGATACCACCTCTTCCTAACTCTTCCTTTAGTTGTGATAGTATGGGTAGGTGTTGGAGACATCCCAGTAGTGATGTGTTGTGATGTGATAAGGGTGTGATATGTCGTAGGGTTCATGCATTCTAGAAGGTGGGAATTATGTTTATCTCATTCACATTCATGATACCCTAATCCTTTGGTTATTTAATGATATTTGATGTGATGGCCTTGGTTTTTTTAGAAAATGATGATTAAATGATGATAGATGCTAGCACCAAATACTATATCTTACAAAGGTGGGGTAGGTAGGGATGCATCCTGACCCACATCAAAGATGTCCCATGTGTCCTTGGGTGAGACATGTTATGGTATGTGTGGAGGGGATATAAGCACAAGACATTCATTGTTGAGGGTGTGAGTGGAAAATTAGTGGTGAAGTGACAATGGGGTTCCTTTATTATGTAATTGATACTATATTACTATATTGGTTGATGACTTGTTGAATTATCCATGGTGATGTCAGGATTTTTTAGTTAAACTCTTTATGTGAATGTTTCTTTAGTTTTTTAGTCACTGGAGCATTAATATTCTCATTTCACATGTGCACTAGAGGCATTGGGTATGATCCTGTTGAGTATAATTGTATTCTCACCCTACATATATAAACACTTTTTCAGATTTATAGGAGGACATTGGGGATGGATATAGACATTTTGTCCTAAGGATTTGGACCTTTACTGTAACACCCCAAGCTTCCACGGTACGTTTTCCTTCGAATAATGCAATGGCGTGCATTGTACACAACTTCGAGATTCTAACACACCACAACCAATCAAACTAGCCGTTATAAATAGTAATACCTACTTTTTGAAATTTTATAAATTCTATCTCTCAAAATGGAATTCATTTTTGGATTTGGAATATCGAAATTATCCTAGGGTGAAATTTTGGTACTATTCGGATAACTTTCATATTTTGATGAATAGTGAAAATTACTAAATTTTAATTAAAAACAAATTTTTTAATCAAAATAATTAATAGTGATAAATTATTAATTTGAGTGGTTTTAAATTATATTTAGAATATATTTTTACCATTTAAAAAAATGTTGGTCATTGGACATAATTTCACAATTAAAACGAACATAAACAAGTATCAATCTTTTGATAGTTATTATATCTTAAAAACATGCTTTTTGTTTTGACAGCGGGAATTAATTTTAAATTAATTTATGCCACTTCTGTGTTTTGAATTTGGAAAAATGGATTCCATATTTGGAATCAGGATTTCAAAATTTTGTAAATAGGTAACTTTTATTTTTAGACATTTTGAATAATTACTTCGGTAAATATTTTATTTACCATGGTTAAGGGTAAATCCGGTAAATAAGGGTTAAAAAATAATATTATAATAATACTAAATTACCCTAAAACGTGTCATATACTTATTGGTAGATACATGTCCGACCATGGGAATCTTTGGGTCGATTTTGGGACCCCATGGTTCCACTTGTAAGTGATAGGGACACTTTATTTTAATTAAGTTAAAATGAATACAAAAATGACACAAGCATATATCTTTTAGAAAAACAATTGTTACATAGGGTTATATATGTTGGATTTTAGACTATAAATATTCATTAGAAATATAAAAAGATTTCCTACATAATTATATTTTATTTATAATTTTTAGACATTAAATTAATTAATTAATTTATGACACAATGGTGATGCAGTAATTATCATAATAGTGAAAAATGAGAATAATTGATATTATAAATACCCAAATAAATATAATTTGAGACTTTAATTGAATTACGCTAATTTTATAGGTTAATATGACATATTAGGATTTATTTAATTAACTTTTTCAAAGTAATAATTCTGTTATGTGTTTCAAAAAAATTCAACTATTGAATAGTGTCAAAATGGACATAAAAGAGTTTTTAAAAACAAATATTATATTATTAATTGATATTAAATTCCTAAAAATTTAATGTTCGGCCAAGAGACTTATATCATGATAGGTATATCATTAAATGACCACTTGGGGGTCTCTTGGATGTATATAGTAAGTTTATTAACTATATAATATAAAAATACAAAGTGACATGGTAAATGTCAAACTAATTAACTAAGAGTTAATATTTAATGATAAGGTTAATATAGTAACCCAAACCTGTCTAAATTCTATTGGTTGAATTTTTTTAGACCTATAACCACCTTAACATTTGAATAATCAACTATGGAGCCATTAGAAACCGAATATGAATTTATTATAAATTAATATTTTTAGCTTTTCCAAAGGTGCCCCTCACCCCTCTTATAAAAGGGCACTCCTCCTTCTCATTTTTTCACACCTTCAAAGCCTTTTGGTTCGGCCAACACCTGCCCAAATACTCTCTAAACTTCCCTCAATACAACCTAGAGGCCTTATTTTGATCATAAATCCATCCTAAGGAGCCCTTTTGATCAAATCAAAAGGAAGAACTCGAAGAAGATGTAATGTTTTCACCACCCCTTTTCAAGTTCCTTTCTTCTTCCACTTCTTCTTTCTTTGTTATTACCATTATAAAATAATAACTCTAGTATCATATATATACTGTTATGTTATTATAAACATGTTACAACCATATTCATTATTCTATCCACCCTTTGAATAACATGTCATCATACGTGCGTACGTACGGCTTACTGTCTCCACGTCGTGGTGTAATTGTTATTCAATATATTATTATTTTGTATGGGCATAATAATGATGTGTAACTCATGTAAATAATATATATAACATGATAATTATTCTGTATATATGATATACCATCCAATTATATATTATTTTAATATCAAAAGAATGATATTGTCGCTCGTGCGTACGTACGGACTACCGTCTCCACGAACGCGATGAGATTCATTCTCCATCATATCCATTAAAGTATAACTATCATTTGATGATTTAAAAATAGTATCTAAGGACATTATATCATTATGGATATGTATAATATACATCCTATTAATAAAAAATATGGCTCACATAACAAAGAATATAAAGTAAAATGAACCCGTTAACACCAGAAATGACGATAATTCTAAGATATTATTAACAAATAAATGTTAAAAGATCATATATGATATCATATTAACGTAAATGATTCTTGTATAATTCAATAACAATTATTTCACCATTATACATGAGGTTAAACTACCTTCAACCAAGGAAAAAGTATAAAGTAAGGTGTTTCTTATCTCACTCTTAGTTTCGTGAGAATTCCATTGTTCACCACTTATTTATTGCATGTGGTGTATGTGTACTGCCCATGATTGTATTAATTGTGTAATATAATTTAATTTATGGGTATTTACATCATCATTTTATTATCCTTCTTTAATGGTTGTATGTTTCATAAGTTACCTAATCGATAAGGGAATTTGAAATTTCAATTTCCACTCATTCGGCTTTACGCAAACTTCATTGATTATTTTACCCCAGGATTATGTGTAGAATCTCTATTCATTTGATTATGTCATAAATTCCACTACCCTTTCTGTGGATATAATTTTGATACACATAATCACTCCATTTATAAATTATTAGTTCATCGATATGAACTTGATAAGAGTAATTTTTACTCAATCTCAATTTGTTGAGATAAACATCCAATTCATTGGTGTTGTTTTTACAATAATATGTTTGAATGTCCTTTGATTGTTTTACACTGAATATCCAATCATATTTAGTGTATATATATTTTTCACACATAACTATGTCGTTGATTTATCCTTAATCTAAGGATACGGCCTTTATGAGATATTTCATCTCAATTTACATTCCATTGAGACTTCTTTGTTGTTATACAGCAAATCACTTTTATGTGGTGTATATAATGTACTTTGACATAGTATATCATGAATTCCTTTATTCTCATGATATTACAATGATTTTATTACCTCAGTTTTTTTTATTCAAGTGTCTCACTTTTGGTTAGAAACTCTAACTAAAATACAATTTTTAAATGTTTTAAAGACTTATTCTTCTAAATCTTGCTCATTAATGTCCATGTTTTAAAAATTGTTTTAAGGATTTATTTATATGGACATTAAAGTTTTAAAATTAAAACTCATTTTAAGAGTTTCAAAGTGGTATGGGACACTTTTATTCAAAAATCTATTTTTAAATGGATTCTTGACAAATAGTATGACTTTTAAATGATTTCAAGAAAAAGGGGGATATTTCTCTCAAATAGTTTTGAAGATTATTTTCATCTATGTCAATATCCTTCATTATTCTTGATTGAGGTTAATGTGATACAATACAACATTCCATATTTTATCAAATGAGTTATTTTTTATTGTGGATTTGTTATTTTTATACCATTCATGGTTTGTGGTTAAAGTATTGACATTTTGTATGCTAGTTTTAATAAGAATGTTTATGTTATATTTAAACCTGTTCATATGAGGAATGAATTGGACTTAATAAGTGATGGGTGGATCCCGCTATAGCTCATCGATGCATCGGTAGGTCTCATGAGACAAACTAGTGTCTTGGCACAAGGCCTTGGCAAAATCTTATTTGTAGTCTTGGCACGTGGCCTTGGCTATGTGGTTATGATAGTCTGGCATTATGCATTCCATCATTATGAAAGTGGTTATTGATATTTCATGTGATCATTCGACTAGTAGAATATCCATGTGAGTAAGTAAATGAAATTATTTTATTTTATCTTTGCCATTTTATTTTGAAGTTCAAGTTTAAAAGGCTTTTGTTTTAGTTATAAACTGCCTTAAGTGTTTATGCTTATCTATGAAAGCTTCTACTATAATGTTATCCTTACTGAGCATCTGAGCTCACCCCTTTAAATGTTTTCTTTTTCCCAAGATTATGAAGAAGTAATTTCTGAATGACAAGCAGGGATAGTATGAGGGGATATGAAGACAAGATGTTGTTGTAGTTTTTTTTATGATGTAATGTAAGACTTATGAATATATCTAGTGTTTCCAAGACAACTAAACTAATCGGTCTTTCGAGACGTGATCCTTTTTTATCATGCCAATGTTATGTAATAATTCACCGACTCTGGGTAACTGGGGTCGGGGAGTTACAGTTGGTATTAGAGGAAGTTTAGTACAAATCTTGGAAGATAGATTTAGATAAACTCTGATTAGATCACGTAGACCTAAGATGAACTTTGAGGATTAGTATAGAAGAACTTCCTAGAATTTTTGTATTGTAGAGATTTTGTGAGTTTTCCGAGCAATACATCCCTCTCTGGATACGAGCAGGTAGAGGCGGCTCTGGAACAGATGTACCTAGGGGTAAAACTCGAAAACACCACTTTGATCTAGACTCGAACGGGAACTGGTGCACAACAACGGGCCTTGCTGCACTCTTGGTTACGACACTTCCGGGGGATATGATTTGGTAAATTCACAAGATTAGTATGAACCATTATTAAGGGAACACAAAAAATGCCCCTAAGAATATATGTCTACAAATAGATAGTGGATAACCTAGATTTTAATATAGGGTACCCCAAGTTAGGATATATTGTTCAATTACAAGATTATCCTATTATGTCTATTTTTTTACATTCTTATTAGATAAGTATTCAAAAACCCTAATTGTATTTTCTTTTTGTTAGTTGAAACATGGAGGGAGCAAGATCACGAACAACTCTTCTCTCTCTTCCTGAAGAACTACTTACAATTATTATCCAGAAGTCATGCACAGATGATGCTGAAACTTTTTCAAATTTCCAAGTTACATGCAAACAACTTTATGAGACATCCAATACCTCTAGAATTGCACGATTCTTTCAAGGATCAAGTACCGACTATGGGATAATGTTGTGCTCTCAACTTTCTTACCACGCTAAGCGTGGGAAGTACCATCAGGGTCTTTTCAAATTATTCACATTATCTCAAAATTACGATGCACTAAATTATTTTCAAGTTGCTACAGAAGAGGGATACCTTCGAGCAGCCTATATGTATCAAATTATATATTTATGTCTTTTGGGATATACGGAAACTGATTTACCAAAACCTTATTTTGAAATATTTGAAGATGAATCAATGAGAATTTTTCTAAAAAAACATGTTAAAGACGATGTCTCAAAATTATATATAAGAAATACCTATTTTTTTATGATGCATCGATGCTTCCATCGATAAAATCCAAGATGGATGAAGAGTTTTTGGGTAAAGGAAGTAGATGATTTTGAAAAATTATTGAGGTACCATTGTGACACATGAACGCATTCTACCAAAAGGAAAATCTGCCTAGTCTCTCCAGAGTTCATGTTGTGATCCACATATCTCTGGTGACAAAATACATACCTGACCCAATGCATGTACTCACCTATGAAGAATTAGAACTGGAACCCGATCTATCTTATTTTGAAGAGCCTATCAGAATTCTTCATACCAAAGATCAAGTGTTGAGAAACCAGATGGCTCGTCTGGTAAAATTTCTATGGAGAAATCTTATGATGGAAGAGGCAATGTGGGAACCCGAGGAACATATGATGAAGAACCTATGTGGAAATAAATGGATGATGAAATGTTTAAAAGTGTTAGTTCTCTTTATTGATGGGATTACACTGGAATAATTTTCTCTTGTATGTGTAAACCTGCAATTTATCATGTGAAAAAGATATTTGAGGAATAATTATCTTTTCTGTTGCGGATATAGTTATAAATAACCATTTGGTATTATATGATCATTGGGGTTTGAGAGAATTATAAGTTATTATAATTTGGGATGAAAATTCAAGGTATGATATAACATTTGTGGTTAAATGATGTTATGGTAATGTTATAAAATATATTTTTTTTTAAAAAGACAACACGTAGACCGGGTGACAACCCGTCGCGTCGGACAAAGCTGTGAGAATCGAACCCACAACCAAAGTGCGAGTGGGATTTATCGCCTACCACTGGACTACATGAATTCCCTGGTTAGTGTGACTATTATTTTTAGTTAAATTATTTTATTGATCAATAATAATTTTATTTGGGATCTTATGTATTATCAAATGAATACCCTTAGTATAGGAAAATGATTTGGTGATAAAGTGATAAATGTTATTTTGGAATTTGTTCACTTTTTTTAGAACACTATATTCTAAAGGAAAATAGAGTAGTATGGGATTTCATTTTAGGATTAATGGTGGATTTTTATCTATGTTTTTATTGTGGATTTATAGTGATTTGGGTTGTTTATGGAAATGATTAGGTTAATTACTTCTAAGTATGTGACTTTATGAGTAATTAATGTCATTTGGAGATACAATTTAATGTGGAAGACTATATTATTATAAGTTTTGAGTTTCAATATTAGTTTGGATTATATTGAAGGATTTTATGGACAATTGATTATTTAATGTCATTTATTTAACTTTGGGGTATTGATGGTTTAATTTTAGAAATTAAGATTACTTTTTTTTTCTCTAATGGAATATACATTTGGGGGTCATCGGATATTATACTAACCATTTTGGTTTTGATTAATCTTTAAAGAAAAGGTAAATATATAGTTTATCCTACGTGGATCATGTATTTCTATAGAATTTTATTCTAGCTCTTCCATTTTGACCAAGTCTTCTTGAATACTCATTGTTCAAAAAATGAGTTAGTTTTAAAAAGTTATTATAAAATGAAACTCTACTTAAAAAGTAAGTATATCTCTTTATGTTCTTAGTTAATATCATAAATGAATTCCTCATCCTTATGTAATGCAACTTAAAACAAAAAAATGTTGTCCGTTTACTTTCCTACTAGGAGACTAATGGTCGTTTGTCCCAACACAAGTTTGTGGTTTTCTTATTGTTAAATTTCTCCGGATCATGACTTCTATCCCTCTCCATCAGAACTTGACACTTAGTTTATCATCCATATCCATGTTTTCCTACATGAAATCCAAGTATGGGTTATCTTGGTTGACCTTTATACCTCTCTTTCTTTCTTTTAAAGTGATAGTTTTATTGACTATTTTTCCGATGTGGGACTTTCCATTATATTCCCAAGCACAATTTTATAAATTCTATCTCTCAAAATGGACTTAATTTTTGGATTCAAAATATCGAAATTATCCTAGGGTGAAATTTTGGTACTATTCGGGTAACTTTCATATTTTGATGAATAGTGAAAATTACTAAATTTTAATTAAAAACAAATTTTTTAATCAAAATAATTAATAGTGATAAATTATTAATTTGAGTGGTTTTAAAGTATATTTAGAATATATTTTTACCATTTAATACAATGTTGGTCATTGGACATAATTTCACAATTAAACCGAACATAAACAAGTATCAATCTTTTGATAGTTATTATATCTTAAAAACACGCTTTTTGTTTTTGACAGCGGGAATTAATTTTAAATTAATTTCTTCCACTTATTTGTTTTGAATTTGGAAAAATGGATTCCATATTTAGAATCAGGATGTCTAAATTTTGTAAATAGGTAACTTTTATTTTTTGACATTTTGAATAATTACTTCGGTAAATATTTTATTTACCATGGTTAAGGGTAAATCTGGTAAATAAGGGTTAAAAAATAATATTATAATAATACTAAATTACCCTAAAACGTGTCCTAACCTTATTGGTAGATACATTTCCGACCATGTCCATCTTTGGGTCGATTTTGGGACCCCATGGATCCACTTGTAAGTGATAGGGACACTATATTTTAATTAAGTTAAAATGAATACAAAAATGACACAAGCATATATCTTTTAGCAAAAGAATTGTTACATAGGTTTATATATGTTTGATATTAGACTATAAATATTCATTAAAAAGATAAAAATATTTCCTACATAATTATATTTTGTTTATATTTTTTAGACATTAAATAAATTAATTTATTTATGACACAATGGTGATGCAGTAATTACCATAATAGTGAAAAATGAGAATAATTTATATTATAAATACCCAAATAAATATAATTTGAGACTTTAATTGAATTAAACTAATTTTATAGGTTAATATGAAATATTAGGATTTATTTAATTAACTTTTTTCGAAGTAATCATTATTTTATGTGTTTCAAAAAAATTCAACTATTGAATAGTGTCAGAATGGACATAAAAGAGTTTTTAAAAACAAATATTATATTTTTAATTGATATTAAATTCCTAAAAATATAAGTTTCGGCCAAGAGACTTATATCATTATATTTATATCATTAAAGGACCACTTGTGGGTCGCTTGGATGTATATAGTAAGTTTATTAACTATATAATATAAAAATACAAAGTGACATGGTAAATGTCAAACTAATTAACTAAGAGTTAATATTTAATGATAAGGTTAATATAGTAACCCAAACCAGTATAAATTATATTGGTTGAAAGGTTTTATACCTATACCCACCTTAACCTTTGAATAATCAACTTTGGAGACATTAGAAACCGAATATGAATTTATTATAAATTAATATTTCTAGCTTTTCCAAACGTGCCCCTCACCCCTCTTATAAAAGGGCACTCCTCTTTCTCATTTCTTCACACCTTAAAAGCCTTTTGGTTCGGCCAACCTTCTCCTAAATACTCTCTAAACTTCCCTCAATACAACCTAGAGGCCTTAGTTTGATCATAAAGCCATCCTAAGGAGCCCTTTTGATCAAATCAAAAGGAAGAACCCGAAGAAGAGGTAATGTTTTCACCACCCCTTTTCAAGTTCCTTTCTTCTTCCACTTCTTCTTTCTTTGTTATTACCATTATAAAATAATAACTCCAGTATAATGTATATACTTTGATGTTATTATAAACATGGTACAACCATATTCAGTATTCTATCCACCCTTTGAATAACATGTCACCATACGTGCGTACGTACGGCTTACCGTCTCCACGTCGTGGTGTAATTGTTATTCAATATATTATTATTTTGGATGGGTATAATAATGATGTGTAACTCATGTAAATAATAAATATAACATGATAATGATTCTTTATATATGATATACTATCCAATTATATATTATTTTAATATCAAAATAATGATATTGTCGCTCGTGCGTACGTACGGACTACCGTCTCCACGAACGCGATGAGATTCATTCTCCATCATATCCATTAAAGTATAACTATCATTTTATGATTTAAAAATAGTATCTAAGTACTTGATATAATTATGTATATGTATAATATACATCCCATTAATAACAAATATGGCTCACATAACAAAGAATATAAAGTAAAATGAACCCGTTAACACCCGAAATGACAATAATTCTAAGATATTATTAACAAATCAATGTTAAAAGATCATATATGATATCATATTAATGTAAATGATTCTTATATAATTCAATAACAACTATTTCACCATTATATTTGAGTTTAACCTATAGTCGACCAAGGAAAAAGTACAAAGTAAGGGGTTTCTTGTCTCACTCTTAGTTTCATGAGAATTCCATTGTTCACCACTTATTTATTACATTTGGTGTGTGTGTACTGCCCATGATTGTATTAATTGTGTAATATTCATTAATTTATGGGTATTTACATCATAATTTTATGATCCTTATTTCATGGGTTTATTTTTCATAAGTTACCTAATCGATAAGGGAATTTGAAATTTCAATTTCCACTCATTCGGCTTTATGCATACTTCATTGATTATTTTACTCCAAGATTATGTATAGAATCTCTATTCATTTTATTATGTCATAAATTCTACTACCCTTTATTTGGATATACTTTTGATACACATAATCACTCCACTGATAAATTATCAGGTCATCGGTATGAACTTGATAAGAGTAATTTTTACTCAATCTCGATTTGTTGAGATAAAAATCCAATTCATTGGTGTTGTTTTTACAAGAATATGTGTGAATGTCCTTTGATTGTTTTACACTGAATATCCAATCATATTTAGTGTATATATATTTGTCACACATAACTATGTCTTTGATTTATCCTTAATCTAAGGATACGGCCTTTATGAGAGATTTCATCTCAATTTACATTCCATTGAGACTTCTTTGTTGTTATACAGTAAATCACTTTTATGTGGTGTATATAATGTACTTTGACATTGTATATCATGAATTAATTTATTCTCATGATATTACAATGTTTTTATTACCTCAATTATTTGTATTCAAGTGTCTCACTTTTGGTTAGAAACTCTAACTAAAATACCATTTTTAAATGTTTTAAAGACTTATTCTTCTAAATCTTGCTCATTAATATCCATGTTTTAAAAATTGTTTTAAGGATTTATTTATATGGACATTAAAGTTTTAAAATTAAAACTCCTTTTAAGAGTTTCAAAGTGGTATGGGACACTTTGATTCAAAAATCTATTTTTAAATTGCTTCTTGACAAATAGTGTGACTTTTAAATGATTTCAAGAAAAAGGGGGATATTTCTCCCAAATAGTTTTGAATATTATTTTCATCTATGTCAATATCCTTCATTATTCTTGATTGAGGTTAATTTGATACAATACAGTCTTTTATATTGTATCGAATGAGTTATGTTTGATTGTGGATGTGCTATTTTTATACCATTCATGGTTTGTGGTTAAAGTATTGACATTTCGTATGCTAGTTTTAATACGAATGTTTATGTTATGTTTAAACCTGTTCATATGAGGAATGCATTGGACTTAATAAGTGATGGGTGGAGCCCGCTATAGATCCTCGATGCATCGGTAGGTCTCATGAGACAAACTAGTGTCTTGGCACAAGGCCTTGACAAAATCTTATTTGTAGTCTTGGCACGAGGCCTTGGATATGTGGTTATGATAGTATGGCATTATGCATTCCATCATTATGAAAGTGGTTATTGATATTTCATGTGATCATTATACTAGTATAATAACCATTTGAGTAAGTAAATGGCATTATTTTATTTTATCTTTTCCATTTTATGTTGAAGTTCATGTTTAAAATGCTTTTGTTTTAGTTATAAACTGGCTTAAGTGTTTATGCTTATCTATGAAAGCTTCTTCTATAATGTTATCCTTACTGAGCATATGAGCTCACCCCTTTTAATGTTTTATTTTTCCCAGGATTATGAAGAAGTAATTTATGAATGACAAGCAGGGATAGTATGAGGGGATATAAAGATAATATGTTGTTGTATTTTTTTTTTATGTAATATAAGAATTATGAATATATCTAGTGTTTCCAAGACTACTAAACTAATCGCCCTTTCGAGATGTGATCCTTTCTGATCATGCCAATGTTATGTATAATGCACCGACTCTGGGTAACTGGGTTCGGGGCGTTACATTTACTTGAGTTGCGATTATAGGATTTTCTTTTGGTATTTACTTGGAGACTTTTATTTACATGTGTTGACATTTCTCATGCATTTTGGGATATTTTTTGGTATATTTTATAATAACATATGGAGTTTCTTAGTGTTTGTGTATCCTATCTTCTGATCTTATATTATTATAGAGGGTAATTCCTTCTATATGTTATATTTTTAAAACTTGGTTCTTATTTCTGACCTGGAACCTACTAGAGGGAAGACATTTGGGACATCATCTCTCTTCCTTAATTTCCAACATAGGAGGGGTGACATTAAAAGTATGGGTTGTGAAAGAGTGGTATCAAAGGTTTTAGTTGATATATATGGTGTATTTTTGAGTTATAAAATGTGAGGATTGAATGGATTGGTAGGTAAATAGTACCAGTTGACCTTGGTGCATGAAATAGTCCAAAGAGGCTCACTATGGAATAAGAATTAAGACCCCATGGATCTAATGTATGGATTCTGAGTTTATTAAACATCCATGTAAGGTGGTACTTTTTACTAGGTAGATTCCTAGGATAGTATCATGTATCATGATTTTTTTATATTCACATCTATATTCAGTAATTTTATGAAGTTAATTAAGTAAATTAATTAATTAAATAAACCTTTATAAAATTCCATGATACAAGATTTAGGATTACTTCTTTATTTTTAGGAATGGTTGTAAGTCATCATCCATGATTTTCTCTAGAAATTGAGGTTCAACAACCTTATCTAGTTTATTAACAAGGTATTGACCATATAATGGATGATGAGTAATGATATATATAATTTTGTACCTTTCAGTGGAAGAGTTTGGGTATGTATAAGGGGGATGTCTTAGGTATGAATATGTGGTGCTAGATGGTGGAGCTCAAGATCACCTTCAGTCTAATTTGAGCTAAGGATGTGTTCTAGGTACCATTGGTAGTTATTCAGTTTTTAGGATTTCTGTTTCAATGGTGAAAGTTATATCTTCTTGGATATAGTAAGATAGATGTGTTATGGATAGACTTTTAGAAGTTCTATTTATAATTCTTATCATCAACAAAAAAGGCGGTGAATCATCATAATTTTATTCCCTTTAGAATGGGATCCTGAGTTTATGGGATCTTGGGATCATGCTCATGTACCAGTTGACCTTTTCCCTAGATTTCTTTCTTAATGAGGAGTCCAAATCATGATATCTAGATGAATCCATGTACCCAGTGATCAGGTATGTAGTCACCTTATTTATGCTTCATACATGGATTGAGGTGAAAAATATGGATGATGTAATCAAGAGAATATTTTCTCTATGAGGTGAGACTCAAGAGGGTGGCTAGTAGAGTGTCTCTAGGAGTATAGAATTGGGTAGTGGGTCATGGACATCCAGGAAGTTGGGTTTCTGGCCATTGGTTAATCGATTGTGGGATATCATTTCTAATCCTTCTAGGGGAGGTGGCTTTTGAAAACCTTTCAGGGGAATCCCTTTTTCATGTTATGCTTATGGGGGAACACGGAAATTTCTGGGATCAGTTCCCAACTACTCAGGGAGACCAGTTTTAGATGGTAGTTAGTTCCCTTTTGGAAGAAATAATTGTTAACTATGAGGTAGTTTTAGCAGTCGGGACCATCGGTACTTGTCCAACAACCAAGAGGATATGGTGTTGAAATGGGGAAGTGTCATGATGGTCTCCATCCCTAGGAACATAGGAAACATTGTATTCATATATCTTGATATTATAGGGTAATAGTTGCTAGGCATAGTCAAATTCATGTGTTGGATCCCATGGAACTAGAAATGCCTGAGATTTTCAGAGGTAAGATCAGTTTTTCATCAACAATTTACTGTGACTGGTTTGATTCAGAATCCTCACACTCCTTTGTTTTTTATACTTTGGTTAATTTTATAAAATTGTATGTAGATATGTATAGCTTCTATAGTGTTATCGAAACTAGTTGGAGGTCAGGAATCTTTTTTGATGTGTGTTAAGGATGTAGCTAGTGATGTTACAACACCAGTCAATGGGATATTTCTTCTTACTACAGATACATGCATACAATATTATCCTTGTCTTGGAGTAGTAGTGTTCAATGAATTCATTCATCAACTATTTTCAATGATGATTTTAATTTTCCAATGTGGATGGTTAGTGATTATAGTGTTATTTGGTGAGAATGGTTTTTGAATTGGTGGTAGGTATATGAATCCTTTTGTTTCTCTATTAATAGAGATTTTAGTGAAACCTCAGTTAGAGGATGTTTCCAGGGTTGTGGAGGAGTTCCTGTATTTTTTCCCATATGAGTTTATCATACTACCCCTTGAAGAAATGTTGATTTTGGCATTGAGTTTCAACCAATAATGCCTATAATTTTAACAGATCCATATCGAATGGTGACTATAGATCTATGTGAGTTAATGATGTAGGTGGATGATCTAATGCAGATGGATTCATCCAACCTAGTGTGTTTCCATGGGGTTATCTAGTTTTTGTTTTCTAATAAGGAAGATGGTAGTCTGATATTTTTTATAGACTTATATAGGTTTAATAAGTAGTTTTCAAGAATAATTTCACCCTATAGAGGATTGATGATCTATTCAACCAGTGAAGGGAGACGGGTTTTTTTTCCAAGGTTGACATGCATTCTAGATTTCACGAGATGATGATGAAAATGGGGATATCCTAAAGATTTCCTTCAAGTGTATGTATGGGTACTTCAAGATCAAGGTCATTCTGTTCATTGTCATGAATGCACTAGTTATGTAAATGGTATCATGAAACCCATTTTCTATTTTTTCATAGAGAATCTCATCATTGTTTTCCTTGATAATATCTTGATCTACACAAAGTCATAGGAGGATCATGTTCAGTGTCTAAATTATTTCTTATAGGTCCTTCAAAACAACCAACATTATGATAAACTATCCAAGTGTATATTTTGGATGTGAGAGGTTTATTTCCTTGGGCATGTGGTGCCTTAGTAGTTTGTGTTCATAGACCATTCAAAGATCCAGGTTGTTGTTTTTTTGGGAAGCACCAAGAATACAGCTAAGGGTTATAGATTTCGTGGTCTTTCTAGCTATTATCAAAGGTCTGTATTCGATTTATCTTAGTTTGTATACCCATTGATAACTTTTACTAGGAAGGACCAATACTTTTTGTAGACTTATTAGTTCAAAATAGAATTTAGTTACCTAAAGGAGAAGATTATCCACACTCTAGTGATTCAATTTTTTAATGAGGGTGTTTTGTTTGATGTTTTTTGTGCTTATTCTTGTCTTGGATTGGGATACATCTTGATGCGAACTATATTGGAGATATCTTATGGGTTTAGGTAGTTATTTACCCATGAGTATTATTTTTCCACCCGTGATCTATATTTATTAGTAGTTGTGTTTTCACTAAAGATATGGAGGTATTACCTCATCGATGAGAATTTTTTGGTATTTACGGGACACAAGAGCCTAAAATATGTCTTATCTCAGTGATATTTAAATGTGAACCCACAAGGGTGGATATTATTTCTTCAAGAATACAATTTTGAGAACTATTAGACCCCATTAAAGGGTAATGTTATTATTGATGTGTTGATTTAGAATTACAGGTGGGATATGGATCAAAAGTCTTCCAAAGTTTGAAAAGGGGGTGGAGGATCTTACAATGATGCATCTTGATGTGGGGGGTAGAAGTGACTGAGGTAGTATTCATCATAATAATTTAGAGTCATCCAAGATGTGGAATGTAGAGGAGTATCAATGGGGAGACTTAGAGGTATAGGTGATGAATGAAAGTGTTATTCATAGTGATGGTATAAAGGGATGGTCATATGATGGATAAAACTAGATATTGTTTTAAGAGAGGTTTTTTATTTCATCAATAATGTGTCATAAATTTCTATATTTGTTATACGGATCACTATTATCAATTCATCCTTGTATGGGAAATATATATTGAGGCTTGTGGAGATAGATTTGGTGTATTGGTATGAAATATTAATTATCATAATTTGTAGATGATTTTATTGTTTGGAAATATGTAAAGGTATAAACACCAAGTTTTTAGAGGTTTTTTCATCCCTTCCCTAGTGGAAATGGAAGTAAATATCAATATATTTTTACACTGAGTTACCCCGAGATCAAGGAGGATATGATACAGTTTGAATGATAGTAGACCAACCAATAAATATATTTTGACAGTGAGTTACCCCGATCTCAAGGAGGATGTGATATAGTTTGGATGACAGTGGACCACCAAGCAAAGTCATATAATTTTATAGAAATTAGTGAGTCAAGTGTTTTGAATGACTTGGTGAGGTCATATATAGATGATATGGTTAGGGTTTAAGGGGTAATGATGATCATCATCTCTAATCAGGATCCTCATTTTACCACATGATTCTTGAGTGGATCATAGAATTATTCTATCTCCCAGTATAGATTAAACACTAATTTCCAACCCAAGATAGAAATGCAGAAAAATTGGACCATCTAGATGCTAGAGGATATGTTACGTTCTTGTGTCTAGGAAATATTCAAATTACGGGTAAAGAGCCTTCCATTGTTTGATTTTTTATACAACAATAGTTACCATTTTCAATTTGAATAGATCTTTTTTAAGTTTTTTTTGTATTGGCGTGTCATACTCGATTGTGTTGGGTTTTTGTTGGGGAGTTACCAATTATTTTTCCTCATATAGTATAGAGAACACCCAATAACAATCAACTAGTTCACGAGAGGATATGGGTAGCATAGTACCATCAGATGACCTATGATGATCATTGGTGAAGACCCTTAAAGATTGAGTTTGGAGATAATGTGTTCTTGAGGCTTACCCCTCAATGGGGGCAATAGTGGTTTGGAAGGAGTAAGATTTATCCCTAGTTCTTCAGAAATTTAAAGGTTTTGGGGCAAGTTGGTGAGGTGGTGTGTTAGTTGGCACCGCCAACATGCCTATTCAAGATCCATAAAGTCTTATACATCTCCCAGCTTCAATGATATCTTCATGATGACTCCAAAATAATTTAATGGGGAGATTTGGATATTGATAATGACATGAAATTCATGTAGTGACCAGTAGAGTTCTATTATTCTCAATAGAATATGTTTCTTTGGAGAACCATCATCTTGATTCATGTGTTGTGGAGGCATGGTGGCCTGAAATATAGTACATGGGAGATTGAGACATAGATGGGTGCCCAGTATCAGGAGTTTTTTGAGTTTTCCTTGCTTCATTTTTATTTTGTATTATGATTTTTATTACATGATGATTTTATGAGATGTTCTTTTTTTCAAGAATGGGTTTTTTGTTAAGTCTTCATGTGCATTAAGATTGGAAAAAAACTTATTAATCAAGAAATGGTATATTAAAACTTCTTTTAAAACCATTCTTGTTGAAATCCTGACCCCTAAAGCCCATAGTTGGTGCCTAAATTAATACATTATTATAAGATATAAGGAATTGCATCCCAAATGACTAAAAAGTTTATAAGTCTTATTAAACTAGATTTATAATTGAGTATTTAATTACATTTCAAAACAGAAATTAAAAAATTGCTTTTTTTAGAATAACATTTTTCAATTTAACATATCCATTCATATCAAATATACTACACTTCATGGATTCAGATGAAATGAAACAAAATAAGGGTGAGTTCAAATGACTAGTAATGGTTATGTACATATGAATATATCATAAATAAATAATCATAAAAATATCGAAAGGTAAATAACTAAACACACATTCTATGTAACCAATAAAATGACAAAGAATTTCATACCGAGATAATATCAATACGAAAATTTCATGGATATAATCAAGATAGAAAGGTAAATAGCTAAACACACATGACATGTAAATAATAAATTGAGAAGGTAGTGAACACATGGATAATATAAATGTGAAAATCGAATTGATAATAATCAATATGTAAAGGTAGATAACTAAAAACACATTCCATTTAATCAATAGAGTGACTATCATAACAGGAAATTGAATAATCAATTTATAAAGGTAAATAACTAAAAACCCATGTCATTTAATCAATAACTAATAATGAAATACATCAATTGAAAATATAATTTTGAAAATATCATTGATAGTAGTAACTAAATTATGAATGATGGAAATGAATAATTATTGGATGTCATGTATGAGGCACATGATACCTCTACCTTTAAGAACTTTTGTATGATGGTTTAAAACTATTGGTTACAAACTCATATGGTTTGGCTAACTAATTTCATACTAGATTAATGATTTACCTCATGAGACTATGGATGCATTGAGGGGATATCAATAACCAGGCCCTATCCATGTCTTGAATATCTAAATCATTCCTCTTATTTAAAATAATCGATTTTATTCATATACAATGTTCCTTATCATCAAATACTTGTATTGAGTAAAGAATATATATGAATCAATATTCCCCTGGATAAAAAAATGAATTTCATTATAGAAACCCATATTTATATATTATATATTATTTAACAAATAGATATATCCATGATAATAATTTGGATATTTCAGGGAAATTTAATGTCTAATGATCACTAGAATGTAAACATTTCAAAGAAATTTTGTTGACTATAAAAATGAATTATGGAATTAAATTTAAATACTTTCTTTAGTCAAAATGATCATAAACCTTCTGAAGAAATAATAAGGATACAATAAATAAAACATATACTCATTGGATTAATAATAATGTTTTTTTCATTGATTAATAGAAATACTATAAAAATTTATTTAAAAACATTTTAGAGGAGAATATCCTTTTCATTTTGATAATCACTTTCTATAACATAAAAAAAATTGAAAATCCTTTTCGTTGAAGATAAATTTTAAAAACTATGAAATTCCATAATCTTATAAAAATTAATTTTAATAAAAATAACCTTGTAAAATTGAAAAGGATGCTTCAAATAAATTAATTTTATGTTTGTAGGTAATTCTATACATGTCGTACAAGTTAAAAAGATCATTCTTTTTTCACATTAAGAAGGTTTAAAAAGTAATGTGAGGGAAAAGATAAGAATATTACTTTGAAATTTTTTTGTAAAAATGTAAAATGATAAAAAAATTATTTAATAAAAAAAATTAAAAGGTTAAAAACATTTTTTAAAACATTTCCAAAAAACATGTTTTTGGAAGAAAAAAGCTTTCCAACTGAAGAGTAAAATGATGGAATATTTTATTAAAAAAATTATCAATTATTTTAAGTACAATAGAGTTGAATAATGGTAATATTACTTTAAAATTCCATAAATAACCATAGTAGAAGAAAATGAAATGGGTTAATTTAGAAAATGATCAAATAATTTCATTCAACTGAAATTCATGAATAAATAATATTGATTAGAAAAATATTGTAAAATAAACCCTCAAAATGATTATAACGTTGATGTGATAATTATTAAATGATTTGATTATGTGTATAAAGTAAACAAATATATAATAAGTGAAAATAAAATAATATATAGTCAAAATTAATTACACACATAATCTTATAATATCAAAGATAACTAAAAAATAATATAACCCAATGAAAAGAAATTGAGTTATTAAATTCTTTGCCACTTGGTAACTTTTATGTCAAATACCATTGGATAAATTAAATCAAATTAAAACTCAAAATACCATGAATTATTAATTAATCATTATTTTATATGTCAAAGGGGGAATTATATACACCATATAAAATAAATTGGTGCATAACATACAAATGTGCCTCAATTAAAGTAAAGTAAGATAGAATACCTTACCTCCAACTTCCCTTTGGTTGAATATGATTTAACCACCCATATTGTGATTTTAAACATGTTATTAACTTATACTAGAAACACAATAATATTTATAAGATCACATATGATCCTTTTAAAATATCTTATCACTTGTTAATTGATTATATTTTGTTAATTTCATTATTTTAGGTGTTAATTGCCTTGTTTTCTCATGAGTTTTTCATCATGAAAGATATAGTTCTTGGGAATATTATATAGTTATATTGTAGTTTCCCAATCAAGATCAAGTATCCTTGAGAGGGGTAGAGGTTAATTAGTTATATCATTTTCCTTTTATGTTTCCCCTTTCTTGAAATAACATTCACCACCTATTAAAGATTTGTCACCTTATTGAAAACAAAACAAACACACATTTATAGGAACATAAGAATTTACAAAGTTCACTACTAAATAAGAGTATCTACATCCTTGGTACGGTATGGAAACAATATGATCCCAAAAAATCCACTAGAAAAAATATTTTTATGTTGAATATAATTAGAAGGATGTTTCCTTACACTTTTGTAGTGATATGTTCAATACAATAGTGCATGTGCTTCAAGTAGCATGAAGATGAAATAAAAAAATGGGTAGCAAACATGTTGTGGTGCTTCTTGATTAACTTTAACAAATAATATCTTTAAAAACAATTCTTCACTTTCTTACCCAGCATTAGGTAACAACTTCCTAGACTTTATAATGATACTCAGTCTGATTTTCCAATCCAATTCCCAAGTATGATTGATCAATTTGGAAATATAAACCTAAGAGAGTATTGTTGGAAAAATTATGAACTTATTATTCCTCAGTCATGAAATCTCAATAAAGTTTTCTAGATCTTATGATCCATCCCAATATGATAATCAGCTTAATATGATCTTTTCTCTTCTCCTTTCTTCTTTTTTCCAGAAAACTTCCTTAGGTATGATAGATCCAAAAACATATTCTCTCTAAAATTATTCATTGATCTTACTTATATACACTTTTTTTAATAGTTATAGTGTTAAGAAAGTACAAATTACTTCCTCATTTTATAGGTTATCCAAAAGAGGTTTTGGAAATATTCTAAAAAACCTTCCCTCTCAACCAAATTTCCAAAAATCTCAATTTCCATTGAATTATGGATACATTGTTAACTTATTTAATTCTTCCCAAATATTTAGGAATATTTTTGAATATTTTTTTTTGAATCCTGTCACAACTTCATCTATCTTTATACATTCTTTACAATATCTAGTTTGATTATGATTCTCCACTATGATTTCTTCATTACAATAAAAATAATAATTTTTTTATCATATTTCTTCACTTAAATTTTAATAAATGTATGATAATTATAATTTATTCTTTAAGATGAAGATATATAGTCACTCAAATTTTATTGAACCACAAATAAACAAATCATAACTGAATATACTTTATTTCATTTCTCTATACCAAAAACTAATCTGTTAATTCATATTTCACCACTATGATAAAGATAATTTACTCTTAATATTTAAATATCCTCTTGAAAATACTTTTTAAAATACTTATTCAAGAAATATTTCAGACCACCTTTGGAAACACTTCCGAAAATCTTCAAACAAGGCTCTTTTTCTTCTTTTCTTTAAACTGAAGAACCTGCATCTGATTTGGTTATCGGGTTCATGTTATATTTGATTATCGGTCATGGATTCACTCTAATGAACTGATGTCTCCTCCATCCTGATATAACATTACCCCATTTTAAACCCATCAAATTTATTCTTTCTCAAGACCAACTTATTAAGAAAATTCTTCTTGCTTTCTTAACTCACTCAAAAAACAACCAAAAATTTATCTTGATGGAAAATGGTCGACTACATTATTGATGTTCTCTAATACCTGCCTAAATGGCCCGGAGGCCTTCATTTTTTATTGATTTTGATAACCCCTCTTTCAAGGGATGAGAGGGAACCCTTACAAGGCCCGTAGGCTCAGAGATTACATGGCCCGTAGGCTTAAGAGATTACATGACCCGAAGGTCTTAAGGGAATTCAACCAGACTATCTACAAGGAAATTCCCCTCCCTAGCATCTGTATCTTGATAGTATCTCTCCACCTTTCCATGACCGTCTGGCTAGGCTTCCCGTGCAAGCACAGGCTAGTACCGATGGCATAGCCATACCCTCTCATTCTGACAATCCATTTGGCTCTGCTCTGGTGAGTGCACCTACTCTGAATCCTCTTCCGGGGCTGCTCTTTTTTTGTAGTGTGTCTGGGCTTGCATTAATGTGGCCCGAAGGCCTTGGGGTGACCCTAAGGCCTTAAGGTGGCCCAAAGGCCTTGATAATCAATTGGCCCGAAGGCCTTGGGTGGCCCGAAAGCCTTGCAGGACCCGAGAACCAAACCAGTGGCCCGAAGGCCCAGATGGATGAATAGTTCCGGCTGCTACAGTACCGAATAGTGCATGCTACAATACTGCTACAGTACCCCGGAAATATTCCTCCACCAGGATTTGATCCTGGGTCTTTTGGATGCACCTAGAGAGTCCTCACCAACTGGGCTGAGGATCTTGTGAATGTTCCCTAATATAATTTTTCATCAGTCGCAATATCATTACATGTTCTTTTTATTTTTCATTGGTCTCAAAAACTCCCTAGAGAAACTATTTTGAACTTCAACTCTTCTTTTTTTGTCTCTGATGTTTAGTAGAACACCACATCCAATAGACTTGTTTTAGCATCTTCAACTTTATCAACTTCTTTTATTTTCTGAAAACGATATCAATGAACTTATAGAACTCAAATTATTTTTTGAATATTTATTTATTGAAGCTTATTTGTTTGAGTGAAAACCAACATATTTATCTTCTCTCTTTTTAATCAACCTTCCCAACCTTCAAACAAATTTGAGTATGATGATCTCATATTGATGGACTGAGATGGGAAAACTTCAACTTCAACAACATCCTTCTTCCATAAACTTCTCCTTGTATCATGAAATTATCATTACTTTGAATACATTCAAGATCAGTTTTATCATCTTCTAGCTTAAAATGGGAAGTAATATAGCTTCCCTTCCTTTTGGAAACTTTTTGTTCATTTCAAATCATTTCTCAATACAATTGGAAGCACCTGAACTCCCCCTTTCATTTATAATTCTTTCATCACCAGTTCATCAGAAAAGTTACTTCTTTTTAGAATAAAAAAACAAAAAATCATCATCAAGTTTTAATCAGATCTAATTAGACTCTGAAGAAACTTTATATTATTATATTATCTTCCATTCTAAACTCGGGGTGAGCCTATGAACCCTTTATTCCAAAAATATATTCCCAATATGATGTAATTTCTTAAGAAATGTGAGTATAATTTCTTAAATATGACAGTTAGTTCAATTTTACAGATTGAAAAAGTGAATTTATTTCTTTTCTTCTTTGAAAAAAAAGATAACAATTTCTTCAAAAACAACTTCCAACTTCTAAAATCATCTTCCAACCAACTTATTCCTAATAATATCCCCCCTTTAGATTTCATTTTCAACCAAGGTTCATAAATCAATGAACATTGTAACTTTAATATATGGATTACTTATTAACAATTATAATCATATGTGATCTAACTCATTGTAGGAAATAGTAATTATTGATAGAAAAACCATGTTGTCCAAAATTCATGATCATGAAACCTATTCAACTTTTCCTCAATTATTTATTTTCTTATTCAAATGTATTTTTAACAAAAGATTCATACAACCACTCAAAAAAATAGTTATAATAGTTCACAAAATTACATACTAAAATCATAGGTTACCCAAAACTCCCCCTACCTATATGCATCCTTAAAAGATTAAGAACATATCAATTGATAGATTTATGAAACAATTCTCCACCTTGAAAACACTATCCAAAGACTATATGAGAGTGGATAAAAAACACATACCTCAACCTTGATTATAAGGAGTTTGGATGCTTATAAAATATCTAATTTTGTGAAAAGGTTTCTTTAATAAAGGTTTTGTGAAAATATCAGCAACTTGTTTCGATATAAGAACGTACTCTAGCTTCAATTCATGCTTCTACACATGCTCGTTAATGAAATTATATTTGATGTCAATATTGTTTATTGATATTGTCGTATCAAATTTTTGGTAAGGTTTATGGCACTCCGATTATCACAACCCAAGAGAAAATATAACATCACATCAAAAATTAAATATTCCAACTGAGACTTTATCCACATAAGTTGGTTGACATCTTGGGTATTAGAAACATAGTCATCTTTTTTCAAGATAAGAGTTAATGAGTTCAGTTTCTTTGTTTTCCAACTAACACAAATTTTTTTATAGAAATAAAACTCCACAATATTTGGATCTTCTGTCATCAAAATTTCATTCGCAATCAGTATCTGAATACCTAAACAATTCAATACTTTCTGATCTATCAAATCTAATGCTAAAATTTATTATGCCTTTGATATATGTAAGAATTATTTTTCTAACCAATAAGTGTGATTATTTTGTAGCATTATGAAATCTTGCACATAATTTATCATCATAAACAATGTTGGGTCTTGAGATATTAAAATACAACAAAATACTATCAGTTTTTAAAACACTTTATAGTCAACTGCCTTACATTCACCATATTTATAAAGGTTGTTCCCCATGAAATCATTGTGGAAATTTGTTTTGAAATTTTCATGTCAAAACTATTAAGAAGATCCTTTTAATACTTTTATTGGTAAAAAAGGCTCTTCTTCTTTTTTGATATTTGTAACCCAAGAAAGTATTTCATTTCACCCAACATGGAAAACTCAAAAAACTTCTTCATCTCATTAGAACATCCTTTAAAAGTTCTTTCATCATTCCCAGAAAAGTTAATTTCATCAACATAAACAATTATGATGAGAGAAAAATTATGTCTTTATTTAATGTAAATATGTATATCAACCCTTCATTTCTTGAAACTAATATTCCTCAAGAAATTATCCAATTTGGAATACTATGCCCTCATAGCTTTCTTTATCCCATACAAGGATTTATTCAACTTTCACACCTAAATTTCATCTTTCCTACAAAAATCCATATAGTTGTTCAATATAAAATTCCCCATCAATATCACCATTTAAGATGATTTTAAATCCATATGAAATTTTTTTAACTTTGTTGTGAATCAATAGAAAAAAATATTATGATTATTTCTAACATTTCCACTGGATAAATAATTCCATCAATGTTAATGCCTTCAATTTGTGAGTAACATTTTCATACTAATATTTCTTTTTTTCTTATCAATTCAGCTTCTTTATTCAACTTATTTTAAAAAAACCCACTTTTTACCAACAAAATTTTGGTCATTTTGTTTAAGTATGAGTTCTCGCATATCATTATTTTATATCTAATCAAACTCTTCACTCATAGTTAAAACCCATTCTATATTCTCAAAAAGTTCATTCACATGTTTTATCTCAACTTTTGAATACAAATAAGTATGTGTAATTGCTTTTCATGATCTTCTTATTTGAACCTTCTAATTTTGATCTCCAATAATGTTATGAGCTTCCACTTGATTTTTTTCCTAGGATAAAATTTATGATATTCTTCCTCATCACTTGAAACAACTAAGTCTAATTCATATTCTTGAGTAATATTACTATTATCAATATCATAATCATAATTTTTGACAAAAATTCTTTCTTCCTTCTCAACTTCCTTATTAGTATGGTTCTGATTATATTACTCAGCCTTTTTAATAACTTTGATATTAATAAAATCAACTATTATTCATATTTATTTATTGAAACATATATATGCTCTTATTTTGAGAGTGTAACTAAGAAAAATTCCATCTTTACCTCTCTGCTCAAACTTCCCAAGGTTTCCACCTTTTTATTTCTAATGCATGGACTCCCAAAAACTCCTAAATGTTTAAAACATAGATTTTTTCTATAAATAATATCATATTGAGTCACATATGAGTTTTTCCTATAGATACATCATCTTTGAATGTACGTAGCATTGCTCATGGATTGACTAAAATGGTAATGTGAGAGACCATTTTCAAGTAACATATTTCTCCCCATTTCAACCAAATATCTATTTTGACATTAAGACACACTATTTTTTCAAAGAGTTTATGGTGTACTTAACTCATTACAAATAAAATAATTCTCAATATAACTATAAAATTATTATTTTTTATTCACAACCATTGTTTTTTCTCAACATCTTCACTGAGTACTAACATTCCATCTCATCTTTCGTCCTGAAAATTGTTAACATTTTTAGAGCATCTAACTAATGTTTCATATATATAACACAGGTAATGTGAGTAAATTAAATAGTGAAAGTGATGAATTACTTATATTTATGAGTTTATTTTTTTCTAATCAGCCCTTAGATATCAAATCGAATAAGTTCCCAAGGGTTTTTTTTGAAAAACTATTAACTTCTTATGCAGAGAATATTTAATTTTCCCATTATGACGGATTGTGAAACACCAATATATTTTTCTTGACATATCAAGAATACCCAAGACATTTTCTCACTTTTAAGAAATGATCGTGTTTATTAGACACATGTGTCACACCCTTTTATGCCATAATTGGTTATATTTCACTATGCCTAAGTAACAAGAGTTCTGAAAGTCACCAACTTGTAATAAGTTTCCCTCTGTATATTTCCCCCTTGTTAACAATATTTCCATATTCCCATATTTTTAAAAAATCTATACTTTGTGAAAATAAATTCTTCATCACACAATTTTAAAATAGTTATTAGGTTATATTTCATTCCATCAACAAAAAAAATCTTTCTTGGATTTCAACTTTTCTTCCATAATGATGGCTAATCCAACACCTTTGATTCAAAGAGATTCATCATTTCCAAATTTTATTATTCCTTATTTGAAATATTTTACATTATTTAACAATTTTAAGTATCCTATAATGTGATAATAACACCCACTATCCAATATCCATGTTTATTATCCTTTTATAGTTTTGAGAGAAGTATCAACAACAAGAGATTGTTTCTTGCCTTTATCATTCTTAACATCTGCCTTCTAATAATTTTTAACAAGAATAGTTTGTGTTGGTTACAAAAAAATAAATCCGTTTGAAAGGTTTCTAGTTTTTTCACATAATTATAAAATATATTCTAGAGATTAGAACCTATTTTTAACTTCTACATCAACCATATCAGACTTCTTCAGAACATCCTTCACAAACTTCTTCATTTGAGTGGATTGGATCCCCCTCAAACTTTGCCTTCTACAAATTTTGGAATAATTGTAATATTTTTAGTTAAACTAAAAAATATTTACCATATGTATGAATCCAAAAAAATATCAGTAGTATCCATATAAAGAATATTTTCCTCTGAAACTTATACACTTAACAAATTTGTGCACAAGTTTCTCAACAACCATCTTATCTTACTTTATAGAACTCTTTTGATAACCATACTTTTTGTTATAAACTGAAACCTTATTCTTTAAAACATGTTTCTTTTTATCCTTATTAGAACCAAAATTATTATAACCCTTTTTACATATTTTATTTTTAGAAACTTCTAAATTCTCATCTTTATTGGTCTTAGCCACATATATAAATTTTAAATATCTTTTATTTTTATAAACACTCAACTTTATTCTCAACATTTGAAGGGAAATTTTTATCCTTCTTAGTTTTACCCTTTCTAGAGTATTCACCAACTTCTAAAATAGAAATGTTAAAACTTATAACACTATATTCATCTTTAAGATGTTTTTGAAGAAAAAGTTCCATCTCTTCTTCTTTTATCTTCAGCTTAACTTCTAGATTGTAATTACATTTATTTTCTTCCTAAATATATTTATTCAAATCATAAATATCATTTAGCATCTTAACTTTCTCATCAATAAAAAATTCTAGGTTTTTTTTAAAGAAAGTTCATTTTTCAATTCCCTAATTTCTTTCTCTTTCATTCCAATATTTCTTATGAATTATTTCACTTCTTATTTTAGATGATATTCTAATCGAGTTTCTTATTATTTAAAACTAATGATTTCAACTTATTCATTATTAACTATTGAAAAAAAAAATTATTCTTATCCTTTTCAAAAGAATTCTCATATTCATATTCACTATCCTTTTCAAAAGTTTTTATATCATAATGCAAACAAAAAATGATTAAAATGAAATAATTTATATTAATTTATATATAATTTAACTAATTTTACCTTAAAATCAATTCAAAATATAATTTATCCTTATAAATAATTAAAATGAAATGGTGATTTTCAATTAAAATTATTAGTTTTCACTATTCATAAAAATATGAAACCTTTCAGAAAAATACAAAAAAAATTACACTAAGATAATTTTGGTATTATTATTTCAAATATTATGTTCGTTTTATCAAAAAAATTAAAAAAATGGTAACATTTAATTTAAAATTATTGGCATAAAGCGTGACTAAACCATCCTTTAGAAGAAAAAAATAGTTTTTTACAAAACATTTATTTTTTATTTAAATGATTCTAATTTTTTTCTAATAAATAGATAACCATAATTGTTATATCTTATTTAGTACAATTCATACCCATAAATTTAGAAGCTATATTATAATAGTATACTATTTTATAGTACATTTAGACTCATGATTGCATGTTCTTCTAGCTATCGAAGATATTAAATTTTAAAAAATATATTTTTTGTTTATTTAATCTCGGTGATTCATATCACATATTCTATTTAATAAAATTTTATTCTTTTATAATTTTAGGGTGTTACATTCTCCCCACCTTGAATAAATTATTTCCTCTCGATTTAAACTTGATCTAAATAATTCAGGGTTTGACATTTGTAAATACCATTGTTGAAAAAACCCTATCATAAAAAAAGGGTTAATAAACTATCCTCTTAATAAGAGAGAAATGGATGTAAAAAAGGTTATATGGAATAACACATCACTAGGTTTCTATATAGGATAACATTAGTGGAAAATAAAGATATGGAAATGAAAGAAAATCATAAATATTTATAGATAGTGATTGAGTTCATTGATCACAAGAAAGTTAATGGTTAATGAAATGTTATAGGCATCAAAACCATAAATTTATATTGATTTAAAAGACCGTATAATTCATTAGATATAAATACTATAAGATAAAAATTTTATTTCAATATCCTTTTTTCCTAAATTTGATGAATTCTTTTATTGTCTAAGAATATAAGGAAATATACTTACTTGATAATTTTCTATATCATAAACATAATTTCATCGTTTTTTTTATTCGATAAATTTTCAATTTATCCTATACTCCAAGAAATGAATATCCAAAAATTAATTTTTTATTCTTGACACACTAAAATTCACTTATAATGGATCATAATATCCATAAAAGAGTGAAATTGTTTTCCATATATCGATAACTATTTTCTAAAACCAATATGCTTATAAAATTTATCCAATGTAACACATTAATCACTAATCCTCAAAATTAACATCATGGGTTTATCATTTATATTTCATTCATGATTTTTTTAACTAAAAACAATGACATATTAAATAGGACATAATATAGTCTAGTGTTAGGTGTTAAACCCTTAATGTTCTCTAGTCATGGGTTCAAGGTCAACAGTCTTTCTTGATGTGACTGATAGTCACCTAGCATATGGGTTGTCTTTCTTCTAAAACTATATTAATATAATTCATATAACATTCCCAAAAATATGATGGATAGCCTTGAAAAAAATTAGTTATTAAATGACCTTTTTATTATGGTTTTCAATATAATTCTTTTTTTAATTCAAATAATATTATTTGACTATTATTAAAATGTCATTAATGATCATATTAACCCAAAAGGTTATTAATACCTTTAAACTAGTGTCTATAAAATTTAAATCCATTATTCCTCAAATAATTTTTTTACTAAAACATATAATAAACCAATGGTTTGTATTACCATAAATTTATCTGAAAATATCCTTGATATTATTATATTCCTACTGCAAAAATGTTCAAAATGTGTGTTTAATAATATAAACCTATGATTAACCTTAAAATTATAAAACCATGATGGTATCCATAACTATTAAGTTAATAAATACATATATTCTTATAAAATTTAATATAATACTTAAATGCTTTATTATTCTTATACCAAAATACAATTGGTAAAATTAATTCTATAATATAATTATGTAATAAAAAAATACTTCAGTCATTTTATTTCAACATAGGTACTTCCTTGGTATATGAGGTAACATTTAGATTATGGAATTTACATAGATAATTACTGAGTTCTCTACATTTATGTTAATTAACTATAAATGGATCCTTAAGATATGCTTTATTTCTTTTTATCTTATTACTCATTTTTTTCTTAGTAATTATTTTCTTGACACAATTCCTTTACACACCAAAATGATTTTTTATGTTCTTTTGAGACTCCTTATTTTAAATTTAATACATATTCAGTTTAAGCTAGGTAATTCATTTTTATCATCTATTCAAATCCTTCATAATGGTTTGTGATTAAAATGTAAATTATCCGAAGCATATATTCAGGGAGTGTCAAACTAGGTATGCAATAAGGCTCATTATCATGCACCAAGTAAAGATTGGGTCCATCCTAATACACAATTTTTGGATTCATTATCCCTAGGTACATCTTTTCTATAACCACATCCACTTTTAGTATCCATACAGGGATACATAACTAGGAAAAATCACATAATATCTTACTTAACAAAACATTAGGATGTTCTTTTATACTTATCCTTAGAATATATCATAGGGTTAAATTATATAATCTATGTTTTTTTAAATATAGTTTCCATGGTTTCTACTAAAATTCACCTAATACCAACGATAGTGACCCTAACCCCAGTAACATAAAGCAAGTTATTGCTTTAATACATTTTCATAAGATATAAGGAATCATGTCATGAGGGACAGAATAGTTTAGAAGTCTTGGTAAACTAGATACATATTTGTGTCTTGTATTAAATTTGAAAAAAAAACATAATTTTTTCTAGAATACCAGTATTACATATTTCATATCCTTTCATATATAACATATTACACTTCATAGATTCCTGATAATGTTAAAAAAATAAGGGTTCTCTCAAATGATTATTAAGGGTTAAGTGTATGAGAAGCTATCATTAATCAATAAGCATAATCAAGAAGTAATGTTAAATAACTAAACATGCATAAAATTTAATAAATAAACTAATAAGGAATATCATCCAAATATATTATCAATGTGAAAGTCTCAATGATAATAATCAATAGGTAAAGGTAAATAACTAAATACACATTCCATGTAACTAATAAAATGAGATTGAATTCTATCTAGATATAATATCGATACAAAAAAACTCATGGATAATAATAAATATAGAAAGGTAAATAAAAAATCATTCCATTTAATCAATAAAATGTCAATCATAACTAGATAAGGAATAATAAATATAGAAAGGAAAATAACTGAAAACACATTCCACTTAATCAAAAACTGAGAATGAAATGAATTCATAAATAATATCATTGTGATAATCTCATGGATAATAATAATTGAATTTTAAATGAAGTAAATTCTTAATTACTGGATGTCATTTATCGATCACTTGATACTTTTACTTTCTAGAAATTTTACAAGATATTTTAAAACTATTGGGGAAAAACCCATATGGTTTGGCCAACTGCTTTCATGCTAGCTTATTGATTCACCTCATGATACTATTGATGCATCAAGGGGATATCTATAACCAGGACCTACCCATGTCTTTCTTTTCCGAATCATTCGTCATATATCTAATAATTTATTTAATTCATAAAAAATGTTCTTTATCATCAAATATCCATATCGAGTAAAGAATACTGATTTTTCAATAATTCATGAGATAAAAAAATAAATTTCAATATATAATGCTATGTGTAAAAATGATATATAGTGTATGAAATTAACATATCCATGAAAAATAATTTTTTTATTTAGTGAAATTTTAAGGTACCATTATCACATGAAGGTGAACATTTCAAGGGAAAGTTATTGACTATAGAAATGAATTAAGGAATTGAATGACATTACTCTTCCCAGTCAAAATGATCTTAAACCATCTAGAGTAAGAATAAGAATGGTATCGATACAACATATACCCATTGCAAAAAGAGTAAAGGTTTATTTTCATAGAATAATAGAAATACCATTAAAAGTTATTCAAAAACATTCTTGAGAAAAATATCCTTTTCATTTTGAAAATTAATTTTTAATACATAAAACAGTTTGAAAATCCATTTCATTGAAAATCAATTTTAAAAACTAAGAAGTTATAGAATATTTGGAAACAATTTCTTTAAAAATCACCTTTTTAACATGAAAATTATGATTCAAATAAATTATGGTCATGTCAGTGGGTAATTATATACATTTTGTACGAGTTAAAAAATTCATTTTGCATAGTAAAAATGTTATAAATGTGCCTTGTTCTAAAAATAAAAATAAGATTACTTTGAAGAAAAAATAAAAAATCCAAAATGGGTAAAAATTTCTTTAATAAGTAATTTTTTAAAACATTTTCAGAAAACTTATATTTGGAAGAAAAAATATTTTTCATCGATGATAGAAATAATGTTAGATTTTATTTAAAACATTTTATCAATTATTTTAAGTACCAAAGTCTGAAATTTTTTTAATTTAACTTGATAATAACCTGAATAACCTAAGGATAATAAAATTAAATGTTTTTTTTATAAAATGAACAAATAGTTTCCTTTAAATAAAATTCTAGAATAAATAATCTTCATTAGAATGAGATTATGAAATTATCCCTTAAAATGATCATAACATTGAAGTGATAATTAGTCAATGATTTTATTATGTGTATAAACTATAAATACACATAAAAAAGTTTAAATATAATAATATTTATTCAAAATTAATTACACACATTATCTTAGAATATCAAAGATAACAAAAATTTAATATAACCCAATGGAAGGAAATTGGGTTATGAAATTATTTACCACTTGGTAACTTTTAAGTAAATTAACCTTGTATAAAATAAATCAAATTGAAACTAAAAATACCATGAATTATTAATGAATCATGATATTATATTTAAAATTGGAATTATATACACCATAAAAATGTAAATGGTTCATAACAAACAAATGTGCCTCATTGAAAGGAAATTAAGACATAATCCTTTACCTTATACTTTTTTTGGTTGAACATGATTTAACCTACTTTATAGTCGTATAAACATGTTATTAACTTATAAAATAACTATAATAATAATTACAATATCATATATTACTCTTTTATAACATATTATCACTCATTCGTTAATAATATTTCGTTAATTTCATTGTTTTGGGTGCTAATTGACTTTTTATCTCATGTGTGTTTCTTCATGAAAGAAATAGTTCTTGCACAAATTATATAATTATATAATCTAAATTATAATAATAATGATATAATTATAACATTTTAACACCAATTTTACTTTTAAAACCAATCATGAGAGATGGTTATGAAAAATGGTCTATGTTACAATCATAGAGATGGTAGGTCGTACGGACGCATGAGTAATGTTTTCATTTTTCAATGATCATTATGGAAATAAGGTAAGTAATATTTTATGTTTAAATAATGATAATAATATCATAAATACCATATAATATAATTATATATATCATTCATGTGTTTTGGTGCTGAAAATAGAGTTTCATCTCTTTGTGAAGGCAGTTGCTCACACGTACACAAACGATGTTATCATCTTTATGTGAGTGAAAAGGTAAGAAATGAAATGATATATATTATATTTTAAGAATAATAAATATATCATAAGTATAATAATTATTTTATTTATATCATATATAATCATTATCTTTATCCTTATAACCTTCATTGTAAAGTGTTTCTGAAAAACAAATTGCATCGCTTTGTGAGGTAGTGGTCCTCCGTACACATGAGCAACGTTATCGTATCCCATAAAATGGAAAATAAAAAAATTGATATGATATAATTAATAATTAGGTATAAATATGTTATAAATATCATATATATACATTATATCCATCATCAGACCCAGCCTTGAGAGGTGGTAATGGAAAAAATGAATGACATCAGTTCACGAGGCAGTTGTGTGTCATACACACGAATGATGATTTCATAAACCATTTGATAGAAGTGATGATGGTTTTAGGTCATAAACTTATTATAAAAACATATTAGTATATTTAATATACTTTGGTTATTATATCATAATGTTTTAATAATAATTTAATGGGTGGAGAAAGAAATAAAATAAAAATACTCATTTGAGAATATTACCTCTTCTTCAGTTATCGCCATTGGTTTTCTCCAAAGCCTTATAGGGTTGGATTTATTCCAAAAATAATGATTATATGATTATATTATTGATTTTGGAAATTTATTTGGTTATTTATTATCTTAACCAAATGGTTTTGAAGGTGTAAATAATAGGGGAGAGTGGGTGGCCTTTATATGCGAGGTGATAGGAACACATGAAATTTTTTAAAAAGATTCAATCATACCCATGTTTTCACCATGCCACAAGCCTCCAAAAATTCCAAATATAGAAAATATAATATATATATATATATAAGTTATAAATATGGATATAAAATGTGATTTTAAAAAAATATGTCATTTTTAACCCTTTTCCACTTTTTTTAACCCTTGATAAATCTATTTTTACCTTAACTGTGGTAATTAATTTTTTGCTGTTTTCACTATTCATTATGGTAAAAAAGTTATCTAACCTTATTATACATTATAAATTATTTTTATTTAAAATATTTAATCCATTTTTCTAAATTAAATTCACATATTTGGAATTTTTTAATTTAAAATTAATCTCATAGATGCGACAAGAAAGTCTCTTTTTAAAGAGAAAATTTTCAAAAGTTTACAAAGTTTTTATATAAAAAAATCAATATGAAAATTATTATAATGATGTAAATTGGTTTAATTTATTTATAATTTGACTAATTTAACTTTAAAATCATTTAAAAATATAATTTAACCTCATAAATACTTTAAATTAAAAAGACGTAATCAATTAAAATTCAGTAGTTTTCATTTTTCATCAAAGAATAAAAAAATTAAAAAAAATCCAAAAAAATAACCCTTATTTAATTTTTATATTATGATTTAAAAAATTAATTTCATTTTATTAGATAAATTTTCTAAATTTTGTAAAAATTAATATTAAATTATGTACGTAAATCATGACTAAACTTTCTTTTAGAATAAATATTGTTTTTAAGAAAACATTTCTTCTTCTTTTAAATGATTTTTATTTTATTTCAAGTCAATATAAAATCATAATTTTTATATTTTAGTTAGTAATACTCATACCATCTAATTTAATGGCTATTTTATAAAGGTATACTATATTTCATTTCATTTAGACTTTGTATTGAGTGTTCTGCAAGCTATAGAAGAGATTAAATTTAAAGAAATATAAGTTTTGGGTTATTTAAAATCAATGTTATGTGTCACATATTCTATCGAATAAAATTTTATTTGTTTATAATTTTGGTTTGTTGCAGTTTGGGTGATTCAGTTCCACCTAAATAATCCAATATCATAATTTATATGGTGGGATTCCTTGATTAATGTTCTTAGGGAAGTGTTTGGTGTTGTTTGAGGAGGTTAATGGCTTGAATTCTGTATAAGTTTGGATGGTAGTGTGGTTAGTTAAATGTAAAATAGGTGTATTTTGGTTATTTTTGGTTGATGTGGTGTTGTTACTTGTGATGGATAGTGTTGTATTTATGCGTTTTATTTTATGGATGTTTTGGTTTTGTGATTTTGGCTAGTGTAAGTGATTGAGGTGTAAAGAGATCCTTGAGAGGTATCTCATGAGGTGGTTGTTTAGACCCCCTTTATTCTTTGGTCATGGTGTTGATTCTCAATGATGATAATCATTTTATAGGTATCTAATGTAATTTTTGGTGCCTTATCAACCCATTACATTGATATTTTGGGTGTTTGCGGTATTCAAAGGAGACTCAAGGCAGTTCCTTGGGAGGTTGAATATACAATAGAACTATGGTGGTTCATGACATCAATATGGAATTCACAGTGTGATTTTTTGTTTCATAGATTCTATAAATCACTATTTATAGCTTTTTTCATTCAATTAGTTTTAGGAAGAACTAATTCAAGATATAAATGGTTAATTCAAAATGTGAACTAAATCAGGATGAGTACCCATGTATTTTGAAAGAAGTTTGAGTTTTGGGAAATTCCTAGCTTAATCCTATTTCATGGCTTATAATTCGAGGACATAATAGAATTCACAACATGAATATGGGATTCACGACATGATAGAATTCACAACATGAATATGGGATTCACGACATGAATGATGTGAGTTGCAACATACTTATATATATGAGGTTTTGACAGATAAATTTTACCCCACTCTTTTCCTATCGGTTTCTGGGATAACCATAGGATATTTTGAAGGATCATCCAACCCCTTTTATCTTGCTTCAATACATGGGTTATGAAGGTTGAACATTGGAAATGTTCGGTGAGTTCTTAATTTTATCTTCATGTTTCTTTCCATTCTTCATTCAGTTATTCTCAATGGTGATTATTTTTATGATTTTTTGAGTGTTTAGGCTATGTTCTAAGTATCTATTGGTGTGATCCCTATTGGTTCGAGGTTTACTTTGTGTACTTTTGGTTTTTGGGTTTTTTCACCTTCTCTATGTTGTGAATCTTGAATAAAAAATCTTCTTTGTGGTGGTTTCTCCACTTTATCTCCTTATTTAATTTCCTTTATTTGGATATAATTATTTTTCTTTCCATTGGGTTAATATAAAGGGTTTTCATCATAAATATAGTGAATTACCATAACCTGAAATTGAGGGGATTGGGAGCAATCACATGTTTTTATATCTTTGAAGATATTGTTTATGAGATTTTATATGCATGTATCCATTATTGAAAATCATGGCTTGTGGTATCTATTATTATACTATGGTTGATATATTTATATCACCCTTCCTATGTTTGTTGTTGATATCACCCTAAATGAAAATTTCCAAAATTTATATGTGGATAATGAACTCATTTCCCATGGAAATCTGATTTTTAATAATACCCATTCTAAATAATGAAGTTATGTAATAAAATCCCTTGAACCCAACTTTGGGAATTCGTGATGTGTTTATGCATGTAGTGGAGCTTGTTGTGTTTCCTTTTTTGATTTGGGTTGTTGTGAAATGGTGGTGGTGACTGGAATGTTTGTGAAAAGTGTACAATGTTGATGTGATGGCATTGGCCTGGGATGAAATGTGCATAGTTGTGTTTTGGTTGTGTGGTGTGGTGGTTTAGATGGATGGTTTTTATGATTATATATCTTGGTTGTGTGTGGTGTGGTGGTTGGTGGTTGGTGTTAGATGAGAGAGATATTATGTGGTGTTATTGTATTAGTTTCCTAGTTATCCATGGAAAAATCATAATGTTAAAATAAAATGACATGGTTTTTTAAATAAATATGACCAATATTTGTAAATTTTAAATGAAATGTCTTAGTAAATATGAGTTAGTAAAAAATAATTAAATATATAAAATGGTAAAATATATAAATTAATGTGGGAATGTGTGGCTTTATGTGGTGGATGTGTAGTATGATGAATTTAGTAGTGGAAGCTGTTATGATAGTTGATATGTGGTGTAGTGATGGAATGTTTGAGTATGCTATTATTGTTTTTTGAAAACCATAGTTTGGGTATTTTTTAAATCATTATCATTTGTTTTATGTAATTTCTATACGCTCCCCACTCGAGTTGGATAAACTTACAAATTCCCCAAGGTTTTTTATTCCATATGTTTCTCCAACAACGAGGATAGTAGTAATATGAATGATATTCTACCCCCTCTCCCCAACCCTTCCTTTATGAGTGGTGATAGGTGTTGGTGTTTGAGACTAACTAGCAGTGATGTGATGATCTTTGATGAGGATGATATATGTGGTGTGGGTAATGCATGGTAGGAGTAGGACACAAGTTTGTTGTCCTTCACATTCATAATATCCTACTGGTCTTGTTTTTTGGAGATATGTGATGTAATGTTATGGAGAAAATATTTTTAGTAATGATGTGATGTGTTGATGAATAATGCTAGAACCATATTCTATACCTTATTAGTGTGGGTCCTGACCTACATCAGATATGGAATAGGTTTCTTCAGGTTATATATTTTGTTATTTTTATATAGGGGATGGGAGAACATGACATTCAATATTTAGATGTGAGAGTGGGAAAACATTGAGGAAGAGAAATAAAGGCAAATTTTTAAGTTTTTGATTTTATATTACAATTTTAGGTGTATAATTTGGTGATAAATCCAATATGGTTCTAGGATTGGTTAGTTGACCTATTTAGGTGCTTCTTAGTTCTTTTTTTATTCAATGGTGCATTAGTATTCTCTTTTCACATGTGCACTATATACCTTGGGTATGATATTATTGAATATAATTGTATGATCACCCTATATATATAAACTAATTTTCAAGTTTCAAAGAGGAACTTCGGGATCTATGTAGACATTAATCGGATGGGATTTGGAGTAGTTGTTGATTTGCAACTATAGGATTATCTTTCTGAATTTACATACAATATTTTATTTTTATTTATTGACATTTATCATGCATTTTGGGATTGTTTCGGTTTATTTAATATTACTTTATAGAGTTAATTGGTGGTTTTTTATCCCATATATCAATACTATAATATTATAGAGGGAAATTACTTCCATATATGATATTTCCATACCCTCCATGCTTATTACCAATCCAGGGCCTACTGGAGGTTGAACTCAAGGGGTAATCACCTCTTTTCTTTTGTTTACAGCTCAGGAGGGTACCTTTGAAGGGACAGGGTTGTGAAATATCTAATACCCATGAATCACAATAATAAAAATTATTTTCTATAATATTCCATTATTTATAGTCATTATTCATTATATTATAGCTGAGAACACTAATCTCAAGTCATAATACCTATCTATAATAAATTTAAAAATAAATTATGTCTTTTATTCCATAATTATATATATATAAGATATATATAAAGTGAGTATAATGCACTATAAAGCATCCAATAAAGACTTTTATTGATATAAATCACTAAATTATGATCCCACAGTTTTACAAGATCAATATTCAACTAATATTCATGTTAGATTTAGTTATTATCTCATCACATGACTATTTAGGTAGACAGTCGTGTCTATTATATCACATGTAACTCTTTAATAGTTTATTAGAAAATAGATTTCCCATACTCATATAATGAATAAACATTCCCCTATACACAAAATGGTTAGAAAAATTTATCCCCAAGCTCACATTAGATATAGGAACCTGATGGTTATGATCGTATATATTTTTTATTTAATTAGACAAGATAATATATGTGTTTTTCACCTTTGTTAGACCAACACATTTAGATAATTTGGGTCTTGAAGAGTGTATAAGTTAGAAATAATCTAATACCTTAGTATTTTTGGGGGTGTTATACATATCTCCAGTATATATATCTATATAATTCATTACCTATATGTATTCATGACTCTATTGATTTAATTTACACATAGGATACCTTCAACTAAGTTAACATTTTTATTTAAATTAATATATAACTATTATAAAAATAATTATTTTTTTATAAATATATAAATAAACTTGTAATTATGATATTTAATGTATATTCATATATATCATGCATAAGGTGCATGAATCACTTTCTTATAATAGATTAAAATTACATGAAACCAATATCTTACATAAGATATTATATGCTATGAAATATTTTCAACCCCACCATTCTAAATAGAATTTGATACCCTCATAAGATGTAAATCCCAAAAAATCATTACCCATCAATCATTAATGAAAATCGATCTCAATTATAACATAATATTAAACCCATATTTTTAAAAATAATTATGATAAATTCTTACATTATATTTTTTTTGGCTAAATTAGATTAAATATTTTATAATACCAAGAATTAAACTCCTAAAATTCAGGTAAAATATTTATAAGAATAAATTTAATCATTTTAAAAATAATAATTTAATCATTGATATTATAAAAACATATATAAATATATTATTTTTGAAATTCAAAATTAAATGAATAAATGAACAATTAAATTATTTATTGTTAACTGAATCAATTTTCATTATTTAATATATGAAATGAATTTATATGAACAATTCATATATTTGAATATAAAATTTTTTTATTAACATTATTTGAAATTTTTTATCACTTTATAAGTTTTTTATTTATGTTTTGATTTTTTTAAGTACATATATTACAAACAGTGACATTACCATACTATTACCTATAATATAAATGATTCTATATCACAACACATTATCTTTTATATTACATGTAACAATATTTCATATCACTTACTATGATAAATATGGTTACCTTTATCATTATATCACTTATGCCTTTGTCTCATGCTATGACAGGTTTCTTCAAATAGTGATATATTTATATCTCTTCCTATGAAAACCCATATCCCAACATTGTGAACTAAAATTCCTAGAGAAATACCATTACATTAAATAAGTGTTTTAATGTTTTATTTTACATCTTTTGATGAAGATATATCATAGGTAGAAATATCCCATATCATTGTATGTGTTACTATACTGAAATAAAGAATAATTTATGTTCTTTCTCATATAAGGATATTTCCATATCACTATCTATGATATCTATTAATCATATTTTTTAGAATATATAGAATATTAGGATTCATAAAATCCTTATATAAAGATGGATTGGATACTACTGAGGAGTTTTAATGACATTAAATATTTCTAATTGGGCCAAAAATATGAAACTCATTTAGGTAAGATCATTTGTATGATTGGAAATAATAATAATAGGGTATAAAAATATGAATATACTTATGTCCAATAGAGTTTCCCATATATTTTATAATAGCTACCATAAAAACAAATTGGTTATTTCTGATAGGTCACATGGGAAACATCCAAGGCATTTAATTGAGGAAGAAAACCACATAATGACCATAGATTTACTGATTGAATAATAATTTATAAAAGGAGAATATAAAATAATTCATATGTAAATTACTATTCATCTCTAAGATTTCATAATAAGTGACGTTCATATAGAAAATTTAACAACTACCACAAACTAATTTCTTCTATGGGTATCCATCATCCAATGAAATAACAAAACATTTCAAAAATATATTTTCTTATTTAAAATTATTTTCTATAATCACGTATATGGTTAATCATAAAAAGAGAATGATAGATGTTAAACTCATATCTCAATAGAAATTATTTATAAAATGAGGCATATATCACTTCCATTTATAGTGTTCTTTATTTAATAAAAACAACTTTAAACACTCCAAATTTTCAGACTACCCTCATCTTTTGATAGGGTATAGTGTTTATGGTGTATACCCCATTTATTTAATTTATTTTTGAACTCTTCAGTGATCAATTTTTATTGTTAATTCATTTACATATGATTTTTTACAAATTCCAATGATATGATAATCAATATGGAACAAGTAGATAATACAATGTTAAAATATATCTCATTTCCCAACTATAAAATGGGAAATAATTTAATATATTATTGGCCGCACTAAGGCCCATAATAATGGAAGTGGTATAATTATATCACTATTAATGTTATGGTGTTAGTGTATAAATCCAATAATCTCCAAATTAATAAATAATAATATGTTTTTGATATGTCCTAAAGGACTTGGCGTAATTGTTTTACTTTTGAGGGGGTAGTCCTAAAAATTTATATTTATGGGGTGGTTTAGAAAGGGCTTACATATAGATAGGTGTACCAAATATGTTATAAGGAAATCAATCTAACCAGGGTTTAAACCCGCAACCTCGAGCATACAAATCCCATGTCTTGAGAAATTAATAAAGGGGAATATTTTTAATATACCACTAGTAGTAAATATTTATATACATTATAAAATATTTTAAAATATATGTGATTCCATAAAAATAATTTATATATGATTATCATAAAAACTCTTGTTTTAGAAAAACCATTCTATAAAATTAAATCCATATTTCACTACCTCGAAATTTGGAAATATTTCCCTATGTATAATTGAAATAAAATGAATTCCCAATCTATAATAATGAAAAAATATTGAACTCTAGTAATGGTTTTTTCCAGTCATGTTATAAAGGTATTTATAATGATCTATTTCAAACACACTCATATATCTATATAAAAAAGTCGCTCGAATATATCTCATACATCAAGTCCACTCATAAAATCTGGTTTTCCAAGAAATTAAACCCAACTACTTAACATAGAATATTTCAATCTAGTATAATATAACTCATATATAATTGATTTACCTATTATGAATACCAATATAGATAAATACATCACATGAAAAACATCCAAGAAGATAATAATATTGTAACCCCATGACTTAAATCACATGTATGGAACCTTATCTTGGGTCACCACATTTCCTTAGCCATATCACCCTATATGTTATAGGTTATTAACCGATAATGAGAATATAGAATATATTTTTTGGAGGCTATAATATCAATATCATATTTATAAACAACAAATAAATAATCAAATATCAACTATAAATAAATATCATTATATACAAGTATGGAATTACATCCATAGAAACCCATAAAAATGTACACCACACTATAAATATTAATATTATAGTCCTATTGTCATACATAATTAATGATTTATCACTGAGATTATTTAATATAAAGATAAAATTAAAGAATAAAATATAAAAGTAGTATCCACTAACAACCAAAAGAATCAAATCAACTCCACCACCAATCTTGATGAGAAACACTAGCTCACTAACATGTGAAACATGTAATTAGAATTATATACCAATGTAAAAGTATGCATTCACACCGGGGTGATCAATAAAGGTTTGATAAATACAAATCAACGGGGTTTCACTAATTGAACCTAATATATTCCATCATATACATGTGTATGTGCAAGGAAAATAAATAACAAAAATAAAAGACATACAAGCATACACATTGGATCATCATGTGATAACTCGGACACCAAGATACATGATAGTACCTGGAATGAACATTTCCATATAAATTAGTTTCCTCATTTCAGAAACCCTATACCTAGCCCTATTACCTGGAGTAAGTTGTGAAAACATGTATTAGCCTCTACCCTCTCACTTATGGTAGAGTCCCATATTGAACCTTGACTACATCCCACCAAGTCTCAACCACTATCCTTTCACTGAAGGTATAGTCTGATGAAAAAATTAAATACTTTCCCTAGAATTCATGGTAGACCCTTATAAAAAATCTCAACCACTTCCCTCTCACTCTTGGTAGTCATCATACCAAATCTTGGCATCTACCTTCATAGTCATGGTAGGCCTTATTATAAATCATCAAATTCTACCCACTCATATTGAGTAGTCCTCAAATCAAACCCCAACCTCTTCCCTATCACTTAGGGTCTACCTCATACCAAACCTCAACCATTTCCCTCTCACTTAATGTGTGCATTTATATCAAACCATGACGTCATACCACTCACTTAGTGTGTTTCCTTATAAAAAATTATATGATAACACTCCTCCACTAAAGGGTGATATCATAATATGACATTAATCACCCACCTCAAGAACTATTCCACTATCCATGACATGATGAACCCATAAACCTATCTATCAGACCCATGAAAACATTCTCTTATATAATTAAACCTAATAAATTCTTTATTCGCCAATATCAATCTATTATTATCACCCCTAGTGACCTTACAACTTGAAGGCCTAATCTAACCTAGTAAAAAATATGTTGTTCTAGATTTATCCCCATTCACACATAACCATCCTCAGTTCCCAAAAACTATGGACCCTTTCCAATAAACCACACCCAAGACCCATATGTATTATATTACCTATATTACATAAAATAATTACTATATACCCACATGTATGTTCTTATTACACAACTCCAAAGGGGGTCTATCACTAGCCACAGGTAAGAAACCATCATTATCATACAATACTGATCCCTAGAAGACTTATCACCCTCACCTCAATATATAAGACCACCAGCCTCACAGGGATGTTTCGAACCATATGTGACCTTAATAATCATATAACCCATCAACCATAATCTAAATCCTCTTATTCCTTCCATATCATCCCTAGGAAAACTAACTATGCTATACAAAATCAATCTAATTTGAAGAACCAATCCATGGATCCTCACATAGTCAACTAACACCCTCCTCCCTTGGGGAAATTTTCATCTATCATTTCTATATTTCACAATACATGATGAAACATCCACTCAAAACCTAGGAGGATCAATTTCATGTATAATTTCACTATCCCACTCTCATTCCATTAAAAAGTATCCTGAAACCAAATCCCAATGTCGAGATACATAATAATGCAGAAAAATGAATGTGTATAAGTATTATAGGGACTGCCTACCTTCATATTGAAGTTACCATTATTAAGTCATGTATACCAATCCTTTACCAAGACCTACCATTATTATGATCCCCCATATCATGTAAAAAACCATAAATAATTAATTTTAGAAAAATAAAATTAATTATAAAATTTAATCAAATGAGTAATAATCATTGAAAATTCACTAAGTGACATCCCATGCATAAAACCATTATAAATAGGACACTAAACTCTAACGGAATTCCTTAAATACTCCTAAAAAAATAAATACCATAATTTAATATTCATATTTTGATAAATAAAATCAATTCAATGAAATCCATAAGAAAAATCACCATTCTAGGTTCCTCCAGTTAAATAATGAGTGAAAATAATCATTCTTCATCCCTCAGAAACCTCCATCCATCACATTCCAAAGAACCAATGTTTGGGAAATTCCACTATGATCTAGTGCATTCATCATCATAACCATAACTTGATACTGGACTGATTTAGGGGAAAACTGGTTGGAAGAAAAACAATGGGAGAAGTGGATGATCATATCTCAAATAAAAAAATCACTTCGAACAACACCCCTCATCAAAGGGGATCTGATATAGAATTTTTTTAAAGATAAGGTGACTAAAATACCCCTACATCTATAGCTATTTTACCTAAAACTGAATGAGGTAAACTAAAAAATATGGGTTATCCCCTACTTAAAAAACAGGAAAATGGGACCATTGTCACATAAAACAAGGGTTCATAGTTTAATTACCAAACCATGGGCCATAATTTGTCATGAACCTTGGAATCATGAAAGAACATCTAGATGATGAGGCCTTATTGAATTATATATAAATTCACACAATATAACCCATTACCCAAAATCATAACCATATTGATCATGTATCCTCTCATCATGGTGTGACCTCAGGCATCATGGCACAACACTACTCTAGTATTAGTGTAATACTTATGCCCCGAAACACCCGTCATAGTGTAATGAAACTAGGAAACTGATTGATAAACTTCACATAAGAATACCCCATAACCTAAATCCTAGTTTATAACATGGTCTTCTCCTATAGGAACCCATCATGTGACAACCCTTATCTTGGGGAGTGATCTTTCACCTATAGAAAAAAAATCAAATCATCTTTAAGACCAAATCCTCCCATATTTCCAAGATTCTCTAAAACTCCATTGAAATAACCTAGAACATGAAAAGAACAAATTATAGAGGTTTTTAAAATCCCATAATCCCAATCCAAGTACCATTTATAAAATCATCTCTTTTTTAGGACTTTAAATTTATATTTTCCAATAATTCAAAAAATTGAAATTATGTAGTCCATTATAAACTCCACACCATAACACTTATTTCCACAAATAATCACTTGATTACATCTAATATAATTTCATTCATTCATTATAACCTAAAATCAATCCTTGATCATAATTCAAAATCTAAATAGGTGTAACCCATCTACCCACACACAGAATCTACATACACTCTATTTTCCATAGAAACACAAAATTTAACCCTAAAAACATGATATATATATATATCTAATATGATATACTAGATACGAATCCCCTTCCACCATATCTTATCATACACAAACATCGTTCATCCCTCTTCAAGTTGTCTTCACTCAAAAAATACTTGACATCATATATCAATGCACCATCATATCACTTGATCATACTAACTTAACTTATAAAGTCATCAAGAAATAATCCATATTAGACACAATAATGTTTTAATATTGAAACTTTTTGTAATTTAAATATTTTATCTTTTACCAAAAAAATCACCATCATGATATATTTATAAGAATCTATAAAATCCTAATGTGAATAACTCTTAGATCAAATAAAATTCCACCCCAAGACTGGTATTGACAAAGAGACTCCATCAGACACTAAAATTTAATCCAAAATATTATATTTATCAATGATAAAGATAAAAATAGATCTTACTATAGACCAATATTCATGTGTCATCGCGAATTCCAAATAACTGGTTTTTTTCATCTATGACCTATCTAATAAGAGGTTTGAGGATCTGAGGACCTTCACTCCTGGGTCTAGTAGTAAAAATAATTTATTTTGACACTAGATTTAACATAAGGTGATATTACCCAAGATAAAACTATCTTTATTCTTTATAATTTCAAAATTCTAAACAATACAGATCACAAATAATCATATAATCCTAAGATCTAAAGGTTTAATTTATTTGTGGATTATCTACATAAGAAACTTATTTTACAATACTTGTGATCATTTCTCTAAAATTGAATCACACTAGACTCTATTTTATATTTCTTATAAGGTATACTCATCAAAATAACATGGGGAATGGGAATATAAGAAAATGGTAGGCTTGAATTCTTAGTAAGGGAATAACTCATCAACATTTCTTTAAGGGTTAGATAATAAGAATATGGGAAAACATGAGTAGTGATAAATATCTTATTAAAATTATTATGGAATTATAATAGTTTTATTTATTTCAATATTTATGGAAATTTATTCTTAAATTAATAAAAATATAATATGTAAAATAGTGTAAAATAATAAAAATAGTCCATTAAGTTAATTATAGGCATATAACAAATAAAAATCATAGGAGTCAAGACATAGAGGATCAGTCATTGCTTCATATTTACCTTAGTGGATAAGGAATCACAAATTATTTCCCATGGATAATCATGTGTCACTTAATGTTTACAAAATTCAATCAAACATTAATTCACATTTCACATAGTGTATAATGTTTTATAACTTATTTCCTATAGTATATCAAGAATTACTTCTTATTTCCTAAATTGGATTAGACATTACATCATATTCCCTAAAGTGAATTAGAAATTACATCTTTTTTCTCATAGTGGATTAGTCATTAATTCATATTTCATATAGATTATTAGGCATTAATTCCTATTTATCATAGTGGATTAGGAATTACTTCCTATTTCCCATAGTGAATCTAATATTAATTCTTATCCACCGTAGTGGATCGACTATCATTACTTGTTTTTTATAAATATATCATGAGATATAAATCTTTAACCAGTGAATTATAGGGTGATATATGACTTGATCATTAATAATAATAATCATCCATACATTTTTTTGTAAATAGAACATCAAAACATTTGTACTTCCAATATCACAAAATTAACCCATTCAAAAGAGATAAGAATCATTAAAAAATATTCTCACAAAACATTCCATAATAATTATATATAAATAAGTTATATTTTTCCTTAGTAATATCCCCTATGTAACATAATTATCATTTGGGATGTTCATTGAGAAAATAAATTTAAACAACATTGGATAAATCACTTGAAAAAAGTGGAAATACTTCATTTTTGAAAGGCTTAGAAACTTCTAAAAAATTATTTAAAAATAAGTAAATTATGCTTAATAAAAAAATTTAAAATTATACTTTAAAACAAAAAAACAAACATTATAAGAGAAATATTATTTTAAAAACATTATTTTAGAATACATAAAAACACATGACGTCTTACTTCTTAAAAATCCTTTAAAATCCATTTGAAAATCAAGAATTGTTTTTCAAGTTAAAACTCATACTTTTGGAAAATATAATAATATTTCATTTTAATTTTACAATCATCAAGAATTAAAATAATTTTTAAAACCATTTTAAATATTGAATTTTTTTTTGTAAATAAGAATGCCCATATAGTGATAGAAACCATAAAATAGTTCTAGAAAACTTTTTTACTATCAATAGAACAATAAAAAAGTACATGGTGATGATCTCTCATTTCCACATGAGTATAGAAAATGGTTACATCATCCCCTTGGAATTTTTTCCCTATATTTTAATTTTCTAACATTCCAAAAACCTTGATATATACTCAAAAATTTCTTTATCCATGTTGTCCCACCAGATGTGCTCTCAAATATCATGGTAAATCTTGGTACTTCTAGGATGGATGGATAAATATGAGATATGTTCATTATCCATTAGCACCTTTTTTTATCAGGAGATGAAGTCACAAAAAGTATTTTTTAAAATCAAATCACACAATCATCATTAAAATGGAACTCGTGTAGTTTCCCTTTACTGATTTCAACTTTTGTTAAAGCACTAGATCATAACTTTGTTCCTCCTTGATCTTATCTTATATGGATGGTTAGGAAATCATTTATGAAAGGTAGGATGTATTCCCTACCATTATGAAATCTAAATCCATCTTTTTTATATCCATGATGATAGGTTCATTCTCAATCGATATCATGGATAGAGTAGAAGGAACTTTTCCTTTAAGATAATCAGTTACCTTATTCTCCTTTCTTATATGGTAGTGGATAGATAAATTTTAGTTCTTGAAAATATATCACTATATTTTTTTATATGTGTTCAAATCCCTCTATGTGAAAATATACTTTTGACTCATTTTGTTTGTATATATCTCACACTTATCACTATAGAGGTAGTGACACAAACTTTTCAAGGAAAATATCACTATTTTTAACTTCAGATCATGTGATAGGTAGTTTTTCTCATTTATATTCATTTGTTGTAAGTCTTAGTCCATCACTTTATCATTCTTCATGATTATACAACTCAAGAATTTTATATAAGAATCATTGCATATAATAAAACATTCTCCATTTATTATTAGTGTGAGTACAGGTTCAGTTATTAGTTTCTTCTTGAGCTCTATAAATATTTCCTCACATTCTTGTATCCAGACTTAATTTATGACCATTCTTGTTATCTCAGTTATTGTTCTTGATAATCATGAAACTTTTCACAAAAAATGTATGTAGTATGCTACCAAACCAAGAAAACTATAGATTTATATTAAACTATTGGGTTAGATCCATTCCCTAATTTCTTTTGTGTTTGATTGGTCTATATAAATTCCCTCACTTTAGATCATGTGCCCTAATAATGTGACTTGTTGTATCCAAAATTCACACTTTCTTAACTTATTGTACATTTTATCCTTCCTTAATGTAGCTATCACAATCCTTATATCCTCTTTATTTTACTCACTTTACTTGGAGTAAATGAGAATGTCATCGATAAATACTACCATGAAATTTGTCAAAGTAATCTCAAAATGATCTATTAATAAAATCCATGAATAATAAAGTGGAATTTTAAGTTTGAAGTGCATCACTATGAACTCACAGTGTTCATAACTTTTATAGAAGGCCATATTATGAATATAATCCTTATCAACATTCAACTAATGATATCTAGAATGAAGATCCACCTTTAAAAAGTATTTATATACTTATAGTGGATCAAAAAATTCCTCAATCCTTATTAGAGAATAATTTTTATTTATAGTTATCTTATTGAGATCCTGATAATATATAAATAGCTGCAATGATCCATATTTGTTCTTTACAAAAACACTAACACATCCCAAGGTGATGCACAGGGGCGTATAATCCCTTATTCTAAATGATCTTGAAGTTTCTTCTTTAACTCCTTTAGTTCAATTGAGGCCATCCTATAGGGGAATTTAGAGACAGGATTGGATCTAGTTATAAGATCTATTTATAAATCTACCTCATGATATGGTGTAAGACAAGGTAACACTTTGGGAAAAATTTTAGTGTATTAACTCATATTTTGAATTTCCTCAAGGTTAATACTTTACTTGAACACAACCATTTCGGAAAGGTATGCTTATTCACAAGGTATCAACACCCACACCATTGAGGGGATTTATAAAAGAGATTCATGATCTTTCTTGAATTTTTAATAGATTATGGAATGGATCAGAATATTAAATAATATTTCCTTTTCTTGATAGTTGATGTGTTCTCTATATAACAGGATCCAATCCATGCCTAGTATAGCATTTAATTCCACAAAGGGGAAGATTGCGAGATACACTAGAAGAATCTTCCAAAAATTCTTATAGGATATGATTCCAACACTTGGGTTAAAATTATCATTCCACTATGTTTTTTATAGATATCTCCACTTCAAGGTTTTGAGGATTTGATTCAAAATTTCTATAAAACTTACAGGTTATAAACAAATTTGTAGAACCGAAATCAAATAAAACTTTTTCCATTATTGATTGAATGAAAACTGTACCTTTTATGGATTTATTTGTACACTTCACTTTGGTAGTATTGATGTCATAATCATTCCCTTGATCTTTGGGATTTAGTGGTTAGTGACGATAATTACCCTAAAGGATCGATGGTTTAGTGCACTAACTTGTATAGTACCCTTTCTCCAAATATTTGAAGCACTGAACTATGGATGTTATGTAAAGAGGACCCTTACTACCCTCTATCATGTTGCTCATCTTCTTCATTTTACTGAAACATTCATGAGATTTATGGCATTCTATCCCACACATGACTCATTTACCCATCTCTTTGAGGCATTTACCATGATGTTTCTTCCAAAATTTTATATATATGGTTGGTTGGATTCTTTTTTCTCCTTTTTCATTTAACCCGCCATCTTGAAAGTCCATTATTATCTTCTTATCCCTATGTCCAAAGGACAGATCTCGGAACTCCATCTCTAATTTGAGATAACATCAAACCAATTATTCATAACTCTTGAAATACCAGATAGCTAGATCCTTTAAAATGTGTGTTTTTTATCTAGTAAAGAATTTATTTATTTTTATTTCATTGTTAATAAAAAATCCCAAGTAGTATCTAGAAAAACATGTGAATCTTTCCTTGTATGTCATGAAAAATTTACTTTCATTTTTATTAAACTCTAAGAATTATCTATCTATATTTGTTCAAAATGTTTTAGGGACATAATTGTTAATAAATATTTTACTAATTTATTCCCACTTCATATCTTTCATTCCATAGTTTTTCTTGGAATTATTTATCAATTCCCACTATTTATCTGCTTCTATTTCTAAATGCTAGACAACCAGAGTGACCTTCTCCTTCTTAGAATATTGAAGAATAGAAACTAACTTCTCCATTGAGTTAACACACTATTCTATGACAAGTGGATCGGAAGATCCACTAAATGTCAGTGGTCATTTCCATATAAATGACTCAATATCAAATTGTTCCTTCTTGGTTGAAGGCAGACGTTACACATGGTTTAGATTATTTTTCATAACTTAATATAGTTGGGTAAGCATCACTATGATGTTTCAAACACCACATCTCATGGAATTAGGGATGTTGTTCATAAAATTATTATACTCTCCATGAAAAAGGTTTTTGGCCAAATTTCTTCTAGTTCTAACCATTTTCTAACATAAAAAATGTTTGAAAAAAATGAAATTCATCAAATCATGAATAAATCAATTTTTTATGTGATAATCAAGTCAAAAAAATCCTATATTATGGGATCAATTTGTTTATATTTCTTCAAAAAAAATTCTTCTTGGATATTTACATATACTTAGACTTATCCTAAGGTCTTTCATTACTTTTCTCTAATAGAAATTCAAAAATTTAATAAACCTTTCCTTTTATACCAACTATAGAAAAATTAATTTTTCTTACATGCCTATTACATCATTTTAAAGATAAAAAACATAATAGGTATACACTGATGGATTGAAAGGTGTAGTATCTTTAGAAAATTAGGATCATACATCACTTATACATAATAAAAAATAAATATTATTCAAATCATTATTCTTTACCTACATAGAAGCTCTAACATTATCCTTGGTATATATAGTCACGTCAGGATATACATCAATGAAAGGGGTGATCTAAAATCCCAATAAGAGGAAGGAAACATTGCATAAATAAGTGAAATGAATCAATAGTACATGGGTGATCATAAAAATAATAATCATGTCATAAGAATGGGATAATCATCATAATACTAAGGAATACATCTGAAAAATGCATAGAATATGGAGTCACATAAAATTGAAACATCTTTTCATGGAGGTAAAATACCACACATAGTTTTGAAAAAACTACCATTACTTCCACACATAACATATGTGCATAAGTCATAACATCATCATTGTAAACAAATCTAGAATAATTTTCAACCATAATACACATAATATAATGGTATAAAACACTTTAACAAATTAATTAGAGGACCTTATAATTAAATATCCACCCATCACATCATAATATTTACAAAATCATGCATGCACATAGAACGTATAACAATAATAGACTTAAAATAGCTTATGGAAAAGAATTAGTTTCATAAATATTTCATAAAGAATTATTTCTTGAATAATTATGGTGTTCCAAAATTATTAAAGAAAAACATATTTTTCATAAAAATAATCATTCCTAAGTGAAGAAAAAGTAACTCAAGATGAGTCAATGATGTGTTTTGGAAAAAAAATTAAATATTCTTTTCATTGGGATAAAAAATCATTTTAGAAAAAAGGAAAACATGTATATCCCAGAAAAGGATAGGTAATAATAGTAAAAAAACATTTAAAAATTATTATGATATTTCTATACTGAAAATTATGAGAAATATGGATAAACCAAAGAGGAGTAGTTGGTTTTTGGAATCCCCTTACCTTAAATCCCACTTTATTTCAACACTTATTTGTATCCTGAGTAATAAACATAGGTTTATTTAAACATTGAACTAGTATTAAATTATGTTAATTTATATAATTATTTATATATTATAACAATTTTATTATATTTTTTAATTCTTATTTTTGATATCAAATCATTTTGATATATTTTTTCCCTTTTAAATTTTCCATTTTTCTTCGATTTTCCTATTTTATTCAAGTTCATTTAAAAATAAGTTGAATTAATTCTATAAGATTAAAATATATAAATTTATACATTTATATATCTAAAAAATTAATTTTCACCATCCATAAGGTTAGTGATAATAAATGAATTTTCAACTTTGTTGTTAGCGGTTAACCAACCGATAATGGGACATTGTCAAAAGAGCACGAATGGGAAGTATGAAGATTTAATATGTTATAAATATTATACTTCCTATTGGTTAAAATTATTAATATAAAGTTAACATACTACTTAATTATACTTATAATATTTTTTGGAAATGGGTGGAGAAAAATAGAAAGGGGAGAGCAGAATGAGAGGGAGAATTGATGAAAACATACCCTCTTCTTGTTGTTGCATTTTCTTTACAGCATTAAACTTATATGATGATCGGAGTTTGATGGATACCGAAAATATATAGGTATTATTATAGGATTAATAGAGAATATTTGAGAAGATAATTTTATTTGTAAGGTGTGGTAGTAGTGGCTTTCCAAGGGGAGGGATAGGGATTATTTATACTTGTGGATATAGGTATTTTTTGAATAAAATATTAAATAAAATACTATATAAAAGTTAAAACATATAATAGTGAATTTTTGACAATATAAACCATATATTAATATACTAGTATTTTCTTAGGACTTTATACCCCTTTATAATTCTAATTATCTTAGCTTATTAAAAAATAAAGTGGGAAAAAAATAGAAAACGTTATTTTAAGGGATCACTTTTGACTTTATTTTTTGGAAAATAATTTTTATTTTTGGATATTAAGTTTATTGAATTTTAATAAATAACTAATTAAATTAAATATTATTGTTTTGAGCCTCTAGTTATATAAATTATTAGGTCATTATTACATAATGAATGGTATAATTTAAGATACCCCAGTTAAGAAAAAATTGTATTTTTACTATTCACCTAAAAATTAAATTATTTCCGAAAATGACCAAAAAATAAATCTAAGAAAATTTGAACATGATGATTTCAAAAAATAAATCATTTTATCAAAATAATTTTATATCAGAAGTAATTTTATTTTTTTTAATTTAAAAAATATGATTTCTATGAAATACTTTAAAATATAATTTATTAAAAATATTTTTATATTTTATTTGAGTTTTTTAATCAAGATATTTATTTTATGGTATTAAAATATTTATATTTACTTAAAAAACTCATGATAAATATTATTTGTATTACATTTTATTATTTTGAGGTCAAATTATTATTCCAACGATCATGTTACTATTCCAAACAGTTAGGTTACTAATCCAATGGTCACGTTATTATTTCAACAGTCACATTAATATTACAATGGTCAAATTACATACTATAAATACTAATTCATTCCATAATTAATCATTCAACTCAATTCCTCTCAAGGTGCTACATTTCCATTTTCTATAATGCCAATTAGTTTACTAATATTCCGTTTCTTTTCTATATCTTTGTTTGTGGGAGGGATGATTCTAGTCGATCGTGCTGATCTTAATTTTCTAATTGTAGTATTTTTTCCGTTATAATATTTATAATTTTAATTGGTTTAGTAATTTACTAGTGTAGAATTTTTTATTAAACAATTAAAGTGTTGTTTGATTCACTTTATTCTCTTTACGTTTATAATATAGTACATATTTATTTAGATAAAAATTGTCATTTAAAAATATGAAGTCATCCAAAAAGTAATTATAATACATAATAGAATTTAAGAAGACTACATCAGAGAATAAAATTAAAAGAAGAATCATTATAACCCATGAAAAATGTTATGTTAAGAAAAATAACTTATGCCTCAATAAATGATTTAATAATAACCCCTTGAAAGAGAGGGATTAATATTGAACTAAAATTTCCATGAATAAAAGATAATTCATGATATTATATATCCAATGTATAGTAAAAACACTATTTAAGTATAATTGTGTGTATAAACAAAACACATATCAAGGAAATGAAATTATGAAGAAACACCATTACATGTGATGAATTTTTAAATAACATAGATGTTAAGAAAAATATTGTTAAAATAATTCCATGACCAATATGTACACCACAAAAATTAATCTCTTGGTGAATATAAATCATATCACAATGAAGAAAAAATAGTTATGAAAAAAAACCCTTTCCTTTAATACCGTTTAGTTAAACGTTCTCTATCCTCTTGTATAAAAAATAACTATATTAATCAACTATTTTAAAACCTTATTAATACCTATAAACTTTTATAAAATTTATTTAAAATTATTTATTACCAATATATTATGTTATATTTTATTTTCATCATCAGACATTATTAGCATTAATTTTTTGTTTCAAAATAGTTTTTTAATGGAAGTGAAAATTTTTATTTATAGAATCAAATTTCATCATTTTTAGATCAATTTAGGTACTATAATAAATGTTTTATAGGTATGTATAATGTTATAATTTCATTTTATATGTTTTTTCATTATGATTTGTGATGATGAAGTCGAAGAAGATCTTGTTTCGGTAATTTTTAATGAAAGATTGATGTCATATTAAAAAAGTAAAATATTAATATAACATTTTTAAGACATTAAACTAATAAATATTTTCTAATCAATTTATAATAATAACACTATTTAATATTTAAAATTAATCCAAGATATAAATTTATTACAGTGTTCAAGTATGTGGTTAAACCAACCCAAACAACAATAATCCATAATCTATGGGTGAGTATGGTTAAGACAATAATTATTTGACATAATTTAATTATTATAGAAAAATAATTATATTAGTTTGGACAATTTATGGTTTTAAATCATCTTTTATAATATTTTCATAATGAATAAAATACTATACGAAAACAAATGTGTCACTTTCATTGAGGTGATACTCTCCACGTATACACAAGAGACGCATTCATTTTAAGTAAAATGAGAGTAAGATAGGGAATGGTTTATAATTTTTGAATATTAATAATGTTATAAATATCATATTAATACTTTAAATATAATTTTATAACCATTCATGTATGGAGGTGATAAAAATTTAAGTGCATTGTTCATCAAGACGATAGTTCGCACGTACGCATGATGACGTCTTAATTTAGTCAATTATATTGGAGGATGGAAGGAAATGGATATTAAATTAGTATAATAACATTTAACAATATTAATAATTGTTATATTAAGATAATTTTAGGGTATATAATTTGTTTAACGTGGTAGAAGATGTAAATAGTTAAGGGAGCTCGATTGAGAAAATTATGACTCCCTTTAGATGTTATTACTTGGGAAACACCTTAAGGCTCCTTATCTTGATCTTCTGGAAAGATAAATGATTCAAGGATGTGGAGAGACTGTTTAGGAGATAATTGGTCAAGATGTTTTTTTATCTAAGGTTTTTAATTGGTGGAGAAATGTGGTGTATGTGATCTTCTTTTATAAGTGAAAAAAAGACATTCTTATAAATACCCATTACTTTTTCAATAATTGAATAGAACTATTCAAGGTTAAATTACCAAAAAAGTGTAAAATCATTAATTTTTGGGAGGTATGTGTTTAATTAATCCACCACCATTCATTTTCACATATATTTTAATCATGTTTCAATTATTTTACTACAAGAATTTAAGATTTTACTATTTTCATTTTTACCCTAGTAACTAGTTTTTCCCTAACTAAATTATTATATATTAAAAATATAACGTAGAATGTTTTACCAAATATTGAGTTTCTAAACCTAAATTTAATCCTAAAATAATATAATTAAATTAATAAATAATATAAATGTAACTTTTAAATTAAAACATTAAATATATATAAAAAATATTTTATAAAAAATTGTTATTTTCACCATTAAATGGTCTGATTAGTTTATAGAATTAATTACCAATTAAATATATTTTTATATATTTATATATGTGTGAAAAAATAAAATAAAAATATATCAATAAAATATATCAATTTAATTTATTAGATAAAAATTACCCAGTATTTATAAAACAATTTTTTTTTAAAAACCCCTTTGACCATTATCATAGTCATTAACAATAATCATAGTAATAATACCTTTGTGCCTAAAAATGATATTGAACTTATTTAATAATATAAATGTTTTTATATAAAATATGAAATCCCTTTTTTAAAAAAATTGAAGAATTTAATTTTTCAATATAAAACAATAAAAATAGTTTTTAGACAAAAATATTACTTAAGTTCCTGAAACAATAAACTTGAGTTTTCTAAAATAAATATTGATTTTTAAAATGATTTATTTTACTTTATAATTATATCTGTTTAAAGATAAATTAATTCCTTCTTATAATATGATAATGTCATAAAAGTGATGGTATTAGAAAAATCGGTATGTTTTCACTATTTAACTAAACATCAACTATTTTAATAAAATCACAAAAAAATTAACTCTAAGATAATTTTGAAATGATGGTTTAAAAAATTAATTTCATTTTAGAAATTTAGTGTTTTAAATTTTATAAATTTATCTTTTAAGTTGATATTCAATATACAAAAAAAACTAAATTTGTTGAAAAATTTTGTTAAAAACATAATTTTTCTTAATCTTGTTTGGTATGAAATTATAATTGATTAGAATATTTTAATTTGATAAAGGTTTTATTATTATTAAATTTTATTTATAATATTTATACACTATTTCGTGGATCAATTTAGTTTTATGTTTCATGTGAAATAATATATCATGAGAAAGTTTATTGAAAGAAAAATATATTCTAAAATATCAGGGTTTTACAAGGGACATACATTAATGACTCATAGGGTACTCCCCGCCATTAATGTACCATTATCATTGCCTTATTAAACCAAAACACTTAATATTTAAGGCACATGCCTCATCAGTTACCAAAATAATAACTTAACATGACCAACGAGCTCATTCCAGAGTGTTAACCTAAAACATTGAACAATATCCATTCTTGAATTATTAGAAAAAACAATATTATCACTCACTAAATTTATTTAAAACTGAATTACATCCTAATAATCATTTATATGAGCAATCCCCGCCATATGAAATCCCTTATATTACTTTCTAAGGACCCACCTAGATAGGTCCCAATTTTATTTATTTATTACTCCACCCAAGCCACATGGCCAAATCCATAAACTCATGGTACTAAAACCATTGTACGTCTAAATTAATTAGTGATTTACCACTCATCTCTGAATCCTATAAAAACACTCCATTTTCATTTTTATGTTCACTTTGATACCTATATCCTAAGGGAGACCATTTACTCAAGACTCCTAAAAGTCCCACAACTCATCCAAGTAGTTGAAACTAATGATTACACCCACCATCATACCATTATTAATACACCTGTCAAGTTCTCCTACAACCTAAGAAATTATAAAGGGACCTCCACATTTATTTCAATCCACTGATCTATGGAAAAAAGGAACCATTTTTACAAACCATTCACTTGACATCACACATTAGAACTACCCTAAAAACATATCAACCAATATATATTCTCTTTCCAAGGTATATTGGACCACATAAAGTACTATCACACTAATTATTTACCACTATGAATCTCAAACTCATAAAAACAAAATTAATTATACACTCTTAAAGAACTTGATAACATAAATTGGATCATGTTAAAATGACTTACATCTCATCTATCATGGGATCACATTCCAAATCAATTACCCATTCACCACTTTCATTTCAACACACAAACCAAAAATCACTCTCGATTATATATTTCCCATTGAATATAAGGTATCACATTCATTCAATGGACCACTATATGATCACCCACCAAACTGGAATCACTCCCAAACCACAAGGTGTATATCAATTCTCTACACACTATAGACCTGATCATATATGATCACCATCCACTATCCCATGAAAAAACATATTCAAAATAAGAAATTCTAGGCATCCAACATTTCATACCTTTCAATATGATCATGATACTCAAAGTACTCTATATACATTTTATCATAATATCCCAAGGAATTCCACATGCACTTATCTACCATCTAAAGGGTATTCATCTCATAAATGTAATGTGTTCCCATTCTTAATGATCAATATGAAATAAACCACCTATTTTGATCCATCACTAAGTTTTTAATTACTCAAGCAAACCGAGTAAGGTTTTCCATGCACTACAAGTACCTAAGAACTAAATGATTATAATCACACAACATCTCATGACCAAATCCATGTAACATTCCACTAGGAAACACCAACTTTTGAAATATCAAAAATCATGTCCTAGAGTATAATTTTAGAAAATATATATATATAGTGAAGAACTATATACATTATTTCTTACATTATAAAAAATTTAACCCTCTATTATAACCAATAATAAATCACACACAATCACAAAAATTGTTATATGGATCCTATGTACCAAGTATGGTGCATGTACAAATGAATATGTCCAATATTATTAAAGTGTTAGATTAATAAATAATGATCAAAAAACAGAGTATCACACTTGAATAAACATTTATCCTATAAAAAAACTAATAATACTAACCCTGTAACCTTATAAATTTGGACATTACACTAGATAAGGGTTCATTACTCACGTCCCATGGTCCAATACATGATATAACACATTTTTGTCTACTTATAACTATATACATATAGTGATACAAATAAAACAAGGTTCTGATATAACATTTTTAATTGTACAATTAAAATAACTTGAATGGAAGACTAGTTTGGGTCATCACAAGACCTCATGAATGACTACCCATATGCAAGAGCCTACCAACCAATGGTGAGGGTCTGTGATCAAAATTTGAGATACTATGATCTAAATATCATATATTTAAACTAAAAATAAATAACCAAATGTCATTAATTTTCATACATTAGAGTAAACATGTATAAAATTAGATCTAGGTAAAACTATAATAAAAAAAACACACAATTCCATAGAAAATAAAAACTGCAATCATACAGTTATACATCCCCATAGATAAACAAATATGATAATAAAAACTATAGATAAAACAAAATAATAAAACATACAATGAGGCACCAATTCCATCCCCAAGAAATACCACAATCTAACCCCCAATCTAAATGACCTTCTCTGTCCTGCTCACCTGTGGAACCTATACTCTAACCTCTATAACAACATAATATTTTCATATGCACTAGGGTTCCCATGAAAGTTGTGATAAATTCAACTTTTAAGGATTTAAATAATTTAAAATAAAACATTCTATCATATCCATGTTTATAAATAATAAAAATAAGTTAATATAGCATAGTAAATACAAGAAAACATTATGATCCATCATGTCCTAACCAGGCCACCATGACACCTGACAATACCTTGTTCAACCATTACCAAAAGAATTAGTATCCTCTTATCACAAACCCTAAACCATATATTATAAATAAGGGTATATTTTCATACTATATCATAACATACACCCTCTAAATAAGGGTAAGGTCTCATACCACACCTCAAACACATCCTATCAAGTTCCAAACTCTACTCTATCAATCAATATATGGTGCCACACAAAACCTCAGCCTCTTCCCTCTCACTGAGGGTATAACCTCATTTAAAAACATAAATACCACCCTATCACTTAGGTTAGGCCACATAATGAACCTCAAACAATTCCCTCTCACTGAGGGTATGCCTCATACTGAACCTAAACATCTTCCCTCTCACTCTGGTAGACCTTTACACCAAACCCCATCCTCAGTCTTCTCACTCATTATAACAGACCACCCCTAACTAATTGTATTGGGAAGAGTTCAAGGTGATATTGTCTTTAGGTGACATACCCATAATAAAAAAAGTTTGGAATAAATGTTGAGGGATTTACTAAAATGTTGGGACATTATTCCCTTAAAAAACTACAACAAAAAATAATGATAAGACATAATATAATTCATTAAATAAAAATTAACTCAATATCCAAAACAACATAACAAGATCATAGTAGAATTAGAAAAAAATAAGAAACAAAAAATCTAAATACATATAATACACTAGTAACCAATTTGGAATCACTCCAAACACCATGACTCAATTTAATCACAAGATTCGTCTCTCATCACCCACAACTGAAACATTATTATGATCCTGTAGAGAATAATGAAATCTTCCCATATCCATTTCATGAATATTAGAATTATTATATGCACCAATGTATATTTTTCTGGGGTGATTATAATGAATCGGTAGGAAATATACCAGAAGCTTCCCACACATGCAACGAAGGCCAAAAAACGTCTAACAAATTATAGATGCATTAATATGAAAATAGTAATCAAAATCATGTCGTAAAATATAGGAAAGTATGATATCAAAATAATCTATATCAAAGAATATTTTAAAAATATTTCCATGAAAAACCAAACTATAAAGCAATGATTATTTAAATAAAATATTTATTCTTTCCTCTTGGAATACCCCATACATATACTTACACACACATGCATCCATCCAAGATGAAAATTATAATACCCATCAGTGGTGACTCATATTATTACCAATTCATCACTTATTCATGATCCTACAGGCTTTGATTGGAATAAGCATAAATTATTGAAACCAAAAATACCCTTTGATAGGAAATCTTGAACACATGACAACTATAATATGAAAATATCTCTTTAAAACATACTTTCTTTAAGGAATTTAAATTTTATTCATTTAAGAAAACATGTTTTGTGCACCATTTAAAACCCTAATTCCAAAACCATATAAAAATTGAGTTTCTAACATTATTTATTCAAGATTTTTTCATTAAAACATAATAAAGATTTTTGAAATCCAAATACTTAATGTTCTAAAATAAGTGTAGAGAGAAATAATCCCCCTACCTTAAATAGTTTCCATTAAATATAGATCACCAAAAGATCTAGGTAGATTTGAGGTCCTCATTTAATCCTTTTAATAATTAACAAAAAACATATCAAAACACATGTTAATCCATAGATATGGGAATGAAAATTCAAATCTAGGTTTTTCAAAAATAGAAAAAGAATAGATCTAGAAGGAGGATAAAAATACAACATACCTTTTTCCCCAGTATTTAATGCACCAAGATCCATTGAAATTGGATCTGGATTGAATAATATCTCCCAAATTTTGTATGGGATTCTTATGGTTCAAGGTCATATGATATCATAGAAATAATGGGGTTTATAAGATATTTTTTAGGTAATAAATCCAATTTTTGGATTTAATCAATCGCAGCATATGGTTTGGCTCCACAATTCACTAAACTATGTTCTTACCATGTAGATACCACTTCCTTAAAACTCATAGCATGTGAAATTATTCCACATGTTATGGAAAACCATGTTCCAACTATATAGAATTAATTTTCCCCATGTTTCATGGATATTAGGGTAATATTCATTATTTACCATAATTGTATGCCAATAGTGTGCCTCTTCTTGGACTCTCTAAATATGTCACACAATTACCAAGGGAATTCATATGGTTTCCCATAACCATGTGCCAAATGTGAAACCAATCAAAAAATTCAAAAAATTTCCAAAATCACACTGAAATAACATGATACTAAGACCAACCAATCAATAGTACAAAAAATATATAAGAGTGGCACATACCTTAAACAATGGGTGTTATAATCCATGCATATAAACACTACTTCAGGGTATTGAAGTGGAATGGTTTTGTGAGTCAGTAAATAATCACCTAGATAACATCATGCTTCCAAAATATTCTTGTTAATCCCATGAAAAATTATATAGTGATTTTCTCCCACTTTTATATCGATATAGGTTAGGATTGAAAAATTCTAGGTGTCCTTTGATGTTCATCCTTGACTTTTTGAAATGTGAGACATTTCAAATCATGTTCAGTGACTATTTGTTTCATACCCAGGTAATAAAAATGGTTCCTTAGTACCATTTACATCTTTTTTATTCACATATGAATATACCATTTTGAAATTTTTTAATAATAAATAAGTTTTTAATCATAATATATAAGAATAACAATCATATTTTGAAAATGAAACATTGAGTTTCTATCATTTTTCCACCCATCAATGATCTCCGCACTATTTTTTGTTGACTATTGGTTTAGAAAATTATAGTTATATATTTATTAATCCTTAACATTATTAAACAGAACATGAACAATAAATTGGGAAGAATAATTTCACACTATATTGCTTGGTTAAATCCAAATGCATATCCATAATAATTGATATCAAATTATAGTGATAAAAATCTTCTTTATCCAAATTATTATTTGAAATCCAGTATACATCATTAGACACTAAATTAATTTTACCTCGTGTATAAATTATGTCATAATTAAATATATTAATATATTTCATCAATCACTGATGTATCAAATTCAAATCTCTTTTTGAAAATATGTGTTTCAAACAATTATGATTGGTAAACCTAATGAAATTTTTACTGATGAGATAAAGATTCCATGCTATCAAATCATGGATTTTTATACCTAGTTTCAAATCATTTTTTATATAATCTTTTTCATGAACACTAAAATTTCATGATTTGTAAGATATGACATAATCTCTTTCCCTTAAAATAAAGAAGAAACTATATCCAAATTCATTGCAATGTACCACATAACCATTCCATGATTATAGTAGGGTAATGATAGGTGTTGAAAAAAGTATTTATTTAATCTCTTGGAAGTATTTATAACAATTTTCACTGTATTTGAATATAATACCTTTTCCACATAAAATCTAACATCAAAGAGGAAAGTCATGAAAAATCAAAAACAAAGTGATGATGATTACCCACTATGCTTCGAAATCTATGTATCTCAAAGAAATTAATTATCGTCTTTCAATAGATAATATCTTATATCTTTTATGGATCTATCGATACACCTTTATCAGAAATAACATGACTAAGGATGTATAATTCATGTATCTTAAAGTCAAACATAATGTATTTAGCATAAATTGATGATCCCATATGTTGCTTAATCTTACCTCTATTTGTTATTCATGGGATCTCTTAGTCTGAGAATAAACTTTGATATCATAATTAAATACTATAAAAAAGGAGTTAAGGTACCATTAGAATATATTAGTCAACGTTTGTGTTGGAATGATGATGATGAAAACACAATAGTGGGTGAATTGTGTCCTTTTAAAAAATTTGCAAAATTCAAAAAAACCTCTTAAATTAATGAAATTCATTACTTATCTCTTAAAAAATAGTAATGAGTGGAAAATAAATAATGGAAAGAAAAAGAAAAAATTATTTATAGTTGTTTGGGTAATATAAATCACATTTCACACTCCACAAATTCTCTATATATTAGCTTAGTGTTTTTCACTATGTAGGTATTTTTCTCAGGGACCTCGACAACTGAGTTGGGTAGGTGTCACCTTATAATAATACTTTTATAGAGAATTTAGGATCTTTTACAAGGAATCTCAATACCCACAACTTAATATGAGAAGATGAAACTTCACCAATGAAAGTGTACAAGTAGATGACACTTCAATTGAAAATAGATAAGATATATATTACTAAAGTATCTTCTTCACACAATTTCAGTAGAAACTGAAAGACGTAGAAGATCATCAATAAAACACAATAATAAAATAATATTCTATAACATACAGTATTTCTTCCTTCATTTTAGAAATTTATTTTTGCATGATTTTTCACATTCTTCTTTTCTTATTTATTTTACCTATTTCAAAATTAGTCAAAATTTTATCCTAATAAAGAGATTTTATGAACTATAGAAAAATATTAACAATTATATATTAGTATTAGCATGATGAAAATAATCAAAATATAAAAAAAACATATTTATACACAGTGTAGATTATCAAATAAATAGATATATCCATTATATTTTATAATATACAACTCATGGTATTTAATAATAAGTTTTATTTTCTTTAGGTCAAATAGATCTAGAAAATTTTATTTATAAATATTGATCTTTAAAAAACAATATATGTTTGAAATTTGAATTTAAATTACCACTAAAATCATAAGTTCCCTTGAAAATTGGAAAAAATTTATCCTCTAAATATTTTCCTTTTAATTATAATTTGAACATATTTGAATGATAAGAATTATCTAATGAAACCATTCTAGATATCAAAAAAATATAATATAATTTAAATCTTATATAAGGATGATTCAAACATTGGGTTTCACTACATACAGTATAAAACATGCAGTTGACTCAAAATGTTGGGTTGATAAACCAAAAGTTAATAATGATAATATTGGTTTGATTTTGAAAATTGGTTTCCCAAAAATAAAATTACTCTAAAAATAACATTCCCAAAAGTAACATTTCTTTTGAAAAGTCGGGATCCTGGACCTAACATTTATCAAATTTTGGGTTGTGAACAGTGATTCTATACCTCTTCAAAATGTCTAGAGGTCTGATTAATTCAACCATAATCTAAATTAAAACTAAATTTCAACTATAATAATATAATTATTTCAATAAATATTATCTTGAAATATATTTAAACGATCTTTATTTGTAATAAAAATGTGGGTGTTTAGGGGCATCAAAATCAATGAGAAAATATAGAAATTATTGGATCAACATATTCCCAACAATATCCTCCATTTTTATGATCATAAAACCCATATAAAATATATAAATATAAATAAAAAATCAATTTTAACTTTTTTTAAAATAAATAACGATTATATATATCCATATTTCTAATAAAAATGAAAATTTTATTTATTAAAATTTTTATCTCCCCTCTTAAATATTAAAAATATTATAAGGATTTTAATGTATTATAGTATATAATAATATATACATATAAATGTCGTGTTTATAAAATTTAAAATTTTCTTTTTCCCCTTAAATAGTAAATCGATTATAAGGATTTTAACGTAACATACTACATAATAACATAGACATGGTATTTTTTTTGTTTAAAAAAATTCTCTCATGAGTGTCTATTCATATTTCTCAATATTTTTTGGCATCAAGATGAATATATCAAATATATTAAAACACATTCAGTGTATCTTAATAAATTAATAGGTTCTTATAAATAAAACTACACTAAACAGATAATAGAAAGAGGGAATTCAAAATAAAAAAAGTAAATTTTTATTTAATCATTTTAATATTAAAAATTTATTTTGTCCCATAGGTTGGGATAGGTGGGTTTGGATAGGTTAATGTGTAGGATGATGAAAATGATCAACCTATTTTGGGGTAAGGATTTATTGTCCAAGGAAATGTGAACAATCTTAAGCAGTGTTTTTAATTCTTCCTTCAGTTGTTCAAGGATTTGATTCACAAACTCAGTACATTATTTCAACAAAACTCATGAATAATGAAAAATATTCAGCACATAAATTAGGGATACTTTTAGATTAGTATGAATATTCATAGAGGCCTAATGACATAGAATTATCATTTCACCCAGTTGATTAACTAATGACTAAAAAATATTTCCTTTCTAATTATATTCTAATGTTTGAATGGATAAATCCTCACACTCTAGACTCTGAACTCTTTCACTTATTTTAGTTAACAAATTTTACAAAAGATCTACCAGTCAGTTAATATTTTCAGATATTTTTCCTCTTGAAGTATAAGTAAACTATCTAACTATTAACTCTTTCAGTTCATCAAGATCTAATTTAGAAACAACCACTCATATGATATTCCAACTGTGATCAACTATTTCCAATTTAAATGCATCAAGATCTCTTCTCAATATTGAACTTACACGTGGAAATTGATACTATGCTTGAAGGGATTAAAATTATTTTTTGGAAATTGAATAATTTTTCAGTTCTTTTAAATATTTTCTAAACCTTTTATGTTCTTTCGTTAACCTCGCAACTTTTAATTTTAAAATATTGAATCTAGATTCCATTTCCAAATAGATGGGAAAATAACATTCTATATAAATTAAATCATCATATTCTATTGAATATTTATGAGACCTTATATATATAACTCCATCATCAAAGATTTATAGTGATTGAACTACTATTTCTTCACCATTAAGATCTTTTTTATCTTTATAATCTTTTCTAACAATACTTTCTAGGGAATCTTAAAATATAGAAACTAACTGATCTCTAATAAGATCTATTAAAATAGTATAAAAAAATTAACATTCCTATAGAATTATTTTACCTCCTTCCGATAGAAATTCCTTAATATTATATCATTAAACAATTTTTCCTGACCTTGAAAACTCAACAATTGTTTTACCAATAAATTTGACTTAAAAGGCCTTTCAAAGTTTACATTTATTTCTTGAAGATTACTTCATTTATAACAAGATGGATATTTTCTATTCATTATTCTTAGATTGTCTCCATATAAAGACTTTTATTTCAACATTTAAAAAATAATGAAAGGTTTGAGAGAGAGAGAATAAGATATTAGAAAGGTGAAATTTTAAGGGTATAAGGAAGATATTATTTTACTCTGATGGTTTTCAGATGACTTTACAATTTCTCAACAAAAAAATCATTGTAAAAATTTGGAATTCTAAAATTCAAAAGACAATTTTTTAGAATATATTATGTAAATAAATAAAATATTAATGAGTTAAAATATATAAAATACATTCTCAATAAATATATCATTATAAACACACCTTTAATTAAAAATTACTTTAAAATGATATGATATTATACTCAAAGAGCCAAGAATATTGTAAAATATTATTTAATTTATAATAAAATATTTTCATGAAATTAAAATATTTAATAATAAAATTAATTCATGAAATAAAAAAAATATTTAAACACATGCTATTTTTATAAAAATAACTCCCCCTAAAACTAAGCATAAATATTTAAAATCATTTAAGGAATTTTAAATAATTTTATTTTTGTGCATCTCATTTATGACTAAAAAATTTTTATCTAACAATTGAATATTTTTTCCAAAAAATAAATAATTAATAATAATAATAATTTAATTTAAATGTTAAGACATTAAACGACATTCTTATAAGAAAAAATTCATTTAATAGATTAATAAATGCTGATATAATATTTTAAAGATCATGCTTCATGGGTATTAGTTTAATAGAATAAATCATTGAACCAATTAATCACTTAAAATAATAGAGTGATAAAAGGAATTAATAGTTTAATAATAAGAATAATCAAAATAAGAGAAAAAAATAATAACATCAGATGCTTCCCCTGTATAAAATAGTTACTCTATTTAAGAAATAAAAATGAAATAATTCTTATATTTTGATATTTCCAGCTCAATGGATATTTATTTTCAAAAAACAAACTATATAAAAGTTATACTATCTTTGTAAAATATTCAAAATAATAATAAATAATAATATAAGAGTTCTCCAAGTAATTAAATTATCTAAATTAGGATATAACATTGAAATCCAAGGGAAAAACCAATAAAATATCAAATAAAAGTTCCTTTTGGTACCTATATGCTTTTAGTTCAGACCATGTTAGAAATAAAAGACTATTCTATTCAAATATATTGATTTTGATCAGAAAATACATAATTAATTCAAGATAATAATTTTGAATAATTAACATTCTTGACACCCCAAAATTGACGATTTCTAAAATTATATTCATTAACATAATTTCAAATAATACCAAAGTGAAAACATTTAATAGCTGACATGATTTTTTTATTAGAACTAGGAAAAAAATAATTCATATAAAATTTAGGATTTTTATCATTACTAAAAATACAAATATTTCACTTATTAATTATATTTATACAAATAATTTTAATAAAATAATTATCTCTCTCGATGAGAATACTATAAGCTTGTATTAAAGTATTAAATTCATTTAATAATTCCGTAATTTATTTTCAAGAAAAAAAGAGTTTTTGGAGAAATTATATCTTAAATATAAAATCTGGTTATTCAAACTCACTTTTTCAACACAAATAGAATCATAATATTTTATGAATTTCATTTGATCTTTATTATCGCTATCAAATTTATCTTGAAGCATAAAATAATATTTATTGTGTTCACTATAAGAAAGACTTTAAAAATTAGAACTTAGAGAGTAACATGATTATACCTCAGTAGAATGAGCTATAATAAGTTGATATAATTTTGGATTTTTATGATCAGCATCAATGTTTTTAGTAGATTCACTACTTGTATCTTCAAAATCAATCGGAGTAGCATTATTTTATTTCTTTTCTTTTTCTTTTATAACCATATGTCCTCAAAAATTTGAGCAAAGTACAAATATGATTCAAATGACCTTTCTTGTTTACATTTCTAGTATCTAACATCCTTCTATTTATTCTTTTTCAATTGATCATTTACCCTTTTTTAGGTTTTTCTATATTTTTTAGAAAGATTAGATAGCTTATCACCTAAACCCAAATGACTACAATATAAATCATAAAATTTATCTATAAATGTTTTAGGACAACATTTTATTTTTTATAGAAATATGATTTCCAATTATTTTTATTTCATTTTAGCTTCATGAAACATCAAGGTTCCAATTAGTTATTTCATATTTAATTATTAAATTAGTGTGGATATCTGAATAGCAACAGATATTCCATTCCACTTGAAAGATAAAACACTAAGTACCTTTAACACTTGATATTGATTTAAAATTGGATTTTCTAAGGAAGAAAATCCATTGATAGATTCTATCAACATACCATTAATTTGAGTGATGAATTCATCTTCCAATATCAAGAATGTATTGAATTTAAGCTTAACATTAGGGTGCCTTAGTTTTATAACATTATCGGTTCCTTTATAGACAACTGTGATGGTTTCTATGATTTCATAAGTTTTGGAACATTGAGAAACTCAATTATTATGAAAATATAACACTCCAAAAATTACTAAGTATAAGTAGTTGACACTTCAGTAAAAGAAATATAAAAATGTATATTTTTAAAATATCTTCATCATATAGTTGGAATAGAAATTGATTGATGTATAAGATCTTCCATAAAGAATAACAATAAAAAAAATCCTCAAGAATATGTTGTATTTTTTCTTTCTTTATCAAAGTTTATTTTCTTTTAAGTCTACACATACTTATCATATGCTCTATTTTACCACTTTTAAACCTTTTAAATATTATTTCCTAATAAATTGATTTTTTGAACCATAGAAAAATATTAACAGTGATATAGCAGTTTTAGAAAGGAAAAATATAACAATTGATCAAAATATATATGTCTCAAAAGTGTGTTTATTCAGAGAACAAGATACATCCTCATATTTCAGAAGATCCACATCAGGCTATTTAAAAAGAATCTTGATTTTATTTAGGTCTATTAGATATATAATATCCTTTGGATAAATCTTTAGCATTCAAAGACACCGTTTGTTTAAAATTAGAATTTAAATGGCCACTAAATTCATAACATTCCTTATAAGTAGAAACGATTTGATATTTTAAATATGGTCATTAAATTCCCCATTTGAAAGGATTATAATTATAAGAATAATTTGATGAAACTATTATAGAAATCACTTAAAAATCCATAATTTAAATATCATATACCACTAAGTCGAACTTTAGATTGCACTGTATATGATATAAAACATGTATTTGACTTCAAACATTAGGTTAATAAACAAAATTATAATCATAAAAACATTAGGTTGATTCCAATGTTCGGTTCCCAAACCTAAAATTGTTCCAAATTTAAGGCTCCCAATAGTAATATTTTTTAAAAAAGTTGGGTTCTGAAACCTAACATTTATCAAATGTGGTGTTGTGAACTGTGATTCCAAAAATTTCAAAAATTATAGAGTGCATAATATATTAAACAACATTTGAATTAAAACTAAATTTCTTCTAGAATAAAATAATTATTCCAATAAATATGATCCTAAAATAAACTTAATGAAACTCCATTAGTAACACAAATTTGGTTGTTTGTGAGCATCAAAATCAATGAAAAATTAATGAAATTATTGAATTAACATATTCCCAACATCAACAATTCCATAAAAACTATTATTGTATTATTAAGGCCAAAAGTTAATACAAGGTATTTATAATGTACATAATAGATCCAAAAATCAATCTTTAATACATCCTCCTAACTAACCCAAAGTTTTTGATACATCAGTCATAAATCAGTTTTTGGGAACCATTTAGATAACATCAATTAATCAAGTAATTCATTAATTTTTTGAAGTGAATACTAATTATTTATAAAAACCTTATATAGATTACTATAATTAATAGAATACTGAAGAGAAAAATATAAATTTAACAAAATATAACTAGATTATCCCAAGGTGGTGTATTAGGTATTATCAAACCATTCATTTCTATTTATTTCAATTGGACCTCCAATTCACTCAATTCTATTTGTTCCATCCTATAAGATGAAAGTGAAATTGTATTATTCCCTGATAGTAGAATAATTAGTAATTATTATTCCATTTCAAGGGGAATCCAAATAAATTTTCAGTGAAAAAATCAATATATTGATCAATGATGGTTGGAAAATCAATTTTCATGAATTCATCAACAGTTTCATGTTACTTATTATAGTTGATAAGAGATGATCCATACTATCAGTACTAAAGGCCCTTCTCTACTATCATCAGGATCCTAATATTCCTTAAAGGTATGTTACATTCCATTGGAAGATATAAAATGCACATGTCGAGTATAATAATAAATTTTGGACCTGAAAGCTATCAAACAACTCATTTCTAGAAATTTATTAAAGATTAATATCCCCAAAATATGAATATCTTATATTAAATGATCCCCATAAACTATTATAAAACATTATCCACACTTAAATTCTTTACACTCTCATTTCCAATGAGGGTTTTGGATTATAAAAACTTGACGCATCATTTCCACAAGTAACCCCAGAATATTTAGGATATGAGAAAAAATAAAAGAGTGGGATATGAATATTTGAAATAAAAAATGGATAAGAGTTATGTTTAAAAGTATGGTATCTCAAACCATAGATGTTCCATATTGACCCTCCATGACTATTTAGTTTTCACCATAAAACTACTTATTTTCTCCTCCTAAATAATCTCTACTTCCCTGATATTTCTTCATCAGTTTTGTTGTGAAGTTTTTCTTCAAATGACCTTGAATATCTCAGTTCTAAGAATGAGAAATATTTTAACAACACAATCCCTTATGAGCATAATATTCTTGCAATATATTGGATCTATTTCTAACATTTTTTCTTAGGGTACAAGTATAATATCATCTAAAGTTTCCCATCCTCACATAATTATGAAACTTCTATGATTTTTTCATGCAATACATTTTCAAATTTTCTATAAAACCTCATTGAAAACATCCTGGTATGGTGTAGTGACATAGAGGAAATGAAATTGATACAGTATATTGGTTCTTTGATTTCATGTTACCTTGACAATATGTTTCCCTTTTATACTTAATTCCATTATTGGAGTTCTCACTTGTACCCATGTTGGTAAAACTATTCCCCCCTCTACAAGTTCATGTGATATTTTTTTATACCATAGTCACTATATTAACTATCTCTATATAATCATCAATACAAAAGATGAATAATCTACAGTGAATTTCTGGTCATAATCCTTCCTCAATGGTTTGAAATTTTAGGTTCTCACTAGTAGAGAACTTTGGATAAAAGTGAGCTATATTTAAGAACATAGTTTCATACATTATCATTGATATATTTTATTTTTTCACAGTAAAGAAATAATTCAAATTTGTGATCTAAAATGTATGCAGATATATTTTTTTATTAAAAAATTCATCAAATATTAGTTAATTAAGGTCCAAATATAGTTTAATTTTAACATATATATCCTAACATTTCCTCAAAAGGTATTCAAGAATGTATACCACTAGAATTTCCTTGATATTATCAAGTTTCTACAAAAATAAAATATTATATTGGTTTGACTAAGTCTTGAATCCATATTTTCTGGTCCTGGATATCATATAATGATTGGTTGATTTAGATTCCAAAATTACAATGATTGATTTTCATGGTGTTGTTTCTGAATATAATTTCACTTATGAATACCTTGTAAGACTTAAACTATACTCTGGATGAGTTTTTTATTGACCTGTCATTCAGGTTGAACCAAATTATCAACTTCCCCTGGTTATTTCCCAATCTTTGTACTGGTTCCATATCTCTATAACTATAACAAATTTCCACATAATCACCACATTACAACTAAAATAAAGTATTGAGATATTTCAAATCATAATAAACTTAATTATCATATCAAATTTTCAACACTTTTCAAATAAAACATGAATGATGCATTCCCTGTGGCAAGTATCGTTACTATTTTATGATAATAAATATTTATCTATTAAACCCATGTTGATGAGGTGGAAGAACACCTAAAGTAGTCATGAACATAATTTTTTCTTGAACCACCCTGGTAAATTGAAGTTCAGAATATAGAGGTTAAGTATGAATTTTTTTTCTTTATATTTCATGTTTCTACATGTATTGTCCACAGAACAACCATCCTGGTAGATGGACTAGAACAAAATAATTCCGTTTGTAAAATCCTTCCCCTAACTCTTTGATTGTGAAAAGGAATAGGTGTTGCATACCTAAATTTACATACTTAGGACATAAAAGGTTTTCAATAAATTCTATGGGATTTACTAAAACATGGTTCTTGTGTTTTCCATTAATCAGACAACCTGAGGTAAAAAACCATGACAATATTTAATATATTGAATGAAGGTAACCAAAACAACTCAATATCCAAAATAACTACAAAATATTAGAGTAGTAATATAAATGAAATAAAACCTAAAGACACAAACCAAAATACATGTAAGATGTTGGGAACCATTGTGGCACCACTCCAGACACCAAGACTCATAAAACTCATATTCGACTTCTCCCATCATCTACAACTGAAATATAATGATTCTATATAAGGAAAAATCTAATATTCCTCATACTTATGTCATAAAAAATTGAATATACATACACATAATGGTGTATATGTATAGGGTTAGTATATAGACTTAGTAGGATATCCTCTATAAGATTCCCACACATGACACAAATACCAGAAATATTTTTCACAATTTATATAAAACAAGATAGAGTTTTAAAACGGTTATCAAAATCTTTTCATAAAATGTAAGAAAGTGTCATATGATAACATTTTCTGTCAAATCATAATTTAATAATATTCCCATGAAAAAAAACCCATTTAAAAAGATAATTAGCTAAACTATGTATTCATTCTTTCCTCTTGGTATACCCATTTCATATACTCACACACACATGCAATCATTTAAGATGGTATTTCCAATACTCATGAGCGTCAACCCATCTTCCATTCCAAGTCATCACTTGGTCATGGAACCATGTACCCCAATTTTTATAGACATCCATGCATGGATCAAACAATTCCCCTTAATATGAAATCAGGAACACACACCAACCATTTTATGACACTATTATAATGACCCAATATTTTCATACATAGAAATTACATATTTTTTGTGAATATTCATTATATTACACGAACAAATGCATGAGGATCATAAAGGTATTTTTCCTTTCGAAGCCTAGAAACATAAAAAGCTGTTTAATTAGTGCACTACATCGTCTACCACTTCATTCCTTATAACTATAACCCTTATTAAACATATAACATGTAATACCAATAATCATAACCTAGGAGGAAAAAAATAAATGGGGATCTCAGATGCTGAGTAAGGGTATACAAGGGAAATATATAAACATAACGTGAGTATAAGGGTATGAGAACATGATCATAACATATAAAAACCATACCCTACATATCAAAGATCAAAATCATGAGTCATGGAATAAATATTTGAATTTCATAAGACATGAATCATAAGGAAATCAATTAATATGATCCACATTATCATAACATTGACATAGGACATAGAATTATAGAATACACATAAGTATTTAAAATCATTTAAATAGTATCCAAGACTCATTGTAAATTCTATAAAAGTGGAATAGGTTAACTCCCCAAACCATCATAGTATTAAAGGTTCTCTCCCAATTATATTATATTGGACAAATTACCTTACTGAATAGATTTCAATACCCATTAAAATATTGTTTATCTAATAAGATCTCAATGTTTACCCAATTAATTGGAGGGAGATATAGATCCCACCTATTATAAAAAGAAAATCATGTATATGTGTTCTATAAAATCATAATATATTCATCTTATCAGAACTCATTAAAATAATTGGATTTAATAAACACTTAATTATAGAATAACCTATGGAAAAGAAACATGTTTCATGATCTTTTCATCATTTCATTAAATCATAATCTATAGAAAAAAAACAAATATATTTTATATACATTTTATCATGGTATAACTCATAGAAGAGAAACAGGTTTCATAAATATATTTTCATCATAAACATAAACCATAAAGATAAACAATAAGAAAGGTATACATAGATCATATCCCCATTAAATCATAAGTAACATAAAAATATTTCATCTTATATAGAAATTTTTTTTGAAAGATCACTTGGAACATTTCTTGTGGAAAATAACATTTTCACATTGAAAATAACTTTTTTTAACAAATTATTCCTAAAAAAATTTAAAATCATTTTATCTGATAACAACCATTGAAAATTTTAAAGGAAAATTTAAAACATTTTGTGGTCATTATGGAAGGAAATTCTGTTCAATTAATACATGTTAAAACAAATAATCCTTTAAAATTATCAATAAAATCCAAACAGGCCATGTTTTGGAAAACTATAAGAATATACCTTTTAAATAATTTTTTAAAAAGTAAAAAGGGTCAAATTTTCTTTAAAATCATTTGGGAGTAGTAAAAACTCTCTTTAACACATTTTTTCAAATATGGGGATGGAAGAAAAGGTGTTTTTGAGTGAACATGGAAATAAAGTTTATTTTTATTAAAAACATTATTTTGAAATCCTAAGTAAATAAAGAGATTAAATAAATGAGAAACATATACTCTAATTAAATAAACATAAGATAATAAAATTAATGTGTTTTTGAGATAAGGATCATAATATTTCATCATTGGAAGCATAAACATAAATAATCCTTGTAAACGATGAGATTGTATCATAAAACCCTTACCACTTTACTAACATTGAATTGCATATCCCATGAAAGAATAAAATTAAATTAACATTAAAATATCATGATAATAAATAAATTCATGATATTTCATATAAATGGGTTTTATATACTCTTCATAAAATAATAAAGTTTCATAACATGTCATATGTCTTAAATAAGGAAAATTGAGACAAAAATCCCTTACCATACGTCTCAACTTCATTAATACATGTTCAAAACTCATGTATAAGAATTATATGTTTATTAAACATATATTATATAACCATAATCATATTAATCATAGTATATATGATATATTTATAACTTTTTATTTCTCATTTTTCAATAATTCCTTGTTAAAATTACATTTGAGGTGATAATTACTTCATTTTTTGTGTATGTTTTGGTCTGATATTTTTCATCATTTTACATTTATCAAGCTTCCATCATATCCAGAATTTTTTAAATTATATAAATATTATATAAATTAATTCAATATTTATTTATAGTAATCCATTAAAGGTATGTATATAAAATTATTTACATCATTCATGGAGACGGTAAGTCATACATAAACTTGAATGTTGTTTCAATTTTTTCGGTGGATCAAAATAGAGGTGGGTAAATAATATATTACCATTATATAGTAATTTTGATGTAATATATATATATATATATCATATATTCATTAAATATATTCGTATTTCCTTCCATGTAATTAGTTAGTGAAAAATGAATCACATCACATCGTGAGGTGATAGTCTGTCGTACACACAAACAACATTATCATATCCCCAGAGAATAAAAATTAAGAATTAATATGTGATATAATGATTTTATATTAAATATAATATCATAAAAATCATACATAAACAATAAATACATAATTTCATTCATCCCTAGGAGGTGGTGATGGAAAATTAATGAAATTAGTTCGCAAGGCGGTAGTTATTCAAACACACGATCGACGGTTTCATTTCTCATTTGAGGGAATAGGAGAAATATGTAGGTCATTGAATTAAAATAATAATATATTGGTATATGTAAGATATTTAATTAATTATATTATCATGTTTTAATAATATTTTTAGGATTTTGAGGAGTAAATGAAACAAAAATAGATGTTTATGAATTTTACTACATCTTTAGAGAACCTCCTTAGGATTATAACTGAATCCCTCTTAGGTGGGTTTCTTAATCAAAATAATTCATTTATTATATGAGAATTTAATTAATTAATTTAATTGGGTAGCTAATGTCCAATAAAAATATTTTTTTATGTTATAATAGGATGGGATTGTGTGGCCTTTTATAAGTGTTGTAGAGGACACACAAGGAATTTTGAAAAGATTAAAATGTTCCCAAATTTTTCAGTTAAAAAAGGATAAAAAATGGGTATTTATTGAACCATATAGGCTATAAGGTCAAAATATTTCCAAAAAATGGGGATTTTAAAAGTTTCTAGGTCTTTTTACCAAGTATATGTTTATTTTAACTACCAATAAACTCGTTTTAACCTTAATTGTGGTAATTGATTTTTAATGTTTTCATTATTCATTGTGGTAAATAAATATTTTAAATTTATTAGATAATATTAATTATACTAATTCAAAATATGGAATCAATTTTTAAAAATTAAACTCACAAAAGTGGTAGAATTTAATTTAAAATTAAACCCACAAATGTGACAAAAAACACTTTTCCAAAGAGGAATTTCAAATGTTTACAAGGTTTTTATATAAAAATTAAATATAAAATTGATTCCAATGGAATATATTGGATTAATTATAATATAATTTAACTAATTTTAATTTTAAAACAATTTTAAAACAAAATAAAACCTTCTAAATTATTTAAATGAAAAGTAAGTTTTCAATAAAAACCATTATTTTTCACTATTCATTGAAAAAATTAATCTTTCCTTAAAAATAGAAAAAATTCACAAAAAGATAGTTTTTACAAGTTAAATCCTTAAATAAAGTTCTTTTTTTCAAACAAATTTTTAAAAATATTTCAAAAATTACTTTTATTTTTTTTTTACAAAAAAATTGAAGTATTTTTTGAGAAAATAGGATTTTCAAAAAAATTATAAACTTTACCAGAAATTAATTGATTTTTTATCAATATGTTTTTTATGTAAAATCATTATATATAATAATAATAAAAATTATTCCTATTCATACATCCATTTTTAACTTCTAGGTTTTTAATTGCAAGTTAAATAGTATTATGAATAGTATATTGTGGTTTGTTAAAAAAAATTGTTTCATGTTGTGTAAGTTATCGAAGAAGTTAAATTCACTACACCCTCTGGTTCCCACATATTTTCCTCAAAATAGTTATTTTTTACAAAACCTTAACCATTTGAGTGGCCTTGTTTTATATAACATTATCTCAATGATACAGAATCTCTATAGGTTGTTCCTAATAAGATGTATTTTTCTCTAATGGTATGACCTATGAGTTCTGTACATGTTAGGGGTCATATATGTACTTCCTTAAGAGAGATAGATGGAAAACATCATGTACTTGATAGAGGTTTATTGTAAGTGACAAATGATAGGATACCATCCCTATACAATAAATAATTTTAAAGGGAATGATAAACATAGGGTTTAGTTTACCCTTATTTTCAAATATCATTTCCTTTCTCTATATAGAAAATATTAGAAACACCTTATCACCAACATCAAATTCTAGATCACATAAACGACTATCAAGATAATTTTTCTATTGCCTTTTTGTTCCCCTTATGTGTTTTTTAATGGATCTAAACTTCTTTTCCATGTATTCAACTATCTCAAGACCTAATAGATATTTTTTATCCAACTTCATTCCATCATATTGGAGCCCTACACTTGTTTTTATATAGGAATTAAAACTTGTCCATCTAAATACTCATGTGAAATTTATTTTTGTATGAAAACTAATCTATAGTAAGGTTTTGATCACAACTACCTTTTAAATCTATAGAAAAATATCGCAACAAAAGCTATAAGGTTTGATTTTTTCTCTTAAACTGGTCATATTTCTGAGGATGATATGATATGATTAAACTGAAATCTATATAAAGAGCTTACTGAATACTTCTCCTGAACATTGAGGTAAGACTTATATCCTGATGAGATATAATGGAATGTGTTAATCCATGAAAAATTACCACTTCCATCATTTATATCTTGGAAAGATGATCCAAAAATAAATATTCTCTAATATCAATGAAGTGTGATGAATTTTTAAGGATATCGATTATGACCCATATAGAATTATTACCTTTAGATGTTTTGGGGAGTCCAATGAAAAAATACTTTGTGATATTTTTTTCATTTCCATTCTGGTATGGGTAATGGTTGTAACATCCCATTAGCCTTTTTGTTTCTCAGACTGAACATCCTAACATACCAAGCACCGAGATACAAACTATGTGATGCCTCTCTTCATTTCATCCCACTAGAAATACTCTTTCAAATATTTATTTATATTAGTTATTCCATGGTGAATAGATAATTAAGAACTTTTAGAATCCTCTGATAACTCCTTCATATATTTCATGAATGGAATACATAAGTGGTTCATGAACCTTATCACTCCATCAAAATCAAGGTTTAACTCATGAACATTTTTTACCTTATTTTTTCATCTTTATATCTTTATTATATACATATTTAGTCCTCACATGGATAGAAGGTTGAAAACACATTTGATAATGATAATATATATCCCATTTGATTAATATTTCCAAATCCATCATTTTCAAATCTTGAGATATTATATCTTTTTTGATCCTCATCACGAATTAGCTAGCATGATCCTTTTGACTCAAAGCATCATCCACCTCGTTCCCTTTCCTAGGGTGGTAATGTATTCAGAAGCCATAATATTTAATCAGATCTAACCATCTCCTCAGGTTTATGTTCAACTTCTTATATATGAATATATAATTTAAACTATTTTTATAAGTATATATATTACACTTTTCTTTGTAAAGAAAATTCCACCATATCTTTAATGAAAAATTACCACGGTTAACTCCAAATCGTGAGTTGGGTAATTTTTCTCATGAAACTTCAATTTTCCTATAGAACAATCTATAACTATTCCATTATATATAATAATTCATCTTAATTCCTTCTTGTATGCATAACTAAATAATAAAACCCCTTATATACTATAGGGTAATGTAAGCATAGGTGCACTGACTAATTATCTCTTCAGTTCCATGAAATTTTAATCACATTCATTTATCCAAAGTAACTTGGCTCCCTTTTGAGTTAACATGGTGACTAGAGTAGATATGCATGATAAATTATCAAAAAAAAATCTATAATATGAATAAAAATAATGAAATATTTGTATCTCATTCACTGTGGTTTGTCTAGGCTAACATTTAATATCCTTCATCTTTGATGGATCCACCGATATACCCTCTCTTGAGATTATATTACCCAAAAATTAAATATTTTGAATCCAAGATTCACAATTTCTAAATATTTAAAAAAATGTATCCATAATCATGGTCTTCAATATATTTTCAATAGATCTTCATGCTCTTCCCTTCCCTTTTAATAGATAATAATATCATTTATAAATAATACCATAAACTAATCAAGGTAATCTCTAAAGACTTTATTCATTAGATCTATAAAGATAGTGGGGGAATTAGTAAGACCAAATGGAATCACTATATACTCAATGTGTCCATACTTTCTACATAATATTTTCATAGGTATATCCTCTTTGATCCTAAATTGATGATATCCAAATCGAATTTCAACCATAGAAAAGTATTTTTCTCTATTTTGTTGATCAAACAAGTCATAATTACAAGGTAGAGGAAACTTGTTATTGATTGTGATCTTGTTCAAATCCAGATAATCAATTTAGTTTCAAATAAATCCATATTTATCTTTAGATAAAATAATAGGTGAACCCCATGGTGACACACTTGGATGAATGAATCTCTTATCAATATTCTCTTGGAGTTTCATCTTCAATTCATACATCTTAATCATGTCCATTATATAAGGAGTGTTTGAAATATGTATAGAATATGGTATGAGTTATATTGAGAACTCAACTTCATGATATAGTGGAAGAATAGGAAACACTTCTGAAAATACATAAAAATCCCTTATAATAGGCATATCATAAATTTTGATTTTCTCCCCAACTATATTACATAAATTATGACTTTTAATAGGAATAAAAACCCATAAAATGGAATTTATTTCCATAAAAATTTCATATTTGTCATTGCACTAATAGATGATCATAAGTTGGTTTTGGAAAATCAAATATGACATCACTTCCATAGATATAATCTTCATACTTATGAAGAGAAATCCAATACATTCCTAAAATAACATCAAATTCAACTATATTATGAATGAAATTATTTTAAATAAGAAAATTCTCATAAACATCAATTAGGGAGGAATCATATATTTGTAATGTGATCATCATACCATTTGTATTTTTCAATACTAATTCAACATCTAATCATTTAGGTGGTATTTTGATACACTTATAAAATTCTTCATATATAAAAGTGTGGGTAGATCCATAGTCAAATGAAACATTACAAGTTCTAGAATTGATGTTAATTGTACTGTTCACTATTTCTTTATCACAACCCTCATCTAAAATACTGATCACATGATATATTCACTAGTCTTCCAACATAAAAGGTTCCTAAAATCAATCATCATCATTACCCTTAAAATTTTGGAACTATTTAGAATATTTCCCATACTCCTTACATTCGAAACATTAGAGTGTGGGTGGTGCATTCTGTAGATATTTCTCTCTATTAGAATCATTAGTTATCTTCTTCCCATAACTTATTTATTCAATTTACCAATTAAATTCTCTTCAAAACATAAATCATTTATGATCCCCCTTAAGACAATTTACTCCATGTTTACTACCACACTTTAATCATGAGGGAAATATCATCTTCTTCTCTCTATGGTTAATAGTGTTTCCCTTGAACTATAACTTTTTTCCTATCGAAACCATGTGATTGATGGGTAAATTCAATCTCTATTTCCACCTTGAGTGAACATGGAATGATCTATTCATAGCTATTGAAGTCCCTTATAGATAATTCCTCCAGATAATTGGTTTTAATCCACTAAATAATCTATAAACCTTATTTCAATTTGGATGATAATTCCATAATCATACCATGCATGTATTTTAAAATTTTCCACATATGTACCAATAGATTCATAATCCTTCTATATTATCTCAAGGAATTACTTCTTTATTTTCATATGAATAATATGAGGGAATTACTTATTTAAAAATAATATCCTAAACTTATCGCACTCAATGGAGTTAATTTTATCTTTTTGTCTCATATTCTTGGTATGTATCTACTATTGATCTGCTTCATCTTTCTAATGATAGATGGACAAAATGAATTTCTCATTCTCAAAACACTGGTGAATGGAAAATATATTTTTAATGGTACTAATTCATTTCTCAACATCTAGTGGATCAGCAGAAACACTAAAAGAAGGTTGATGTTTTCTAATAAGGGACTCAATATAGAATTTTTCCCTCTATTTCTCATTAAAAGGCTCATGGTGATTCATAGACTAAGATATATGTGTGTGAATAAAAACAATATTTTCCATTCCAACTCCCAGAACATTTGGTTTATCTAGAGTAAAATTGTTCAATCATCTATTGTATTTATCATTAACATGGTTCCTTTAGGTTTAATTCATTGTTAAAAACCAAAAATCATAGTTTCGGCAATAATAATCATATTGGGAAAACATAGAGTCATGAAAAATCATTTATAAGATGTCTAAATCAAGATGCCTTATTTTAAATCCTAAAAGCATAAGATTTATCCTACATTATTCATTTATAATATCTATTAAAATACTTCAAGCTAGTTCATAAAGATAATGTAAATTAAACAAATAATATCCCTTGGCAGTGTTAAACTAGGGGCGTAGTAAGCCCATTTTTGTGTACTAGGTAACACTCAAGTCAATCTTGACATGCCTTTTCCAAATTTATTACCCTTTGGTACATCTATGTTAGAACTATGTCCATTAGTAGTATCTAGATAGTAATTTATTTATAGGTAAATCACATAATCTTCTCTTTACCAAAACTTTATGATGTTACCTTATATATAGGATTATCCTAATAGTTCTCACTAATGTTATTTCAACCTAGTTTCTAAATGACAACTAAAAAAATCCTAAGATACAAACTGTAATTACATATAATTTTCATACATATATATTACATATTTCTCTGATGAACATTTTTTATATTAAAAAAATACACACATGAAGATCATAAATGTAAAGTTCCTTTAGAAACATGGAAACATAAAAATTAGTTTATAAGTGGACTACATCACCTCCCAATAAGTTCCTCATAATCAGTACTCTTTTAGAGATATCACATGAAATACCTATTATAAAAACCTAAGGAAAAGAAACATAATAATGGGTGAGATTAGATTCTCAGTAAGGGTAAACAAGGATAATATGTAAACATAACATAATCATAAGGGTATGAGAACATGATCATAATATATGAAAACCATACCCTTTATAATAAATATAAAGATATTGATTCATGGATTAAAAATTTTGATTTAAAACATGAATCATAAGTAAATCAAATAATATAATCCATGAGATAATAACATTGAAATATTACATGGAATCATGGCATACATATATTTATAGAAAATCATTTCAATAATAATCATGTATTGCTACCAAGCCTATCATAATGGTATAGGTTCACTCCACAAACCATATTAGTAGAAAAGGTTAACTCCCAAGACTATTGTTGGGGATAAATACTCATACTAAATTGGTTTCACTCTCCATTACAGTCATGTTTATCTCATAGGACTTCAATCTCTACCCAATGCATTAGGGGGAGATATATGTACCACCCATAAAATAATGAAAATCATACCTACATGTACCACATGGTTATAAACAATTAATCATATTATAACCCATGAAATGAAATGGGTTTCACAAAAAATTCATCATAAAATAACCTATGGAAAATAAATAGGTTTAATAATCATTTCATAATTTCATGAAAGCATAACATATGAAAAAATAAGTGTGTTTTATATTAATTGTATCATGGTATAACACCTAGAAGAAAAATGGGTTTTATAAATATAAATTTGTTATAAATATAAACCATACAAATAAAGAATAATAATTTTATCCCTAAATCATATCCCTAATAAATCATAAGTAACATCAAAGGATGTCGTCTTAGATAGGAAATGATTTTAACAGGTCATTTAAAACATTTCTTGAGGAAAACAACAATTTCACATTTAAAATAATTTTCATAACTAAAAACTCATAAAAAATTTAAAATATACTTTTATTTTAAAATAATCCTTGAAACTTATAAAGTAATCTTTAAATCATTATGTGGTTATGATGGTTGAAAATTTTGTTCATGTCATACACGTTAAAACAAAAATTTCATTCACATTTTTAGTAAAATCCAAACATTCCCTATTTGGAAAATGATATGAAGATTCCTTCTAAAATATTTTATAAAAAATCAAAAAATGGTAAAAATTTCTTCAAACAATCATTTTAGAAAAGTAAAATCTTTATTTGAAACATTTTTTTTGAAAACATTGATATGTAAGAAAAAGTGTTTTCAACCAAAGAGAGAAATAAATTTGATTTAAAAAACCTTATTTTAAACTTATGAGTACATAAAGAGGGAAAATTGAAGGCAAAATATGTGTTATCATGATATTATCATAAGTGAATAAATTTAATGAGTTTATTGATAGATTTTTTATAAAATTTCATCATCATAAACATAAACATAAACAATTCCAATAAATGATGAGATTTTATCATAAAACACTTACCACTTCGGTAACATTAAATCATAAAACCCAGGAAATAATTGTTGAGTAAATAAGGTCTTCTTATTACTTTTCCATTCCTACATGTTTGGGGGAGATTGTTTAGTCAATAAGGTTTCCTTATGACATTTTATTTTCTTCATGTTTTGAAAATCACAAATATCCTATCTTAAGGCAAATTTCATTTTCCCTAATAGTTTATTTAATAAGTAAAATTATCATTCCCCAAGGAAAATTTATCATTACCATGTTTTCATTGTTCTTGTTTTAGTTGATCTAAATCTAACTCTTTTAATTTCTATGTATAAAATTCGGTTTCACATATAAAACCTCAGAATTCTATAAATACTTAGATATAGAGTATTCTATTTTCAGGATCCGAATTCAGGTTCCGACTTCTCTGAAATTCTGAATCTGAATTGTCTGAAATTCCGAATCTGAATTCTCTGAAATTCAGAATCTGAATTCACTGAAATTCAGAATCTGAACTCTCTAAAATTCAGAATCTGAATTCACTAAAATTCACAATATGAATTCCCTAAAATTCAGACTCCAAATTCCTCTAAATTCATACTCTGAATTCCTTATAATTCATACTATAAATACCTTAGAATTCAGAATTTGAATTCCTCTTAATTCCTCATAATTTAGATTTTGAATTCCTTGAAAAATAGAATCCGAATTTTCTTGTAATATAGACTCTAAAGGTTAACTTTCTTAGACTTTGAATTCTATTTTTCTTTAGACTCTGAAAATTTTAATTTGGTTGAGCAACAATTTTTTTACTTACTCTTGTTTTAGTTATAAAATGATGTCGTGAAATCTATTACTAAATAACCATTGTTTGAGTGACACGTGTACAGGTCCCTCTAAAATTTAAGGAAAATATGACTGTTAGAGGAGGGAGTTGATCATTGAATATGTGCCTATAAATAGGATCTCATTTGAATGAGCTCAAAACATGTTTATCAATCTAGAGATTACATGTTGTTGAAGTGATTTCTAGAGAGATAGACTTTAATACTTTGTGCGTACTGAAAATCTTGTTCAGAATTTATTCGTGCGACTCCAAATGTTGTTGAGTACATTCGAGCGCTTCTGGGGATAGGAAGACAAAGGTGTCAACTACCTTGATGTTTGAGGGCTTGTGGGGATAGGAAGACAGACTTCAACATTCGTATCAAGGGATTACCCTGGTGTGGGTAAGACATAATTTCTTGAAATTATAAATCAAGGGACCTTTATCCAAGGTTGTTGGATACCCTACTCTTTGGGTTAAAATATTTCATACTTGTTACTTGAGTTGTTTCAAGTTTGTTTTTTCTACTACATTTTGATTGATAAGAAAAGTATAACTATATTATACTTTCTTTTACATTTATACTCTGATTAGTGAGATTATATACGCTTTAAGGTAGAATATTTTTTATTGTAAACTTTTCTTAAGTTTCATTTCTAGAACCACATTTCCAGAATTTCATTTTCAAAACTACATTTCTGGAATCAAGCAAGTATATAGAACTTATAGGTCTTGTGAATTTACCTTGTTTAACTTTGTTAAAAATAGAAAGTTTTAACCAAATTTAAAGGTTTTGAAGGAATTTTTAAGGTATAAAATTCACCCCCTCTTGTATATTGAGCATCTGCATCATTATTTAGATCCTACAATTGGTATTAAAGTAGGTCTCTGAAATAATTATATTCACATATAAGTTTTCTTTTCTAAAGTTTTCATTTATCTATATATTCCTTACATAGGATATTTTCATCCTTTTATATGAACTTTTGTTACTAACAATTTTGTGTGAAAGATTTTTTCTTTGAGATGGCAGGAATGAATGTTGGTTTAATTGAAAATCTTAATCCTACTAGACCACCTATTTTTGATGGGAATGATTATGAATATCAGAGATATCGTATGAAGAATTTTTTTATTAAGACTGAAGTGTACAACTTTTTTATGCTTACTAGAGCTTACAAGATATCTGATAAGGAAGTCAAAAAATTTACTAATCAAGAAAAGTCAGAATGTCAACTAAACTACAAGGTACGCAATACTTTGTTGTGTTCCAAGACCAAGAATATATATAGTGAGATTTATTCTTGTGAAGATGAAAATTTTATTTGGAATAATCTTGAAGTCACTCACTTTGGTACTTCCAATGTTATTGAAACTTGAAGAGTTATGCTTGTAACTGAGTATCATGGTTTTTTCTTTCCTTATAAAGAACCTATATGTAAGTTACAACAAAGATTCATGACTATTGTCAACAGCTTACAATCCATGGGTGATAAAGATTTAGATGATGAGTCTCTTGTGTACAATATTATAAAAATCATTCCTAATGAGTGGGAATCAAAGAGGACAGTTATTGATGAGAATAGGAAAGTCTCATAGATTACTCTTGATGAGATTTTTAGAACTCTTCTTAAACATGACACTAGAATGAAGAGAGATGCTGATAATGTTAAGAAGAAGAATATGAATGGAAGGGTTGATTTTACAACTACATCTAATCATATGAAATCCAAGACTCCTGAGAGAGTTACAAGATCTAAATCTAAGAAGCTCACTGTTTATCTAAATCATGTGAAAGTGAAAATTCTGAGAATGAACTGGATAATCTTGCTCAAAGTATGAACAAGATAGTTAGGAAGAAATATTTTTATTATAGATATAAGAAGAAATAATGAAAGTAAAAGAAATAATCTAAAGTTACTTGTTATGAATGCAAAAGAGAAAGACATATAAGGCCATATTTTCCTATGATTAGGAGAAAATATAGAAATGAAAATCATTCTGAGAGGAATAGAAAAAAGTACTAAAAATCTAAAGCTAAAAATGTTTTGAAAGCAAATGACACCTGGAGTGCCAGTGGTGGAGACTCTTCTGATGAATCCTCAAAGTATGAATCTTCTAGACAGAATATTGGTTTACTTTCCAAGTTAACTATTAAAAATCATTGTCTAATGGCTAAGGTACACAATGTTGAATCCATGACCAATGTATCCTTGAATTATAATTATAGTGATAGTAAATATTATGAATCTTCAAATGAATAATCTTCTTCTGATGAAGATAATAGTTTACCTACATATAAAGAAGTTTCCTGGTTTGCTAAGCTCCTTGAGAATGAAAATTCCAAAGTCAAGAAAAAGCTTGATAAGGAAAATTCTAGGATTTCTATTTTTACTAAGGAAATATTATATCTTTCTAAATATCTTGATAAGAAAACCCTTGATTTTGAAATTATTTCAAAAACCATGAGGAAGTTAATTCTGAGAAGGATAAACTTTCTAAGGATCCATAAAAAGTAATTTCTAAGAAAAATGTTTTTAAGCCTAACTCTAGTGCTAAAACTGATGTTTTTGAGGATAAGAAATTAGTAATTACACTAATGTTAGAAATATTTTCCTTAGGGATGTGTTTTTAAAACTTTACCTTAGGTAAGGAAAATTCTGATAAGATGTATTCTCAAATTCGACCTTTAAGGAATAGTTCTGGTTTTGGTTATACTAGTTCAAAACTAATTTTTAGTAACAATTATTTTATTCCTCAAAGTGCTCTATTTTGCACTAAGTGTCAGTGTGGTGCGCATTGGGAAAAAATTCCTTAAACAAAACTCAGTCTTTAGATTTTCATAAAGATTATTTTTCTAAGAAAATGTGGATTCCTAAAAAATTTCTTTCTGAATTTTTTGGATCCAAGAAATTTTGGATTCTGAAAGTCTAACACTCCTGTTTTTAGGAAAATAAAGATAGTACCAATAGCAATACATGGTACATGGATAGTGGATGTTCCTGGTACATGACTGGTAATAAAAGATTCTTTGAAAATATTATCAATACAAAAGGAGAAAAAGTAACTTTCATAGATAATTCTAAAAAAGAAATTATTGGTATAGGTAACATTTTTCTTCTTGGAACAACTTTAATTTCAAATGTTTTCTTTGTTAAGGGTATTAAGTACAACCTCATTAGCATAATTCAATTTTGTGATTAAGGTTACCTTGTGAATTTTAGGAATGAAAAGTGCCTAGTACACAATTCCAAAAAAGAGTTTATTATTTCTTCCAGTAAGAAAGAGAATGTTTACACACTAAAATTAGAAGAACTTAGAAGCCAATATCTACCTTGCCATAGTGAAATGGAAGATCATTCTTGGTTATGGAATAGAAGGTTAGGACATTGCAACCTTAATAACCTATGCAAACTCTCTAAGAAAAGACTATTTAAGGATCTAACGGAACTTATATTTGATTCTTCAAAAGTTTTTTTATCCTTGTCAATATGGAAAGTAAGATAAATCAAGTTTTAAATCAGTTGGCGAAGTCTCAACTACTGATTCATTACAGTTGGTTTATATGGATCTTTTTGTTCCAACACAAACTAGAAGCATTAAAGGAAAATATTATGTATTTATTATAGTTGATAATTACACTAGATTTACGTGGGTCTATTTTCTAGAAAATAAATATGAAGGTTTTTATTATTTAAAAGCTTTTAGATCCCTAGTTAAAAATGATAAAAACCTTCATTTGATAACTATTCAAAGTGATCATGGTGGAGAATTTCAAAATTCTGATTTTGAAACCTTTTGTAGTAGAAAGGGAATTACTCATAACTTCTCGACACCAAGAAAACTTCAACAAAATGGTGTAGTTGAAAGAAGAAATAAAATTCTTCAAAAGATAACAAGAACCATGTGGAGTGAATATTCGGTAGACAAACATTTTTGGGATGAAGCTGTCAGTATTTCTTGCTATACTATAAATCATGTTTTGATTAGATTTTTTCTTAATAAAACTCTTTATGAGTTATGGAATGGTAGAAAACCTAGACTTTCCAACTTCAAGGTTTTTGGTTGCAAGGTATTCATTCTGAATACTAAAGATAATCTACACAAAATTTCACCAAAATCTAATGAAGGAATTTTCTTAGGATACTCCACAACTTCTAAGAATTATATAGTTTTCAATAAAAATACTTGTACTGTTGAAGAAACAGTACATGTCAAATTTGATGAAACTGATCATTTTTTTTAAACATCCTCAACCTACATCTTCATATGTGTTTTCAAAAACTGATTATCAACCCTTGATAGAGGATCCTTCTGATAAGGACAATGTTTAAGAAAATGTTTCTAAAGTATTTACCCTAGAATATTTCTTACCCTACATTGATGAACAGGTTTTACAAAACAAAAATCAGTTGTTTCTAAATAATCATCCCAATGATAGTATCATTGGTGATGTAAATCAATCTATAAGGATGAGAAGTTCCTTACAAATTTGATTAGAACATCAAGCATTTATTTCCCAATTATAACTAAAAAGCACTGATGAAGCTTTAGGTGATGATGATTGGATAAAAGTTATGCAAGATGAGCTAAATGAATTTAGAAGGAATAAAGTATGGAACTTGGTTGAAAGACCTAAGGAAACTTATGTTATTGGAGTAAAATGGGTCTTCAGAATGAAGTGTGATGAAAATGGAATCATAGTAAGAAATAAAGTTAAATTGGTTTCTAAATTCTATAATCAACAAGAAGGAATAGACTATGAAGAAACCATTGCTCCAATAGCTAGACTAGAATCTATTCGTATTCTACTTGCCTTTGCAGCATTCTTTAATTTCAAACTTTTTCAAATGGATGTTAAATGTGATTTCCTTAACGGTTATGTTCAAGAGGATGTTTTTTTGAACAACCTCCAGTTTTTTGAAGATACAAAACATCTTAAACATGTTTTGATACTTACCAAAGCTTTGTATGGACTCAAAAAAGCCCCTTGAGCCTCGTATTAAAGACTTGCCGGATTTTTGTTTCGAAATAATTATGTTAAGGGAAATGATGATCCAACCCTTTTTATAAAGAAAGATAAGAAAAATGTTTTTATTGTTCAAATTTATGTTGATGACATTATATCTGGTTCAACTCGGAAATCTTTAACTAATTACTTTGCAAATATGATGAAATCTGAGTTTGAAATGAGTTTGATGGGTGAGTTAACATTTTTCTTGGTTTTCAAATTTCTCAAAAACCAGAAGGAATCTATATATCCTAGCATAATTATATTAAATATCTTCTTAAAAATTATGGATATGACAACACTAATTGTATAAGTACTCCCATTGGTACCTCAAATTCACTTGATCTTGATGAAGCTGGGAAACCAGTAGATCAAACATCTTTTAGAAGTATAATAGGAATTCTACTTTACTTGACAGCTAGTCATCCAGACTTAATGTTTTCAGTATGATTATGCGCTAGATATCAATCCAATCCTAAGGAATCTCATTTAAAGGTAGTGAAAAGTATTTTTCTCTACTTAAAGGGAACCATGTATCTAGGACTCTTTTATACTTCTAGAAATTATTTTGTTTTAAATAGTTTTTTGGATGCTGACTTTGGTGGATGTAGAATGGATATGAGAAGTACATCCAGAACTTTTTATTTCTTAGGAGATTCATTAGTTTCTTGGTCATACAAAAAGAAACACTTTGTAAAACTTTCTACTACTAAAGCTGAATATGTAGTAGCTAGAAGTTGTTGTGCTCAAATGTTGTGGATGCAACACACACTCACAGACTATGGTATGTGTTTTACCAAAACAGAAATTTTGTGTGAAAGTAATAGTTCCATTGCCTTAAGTAAAAACCATGCACATAACTCTCATGAAAAACACATAGATATTATGCATCACTTTCTTAGGGATCACACACAAAAAAGAGATATCATTCTTTAATTTATCAGAATGCAAGATCAACTTGCTGATATTTTCACAAAATATTTACCATCCAATAGATTTGAATACATAAAATAGTAGTTAGGATTGATAACCGTAAAGCAATATTCCATATTAACTTCTTGTTGAAACCTATCTCTTTACAGTAAGAAACTCCTTTTCATAGGAGGAGTACATTTTCCTGTTAGTTAAAAAAATTCCTAGTAAAATTTTATTTTCATAATCAGTTTTTCTAAAAAATTTCGTAGTTTAATATTTTTTTTGAACATAAAATTTTCTTAATGAAGATTTTTGTACTTCATATTTTCTTAATAAATATTTTCATACTTAAAATTTTTGTAATGAATTTTTTCATACTTAAAATTTTCATAACGAAGATTTTCGTAGTTAAAATTTTTGTAATGAAGATTTTGTATTTAAATTTTTTTGTAATGGAGATTTTCGTACTTAAAATTTTCATACTGAATATTTTCCTACTTAAAATTTTTATAATGGAAATTTTCATACTTAAAATTTTCGTAATGAATATTTTGTACATAAAATTTTTGTAATGAAGATTTTCGTACTCAAAATTTTCATAATGGATATTTTCATACTCAATTTTTTTTAGAATCTAAAGTTCTTCGAAAATAATTTTCCTCATTATGAATAATCATCCTAGAAATTTGAAAGGTATGTTTCCTTTTATAAATTTCCATAATCATCTTTTACTTGTTGGTATTTTTTGGTTTTAAATTTTTCAGATTCACTTTTCCTTAAATCTGAATATTTTTCTTAAAAAACCTCAAAACATCAGATTCTACAAAAATTCCCTTGCAACTATCCTCTCAACTGTCAGATATTATCAAGAAGTTTTTTAGCTATTGGATCAATCAGGGAAGAATAACCGTCATCTCAACGCCTATATAAAAGACCCCAGATATCTTTTCCCACATCGAAACCCAAGCCTTGGCGTGCTGAAACTCTTCCCCTACTTCTTAAGCCCATTATGAAATTCTTAGATCTTCCTTACATTCGAATGTCTACTGAAATCTCTTCCTAGAAAGACATGTCTACTATAAAACCAATCTCTTGATGGAATATTTATAGAGAAAGGTTGGTTCATCCGAATTTCAATGCTATGTATGATTCTATTATCTCTAAAAATACCAAGCTGAATGGGTGGGAAAGTGTTTGCATATCGAAACCAAAGGCACAGGATCCGGTGTATCCGGATTTTTTGGTTGAGTTCTATGATTCAGTAAGCTTTTTCTATGAAGAAGGCAGAAACAAGTTTTCTTTTAAGTGCTATGGGAAGACATATTCCCTTTCATATAGCAAGGCATCCAGTTTAATTGGAATTTCTTATGACGGAGAAGCTGAGTTTTGTACTCACAAATTACCCGATGTATTAAGATCCTTTTATAAGGAAAGATCTTTATCCTACCTTGGTCTTTATAAGGTTAAAACTCCAAAGATAGTTCATCTATCTACAAACCAATAGATTCTTGAATTGTGGGTTCAAGGGTTTTTTATTCTTATAAAAGGAGACAAGGATACTTTGAAGAAAAGTGATATGTATATTTTGTATTTCTTGGTGAATTTAAGAAAGATAAATTTGGTTAATTACATTCTATTTACGATTGAGAATATCAAAAATGGTAGTTTGAAATCTCAAATTATAATGTATCCAGCCATTTTGTCAAAGATTATTTTTCAGTGTTTTGAATTATTCAAAACTTCTTGACGATCTAAGTTAAGAAATTTCATGTTGCTGAGTGATGACACTTTGAGAAAGATGAAAGTGCGATTTTATAAAGAATCCAAATAATTATATGATTTACTAGAAGAGGAGGTAGAATCCATATCAAAGAATCCAAAAGTGGATGAATCTTCTAAGAATGGTGGAAGAAAGAGGAAGGTGAAGGGATTTGAAGACAAAGGAAAAACCCCAGTGGCCAAGGAAACTCAATCCGCACCTCCAAATCCAAAGAAAAAAAAAGAATATCCTGATGAAGTAGTGTCTAAGTGGAGAGAAGATAAGAAGAACAGAAAGGAAGGGGAGCCTAAGTTTGGCTTGGACCCTGCTGAGGCAAAATATTTGAAAGAAAAGGACGATGAGAATCTAGAGAAGGAAGAAAAAGAAAAGAAGCAAAGGAAGAATTGTCTGAAGCAGAGATAGTGTAATCCCTTCTAAAGGCTGCTGATAAAGCCTCTAAGAATATTCTGGTATCAGAATCATTTTTTCTAGAACCATTACCTGAGAATCCGGGAAAGAAGTTTGTAATTCTGGAAAAACATCAAGAATAAGTAGTTGAACAAGAATAAGTAGAAGAAGAGGAAGAAGAATACAGTGGTGATACTGAAGATTTTTTAAAGTAGGTAGAGGAATATCATGAGAAGGAACGCCCTTCTAATAAATTATCATTACAAAACTCTCAAGCCGAATCATCAAATCTTTCTAATCTTGGGAAGGATGAATAGAAGGGTGAAGATGAAGTAAATAAGTAGTCTGAAGAAGAAATCATCAATAAATATTTCATTCATCCCGAGGATGTTGAGGCGGAGATGAGAAGGATCAAATTTATGAAGACAAAATTGTTCAGTTATCTGATAGTGAAAATCAATCTCCTGATCAAGAAGAAGTCATTTGGAAGGTCAATAAGGGAAAATAGGTGATAGTTGATACACCTATCAAGTATATGGTAAATAAGAAAGATGTTGGTAGTTCATAAAAGACGAAGTATGTGGAATTAGAAAAGGAATCCTCACCAACCAAAGTCTCAGATTCAGAATAGTCCTCTCTTGGACATGAATTTGTAGTACAGTCTTTAAAAAATCTTGTTGGGATTATTCCAATTTTTTCCAGTATAGACTGGAGAGGCAAGATTCTTCAGTATTCATTTAATCAAAAATCAGATTCAGTATCCATGGTGATGGATAGGTGTGTCAAAATCAAGGAAGACTTCAAGACTATTCTTATTAGTTATGAATCTCATAAAAGATCAAGTAAAAAGATGACAAGTTGGTCAAGGAAGATAGTTAAAGAGATGAGAGTCCTTGATGAATTTCAAGAAAGTGTCAAGGATTCTTTTGACACTAAAGATGTGAAGATCACGGATCTCATAAATAGTTTTAAGGAGAAGCTAACTCTGGAACATACTTCTCAGAATCAAGAAGTGAAGTATATTAATGGGAAGTTGAATTTAGTTTCTCAGTATTGGAAGAGAGAAATGGATCTCAGAATTGAGATAGAAGAAAATCTTGTTAAGCAGGAAGAAGCCTTGAAGGCTCAGGTTGATATTTTTAAGGCTCAGGAAGAAAAAATCAAAGCCCAGGAGAAGAAAACAGAAGATTAGGATCATCTTCTCAAACGTGAAAAGGAGGATCACAAGGAACTCAAGAAGCTCAAAACCATAGTAAAGAAGTTGATGCCAATGGATAAGGAAGGATAATTTCATTTCAAATCCAATATTTTTTTGAATTTCCTTATTGTACAAATAATTCCCATATTAATGAAATTATTGTTGCACTTCATTTTTTTTGGTTGTTTAGTACTAATATTTCAGGTACCAGATTTCCTTTCCATTCCCTATATTTCTTTTAGAAAATCACAAAGAGGGAGAAAGGAATGTCAAAAAGAAAACTAAGAAAAGAATAAATTTCCCTAAGGGGGAGCGCATCTATGGGGTAGTTTTTATCATAAATATTTCCATATGCAAGAAAATGAAAAATCTCATTTAGGAAATCAATAATATGATCCCTATTGATTCCAAAGCCTAAGGGGGGGTTAGTCTTATTCACTTTGATCCATAATTAAAGGGAGATAAGTTTTTATTTACAAGTCATAAAATTTATAAGTCCTTATATTCTTTTTTGTAAGGATGTTTGTGCTTTTCAAAAATGGGGAGATTTTTGAGTCAATAAGGTTTCCTTATGACTTTTCCATACCTTCATGTTTGGGGGAGATTGTTAAGTGAATAAGGTTTCCTTATGACTATTCCATTCCTTCATGTTTTGAAAATCAAAAACACCCTATCTTAAGGAAAATTTCATTTTCCCAAAGATTTTCCTTAATAAGTAAAATTTTCCTTCCCCAATGTGAATTTATCCTTACCATGTTTTCATTGTTTTTGTTTTTGTTTCTCTAAATTTAACTCTTTTTATTCCTAAGTATAAAATTCAGTTTCACATCTAAAACCTCAGAATTCTATAAATACTTAGATATAGAGTATTCTATTTTGAGGATCTGAATTCAGGTTCCGAATTCTCTAAAATTCATAATCCGAATTCTCTGAAATTTAGAATCTGAATTCTCTGAAATTTAGAATCCAAATTCTCTGAAATTCAGAATATGAAATCTTTGAAATTTAGAATCTAAATTCTCTAAAATTCAGATTCTGAATTCTCTGAAATTCAGACTATGAATTCCTTAGAATTCAGACTCTGAATTCCTCAGAACTCAGACTCCTAATTCCTTAGAATTTAGACTCCTAATTCCTCAAAATTCAAACTCCGAATTCCTCAGAATTCAAATTCTGAATTCCTTGAAAAACAGAATCCGAAATTTCTTGTAATGTAGACTCCAAAGGTTAACTTTCTTAGACTCTGAATTCGATTTTTCCTTAGACTCTAAAAAATTGAATTTGGTTGAGAAACGATTTTTTTACTTACTCTTGTTTTTGTTATAAAATGATGGCGTGCATTCTATTACTAACTAACCGTTGTTTGAGTGACACATGTACAGGTCCCTCTAAAATTCAAGGAAAAATATGACCATTGGAGGAGGGAGTAGACCGTTGAAGATGTGCCTATAAATAAGATATCATTTGAATGATCTAAAAACATGTTGATCAATCTAGAGATTACATGTTGTTGAAGTGATTTCTAGAGGGAGATACATTAATTCTTTGTGTGTATTGAACATATTATTCAGAATTACTTCGTGCGACTCTAAATGTTATTGAGTACATTCGAGGGCTTCCGGGGATAGGAAGAAAGAGGTGATGACTACCTTGAAGTTTTAAGGAATGAGGGGATAGAAAGATAGACTCTGATATTTGTATTAAGGTATTAACCTGGTGTTGGTAAGATAGACTTTCCTAAAAGTATAAATCAAGGGACCTTTATCCAAGGTTGTTGGATACCCTACTCTTTGGGTTAAAAGATTTCATACTTGTTACTTGTGTTATATCCAGTTTTTTTTTACACTTCATTTTGATTAATAAGGAAAGTATAACTATCTTATACTTTCTTATACTTTTATACTCTGATTAGTGAGATTCTATAGGCTTTAAGGTAGAATATTTGTCGTTGTAAACTTTTCTTAAGTTTCATTTCCGGAACCACATTTCCAGAATTTCGTTTTCAGAACTACATTCCTGGGATCAAGCAAGTTTGTAGAAATTAGAGGTTTAGTGAATTTACCTTGTTTAACTTTGTTAAACATAGAAATTTTTAACCAACTTTAAAGTTTCTGAAGGAATTTTTAAAGTGTACAATTCACCCCCCCCCCCCCCCCTCTTGTATATTCAGCATCTACATCATTATTTTGATCCAAAAATAATAACATTAAATGAAACCAAAATATCATAAAAATAAATAAATTCATGATATTACATGTCAAAGGTGATGTATATACACTTCATAAAATAATATGGGTTCAAAACATTACATATGTCTGAAAAAAGGAAAATTGAGACAAAAAACTATTACCTTAAGTCTTAAATTCATTTATACACATTAAAACCTCATGTATAATAAATATTATTTTATTATAAATATATTATATAACCATAATAGTTTGTATCATTCCATATAGTAATTACATATGTATTTTTATTACATATTTATTGATAATTCTTTATTAAAATCATGTTTCGGGTAATAATTGCGTCGTCTTTTTCATGTATGTTTTGGTTTAGTATTTTTATTACTTTTAAAATGATCGTGGTTAAATAATATCCATACATTTAACAATGATATAAATATAATATATATTCATTATATAATTATTTATAGTAATCCATTAAATTTAGATATAGAAAATGAGTTACATCATTTCTGGAGATGGTAAGACATAAGTACACGTGAACATTATTTCCATTTTCTTGATAGATTGAATGAAAGGTAAATAATATAACACAATTCCATATTTTTTATGATGTCTTATATATCACATATATTCATTAAATTTAACCTTATTACCTAACATGTGAAGAGTTTTTGAAAAATGAATCACAACTCTTTGTGTGGCGAGTGTCCATCATACACATGAACGACATTATCATATCCCCACATAATGGAAAGAAAGTAGGAATATGTTATATCATAATTAAATAAGAATAATAACATCATAAATATAATATACAAATAATAAATCCATAATTATATCTAGCCATTATATGTGGTTATTGAAAACAAATAACATTATTTTGCGAGGCGGTAGTCCTCCATACACATGATCAATAATTTTTTTTCCTATTTATGAGAGGAAGAGAAAGATACAGGCCATTAAATTAACTTAATAAAACCTTAGTATATGTATGATACTAGGTTTTTTATATTAACATGATTTAATAATATTTTAAGTATGTTGGTGATGAAATAAATAAAAAACTAAAGTTTAAGAATTTTACCTCTTCTTTGGAGAACCACTTTAGGTTTACACCAAAAGCCTTCTTAAGAGGGTTTTTTTAATGACCCAAAATGTTATATATAAATTTCACCCTGTGTTTTAAAGAAATTCATTATTATATTTAATAGATATGGAAAAAAACATTCACCTATTTGGTTTTATTAAATCATGTTATATTTAAAAGACCGTTAAGGTTCATTATTGTTGATAATATAGTCATTGAATAGTGATCACATGATTGGTATAATTGTAGGGTTTTAACCAATCCAATTGACATAGAAAAAGAATGTGATGGCCTCAACCAGTATGATTTTACCCTATGAATCCCATTTATTAGAGATTCTAAGGGATATAGTATCACTGGGATTTTCCAATGACCAATATTGAGATGAGATCTAATAACTTAAGAATTAGTGAAACTGTTTATGGGAGAAGTTCAAGCTCATTGAGATAATGACCCAAACCACATACTCCTAACCACCCCATGAAAGTATCATTATCGTGCACCTTACCCTTATGGAATTTACTAATATATTAAAATTATATTTATCAAGAACATAATAATATGAATATGTATATTTTATTTTCAATAGAATAATGTTCATATTTTCTTCTTATCGTTGCTTTGTAAATGATTTTGATTTTTATATAATAAAACACAAATTGTATTTCTGGGTAATATTCAAATACAATCAAGGAATTTATTTTCATGAATTATTAGATTATTGAAATAAATAATATTTTAATAAAATATAATTATTTAATAAAGTTTATTAAATATGAATGATCATATAATTTTTATGAAGTAAAATTTAACTTTTAGATGGGTTAAAAAGATGTTATTGTTAAAAACCTAGAATTTATTAATAAATGTTGATTCATGTTTTAAAAAAGAAATACACATATTTATAAAATTATTTTGATAAAATGAATATTATTTTTATAATAAAAACATCTAAATTATCAAACAATTAATTTTTTATAATTTTTTGAGAAAGTCAAATTTTTGGGAAAAAAAGTAAATATTGTATAAATATATATTGTGTATTATGACATAATAATGACACAAAAGTGATTTAATAAATACTATAAATGGTATCCAAGAAAAAATATATGTTTTTCATTTAAAATTATGTAGTTTTATTTTTATTTTATTAATTTTATAATTCCTTTATGAATCCTCCAAAAACAATTAATATATTTTAATGTTTTAAAATCATTTATTTAAGATTATGACTCACTTCCACATCATAAAGCATATTATTTTATTAATTTTGGACCTTGGACTTATAAAATAATTAAAATCATCCCTCTTTGGTAGAAACCATGGGAAAAAACCATGGGAAGGTTTGTGGTTTTGGTTATTTTATTATTTAGTTTCTAAAACCTAAATGTGGGAAATAATAAAGAACTCATCTCTCTTTTCCTATATATAAACCAACCCAAGATCCTATTTATATTCACTCAAAATCCTTTTATAAATTCTTTAATATACCCCCCCCCCCATATTCCTCCCATGGTTCTCCCAAACTCTCAAGAAGCTCTTCCCAAGCATTTGGAGTCACACACTCAAGGTAAGGGATCCTCTCTTTCTCTCCTTTATTAAACAATATTATTCATTTTATGCCCATTTATTTTAAATTCCTAGTTATGGGGTTTGTTTCTTCATGATACCCATACTTACCTTATGATTTATAAATTATGATAGACCCCTTTCACTATCATTATTCCCTCCCATGAATATTTATGTTCCCCTGTTATTCTGTCAAAATTTCGATATGGGATTCCATGCTAAGAAAAAGTGTAGTGAATAGCCATACCTAATTCCTATAAAAGGTGTTAACCTTTATAAACTTATAATTAATTTATTGGGTATTTAAATGTATTTATTCCACACTCCTTGATTAAGGAATAAATTATTAAGATGAATGAATCCATGATGTATGATCTATGTGGGACACTTAAGCATGAGAATGAAATGAAATTGAAAGGAGGGCCTAGAATTATATATTGCTCCAATGTATTGGGTAATGTTTAACCTCATGTGATGTCATGTTGGTATATGGAGTAAACAAGATTCCTTTATCAGACTTTTTCCATCATGATGTCTTGGAAATTACCCTTGACCTATGTTTATGATGTAGTGTTTTAATTAGTTTCCATATTTTCCATGTTGCCTTTATGTTATAATTTTATATAATGACTCATTATTAATTTTTATTATTTAAACCCCTTTTATTCCCCATTTATATCTGTATTCTCTAACATGTATTACTTTTTTCATTTTATTCCATGTTTACTCTGTTAGTGGTCTTTATAACACACCCCTTTCTTATGTATGTCCCCAATTTATCCCATGCAGTTTTAAGTATGATCATGTTAAGTAATTTTTCAATAAAGATGATGTATTTAATATTTTAAGATTTTATGTAATGTACCAAATTCCTAAATACACTAGACTTATCGATCTTCCAATTTATATTATGTGTAATATTGTGTAACAAATCATGAATTAATGTGTAATAAAGAGAAGGGTTGTCATAGTTTCCTAATAAAAAATTCCTCTAGTAATAGAGGAGGTATTTAAGTAATGGAATTGGGTAGGGAATGGTGAATCCAAAGTTTTTTTGGAATTTTAAAGAGGATAGGAGAGGGAGAGGCCTTTATAAGTGATGAAGGTGACACACAAGAAATTTTTTAAAATAATAAAGTTTACCCATGTTTTTCACATGAAAGAAGGATCCAAAATGGGTCATTACATAAACTTATAGGTGATAAGTCCTAAATATGGACAACAAACAGTTGTTGGACAATTTTATACATCATCTTACCCATTATATTTTTATTTTAACTCAACCCAATGATAAACCTATTTTAACCTTAACTGCGGTTATTAATTTTTAATGTTTTCATTATTTATTATTATCAACAATTAATTTTTAATTATTATATAATATTAATTATAATTATTCCAAACATGGAATTCATTTTCCTAAAATCAATTCATATAAGTTGGAGAATTTAATTTCAAATTAAGCCTGTAGATCCAATGAAAAATAGGATTTCTAAAGAGAAAAGTTTAAAAATTATTTATATAAAACATCAATACAAAATTGATTCCAATGACCTATATTTGTTTAATTATAATATAATTAAACTAATTTTTCATTAAAAACCATTTTAAAACAAATTTTAAAATTATAAATTAATTAAAAAAATGGAAGACTTGAATAAAATCTATTATTTTTCACTTTTCATCAAATAACTAACATTTTCATAAAAAACCTACAAATTCACCCCAAGATAATTTTTTTATGCTTATTCCAAAAATGATGTTCATTTTTTTGAATAAAGTTTTCTAAAATTTTAAAATTTATCTTTATTTTTTTCACAAAAATTAATAAAAGCATTTTTTTAGAAAATTGGATGTTCAAAACATATAAAGACTTTAAAAAAAATTAAGTGTATTTTATCAATATGTTTTATTTATATAAAACCATTATAAATAGTATTTAAAATGTGTCAATTAATATTTATATCCCCGTGTTTAATGTCTAGGTCATGCCATCCATGTTAAATAATAATATAAATAATATATTGTTGTTTTTTAGAACTAGGTTTTGAGTGTAGCGCAAGCTATCGATGAAATTAAATTTATTCAACAAAAAAGTATTTCATGAAATATAGAGGTATTACAAATATCTCTATAAAACATAATTTCTTAACATAATTTGTTTTTTAGGTATTTAAACGTAACACGTGCATGAACCTTTCTAAATCATGATTTGAAAACCATATGACAATATCATTTTAAATAATTTTTCATCAATAATTTTTCAAAAGAAAAAATTAATAATTTAAAGATCAAAATATTTAATGTTTTAGAATAAGTATAGATATAAAGAATCCACAAACCAGAAACGATTTCTATTCTAGATTAATCAAACAATAATCTAAGTATATATGGGTTCCTTTTTCATACCTCCAATAATCCCAAAAAACCCATCAAAAATATATTAAAACCCATATATCTTGGAATAATAATTTCTATCTAGGTTTCTTCTTAAGGTAATTTGAATAAATCTTTAATAATTGGGAGAAACAAACAACATACCTTGATTCCCTAGATATAATGCACCAAGATCCACTAAAATCATCTCCATATTGAAGAGAATCACCAAAAAAATCCTGAGTCCTCTCGACTGAGATTCTATGATGGTTAACTAATCTGAGATTTAGGAGAGTTTTAAGGATAGAAATATAATTTCTAGATTTAATTAATCTCATAAAATGGTTAGGCTATATGATATAATAAATCATGATCCAACCATGAAAAATCCACAACCTAAAAAATCATTGATTTCATTTTTATTGGGAAACTATTTAGGGTTCACTTAACCATTTTAAAAATGTTCCCCTCTTCTAAGACTCTCTTTAGATGCCACACTGTTACATAGATAATACATATGGTTTCCCCTAATCATCCACCAACCACACCACCTCTTAATCACTTCCAAAAAATTCCAAACTCTCCTAGAAACTTCCCAAGACTAAGCCAAATTAAAACATAGATCAAAAACACATTGAATAGTGTAACATAACTCAAGCTATGGGTGTTACACTTAAGTTGGGTCCTCATAATAAATCATGGACTTGTAACCCACCATACATGGGTGACATGGTAACGCACATTGACTCAGCCAAGTTAAGCCTTATCATACTGGGCATGACATTATTAAACCATCTACATACCCTTCTCACATGTAAAAAACTAATAAGATCATCACACCACACTTGGTATCTACTAATCAGTATCAAACCATGATTATCACACCATATTGGTCACATAACATGAACATCATACCAAATTTAATCTTTAAGAAGATGATCCTACTCACATCTCATTCACTCATCACTATCCATAGCCCCTAAAACCCAACTACCCTCCCAATCCAAGAAAAACTATTATCCTTGGGATTCCTATTTACTAACCATTGAAAAAATATTCAAATGATCCCATAGTTAGGTTCCCATCACACACATCTTAATAATACATCTCAACCAATCAAATGTAGGTAAACCTCTTTCCCACTGTATACCAATCCATAAAGGATGTATCACACTCACCTCAAGCACTAAGACAACTACACACCCTCTCATGGGTGTTTCTAACCATACATGAGATGAATGATCATGTAACCCATCATTCATCAACCAAATTTAACACCTTGATATTTTATATATATTCCATTTAAATAAATTTTGAGTAACTGTTGACTTTATGTACACACAACCCCAAGTCTCAATGAACTATGATATATAATATAGAATTTATAACTTTGTTTTTATATTGGTGGGTATAAATTTCATTAAATACAATATGAATATTATAGAGAATTTTTTTCCTTAATTCAAATGTATTTTTTAATTCATGTTTAATAATCATCAAATTTTTAATAAAATAATTTCAAGATTAAAATACCTATTTTTCAAAAGAAATGTATTTTTTATGATTTATTAATATTAATTCATATATTAGTTATCTAATTGTTAGGAATGAAGATAAAATCATTTGAGGGTAAAAAAGTGTTATTTTCAGAAATCAATTTTTATTTGAGAAAAGGATTTTTAACTTAATCAAGTAAACAAATTATTTTAGGTTAATTATGTTAAAAAAATTTACATTATATATTTAATAAATTATTTTAAAATTCATTTAATAAATTTTACTATTCAAAGACATAATGTAAAATCAATTTTATGCTTAAAATATATTTTATTAAACAACAGCTTCCGTTCCATTTTGCGTATTTATTTAAAAATAGAATTTTCCTCTAATAGAAATTGATTTTGATAAAATTTATTAAACATATGTAATAATAATTTCAATATTTGGTAATAATTCTACATTCAATTTTTTTCAGAATTAATAGTAAAAAAAGTAAAACATTTTGTTACCACGTTTAGGGTTAAAATGAGTTTATCAGTGGTTAAACTAAAATATGAGGGTAAAATTTCCACAAAACGTGAATAAATATTATTTATTGAATATATTTCACCATTATATTGTCTTACATTTTAATTCATGGAAATGTATTTTCATTTTCACATGAAAGTGAAATTATATTATAAACATCATTTAAGTAACTCCATATGAGCCATCCCCTCATTTATAAAAATGGAACCACATATCCTCCCTTATTCACCCAACTTTATGATTATTTATCATCCAATACCTGACCAAAAACCTTACTATATTCCTTACCTTAGTTATTTAGCTCTTATTATTACCTTAATACCATCCTATAAAGACTTATGTTGTAAGCCAAAGGAGGTCTCTCAAAGAAAATGTAATCTTCATCCCTGAATCATTCAAATTTTATTTCTTCTTCTACTTATTATGTATTTATTTTATCCATCCTAACATATTGAATATTAAATCATAAATATATTGAGATTTTATTAGTATTATTGGAAACCCATTTTCCACCTCATTTCAATTTAATGGGAAATGAAAGTGTTGCTTGTGCATACGTGTGGATTATCACCTCCATGTTGTGATATGATTCATCATCCATTAGCATCATTAATGGATGGTTATGATGATTTATTAAATTTTTATATACGATATTTATGAAATAATTATGATTTTTTAAATTATAATATCTTATATTCCTTCTGACCATCCCATCTATTGGAAAATGATGACGTCTCTTGAGCATATATATGGACTACCACCTTCACAAAACAATGTGATTCATTTTTCATCACCAATTTATAAGAATTATTATAATATTGTATATAAGGATTAAATATTAAAATAAATTATTAATATTTTTTGAAATTATTAAACCATGATCAAATTGAAAGTATTGTAACTACTGAACTGAAACATACATGAAAAATGAAGTAGTTAACACCCGGAATGATAATGATATAAAATGTTTTTGATGACTAAGTGATAGAATATTTTAATTAAACCATGTGTAGTGTTATAAGTATTAATATGATTTTAATATAAAATTATTATAAATTAAAATTTATTATATTAGATTATAATGTGACTTACCGAACAAGATGGACTAGAGATAATGGTTTCTCGTCTCACTTTTATTTCTAGCAGACATATGTTATATTGAACACTTTTTTATTCTATGTGGATTATATATTGTTCATTTGTTATGTTATTTAAAAAATATATTTATATTAATGTAATTTAATGTTTCATTTGATGTTACTTATTTCATGGATGTTATGATTAAGATGTTACCATAACAGTAAGTGTTTTATGTTACAACCTCACGTTTTTTCGAGATTGTTTGTGTCTAAATTTATTATAAATAAATTATATGATATATCTCTCATAAATCATATTTATTTTCATATCATATATTTATTTCTATAGATTTATTGTTTTAATTTCATTTTCTTCTCTCTGTGTACTCATATGAATGAAAGAATCGTTTTTAGAAAAATGACTTTATTTCTCTCTTTGGTTGGGAATATTTTTCTTTAATGTACATATTTTCATTAAAATATTTTCAAGAATGTTTTTAATATTGTCTTACGAATTTTAAAAGTCCTTTTTACCCATATTTTACTATTTATAGTTTTTTAAATGAATCTTGTTTTCATTCTCTTAATAAGATATTTTTACAAAAATGTTTCAATGGAATCTTTTTTTTGACATATACTACACGAATGATTTTTCCCATCATCATGCCTAATATTTTATTTGAAATTTCCATTACATGTTTTCACTGTCCATTTTGAAGAAATTTTTTTCTTAATATTCTATAATTTTAAATAATTTAATTAAGTGATTTTAATATTGAAAGATAATATTCTTCAAGAAATGTTCTAGTGATTTCTAAAGTTATTTTAATTTAAAGAAACATCAATTGATGTGTCTAATGATTTACTAGGGATATGATCTAATGTTGACATATTTTTTATTTATCAAGATGGTCATTTAATATGATGATGAAATTTTAGGAAATACATTTTATTTTTCACTAGTTAATCTATAACAAAATGATAATGGTTTTTAGGATCTTGAGGCATACATATGAATAGATTATGATTATATGATGGGTGGATCCCTTAAATACCTCCAATGAATTTGGTAATGTTTATTTTTTATGGGATAAAAGGGTGCACTGGAGGTTATCCAAATCCTAAAATAGGGTACACATGATGTTATCCCAATTATAAAATAGGGAACATGGGAGGTTATCTAAATCCTAAAAAGGGTACATGGGTGGTTAGCCCAATCCCAATATGCGAAAAATATCTTTTTAGATAGTCTTGAAAAATTTATTTATGTTATTATGATTATTCCTCAATTTTTATGATAATATTTATGTCATGATTTTATTATTATGATATTATCTCATAGACCATGATCTTTGATTCTTCTATGATTCATGTATTAAAAACTACCAAAGTCTTATTTCATGAATACAATCAATGAACTTTTGGGTATGATTTTTAAATGTTAAGATCCTATTCTAATACATTTATGCTCATCTTATGCTTATATATGGTCATTTACTAATATCTCCCATGTTTAATATTACATTTAATTTGAGATCACCCTTTACAACACTTTCTTTCCCCAATTTATAAATAATTTTGTTAAGTAGGGTATGAATAATAATATGTTAAATATATTTCATGGAATAATATGTTTATATATCTAGTCTCTCATGACACTAAATTGTTACAGCTCTAGGGAATGTAAAATTATGATATGTTTTGAATATTAACATAAAATGATGTAATATTTATGTATATAATTTTTGGGTCAACTCAGTTGGCCTCAAATAAAGGTTTATTTAATTTTAGAGATTATAATTAGAAAACCCTTAGTAAAATCCTACATATAAGAGAAAATAATATGTTATGGTAAAAAAAAGAGTGTGTTTTTCTTATAAAATATATTCTTTTTTTGGATACTAGCAAGTGGATACAATTATAGCACAGATGCACCTAAGGGTAACAAATATAAAAGGGGTATATTGGATATTAACTCGATCATCACTAGTGTGTGATGAGTGGGACTAAGATAAAACACTTTTCTAGACACACTCTTGTGATATTCATGGGTTAATTCAAATTATGTTTATGAACCATTATGAAGGATTTTAGTAGAAAATGATCATTTATGGCCTATGTTAATTCTAATTTTTCATGGATTGAAAATAATGTGTCATGATTTATAGATCATATGAATGATTTTTCCTGATTATATGATTTATCAATATGATTATTATTGATCACACTATGCTTAATAGTTTTAATAAATGGATATAACTAAGAGGAAACATGCTTATTCTTAATGTGATGGAAAATTAAATGATTTTCCTCGTGATAAAACAAATTAAATGGGAGTATGAATATGAAACCTTCTGATTATACCTAATCATTTATATCATTATATGATTAACAACCTCAACTTTGGTGAGTTTCTTAATACACGTGATTAGATAAAAAATAGAGTTTCATGGGAGTTTATTTTATGTATCCATGGAGGAAAGAATATTCAACTTCTTACATGCCAAGATTGTGGAATGAAGCACCCAAGATAATTATAATGTAATGAAACTTGGGGATTTCATGTTTAGAATTGATTATCTCTCTATAAATAGATTAAGCATAAATTTATAAAATAAGAAAGTCAGAATTGATATTTTTAATAAACCTATGATCATATGTTGGTTCGAGGATGAATTTAAACATCTAATTTAAATTAATTTTGTTTAATAGTTTATAAAACCTATTCATGAGGGATATTTATCTCAAATTGGTGGGTAAAAAATGAATGTCAATGATATTCCTATTGTTCGATATTATGTTGATGTGTTTCTTTAAGACAAGCCTTATCATCCCCTAAATCAAAAAATGTATTCTTCAATAGACCTCATACCTAGTGTTGCATATATTTCAAAGAATCTATATCAAATGAGAATGATTTATTGATAGTAATTGAATAAGTAACTCTATAAAAATCTTGTATCACCATTGGGTTCAAATATTCATTTTATTAATAATATGGATGGGTTAACGATACTTCTCCTTGATTGTCAGGAACATAACAAGATCACTATAAAGAAATAGTATCATCAACCCCATATTGATGCCTTGATTGATCAACTACACAAATCTAAATATGTTTATAAGATTAAACTTAATTATTTATATCATCAATTGATCACAAAAAAAGTATATACCAAATACATCATTCTATGTTAGTTATGGTCACTATGAATTTATAGTGGTATCATTTGGAAATACTAATTACCTTGAGATCTTCATGGATTTAATGAATATATTCTTTAAATAATACCTAGATAATTTTTTTTAATGTTTATAGATGATATTAACATATACTCTAATAGAATGTAAGAGCTTAAAGGTCACTTTTGAATTGTTTCGATGGATCCTAGGAAGGAAAACTATATATAAAATTTATCATGTGTGAATTATAGCTATAGAAGCATTATTTTGGGATTAATTGTAACAAGAAAGGGTATATCAGTAGATCCTTCTAAGATAGAAGTCATTGAACATTAGCTTCAACCAGATATTATGACTAAGATCCATAGTTTTCTTAAATTAAATAGATATTATCAATGATTCATGAATAATTAATTACAACTATCTAATATACTCACCAATTTAACACTGAAAGGAGTTAAATTACTTGGAATCAAGAATGTAAAAAAAATTCAAAGAGATGAAGAGAAGATTTCCAATACTGATATACTCACACTACCCTACAATGGAAAAGGTTTTATAATCTATATTGAATTCTCATGTGCAAAATTACCTAACATATGGCTTGGAGTTAGCTGTGTTAATTTTGTAAATAAATATATGGACACATTATCTATATAGTGATAAGTGTGATATATATACTGATAAAAAAACATTGAATTATAAATTCAAATAGAAATATTTGACTATGCACCAAAGGGGGTTGTTGGAATTAATTAAATATTATGACTACATAATACATTACCTCATAGGGAATGTGAAAAATGTTGGTGATTATTTAAGTTTAAAGGATCATGCTAGATTATCTATTATGAGGATCATAAAAGATCCTATATTAATGGATTTTCAAAGGATGGACCATGAAATTTTTATGAAATAGTAGAAAACTTATCTTTCTCAAATGAGTGATCAACAATCTATCCATGTGAGTATTAAATATGTAGAGACCCAAATATTGAAGTACATGGGCATTACATTACTTTTTTGGAATACTTAATAAATAAAAAAACAAACACCGAAGGACCGTAATAATTTAGTGGCTTTGGAAACTTGGAACATAATCTTCTAATCGTGGTGAAAGATCTTCAACATCTCCCATAAAGATCTTCCCCTTTTGTTTTCTTACCTAAAACCTTTCTTTATATCCTGGGGAAAATAATACATATAAAGGGTGAGATCAAATGCTTAGTAAGGGTAAGCATGGAGAAAATAAAACAAACCATATACATTTGAACTTCAAAACATGAACATAATATTTAAATATCAAAATCTTGAGCAATGACAGAAAACACGGCAGTACGTAAGGAATAGATCATAATGGATCATAAATCATGATAAAATAACATGTGAATAAAACATGTAATTGTGGAAAACTATTAATAACATGATATGATTTCCATAGTAGCCAAGGAATTACTGGAAAGACCATCTTAGTGGACAAAGTCCCTTTCTGAATCGAGTTCACTCCTCGTTCCAGTCCTGTATCACTAAACCGAAGTAACTTATCGTTCCAGTCATGTCTATCTCATGAGATATAAATATTTACCCAATGCATTGGAGGGAGATATAGTTCCCACACATCTCATAATGAAATCATTCTTACTTGTCCCACAACATGAACATAAATCATTCATCATTACCCAAAGTATAAAATGGGTTTCATAAACATCATCCCATCATAACATAATCCATAAAAAAAATGGATATCATTTCATCATAAGAAAAGTGAAACCATATAAATCATAGAGACATTATACTTGAAACATACACGTATGAAATAATTCCATCTTATATGGAAAATGGTTTTGATAAACACTTGAAATGAATTCTTGAAGAAAATATCCTTTCTTCTTCAAAATCATTTTCTTTTCACAATATTTCATGATATTTTAAAAGAAAAGGATTTTGTTGAAAATAATCATGAAATCTTGTAGAGTATGCTTCATTAACAAAAGGTGTTATGAAACTGTAAAAATCCATTCATGTCGTATAAGTTAAAAAAACATTCTCCTCATAATTTTGTTGAAAAAGTCAAAAAGTTCCTCGTATGGTAAAAAAAGAAATATTCCTTTCATAACATATAGTAAAAGTAAAAAATGGGTAAAAAGGAATTTAAACATACATGAAAACATTTTTATAAAACATGGGCATGGATGATAAATATAACGCCAGTAAATACTTATGGATAAACAATCTCAGATAAGAATGAGATTCGAATAATTATCTCTTACCTTAGGTCTGATATGCTTCATATGTATCTGAACCACCTATATAATTATTTAAATAATTTCATTTACTTATTACATAATTATATTCACTGTTATTATATCATATATGGTTCACTTATGACTTTATATTACCTATTCTTTTGTAAATTCCGTGTTAAAGCAGTGTTTTGGGTAAAATCTTTCCATTTATCGTCCGTGTTTTGACTTGTGATTATTAATATGATTACTTAGATACTTATTAATTAATTATAAAATATAAAACAGGATTTATATATAATATATATTCAGAATATACATATATATAATATATCGATAAATGGAAAGAAATACACTGTTCATGGAGATGGTAGGTCGTACGTACGCATGAACGCTATTTTCGTTTCCATATTGAATTGAATGGAATTAAGTAGATGACATAAATATATATATATACATAAATCCAGTAGAATTATTGTGTCATATATTTCATGGTTACTTATTATATATACTTTATAATCATTCTTGAATTGTTAACATGGAAAATGAATCTCATCGTGTCGTGGAGACGGTAATCCGTACGTACGCACGAGCGATGATATCGTTCCCATATTTATTGAATGGAATTGGATTGGATGATATAATATCTTAGAATAAGTATGATGTTATAATAACCATATATATTAATTCTTTATACCATTATACCCATCCAATTAAGCTGGTGGTGGAAAAACAGATTACACCACGGCGTGGAGACGGTATTCCGTATGTACGCACGCGCGGTGATTTCATTTTCCGTAGGATGGATGGAAGGTGAAATGAGGTTATTTTATATTTATAATTACATGAAAGTATATAATTAATACTTATTTTATTACTTTATAATGAAACAACTAAAAAATAGGAGGTAGAAGAAGAAAGAAACTTGATAGAGTCGGTAGAAGAGATTACCTCTTCCTCAGCGCACCTCCTTTAAACTTATTCATAGGGAACTAGAGTTGGTCTTTTGAGAATAGAAGAACCTATATGATATAACTATAGAGGCTGATAAGAGGAATTGTTAGGGTTTGGCCGAGCTTCAAGGCTCAAAAGGGTGTGAAGAGAAGAGGGAAGGGGTGCCCTTTTTATAAGGGAGGAGAGGGGCACCTTAGGAAAACTTAAAATATTATTTTATAATAAAGTCATATTCGGTTTTTAATATCTCCAAATTGATTTATTTATAAGATAAGGTGGGGATGGGTCTAAATCCACTCAACCAATTGGTTTTATACAATTTTAGATTATTATTTTATCCATATCATTTATATTTAACTCTAAGTTAAATAATTTTACTTTTATCGTGTCTTTATGTTTTCTTACACTATATGGTTAATAAAAATACTATAACAAGCCAAAATAACACAAAGTGGTTATTTATTAATATATATATCTTTATATAAGTCATTTGGACGAAACTTAGATTTTTAGGAATAAAATAACAATTAATAATATAATATTTTTTTAAAAGCTATTTTATGTCAATTTTGACACTATTTGGTACTTGATTTTCGTGAAACTCATAACAGCATGATTAGTTAGAAATAAGTTAATTAAATAGATACTAACATGTCATATTAACCTATAAAATTAGTTGAATTCATAAAAAGTCTCAAATTACATTTATTTGGGTATTTATAACATCAATTATGTTAATATTTCATTAATAAGGTAATTACTGCATCATCATTGAGTTATAAATAAACTAAATTGTTTAATGTCTAAAAATTATAAATAAAATACAATTATGTAGGAAATATTTTTAGATTTATAATTAATATTTATAGTAGAATTTATCTTATGTATAACCCTATATTAAAAATGTTTTAGTTATTAAACTTTGATTTTAACCTTTTTAACTCTTCTTTAAATAAAATAATAATAAATGTCCTAATCTAATCCAAGTGGACCTAAAGGGTAATATTTTATTCCTAAGGTTGTTTTTGGACGAATTACACTTATCCAATAGAATTAGTACATGTGTTAGGGTAATAATAATATCATTTCTACCCTTAATTACCCTATTTAATTTTAACCATGGTAAATAAAAGTAAAAAGTTACTATTCACCAAAAATTATTTTTATCTTATTGAACCACATTTTACTTACTGATATCAACCGTGTCTCTTGGATTTTTAAAATTCCACTCATAGAAGTGGTAAACTTATGTTTTATGTAAATTTTAAAATTCTCCTAGGGGGTGGGTAAAAGACAGTGAAAAGTCCAATAAATTTTTATATTACAAAAATTATTATAAATTGACTCCAATTAATTACATTGAACTTATATGGTTATTATGTATCAATTTTTACCTAAAATAAATTTAAATAAAATAAATAATTATTTAAATAAAAAGTCAGTTTTTAAATAGTAACCCAGTGTTTTCACTATTCATCAAAAATTGAAACTTTTCAGAAAAATACCAAAAATTCACCCTAGGCTAATTTTGATATTCCAAATCCAAAAATAAATTCCATTTCTAAAGATAAAATTTATAAAATTTCAAAAAGTGGTTATTACTATTCATAACAGCTAGTTCATAATAATATTATAATAATATCTCGTTTAGTGAAACTCGGTATTGCATACAACACATGCTATCGTGGAAGGTCGTGATTGCGTGTAATGCAAGTCAAGTCAAGGATGCAGGTAGTACAAGCTTCTTTTGGGTGTAGCGTACAACAGAATACATCAATGAAATTAAAAAGAATATTTTTCATAAAATCTCAGGGTGTTACATTCTACCCCCCTTAAAATGGATTTGGCCCTTGAAACTCGTCAGGGTTATAAATGGTTTACTACTCAAAAGTTTTAATAGAAACCCACATCGTAAAAAAAGGAATACCATAACTAAAGTATTAAACGTAATGCTTACCCAAATTAACTAATCATTGGGTTTCCACATAAGAGTACATATGTGAAAATATGGATATGGAAGAGAAATCTTACCATCAAATTCTGATGGAGAGTGGTAGAGAAAATAGCTATAAAAAATCCAAAAATCACAAAGCCATAAATTTCTGATGATCTAAGGTTCCATCGGATTCATTGTATATAAGGGCACTAGGACAACATTTTTGGTATTCAAGATGATTTCCCTAAAGTTGAAGAATTTGAATTAGAAGTAATACTTACTTTATTCGGTACAATCTCATCATTTTTTCGTGCCTTGAACAATTTACACTTCATCTCTAAAGGAAATGAAGTTGAATTTGTCATTCGTGAAGTGTTAGCAGATCATGTGATAGAATGATAGGTCATTCCATCTATCTCTATCACAAAAAGATTAGCACAATTTATTAAATATACATAAGTCCATATATGCTGAGATTAATCATATATGGTTCCAAAAATGAACATATACTTCATTTATCTTGTCTCTTAATAATATAAAACTAATTTCTACTAACCGGAGACTTCCTTTAGGCCAGTGGTAGGAGATAAAGACCAGTCGCACTTCAGTTGTGGGTTCGATTCCCACAGCCTTGTCCAAATCGATGGGTTGTCACCCGTCCTACAAGTTTCCCTTTTTTTAAAACTATACTATTACAACATTCCAGAAATAATATCAAAAATTTCTAGCCTTAAACAATACTATCTGATGTCCAAACTAATGCATTCCAATCTTTAGACTTATCCAAAATACATCTTTCCAATCTCATAGTATAAAGAAAATGATTACTGGAAAGGTCACATAACAAGCACATGAATAACATCATTTATCCCCCATATATCATAAGATATATCTTGTTGGTCACATTCCAAACATTTGAATACCTAAATCATGAATTCTTTTGAAACATGAATTACCATAGAACCTTAGTGAAAACATGAATGTTGTCAAAAGTCAACTCTTTCCAAATACCAAAATCCCAAAAATTATATATACTCAAACCATGATATCACTTTTTCCTTATATCAATCATGAGCTCATGAATACTATCAAACAACTCATAATATCATTATCCCTTCATTATACGCATATCATCTACTTTCCAAAAATATCTGAATAACCTTTCATGGTTACTGGTACCATTCAAAAAATACTTTCAAATACTTTAGGAAAAACAATAGTGTAACAATCCTTATATGTGTCTTTATTCCATGGTACCATTACCTATACAACATAAATCTGGATAAACATAAATCATTCCACTACCTTCTTAAACCATTGACCGAGCTTCAATAATTCTTTCATCTCACATATTATTTATAGCCTCTTCATCATCATAAACATAAATACTACCCATAGAACCATGCTCATTATCTTCCTGAGACTTTCCCTTAGGGAATTGGTTGCATAATGCCCATGCATTCCACATTTAAAACATTTAATAATTGTTGATGTCATAGAAATACCATTATCCTTGTCCATGGTTTTAACTGAACCTTTTCCTTTTCACTTACTGGCTTTGTGTCCTTCTTTTCCACACCCAAAGCATCTTCCAGTTCCTTTGAAACAATCTCCCTAATGCCTCTTCCCACATGATTTACATGAGGGAAATTGAACTTTCTTTCCTCTGTGATCATCATGAAACTCCATCTTTCACTTATTATCTGAGTTGGGAAACTTACCAAAGCTGAGATTATTGATCATATTATGAGATTTCTTATTAGGCATAATAATGATATGTGGACTTCCAGATCCAATTTTATTTGGAATCTCATGAAGAATATCATTCCATTTTCCATCATATCCCCATTATCGTGCATCTTCCTGTTTCCATCCATTTTCCAAAACCCAAAAAGAATAATGTGAGAAGAAAAAATCATGCTAAGAAAACAACATAATAAAGGGGGATTACCTTCAATATATAACACCTTAGGTTTAATTCTATGATCATTACCGTAATTCTAGGACTATAACCTTTACGTATACTGATCCTTAGGGACATCCCTAGACATACCTTAGAAATATTTCTAGGGATTTCACTAAAGTTTTCGCATCCTAGTTTCCAAAGGTTAACTAAACCGAACCTCTAATACCAACTGTAGAGACCCAAATATTGACGTACATGGATATTACATTACTTTTGTGGAATACTTAATACATAACAAAAAAAACACCAAAGGACTGTAATAGTTTAGTGTCTTTGGAAACTCGAAACATAATCTTCTAATCATGGTGAAATATCTTCAACATCTCCCATAAATATCTTCCCCTTTTGTTTTCTTACCTAAAACCTTTATTTATATCCTAGGAAAAAGAAAACATATAAACGGTGAGCTCAAATTCTTAGTAAGTCTAAGCATGGAGAAAATAAAACAAACCATATACATTTTTACTTCAAAACATGAACATAATATTTAAACATCAAAATCTTGATCAATGACATAAAACACGGCAGTACGTAAGGCATAGATCATAATGGATCATAAATCATGATAAAATACCATGGGAATAAAACATTAAATTGTGGAAAACCATTAAGCACAAGATATTATTTCCATAGTAGGAAAGGCATTGATGCCAAGACCATCTTAGTGGACAAAGTCCCTTTCTGAATCGAGTTCACCCCTCGTTCTAGTCCTGTATCACTGAACCGGATTAACTTACCATTACAACCATGTCTATCTCATGAGATATAAATCATTACCCAATTAATTAGAGGTAGATATAGGTCTCACCCATCTCATAATAAAATCATTCTTACTTGTGCCACAACATGAACATAAATCATTCATCATTACCCAACGTATAAAATGGGTTTCATAAACATCATCCCATCATAACATAATCCATATGAAAAAAATGGATATCATTTCATCATAATAAAAGTGAAACCATGTAAATTATAGAGACATTATACTTGAAACATACACATATGAAATAATTCCATCTAATATGGAAAATGGTTTTGATAAACACTTGAAATGAATTTTTGAGAAAAATATCCTTTCTTCTTCAAAATCATTTTCTTTTCACAAAATTCCATGCAATTTAAAAAAAGGATTTTGTTGAAAATAGTCAGGAAATATTTTATATTATGCTTCATTATTAAAAGTGGTTTTGAAATCATAAAAATATGTTCATGTCTTATAAGTTAAAAAACCTTTTCCTCGTACTTTTGTCGAAAAAGTAAAATAGTTCCTCATATGGTAAACAAAAGAAATATTCCTTTCATAACATGTAGTAAAATTCAAAAATGGGAAAAAGGACTTTAAACATAAATGAAAACATTTTTAGAAATCATGAACATGGATGATTAATATAACCTCAGTAAATACTTATGAATAAACAATCTCATATAAGAATGAGATTGGAATAATTATCCCTTACCTTAGGTCCGATATGCTTCATACGTATCCTAACCTTCTGTATAATGATTTAAATAATGTCATTTACTTATTAAAGAATCATATTCACTGTTATTATATCATATATGGTTCACTTATGACTTTATATTACCCGTTCTTTTGAAAATTCCATGTTAAAGCAGCGTTTTGGGTAAAATCTTTTCATTTATCGTCCCTGTTTTGACTTGTGATTATTAATATGATTAATTAGATCATGATTACTTAATTCCAGAATATAAAACATGATTCATATATAATATATATTAAGAATATACATATATATAATAGATCGATAAATGGAAAGAAATACATCGTTCATGGAGACGGTAGGTCGTACGTACGAATGAATACTGTTTTTGTTTCCTTATTGAATTGAATGGAATTAAGTAGATGACATACATATATATATACATAAATCCAGTAGAATTATTGTGTCATATATTTCATGATTACTTATTATATATACTTTATAATCATTCTTGAATTGTTAAAATGGAAAATGAATCTCATCGCGTCGTGGAGACGGTAATCCGTACGTACGCACGAGCGATGATATCGTTCCCATTTTATTGAATGGAATTGGAGTGGATGATATAATATCTTAGAATCAGTATGATGTTATAGTAACTATATATTTTTATTCTTTACACCATTATACCCATCCAAGTAAGGTGGTGGTGGAAAAACAGATTACACCACGGCGTAGAGACGGTATTTCGTACGTACGCACGCGCGGTGATTTCGTTTTCTATAGGATGGATAGAAGGTGAAATGGGGTTGTTTAATATTTATAATAATATATAAGTATATAATTAATACTGATGTTATTACTTTATAATGAAACAACTAAAAAAGAGGAAGTAGAAGAAGAAAGAAACTTAAAAGAGTCAGTAGAAGAGATTACCTCTTCCTCGACTCACCTCCTTTAAACTTCTTCTTTGGGCACTAGAGTTGGTCTTTTGAGAAGACCAGAACCTCTATGATATAACTAGAGAGTTTTAGTAGAGTAATTTTTAGGGGTTGTCTGAGCTTCAAGGCTCAAAAGGGTGTGAACAGAAGAGGGAAGGGGTGCCCTTTTATAAGGGAGGAGAGGGGCACCTTATGAAAACTTAAAATATTATTTTATAATAAAGTAATATCCAGTTTTTAATAGCTCCAAATTGATTTATTTAGAAGATAAGTTTGGGATGGGTCGAAATACTCTCAACCAATAGGTTTTCTACAAGTTTAGGTTACTATTTTATATTTATCATTTAGATTTAACTCTAAGTTAAATAATTTAACTTTTACCGTGTCTTTTTATTTTCTTACACTATATGGTTAATAAACTTACTATAACAAGCCAAACGAACCCCAAGTGGTTAATTATTAATATATATATCCTTATCTAAGTCATTTTTCTGAACCTTATATTTTTAGGAATAAAATAACACTTAATAATATAATATTTGTTTTAAAAACTATTTTATGTCAATTTTGACACTATTTGGAACTTGATTTTTGTGAAAATCATAATAGCATTCTTAGTTAGAAAAAAATTAATTAAACAAACACTAACATGTCCTATTAACCTATAAAATTATTGGAATTCATAGAAAGTCTCAAATTACATTTATTTGGGTATTTATAACATCAATTATGTTAATATTTCATTAATAAGGTAATTACTGCATCATCATTGTGTCATAAATAAATTTATTTATTTAATGTCTAAAAATTATAAATAAAATACAATTATGTACGAAATATTTTTATATTTCTAATGAATATTTATAGTAGAATTTATTTTATGTATAACCCTATATTAAAAAAAATTTAGTTGTTAAACTTTGATTTTAACCTTTTTAACTCTTCTTTAAATAAAATAATAATAAATGTCCTAATCTAATCCAAGTGGATATAAAGGGTAATATTTTATTCATAAGGTCTTTTTTGGTCGAATTACACTTTTCCAACAGAATTATTACATGTGTTAGGGTAATAATAATGTAATTGTTACCCTTAATTACCCTATTTACTTTTGACCGGGGTAAATAAAAGTAAAAAGTTATTATTCACCAAAAAATATTTTTATCTTATTAAACCACATTTTACTTACTGATATCAACTGTGTCTCTCAGTTTTTTGAAATTCCACTCACAGAAGCAGTAAAATTAAGTTTTATGTAAATTTTAAAATTCTCCTAGGAGGTGGGTAAAACACGGTGAAAAGTCCAATAAAATTTTTATATATCTAAAATTATTATCAAATGACTCCAATGAATTACATTGAACTTATATAGGTATTATGTATAAATTTTTACCTAAATAAATTTAAATAAAATAAATAATTATTTAAATAAAAAGTCGGTTTTTAAATAGTAACCCAGTGTTTTCACTATTCCTCAAAAATTGAAAGTATTCAGAAAAATACCAAAAATTCACCCTAGGCTAATTTTGATATTCCAAATCCAAAAATTAATTCCATTTTGAAAGATAAAATTTATAAAATTTCAAAAATTGGGTATTACTATTCATAACGGATAGTTCATAATAAAATTATAGTAATATCTCGTTTAGTGAAACTCGGTATTGCGTACAACACACGCTATCGTGGAAGGTCACGATTGCGTGTAATGCAATCCAAGTCCGGGATGCGTGTAGTGTAAGCTCCTTTTGGGTGTAGCGTACAATAGAAGACATCAATGAAATTAAAAAGAATATTTTTCATAAAATCTTGGGGTGTTACAAAAGAGATGTAGAGGGAAGTCGTAGATATACAAAAGAAGATGATATATTTTCATGATTATAACATTATTATGTTCGAATGATAAGGTTCATAAACATGTTATATATCCCTATTATAAATTAATTATATAATGATATATTGTATTAATCTCATAGCTCATAATTATCTATTATTTTTAGAAGTTTGAAGATGTATAGAGATCTTAAAGAGAGTTTTTGGTAGGATGAAATAAATATTTATATTTTAGAGTGTATATCACAGTACTTATTATGCTAATAAGTTAATGTTGAATGGTATATGTCTAAGGGGATGTTAAAACTATTACCCTATGTGTATAGAAATTAGAAAATGTCACTATGGATTTCATCATAAGATTCCTCAGTACATCTAAATGGAATAAATCTATTTTTATTATAGTCGATCATGTAACACCCCAAGATTTTATGAAAAATATTCTTTTAATTTCATTGATGTCTTCTATTATACACCACACCAAGTTTAGCTTGTACTATACGCAACACCGTATTAGCTTGCAGTATACGCAACGCTATTCTTGGATCGCCTTACACACAATTTCAAGTTCGTTTTATAATAGTCATTCTACGCAACATTGAGTGTTTATATATATATATTCAATGTATAAATAAAATATGGTTGGATTCTGTTATATGAAACAATGAAGGATTCTTGCACAACACGCAACCCTGACTTGGCTTGCATTTCACGCAATCGCGACCTTCCTCGATAGCGTGTGTTGTTCACAATACTGAGGTTTACTAAACAACGATATATTATTATAATATTATTATGAACTAGCCACTATGAATAGTGTTAACTAAATTTTAAATTTTATAACATTATTATTAATCTTACATATTTTCTAGAACATGGTATGAGAACAAAATAAATTTTTCAGGTAAAATAAGTATTTTTCAAAAAATGCAGTTTTTCAGCCTTTTGATGGAGCACCCACATTAAATCTAGTTTTTTACATGTTTATAAGTTCAATTTGACAGAATAAAATTTTTATTTTGAATCAGGACATAAAAATTTACATTGGATAAAGTTCTGATATTTTTCTGATAACTTTCATATTTTAATGAATAGTAAAAACACGCTATATTTTAATTAAAAAAAACTTTTTCCATCATAATAATTTATGTGGTTAAATTATAATATTTAATGGTTTTAAAGTATAAATAGAATATATTTTTGCCATTTAATATAATGTATGTCATTAGCATTTATTTTACCTTGAATTTGTAGGTTAAATCAATTCAATCTTTTGCAATGTTTTAAACAAAAACCCATTTTCTTTCGACAACGGGATTAATTTTAATTTAATTTCTGCAACTTTTGTGTATTGAATTTGGAAAAAGGGATTCCATATTTGGAATTATTGGGTCCAAATTATGTTAATAAGCTAATTTTTATTTTTTGGCATTATGAATAGTAACTACGGTAATTTTTATTTACTGCGGTTAAAGGTAAATAGGGTAATTCGAGGTTAAAATAATATTATAATAATTTTAAATTACCTTGAAACTTGTCCTAACCTTATTGGATGAGTAGTGGCAGACCATGGGCATCCTTGGGACGATTTTGGGACCCCAATGAGCCACTTGGTTGTGAAAATGACAATTTGGATTAATTAATTTAATGTAAAGACAAAATTGACTTTAACAAAACTCTTTTAGTAATTAATTTTTCTAAGGGGTTATATAAGTTATAGTTTCGACTATATATATTATTTGGAAATCCAAAATGATTTCCTACATGTTGGTATTTTTTTATAATTTTTATACATCATATAAATTAAATTATTTATGACACAATAATGATGCAGTATTTACCTCATTAATAAATGATTTAAATAAATAAGATTAAAATGATTAAAATATCATCAAAAACCTGTCCAATTCCTATTGGATGATTTTATTTCGAATATGAGTCATCTTATCTTCGACATTAATATGTTTTGGACCTCTTGACATCGAAGATAAGTTTATAATAAAATAATGTTTTCACACTTTCCTAAAGAGCCCCTCCACGCCCTTATAAAAGGAGACCACTTCTATGCAATTCCTCACACCTCTCAAACCTTTTGGCTCGTCAAAACTCTTCCCAACTAAGCTCCCTACATCCCTATCCTTCCCCTTGAATCCTTGCATTAGACAGAAGACTCTCCAAGAAGTCCTTTTGGTTCAAACCAAAGTAAGTTACCAAAATTAAAGGTAACAGATTGTCTTAAGTTGTTTTCATTTATTCTACTTCTCCAACCCATAAAATCTTTTTAAACCTTTCTTTTGTAACAAATAAAATATCCTAAATATACTAGTATGTTGTTATGATAAGGATTGGAACTACACTTACACACACCTCCATCTAATGGATGAAGAACATAATGTTTCTGTGATGGAAAACTAACGCCTCATGAAACGATGATTGTTCGATTTTCTCCTACCGCCTCTCATGGTGGCCATTATGATGGAACTGTATTTATATATAATATATATTATGTTTATTATTTCCCTATACTTATTTACTTCCCAATTATATCAAGCCTTTATGGTTTCCATAGTCGGTAAATACGATAATCTCATTTGAGGAAGTGCGGACTACCACCCCCTCAAAGTGATGTGATTCGTTAATACCTTATGTGGGATTTATAAAAGATGTAATTAATGATATTATATATGATAGTATACTGGAATTATAATATACCTATGTATCATTATGTTTTAATTCCATTAAAATAATAAATAGAAATGAAAGTAGCGTTTATGCGTACGTACGGCTTACCGTCTCCATGAACGGTGCGTTTCATTTCTTACCTCCATATGTTATGTACTATTATAAATGCTTGTATATTCTGGATATATAATGAATTTATATGATACATAAATCATTATTTACATTTTTTAAGTAATTAAATCATGATATAAATAATAATAACATCAAGAACAACAAGTCCAAATACATTCGATAAATAAGATGATTTTACCCAAAACGCTACTTTAACATTAATTTACAAAATAATGGGTAATATAAAGTCATAAGTGAACCATATATGATGTCATAAAAATGAATATGATTCTGTAATAAGTCAATGACATTATTTAAATCATTATACAGGAGGTTCGGACACTTACGAAGCAAATCGGACCTAAGGTAAGGAAAATATCACAATCTCATTTTTATCTGAGATTGTTTATACTTTAGAATTTACTGGGGTGTATTTTATCATCCACATCCATGTTTCCTCAATATGTAATATTTATATCCTTCTACAATATTTTATATCCAATTTTAACCTTCAGTGAGTTTTTAGTAAAAGATATGAAAGGAATCTTTTTTCGTTTTTCATACGAGGTACTTTTTGACTTTTCCGACAAAAGTACGAGAAGAATGTTTTCTTTTAACTTATACGGAATGAATGGATTTTTAAAACATTATTTCCAAGATTCATAACTTAAAAGTTTTCAAGTTTATTTTTAATCAACTTTTTTTAGTTATAATTTTATGACATGTTAAGAAAGGAAAAGTGTTTTTGAGGTTGAAAGGATATTTTCCTCAAGAATGGAGTTCAAGTGTTTTATCAAAATTATTTTCCATCTAAGATAAAATAGGGTTATGTTTCTATCCCTATTATTACATTGATTTGATTATGTTGTGATAGAATTATTTGTATGAATTCTTTTGTCTTATATGAATTGTTTTATGATGTCACGATGTTTAAGATTCCCATTTTTATTACATGGGTTATGCCATGATGTATAGTTTATGATTTTGTGGCACACATAAGAATGGTATCATTAAGAGATGGGTGGGACCTATATCTCCCTCTAATGCATTGGGTAAAGATTTTATATCTCATGAGATAGACATGGCTGGAATGGCAGGTTAAACCGGTTCAGTGAAATAGGACTGAAACGAGGAGTGAACTCGGTTCAGAAATGGACTTTGTCCACTAATATAGTCTTGGAAATGAGTCTTGACTAATAAGAAATGATTATATATGATTATGTGTATATGCCACAAAGTTTCATGATTTATGTTATGATTATTGTGATTACATTTCACTACTATGATTTATCCCATGTTATGAAATTATGATTTCTTTTGCAGGTTAAGATTTCAAAAAGTTATGTCCTTATGTATATGATGTGATTGATATTTCTTTTGTTTACCCTTACTCAGCATTTGAGCTCACCCTTTTATGTTTTCTTTTTCCCAGGATATAAAGAAAGGTTTTAGGTTAAAAAAAGGAAGATCTTTATGGGTGATGTTGAAGATATTTCACTATGATTAGAAGATTATATTCCGAGTTTCCAAAGACACTAAACTATTACGGTCCTTGTGTGTGTGTTTTTTTTATATACTAAGTATTACGCAAAAGTAATGTAATGTCCATGTATGTTAAGCTTCGGGTCTCTACAGTTGGTATAAGAGGAAAGGTTTAGTCAACCTTTGGAAACTAGGATGCGAGAACTTTAGTGAGATCTCTAGAGATATTTCTAAGGTATGTCTAGGGATGTACCTAAGGTTAAGTAGAAGTATAGCTTATAGTACTAGAATTATGGTAACCCAAGATGTTAGATATTAAAGTTACTCCACCTGTATTATATTGTTTTCCCTAGCGTGATTTTTGCCTCTCACGCTATTCTTTTTGGGTTTTAGACGATGGCTGGAACCTGAAGGAACCGTGTTGATCAATGTAAAGGACAATGCAATGATTGTCCTCCCGAACAAACAAATGTTATGGGAGATGGAGTGAAAAATCTTATTGCTATACTTACACAAGCTATGAATCATTCTGGACTTCCAAATGAGCAGAGAAGGGAATAATATTCTATTGAGTCCTTCATGAGGCAACATCCACCTTATTTCAGTGGGTCTTCTGATCCACTTGTTGCTGAACAATGGATCAGTACCACTGAAAAGATATTTTCAGTTCTTCAATGTTCTGAACATGATAAAGTCATCTTATCAGTATATCATTTGGAAGGTGAAGCTGATCAATGGTGGAATCTTATCAAGAATACGAGGCCAGGAGATGAAATTGAGTCCATGGAATGAGACGAGTTCAAGAACTTATTTTTAAATAAGTACTTCCCTCGTATTCTTCGAACAAAGATGGAGAAGGAGTTTCTTGAACTAAAGCAAAAGGATGATGAATCTGTTGGTATATACGAAGAGAATTTTACAAGTCTTACAAGGTATGCATCTGGATTTATCATCCAAAATGAAAGTAAAGTTGATCGATTCTTCAGTGACTTAAAACCAAATCTTCAAAGGGCATTAGCTATAAGAGACTTCAGTACCTATGACGAAATTGTGCGTTGTGCAATCAAGGTATAAATGGAAGTTGGTGTTACTTATCCATCTCATAGTTTTGACAAGAAACGAAAGATGGAGTTCAAGGAGAAATCTCATAATAATAGTGAAAAGAAGATGAATGTTTCCTTATGCTCAAAGTGTGGAAAGAAGCATGGTGGAGATTATATTAAAGGAACAAGTAAATGTTTCAAATGTGGAAAGGAAGTTAATCGGGCATTTGAATACCGCAATGATGGGAAGAAGATGTCTAATGATGCAAACAAAGTAAGGGATACATAGAATGAACCTATTACACTTCAATGCTTTAAGTGCAAGGAAATGGGGAATTATGCTAATAAATGCCCTAATCCAAGGGTTAGTGATGATCGACATGAGCAACCACTTAAGGAAACGGACAAAGGGAAGTCACATGCGATCACTATTGGTGATGTTGAATATGACAAAAATGTGGTGGAATGATTAAGTGTTTATGTAATGGGATTCCAAAATAATGTTATATATAGTATCGTGGAATATTGGAATATTTATGTATTGGTCTATTGTGGTGTTCAATGGTACCAGTAACCATAGAATGTGATTGAGATATTTTTGGAAAAAAAGATGATATGCGCATAATGAAAGGAAAACGAGAAAATGAAATGTTTGACCGTATTCATGAGCTCATGACTGATTTAAGGAGAAGGTTATATCATGGTTTGAGTATATAGAATTTTTGGATTTTGGTATGTGGAAAGAGTTAACTTTTGACTGCATTCATGTTTTCACTAAGGTTCAATGGGTATTTATTCTTCAAGAGAATACATGATTAAGGTATTCACATGTTTGTAATTTGACCAACAAGATATATCTTATGATATATGGGGGATAAATGATGGCATTCACGTGATTGTTATGTGACATTTCAAGTAATAATTTTCTTTATACTATGAGCTTAGACCGAAGTATTTTAGATAAGATAAAATATTGGAATGGATTATGTTGGACATAAGTTAGGAAAGAACTTTTTTGGATATTATTGATGGGATGATATAGTAAAATAGATTTAGAAAAAGGACAACCTGCAGGACGGGCGACAGCCCATCGCGTCGGACAAGGCTGTGGGAATCGAACCCACAACCAAAGTGCGACTGGCCTTTATCGCCTACCACTGGCCTACAGGAAGTCCCTGGTTAATAGAAACTAGTTTTGTTTTATTACGCGGTATGATATATGAATTATAAGTTCATTTTAGGAACCATATATGATTAATCTCACTATAGATGGACTTATGTATTTTTTGATAACTTTTCTAACCTTTTGTTTGAGACAGATGGAATGACCCATCATTCTATCACATGATCTACTAACACATCCTGAATGATAAATTCAACTTCATTTCATTAAGATATGTATTGGAAGTTGTCCAAAGAACGACCAACGGTGAGACTATACCAAAATCAGGAAAGTATTTCTTCTAATTCCAATTTCATCAACTTTAGGGAAATGATCTTAAAAACCAAAAATGTTGTCCTAGTGCTCTTATATCTGATGAATCAAATGGTACCTTAGATCGTCACAAATTTATGGCTTTGTGATTACTGTCTTTTCCATAGCCATATTCTCTACCACTCTCCATCAGAACATGATGGTTAGATTTCTCTTCCATATCCATATTTTCACCTATGTGGAAACCCAGTGATTAGTTTATTTGAGTAACTGTTACATTTCATACTTTTGTTTTTAAAGATTTGTTTTGGTATTCCTTTTTATGATGTGGGTTTCTATTAAAGAAATTTTTAAGAAGTAAACCATGTATAACCCTGACGAATTTCGAGGGCGAAATTCATTTTAAGGGGGGTAGAATGTAACACCCCGAGATTTTATGAAAAATATTCTTTTAATTTCATTGATGTCTTCTATTATACACCACACCAAGTTTATCTTGTATTATACGCAACACCGTATTAGCTTCCAGTATACGCAACGCTATTCTTGGATCGTGTTACACACAATTTCAAGTTCATTTTATAATAGTCATTCTACGCAACATTGAGTGTGTTTATATATATATATATATATATATATATATATATATATATTCAATGTATAAATAAAATATGGTTGGATTCTGTTATACAAAACAACGAAGGATTCTTGCACAACACGCAACCCTGACTTGGCTTGCATTTCATGCAATCACGACCTTCCTCGATAGCGTGTGTTGTACGCAATACTAAGTTTTACTAAACAACGATATATTATTATAATATTATTATGAACTAGCCATTATTAACATTATTAACTAAATTTTTAATTTTATAACATTATTATTAATCTTACATATTTTCTAGAACATGGTATGAGAAAAAAATAAATTTTTTGGGTAAAATAAGTATTTTTCAAAAAATGCAGTTTTGCCACCTTTTGATGGCGCACCCACATTAAATCTAGTTTTTGACATGTTTATAAGTTCAATCTGACAGAATAAAATTCTTCTTTTGAATCAGGATATAAAAATTTACATTGGATAAAGTTTTGATATTTTTCTAATAACTTTCATATTTTAATGAATAGTAAAAACACGCTATATTTTAATTTAAAACAACTTTTTCTATCATAATAATTTATGTGGTTAAATTATAATATTAAATTGTTTTAATGTATAAATAAAATATATTTTTACCATTTAATATAATTTATGCCATTAGAATTTATTTTACCTTGAATTAGTAGGTTAAATCAATTTAATCTTTTGCAATGTTTTAAACAAAAACCCGTTTTCTTTCGACAACGGGATTAATTTTAATTTAATTTCTGCAAATTTTGTGTATTGAATTTGGAAAAATGGATTCCATATTTGGAATCAGTGGGTCCAAATTATGTTAATAAGCTACTTTTTATTTTTGGGCACTATGAATAGTAACTACGGTAATTTTTATTTACTGCAGTTAAAGGTAAATAGGGTAATTCAAGGTTAAAATAATATTATAATAATTCAAAATTACATTGAAACTTGTCCTAACCTTATTGGATGAGTAGTGGCCGACCATGGGCATCCTTGGGACAATTTTGGGACCCCAATGAGCCACTTGGTAGTGAAAATGACAATTTGGATTAATTAATTTAATGTAAAGACAAAATTGACTTTAACAAAACTCTTTTAGTAATTAATTTTTATAAGGGGTTATATAAGTTATATTTTAGACTATAAATATTCTTTGTAAATCCAAAAATATTTACTACATGTTGGTATTTTTTTATAATTTTTATACATCATATAAATTAAATTATTTATGACACAATAATGATGCAGTATTTACCTCATTAATAAATGATTTAAATAAATAAGATTAAATGATTAAAATATCATCCAAAACCTTTTAAATTACTATTGGATGATTTTATTTTGAATATTAGTCATCTTATATTCTACATTTATGTGTTTTGGACCTCTTGTAACCGAAGATAATTTTATAATAAAATAATGTTTTCACACTTTCCTAAAGAGCCACTCCACTCCCTTATAAAAGGAGACCACTTATATGCAATTCCTCACACCTCTCAAACCTTTTGGCTCGTCCAAACTCTGACCAACTAATATCCCTACATCCCTCTCCTTCCCCTTGAATCCTTACATTAGGAAGAAGACTCTCCAAGAAGTCCTTTTGGTTCAAACAAAAGGAAGTTACCAAAATTAAAGGTAACAGTTTCTCTTAAGTTGTTTTCTTTTATTCTACTTCTCCAACCCCTAAACTCTTTTTAATCCTTTCATTTGTAACAAAAAAATATCCTAAATATACTAGGATGTTTTTATGAGAATTATTGGAACTAAACTTGCACACACCTCCATCTAATGGATGAATAACATAATGTTTCTGTAATGGAAAACTAACGCCTCATGAAACGATGATTGTTCGATTATCTCCTACCGCCTCTCATGGTGGCCATTATGATGGCACTGTATTTATATATAATATATATTATGTCTATTATTTCCCTATAATTCTTTACTTCCCAATTATATCAATCATTTACGGTTTCCATAGTCGTTAATACGATAATCTCATTTGAGGAAGTGCGGACTACCGCCCCCTCAAAGTGATGTGATTCGTTAATACCTTATGTGGGATGTATAAAGGATGTGGTTAATGATATTATATATGATATTATACTGGAATTATAATATACCTATGTATCATTATGTTTTAATTCTATTAAAATAAGAAATAGAAATGAAAGTAGCGTTTATGCGTACGTACGGCTTACCGTCTCCATGAACGGTGGGTTTCATTTCTTACCTCTATATGTTATGTACTATTATAAATGCTTGTATATTAGGGATATATAATGAATGTATATGATAAATAAATCATGATTTACATTTTGGAAGTAATTAAATCATGATATAAGTAATAATAACATCAAGAACAACAAGTCCAAACACATACGATAAATAAGATGATTTTACCCAAAATGCTACTTTAACATTAATTTACAAAAGAATGGGTAATATAAATTCATAAGTGAATCATAAATGATGTCATAAAAATGAATATGATTCTGTAATAAGTCAATGACATTATTTAAATCATTATACAGGATGTTCGGACACTTACGAAGCAAACCGGACCTAAGGTAAGGGAAATATCACAATCTCATTTTTATCCGAGATTGTTTATACTTTGAAATTTACTGGGGTGTATTTTATCATCCACATCCATGTTTCATCAATATGTAATATTTATATCCTTCTACAATATTTTATATCCAATTTCACCCTTCGGTGAGTTTTTAGTAAAATATATGAAAGGAATCTTTTGTCGTTTTTCATACGAGGTACTTTTTGACTTTTCCGACAAAAGTACGAGAAGAATGTTTTCTTTTAACTTATACGGAATGAATGGATTTTTAAAACATTATTTCCAAGAATCTTCCCATACAAGTTTTCAAGTTTATTTTTAATCAACTTCTTTTAGTTAGAATTTTATGACATGTTAAGAAAGGAAAAGTGTTTTTGAAGTTGAAAGGATATTTTCCTCAAGAATGGAGTTCAAGTGTTTTACCAAAATTATTTTCCATCTAAGATAAAATAGGGTTCTGTTTCTATCCCTATTATTAAATTGATTTGATTATGTTGTGAAGGAATTATTTTTATGAATTCTTTTGTCTTATATGAATTGTTTTATGATGTCATGATGTTTAAGATTCCCATTTTTATTACATGGGTTATGCCATGATGTATGGTTTATGATTTTGTGGCACACATAAGAATGGTATCATTAAGAGATGGGTGGGACCTATATCTCCCTCAAATTCATTGGGTAACGTTTTTATATCTCATGAGATAGACATGGCTGGAATGGCAGGTTAAACCGGTTCAGTGAAACAGGACTGAAACGAGGAGTGAACATGGTTCAGAAATGGACTTTGTCCACTAAGATAGTCTTGGCAATGAGTCTTGACTAATAAGAAATGATTATCTATGATTATGTGTGTATTCCACAAATTTTCATGATTTAAGTTATGATTATTGAGATTAAATTTCACTACTATGATTTATCCCATGTTATGAAATTATGATTTCTTTTACAGGTTAAGATTTCCAAAAGTTATGTCCTTATGTATATGATGTGATTGATATTTCTTTGTTTACCCTTACTGAGCATTTGAGCTCACCCTTTTATGTTTTCTTTTCCCCAGGATATAAAGAAAGGTTTTAGGTAAAAAAGGAAGATCTTTATGGGTGATGTTGAAGATAATTCACCATGATTAGAATATTATATTCCGAGTTTCCAAAGACACTAAACTATTACGGTCCTTGTGTGTGTGTTTTTGTTATGTACTAAGTATTCCGAAAAAGTAATATGCTGTCCATGTACGTTAAGCTTCGGGTCTCTACATTTGTTATCAGAGGAAACGTTTAGTCAACCTTTGGAAACTAGGATGCAAGAACTTTAGTAAGATCCCTACAGATTTTTCTAAGGTATGTCTAGGGATTTCCCTAAGGTTAAGTATAAGTATAGGTTATAGTACTAGAATTACGGTAACCCAAGATGTTAGATATTGAAGTTACTCCCCCTTTGTTATATTGTTTTCCCTAGCATGATATTTGCCTCTCACACTATTCTTTTTGGGTTTTAGACGATGGCTGGAACCCGAAGGAACTGTGTTGATCAATGTAATGGACAATGCAATGATTTTCCTCCTGAACAAACAAATGTTATGGGAGATGGAGTGAAAAATCTTATTGCTATACTTACACAAGCTATGAATCATTCTGTACTTCCAAATGAGCAGAGAAGGGAACAATATTCTATTGAGTCCTTCATGAGGCAACGTCCACCTTCTTTCAGTGGGTCTTCAGATCCACTTGTTGCTGAATAATGGATTAGTACCACTGAAAAGATATTTTCAGTTATTCAATGTTCTGAACATGATAAAGTCATCTTAGCAGTATATCGTTTGGAAGGTGAAGCTGATCAATGGTGGAATCTTATCAAGAATATGAGGCCAAGAGATGAAATTGAGTCCATGGAATGGGACAAGTTCAAGAACTTATTTTTCAATAATTAATTCCCTCATATTCTTCGAACAAAGATCGAGAAGGAATTTCTTGAACTAAAGCAAAAGGATGATGAATCTGTTGGTATATACGAAGCGAATTTTACAAGGCTTGCAAGGTATGCATCTGGATTTATCATCCAACCTGAAAGTAAAGTTGATTGATTCTTCAGTGGCTTAAAACCAAATCTTCGAAGGGCATTAGCTATAAGAGACTTCAGTATTTATGAAGAAATTGTGTGTTGTGATATCAAGGTAGAAATGGAATTTTGTGTTACTTATCCATCTCATAGTTTTGACAAGAAACGAAAGATGGATTTAAAGGAGAAATCTCATAATAATGGTGAAAAGAAGATGAATTTTTCCTTATGCTCAAAGTGTGGAAAGAAGCATGGTGGATATTGTCTTAAAGGAACAAGTAAATGTTTCAAATGTGGAAAGGAAGGTCATCGGGCATTTGAATGCCGCAATGATGGGAAGAAGATGTCTAATGATGCAAACAAAGGAAGGGATACACAGAATTAACCTACTACACTTCAATGCTTAAAGTGCAAGGAAATGGGGCATTATGATAATAAATTCCCTAATCCAAGGGTTAGTAATGATCGACATGAGCAACCACTTAAGGAAAAGGACAAAGGGAAGTCACATGCGATCACTATTGGTGATGTTGAATATGACAACAATGTGGTGGAATGATTAAGTGTTTATGTAATGGGATTCCAAAATAATGTTGTATATAGTATCGTGGAATATTGGAATATTTATGCATTGGTCTATTGTGGTGTTCAATGGTACCGGTAACCATAGAATGTGATTGAGATATTTTTGGAAAAAAAGATGATATGCGCATAATGAAAGGAAAACAAGAAAATGAAATGTTTGACAGTATTCATGAGCTCATGACTGATATAAGGAGAAGGTTATATCATGGTTTGAGTATATAGAATTTTTGGATTTTGGTATGTGGAAAGAGTTAACTTTTGACTGAATTCATGTTTTCACTAAGGTTCAGTGGGTATTTATTCTTTAAGAGAATACATGATTAAGGTATTCACATGTTTGTAATTTGACCAACAAGATATATATTATAATATATTGGGGATAAATGATGGCATTCACGTGATTGTTATGTGACATTTCAAGTAATCATTTTCTTTATACTATGAGCTTGGACCAAAGTATTTTAGATAAGATTAAATATTGGAATGGATTATGTTGGACATAATTTAGGATAGAACTTTTTTCGATATTATTGATGGGATGATATAGTAATATAGATTTAGAAAAAGGACAACCTGCAGGATAGGTGACAGCCCATCGTGTCGGACAAGGCTGTGGGAATTGAACCCACAACCGAAGTGCGACTGGCCTTTATCGCCTACCATTGGCCTACAGGAAGTCCCTGGTTAATAGAAACTAGTTTTTTTTTCTTACGCGGTATGATATATGAAGTATAAGTTCATTTTAGGAACCATATATGATTAATCTCACTATAGATGGACTTATGTATTTTTTGATTACTTTTCTAACCTTTTGTTTGAGACAGATGGAATGACCCATCATTCTATCACATGATCTACTAACACATCCTGAATGACAAATTCATCTTTATTTCATTAAGAGATGAAGTAGAAATTGTCCAAAGAATGACCAACGGTGAGACTATACCAAAATCACGAAAGTATTTCTTCTAATTCCAATTTCATGAACTTTAGGGAAATGATCTTAAAAACCAAAAATGTTGTCCTAGTGCTCTTATGTCTGATTATTCATATGGTACCTTAGATCGTCACAAATTTATGGCTTTGTGATTACTGGATTTTCCATAGCCATGTTCTCAACCACTCTCCCTCAGAACATGATGGTTAGATTTCTCTTCCATATCCATATTTTCACCTATGTGGAAACCCAGTGATTAGTTTATTTGGGTAACCATTACGTTTCATACATTTTTTTAAAGATTGGTTTTGGTATTCCTTTTTACGATGAGGGTTTCTATTAAAGAAATTTTCATGTGGTAAACCATGTATAACCCTGACGAATTTCGAGGGCGAAATTCATTTTAAGGGGGGTAGAATGTAACACCCCGAGATTTTATGAAAAATATTCTTTTAATTTCATTGATGTCTTCTATTATACACCACACCAAGTTTATCTTTTACTATACGCAATATCGTATTAGCTTTCAGTATACGCAACGCTATTCTTGGATCGTGTTACACACAATTTCAAGTTCGTTTTATAATAGTCATTCTACGCAACATTGAGTGTGTTTATATATATATATATATATATATATATATATATATATATATTCAATTTATAAATAAAATGTGGTTTTATTCTGTTATACGAAACAACGAAGGATTCTTTCACAACACGCAACCCTTACTTGGCTTGCATTTCACGCAATCATGACCTTCCTCGATAGCGTGTGTTGTACGCAATACTGAGTTTTACTAAACAACGATATATTATTATAATATTATTATGAACTATCCGTTATGAATATTATTAACTAAATTTTGAATTTTATAACATTATTATTAATCTTACATATTTTCTAGAACATGGTATGAGAAAAAAATAAATTTTTCGGGTAAAATAAGTATTTTTCAAAAAATGCAGTTTTGCCGCCTTTTGATGGCGCACCCACATTAAATTTAGTTTTTGACATGTTTATAAGTTCAATTTGACAGAATAAAAATCTTATTTTGAATCAGGATATAAAAATTTACATTGGATAAAGTTTTGATATTTTTCTGATAACTTTCATATTTTAATGAATAGTAAAAACATGCGATATTTTAATTTAAAACAACTTTTTCCATCATAATAATTTATGTGGTTAAATTATAATATTGAATGGTTTTAAAGTATAAATAGAATATATTTTTACCATTTAATATAATGTATTTCATTAGAATTTATTTTACCTTGAATTCTTAGGTTAAATCAATTCAATCTTTTGCAATGTTTTAAACAAAAACCCGTTTTCTTTCGACAAAGGGATTAATTTTAATTTAATTTCTACAAATTTTGTGTATTGAATTTGTAAAAATGGATTCCATATTTGGAATCATTGGGTCCAAATTATGTTAATAAGCTAATTTTTAATTTTGGGCATTATGAATAGTAACTACGATAATTTTTATTTACTGCGGTTAAAGGTAAATAGGGTAATTCAAGGTTAAAATAATATTATAATAATTCCAAATTACTTTGAAATTTGTCCTAACCTTATTGGATGAGTATTTTCAGACCATGTGCATCCTTGGGACGATTTTGGGACCCCAATGATCCACTTGGTAGTGAAAATGACAATTTGGATTAATTAATTTAATGTAAAGACAAAATTGACTTTAACAAAACTCTTTTAGTAATTAATTTTTATAAGGGGTAATATAAGTTATATTTTAGACTATAAATATTATTTGGAAATAAAAAAATATTTACTACATGTTGGTATTTTTTTATAATTTTTATACATCATATAAATTAAATTATTTATGACACAATAATGATGCAGTATTTACCTCATTAATAAATGATTTAAATAAATAAGATTAAAATTATTAAAATATCATCCAAAACCTTTCCAATTCCTATTGTATGATTTTATTTCGAATATGAGTCATCTTATCTTTGACATTAATGTGTTATGGACCTCTTGAAACCGAAGATAAGTTTATAATAAAATAATGTTTTCACACTTTCCTAAAGAGCCCCTCCACTCCCTTATAAAAGGAGACCACTTATATGCAATTCCTCACACCTCTCAAACCTTTTGGATCGTAAAAAATCTGACCAAATAATCACCATACATCCCTCTACTTCCCCTTGAATCCTTACATTAGGCAGAAGACTCTCCAAGTAGTCCTTTTGGTTCAAACCAAAGGAAGTTACCAAAATTAAAGGTAACAGTTTCTCTTAAGTTGTTTTCTTTTATTCTACTTCTCCAACCCCTAAACTCTTTTTAATCCTTTCTTTTGTAACAAAATAAATATCCTAAATATACTAGGATGTTTTTATGAGAATTATTGGAACTAAACTTACACACACCTCCATCTAATGGATGAATAACATAATGTTTCTATGATGGCAAACTAACGCCTCACGAAACGATGATTGTTCGATTTTCTCCTACCACCTCTCATGGTGGCAATTATAATGGAACTGTATTTATATATAATATATATTATTATTTTTATTTCCCTATGAATCTTTACTTCACAATTATATCAAGCCTTTACGGTTTCCATAGTCGGTAAATACGATAATCTCATTTGAGGAAGTGCGGACTACCGCCCCCTCAAAGTGATGTGATTCATTAATACCTTATGTGGGATGTATAAAGGATGTGGTTAATGATATTATATATGATATTATAATGGAATTATAATATACCTATATATAATTATGTTTTAATTCCATTAAAATAATAAATAGAAATGAAAGTAGCGTTTATGCGTACGTACGGCTTACCGTCTCCATGAACGGTGTGTTTCATTTCTTACCTCCATATGTTATGTACTATTATAAATTATTGTATATTATGGAAATATAATGAATGTATATGACACATAAATCATGATTTACATTTTTGAAGTAATTAAATCATGATATAAGTAATAATAACATCAAGAACAACAAGTCCAAACACATACGATAAATAAGATGATTTTACCCAAAACGCTACTTTAACATTAATTTACAAAAGAATGGGTAATATAAAGTCATAAGTAAACCATATATGATGTAATGAAAATTAATATGATTCTATAATAAGTCAATGACATTATTTAAATCATTATACAGGAGGTTCGGACACTTACTAAGCAAATCGGACCTAAGGTAAGGGAAATATCACAATCTCATTTTTATCCGATATTGTTTATACTTTGAAATTTACTAGGGTGTATTTTATCACCCACATATATGTTTCCCCAATATGTAATATTTATATCCTTCTAAAATAGTTTATATCCAATTTTACCCTTCGGTGAGTTTTGAGTAAAAGATATGAAAGGAATCTTTTGTCGTTTTTCATACGAGGTACTTTTTGACTTTTCCGATAAAAGTACGAGAAGAGTGTTTTCTTTTAACTTATACGGAATGAATGGATTTTTAAAACATTATTTCCAAGAATCTTCCCTTACAAGTTTTCAAGTTTATTTTTAATCAACTTCTTTTAGTTAGAATTTTATGACATGTTAAGAAAGGAAAAGAGTTTTTGAAGTTGAAAGGATATTTTCCTCAAGAATGGAGTTCAAGTGTTTTATAAAAATTATTTTCCATATAAGATAAAATAAGGTTCTGTTTCTACCCCTATTATTACATTGATTTGATTATGTTGTGATGGAATTATTTTTATGAATTCACTTGTCTCATATGAATTGTTTTATGATGTCACGATGTTTAAGATTTCCATTTTTATTACATGGGTTAGGCCATGATGTATAGTTTATGATTTTGTGGCACACATACGAATGGTATCATTAAGAGATGGGTGGGACCTATATCTCCCTCCAATGCATTGGGTAAAGATTTTATATCTCATGAGATAGACATGGCTGGAACGGCAGGTTAAACCGGTTTAGTAAAACAGGACTGAAACGAGGAGTGAACTCGGTTCAGAAATGGACTTTATCCACTAAGATAGTCTTGGAAATGAGTCTTGACTAATAATAAATGATTATCTATGATTATGTGTGTATTCCACAAAGTTTCATGATTTAAGTTATGATTATTGGGATTACATTTCACTACTATGATTTATCCCATGTTATGAAATTATGATTTCTTTTGCAGGTTAAGATTTCCAAAAGTTAGTCCTTATGTATATGATGTGATTGATATTTCTTTTGATCACCCTTACTGAGCATTTGAGATCACCATTTTATGTTTTCTTTTCCCCAGGATATAAAGAAAGGTTTTATATAAAAAAAAGAAAGATCTTTATGGGTGATGTTGAAGATATTTCACCACGATTAGAAGATTATATTCCGAGTTTCCAAAGACACTAAACTGTTACGGTCCTTTTGTGTGTGTTTTTGTTATGTACTAAGTATTCCGCAAAAGTAATGTAATGTCCATGTACGTTAAGCTTCGGGTCTCTATAGTCGGTATCAGAGGAAATGTTTAGTCAATCTTTGGAAACTAGGATGCGAGAACTTTAGTGAGATCCCTAGAGATATTTCTAAGGTATGTCTAGGGATGTCCCTAAGGTTAAGTATAAGTATAGGTTATAGTACTAGAATTACGGTAACCCAAGATGTTAGATATTTAAGTTACACCCCCTTTATTATATTGTTTTCCCTAGCGTGATTTTTGCCTCTCACACTATTCTTTTTGGGTTTTAGACGATGGCTGGAACCTGAAGGAACCATGTTGATCAATGTAATGGACAATGCAATGATTGTCCTCCTGAACAAACAAATGTTATGGGAGATGGAGTGAAAAATCTTATTGCTATACTTACACAAGATATGAATCATTCTGGTCTTCCAAATGAGCAGACAAGGGAACAATATTCTATTGAGTCCTTCATGAGGCAACGTCCACCTTCTTTCAGTGGGTCTTCTGATCCACTTGTTGCTGAACAATGGATCAGTACCACTGAAAAGATATTTTCAGTTCTTCAATGTTCTGAACATGATAAAGTCATCTTAGCAGTATATCGTTTGGAAGGTGAAGCTGATCAATGGGGGAATCTTATCAAGAATACGAGGCCAAGAGATGAAATTGAGTCCATGGAATAGGAAGAGTTCAAGAACTTATTTTTTAATAAGTACTTCCCTTGTATTCTTCGAACAAGATGGAGAAGGGGTTTCTTGAACTAAAGCAAAAGAATGATTAATCTGTTGGTATATACGAAGCGAATTTTACAAGGCTTGCAAGGTATGCATCTGGATTTATCATCCAACCTGAATGTAAACTTGATCGATTCGTCAGTGGCTTAAAACCAAATCTTCGAAGGGCATTAGCTATAAGAGACTTCAGTAGCTATGAAGAAATTGTGTGTTGTGCTATCAAGGTAGAAATGGAATTTGGTGTTACTTATCTATCTCATAGTTTTGACAAGAAACGAAAGATGGAGTTCAAGGAGAAATCTCATAATAATGGTGAAAACTAGATGAATGTTTCCTTATGCTCAAAGTGTGGAAAGAAGCATGGTGGATATTGTCTTAAAGGAACAAGTAAATGTTTCAAATGTGGAAAGGAAGGTCATCAGGAATTTGAATGCTGCAATGATGGGAAGAAGATGTCTAATGATGCAAACAAAGGAAGGGATACACATAATGAACCTACTACACTTCAATGCTTCAAGTGCAAGTAAATGGGGCATTATGCTAATAAATTACCTAATCCAAGGGTTAGTAATGATCGACATGAGCAACCACTTAAGGAAAAGGACAAAGGGAAGTCACATGCGATCACTACTGGCGATGTAGAATATGAAAATAATGTGGTGGAATGATAAAGTGTTTATATAATGGGATTCCAAAATAATGTTGTATATAGTATCGTGGAATATCGGAATATTTATGTATTGGTCTATTGTGGTGTTCAATGGTACCAGTAACCATAGAATGTGATTGAGATATTTTTGGAAAAAAAGATGATATGCGCATAATGAAAGGAAAACGAGACAATGAAATGTTTGACCATATTCATGAGCTCATGACTGATATAAGGAGAAGGTTATATCATGGTTTGAGTATATTGAATTTTTAGATTTTGGTATGTGGAAAGAGTTAACTTTGGACTGCATTCATGTTTTCACTAAGGTTCAATGGGTATTAATTATTCAAGATAATACATGATTAAGGTATTCACATGTTTTTAATTTGACCAATAAGATATATCTTATGATATATGGGGGATAAATGATGGAATTCATGTGATTGTTATGTGACATTTCAAGTAATCATTTTATTTATACTATGACCTTGGACCGAAGTATTTTAGATAAGATTCAATATTGGAATGGATTATGTTGGACATAAGTTAGGATAGAAATTTTTTCAATATTATAGATGGGATGATATAGTAATATAGCTTTAGAAAAAGGACAACCTACAGGACGGGCGACAGCCCATCGCGTCGGACAAGGCTGTGGGAATCGAACCGACAACCGAAGTGCGACTGGCCTTTATCGCCTACCACTGGCCTACACGAAGTCCATGGTTAATAGAAACTAGTTTTGTTTTATTACGCAGTATGATATATGAAGTATAAGTTCATTTTAGGAACCATATATGATTAATCTCACTATAGATGGACTTATGTATTTTTTGATAACTTTTCTAACCTTTTGTTTGAGACAGATGGAATGACCCATCATTCTATCACATGATCTACTAACACATCTCGAATGACAAATTCAACTTCATTTCATTAAGAGATGAAGTAGAAATTTTCCAAAGAACGACCAACGGTGAGACTATACCAAAATCACGAAAGTATTTCTTCTAATTCCAATTTCATCAACTTTAGGGAAATGATCTTAAAAACCAAAAATGTGGTCCTAGTGCTCTTATATCTGATGAATCATATGGTACCTTAGATCGTCACAAATTTATGGCTTTGTGATTACTGGATTTTCCAAATCCATGTTCTCTACCACTCTCCATCAGAACATGATGGTTAAATTTCTCTTCCATATCCCTATTTTCACCTATGTGGAAACCCAGTGATTAGTTTATTTGGGTAACCATTACGTTTTATACTTTTGTTTTTAAATATTGGTTTTGGTATTCCTTTTTACGATGTGGGTTTCTATTAAAGAAATTTTCAAGTAGTAAACCATATATAACCCCGACGAATTTTGAGGGCGAAATTTATTTTAAGGGGGGTAGAATGTAACACCCCGAGATTTTATTAAAAATATTCTTCTAATTTCATTGATGTCTTCTATTATACACCCCACCAAGTTTAGATTTTACTATACACAACATCGTATTAGCTTGCAGTATACGCAACGCTATTCTTGGATTGTGTTACACACAATTTCAAGTTCATTTTATAATAGTCATTCTACGCAACATTGAGTGTGTTTATATATATATATTCAATGTATAAATAAATATGGTTGTATTCTGTTATACGAAACAACGAAGGATTCTTTCAGAACACGCAACCCTGACTTGGCTTGCATTTCACGCAATCGCGACCTTCCTCGATAGCGTGTGTTGTACGCAATACTGAGTTTTACTAAACAACGATATATTATTATAATATTATTATGAACTAGCCATTATGAATAGTATTAAGTAAATTTTGATTTATATAACATTATTATTAATCTTACATATTTTCTAGAACATGGTATGAGAACAAAATAAATATTTCGGGTAAAATAAGTATTTTTCAAAAAATGCAGTTTTGCCACCTTTTGATGGCCCACCCACATTAAATCTAGTTTTTGACATGTTTATAATTTCAATTTGACAAAATAAAATTATTCTTTTGAATCAAGATATAAAAATTTACATTGGATAATGTTTTGATATTTTTCTGATAACTTTCATATTTTAATGAATAGTAAATACACGCTATATTTTAATTAAAACCAACTTTTTCCATCATAATAATTTATGTGGTCAAATTATAATATTGAATTGTTTTAAAGTATAAATAGAATATATTTTTACCATTTAATATAATTTATTTCATTAGCATTTATTTTACCTTGAATTCGTAGGTTAAATCAATTCAATCTTTTGCAATGTTTTAAAAAAAAACCCGTTTTCTTTCGACAACGGGATTAATTTTAATTTCATTTCTGCAACTTTTGTGTATTGAATTTGGAAAAATGGATTCCATATTTGGAATCAGTGGGTCCAAATTATGTTAATAAGCTACTTTTTATTTTTTGTGCAATATGAATAGTAACTACGGTAATTTTTATTTACTGTGGTTAAAGGTAAATAGGGTACTTCAAGGTTAAAATAATATTATAATAATTCCAAATTACCTTGAAACTTGTCCTAACCTTATTGTATGAGTAGTTTCAGACCATGGGCATCCTTGGGACGATTTTGGGACCCCAATGAGCCACTTGGTAGTGAAAATGAAAATTTGGATTAATTAATTTAATGTAAAGAAAAAAATGACTTTAACAAAACGCTTTTAGTAATTAATTTTTATAATGGGTTATATAATTTATATTTTCTACTATAAATATTATTTGGAAATAAAAAATGATTTCCTACATGTTGGTATTTTTTTTATAATTTTTATACATCATATAAATTAAATTATTTATGACACAATAATGATGCAGTATTTACCTCATTAATAAATGATTTAAATAAATAAGATTAAAATGATTAAAATATCATCAAAAACCTATCCAATTCCTATTGGATGATTTTATTTAGAATATGAGTCATCTTATCGTTTACATTAATGTGTTTTTGACATCTTGAAACCGAAGATAAGTTTATAATAAAATAATGTTTTCACACTTTCCTAAAGAGCCCCTCCACTCCCTTATAAAAGGAGACCACTTCTATGAAATTCCTCACACCTCTCAAACCTTTTGTCTCCTCCAAACTCTGCCAAACTAATCTCCTTACATCCCTATCCTTCCCCTTGAATCCTTACATTAGGCAGAAGACTCTCCAAGAAGTCATTTTGGTTTAAACCAAAGGAAGTTACCAAAATTAAAGGTAACAGTTTCTCTTAAGTTGTTTTCTTTTATTCTACTTCTCCAACCCCTAAACTCTTTTTAATCCATTCCTTTATAAAAACACAAATATCATAAATATACTAGGATGTTTTTATGATATGTATTGGAACTACACTTACACACACCTCCATCTAATGGATGAAGAACATAATGATTCTGTGATTGCAAACTAACGTCTCACAAAACGATGATTGTTTGATTTTCTCCTACCGCCTCTTATGGTGGCCATTATGATGGAACTGTATTTATATATAATATATATTATGTTTATTATTTCCCTATGCTTCTTTAATTCCCAATTATATCAAGCCTTTACGGTTTCCATAGTCGGTAAAGACGATAATCTCATTTTAGGAAGTGCGGACTACCGCCCCCTCAAAGTGATGTGATTCGTTAATACCTTATGTGGGATGTATAAAGGATGTGTTTAATGATATTATATATGATATTTTACTAGAATTATAATATTCCTATGTATCATTATGTTTTAATTCCATTAAAATAATAAATATAAATGAAAGTAGCGTTTATGCGTACGTACGGCTTACCGTCTCCATGAACGGTGCGTTTCATTTCTTACCTCCATATGTTATGTACTATTATAAATGCTTGTATATTCTGGATATATAATGAATTTATATGATACATAAATAATTATTTACATTTTGGAAGTAATTAAATCATGATATAAGTAATAATAACATCAAGAACAACAAGTCCAAACACATACGATAAATAAGATGATTTTACCAAAAACCCTACTTTAACATTAATTTACAAAAGAATGGGTAATATAAAGTCGTAAGTAAACCATATATGATGTCATAAAAATGAATATGATTCTTTAATAAGTCAATTACATTATTTAAATCATTATACAGGATGTTCGGACACTTACGAAGCAAATCGGACCTAAGGTAAGGGAAATATCACAATCTCATTTTTATCTGAGATTGTTTATACTTTGGAATTTACTGGGGTGTATTTTATCATCCACATCCATGTTTCTTCAATATGTAATATTTATATCCTTCTACAATAGTTTATATCCAATTTTACCCTTCGGTGAGTTTTTAGTAAAAGATATGAAAGGAATCTTTTGTCGTTTTTCGTACGAGGTACTTTTTGACTTTTCCGACAAAAGTACGAGAAGAATGTTTTCTTTTATCTTATACGGAATGAATGGATTTTTAAAAAATTATTTCCAAGAATCTTCCCTTACAAGTTTTCAAGTTTTTTTTAATCAACTTCTTTTAGTTAGAATTTTATGACATGTTAAGAAAGGAAAAGTGTTTTTGAAGTTGAAAGGATATTTTCCTCAAGAATGGAGTTCAAGTGTTTTATCAAAATTATTTTTCATCTAAGATAAAATAGGGTTCTGTTTCTATCTCTATTATTACATTGATTTGATTATGTTGTGATGGAATTATTTTTATGAATTATTTTGTCTTATATGAATTGTTTTATGATGTCATGATGTTTAAGATTCCCATTTTTGTTACATGGGTTATGCCAGGATGTATGGTTTATGATTTTCTGGAACACATAAGAATGGTATCATTAAGAGATGGGTGGGACCTATATCTCCCTCCAATGCATTGGGTAAAGATTTTATATCTCATGAGATAGACATGGCTGGAACGGAAGGTTAAACCGGTTCAGTGAAACAGGATTGAAACGAGGAGTGAACTCGGTTCAGAAATGGACTCTGTCCACTAAGATAGTCTTGGAAATGTGTCTTGACTAATAAGAAATGATTATCTATGATTATGTGTGTATGACACAAAGTTTCATGATTTAATTTATGATTATTGGGATTACATTTCACTACTATGATTTATCCCATGTTATAAAATTATGATTTCTTTTGCAGGTTAAGATTTCCAAAAGTTATGTCCTTATGTATATGATGTGATTGATATTTCTTTTGTTTACCCTTACTAAGCATTTGAGCTCACCCTTTTATGTTTTCTTTTCCCCAGGATATAAATAAAGGTTTTAGGTAAAAAAGGAATATCTTTATGGGTGATGTTGAAGATATTTCACCATGATTAGAATATTATATTCCGAGTTTCCAAAGACACTAAACTATTATGGTCCTTGTGTGTGTGTTTTTGTTATGTACTAATTATTCCGCAAAAGTAATGTAATGTCCATGTACGTTAAGCTTAAGGTCTCTACAGATCACCATACAGAGTAAGAACATTTCATTACTATCAAAGAAAATTTCTCTCTTGATTAGTTTTCCAAGAAATAATTTATTGGGGTGGTAACTGTAACAGCCCGAGATTTTATGAGAAATATTATTTTTAATTACTTTGATGTCTTGTCTTGTATGCTACACCAAGATTAGATTGTACTATATGCAACATCATATTTGCTTTTAGTATACGCAACACTATTCTTGGCTAGTGTTACACACTATTTCAAGTTCGTTTTGTGGAAATTATTCTATGCAACATTAAGTATAGATTTTGTTTAATGTATAAATGAAATAAGTTTTGATTATGTTATATGCAACACCAAACAGATATTTTACTACACACAGCCCTAACTTGGCTTGCATTACACATAATCAAGACCTTCTTCGATAGCGTGTGTAGTACACAATACCAAGTTTCACTAAATGAGATATTATTATAATATTATTATGAACTAGCTGTTATGAATAGTAATACCCACTTTTTAAAATTTTATCTTCCAAAATGGACTTCATTTTTTGGATTCAGAATATCGAAATTAGTTTAGGGTGAAATTTTGGTATTTTTCTTAAAACTTTCAATTTTTGATGAATAGTGAAAACACTAGGTTACTATTTAAAAACTGAGTTTTTATTTAAATAATTATTTATTTTATTTAACTTTATTTTAGAAAAAAATTGATACATAATAACAATATAAGTTCAATTTAATTCATTCAAGTCATTTTATAATAATTTTAGATATATAAAAATTTTATTGAACTTTTCACCATCTTTTACCCACCTCCTAGGAGAATTTGAAAATTTATATAAAACATAATTTTAACACTTCTTTGAATGGAATTTAAAAAATACAAGATAAATGGTTGATTTTAGTAAGTAAAATTTGGTTCAATGAGATAAAAATAATTTTTGGTGAATAGTAACTTTTTACTTTTATTTACCATGGTAAAAAGTTAATAGGGTAATTAAGGGTAAAAATGATATTATTATTACCCTAAAACATGTACTAATTCTATTGGATAAGTTTAATTCGACCAAAAACAACATTAGGAATAAAATATGACCATTTATGTCCATTAAGATAAGATTAGGACACTTATTATTATTTTATTTAAAAAAAAGTTAAAATTGTTAAAATCAAAGTTTAATAACTAAAATATTTTTAATATAGATTTATAAATAAGATAAATAAGACTATAAATATTAATTATAAATCAGAAAAGCTTTCCTACATAATAGTATTTTATTTATAATTTTTTTACTTTAAATAAATTAATTTATATATGACACAATGATGATGCAGTAATTACCTTTTTAAGGAAATATTAACATAATTGATATTATAAATACCCAAAAAATGTAATTTGAGACTTTTTATAAATAAATAAAAATTGTATAGGTTAATATGACATGTTAGTATTGATTTAATTAACTTTTTTTTAACTAATCAGGTTGTTATAATTTTCACAAAAATCAATTACCAAATAGTGTCAAAATTGACATAAAATAGTTTTTAAAACAAATATTATATTATTAATTGTTATTTTATTCCTAAAAATCTACGGTTCGGCCAAATGACTTAGATACGTATATATATATTAATAATGAACCACTTGGGGTTCGTTTTGGTTATTATAGTAAGTTTATTAACCATATAGTGTAAGAAAACAAGAAGACACAGTAAAAGTTAAATTATTTAATTTAGAGTTAAATCTAAATGATAAGGTTAAAATAGTTACCTAAACTTGTCCAAATTCTATTGGATGAGATTATTTTGACCCATACCCACCTTATATTAGAAATAAATTAATTTGGAGCTATTAAAAACCGAATACGAATTTATAATAAAATAATATTTTTGAGTTTTTCTAAAGGTGCCCCTCTCCTCCCTTATAAAAGGGCACCTCATCCCCCTCTTCCTCACACCACTTTGAGCCATCAATATCATCCAAACCCTACCAATTTCTATTCTCCACTTCTCTAGAAACATCCTAGAGGTCCTGGTCTTTTTCAAATACCAACCCTAGTGCCCTAAGAAGAGGTTTAGAAGAGGCGCGTCAAAGAAGAGGTAATATCCATTACCGATCCTTTCCAATATCTTTCTTCTTCAACTTCTTCCTATTTAGTTGTATCATTATAAAGTAATAACATAAGTATTACTTATATACTGATATTTTATTATAAATATAAAACAACCACATTTCACCTTCTATCCATCCTACGGAAAACGAAATCACCACGCGTGCGTACATACGAAATACCGTCTCCATGCCGTGGTGTAATATGTTTTTCCACCACCACCTTACTTGGATGGGTATAATGGTGTAAATAAATAACTATATATGATTATTGTAAAGTTATAATAATTCTGAAATATTATACAAACACATAAATACAATTCCATGATCATGGGAATGATATCATCGTTCGTGCGTACATACGGACTACCGTCTCCACGACGCGATGAGATTCATTTTCCATGTTAACAATTCAAGAATGATTGTAAAGTATATATAATAAGTAATAATGAAATATATGACATAATAATGCTACTGGATTTATTTATATTTTATTTACTTAATTCCACTGAAGTCAATAAGGAAAGGAAAATAGAGTTCATGCGTAGGTACGGCATACCGTCTCCATGAACGGTGTATTTCATTTCATTTATCTATCTATTATATATATATATATACTGAATATATATGATATATAAATCATGATTTAAATTCTATAAGTAATTAAATCATGATATAAGTAATAATAATATCAAGAAAAACAATTCCAAACAAGTACGATAAATAAAACGATTTTACCCAAAACACTGCTTTAACATGGAATTTACAAAAGAACGGGTAATGTAAAGTCATAAGTGAACCATATATGATATCATAACAATGAATATGATTCTGTAATAAGTCAATTACATTATTTAAATAATTATACATGAGGTTAAAATACGTACGAAGCATATCGGACCTAAGGTAAGGGATAATTATTCCAATCTTGTTTCTTATCTGAGATTGTTTATTCGTAAGTATTTATTGGGGTTATGTTTATCATCCATGTCCATGTTTTCTCAAAATGTTTTCATAAAATGTTTAATATTATTCCTTGTATGTTTAAAGTCATTTTTACCCCTTTTTACTTTTATCACAAGGTACGGAAGGAATCTTTTTTTTATGATGTACTTTTTGACATTTCTGGAAAAAGTGCAAGGAAAATGTTTTTTTTAACTTATACGGCGTGAACTGATTTTTACGGTTTCATAACGCATTGTTTTCATGAAGCTTACTCAACAAGATTTTATGATTATTTTCAACAAAATCCTTTTCTTTTAAAATTAAATAGCATTTTGTGAAAAGAAAATGATTTTGAAGAAGAAAGGATACTTTCCTCAAGAATTCATTTCAAGTGTTTTATCAAAACAATTTTCCATCTAAGATGAAATTATTTCATATGTGTATGTTTCAAGTATAATGTCTTGATGATTTACATGGTTTCATTTTTCTTATGATGAAATGATATCCGTTTTTATTTATTGGATTATGTGATGATGGGATGATGTTTATGAAACCCATTTTATTCTTTGGGTTATGATGAATGATTTATGTTTATTTTGTGGCACAAGTAAGAATGATTTCATTATGAGATGGGTGGGACCTATATCTCCATTTAATGCATTGGGTAAATATGTATATCTCATGAGATATACATGGATGGAATGGTAAGTTAATCCGGTTCATCGATACAGGACTGGAACGAGGAGTGAACTCGATTCAGAAAGGGACTTTGCCCACTAAGATAGTCTTGGCACCAATGGCTTGGCTACTATGGAAATAATATCATGTGCTTAATGGTTTTCCATAATTACATGTTTTATTTCCATGATATTTTATCATGATTGATGTTCCATTATGATATATGTCTTACGTACTTCCAAGATTTATGTCTTTGCTCAAGATTTTGATGTTTAGATTTTATGTTAAAGTTTTTGCATTCTAATGTTTATGGATTGTTTTATGTTCTCTATGTTTACCCTTACTGGGAATTTGAGCTCACCCTTTATATGTTTTCTTTTACCCTGGATACAAAGAATGGTTTTAGGTAAGAAAACAAAAGGGGAAGATCTTTATAGGAGATGTTGAAGATCTTTCACCAAGATTTGAAGATTATGTTCTGAGTTTCCAAAGACACTAAACTATTACAGTCCTTTGGCGTCTGTTTTTGTTATGTATTAGATATTCCTAAAAAGTAATGCAATGTCTATCTACATCAATATTTGTTTCTCTACAGTTGTTATCTGAGGAAATTTTTAGTTAACCTTTGGAAACTAGGATGCGAAAACTTTAGTGAGATCTCTAGAGATATTTCTAAGGTATGTCTAGGGATGTCCCTAAGGTTAAGTATAAGTATAGTTTATAGTCCTATAATTATGGTAACGATATTAGAATTTAACCTAAGATGTTAGATATTGAAGGTAATCCCCCTTGATTATGATTTTGGCCTCTCACACTATTCTTTTTGGGTTTTAGAAAATGGCTGGAAACGGGATGATTCATGATAATAGAGAATATGATTGACAATGGAATGATATTCTTACTGAGCAACCAAATGAAATTGGATCTGGAGATCCACATATCATTATTATGCCTAATCAGCAGTCTCATAAAATGATCAATAATCTCAACTTTGGTAAGTTTCCCGACTCAGCTAATAAGAGAAATATGGAGTTTCATGATGATCATAGAAGAAAGAAAGTTCAATTTCTCTCATGTAAATCATTTGGGAAGATGCATCAAGGAGAATGTTTCAAAGGAACCGGAAGATGTATTGTGTGTGGAAAAGAAGGACACAAAGCCAGTAAGTGCAAAGGAAAAGGTTCAGTTAACATCATTGGCAAGGATAATGGTATTGCTACGACATCAACAATGATTAAATGTTTTCAATGTTGAATGTATGGGAATTATGCAAACCAATTCCCTAAGGGAAAGTCTCATGAAGAGAATCAGCAAGGTCATATGGGTAGTATTTATGTTGATGATGATGAAGAGATTACAAATGATATGTGAGATGAAAAGATTGTGGAATCTCAGTAAATGGTTTAAGAAGGTAGTGTAATGATTTATGTTTATCAAGAGTTATGTTGTATAGGTAATGGTAATATGGAATAAAGACACATCTAAGGATTGTTACACTATTTTTTTCCTAAAGTATTTGAAAGTATATGTTGAATGGTACCGGTAACCATGAGATGTGATTCAAATTTTTTGGAAAGAAGATGATATGCGCATAATGAAGGGATAAAGAGAAAATTAAATGTTTGATAGTATTCATGATCTCATGACTAAAATAAGGACAAAGTGATATCATGGTTTGAGTATATAGAAATTTTTGGATTTTGGTATGTGGAAATAGTTAACTTTTGGAATCATTCATGTTTTCACTAAGGTTTAATGGGTATTAATTTTTTAAGAGAATACATGATTAAGGTATTCACATGTTTGGAATGTGACCAACAAGATATCTCGTATGATATATGGGGGATAAATGATGGTATTCACATGCTCGGTAAATGACATTTCTTGTAATCATTTTCATTATACTATGAGATTGGACAAAAGTATTATAGATAAGCCTAATGATTGGAAGGGATTATGTTGGATATAAGTTAGTATTGTTTAAGGCTAGACCGTTTTGATATTATTGATTGAATGTTATAATAGTGTAGTTTAAGAAAAGGGACAACCTGCAGAACGGGCGACAACCCGTCGCGTAGGACAAGGCTGTGGGAATCGAACCCACAATCGAAGTGCGACAGGCCTTTATCGCCTACCACTGGCCTAAAGGAAGTCCCTGGTTAGTAGAAGCTAGTTTTATTATATTAAGTGGTATGATATATGAAGTATAAGTCCATTTTAGGAACCATATATGATTAATCTCACTATATATGTACTTATGTATATTTAATAACTTTTATTATCCTTTTGTTTGAGATAGATGGAATGACTTATCATTCTATTTCATAGTCTACTAACACTTCATGGAAGAAAAATTCAACTTCATTTCTTTACGAGATGATGTGGAAATTGTTCAAGGCACAAACAATAGTAATATTGTACCAAAATCAAGTAAGTATTTATTTTACTTCAACAATTCTTCAACTTTAGGGAAATTATCTTGAAAGACAAAAATGTTGTCCTAGTACACTTATATCTGATGAATCAAATGGTACCTTAGATCATCACAAATCTATAGCTTTGCGATTGTTGGATTTTTCGTAGCCATGTTCTCTACCACTCTCCATCAGAACATGATGGTTAGATTTCTCTTTCATATCCATATTTTCACCTATGTTCTCCTATGTGGAAACCCAGTGATGAGTTAATCTGGGTAATCGTTACATTTCTAACTTTCCTTTTTAAAATTAAGTTTTAGTATTCCTTTTTTTTACGATGTGGGTTTCTATGAATGAAACATTCAAGTAGTAAACCATTAACAACCCCGACGAATTTCAAGGTCGAAATTCATTTTAAGGGGGGTAGAAAGTAACAGCCCGAGATTTTATGAGAAATATTATTTTTAATTACTTTGATGTCTTGTATTTTACGCTACACCAAGATTATCTTGTACTATACGCAACACCATATTAGCTTGCATTATATGAAACACTATTCTTGGCTAGTGTTACACACTATTTCAAGTTCGTTTTGTGGAAATTATTCTACGCAACATTAAGTATAGATTTTTTTTAATGTATAAATGAAATAAGTTTTTATTATGTTATAGGCAACACCAAACGGAGATACAAGGTTGATGTTAGTAAGTAAAATGTGGTTTAATGAGATAAAAATAATTTTTGGTGAAAAGTAACTTTTTACTTTTATTTACCACGGTAAATGGTAAATAGGGTAATTAAGGGTAAAAATGATATTATTATTACCCTAACACATGTTCTAATTCTATTGGATAAGTTTAATTCGACCAAAAACAACCTTAGGAATAAAATATGACCATTTAGGTCCACTTGGATAAGATTAGGACACTTATTATTTTATTTAAAAAAGAGTAAAAATTGTTAAAATCAAAGTTTAATAACTAAAACATTTTTAATATAGGGTTATAAATAAGAAAAATTCGACTATAAATATTAATTAGAAATCTAAAAATATTTCCTACATAATGTTATTTTATTTATAATTTTTGGACATTAAATAATTTAATTTATATATGACACAATGATGATGCAGTAATTAGCTTTTTAAGGAAATATTAACATAATTGATATTATAAATACCCAAAAAAATGTAATTTAAGACTTTTTATAAATTCCAATAATTTTCTAGGTTAATATGACATGTTATTATTGATTTAATTAACTTTTTTTGAACTAATCAGGTTGTTATAATTTTCACAAAAATCAATTACCAAATAGTGTCAAAATTGACATAAAATAGTTTTTAAAACAAATATTATATTATTAATTGTTATTTTATTACTAAAAATCTACGGTTCAGCCAAATGACTTAGATAAGGATATATATATTAATAATGAACCACTTGGGGTTCTTTTGGCTTGTTATAGTAAGTTTATTAACCATATAGTGTAAGAAAACAAGAAGACACAGTAAAAGTTAAATTATTTAACTTAGAGTTAAATCTAAATGATAAGGTTAGAATATCCAAATTCTATTGGATGAGAGTATTTCGACCCATACTCACCATATCTTAGAAATAAATCAATTTGGAGGAATTAAAAACCTAATATGACTTTATAATAAAATAATATTTTGAGTTTTTCCAAAGGTTCCTCTTTCCTCCCTTATAAAAGGGCACCTCCTCCCCCTCTTCCTCACACCACTTTGAGCCATCAATCACGGCCAAACCCTGAAAATTTCACTTCTCCACTTCCCTAGAAACATCCTAGAGGTCCTGGTCTTCTTTAAAGACTAACCCTAGTTCCCTAAGAAGAGGTTAAGAAGTGGTGCGTCAAAGAAGAGGTAATATCCATTACCGATCCTTTCCAATTTCTTTCTTCTTCAACTACTTCTTCTTTAGTTGTTTCATTGTAAAGTAATAACAACAATATTAATTATATACTGATATGTTATTATAAATATGAAACAACCCCATTTCACCTTCTATCCATCCTACGGAAAACGAAATCACCGCGTGTGCATACGTACGGAATACCGTCTCCACGCCATGGTGTAATTTGTTTTTCCACCACCACCTTACTTGGATGGGAATAATGGTGTAAATAAATAACTATATATGATTCTTGTAAAGTGATAATGATTCTGAAATATTATACAAACACTTAAATACAATTCCATGATCATGGGAATGATATCATCGTTCGTGCGTACGTACGGACTACCGTCTCCACGACGCGATGAGATTCATTTTCCATGATAACAATTCAAGAATGATTATAAAGTATATATAATAAGTAATCCTGAAATATATGACATAATAATGCTACTATATTTATTTATATATTATTTACTTAATTCCATTCAAGTCAATAAGGAAAGGAAAACAGCGTTCATGCGTACGTACGACCTATCGTCTCCATGAACGGTGTATTTCATTTCATTTATCTATCTAATATATATATATATATATATTGAATATATATGATATATAAATCATTATTTACATTCTGTAAGTAATTAAATCATGATATAAGTAATAATAATATCATGAACAACCAGTCCAAACAAGTACGATAAATAAAACAATTTTACCCAAAACGCTGCTTTAACATGGAATTTACAAAAGAACGGGTAATGTAAATTCATAAGTGAACCATATATGATATCATAACAATGAATATTATTCTGTAATAAGTCAATGACATTATTTAAATCATTATACCAGAGGTTTAGATACGTACGAAGCATATCGGACCTAAGGTAAGGAATAATTATTCCAATCTCGTTTCTTATCCGTGATTGTTTATTCGTACGTATTTACTGGGGTTATGTTTATCAACCATGTCCTTGTTTTCTCAAAATGTTTTCATAAAATGTTTAATATTATGCCTTGTATGTTTAAATTCATTTTTACCCCTTTTTGACTTTTACCACAAGGTACGGAAGGAATCTTTCTTTTACGATGTACTTTTCGACATTTCCATCAAAAGTACGAGGAGAATGTTTTTTTTAACTTATACAGTGTGAATGGATTTTTACTGTTTCATAAAACCTAATTTTCATGAAGCTTACTCTACAATATTTTATGATTATTTTCAACAAACTTATTTTCTTTTAAAATTGAATGGAATTTTTTGAACAGAAAATGATTTTTAAGAAGAAAGGACATTTTCCTCAAGAATTCATTTCAAGTGTTTTATCAAAACCATTTTCCATATAAGATGAAAGTATTTCATATGTGTATGTTTAAAGTATAATTTCTCTATGATTTACATGGTTTCATTTTTCTTATGATGAAATGATATCCATTTGTATTTATTGGATTATGTGATTATGGGATGATTTTTATGAAACCCATTTTATTCTTTGGGTTATGATGAATGATTTATGTTTATTTTGTGGCACAAGTAAGAATGATTTCATTATGATATGGGTGGTACCTATATCTCCCTCAAATTTATTGGGTAAATATTTATTTCTCATGAGATAGACATGACTAGAATGGTAAGTTAATCTGGTTCAGTGATACAGGACTGTAATGAGGAGTGAACTCAATTCAAAAAGGGACTTTGTCCACTAAGATGGTCTTGGTAGAAATGCCTTGGCTACTATGGAAGTCATATCATGTGCTTAATGGTTTTCCACAATTACATTTTTTCTTTCAATTATATTTTATCATGATTGATGTTCCATTATGATATATTCCTTACATACTTCCAGGATTTATGTCTTTTCTCAAGATTTTGATGTTTAGATTTTATGTTCAAGTTTTTGCATTCTAATGTTTATGGATTGTTTTATGTTCTCTATTTTTACCCTTACTAGGAATTTGAGCTCATGCTTTATATGTTTTCTTTTCCCCAGGATATAAATAAAGGTTTTAGGTAAGAAAAAAAAGGGTAAGATCTTTAGGAGAGATGTTGAAGATCTTTCACCAAGATTATAAGATTGTGTTCTGAGTTTCCAAAGACACTAAAATATTATGGTCCTTTGGCATCTGTTGTTGTTTTGTATTAGATATTCCGAAAAAGTAATTTAATGTCTATGTACATCAAGCTTTGGTTATCTACAATAACATTTCATGGAGTACCACATTCTATTTTATTTTATTGAGATCTAAGGTTTGTCTCTATGTTATGGAAACATTATTCAAAAATATTTGGATATAGAGTTATGTTTTAATAATTCTTAACATCCTTAGATAGATGGTTATTTTGAGAGAACCATTCCAACCTTAGAGGATATACTAATATTAAATTCTATAGATTTAAAATGTGTTTGGGATAAATGATGTAAGATCCATTATTTTTTCAGGTACAACCCTTTTTAGGTTTGGGTAGACCTCTTTGACCCTGTTGTTTTTTATTTCAACCTTGTATATTGAGCCCCGGTCAGGTTGGGATGTTCTAGGATAAATAAGGAAAGGTGGGCTAAAAAATTTGTTGTTGTAGAGGATTCTACATCATGGACATCTAGGTTGTGTCTTAAGGCTGGTGGATATGGAATATATATCTATAATGCATTGTAGGGTCCTAGGAGAAGGGATATTAGAGATACTTTCATATTTGGAATGGTTATGGTGTGGAGGTAGGTTGTGGAGTAGGTTTATCGAGTGCAGTAGCATGAAAGGGATAGCTATGGAACAAGGGACTCATGGTGGGTTTTAGTCAGTTCTTCCAAAACTGTTACCTCGACGGTGTAGAGGGAGGATGCACTATAAAATATATATCATATTTTTGGGTTCTTTAGTATATTTTATTAGGATATGATGTGGCACCTTCCCAGGTTTATAAGATCTACAATTCATACCTAACTGTGATCTTCGTACATGGTTTGACTGAGCTAGCTCAATCATGGTCTATGGGTACTACACCACGGTTTGGGTGTTCTACGTTGTGGTTGTAAATGTTACACTATGATGTTATTTTTTAGACTATCTATAAATACTCCAAACCCCCTCCAAAATCTTTTAGATCCCACATTATCTTCTCAAACCATTAACATCCTAGAGATACTTTTAAAGACCTTTGAATCCCCTTCTAATTAGATTGAACACCCACCTTATAGGAATCAATCCTTTATGATTCATTACTTCCAATGGAAACCTATAAGAATTCTCCTTAAACAACAAGAATTATCCAATGGATATTTTTGTTCCGAGCATAAAGTATGAGGGGATTCTAGAAGAAATCAGCTACTACCTTGTTCATCATGATATTTTTTTCCTTATTCACTTTTGAAGTTTGTGTTCTATAAAAACTCAATGAATGATTATTTTCAATCCATCTAGTATGTGTAGTAATTGTGATTGTGACCCGCATGTGACATGTCTAACTGAATAAATTATAGATGATGATAATCACTTTTCATATACCTCTCATAATATCTCATCAGGTCCATTAGCATTTAGACTGGGATTGAATCCACCCATGATGTGATTTCACTCTTGAAATAATAATGAATCTGTAGTTTTTAGAACACATATTTTTTATTAACATGGTGAGTTGATTTTTGGTTTAATATTATGAAATTATATAACATGTAAATTGTGGTGATTTCATTAAATAGAATCACATTGAATAAAATTTCTATAATGGAATATAATTTGTTTGGTATGTTGACAAGATGAGATATATATATATATATATATATATATTGGCATATTAAAGACTTTTGTGCTAAAATGTTGAATTTAATAGAGAGTTTTGTAATTGATATAATAATTATGAACCTGAAATTATGGAATTTAAATGGATATTTACATGGTAATTGGGTGAATTGACCACTATGGTTTATGAAGACTTATGTAATATGATTGGAACTTGGTTAGGTTTTTTTCTTAAATGGTTGTTACTTTTCCTTTTGATATTTTTCTAGTTATGAATTTTGTTTGTGTTTAGTGGTTGGGAGCACCATGAGTGATGCCTAAGAGAAAATTACATGGATAAATTATGGCCATAGGGGAATATTTATGGTGTTTTACATCACCTGATGGTAAGATACATGGGACAAAAACTCCCCAAGGGTAAGTTTCATATTCACTAGATAGCTAAGGGAAATAATCTTGCAAGATTGAGGGAAAGGGAGATTTTTTCATGATATTTTATGTGATATTCATCCTCAATAGGGGGATATTCCACCATTTTGGGTGATCCATCATGATTTAGTATAATTTACCCCTAGATAGAGAGGTTCAGTATGGTATCGAAGTAGGTTTACATAATCCCGGATATCAACCAAAATCTTTAGGGTTAATGGATTTATTTCATGTGTAGTATTATTTTTCAAATTAATACCAATATTTAGTTTAATTGTTACATGAACTACTTATTCAGACATGATTGTTTAAACATGATGGTGTTGACCTACTGAGTTGTACTCACACCCTATTAAGGTCATCATCTAGTACCCGAACAGACATCGTGGATGCAAGTAAGGACAAGGGAAAGGTTCCTTGTTTTTTATTGTTTCCTACTAGTTAGGATGGAGTTTGGAGATGGTACTAACATGGGGATCTGGACCAGGTATTTTAGAGTATCTGATCTTTTATTATTATTTTTTTACTGGTATTAGTTAAATCATGTCATTTAGATACATTTATTCTTGACATAAATGGTTATATTATTATTAGATTTTTTTTTATTCGTCCTTTATTCTTCTAGGGATTCATGTTTGTTTATACATGTTGTTTCTACAATTTATTTTACTCGATTATTACTTACACAGTTATAAAATATTTGTACCCAAGGATATAGTATCCCCACTATATTTCTTATACTCTAACTGCTAGTTGACAGCCTCTAGAATGTGGAGAGATTCACCTAAGGTCATGTAGCCCACCTGATATGGTCACATGGGGGAGAAAAAAGTTGGTATGTTACAAAGTGTTATTCAAACATCAAGTTTATTTTTCATTTCCTTATAATTTTGGAAAGTTATAAAGGAAACTATGATGTTTTAGGACTTGGTAATGAACTTGTTAATGAGAGTATCTAACCTATATATGGGTGAAAATCTAAGTTCTTAGGGATGAGATTTTTATTCAGGTTGTTTTCACATTAAATTTTTGATGATATTTCACCTTGTGTGATTCACTTGTTGTGTGATGTTACTTTTTATTGATATTTTAAACATTGGGTTATTTTTCATAAGATGATACTTCATGAATCATGATAGACATGTAGGGATATATATTTACATGCATTGTTCATGATTGGGACATAATTAATGCATGTGATGTATCTTCTTATAAACTATGAAAATTAGTACCATGATATACTTGATAAAAATAAATTAATAAAACTATTATATTATTATAAGTAATTAATTCAGTTCATATTTTCCAACTAGAAGAAGGATTTGGGGGATTCTAAACTCTTGTGGAAATGAATACAAGAAAAGATGAATTTTATTATCTATAGAATATGAAATAACGTTATTCCAATTAATAATAACATCCAAAATAAGGGGATCATCCTGGTCTCTCGATGCACGTGTTTCATGAATCCATACATCAAATATATCTAGAATTTATTTTTTAAAGGATATTGGGAATATGTTTTATGGGTTATGGTTATATATAGGTTGGGTATTCATGTGAAAGAGGATGATATTTAGGGATTTCTTACCATCTAATTCCAGGGGATAGAGTCTCAAGCGATCGAGGTCACTTTTTTAGGAATGGAGTTATCCATGGTCTATTGGGAGATATGGAACTTTATAAACAAAGGGAATAAGGGATTCAATATTTCATATCCTCTTCTGAATATTTGTGTCTGGTCACTAGAAGTTGATCTCGGTACATTATTTCACAGATGAGATAGGTTTGATACTAACATAGTCTTTATCTCTCGAGGATCCAATAGTGGTGGCATGGTTTTCCAGGATATATGGATTAAATAAAACCCTATGAAGTTAGGAAATAAACTAAACATGGATGGTTCATTCATTGAGGTACATATGATAGAATGAGTCATTATTAAGGACACTATTGGTTTGGTGATTATTCATTATAGTACCTATTATGTTCTAGACAATGCTATTGAGGCAAAGAGTATATCTCTTCATAGTGGTATTCCTTTGGGAAAAATATATAACATAAATATTATGGTGGTTGAATATGACTCTCAGTTATTCGATAGATCCATTCACGAAAACACCAACATCCCATGGTATTTGATATATTTTATTAGGAAGTGTAAATTACTCATTGGTAATAGAATGGAGGTATATAACACTTGTATTGAAGGGAAATTTTCTTCATATAGCCTTGCTAACAAATGAAAATCTCATGATAGGCTATTTATTTTCCATAGATTATGAAAATTACCCCACAACTATAATATTTTTATCAATGGTGATGCATTGGGTCTACATCATTTCAAACCACCCTAGTTTTTAGGGTCTAATTATTGTTGTTTTCTTATTGAATAATAAGTTATTGTTTTGTGACTCCTAATCATATTCTAATTGAGCATCATGAAAGTGTAAATTTTTATTTTCCAAATGCAACTGATCCAAAACATTCTTCATATAATATGATGGATGGTCTACTCCATGATATCTTGCTGGGGATCATGAAATCCAAGGAAATGGAAATAGTTCGCATCATACCTTTGATTTCTGAGTTGGTGAGAGTGTTCCATATATATTATCTACCAATGTTTACTAAGAATGGTTACCCTAAGAACCTATGTTCGGTATTGAGTCAATATAGATGATCTTCAAGAATCTTGAGACACTTTTAGATAAGAGGGTGAATCTTGTACACTACTTTCTTAGAGAAGAATCCGTGAGTTGGTGAGAAATTCTAGAGTAATCTTGGTAGAAAGAGGAGTTACCCTAGAAGGACATTGAGGTTATGTTTTTAATCCTCTTTTATCTATAAACATAGAGGGATGTGAGGGATCATAGGTTCATGTACTTGACATATTATGGAATGTCAGTGGTGGACTATGTTAGACATTTCATAGACCTATAATGTTTTTCTCCATCCATGGGATCCATTGAAATCATCGGGGTAAGACATTTATGGGATGGGGCCCACAATAAGATAATGTAAAAGTTGAATTTCATTCACCTGAGTAGAATCATAGATGTTATAAATCAGTCTCTAATCATGAAATGGAATCTAAGAGAGAACCCAGTTGACATCTAGGTAATTTAAATAGGGTAATCTGGGAGTTCTTCTTTTGGAAAAAAGAAACACCATTATGATAGTTATTTCTAGGGATATAGTGGTAGAGTAACTAAGGTAGTGGATAGTTATCTTAGAACCATGGTCTGTTATAGTGATTTCAATGTAGAATAGTTGTCTAAAATCTCCATCAACATCCTTACCTTGCATTTGAGTGTTGTTATTATGAATAGTTAGAACATTTATAGATCTTTTATAGGATCATTCCACAAAAAACCAATGTAAGTGGATCAAGATAAGAACCTGAGTCGGGGAAGGTCTTAACTAACCCTTGGTAGAATAGTATTTGGAGTTACACAGGATTTTTAGGATGATGCATGATACAAAGTTCCCCAAAATAGGAGAGGTAATAATAGAAATTAGTAACATTACCAGAGAGTCATACTAGAACCTAGGGTAGAGGGGTGAGTTTGTTGCATGCTATTCAATGTACTTTGGAAATTTTGGATGTATGATCTTATACCATCATAGTTATGATTCTTCTTTCATATAACCTTTATTGAATTTTTTTTGATACAATGGAATCAAAAATATTTTCATATTCTCAATTATCAAATATTTTTTGTTTAGTTATGGAGAATTGGGATGGTGTTATGATCATCGAAACATGATTGGGATTTCAATTAGAGGAAATGAAACACTATAATGAGATTTCCCTTTAAATTAGGGGATACCATTTCATTTGGGATCTTTTTGTGCTACCAATGATAGGATTTGATTTGATTATAATTATGGATTTTCTAGTACAAAACCAATCTCATGTTAAATGTTATCATAGGATAGTACCTTTTTATCTCCAAAAGGGGTAGAAACATTCCCTAGGGTTAGTGAGATCTTTAATCTAGATAGGTAGGACCAATTTAGTGCAGATTGGATTTTCCCATAAATAATATAACAAAACTTGTTCTAATAATGGTGGAATGTAACATGATCCCTTTCTTCTAGTTGTAAACCATTTTGGGGTGTCTTTCCTAAAGATCTCTCCATCTTACCACCTGAGTGGGAGATCAGGTTTATGATCTATTTGGTGATGGGAGTTAATATAGTTTCTATCCCATATAATATAATTGCACCAATAGAGATTCAAGAGTTAAATATTAAATTGATAGATTTGGAAGTGAAAGGATTCATACAACTGAGTAATTATCTGTGGTGTTCTCCATGATTTTTCAAGTAGGCACATGGTAATTTCTAATTATGTGAGGGTTATCAGAGATTGAACTAGATAAAGGTCAAGAATTGGTGTCCCCTTCTACACATCGATGGTATCTTTGATCATTTGAGAGGTTATAGTATTTTATTCAAGATAGAATTGAGTTTAGGGTGCCACTAGTTTAGGATTTGACCATCAAACATACTTTGAATTTCTTTTAGGAGAAGGTATGGATTATATAAGTGCATAGTGAAATTGTTCAGTCTAAGAAACACACCAATGGTATTCATGGAATTTATGAATTATATCTTTCATACATTCCAAGATTATATTATTTTATTTTTTAATCGATGAAATATTGGTGTATTCCCAGCTTGCAGATGATTATACCCAACATCTTGACCTCATCCTAAGTACTCTGAGAGAGCATAATATTTACACCAAGATATAAAAATTAAACTTATTTATTGATAAAGTGCACATATTAGTCCATGATATCTATGAGGATAGAGTTTAAGTGGACTCATAGAACGTTATAGCCATGGTATCATAAAAGAGACCCAATAATGAATTCAATATTCAAATATTTATGGTTCTAGAATGCTATTATTATAATTTTATCTAGGAATTATCTTATATGGTAGGACCAATGTCTATCCTGACAAAGAATGGGTTGAATTTTTCTTATTCAGAATCTTTTTAGAGAGTTTTCTATGAGAATAAGTGAAGGTTGACCATAACAATTATTTCCTTCTTTTCTTTTTAGGTAAGGAGTATACCATGTATTGTGATGCATTTGGAGTTTTACTTAGAGAAGTTCTCATACAGGAGGAACAAATAGTTTCTTATGGGGCGATATAGCTAAGAACACATGATAGGAATTACCTTACTCGCTATCTAGAGTTTGGTATTTTGGTATATACACTTAGATGATTGAGATACTATATTTTGGGTGAGAGGATTCTAGTGTACACCGACCACAGGAGACCCATGTAAATTTTTTCCCAACAAGACCTAAACCTTCAGTAGAGCATGTGGGTTGAGTATATGAAGTATTTTTACTTTGATATGGCTTACACCCTGAGAAAATACAAAAGTATTATTGATTAATTGAGCCATAAGATGTGGATATATAAAGTTAATGATTATTCTAAAGAGTGGAATCTAATAACACTCATTATATGCATGTATCTTGATGTTTAGGAGTCCTCGTGATGAGTATATCTAACTTCAACATATTTTTTACACATGCATCTAGACTGGATCAAGAAATAGCATTTATCTAATCTATAGGTCTTGGATCTATGGGACGGATTATATGGTGGGGATACACCATCATGATAGTATCTTATCATCAGCGATGTTATTATTTTCCATATCCATGTATGGGATTCTATGGGAATGCATAAAAAATATATGATGGAGTTTCATGGCTCTAGATAGGAAGTATATCTGGTTCTAAAAAAATATGTATCATGATCTTCATAGACAATACTGGTGGATAGGGATAGAAAAGAAGATAGCAGGTTTTCTAGCATGATGTTCCATATACCAGTAGGTGAATTCCAATAACCAAAGACATATTAGGTTTCCATAACCTCTAACCATTCCAGAATGAAAGTGGGATGATGTAAATATGGATTTTGTGAAAGTAATACCCAAAAAACTCCATAAAAATGGTTTTTTGTGGGTGGTTGTGGATCAACTAATGATGTTATCCCATTTCTTACCTATCAGGGAAACATTGACTATCAATGATCTAAGAACTCTCTAAGTGTGAGAGATAGTTTGGTTTCATTGAATTTTGATGAGTTTCATTTTTGATTAAGATCCAAATTTCAGATCTCAGTTCTAGAAGGGTATTCATAAGGTACTTGGATCACATATTCTTTTGAGTACAACATATCATCCTTAGACTGATTACCAATCTGAATCAAAATTTCAAATTATTGAAGATATGTTGTAATCTTATGTTCTAGATTTTAGTGGATCTTAGTAGTTACATCTAACACTTGTGAAGTTTTCTTATAATAAATAATTATAGAAATAAATTCAACTTGATCCTTTTGAATCCTTTTATGGAAGGTAGTGTTGTGCACCTATTTGATATTTTGAGTCAGGTGTGTCATAACTCATTAAACCTAGTCTCATACAAGAGATGTATGAGTAAGATAAATTGACCTAGAGGTGCTTGGTGACCATGAAAATAAAATAAAAATGATACTTTTACCATTTTATATTACCTATGGAGTTCTAAGTTAGTCATTGTGTTTTTCTTTGGGTGTTACCTAGGAAAGGGAAACACTGTATCAGGAATAAAATAAAGTTATTGCCCAGTTTTTTTAGGGTCATTCAAGATAGTGGAATGGGTAAGTCCAATGGTGTACTATTTATCTCTCTCATAGCACTATAGTACCATACATTATGTGTTTCATGTGTCACATCTTCAGAGATATCATCTTAAACCTTGCCACATGATAGTGATGGATGAAATCGGGCTGGATGTTGTTGAGTTTTTTTAGGAGTACCTGATCCGTTTCATAGACTATAGTGAGAAAAATATTTAGGGGATGACCATACCTATAGTGAGGGTGTAGTGGAATCATGGGGCTATGTAAGAGGTTACTTATGATATAGATTCAGATATATGGACACAATGGCTAGACTGGTTTGCTCGTACCACACATTGATTCTCAAGACATATTGGGGATGGGATTTTATTTTTTGGGAGGTTGTAAGATCCATTTTTCTTCATGTATGACCATCCTTGTGTTTTAGTAAACCTCTTTGATCCAGTTTTTTAATTTAACCATTATTATTGAGAGTTATACCAACTAATTTTATCTAAGAGAAAGAGGGAATAATGAGATAAAAAATTCATTGTTGTAGAGGATTCTATGTTATGAAGCTCTAATTGGTGTTGTAAGTAATGTGTTTGTAGTGTGGTGATCCAAAATGTACTTAGGATCTATAAAGGATGGGTTATAGAGATATTTAAAATTTTGGAATAGAAACAACATTGAGCACTGCATCGTGGAAGGGATAGCTGCATTACAAGGGACTCATGGTGGGTTTTGGTCGATTCTTTCAAAACGGATACCTCTACGGCATGTATCTAGGATATACTGCATCATATATATCAGTATTTTGGGTTATTAATCATGTTTTTAGGTTGTATCATGGTACCTTCATGGGAAAATAGGATCTACGGAGAAAACCTAGTCATGATCTTCAGACACGGTTTGACTAAAGTAAGTTGTTTCATGGCCTAGAGGTACTAACCCGTGTTATTAGTACTCTAAGGCATGGTTGGTGAGGTTATGTCATTGTTTTATTTATTTTATACAAAATATAAATACCTCTAACCCCATATAACTCTTTTGGATCCCACCTTATATTCTCAAACCATTATCACTCCGAAGAGCCTTTTGAATGGATTTGAATCCCATTATGATCATATTGATCCCTTTCCTTTTACGGAACTATACTTAGTAATCCAGGCCTTAAAATGACAACTAATAATCATAATCTTTGAACAATTAGAATGATCCTTTATATCATGGTGTTATAGGCCTATAGTTTTAAGGTAATAGAGAAGTAACTGATAACTACCATGGAAATGGATAGTTTTTTCACATCTTCTTTTATTTTGAGGTTGGTGGTCTAGAAAAACACCCTAAAAGTCTGTTTTCAATCATTCTAATATGTACATTAATTTTTATCATGCTTCACATGTGACCCCTCTAATTAAATAAATCACAGATGATGATATTCACATTTTATAGAACTCCCATTGGATCCCATCGAGCATGTTTCAATTGAGACAGGGCTTGAATCCATGTAACACCCCGAGGTTTTGAAAATAAATATTGAATGCATGAAACACTGAGTCCCTACAAAACAACGCATTTTATAATCTATATTTTAAACATAAATTTTTCTTCTCTATGTTTTTAATTTCTAAAAACAGTCATCTAGAGTTGCAATTAGAAATCATTTGGAGTCTTATAGAACCAACTTGATTTTTTGGTGAATAGTAGCATACCCTTATTAACAGTAATATGAACCTTATGAATATTAAATCATATTATTATTTTATTTTCTGAAGGCTATAATATAATGACATATTTATTAATTTTTCAAGGTGATATAAAATGAGTTATAGTTTTAAAATTGTTAATTTTTAAATAAAGTATGATTTTATTTAAAATTTAAATTAAAAATATTTTGAAAATTAATTTCAAAAAATGGATTTTCTTTTTTAATTCTACATTTTGAAAAGTTTTTGGGGTAAATTTTTGTGCTTTTTCTGAAATACTGGAATTTTGGGTGAATAGTAAAATACGATAATTTACGATAAATGCTAAATACATGATTTATTGGGACATAAGTGATGTAAGGCCTATGTAATCCCACTCTTTTCGAACTCACATCCACTTATTACTGTTATGGGTCACATAAATCAATACTATTGGTTGTCTTTGGGGAAAAAATTAATAATGAATAAAATATTCACAAATCACCCCTCTCTTCCAATATAAAAACCCACCTCACTCTCTCTTCTATTCACTCCTCTAAGCCTTTAAGCTCCTCAAAGTTCTGCCCAAATACCCTTCCCTAGTCACTCCACATGTCCAAGAGCTCTTGGTATTTAGAAATACCAAAACCCCTTTTCTTAAAGAGATTCTCAAGGAGGTGGATTCAAGAGGTAAATTCACATTCTATTTTTTCAATTTCATTTCAAGTTCCTCTATTTTGGAATCCTATCCTAACCTTGTCTTTAAAAATGACCATGATAAATCTAGTATCATCTATATACTAGAATTATATAATGTGAATGTAATAACCATCAACAATATCCTTAATCTCTCTCTCTCTTTTATTTTATAAACAAAATCGCCGTCCATGAGGTTCCAATTTACAACCTCCATGGACAACGAAGGTTAATTCTTCCATTTATACTTCATTAATGGTCCTGAAACCATTTTTATGGTTTAAAATGACTATAATATATTTATTATAACCTAATTAATATTTATTAACCAGTATATGTACATAATATTAAATCATATGACCAAACTCGTTCCTAATAATCAAAAATACCGCTAAAATAATCTAAGTGATTGTCATTAATATTTCATCTAATGATTCATATTCATTCCATGTAACCAAAGTATATGATCGACCATTAAAACATATGGATGTTCATAAATAATATATAATTAAATAATGTAGAATTATATACTTTCCACATGAACATCCATACTCATATACAAATATACCGATCATGAAAACCAAGTAAGAGAACACTCCAGAACGATATAATTCGATCATACAACTTATCAATAAAGACATAATTAAATTAATAAAATTATGATAAACTAAGTACATGAAATTATTAATTATGTTATTAATAATTCTGATTTCATATTCTAGGACCTTAAGTTAAAAAGTAGAACACATTCAGACTTAAGGTAAGGGTTTTCTACCTGAACCCCCATTTTCATTCGGGTTACTTTTATTATCTACTTACCACAATTAAATTATTATTCATTCATATGTACTCATAATAATTTCTATTCTAATGTTTTATATATGTTTTATAACCAAAATCATATGTTTAAATATGGGTATTTATATGTTTCAAAAGGATCTTTCAAAAATCCTTCCCGATAAACAATCTCATTTCAAGGGAATTCCACAAATTCTTATCTATTTTCAAGGGCACACTACAATATGTTTTTGGGAACCAATATCATTATAAAATTACTAATTTTATTATGAAAATAATATATTACTTCACTTCTGGTTTTATACAAATATTTTTCTAAAAGAACTCTTCTTTTCAAAGTAAAAGAGTATTTATCGCAAGAGATACTCAAAGATTTTATAAGAGTATCTTCATCTATTTCAAAACACTTATTGGTTATTATGTATTATTGGGATTAATATTTTATGGTATCATATAACATATTTAATTTAATGGTTTATGATTAGGTTGGTTTTGGATGTGATATCTTAAAACCATTCACCAATTTACTCCAAATGGTTAATGTTTATGCTTAATGTTTGGGGAAAGTTATTTACATTTTATATATTAGTTTCAATATAAATTTATGTTTATCCCTATTCATATGAGGAATTAATTGAATATATTAAGTGTTGGGTGGGGCTTGTTATATCCCCTCATCGCATCAGTAGGTCTCATGAGGCAAACTACTATCTCAGCCCAAGGCCATGACAAAATGATTATTTATGGTCTTTGCACGACGCCTTGACGGTATGCTTATGATGTCTCACATTATGAATTCCCTAATTATGAAAATATTATTGATGGTTCATGTGGTTATTAATCTAGTATAATACCAATGATTATGTTTTATTATGGAATTATTTATTCGGATCTTATTCTTTCCATAATGTGTTCAAGTTTATTTTTTAGAGGCATGTGTTCTTAGTTATTCACCATGCCCAATGTTTATGTTTATGATATCTTCTTATATTTTTCTTACCCTTACTAAGTTTTTGAGCTCACCCCTTTCTTATGTTTCATTTTTCTAAGACACGAAGAGGTATATTATGAATGACATGCAGAAATAACCTAGGATTTATGGATTCTGTCAAAGGAGTTTCAATGTTGTATTTATTTTCAAGTTGAAATGTTGAACTTATGTATGTATCTTGTTTCCAATTATACTAAACTACTCAGTCCTTTAATATGCATATTCATTGTTTATATTCAAATGTAATTAAATAAGACACCATCTCTGGGAACTGTGGATGGGTCTTTACAGTTGGTATCATAGGAAGTTTAGTAGAAAACATGGAAACTAGATTTAGAAAATATAGATTATGGAACAAATCCCTAAGATAGTGTTTGAGGATAAGAATATAAGAACATCCTAGTATTTTATTAAAGAATATATTATTTTGAACTTTCTAGAAAATTCATCCATTTCTGGATACTACAAGTAGACGTGGTTCTGGCACAGATGTACCTAGGAGTAGAAACTCTGACAAGGAGTTTCTGGATTGACCCGGGGTATCCTAGTACACGACAACAGACTTTATTGCACACCTATTTTGACACTCCCAGGGGATATGCTTAAGATAATTCACATTTTATTTATAAGCCATTATGAAGGATTTAAATATAAATTTTTCCTCAATGAAACCATTTTTATGATTATGAGATTACCTATGTATAGAATATCAATTTATGTTAAGTATTTTTCTATGTTGAGATTATACATTATGATTCATAAACTAATCTAGTGTATGTAATTAATTATAAATGGCACCTTGTGGAAGGAATGGAAACCACATGAACGTTCATGTCCCATGTAGAGATTTCCCTCTAATGCAAGATAATGATGTTGGATCTGGTGTTGTGAATGGTGATGAGAAACTTATAAATACACTGGGAGAAATGACTCAGGTTATGAATAATAACCATACCCATATGGAGAATCCAAATCCACCTCATGGGGGAGATATGCTAGATCGCTTTATGTGACAATAGCCTCCATCATTTAATGAGACTAGAAACCCATTTATATCTGAGCAGTGGATATGTTCCCTAGAGAAGATATTTCTCTCTTTGGGATGTAACAAAAGAGAGAAGGTTGTCATGGTAGTTTATCTTCTATCAGGAGATGCGGATCAGTGGCGGTCATTATTACAAAACACAAAGGAGGATAAAGAAATAGAAGAGATGTAATGCAGGTATTTTAAGGAAATCTTACAAGAAAAATATTTCTCCCATGAACAATTATCAGATATGGAAAGGAAATTCTTGAATTTGAGGCAAAAGGAGGATAAAAATGTTGGCAAGTATGAAGAAAACTTTACAAGTATGGAAAGGCATTCTACAAACTACATATACAATCTAAGGAGAAAAATTGATCAATTCTTTGATGGTTTAAAAGCATTCCTTTGAAGGGAAATAGTCTCTCAAAGTTTATCATCATATGGAGATATAGTCTCAAGTACTATTAAGATGATAAATGAATTTTATAAGTCTTGTGACTTTAAAGGAAAACAATAGAAGAAGAGGTCTGTCGAAAACTCCAGAAAATGAAATAAGGAAATGGGGAAGAAGGCAATAGCTGACCTTCCATCTTGTAGTAATTGTGGGAAAAACACCCTAGAAATTGTCTGAAGGAAATGGGAGTATGTTACAAGTGCGAAGAAAATTTCCACCTATCTCAGGATTATAAGGGTAAGAAAGAATCTACCAATATTCAATGCTACAATTGCAGGGATATGCCACATTATGCACATGAATGTCCTAAGCGTCAAGGAAACATTTCCCAAAGAAGTCCAAGGGAGAAATTCCAAGCTTATGTGGTCACAACTGTGGAGGTTGACATTCCTAATGATGTGGTGGCAGGTACTTTAATCATTTCCTCTAACTTGGACAATGCTTTATTTGATTATAGATCATCACATTATTTCATATCTTCCTAGTTTTTTAAGAAAATTAGATATTTCCAATTTGATTTAATAAGGGAGTTGTGAGTCAAATCTCTTAAGGGAATTATCATTGCAATAAAGTTGTGTAAGGAAGTCCCCATTATGGAATATAAACATGATTTATCAGCTGATTTTATTATCATACCCATGATTGACTTTGATATAATCCTCAGTATGGATTGGATTTCATACCATGATGAAAAAATTTATTGTGAGAAGAAGGAGGTTACAATTTTTTAGGATGATGTGTAATACCTTAACTTTAGGGAAGAAACATCACTATATGATTCTCATTTATATCCACAGTAGCTCTAATGAATTCAATTATTGTGGAGGGAGGGAATGAAATAACTATGGGTGAGTAAAAGAACGTTCAAATAGAGGATGTACCTATTGTACAAGAATATGTTGACGTCTTTCTAGAGGATTTACCTGGACATCCTCCAAAGTGGGAAATTAGGTTTTCTATTGAATTAATTCATAATTCAAGGCCCATATCAAAGACACCTTATAGAATGGAAACTATGGAGTTAGTGGAACTAAAGAAACAACAAGAGGAATTGAGCGATAAAGGATTTATTCGACTTAGTGTTTCTCTATGGGGAGCCACTGTTCCTTTTGTTAAGAAGAAAGATGAATCTATGAGGTTATACATTGACTACATATAGATAAATGATATAACAATAATCAACAAGTATCCCCTACCTCACATTGATGATTTATTTGATCAACTTCATGGAGCAGCATATTTTTCAAATATTTACCTTCGATCTGGATATCATCAGTTGCGTGTGAGGAAGGAAGATATTCCAAAGACATCATTTCAAACCACGTATAGACATTACGATTTTACAGTAATGCCTTTTGGACTGACTAATGAACCCTCTATTTTCATGGATCTAATGAATTTAGTTTTCAAGGAATATCTTGATGAATTTTTGGCGGTATTTATTGATGATATATTGGTATACTCCAAAAGTTATGAAGATCATGAAAATCACTTGCACACTATTCTGAAGAATCTTAGAATAAATGAATTTTATGGAAAGTTTAGCAAGTGTGTATTTGGGCTTCAATCAATTTCCTTTATTGGTCACATTTTCACTAAGGATGGAATATCTATTGATCCTATAAAGACAAAGGTTGTGAAAGAATGGCCTACTCTAATGAACATAACTGTGGTACGTAGTTTTATTGGTTTTCCAGGTTATTTTCAGCATTTCATTTAGAACTTTTCCCGTTTATCCAACCCAATGACCAAGCTTAAACATAAAGGGGTTAAGTTCATATGGACAAAATAATGTGAGGACTGTTTTGAAGAATTGAAGAAGAGATTGTTGAATTCTCCAATCCTAACTCTACCATCAGGGAATATTGGGTTTGTTATCTATAGTGATGCATCAATGAAAGGAATTGGTTGTGTCCTTATACATAATGATATAGTTATTGTATATGCATCAAGGTAGCTAAAAATTCATGAAAAAAACTATCCTTCTCATGATCTTTAGTTATTTGTTTTGATATTTTCTCTAAAAATATTGATTCACTATCTCTATGGTAAAATATGTGAGATATATACAGATAAAAAGGGTCTAAAGTATATATTATCACATAATGAACTCAACATGAGGCAATGGTGATGGATCTAACTACTCAAGGATTATAATTGTACCATACACTACCACCTAAGAAAGGAAAACAAGGTAGTTTATGTATTGAGAAAGAAAGAACATGGAGTTCTCAACAAAATGTGGATTGGCAAGGATCCTTTGTACATGGATCTAGTGAGGATGGATATGGTAATTATCAAAGAATGTGAAACCTCATAAATTTTTCAATTGGTTTCCCAACCATCTTTATTATAAAGGATTAAAATCTCTCATCCTGATGATGAGAACCTATAAAAAAGAAATATTGTTGTGAAAGATGGGAAGTTGACTGAATTCATATGCGAAGATAGAATTTTGAAATTTTGGAAGAGGTTATGTGTTCCCTATATACCCGAGATGAAAAGGGAGTTATTAGATTATTCCCATTGCTATAATTTCTATATACACCCAAGTAGAACTAAAATGTATAGAGATTTGAAGGAACATTTCTGGTGGGACAACATGAAGTAAGAAATTCATGATTATATATTAATATGTTTAATCTGTCAACAAGTAAAGGTCAAGCGACAAAATCCTAAAGGATTAATGTAACCTCTACCTATTCCTACATGGAAATGGGATGACATCACCGTGTATTTTGTCACTAGATTACCCAAAACTCCAATAAGGAATGATAAAATATGTTTAATTGTGGACCGACTTATGAAATCTTCACATTTCCTCACTATAAGGGAGGATTTGACACAGGAGCTCCAAGAAAGACTCTATATCAAGGAAGTTGTGAGACTTAATGGAGAAACTCTCTCAATTGTATCTGATCATGATCCACTATTTACATAAAAATTCTGTAGAATTCTTTATAAATCGTTGGATATTAAGCTTTGTTTTTGTACTGCTTATCATCTACAAACTGAAGGGCAATCAGAAAGGACAATCCAAACCCTAGAGGAAATGTGAGATCATGTTAACTTTAATTTCAAGGTGTGAAGGATCAATATTTACCTTTATTAGAGTTTTCTTACAATATTAGTTTCCATTCAAGTATTCAAATGGCACCATATGAAGCATTGTATGGAAAGAGATGTCGTACACCAACTTGTTGGGATGACGTTGGATAAAGAAAGCTTGTGGGACTAGATCTTGTGGAGGAAACAAGAGAGAAGGTAAATACTATTCAAGTCTATATCAAAACAGCTCAAAGAAGACAAAAAAGATATGCTGATAATCAATGGAAGGATTTGGAGTTTCAAGTGGGAGATCATGTTTTTCTGAAAGTATCTCCATTGAAATGTGTTATAAGATTTGGGAAGAAAGGGAAACTGATCCCTAGGTACATAGTCCCTTTTGAAATTCTAGAGAGAATTGGAGTTGTTGCATATCATTTGTCTATGCCACCTATCCTATATAAAGTACACAATCTGTTCCATGTTTCATTGGAGAGAAAGTACAAGGAAAACCCAACACATATCCTCACTTATGAAGGTATAGAATTGGAACCCAACCTATCTTACTGTGAAGAGCCTATCCAGATTCTAGACACTATAGAACAAGTGTTTGGGAATCATATGACTCATTTGGTAAAGATACTTTGGAGAAATCATAAAATTTAAGAGGCAATATGGGATCCCGGGGAGCTTATGAGGAATACCTACCCAAATATTTTAGTGATGTAACATTCAATGAATTTCAAGGATGAAATTTTTTTAAGGAGGGGAGAATGTAACACCTCAAGGTTTTGAAAATAAATATTGAATGCATGAAACATTGATTCCCTAAAAAACAAAACATTTTATAATCCAGCTTTTAAACATAACTTTTCCTCTTCTATGTTTTAAATTATTGAAAATGGTCATCTAGAGTTTCTATCAGTAAGTCATCTGCAGTTTGAAATAACCAACTAGATTTTTTGGTGAATAGTAACATACTCTTGTGAATAGTAATATGACCCTTATGAATAGTAAATCATATTATTATTTTCTCTTCTTATGGATATAGGATAATGACATCTTGATTAATTTTTAAGGTGATATAAAATGAGTTATAGTTTTAAAATTGTTAATTTTTGAATAAAGTATGATTTTATATATAAATTAAATTAAAATTATTTATAAAATTATTTTCAAAAAATGGATTTCATTTTTTAATTCTACATAATGAAAAATGGTTGGGGTAAATTTTTTGGATTTTTCTAAAATACTTAAACTTTGGGTGAATAGTAAAATATGATAATATACGATAAATGCTAAATACATTATTTATTGGGTCATAAGTGATTAAAGGATGATGTAAGACATCTAGGTTCTAAATCGCATGCACTTATTACTATTATGGGTCACATTAATCAATACTATTGGTTGTCTTGAGGGAAATAATAAAATAATGAATAAAATATTCACTAATCACCCCTCTCCTCCACTTCAAAAAACCCCCTCACTCCCTCTTCTATTCACTCTTATAAGCCTTTATCTCCTAAAGCTTGTGCCCAAATACCATTTCCTAGTAACTCCCCATGTCCAAGAGCTCCTGGTCTTCCCAAAAGACCAAAACCCCTTCCCTTAAATAGATTATCAAGGAGGTAGATTCAAGAGGTAAATTCACATTCTATTCATTCAATTTCATTTCAAGTTCATTTCTTTTGTTATCCTCTCCTAAAATACTTTGTCCAAATTACCATGATAACTATGGTGTCATTTATATACTTTAATCATATCATTTTAATGGAAGAACCATCATCAATATCCTTACTCTCTCTCTCTTTTATTTTATAAACAAAATCATCGTCTGTGAGGTTCCAATTGACAACCTTTGTGGCCGTGAAGTTTTGTTCTTCAATTTCTCCTTAATTATTAGTCATGAAATAATTTTTATGGTTAAACCAAACATTATTATATGTATTATAACCTACTTAATATTTAGAAACCTATATATGTACATAATATTAAATCATATGACCAAACTGGTTCCTAATAATCAAAATACCGCTAAAATAATCTAAGTGATTGTCATTAATATGTTTTCTAATGATTTATAATCATTCCATGTAACCAAATTATATGAATTAATATTAAAACCTATGGATGTTCATAAATAATATATAATTTAAAATTCTATATAATTACATCCTTTCCACATGAACATCCATACTCATAAACAAATATACCGATCATGAAAACTAAGGAAACGAACACTCCAGAACGACAGAATTCAATATTATAACTTATAAATAAATACATAATGAAATTGATAAAATTATGATCAAATAAATAAATTACATTCTTAATTAAGTTATTAATAATTATAATTTCATATTCTAGGACCTTATGTTCAAAAACGGAACACATTTGGACTTAAGGTAAGGGTTTTCTACCATAACCTCCATTTTCATTCAAGTTACTTTTATTATCTAATTACCGAAATTAAATTATTATTCATTAATATGTACTCCTCATAATATCTATGTTAATTTTATATATATGTTTTCTAACCAGAATCATACATTCATTTATGGGGAGTTATATGTTTTAAAAGGATCTTTCAAAAATCCTTCCCAATAAACAATCTCGTTTCAAGGGAATTCCTCAATTTCTTATCTATTTTAAAGGGAACTCTACAATCTATTTTTGGAAACCATTATCATTATAAAATCAATCATTTTATTTTGAAAATACTATATTTCTTCACTTCTGGTTTTATACAAATATTTTTTTTAAAATAACTCTTCTTTTCAAAGTAAAAGAGTATTTATCTCAAGAACTACTCAAAGATTTTATAAAAGTATCTTCATCTATTTCAAAAAACTTGTTTATTATTACGTGTTATTGGGATTAATATTTTATGGTATCATATACCATATTTAATTTAATGGTTTATTATTAGGTTGGATGTGGATGTTCTATCTTAAAACCATTCACCAATTTACTCTGAATGGTTAATGTGTATGCTTAATGTTTGGGGAAAGTTATTTGCATTTCATATATTAGTTTAAATATAAATGTATATGTTGTTTATATTTATCACTATTCATATAAGTAATTAATTGGAAATATTAAGTGTTGGGTGGGGCCTACTATATCCCCTAATCGCATCGGTAGGTCTCATAAGGCAAACTACTGTCTCGACCTAAGGCCTTGACAAAATGATTTTTTATGGTCTTAGAACGAGGCCTTGATAGTAAGGTTATGATGTCCCACATTATGAATTACTTAGTTATGAAAATATTATTTATGGTTCATGTGGTTATTCATCTAGTATAATACCCATGATTATGTTTTATTATGGAATTATTTATTCGGCACTTATTCTTTCCATAATGTGTTCAAGTTTATTTTTTAAAGGCATGTGTTTTTAGTTATTCACCATGCCTAATGTTTATGTTTATGATATATTTTTCTATTTTTCTTAAACTTACTGATAGTTTGATATCACCCCTTTCTTATGTTTTATTTTCCTAGGAAACCAATAGGTATATTATGAATGACATGCAGAACTAACCTTGGAGTTATAGGTTCTGCCAAAGGAGTTTCTATGTTGTATTAGTTTTCAAGTTGAAATGTTGAACTTATGTATGAATCATGTTTCCAATTCCACTAAACAAATCTATCCTTCGAGATTCATATTCTTTTTTTATATGCCAATTTAATTTAATAAGGCACCATCTTCGGGAAACTGGGATGGGTCCTTATAGCTAGTATCAGAGGAAGTTGAGTAGAAAACATGGAAACTAGATTTATAAAATATAGATTATGGAACAAATCCATAAGATAGTGTTTGAGGATAAGAAAATGAGAACATCCTAGTATTTTATTAAATAATAGATTATTTGGAATTTCTAGAAAATACATCCATTTCTGGATACTACAAGTGGACGTGGTTCTAACACAGATCTACCTAGGAGTAAAAACTCTAACAAGATGTTTCCGGCTTGACTTGGGGTATCCTAGTATAAGACAACGGACCTTATTACAAACCTAGCTTGACACTCCTAGGGGATATTCTTAAGATAATTCACATTTTATTTACAATCCATTATGAAGGATTTAAAAATAAATTTTTCCTTAAAGAAACCATTTTTATGATTATGAGATTACCTATGTATAGAATTTCAATTTATGTTAAGTATTTTTCTACGTTGAGATTATACATTATGATTCATAACCTAATCTAGTGTTTGTAATTAATTAGAAATGGAACCTAGTGGAAGGAATTTAAACCACATGAACATTCATGTCCCATGTAGGGATTTCCCTCTGATGAAAGATAGTTATGTTGGCTATGGTTCTCTGACTGGTGCTAAGAAACTTATAAATATACTAAGACAGGTGACTCGGGTTATAAATAATAACCTCAACCATATGGAGCATCCAGATCCACAACATGGGTGAGCTATGTTAGATCTCTTTATGTTACAACATCATCCATCATTTAATGGGACTAAAAACCCATTTATATCTGATCAGTGGGTATGTTCCCTAGAGAAGATATTTCTCTTTAGGATGTAATAAAAGAGAGAAGGTTGTCATGGAAGTTTATCTTCTATCAGGAGATGTGGAGCATTGGTGGTTTTTAATACAAAACACAAAGGAGGATGAAGAAATAGAATAGATGGAATGGATGGATTTTAAGGAAATCTTCCTAGAAAAATAATTCCCCCATGAACAATGGTCGGATATGGAAAGGAAATTATTGAATCTCAGGCAGAAGGAGGATGAAAATGTTTCCAAGTATGAATCCAACTTTACAAGGCTATAAATTCATTCTAAGAACTACATATGTAATTCAAGGAGAAAAATGGATCTATTCAAGGACCTTAAGTTCAAGAGTGAAACACATTCGGACCTAAGCTAAGGATTTTCTACCCGAACCTCCATTTTCATTCGGGTTACTTTTATTATCTACCTACCTCAATTAAATTTTTATTCATTCATATGTACTCCTAATAATTTTTATTTTAATTATATATATATATGTTCCAACCATAATCATACCTTCATTTATGGGGAGTTATAAGTTTTAAAAGGATCTTTCAAAAATCCTTTCTGATGAACATTCTCATTTCAAGGGAATTACTCAAATTCTTACCTATTTTCAAGGGAACTCTATAATATATTTTTGGAAACCATTATCTTTATAAAATAACTCATTTTATTATGAAAATACTATCTTACTTCACTTTTAATTTTATAAAAATATTTTTCCAAAACAACTCTTCTTTTGAAAGTAAAAGAGTATTATCTCAATAATTACGTGAATATTTTATAAGAGTATATTCATATATTTCAACATTATTGTTGATTATTATGTATTATTGGGGTTAATATTTTATGGTATCATCTATCATATTTAATTTAATGTTTTACTATTAGTTTGGTTGTGGGTGTGATATCTTAAAACCATTAACCAATTTACTCTGAATGGTTAGTGTTTATGCTTAATGTTTGGGGAAAGTTATTTACATTTCATATATTAATTTCAATTTGAATGTATATGATGTTTATGTTTATCCCAATTCATATAAGTAATTAATTGGACATAGTAAGTGTCAGGTGGGTCCCGTTATAACCCCTTGGTGCATCGGTAGGTCTCATGAGACAAACTATGGTCTTGGAACAAGGCCTTGACAAAATGATTATTTATGTTCTTCGTGCAAGACCTTGACAGTATGTTTATGATGTCTTGTATTATGCATTACCTCATTATGAAAATATTATTGATATTTCATGTGGTTATTTGGATAGTATAATAATTTTGATTATGTTTTATTATGGAATTATTTATTCAAATCTTATTCCTACCATAATGTGTTCAAGTTTTTTTTAAAGGCATGTGTTTTTAGTTATTAACCATGCCTAATGTTTATGTTTATGATATCTTCAAATATTTTTGCATACCCTTACTGAGAATTTGATCTCACCCCTATCTTATGTTTCATTTTCCTAGGACATGAAGAGGTATATTATAAATGACAGGCAGAAATAACCTAGGATTTATGGATGTTTTCAAAGGAGTTTCTATGTTGTATTTATTTTCAAGTTGTAATGTTGAACTTATTTATGTATCTTCTTTCCAATGCTACTAAAATACTTGGTCCATTGGGATGCATATTCCTTGTTTATATGAAAATTTAATAAAATAAGTCACCAGATCTAGGCAATTGGGGTTGGGTCCTTACAATCCACCCATGAGGTGATCATTCCCTTAAGATCATATGGAATAAAATTCATATTTGAAAAAAAAATGGCATGTTTATATGATGACATCTCAACCTGGGTTCCACACGCTAGTGCCCCGATCTAGTTTTCTATGTGACATTAGGTGTGCCACCCCATACGCTACAGGATTTCGTCTAGTAGCGAGGGTCTAATATTGATCATGGGGAGATTATACCCTCTTTTATCAAACTAATACACTGAAGAAAATAAGTAACAATAACATAATAACATATAACCAAAACCATAAAAATACCAATATCTTAAGATAACCGAAACTGGTAATAAAATTTCATAACTGAATAGTAGATATTCCAAGCCAAGATATGTGTAAAGTGTCAAAATGAAAACTCAAAATTAAATATAATTAAAACTCTCAAGAGGGTCTTGAACCATGTATGGTTCCCTCATCCATGCTCCATCCCAACTTAGTCCTCTAATATGGGGCATTTTCCCTTAACCTGACTTGCTACCATGAAATCTATTTGGGTACTGATCGGTCATCCCAAGTAGGGTGTGATTATAACTTAGTAGGCCACCACCAATGGTATATAAAAAAATATCCTTCCAATAATAGTGTATATAGTTGTATAAAGAGAAAATTACAATTCATAAGTAAATAGTTATCACATTATCAATTTTTTTTTAACCACATATACAACATGGTTATCAAGGACACCCAAATCATAATACATGCTTCATCTGAGGCCAGAGTCTAACCCATATCACATATTAAATTATCAATTCATTATAATGAAATAGTATTTCATTATCCATTCATTTCAATTCAATATCATGGTTAATTGTAACCATGGTCCAACGACAACAATTTGGGTCTAGGTCATCATACCCAGAACCCCATGGGATTTTGATGCAGGAGACCTTGTCCCACACATGAATATTAATTTATCACTATGGGATTTTGATGCAGTAGACCATGTCCCACACATGAATGTCAATGTTACAAATATGGTCTTTTGACATAACAGGACTTGTCCCACATATGAATATCACATAATCGTATTCATCACAATTCACATATATCATAATGTCACAACAATCATGATTAGTCAACATTAATTATATTACAACATTTTTACCATCATAATTCCCATTAATTAGTTCACCAATTAATTAATCCAAATCACAATTTCAATATTTCAAATGATTAATTCACCAATTAATTATACCAATTTTATAATCATGATATCTCAATAATTAACTAAATAATTTATTATCCAAAATCAACAATTTCATAATCTTAAAAATTACCATTAATTAATTCAACAATTAATTAACACAATTTAATAATCTCAATATCCCATTATGAATTCAATAATTAATTATCCAAAATCATCAATTTCGTAATCTCAAAAATTCCCATTAATTAATTCAGCAATTAATTAACACAATTTAACAATATCAATATCCCAAAATTCCAACATTTAAATAATTAATTCAATAATTAATTATTACCAGTTTCAATCCATTAATTGATTAATTCACCAAATTAATTAATTCAATTAGGAACCCCAGTTGCTAAATGAACCCTAGAAATTATAAAACTACATACACATAATTGAAATCATGACTATGGGATTTGAATAATAGACCACCTACCTCAATTCATTAACGAACAATATCCCAAATGAAGTCCCTAATTTGATCAGAACAACGATGCAGTAAAAGATATACATATAAAACGTAAATCAAGATGGAATAAATCAATATATTTTTATTATATATCTATATCCACAATAATATATATACATTCAACCAAAAACAGGGGGTGAATATCTTTAATCTTGGCTTTGAATCATGAAGAATGGAGGTTGTAATGGCTTAGAATTTGTTTGGGAGGCTCCAAAATCGAGAAAGAATGTCACGGGTCAAGGTAGGGCCAATTTTTAATTAATATTGAGGGGTTTAAGATTTTAAAACCAATTCTTGGTTTAATTAAAATGGTTGTACATTGTTTGAAACTCAGGCCACATGGTTTCCCCTAACTGGGTTCCTTAACTGTGCACCTCTTCTATGGGGTGCACATATTCTTCTTTTAGGTCACACAGTTTGAAAAATTGTGCATCATCCATGATAATCCTCTCTTTTTGGGTTTACACGGTTTACTGAGGTAGGGAACATGGTTTGGTAAAACCATTTTCCAACCGTGAACATGCCCTCTTCCATCTAAATTTCTCAATATATTTTTACCTAAACACACCCAAAGGTAAAAACCAATCAAATTATGCTAAAGCAAAGTGAAAAAAATAATACCTAAAAACAAGCCTTAGTCATCTCCATAAAATGTCAGAAACTTACAATCTCCTTACCTTAAAATAGCTCGTCCACAAGATGCACTCCCAAGCATCTCTAATATTCTGAGTCAAAAAGATCAGTCCACTAAGGCCATATATATACTTCTATTTCCCATGTCTCCTCATGTACATGTCCATGTTTCTATAATACTCCTATTATAGGAACGGTCTTTCCCCATAACACTTTCTCACTATGATCCAATACACATATCAGATGCTCTTCAAAGTATGCATCTATATCTAGTTCAACATCATCCATATAGATCACATAAAAAGGATTGGGGTGATAGGATCATAGTTTTAACACATGGAAAAATTCATGTATTGCACTGTATATCTATAGAAGTGATAATTGGTACATCACCATCTTGATTCTCTTCACAACCTCAAATGGTTCAATGAACCTGGGTGACAACTGGCCTTGTCTCCATATCCTATGGTGTCCCAACATAGGTGAAACCCAAAGGAATACATTATCACCATCTATAAACTCTAGGGGTTATTGACTTCTATCAGGGTACAACTTCTATTTACTCAGAGTATTAGCTATAAATTTCTGAATCAATTTTACATGCTTTGATGTCTCTTGAAGGAGACTCAGCCCTAACAACTCTCACTCACCTACCTCCATCCTGCATAGAGGAGATCTGCATGGCCTACCATAAAGTACCTCTTATGGTTCCATCTAAATAGTTTCCATATAATTGTTGTTATAGTAAAACTCCACCAAAGCTAGTTGATTTTCTCAAGACCCACTGAAGTCAAGGACACATGCTCGCGGCATATCCTTAAGCACCTATATAGTATGCTCTTCTTTCCCACCTATCGGTCGGGGGAAATTCGTACTCAAAAAAAACATGTGTACCAAGTTCCTTGTGTAATACCTTCCATAAGAACAAAGAAAAAAGTGATTCACAGTATGAAACTATAGTTTGTGGAGACCCATGTATATGTACTATCTCTTGACTAAATAGTTCTCTCAACTACTCCACTAATAAATTCTCATATGTCTTTAAGAAATGTGCTAATTTCTTGAGTCAATCCACAATAACCCAAATATCATCATTATATCGAGGATTATATGTGAGACCCACAATAAAATCTAGGCTAACATTATCCCACATCCACTCAAGAATAGAAAATAGATGTCATAAACCTCTAGGTCATTGATTCTCAGCCTTCACCTATTGACAGGTGTAGCATCTTGTTACGAACCCTTATTTCTCTTTTTCATACTCGAACACAAAAACTATCATCATAGGTCATGGTACATTTTGGTCACACCTAGATATACCACCCACGTCAAGGCATGAAACTCACACATCAACTCATCTGGTATACTAGTAGGCACAACAACTCGATTCCTAACATAGATGATCTCATCCTCATATATTCTCCAATTAGAAGGTGAATCCCCACATTCAAGGATTTTCCTCAAGGTTAAACATTCTAGATCCTCATAATACCTATCCTCAATTCATCTCCAAATTGTAGACTCTACTAAAATTGATAAAAGAGTCTTCTACTCCTAACTCTACCAAACCACAACATGCATCTCATCTAGCAAAGTCGTCATCTTCCACTCAGCACTAGACTACTGAATAGCCTAAGTCTGAGTTTTCCAGCTCAAAACATTAGCAGGACTATTTCCCTTATTCAGAATATATGCTAGCTAAAAATCAAACGACTGCGTATACTCAACCCATATTCACTGCCATAGATTCAAGTATTGCTAAAAAAATATTTACTTTAAACTCTTGTGATCAATATACATAGTATAATTTTTTTTACAATAGATAATGTCACCAACAATTTAAAGCATAAAGAATTGTAGAAAACATGAGTTCAGGCATAGGGTAATTCTGTTCATTTGTCCTCAATCACCGAGACTCATACACCACAAATCAATCTCTCTGCATCAACACTACTCTGATTCTGATCCGAAAATTTTCACAATACACCATATAATCATCACCTGACTCAAGTAGGATCAATATTGGTGCTAATGTTAAGAGATTATTCAACTCTTGGAAAATAATTATCGCATGATTCCAACCATTCAAACTTTATCCCTTTTTTGGTCAGTCCCAAAAGTGGTGCTTCCAAATGGAAAACATTCTGGATGAACCTCCAGTCATATCCAACTAACCCCAGAAATCTATGAATATCAAAAATGTTATTTGGTTTCTCCCAAGATATAACTACCTACACCTTCTTTGGGTCTACTAACACACCTTCCTATGATAATATGTGACCCAAGACGTGTACTTGATCAATACAAAATTGACACTTAGTTATCTTAGTATATATCTGATGCTCTCTCAGTGTACTCAGGATGATGTCAAGATATTGTTCATGATCATCATGAGTCTTATAGTACACCAATATACCATCCACAAACACTAACACAAATTGATCTAGGTATGGATGGAAGTTCTATTCATAAATTTCATAAAAATTGTTGGACCATTCTTCATCCCAAACTGCATTACGATGAACTCATATAGGCCATAATTTCTTCTAAAAGTAGTTCTCAATATATTAGAAGGTTGAATAATCAATCGATGATACCCTGATCTCAAGTAAATCTTAGAAAATAAAAAATATCCTCTCTAATAGTCAAAAATATCATTAATAAGTGAAATAGGATATTGGTTCTTCAAATTCATCTGGTTCAACTTATGGTAATGAACAAATAAGTGTAAATTCCCATCAACCTTCATTGCAAACAACACTATTGAACCCCAAGGCAACATACTCAGACAGATAAATCCCTTATCATCTAACTCCTACAGCTGATTCTTGAGGTCTTGAAGCTCTATCGGTTCCATTCTTTATGGTGGAATAGAAAATGGATCATCACTTGGCATGATCTCAATAGTAAATTACACTTCTCTCTATGGTGGAAACCCTAATAATTCTTCAAGAAACACATCATAAAACTAGTCCACTATAGGTGGAAGGAGATAATATTTCACACCCCCATCATCCAACAATAGACTTACAACCTAGACTGTGAGCTCTCCCATTTGTTGAGTAATTAGCTCTTCTCATCCTTCTTGGATATCCCACTCTCCACAATGAATATACTTGTCACCCTCAGGAGATTTAAAATTCACTATCCTATGGTAACAATATATGTGGGATCAGTATGCTACTAACTAGTCCATACCAAAAATTAGTTTGAAGCCTGACATATCTAGAATGTTAAGATCCCATTAAAATGATACTTCCCAACCTCAAGAGAACACCCCTTACACAAATATATTTCTCTAGATTGTACCCTCAAAGGTGTATGTATCATCATAACTCATCTCACAAACTCCACTTCCATGCTCAAATCATTCACAATTCATGAAGAAATAAAGGAATGAGAGGCACTAATATAAAATAAGGAAAAATCTAGCATAAAAGATAAAATAATAGTACCTCTCATTATTGATGGTACAACCTTACTATCCACAAGTGTGGGATGAACTGTACGCAATTATCATTCTTGTATTCATTGTAATTCATTATGACTCCCCTATGTTTCACCACTCTACTAATATGTTCACTCTTTCCTAGAGGCATCACATCTACTACCTCTACCACCATGGCCAGTAAAAATACATCTACGAGGCTAATATGGGGTAAAATATCCTCTTCCCACACTATGATTCTATATAAATGCTCCAGCATTTCCCGTCTATCATAGGTTCCTATATAACCTATTTAAATGAACCATCCTACCACAGGCTCGACACTCTACCATTGGTCATGGGCACTATCTCTCAAAGTTTCTTGACCTACCACACAGGTGATAGATCACTCGATCAAGGTCCTTTAAAAGTTATCACTCTGACTAGCCACTTTTCTTTCCATTTCTCTAGATAACATTATCATAATGATTCTTCCTACTCTTAGAAGTCATACCTCCTGACGAACTAGAAAAATATATTTTCCACCACTAGAAATCCCCCTTTGGTTCCCCACATATATGAGAGTCAGATTCACCACATCTGAAAACTTCTTCAGCATGAAGATATTAACCTGGGACTTAATATCAAACTTAAGCCCATCATAAAACTACTTTGATACAGCAGACTCATCTCTTTCCAATGCTGGAAAAAAGTGACACAAATCTCTAAAGTGTCTTGCATAGTTCAATATGGACATACTCTCTTGATTCAATCTGATGAACTCAACTGCTCTCTCTTGTATCAGTGTGTATAAATAAAAGTTCTCCAAGAAATTCCCTTTAAAGTCCTTCTATTCCATAGTATCCAGTTTTCTATCTCAAGAATGTATGTACCACCAATGCTTCACTTGACCATGTAACATGTAAGAATCCAATTTGACTCTTTTTTCAATAGGAATCTCTAGGTTTTCAAGTATTGTCTGGATGGACTCAATCCAGAACTATGCCTCCTTGGGTCCACCCTCTCCAGTAAAATTCAGAGGGTGTTATAACTAAAACTCCCACATAAGGTTTGAAATTATTTCCACAACCCATCATTGGTGTATTTATATAAAATTCATTATGTGAGAAAAGTTCTCACAAAACTACTCTCCTACTTCCTCACCCGACACTATCGGTGCCTCAGGTTCCACTACTAGTAGATCATCAACATCCATAACATTTGGTTGTCCTATCAAAAAGCATCATCAAGTAGGAATATCTTTATAATTAAAAACACATTTATTGGGATAAATAACACCAATTTATCATGTTTACATAATAGGAAATCACAACAAGGCACAACAAGTCATTTCCCTGAACCTCTCCACACAGTCAAAACTGAGCCACTATCACTAACCATAACCATCCTACAACTAGTTCATCGTTAAAAAAGGGTAAACTCATTCTCGTTATCATGTTCTCATTATAAATTCAAAAATTTGCATATTTCACCATTTCACTATCTTTCTCAATTACACATTATAAACCTTTCAAATTCAATTTCACAAGTGATGGAAAATAGATCAAGTTTAACAACTTACCCAAAACCCATTTCCCATGCATTATTAAATTGATTAATGTCAAAAAGTAATCATGAATTACTATAATTATTCATGTATACTCAACTCTCATGCCTTACTATTCCATGATTCATATCTCAAAGAATCTATGAAACAATAATTACATCACACAACAAGTGTGTCACCCAAGGTGAAGTAATATTTAACTGTAATAGAAAATAGTAATAACAATAATCCCACCATAGGTACTTGGGTTTTCCCCCATACATGGGTTAGCTAATCCCACGCAATATCTCATAACCAAGTCCCGTATCTTCTTAGTCTCATTTCAACCTTTACCAAATAGTAGTAAAAAAGAAAAAGAAAATAAAACTAGGCTCTAATACCACTTTCTGAAATCCCGACTTGGGTGCCACACATCAGTGCCCTGAGTTGGTTCTAAATTTGATATTATGCATGCCTCTATATATGTAAGAGGCTTCCAACTAGTAGTGAGGGTCTAATATTGATCATAAGGAGACTATACCCGTTTTTATCAGAGTAATGCAACAGCGGAAAATAAGGAACAATAATAGAATAACATATAACCATAACCAAAACAATACCAATATCTCAAGATAACCAAAACTGGGAATACAATATCCTAACTGAACATTAGATATGTCATTCCAAATTATTTGTCAAGTTTCAAAATGAAAACTCAAAAGTAAAGAAACTAAAAACTCACAAGAAGGTCCCAAACCATGTCTGGTTCCCTCATCCATGCTCTATCCCAACTTAGTCCTCTAACATAGGTTCTTTCTCCTTAACTTGTTCTACAACCATTAAATATATTCAGATACTAATGAGGTAGCCTAAGTAGGGTGTGAGTACAACTCAGTAGGCTACCACTAATGGTGTCTAAAATAATGTCCATCTAATAATAGTGTATGTAGTTGTATAAAGAGATAACTACAATGAGAAATTAAAAAAGTTATCACATTATCAATTGTTCTTTATTTAACCACATATACCATTGGGTTCCTGAGGGTACCCAAACCACAATACCTACTTTGGACCAATTTAGATTCTAAACCATGTCACATATTAAATTATCGATTCATTATAATGCAATGGGATTTCATAATCCATTCATTTTAATTCAATATCATGGATAATTGGAACCATGTTCCAATGCCAAAAATTTTGTTCTAGGTCATTATGACTAGGAACCTGTGGACTTTTGATCCAAAAAACCTTATCCCGCACATGAATATCAATTTATCACTATGGTATTTTGATGTAGTGGTCCATTTCCTACACACGAATGTCAATTTTATTACTATGGGTTTTTGATGTAGCAGTAGTTTTCCCACACAAGAATATCACACAATCACATGAATCACAATTAATATATATCATAATGTCACAAAAAACACGATTAATCAACATTAAACATCTTACCACATTTTTACCATCACAATTCCCATTAATTAATTCACTAATTAGTTAATCCAAATCACAATTTCAACGTTTCAAGTAATTAATTAAACAATTAATTATCCAAATATAATAATCACGATATCTCAATAATTACATAAATAATTAATTATCCAAAATCAGTAATTCCATAATATCAGTAATTCTTAATAATTAATTCAACAATTAATTAACCTAGTTTAAAAATCACAACATCCCATAATTAATTAAACAATTAATTATCCAAAATCAATAATTTCATAATACTAATAATTCTAATTAATTAATTCAGAAATTAAATAACACAATTTAATAATCTCAATATCCCATAATTCCAACATTTAAATAGTTAATTCAATAATTAATTATTCATGATTTCAATCCCTTAATTAATTAATTTAGTAAATTAATTAATTCATTTAGAAAACCCAATTGCTAAATGATCCCTAGAAATTATAAAATTATATACACATAATTTAAATCATGAATATGGTATTTTAATAATATACCCCCTACCTCAGTTCATTGATGAACAATTGGACAATGAAAATCCCAAATTTGATCAGAATAATGACGTAGAATGAGATCCAGATCTAAAACCAAAATCAAGATCAAAAAAATAAAAATACCTTCATTATAAATATAGATCTACAATCCTAGATATATATCTAACAAAACTATATATATATTCAACCAAAAATAAGGAAGAACAATCCTTCAATAGGTGGAAGAAGAACCGGAAGGAGAAAGGAAATCACATAGGATGAGATCCTCTTACTAGGAGGGGTGTAGATCTTCAATTTGGGATTTGGATCATGAAGAACAGAGGTCAAAATAGATTGTAATCTATCTGAGAGGCTCCAAAATCAATAAATAACATCAAGGGTAGATCTAGGGCCAATTTGGTATTAATACCAAGAGGTTCATAATTTTAAAACCAATTTTTGGGTTAATTAAAAAGGTTGTGCATTGTTTGTTGCTCGAGGTGCATGGTTTCACCTAACAATGTTCCTTAATCATGCACCACTTCTAGGGGGGTTCATGGTTTTTCCTTTTAGGGTGCATGGTTTTCAAAATTTTGTGTTAGCCGTGTGAATCCCCTCTATTTGGGTTCATACATTTTATTGGGTCAAGCCGCACGGTTTGGTGAAACTGTGCATCAAGAATGCACATTCCCTCTTCCATCCAAATTTTTTAATATTTTTTTAACCAAATGCACCCCAAGATGCAACCCAATCAAAGTATGATCAAACAAAGAAAAAAATAATACCTGAAAAAATCCCAATACTTCTCTAAGAAATGTTGGGATATTACATGGAATCGTAGTGAATTTTGGCATAAATTGATGGATGTAATAGAAAGTGTTATAACTTATATATTCATTGGGATGATAAATATATATAATTTAAATGTTTAGTTTAATGGTAATTGGTTGAATTTAACATTATGGTTTATTATGACATGTCTAATATGATTGGAACATGGTTATTTGTTTTTATTTATTAGCATTCTATATTGATATGTCACCATTTTTTATTGATTCTTGAGGTTGTGATGTTACATGGATTGGTTATCTTTGTCTAGTTATGAATTTTTCTTGTGTTTTGTTCTTGGGAGAACCATGTGTAACACATGAGGGTAAGGTTCAGGGTTATGTTCTTTCTTATGGGTAAGATACATGGTGATCAACACCACCCTAGGGAAAGATGTAAGGGACACAAACCATATAAGGGTAATTTTCATATTCGCTAGATTCCTAAGGGAGATAATCTTTTTATCCTATGGGAAGGTACCATTATTTCATGATACATTATGTGTGATTCGTCCTTAGTGGGGGAATCTACAACCAATTTGGGTGAACCATCCTGGCGCATGAGGATCCACCCCTAGAAAGAGACATCATGCATAGTACCAAAGTAAGTTTGGTTGACCATGGGTGTCAACCTAGATCTTGAAGGTTAGTTGATGTATTTCATGTTTAGTATTATTTATCAATGTAATAACCCTATTTAATTTCTTTATTACATGCACCATATATTCAGGCAAGATTATTTATACATGATGGTGTGGACCTAATGAGTTGTACTCACACCCTATTTGGTATATCATTTTGTACCTAGATATAATTCATGGATATAGGTATGTAATGGAAAGGGACCATGTTGGTTATTATTTCTTGATGGCTATGTTGGAGTTTGGAGATAGGACCAACATGGATTTTGGGATTGGGGAATTTGGAATCTTTTATCATTTCAATTTTTTCTTTTACTTGTATGGAATACATAACATCATTTAGATACATTTATGTGTGACATGAATGGTTCTATTTTTATTATATTTTTTTATTAATCCTTTATTTTTCTATGGATTCTTGTTTTCTTATTCATGTTGTTCCCTCTATTTATGTTACTCTATTATTACTTATGCTATTATTGAAACTTTTTACCAATGAGTATAGTCTCCCCACTATATTAAAAAGTACCTCACTACTATTCTATAGCCTCTTTAATAAAGGGAGGCACACATGAGGTCACATATCCAACCTGATGCAGACACGTGTGGGAGAACCTGGTGGTGGGTATTATAAACATCTTCTACTTATCTGATTTTCTTTTAAAAATATATTTAACTCAATTATAAAATGGCTCCTTATGAATAAATATATAGAAATAAGTATAGAACTATAAAATTATGGGATGAAGTTATATAATGAAATCAATTGGGAATAGCACTGGATAAGTATAAAGGAGATAATGTTTGATCCTTTTTGTACAGTGTTACGGAATCTCATAGTCAATAGAAGAGTAATGATAATAATCATTGGTGAGATCTTCAATTTGATATTGGTGGAATGGTATTCTAATAAATTTATCCATGTAATAAGGATATGATATTAATAAATAATGGAAATATGATCCCTAGGTATATTATCCCATTCAATATTATTGATTGAGTGGGGTTGAAAGCCTATCACTTTTTGCTTCAACCAGACTTCTCTAAATATCATAATGTGTTCCATGTATCTCTTTTGAGGAATTATATACCTAATCCATCACACATACTAAACTTATAGATTTTACCAATAGAACATGATATTTCTTTTTAGGAAAACCAGTGCAGATTATGGATCATAGAGAGAATGTGTTTCTAAACATGACCACTCACCTTGTCATGGTGTTGTGTAAAAACCATAAATTTATAGAATATATGTATAAAACAAATAATATTATGAGGTATAAGTTTAATGCCTAATTTTTTTTAATATGATTAATCCTTTTTTTATTTTCCCCATTAATTTTTTGGGTTGCACCATGCTTGGGTAGAACCTTGTGATATTCTGAGTATATTTTGAGTGTTTTTTAAAATATTTAGTTTATAATGGGATACAAAGTGTCCATGGTGAAATTTTTGTTAGTCCTAGATGAGACCCTATGAAAAATGGGAAATAAAAATGGTCATGCAAGGGTGTGTCCTTAGGTGATGAGTGTTTTAGGTCCTCCTATGGACCATGGAAAAATTGGACTCACTAAGATATAGTGAAGGGTGTGGTGAGTCCAAAATTATCAGGTATCTTGAACCACACCCTGGTGGTATCCATATAGGGATTTAATGTTTGAAGCCACCACAACCATGGTGGAAGCCATGGTAGATGTAGTGGAGAAATTTGGGTTGGAAACTAAAATTTTGAAACATCCACCATTATTTTTGGTTCTCATGTGTTTTAAAAGGGAAACAGGTGTGACATCAATGAGGGGTTTTGAATGTGATTTTAATTTGATGATTCCCTCCATTAATCAATTTAAGCCCCTTTATTGGTCATTCCTTTAATCCTGATTCTCTTTAGATAAATCTATGGTTATTTTGTGTAACCCTTCTTGTATTAATATTTTTTCCTTGAATATACTTATTATTCTCATCCCTATGTATTGATTGACCTAGATAGAAGATCAAACCTTGGGATATTAAGACATGTTCTTATTGAACCAGGATCATAAGAGTGATTAAATTACCTTCTAGAGTCACTGTTCAAGGAGAATTAGGGTTCTTCTTCTTAAACAAGACTAAAATTATGTCAATTATGATATTGAACCTTTGGTAAGTGTTAGTTCAATCATTTATACTGTTCCACTTTTTAGGTATGGCTCTAGAATAATGTGTCATGTTGGATTGGAATCAATTCTAGGAACTACTGGAATGTGAGATTTTTTTATTGGTGTTTGGATGTGTTTTTGGTTAAATTACTCCTAAAAACTTTGAAATTGATGTAGAAAAGTTTGTGGTAGTAATTAATTACTATATAGGTCCTTGATCGTGATTTGGTTTCATTTTTCTATTCTTTGTGTGTGAATAATCATAGATGCCTTGTGTGATGTGACATGTTTCCCCATCTATAGAAATAGAATAGAGAACCATTTTGTGATATAGTATGCATGTTTTCGTATGTGTAGAATGTGATACCCATGTTTTTTATGCCTCTGGATATATGTGGCTGATATGATGACACTATATCCATGTGATTTATTTAGTATGTGTTATATTTTTATTTGTTTATGAATGGTACCAAAGTGATAGGTGGAATCATTATTGCTCAGTGTCCCTAAAGGTTGATCATGTTTATAAGATGCATGTGACATGATGACAGGATTGAGTTAGATGATAGGGAATAATGGCCTTATGTAACCTAACCTAGAGGTATTATGGTCTTTGATGACTTGATTTGAAAGGAATTTGTGGAGATGGGGCATGATATCCTTATATGGATTGACCTATGGCCTAGGGCCTAGAGATAGTGTAGAGACCCAAATCTTGACGTACATGGACATTACATTACTTTTTCGTAATACTTAATACATAACAAAAACAAACACCAAAGTACCGTAATTTCTTAGTGTCTTTGGAAACTTGGAACATAATGTTCTAATCGTGGTGTAAGATCTTCAACATCTCCCATAAAGATCTTCCACTTTTTTATTCTTACCTAAAACCTTTCTTTGTATCCTGGGGAAAAGAAAACATATAAAGGGTGATCTCAAATCCTCATTAAGGGTAAGCATGGAGAAAATAAAACAAATCATATACATTTGAACTTCAAAACATGAACATAATATTTAAACATCAAAATCTTGAGCAATGACATAAAACACGGCAGTACGTAAGGCATAGATCATAATGGATCATAAATAATGATTAAATAGCATGGGAATAAAACATGTAATTGTGTAAAACCATTAATCACTTGATATGATTTCCATAGTAGCCAAGGCATTGCTGCCAAGACCATCTTAGTGGACAAAGTCCCTTTCTGAATTGAGTTCACTCCTCATTCCAGTATTGTATCACTGAAACGGATTAACTTACCATTCCAGCCATGTCTATCACATGAGATATAAATCTTTACCCAATTCATTAGAAGGAGATATAGGTCCCACCCATCTCATAATGAAATCATTCTTACTTGTGCCACAACATGAACATAAATCATTCATCATTACCCAAAGTATAAAATGGGTTTCATAAACATCATCCCATCATAACATAATCTATACAAAAAAATGGATATCATTTCATCATAAGAAAAGTGAAACCATGTAAATCATAGAGACATTATACCTGAAACATACACATACGAAATAATTCCATCTTATATGGAAAATGGTTTTGATAAACACTTGAAATGAATTCTTGAGGAAAATATCATTTCTTCTTCAAAATCATTTTCTCTTTACAAAATTCCATGAAATTTTAAAAGAAAAGTATTTTGTTGAAAATATTCAAAAAAACTTATCGAGTATGATTCATTAAGAAAATACATTATGAAACCTTAAAAATCGGTTCATGCCGTATAAGTTAAAAAAAACATTCTCCTCGAACTTTTGTCGAAAAAGTCAAAAAGTTCCTCGTATGGTAAAAAAATAAATATTCCTTTAATAACATGTAGTAAAAGTAAAAAATGGGTAAAAAGGACTTTAAACATACATGAAAACATTTTTAGAAAACATGGACATGGATGATAAATATAACCCCAGTAAATACTTACGAATAAACAATCTCGGATAAGAATGAGATTGGAATAATTATCCCTAACCTTAGGTCCAATATGCTTCATACGTATCCAAACCTCCTGTATAATGATTTAAATAATGTAATTTACTTATTAAAGAAACATATTCACTATTATTATATCATATATGGTTCACTTATGACTTTATATTACCCGTTCTTTTGTAAATTCCATGTTAAAGCAGTGTTTTGGGTAAAATCTTTTCATTTATCGTCCGTGTTTTGACTTGTGATTATTAATATGATTACTTAGATCATGATTACATAATTACATAATATAAAACATGATTTATATATAATATATATTCAGAATATACATATATATAATAGATTGATAAATAGAAATAAATACACCGTTCATGGAGACGGTAGGTCGTACGTACGCATGAACGCTATTTTCGTTTCCTTATTGAATTCAATGGAATTAAGTAGATGACATACATATATATATACATAGATCCAGAAGCGTTATTATTTCATATATTTCATTATTACTTATTATATATACTTTATAATCATTCTTGAATTGTTAACATGGAAAATCAATCTCATCACGTCGTGGAAACGGTAATCCGTACGTACGCATGAGTGATGATATCATTCCCATTTTTATTGAATGTAATTGGATTGGATGATATAATATCTTAGAATCAGTATGATGTTATAATAACCATATATAGTTATTCTTTACACCATTATACCCATCCAAGTAAGTTGGTGGTGGAAAAACATATTACACCACGGTGTGGAGACGGTATTCTATACGTACGCCCGCACGGTGATTTCGTTTTCCGTAGGATGGATGGAAGGTAAAATGGGGTTGTTTCATATTTATAACAATATATAAGTATATAATTAATACTGATTTTATTACTTTATAATGAAACAAATAAAAAAGTGAAAGTAGAAGAAGAAAGAAACTTGAAAGAGTCGGTAGAAAAGATTACCTCTTCCTCGACGCACCTCTTTTAAACTTCTTCTTAGGGCATGAGAGTTGGTATTTTGAGAAGAAAATGACCTCTATGATATAACTATATAGGTTGATAAGAGTAATTTTTAGGGTTTTTCTGAGCTTCAAGGCTCAAAAGGGTGTGAAGAGAAGAGGGAAGGGGTGCCCTTTTTATAAGGGAGGAGAGGGGCACCTTAGGAAAACTGAAAATATTATTTTATAATAAAGTCATATTCGGTTTTTAATAGCTCCAAATTGATTTATTAAGAATATTAGGTGGGTATGGGTATAAATCATCTCAACCAATAGGTTTTGGACAAGTTTAGGTTACTATTTTATCCTTATCATTTAGATTTAACTCTGAGTTAAATAATTTAACTTTTATCGTGTCTTTTTGTTTTCATACACTATATGGTTAATAAACTTACTATAACAAGCCAAACTAACCCCAAGTGGTTCATTATTAATATATATATCCTTATATAAGTAATTGTTTCGAACCTTATATTTTTAGGAATAAAATAACAATTAATAATATAATATTTGTTTTAAAAACTATTTTATGTCAATTTTGACACTATTTGGTACATGATTTTTGTGAAAATCATAACAGCATGATTAGTTAGAAAAAAGTTAATTAAATCAATACTATTGTGTCATATTAACCTATAAAATTAGTGTAATTCATAAAAAGTCTCAAATTTCATTTATTTGGGTATTTATAACATCAATTATGTTAATATTTCATTAATAAGGTAATTAATGCATCATTATTGTGTCATAAGTAAATTAAATTATTTAATGTCTAAAAATTATAAATAAAATACCATTATGTATGAAATCAAGTTATAATTATAATGAATATTTATAGTAGAATTTATCTTATGTATAAATCTATATTAAAAATGTTTTATTTATTAAACTTTGATTTTTACCTTTTTAACTCTTCTTTAAATAAAATAATAATAAATGTCCTAATCTAATCCAAGTGTACCTAAAGGGTAATATTTTATTTCTAAGGTTTTTTTTGGTAGAATTAAAATTATAAAATATAATTAAGACATTTTTTAGGGTAATAATAATATCATTTTAACATTTAATTACCCTATTTACTTTTAACCGTGGTAAATAAAAGTAAAAAGTTACTATTCAACAAAAATTATTTTTATCTTATTAAACCACATTTTACTTAATTATATCAACCATGTCTCTTGTATTTTTATAATTCCACTCATAGAAGCGGTAAAATTAAGTTTTATTTAAATTTTAAAATTCTCCTATGAGGTGGGTAAAAGACGGTGAATAGTCCAATAAAAATTTTATATATCTAAAATTTTTATAAAATGATTCCAATGAATTACATTGAACTTATATAGTTATTATGTATCAATTTTTACCTATAATAAATTTAAATAAAATAAATAATTATTTATATAAAAAGTCGGTTTTTAAATAATAACCTAGTGTTTTCACTATTCATCAAAAATTGAAAGTTTTCAGAAAAATACCAAAAATTCACCCTAGGATAATTTTGATATTAGAAATCTAAAAATGAAGAAGATTTTGAAAGATAAAATTTATAAAATTTCAAAAAGTGGTTATTACTATTCATAATGGCTAGCTCATAATAATATTATAGTAATATCTCGTTTAGTGAAACTCGGTATTTCATACAACACACGCTATCATGGAAGGTTGCGATTGCGTGTAATGCAATCCAAGTCAGGGATGCGTGTATTGCAAGCTCCTTTTGGGTGTAGCGTAAAACAGAAGACATCAATGAAATTAAAAAGAATATTTTTCATAAAATCTCAGGGTGTTACATATAGGGAATGATAGCCTTATGTTGGTTGAATTATTTCCTTATACCTATACTATGATTGAGAAACCTTTTGGTTGGATCCTATATATATGACTCTTCTACAACCATTTAGATATTCTTTGGGCATGGTGGTGAAATTTGTATTTTTTTTTAAAGGTTGGGGCCGAAGCCTCATTTATTATTAAAGGAAAGCAAAGACCTCTTTTAACTGGGTAGAGGGAGACCCATTACATAGCCCGAAGGCCCAGTGGGCATTTAGCCCATTACATGGCCCGTAGACCCATTTTTTTGGCCCGAAGCCCATTCTGTGAATCGTACTGCTACAGTACCTGCACTGCTACAGTACTGCACAGTACCCGCCGCCGCTACAGTACTTTGTCACCGCTATAGTGCCCTGCCGCCGCTACAGTGCTCGTCGTTGCTACAGTACGCCGCTGCTACAGTACCTGCGCCCAATGGGTTTTGAACCCCCATTTTCATGTAGATTTAAGGGGTGCTTACCACTAAGCCAAACCCCAACTACCGGTGAAATTTGTATGATTAGGGTTTGTGGTGGGTTGGTTAGTGTAAGGACACTCAATATACTATTCTTTTCTTATGTGTGAAATTATTTTATTATCATGGAATAAACCTCTATATACATGTTCACTTATGATACGAATGCATTGGTGGTGTCCTACTAGGTTATACTCACACCCTGCATGGGAATATCAATGTACATTTAGATTTCATGACCTGAGATCTAGTGAAGCGTGGGGGCTATATAATAGGGAGTTAACTAGATGGAGGCTTGGAGTCAAAGTAAATTCAAGAACATACTCTACACTATTTCCACTGTATTTATTTAATTTTTTATTTCATGGTAATTAGATTAACCCGCCACATTGGGGGTTCATTGATTACTTTTGCATGACTTGGCATGACTTTTTTAATATTATTTATTGGGTTTATTCTTATATTATGGTATTTTTTTGGATTATGGTTATGTTTTACTAACCTTTGATGGTTATGATTACTGAGGGTAAGTATCCCCACCTTTCTTTAGACTCTCACACCTAGTTGACATCCTCTTGTATATAGGGAGGTTCAAATTAGGTCTCATAAAATCTCTACTCGAGTGCTTCTTAGGATATCTAGGTTGGGGAATTAAAAATGGTATTAAAGGTCTCGGTTTCCTTTATTTATTTTCTTATAGGGTTATGGTAGAAAGGAGATAGGTTGTGTTAAACTTAGGTCTGGGATTTTCAATGTTCCTAGTTTTCTCATGTGCAACATACCTCTGTGTTACCAATAATGGTATTATTGGTATAGTTTTATGGGACTTCAATGCGTTCATGCAACATGAGTAGGCTTATTGGACTACAATAAATATATATACGTTTTGTGTACTATATAATAGTTTTTAAATTAAATTCCTTGATCCAGGCTAGTTTTTGAGTGTTATATATGTGTTTACTTTTGTGATATATTTTTCAGCATTAGTTGAAATTGATCATGCTATTATATTTCATATATATACGGTTGTGAATAAAATTCAAGTATATAGGACTAGTATTAATCCTTGGTTTGAACTATGTGTGTTATACCTTGTGTATGGGTACCTCCTAGGATAGGTATTTCAAAAATTATCCCTTATGTGTTCCTTAAAGCTGCTTAAAATTTCCTATTAGGAAACCAATTATAGGAGTTCTAAAATATGGTTTGGGATATCAAGAAAATACAACCATAGAGATGTTTTATGGGATCACCTACATTAGTTTACATGAATGCTCTTACAAGGGAGAACACTCATGTTCCACTACTTAATGCACAAGAAATTGGAGCTGAGCATGCTCATATACCTACTCTAGTGATTTAGTTGGAAGAACCGATCCAGCCATGATTTTTTAATTGTTCCCATTGAAAGAGGAGAAAACTAAGGAAAATGGTTAATTATGCCTAAGATTTCCAACTCTATTATCCAAAAAACTTTTCATTTCACTAGAGTTCTTCAAGATTCTATGGACTATATTGAAATCATTGAGAGAATTTTTGACTTGGTAAAGACTCTTTATGACCAGAAAGATAAGTTATCTACCTTTATGTTTTAGAGAACCTCCAAGATATGGTGAAGTATCATAAACTATACTCAAAGACATGATGGTTTTATGTGGACTACCATTAATAAATTGTTCTATGATGAGTTATTTCTTAATTCAATGAAGTTAGACTGGGTGCAACAGTTCATAGAACTTCATCAAGGGACGATGTTGATATCTATTCATTTATACCATTTCATAGAGTTGCTCTATTTCATTCCTCTCTTATCTAAGAACGAAACATATAAGGATATTAATTTTTAAAGATTTATGATTTTTAATCTCATACTCTAATTCATGAACATTGTCCTAACTACTTACCCTAAGGTGTTTCACAAAGCTCTCTTCATTTAGAAGGGGTTATAGGAGGACTCTAGAATAGGTACTCTTCTTGTTTCTAGTGGATTGAAGCATTGAGTGCCTAATTATTCTATGATTACTTCTTCATCTAGTAAGAAAAGGTGGGTTTATGATCCTGTAACACCACAATGTTTTATTAAATATTTTTTGGAATAAATTTAATTTCTCCAATATCTTTCCTTACATGCAACATCGAGTTTTAATGAACCACAAAAAACTATTAATATTATTATTTAATAATGAATGTTATTACCTAGACATTAAACTTGAAAAAAATTAATAAAAATAAACAAATTTTAAATATTAATTTTAATGTTTTTATACAAAAAAACATTTTGATAAAAATATTCTCAATTTTTTGTAATGTCTTTATATGTTTAAAAAATTCATTTTTCTCAAAAAAAATGTGTTTTTATTTCCTTTAGTGAAAAAATAACGAAGTAATTTTTAAAAAATTTAGAAATTTTATGTCTCAAAATAAAAAACATTTTTAAAATCTACTTTTTAAAATTAACATAGGGTGTTTTTTTGTTATTTTTCTAAAAGTATTATTTTTCAATGAATACAGAAAAATACTAGTTTTTATTGAAAAATGATTATTTATTTAAAGAATTTATAAAGTTAATTTTTTCTAAATAGTTTTAAAAATTAAATTAATTAAATAATATATTTATTAATCCAATTTAGTTCATTGGAATAAAATTCATATTGAATTAGAAATTAAAAAAAATTAAAGTTTTGAATATTTTCACTTTGGAAAACCTCTTTCTTGTCACATTTGCGGGTTTAATTTTAAATTAAGTTTTTCCATTGATATGAATGTGGTTTGGAAAACTATATTCCATATTTTTAATCAGAATAATTTATATTATATAGTAAGTTAAACATAATTTTTTTCAGTGTGACTAGTAAAAATAGAAAAATTTAATTACTATAGTTAAGGTTAAAATGAGCTTATTAGGGGTTAACCTAATAAGATAATGAGTAAATTACCTAGAAACTTTTCAAAACCCAATTTTATGGACATATATAAACCTGAAAAACAATAATGTTCAATAATGGACCATTTTTCATCTTTATGGCATGTGCAAAAAGGTAGAACACTTTATTCTTTTCAAAAATTCAAAGTTTGTCATCCCCCCACTTATAAAATGCCACCCCATCTTCTCCCCTATTTACAATACCAAAACCATTTGGGTCAGCCAATCCATTCCAAAATATATTTCATATTTTCCTACACAATTTATAGAGTCTTTTTATTATTATTAAACCATTTTATGAAGGCTTTATGTATAAACCTAAAGTGGTTCTCTGAAAAATGATTGAAAATTCTTTAACTTGTATTTTTTGTTTTATTTATTCTTCAACCTCCATAAAATCTTCTTAAAATATGATGATATAATAAAAATATTATATAACATATAATGATATGTTATAATTTAAATTGAGTAACCTATATCCATCTCCACTTCTATCTAATGGGAAATGAAATTGTCACTTGTGTGTACGATGGACTACCACCTCACGAACCAATGTTATTCATTTTCCATAAAAACCTCACACAACTGGATATAATGATGGATTTAATGTTTATATAATATATTTATGAAATTTATGATATTACTATAGTTATTTATTTTTTATATCATAAAAACCTTCTTACATTCCAACCTATTGTAAAATAATGAAATCACTCGTGTGTATGGCAGACTACAACCTTGCGAACCGATGTGATGGGTTTGTCATTTTTGATTTAATTGGATTATAATAAAGATTAATTTAATGAATATATATTATATTTTTAAAATAATTATATTTATGTAATTATAATATCATATATAACTTCTTACTTTCCATTCTATGGGGATACGATAATGTCATTCGTGAGTATGGTGGAATATTGTATACCGAAGCGATGTGATTTCTTTTCCCTAATTCTTTTCATTAAATATAATTAGGGTAAATTTAATGAATATATGTGATATATATATCATAAAAATTAATCTATTAAATTAATATATATTTTTTATTTCTTTCATTTCATCTATTAAGAAAATGGAAACAGCGTTCATGCGTACATACGGCCTACCCTCTCTATAAACGGTTTATTTAATTTTATATCTCTATGGATTGCTATAAATACATATATAATTAATTTATATTATATTTATATCATTTATAAAAATATTTATAACATGTAACCATTATCAATTTAATAGGACCAAAAATAATAAATCAAAATATACACAAAAAACAAAGTATTTATTTCTCGAAATGTAATTTTGACATGAAATTGTAAATAAAAACATAATAAAAGGTCTTAAAAATAATTTATGGTGTGATATATATAATTATGGTTATTTAATATATTTTTAATAAAAAAATATTTATTATAGAGTATGTTTTAACGTGTATGAATGATGTTGATATTTAAAGTAAGGGATTTTTGTCTCAATTTTTCTTCTTTGGGACATAAGTTGTGTTTTTCACCTATCTTCACTTATGAGGTATATATACAGACATTTTGACATATAATATTATGAATTTATTTATTCTCATGATATTTAATTTTCAATTTCTTGTTATAACTTCATGGGTCCTATGATTCAATGTTACCAAAGTGGTAAGGGTTTTATGACACAATCACATCATTTATCGGGATTGTATATGTTTATGCTTCCAATTAGAAAATTTTATGATCTATATCTGAAGAAACAAATTATTTTTCTTCAAATATTTTAATTTATTAAGAATTCATGTTTTAAATTCATTCTCCTCTATTTATATACCCTTGATTCTAAAATAATGTTTTAAAATAAAACCAACTTTATTTCTCTCTTTGGTCAAAAATAATTTTCTATTTCATATCCATGCTTTATAAAAATGTTTTCAAAAATTTTTTAATGTTACTATTGGATTTTTTGAAGTCATTTTTACCCTTATTTGTGTTTTAAAAAATATAAAAATAAAATTCATGTCATTATCAAAATAATTCACATTTTTATTTTATTGAAATTTTGAAAGTAAAGTCTATTTTAATGTGTACAAAATTTCCTAAAATCATGCAAACTTGATTTTTTAAAGATCCCTTTATAAGTTTCAAAGTTTATTTTCAAATAAAATGATTTTGAAAATGATTTCTATTTTATATAAATTATTTTCAAAGTGGAAAGAAAATTTTCCTTAATAAATTTTTAAAATTATTTTTAAATATTCCTTTATAATTTTTCAAGGTTATTTTCAAATAGAATTATTTCTATAATATTTAATTAATTTATTGATTTAAAGATTTTATTTTCAAATAAATGTAATTTTCCTTAATAAATTTTCAAATTGTTTTTTAATTATTTTCCAACTAATATAATATACTTTTAAATTATTTTATCTTTACTAGGGATATGATCCAATTATACCATATTTATTCACTCTCTAGATGATTTGTGTTTATGATGAAAATATGTTTTTGAAACCCATTTCTTTTTCATGGATTATGATATGATGAAATGTTTTATGAAACCCATTTTTTTCATGGGTTTTGATATGATTATTGTTTTATTATTGTTTGGAACATGTGTATATATTAATTTCATTAGGTGATTGATGTGGCTTATATATCCCTTAATTTCATTCAGTATTTATTAATGTTATATGAGATTAGAGGGTACATGGGAGGTTATACCAAGCCCAAACAGAGGGTACATGAGAAGTTATACTAAGCCCAAAGTAGTTACGTAGGTGGTTATCCAATCCTAACATGTTATGAATGTCTTGGTGGGTGGCCTTCATATAATATTTTTAATTATTATGTATTTTCCACAACTCTATGTCTTATTCCAATGTTATGCTCTTATGGACTATGTTCCTTAATTCCATTATTATTCATGTCTTTTTAACTTTCATGATTTATTCCATCACTCAATTTTATGATCTATGATATGAAGAGTATGGTTTTAAAATGTTATTATCATGTTCTCATACCCTTATACTCATGATATATTTATATCTCCCTTATTTACCCTTACTGGGAATTTTTTCTCACCCTTTCTTATGTTTATTGTACCTGAGTTATGATTAAGGGTATTATGTTTGATATGTATAAGAAGGTTTCTAGTTATGAAGAACCTGGTATGAGTTGAGGTAACTCACCTATGAACTAGTTTTTTATGTTTCTAGGTTTCCAAAGGCACTATACCTAAACGATTCTATTGTGGATCATTTTGTTACATAATGAATATTCATATTCAAAGATGTAATATTTATCTATAAGAAGTTTGGGGTCTCTAAATTTTGTATCATATAAAGGTTTAGTTAAAAAAATTTGAAACTAGGTAGATAAAACATTAGTTAGAACGATAAGGATAAGTCTAATTATAAGGAAATATCTAATAATTTTGGTAAAGGATATATTGAGTGGTTTCCAAGTAATTACTTGACTTTATGGATACTAAAATTGGATTTGGATCTATAAGAGAGGTACCTAGGGGTAATAAATATAAAAAGGGTGCATTGAGATGGAATCAATCATCACATGGTGTACATAAATGGTATTTTCTTCACACTTGGTTTAACACTCCTGGGTGATATACTTTGAAAATTAAAAAAAAACTCTATATGAACCATTATGAAGGATTTAAATAGATTATGACCCTTAATGACCAAGGTTAAACCTAAGGTGACATATTTAAATGGTGATGTCCTGATTTATACATCCAATAAATGATTTTTCAATATTATATTGTTTCCTCATAATGGTTAGTGTTTCTAACACTATAATTTTTTGTTTTAGTCAATGTATGGAGCTCGAAGGAACCATGTTAATACTGAATATAATAGAAAATGAAATGATTGACCTCCTATGAAACCAAATGTTATGGGAGTTGGAATTAAAAATCTTGTTTCTATGCTCACATATATTTCTCCATCTATGAATCATGATGATCTTCCTAATGAGGAAAGAAGGGAAAAATAAGTTGTTGAGTCCTTCATGAGGCAACATCCACCATATTTTATAGTTTTTGGTGATACACTTGTTTATAAGAAATGTATAAGTTCCATTGAAAAATTATTTTCCATTATCTAGTGTTTAGAGTATGAAAAATTCATTTTTTACATCTATCATTTGAGAGGCAAAGAGGATCAATGGTAGACTTTTATGAAGAATATGAGACAACAAGATGAAATTAACTCCGTGGAGTTGGGTGAGTTTAAGAGATTATTTTTTCAATAATTAATTTACTCATATTATTTATATGAAAATGTATAAGTAATTACTTATGATAAAGAAAATGGATAATGAATCAATTGGTACCTATGAGGAATATTTTACAAGACTTGTGAGATACACTTTTGGTATTATCATACAACCTAAAAGTAAAGTTGATCAATTCATAAATGACTTAAAACCATATTTTTGAAGGGTGTTATCTATAAGGGGATTTTATAGAAATGAATAAATCATTTTTATGCTCTAAAGGTGGAAATGAGGATTATAGGGACCCATAAATCACATGGTTTTAATAAGAAAAGAATAATGGAATTTAAAGGATGCTCTAAAAATCATGGAGATAAGAAGATGATATTTCCTTTTTTCTCAACTTGTCGAAGGAAACATGGAGGAAATTATCTTAAGGGGAATATTAAATGTTTTATATGTGTAAATTAAGGTCATCATGTAGATGAATTTCAAAGTGATGGGAATAAGTTATCTAATGATATGAATAAATAGAAATCTCCACAAAATAAAGCTATAACACCTTTTTATTTCAAATTCAAGGAGTTTAGGGATTATGATAACAAGTTTCAAATTATAATTTTTGATGAAAATGATAAACTTTAGAAACATTTTAAGCTAAGAGACAATGGGAAATACCATGTGATCTCTATTTCAGATGAGGGTTATGATAATTACATGGTGAAATTTATACATGTCATTTACTCTAGAACTACTAATGTATTATTTGACTTTGTATCAACCCACTATTTTTTATCTGAATAATTTTCTATGGATATAAAAATACCAAATCAGAAAATATATGTTGAATTGGTATTGAAACCCCCAAATGGTATTATGATTTCATCACAAGTATATTATTCCTCTATATATAAATTTTGTGGGAATGTGCTTCCTTAAAATCTCATTATTCTTCATATCATTGAATTTAACGTAATCTTAGGAATCAATTGGATTTCTATACATAAATACCACATTAATTTCTAATTAAGTGATGTCACATTTGAAATTTTAAACAAATATATGATCTTTTATTAGTGTGATGATAAATAATATCTTCCTATGGAAATCAAATCCATTGTATGTGTTTTGATTCCTATTCAAATAGGGAACTAATATCATAGGGTTAGGGATAAAATAAAAATTGATGATATTACTATTGTAAGGTTGTTTTTTGATGTCTTTTAGAATGAATTTTCTAGTATGATACTAAATCGTGAAGTTGAGTTCTCAATATAAATCATAACTAGTGCTATACATATTTAAAACACTCCCTATATAATGGACCTATTTGAGTTTTAGTAATTGAAGAAGAAACTCTAGGAGAATATTAAAAGGGGGTTAATTTATCCAAGTGTGTCACCATTGGGTGCACCAATTCTTTATGTTAAAAAGAAATATGGATCAATGAAAATATGCATTGATTATCGGGATATGAACATTATCATGATCAAGAACAAGTATTTTCTACCCCACATTGATGACTTTTTTGATCAACTATGTAGATTTAAATACTTTTCTAAGATTAACCTTTATCTTGGATATCATTAATTTATGTTCAAGAAGGAGTGAATACCCAATATATCATTCCATGAAAGGTATGGAAACTATGTGAATATCATAATTTCATTTGGTTTTATCAATTTCCCTACTATATTTTGGATTTAATGAATATTGTCTTTAGAGAATTCCTTGATCATCTTGTGGAAGTCTTTATAGACAACTTTCTTATTTATTAAAAGAGAAAGGAAGAGTATGAATATCACTTGAGGATTTTACTAAAGACCCTAAGGAAGGAGAAAGTGTATGAAATATTTACAAAGTGTAAAATTTGTATTCAAAATGTTTAATTTTTGGGTCATATAATCTCAAGTGAGGGTATATTGGTCGACACATAAAAGTTAGAAGTTATTGAGTGTTGGCCCAGACTAACCATTATGATTGAAATGTGATGTCTTCTTGTTGTAGATGGATAATATCAATGGTTTTTGGATAATTTTTCATAGCTATCTAATCTGATCATCATGTTATATCATAAGGGATCCAATGTCCTTTGGATAGATAAAAGTGAGTAAAATTTCAAGGAACTAAAGAGAATATTTGTTAGTACACCAATTATTACATTACCCAATAGTGGAGAAGAGTTTGAAAACTACAGTGATGCATCCAATAAGGTATTGTGATGTGTACTTATAAAAAATGTTATTTCTATAGATTATTCATCACAAAAATTGAAGTTTTATGAGTAAAATTATACAACTCCTGATTTAGAGTTAGCTACGGTAATTTATTCATTAAATACATGGATGAATTATATTTATAAAGAAAAGTGTGATATATATGATGATCATAAAATTTTAAAGTATATATTCACATAGAAGTAGTTAAACATGTTCCATAGAATATGTTTAGAGATGATTAAATATTATAACTTCTCAATACATTACCACCTTGGGAAAGAGAACAAGGTGGCCTATTTTTTGAGTTGAAAGGGTCATTCTAGATTTTCCATGATGAGGCTAACAAAAGATATAATATTTTTTTATTTTAAAAGGATGGATTAAATAATCTATAAGGAAGGGGAGAAATTGTATCTTTCTAAAATGAGTGTTTAATCATATATCCATTTGAATATTAAATAGGAATAGAAAGAAGATATAGAGATGCATAATAAGATTATAAATATTACTAAGTTTATCCTTGATTGTGATGGAATGATAAGGTTCAGGAACCATGTATGTATTTCATCCATGCAAAATTTAATGAAGAATTTTTTTAGATAAAGATCATATTTATTCATTATTTATTAATCATAAAATTATGTAGATGTATAGATATTTGAAATAGTATTTCTAGTAGGATGGAATGAAGAGAGTTATCATAGAGTTTGTATTTCAGTTCTTCATATGTTAGCAAATTAAGGTTGATAGGAAAAATCCTAAGGGTTTGTTACAACCATTACCCATAATAGAATGGAAATGGGAAAACATCACCATATATTTTTTCATTGGACTCCAAAAAACGTCTAAAAGAAATAATTCTATATGGTTTGTAATCAATCACATTAAAAATTTAATACACTTAATATCAATCAGAGAAGACTTATATATTGGTTATCATTAAAGAGTATACATTAAGGAAGTTTTAAGGTTTCATAGAGTACCACATTACATTGTATTTGATCCGGATCTTAGGCTTACTAAAAATATTTGTAAAGTCTTATGTAAGATTTTGATATATAGTTTAGTTTTATCACTATGTATCATACTCCGATAGATGTTTAGTCTAAGAGACCAATTCAAACCCTATAGGATATATTTAGAACTTGTTATATGGATTTCAATGGTGGTTGGGATCAACATCTTCCTCTAGTTGAATATTTTTATAACAATAGCTTTCACTCAAGCATTCAAATGAATCCTTATGATTACCTCTATGGAATGAAGTGTAGAACACCAATATGTTGGAATGGGGTTGTAGAATTAAATTTATTGGAACTATAAATAGTTGAATAAGTGGAAGAGAATCTTAGGGCCAATCTGATGCACATAAGGGAAAAATAAATTTAGTAGAAAAATTATGATGATAATTATCAACGTGATCTAGAATTTAAAGTTAGTGATAAGGTTTTACTAAAAATTACCTCATGGACAAAAGTAATAAGATTCAGAAATAATGGAAAAATAATCCTTAGTTATATTGGTCCCTTTGAAATTTTTTATTGTATCAACACCATATATTATCTCTTGGAGCATCTGTTGAACCTCTCTCTGGTTCACATTATGTTCCATGTATCTCTCCTAAGTACATAACTGATCTGTCACATGTAATAAAATTAGAGGTAATTCTACTAGAGAATGATATTTATTATGAGGATGATCAGGGGAGATTCTAGATAATACTAATAAAGTAATACAAAATAAGACCACCCACCTGTTTAAATTTTTATGGTGAAACCAGAATCTTGAGGAAGCTATGTGGGGACATGAGGATGTAATGAGACAAAATTATCATCATTTTTTTGTACCAAAGTGATTAATTTTTAGATAAAATTTAATTTTAATGGGGTATAATGTAACACCATGATATTTTAAAAAATATTATTTTTTTGGAATAAATTTAATTTATTGGATAGATTTCATTACACACAACACCAAATTTTAACAAACTATGACAAAATTTTAATATTATCATTCAAACATGACCGTTAATACCTAGTCGTCAGACTTGGAATGATGAATATGAATAATTAAATATTTTTATATTAAGTATAAATTTTTTAAATAATGAAAATATATTGATAAAAAAAGTACTTAATTTTTAGTAAAGTCTTTATCGCTTTCAAAAAAATTATTTTCTCAAAAAATGTTTTTTGTTACTTTTTGTGAAAAAATAATAAATTTATTTTTAAAATTTAAAAAAAAATCCCAAAAATAATATACATTTTGTAAATTGACATGATGAAATTATCTTATGGTGAATTTTTGGTATTTTTTTGAGAATATTAACTTTTCAATGAACGGTGTCATATATGAGTTTTTATTGAAAACTTTCTTTTCATTTAAATAATATATATGGTTATATTTTTTTTAAAATAGTTTTAAAATTAAATTTATTTCAATTATATATATTAATCTAATTTATTTTATTTTAATCAATTTTATATCAAATTTTTGTGTAAAAACATTTTAAAATTTTAAACATTTACTCTTTGGAAAATCACATTCTCATCGCGTCTGCAGGTTTGATTTTAAATTAAAATTTTCCAATTATATGAATGAAATTTAGAAAAATTTATTCCATATTTGGAATCATAATAATTTATATTATATAATAATTTCAAATTATATTTTTCAAAATAAATAATAAAATATAGTAAAAATTAAATTTTGTGGTTAAGGTTAAAATGGGTTTACTGAAGTGTTATGTTAAAAATGATAAGGGTTAAATGAACTTTAAACAAGTATAAAACACATTCTATGTCAATTATTATACCTCATAACCTATAATTTTCAATAATTACCCAATTTTATCTTTTTGTTCTTTAAAAAACATGGTTATAATTTTCTATTTTTAAAAATCCCATGTGTCTCCTCTCCCCCACTTATAAAAGTCCACCTCTTTTCCTCCCCTATTCAGAGTTCAATAATCATTTAGTTTAGAAAATACCTGACCAAATATATTACATACTTCCCTATATACTTCATATAGTCATTATATTCATTAGGAAACCCTCAAAATAATTCTTTAAGTATAAACCTAAAGAGGTTCTCCGAAGAAGAGGTAATATTATTAAACATGTGTTTTAACTTATTATACATCCTTCAAATGTTCTTAAAATACAATGATATAATAACACAATTATATCCAATATACTAATATTTTATTATTTTAATGGAATAACCTATATCAATCTATAATTCCATCAAATGGGAAATGAAATCATAGCTTGTGTGTACGGAGGGTTATCGGTTCACAAACCGATGTTATTCATATTCCATCACCACCACTCACGACTAGTTATAATTATGGATTTAATATTTATATAATATATTTATGATATTATTATACTTATTTAATTATAATTTTACACCTAAATTCTTAACTTATAACCCATTGTAAAACAATAACATCGCTCGTGTGTACGGTGGACTACCACCTCACGAACTGATCTGATGTGTTTTTCATTTCTATTTTAATTTGATGGTAATAAGGATAGATTAAATGAATATATGTGATATTTTTAACATAATTATACTTATTTAATTATAATATAATATATACCTTCTTATATTCCATTATGTGGGGGATATGATAATGTTGTTCGTGTGTACAGTGGACTATCACCTCACGAAGTGATGTGATTAGTTTTTCACTAATGCTTTCCATGGAATAAATTATTGTAAATTTAATTAGTATATGTGATATATATGAAATAAAAATTATTCTATAAATTTAATATATTATTTAACTTTATTTCATTCCATCCTTCATGAAAATTATAACATCATTCATCTGTAAGTACGACCTACCGTCTCCATGAACGATGTCTTTTATTTTCTATATCTAACTTTTATGGATTACTATAAATATATATATACTGAATATATATGATATTTATATCATGTTTAAAAATATGGATATTATGGAACCATGATCAAAGTAATAGGACTGAATATAAAATATCAAAACACACCTAAAAACAAAGCAGTTATTTCCCGAAATGCAATTTTAACGTGGAATTGTTAATAAATAAGAAAAAAATGTCATAATAAAATCAAATATGGTATGATATATATAAATATGTTTATTTAATATATTTATATTAAACATATATTTATTATAAAGTTGTTTGGAACATGTTCAAAGGAAGTCGAGACTTATGTTAATGGTTTTTTGTCTCAATTTGTCTTCTTTGGGACATATTCTATGTTATGAATCTATCCTCTTTTATAAGAAGTATATACATCCCATTTGACATATAATATCAGGAATTTATTTATTCTCTTAAAATTTCAACTTTAATTTTAATTTATTATCTCATGGGGCCTACAATTCAATATTACCAAAGTGGAAAGGGTTTTACGATAAAATCTCATTGTTTATCAAGATTATTTATGTTTATGGTTAAAATGATGAAATATTATGATATATATATCATTAAACTCATAAATTTTATTCTAATATAGTTATTTATTGAGAATAAAATTTTTCCCTTAATTTTACTCTCTTTTTGTACTTATGATTCCAAAAATAATGTTTTTAAATAAAACTGACTATTTCTCTCATCAGTTGAAAACCCTTTTTCCTTATATATCCATTTTTTATAAAAATGTTTTTAGAAATGTTTTAATGTTCCTTGGAAAATTTTAAAGTTAATTTTACCCTTTTTATACATTTTATAAAAAACATAAAAGGAATATTCAAGTAGTTTTCAAAATTAGTATTATTTGGATTTTACCGAAAATATGAAAGGAATCATTTTTTAACATGTATAGTATTTCCCACCATCATAACTAGTAAATGTTTTATAAATTACTTTATAAGTTTCAAAGGTTATTTTAAAATAAATTTATTTTGAAAATGTTTTATGTTTTAATTTTTCTCAAAGTTGATAAGATATTTTCCTTGAGAAATGTTTCAAATGAGTTTTAAATATGCCTTTATATGTTTTCAAAGTTAATTTCAAAGAAAATTATTTCTAAAATATTTTATTAATTTCTAGTTTTAAAAATGTTATTTTCAATGAAATTACATTTTACATAATAAATTTTCCATGTTATTTTTATTTAAAAATTATTTTCCATCTAATATGACATCCTTGGTTGTTACATAATATTTAATGGGGATATGATCCAATGATACTATCTTTATTAATTCTCTAGATGGTTTTTTTATGATGAAAAGTTTTTTATGAAACCTATTTATTTTTCATGGGTTATTATACGATGAAATATTTTATGAAACCTATTTTTTTTTCAAGGGTTCTAATAAGATGAAAGTTTTATGATCATGTGGAACATGAATATAATATTGTCATTATATGATGGGTGGGACCTATATATCCCTCCAATTAATTGGGTAATGGTTAATTTTCTACAATATTAGACGGTTCACATTAGTTTATACGAATCCTAAACATAGGGTACTTGGGAGGATATCTGTTAGGTCCAAAAGTGATATAGATACCCTGAGAGGGGGTGAATTAGGGTATGGATATTATTTTCAAAATTCTTCCTACCCCACTAGATCTTGGCCTATTTATTATGAGGGTAACTTTATTTTCACTTAAGTGTTTATGTTGTTCTTATTCTTTTCTTCTTTATATGATGATGATGCACTAAAAGTAAAATAGGAAAGCAAGCAGAAGGAAATACTAGTTTTACTTGGTTCACCCTCCCTGGGATACATACAAGGATCAAGAAATGGAAATGTGATGATTTATCAAATACACTAAGGCTCACTTACAAAAAAAAATTCAGGATAGATCACTTTTATGACCAAGCTCACTACCTTTACAAGGATTAGGGTCGGCTCACTACTTTCCCAAGGATCACTTCTTGAGTATCATTCTCTATCTCACTTGTAGTGGAAAGGATCACCTTCTTCCTCTTCCTTTTCTCACTATTCTAAAAGGGGTCCACACAGAGTTTATGGACATGTAAGTCCCTAAATTATACATAATAAATGCATCCGTAGTTGTAGATAGATTCTTTTTTGAAGTTCTACTTTCATCCAGTTGATGAATATCACTTTACCATAGTTTACATGGTAAACCTTTCTGAACACTTTTAAGATTCTCACTACCTTCGCAAAGCTCACCTCTTTTTTGAAGCTTAACCAGCCTTCGTGAAGAAACCTTCTTTCATAAATCTCACTTAGCCTTTGCGAAGCTCACAAATTTTGGTCAGATTTTTATATCCTTCTCTAAATTCATTACTTTCATGATGATTAGAATTTTCAGTCGGATTTCATAGCCTTTTCAAACTCCCTTTCTTCACAAGATTTTTTGGGAGAACACCCAACACGAACCACCTTTGAAAATTCAGAGCCTATGAATTTTCATTAATCCTTTAGTTTGTTTTCTGAGGGGGTTAGGGAACTATTTATAGGTCTTTCCTCCTATTCTAGAAGCTTCCATCCATGTCATAACCATTTCAAGAAGCTCCCTCATCACATTTGTGATGCTCCTTTTCTTCACGATGTAGCATTTGGAATTTCTCAACTGTGAAGATTCTCATAGTCACGGAGATTTATGTCAACCATTCATGTATTCATGATTCTCCACTTATAATAGTCATGGATATTAACATTAAACATTTACATGTTTAAAATTCTTGTTCATAATGATCCATTCCTTTTCAAAAACCCATTCTTCACAAAACTCATTCCTTTTCCATATTTTTACTAGGCCTTCGTGGAAATATATTTTTCTTGATGTTTAATCCAACCTCCAAATTTTGGATCCTAAAAAATTTGGTAAGCACTAGGAAATTATTCCACTTTATGTATGTAATTTTTTGTTCCACTTCCAGAAAATTCATTCCTTTGTCTTGGATCTTTGTTAACAAACCATGTCGAAAATATATATGGAAATCCAAAATTGACCATGGAAACCTACTTTTTCAACAAACACAATTGACGCAAAAATATTAAAATGTTATCTTGGGGGATGTTTTCCCAAAAATCTCCCACTTTGGGTTTTTTGACAACTCTTCGCAGTTTGATACCTTATTGAAGCTTCTTCTATATTTTATCACCATTCGCTTCTTGTGATACAGATAGCAATCAAAGATTTACTCAACATATTCTATAATCCCACATGATCCATGCTCATCATGAGAAACAAGAATAGCATGAAAATTTCATCAATTAATCACTTCTTTCCAAAACTACTCATCTACATTCATTATGAACCACATCTATCGTGATATATAACCTTTGATCGATCATCATTAGCATCATAATATTTAGACCTCTCCCTACTTCACTACTCCCCATATCAGCTTCTACCCTATCTTGATTGAGATATTTTCTCCCCTTTTATAGCCACAATTTATCCCGTTTTTTCAATGAATCTGAAGCTCACTTCATTATTGTCTACAATGGGTTAAATAACTCATATCATCACATTAGGGGAAAAAACCATAACTCAAGGAGATAGGGTCCCACATCCATACTTTTTCAAGTGTGGGGAGTCAAATAAACTCCAAGAGACAGTCAATTTCATTCAAATTCATCTTTGAATAAGGTTTTTTTCATAATGTCTACAACTTATAGTTTTATATGCATGTACTCTAATATCACAAGCCCTTGCTCCACCTTCTCCTTGATAAAATGATACTTTATTTCAATTATATTTTTTCTTGAGTGATGGAAGGTATTTTTTCTTAGATGTAAAACACTTGAATTTTTACATTGGATTATGATCAGATACATCACTCCGACTCTCATATCGTCAAATTGTTTCTTTATCCACAATAATTGCATGAAATATTGAGTGGTCGCAATATATTAATCTTCTTCTATGAACAATGAAATAAAACATTATTTCTTACTCATCAAAGAAATTCATAATCTTATAATACAGAATTCACCACCTAATGTTGATTTTTATCATCCACTTATCCAGCCTAATCTACATCTGTATATCCCAATAACTCTTGTTGAGATTTTTCATTATACAACAAATTGAAATCCACCATTCCCTTAATATACTAAAGTATTATTTTCACTAAAATCATGTAGATTTCCATGGTATTTATTTGATACCACTATTCTTGGCATGTGGGAAAAAATATCAGGTCTTGTTTCTATCTACTACAATAGACTTCCAATGATTTTCATATATTATATGACGTTAACCGCATTGCCTTTATCATCTCATGGTAGTTTCATTCAGGTATCCACCAAAGTAGTTATATACTTCAAATTATATATTCAAATCTTCTAAAAACCTCCTTGTAATATTTATATTGATAAATGAAGGTTCCATTCTTTCCTTTTTTTCACTAGTAAACTAAGTAAAAATATAATTTCACCAATCATTGACATTTTGAATTCACTTTTCATGAATTTTTTGAACTGCATGTATTGTGATTAATTTAATCAATCAAATATTATGTCATCAATATATACCAGCACCATCATCCTTTGATTACTGTTATCATTGACACATATATTATAATCAACTCCACCACACTGAAAACCAATATTCTTTAAAAAAATGATCTAGTCTTAAATATCATTCCATTGGTGCTTGCTTTAACCCATATAGCACCTTCTTTTGCTAAAAAACTATGTTCTCATCTTCATGAATGAGAAAAAAAATGGATTCTCAATATAAACTTCTTCTTCCAAAACCCCATTCATAAATACTAACTTGACATCCATCTAGAAAAATTTGAACATTCTTTTCACTATTATGGCCAAGAATAATCTAATTTTATCTAGCCTTGAAATAGGTGAAAATGTTTCATCAACATAAATACCCTCTATTTTGGAGTAAACTTTTCACACTAATCATTTTTTTTTAATAATTATGACATATTCATTCATATTATTTTGAAAGACACATTTGGTCCCAATGACATTCATATTTTTTAGTCTTGAAATAATCTCCCATGTCTGATTCTTCTCAATTTGTTCAAGCTCATCATTCATAGCCTGGATCCAAATGTTATCTCTATTTTCTTCCTTAAAACATTTAGTCTCTACCAATGATAAAAAATGATTCTTACTATAGAGTCTCCATCCTCCTTGTCTTTACTGGAGTTGGATGATCACTAATGATGTTTTTTCTATCTATTTCAGATTAGATCTTCTTCTTTCATGATAATAAATATTTGCACTCCTCATATTAATCATTTATATCTTCTTCTAAATCATCATTTTCTACTTCTAATCCTCCTAAGTCTCCTACCTCTTCATTAATTTCATCAGAAAACTGGTCACTATGTTGTTGAATATTCTGTTCAACTCTACTATAGTAACATCATTGCTTTAAACTATTTTTTTCAAGCATCTTTTTTAGAACATTGTTTATATTCTATCACATATTCTTGGTATCCTAAAAATTTTCAGATGATACCATATTTTTAGAATAAAATAGATAATCATGAAATACATTAATGTTGTTACTTCTCCCACAATTTTTTTTCTCTTAGTGGAAAACTAACACCTGAACTGCTCATGATACCAATGGTTATATATTCAATGCAACTTGGAACCACTGGATCATAAATGTATATATTTGAAATCTCTTTAGTTTCAAATAAGACTCTTCATCATATCATCTCTTTTTTCCACAACACAAAACCTTCATATACAGATTTGAAAAACAGAACTATTGTGTAACACCACTTGTTGAATCTGATATCATATGTGAATTTCAATTGTTTAGATTATTCTCTTCACATGTATCTTCATTAAACTTATGCACTCATTCCCTTTCACCACACACACTCCATGGATTTTATCTCCCCCTTAGTCCTACAAAACTTCTAGTATATATTAGATACATTTAATGCATGGGAAGAGGGGTACCACTGGAATCCTCAAGAAGAGGATTGTGGTCGATCTTGATGGATCAACCCTTTGATAATTCCTTAAAAAGAAATGTACTGTTTTTTTCTTGTTCCAACTACCTATCTAACTTCAACTATTCTGGACAAATAATTAAGCATTCATTACCTGCATATTGGGTATTCTTTTGATATTTAGATTTTGTAGGCTTGGCCTTTTCCAAAATTTGGATTTTACACCCATTAGTAGAAATTTCCTTCTTTTATGCTCTACCAATATTTCATTTTTCATGAATCTTTATTTGATTAATAATATTTACACTTATAATATTCTCTTTCTCCTTCCTCTATTGTATAGCTATTCCTCTTTCCTTTACTTCTCTCTATAGGGCATGACATGAATTTTTTTTATGTAATTCTTTATTAAATTTATTTTATCAGTTATCTGAGTCACCAAACTATTTCATGTTGGTTCCAGGTCCTCCATTGATCATATAATATTCTTAATCACAACTAGAGTAGATCCTCTCTTTTTACAGGTTTATTCATATTCTTTCAAATAGAGTTGTTGTGATTGTAATAGAGGAGGTTCTCGATACACCTTTTCTTGATCCCCTTGTGTTTCCTTGGAGACTTTAAACTTATTTTTCAACGTATCACTATTTATTTTAGTATAGGATTTCTCATTATGCATCATTGGAGTTGGAGATATCCTTTTGAGTTTCTTTTCCTTCCATGCTTTCTTCCCACTACAATATCTTGCTGAATTCTAATGATTATAACATATAAAAAATATCATGTTAAAAACATACCTTGTGCCATCATTTCTTGGTTGAGATGTTAACGCATCTAGAGTTCTACTTATGACATTGATTCCTTGAGATACTTAACACATACTCATAGTGTTTCTATGTATTAAAAAATAATAACATCTAATGGATGCTTTATTCTGGGAGATTTTCCTTTCAAACTTTTAAAGAAGCTTCTACTCATTCTCAGATTTAGCAATATTTCTACCTTCATAGTTTTAAATATATTCCAAGGCTTCAAAACAAAAACTTTAAGTATGACCATGAATCCCATAGAAAAACTACATGATTTCATTACTTCCTATAAAAAAAATTTTAGGTCTGTCTTTAGTGCGTAGAGGATTTTTCTATTTCTTGAACTATTCACAACTCTCATCCTATCATCCATGAGAGAGGGATAATAATATCTAATACCAAATTTTACAAAACTAAATGGACTTTGGGATGATAAAACTTTTTCTTGTTTCTCCTCGGAAGTATCATATTTTCTTTTCATTTTATTATCACCTATCATATGATAATCAAAAGTAAGTGAAAATAATCCTTCAATTTTTTCTTTCCTTTCACATTAGATTTCTCTACATATTTATTGAATGATTCTATCTCCTCCCCCAATTGTTGAATCTTTTTATCCCTTGATTCAAGTTAATCATTAAGTTCTCTATTAAGAATCTTACCTCTAGTCATCTCATATTCCAATTTCTGTGAGATATTATCCATCATGTAAAATTTATTATTAGTTTTAGAATTAATTTGAGAAATATAATCATTACAACATTCATTCACTTGTTGTAGCCTTTTCTTCTCCTGAACTAGTTTAGACATGTTCATAGAAAGATCATAATTTTTAGAATTCAAATTTTTAATTTTATTTGATTCTAGATTCTTTCCCATTTCATTAGAATTCATTTGTTTCATTTCTTCATCTTGGAAAACATTCTTCTCTTTCAGATCAATGGCCACTTCAACAATCCTTTTATTTAATCCTCTTAGATTATTGACTTCAATTTCCTACTCTTGGATCTGGATATCTTTAGATTTAATCTCTTGATCCAATTAATGAACTAATTCTTTTGTTTCATAGACAAATTCCACTTTTTTCCTTCTTATAGTTTCTTTATCATCAAAAGTTTCAGAATCACTTGGAATATAAGGTTATGCAATCATTCATTCACCAGCATTAAATGAGTAAATATTTTCACTACATGATTCATCCAAACCATTCTTCAGAACATTATTTGTTTCCTTCAACTAAATCACATTATTTCCATAGACACTTCCACACTATGGAATAATACCAGACTTTTATTTCTTCTTTGATATTCTACCCTTTTCCATGGAACTCTGCCATAAGAGAAAACTGAAACTTTAATTTCAAAAATTAAATGAACAAAGTTAGAGAAAAAAAATCTGATAAAAGAAACCAATTCTATGATACTAATTTTTAGGTGTAAAAAGTTCCTAGATACCTGTAGAGGGGGGTGAATCAGTATATGGATATTCTTTTCAAAATTATTTATGAACCAATAGATCTTGACCTCTTTATTATGAGGGTTTCTTTATTTTGTCTTAACTTTTTATGACTTTATTATTCTTTCCTTCTTTATTTTATAATGATACACTAAAAGTAAAATAGAAAAGCAGGAACAAGGATACATAGATTTTACTTGGTTCACCCTCACTTGGCTACATCCAAGGATTATACAATAGTAATGTGCTGATGTACCAAATCCAGTAAGGCTCGTTGCCAAAATTTTGTTTAGGATAGATCACTTCTATTCCCAGGATCACTACCTTTACAATGTTTAGGGTCATATCACTGCTTTTTAAAGGGACACTCCCAAAGTATCTTTCTCTAACTTACTACCAGTGGAAAGGATTTCCTTCTTCCTATTCCTTTTCTCACTGCTCTGGCAGGGATCCACACATTGTTTATGGACATTTAGGTCCCTTTATTAGATATAATGAATACATCCATAGTTTTAGATATCTGATCTATTTAAAATATACTTTCGTACACTTGATGAATATCACTTTACCACAGTTCACTAGAAAACCTTTTCTGAACACTTTTACAATGCTCACTAACTTCTTGAATCTTAGCCATACTTTTTTAAGAAATATACTTTTGCAAAGCTCACTTAGCCTTTGAAAATCTCACAACCTTCAGTTGGATTTTTATATCCTTCTTGAACTCTATTACTTTCATGATTTTTAAAATTTTCAATTGGATTTCATAGAATTCATGAACTAACTTTCATTGAAAATAATTTCATAAGAACACCCTTCAAGAACTACCTTTATAAATTCAGATCCTACATATTTTCATTAAGGCTTCATCTTGTTTTCAGAGGTGGGTAGGGGCTATTTATAGGCATTTCCTCCCATTCTATAAGTTTCCATCTACGTTGTCACCATTTCATGAAGCTCCATCATCACATTCATGATACTTCTTGTCTTCTTGATGCACCATTTGTAATTTCCCATTCATGAATCTTCTCATAGTCATGAAGATTATCATAAACCCTTCATGTATTCATGATGCTTCACTTCTTTTAGTCATGGATATTATCGTCAAACCTTCATATTTTTATGATTCTCATTCATGATTATCCATTCCTTCGTGAAAAACCAAGTCTTTATGAAATTAATTAATTTTCCATATTTTTACTAGGCCTTAATGGAAATCCATCATTCCTGATTCTTGATCCAACCTCCAAATTTTTTACCCCAAAAATTTTGAAAACACTAAGAAACAGACCCACCTTGTGTATGAAATTTTTTGTACCACTTCCAGGGCATCCGTTCCTTTTTCTTAGATCTTTTTCAACATACCATGTCAAAAATATCTCTGTAACTCCACAACTAACCATGGAAAACTACTTTTTCAAAAAACACAATAAACCCAAAAATAATACAGTGTTACCTTGAGGGATTTTTTCCCAAAATTTTCCCAAGCCCAAATAAATTACATGGTTGGTTATTTCAAGCCTACCATGTTATAAATTTCATAGTGAGTATCCATGAAATAATATTTTTTATTCTTATGTTTCTACCAAATCTCTATGTATTATTCTAATTTTATTCTCTCATAGACTATGTTGTTTGATTATATTATTATTCTTGTATTGTGAACTAGAAATATTTATTACATGGCTCATGTTTATGATCTATGATATGTAGGGTATTGTTTTCAAATGTTATTCTCATGTTATCATTCTCATAGGATTGTGATATTTTTATATCTCCCTTTTTTATCCTTATTGAGAATATGAGATTAACCTTTCTTATATTTCTTTTCCCTATGTTATTATAAAAGTTATTATGTATGATATATCTAATAAGGGTGTTAGTTTTGAAGAACTTGGTGGGATATGGAATAGTTCACATATGAACCTTTTTTTATGTTTCCATGTTTCCAAAGGCACTAAACCTAAACAATTTTGGCATGGATCGTTATATTATGTAATGAATATTCATCTTCTAAGGTATAATATTTATGATGAGAAGTTTGTGGTATCTAAAAAGATATAGTGGTATAGTGATAGGAAAATGACATGTGGTAGGTATTCATTGGTTCCCTCTAGGATAGGTGGTGTTTCCCAATGTTACAACTATTGGTTGACTGTAAATTAACATAAGGATTTCATGGATCCCTTTAGGAAGTTCCACTAATGCAATGAGATTGTGAATCTATTACGTATCTACTAAAAGGGGTCATAGATGAGGTATCACATGGGTTCAAATTAGACCCAAGAATCAATCCATTAGATAGAAAAAGGTTATTAGTAGTAGGCTCTATATGATCATATGATTATTTCTCAGGAGACTCATACATGTTGAGGAAAAGGTTGTGGAGAAGAGGTAGGTTGTGAGTATGCATTAGAATAGATTTTGGTTGATAGTGGAAAGATACCATCAGCCATATAAGGTATGGTATTGATCAAATATACACTTTTTACCACTCTATATGATAATTTTTCTTCCTATTCATTAATTTATACTCATTATTTTGTGGGACTTAACCTACCGATTAAGTTTGATTTGGAGTTTCTTTCTTTCAACACACCCTTGGGAAAGAACTTTGATTATCTCCAGAGGTTCTAAAACTATATAGTTGTTGTTGTCAAATATAGAAATTTGTGGGAATTCATGATCTCAGATATGACTAGTTTCTTTGTGATATTCAAAATAAACTGGTTGAAAATTTATCAATATCATAACAATTATTCCTATAGATTTGTGACTTTAACCACACCTAAAGGAAAGAGGTACATGTTAACCGGTGAGTGGGACCTCAGAGAAGGTAGTATGGGACCATACCTAAGTAAGATTGGAGTTTCCATGGAATTGGTAGTAGGCTTGGCTCTTAAATAAGAGTCAGCAGTATCTCCCTCTATCTTTCCTCCAATAGTGGATCATTATCTGGATGTTTTCCCATATGAATTCTCAAGTATTCTACTCTATAGAGGAATCAATTTGGAGATTGAGATTTTTCTGAGGTAACAAATGATATTTATTCCTTCTTATCCTATGGAACCAATTGAGATAATATATATTTGAAGGTGAAAATAGAGTATTTATAGAAAAAAACATTAGACTAATTACATCTCTTTAAGGTTCTCCAATTTTGTTTTCTATATAGGAAAACAATAGTACATGACTTTGTGAAGACTAAAAAAAGATGAATAAGGTAATAATGAATAATTGATACCCATTACCCAGTATTGATGATCTATTCAATTAGTTATGGGGGGCCAGGTATTTCTCTCAAATCAATTTTCATTTAGGATTCCATCATCTATGGGTTAGAGAAGTTGATATTCCCAAGATAGCCATTAAGAGAAGGTATAAACTGTATGAGTATATTTTCATGTATTTTGGGTTGTAAAATTCTTCCATGGTTATCATGGATGTCATAAATAGTATTTCTCATCCATATATTTACTCATTAATCATTATGTACATGTAATATATCCTAATATACTCTGATACATAAGATATGAATGTTAGGAACCTAGAGATTATATTTATCATGTTTTCAGTGCATCAGATTTATTAAAAACAAATAAAGTTCACTTCTAGATTAAGGAGGTGTGTTTCCTTATATATGTGATTTCTAATATAGGGATCTCAGTAAACCTAGATAAGTTATATGATTTAATTTTTCGGGAATTACCCGAGAATTTTTTTAATATCAGGTGTTTCCATGGGATTACAGAGTATTTTCAATGCTTTATCCAAGACTTCTCCAGTTTGGTAGCACCGATGAAGGAGCTGATAAAAAGGGGGTAAATTTTTAGTAGGATGGTAAGTATTAAGTAGTATTCCTAGATCTAAATAGGATATTTATGAGCCCACATTTTGACCCTTCCAAAGTCTATGATTGGATACACAGTATACTTTTATGCCTTATTAGTTTTATTGGGATCTGCATTGATGCATAGGGATTAATTAGTCACTTATGATTTACATCAGCTATATACCCATGAGAGAAACTACTCAATACATTACTTATAGTTGGAATTCCTTGTATATTACCTATAGGATTGGTGGAACAATATCTTAAATGAGTGTTTTTTTATCTACATAGACCATAATATTTTACGATATATCTTCTCTTAGTGGGATTTAAATCTAAGGAAGAGATGTTTTGTAGAGTATTTTTTGACCTTATAATTTGATATGGTTTATTCTCCATGGAAATTTAATTTCATTATAGATCCTTTTATCATGATAATGTTAGACATGTAGGATCTTGGATAGTAGCCTTCATGAGAGGAATGACATTTGATGAGTTTTATAGTGAAGTGTTAAGTGGATTAATTATAAGATCATGGTGTGATGACATGTGTGTGTGTTTTAATCATGTATTCTTTGGTGAACCATTTCAACGTGATCCAAGATTCATACCCCTAGTTCATATTGATGTGGGAATGATTTGAAGGAAATGATTTAGTTTTATGGTTTTCCTTAGATGAAGATGATGTGATATTCATTCATGAGAGGTTATAAGTTCATTCCTTCTTAATATAGGATTTGATGAGAGACTTTCATGATTCATAATTGGCAAGGAATACAAGGTCGCGGAAGATGTATCATGATATCCGATGTTAGTTTTTGTGGCCAGGAATGAAGAGATATGTCACTAGTTTTGTCTCATGATTCCAACCCATCTATAGGGTAATGGACAATCATCAGTGTCCTTATGGTTTGATTCAAACAATGTTGATGTTGATGTGGAAGTTGGATGACATGATGATGGACATCATGATGAGGTTATCCCAAACCTTTAGGATTCATGATGTGGTTTCAGGTATAGTTGATCGGTTAAAAAAATAATCTCACTTCTTGACAATTCAGTAGACTCACTATATAGGTGAGTTGGGAAATCTTTATTCCCTGGAGATTGTAAAAATTCATAGAGTACCTTCTAGTATCATATTAGATAGGGATATGTGTTTTACATAATGATTTTGGAAAGGATTACAGAAGGATTTAGGGAATTAGATGAAGTTTATATCATAATATCATTTAGAGACTGATGGAAAATTAGAGAGGGAAATTAAAATACTCGAGTATATGCTTCTAGATTCCATTATAGATGTTAGTATATCATGGAATGATCACACAAATTTGGTATAGTTAGAGAATAATAATATTTTTTTGATTCAATTCACATGGAACATTTTAAATATCTCTATGGTCATCTATGCTTCTCACCACTATATTAGGATGATGATGGTGAGGTAATTTTTATTGGTTTTGGTATGGTGCAGGATACCTCTTAGAGAGTGAATTTGATCCAAAATTAGTTAGTTACCACTCATAAATGGTAGTTTTCATATTATAATTAGAGGAGATGAACTTTTAGTTTGTTGTTGGTGACCAATTTTTCTTATGGGTGTCATCTCATATGGGTCATCTTCATTTTTGGAATTAAGTAAAATTCAAACCAATATTTGTGGTACCTTTTAAGACCAACAAATATATAAGAGTGGTGTCCTACTGAATAAACCTTCTTCCATTATATTGAGATATGCATGATTTGATCCATATTTCTATGATTTAAAGTTATATCCATGATCCTTTTCATATGACTGATTTTGAGGAAATTAAATTGGAATGAGATGCATATTTTATGGATCACTTAGTACAGATTATACATCAAAGAGATAAGATTATTTGGGGGAATATGGTATAACATGCTTGAGTCTTATGGAATCATGAACATATCTAAGAATAAAATTGGTAGAAAGAGTCTAATTTTCATTCTGATGGCCTATGTGGTTCAAATAGGACTGATAGAAACACTTATTGAGGAAAATATACATATATGGTGAGATCATATAGTCTCTTGATTTTATTTATAATATGAATAATCCATGCTTCTATCACCCCCTTTAGGTTTTTGGGTTGATCAATTCTTTATTGGAACCTTATAAGATTTTTAGAAGATTATGATTGTTTTGGAGACTATAAAGTTCAAAAAAAGGAACACCACAATCGTGGTGTAATCCATGATTGTCCTAGGTGAACCTTAGTGTAAAACGGGAAAGGGAAAAAAGACCAGGAAAGGGTGTGATCTTAGGTAAGGAATGATATGGTTCCTCTTATGGACCACAACTAAATTTTCCTTTAAAAGACTTGGTGGAGGACGTGATGAGCCAAAATAGAGTGAGTTATAGCACTAAACCCTAGTGGGATTCATGTTGGGTAGGCGTGTTCAAAGTTACTATGGTCATGGTGGAGGTCGTGGCAGATTCCCTGGTAATTATTAGGCTAGAAAATGAATAGTAAAAAAAAAATTTGTTATCTATTGATCTTGACCATTTCAAATGTAAAACACTTGTGACTTCAATTATAGATCTTTAATGAGACTTTAATTTAACTATTATTAGTAATAATTGATCCACACTCCTCTCTTGATCATTCCTTTGATCCAGATGCTCATCATATGAACTTAGGGTGAGTTTTGTTGACCCTTGTTTTCTTGAGGTTGCTGCAATGAATATCCTTATTCATATCAGCCCTAGAGATTTCAAGAACTTTTTATAAAATCATTCATTGGTACATTGAGAAGTTTTCATGTTGAACCAAACTCCTAACAGTGAAATCCATCCCTTATTAGGTCACTAATCTAAAAGCATCATGGTTATTCATCTCCAATAGAACTTAAATTCTTTCAATAATGGTGTTCAACATTGGGTAAGTGTTATTTATTCCCTTTATCTAATTCTTATTTATTGGTTTATCTCCGGAACCCATGTCATGTTAATTGGAATAAATTATATGAACTCTTGGCATGAAATCTTGTTTCATTTGGTGAAAGGATGTGGTTTAGGATATAATACTTCTATAAAACCTTGACATTCACATCAACAAGCATTATTTTTCAAATTCCTAACATATAAGGCCTTGATATTGTGTTGGTTACCATGTTATCTTGTATTTTTTTCATATCCATTGGTTTCTTATGTGACATGACATGTTTCCCCAGCTATTGGAATAGCATAGAGAAATATTTTATGATAATTTATGTATGTGAGTGCATCTATATCCCATGATACCCATGATTATTGTGTTATTACTTTGGATATATGTAACTGATATGATAAAATTATTTCCATGTGATGTATTTAGTATATTCTATATTTTTTGTTTGATACATGGGTTCAAAGTGATAGGTCAAATCTTTATAGATTGATGGACCTATAGGAGGATTGTATTAAGATGCTGCATATGACATGATAGAAATACTACATTAGACAAAGAGGCATGAAAGCCTCATATGGCTAATCCTGGGGGAATGATGGTCTTTGGTGACCTAACTCGAGAGGTAGTAGTGATGATGAGGCATGAGAGCATTATATGGAATGAACTATGTCATTAAGCCCAGAGATGAGTCATGATACCCTTTTGTAGCTTAACTTGTGGAATTGGGATTATACTACAACTGATGGTCTTTTGGTTTGATTGTATACTTATGATGTTCCTACAACTATTAAAATATTCTTCCATCATGGAGCTGAAGTAGGTATGGACAGGGTTCGTAGCGGATTGGTTAGTGCACAAATTCTTAGTGTGGTATAGTTTTCTTATCAGTGAAATTATTTTACTATTAGGGTATACACCTCTATACACATGTTAACTTATGCTAAGGACACATTTTTAGTGTCCTTATAGGTTATACACACACCCATGTGTGGGTATCTTGATGTGTGTCCATATTTTATAACTAGGGATCTAGTAAAGGGAAAGGGCCCCAAGACAGGGAGATGAGGAAATATAGGCCTAAAGTCAAAGGAGATGTTATGATATACTATAGGTTATTGATACTACATATATTTAATTATATATTTCTTTATACACGATTTGACAAACCACATTGGGGTCCCATTTATTAAATTTTTATGGTTTTGTATGAAATCTATTATAGAATTTATTCATGTTATTCTTTTGATATGCTATTTTTTGGATTATGGTTATATTTTACTAACCTGTTATGGTAAGGATTATAGAGGTTATATACTCCAAAAACAATTTCAAACCCTTGTCGCTATTCGGTAGACTCTTGCATATGGGGAGGAGAAAATGAGGTCTCATTGCATCTTTACTCAGATGTTGTTTAGGAAATCTAGGTTAGCGTGTTATAAGAAGTATCCTTAGTTTTTTACATCAAAGTGATGGTATTTTTATGGTGAAATTCATTTTAATGGGGGTATAATGTAACACCTCAATATTTTATATGTATTCTTTTGAATTAAATATGAAGTATTTGACATCTTTCCTTATTCCTATCCCTATAACATAATGAACCCTGATATATATTATGGTAATTATAACCTAGACATTATATTATCTTATATGATTAATATTAACAAAATTATCAAGAATATATACAGAAATTTCTTCCCCATTTTAAATGTATTTATTAGTTCCTATGAAATAATCATTAAATTTTTTATAAAATCATTCTATGATTATAAGACCTTTTTTTAAGAAATGTATTTTTATAGGTGTTATGAATTTTTATATAAAAAAACATATTTATCACATATAATAAATTATTTTTTATTAAATTTATTGATAATTCATTAATATTCATTCATACATTAGTAATCTAATGGTTGTGAATAAAGATAATTTCATTTGAAGGAAGAAAGTTTTTATTTTTTAGAAAACCATTTTTATATACATAATGAGTTTTAAATAAATAAATTTAATAAATCCTTACTTATTAAATATTTTATTTTAATGTGTAGATAATATACTCAATAAAATATTTTAACATTCATATTATAGTTTTTAGTAGTCTGTGAATGAAGGTAAACTCATTTTTATGCTTAAAATTGTATTTATCTAAAAAATGGTTTCATTACAATTTTTATGTTTATTTTAAATGTTATTTATACCACTTTCAGAAATTGAATGTGATAAAATAGATTCTATATTTGGAATCAAATTTTATAAATATTTTAAATTGGAAACTTCCATTATTTCTCATAATTAAAAGTAAAAATGATAAAAAAAATATTATTAACACGGTTAGGGTTAAAACCTATTTGACAAAAATATTAAACTATAGGAAAGGGTAAAATTTACACATAAAAAAGTTTTAATTATTGTCTATTTTACCCCAATTTCACATGAAAGTGACCATATAATAATGAAATATTTTAATTAATTTAATGTGTGTCCCTCCCCTCACATATAAAAAGGCACCTCTTCAACTCTATTATTCACACAATTTGATCCATATATCTTAGACAATACCAACCTAAAAATCTTCCAATATTACTTAAAATTATTATATATCTCATATTATTACCCTATGAATTTCCTATAAAGGTTTTAGGTATAACCCAAAGGTTTTTTATCAAAGAATAGGTAATAATATTAACCAACTCTTTCGATGTTTATTGATTCTTCTACATCCTATAAATATTTTCAATCCATACTAACATAATGAATGCAATAACATCAATATATTGAGATTTTTTATGATTATGATAAATCAATTTCCAACCTCATTTCTATAAAATTGGAAATGAAAGTATCGGTCATGTGTCTGTGTGGACTACCACCTCAACATAGTGATATGTTTCATCTTTTATCACCATATTTCATGCTCGAATATTATTATGGATTTAATTTTTATATATAATATTTATGACATAATTAAAATTTTGTAATTATAATATATTATATACCTTCTTACCATTCAACCCATTGGGAAATGATAATGTTTCTCATGAGTATGTTTGGACTACCACCTCTACGAAGCGATACAAATTTTTTTTCATCACCACATTATATGAATGATTATAAAATGTATATAGTGGTTAAGTATAATAATTATTACATGATTTATATTATATATATAATTTTACCATTTTCAATGTGTAAGTAACAAAGTTTTGAAACAAAAAATAGATTAAATAACGAAGCGGTTAACACTCAAAATCATGATGATAATGAAAGATTGTTAATGAATGGGTGATAAGATGTTATAATTAAATAATATATGGTATTATAAGTGTCAATATTCTTATGAAAATGATTTAAAATAAATTTTAATTTATTATATATGAGGTTAAAATCATCTATGAAGTGAGTAGGTTATGAGGTAAGGGTTTCTCGTCTCACTTTTATTTTGGTGAGACATATTCCAAATTCACCACTTGTTTCTTTTAAGTGGTGTGTATACTACCCCATTTAATTTTTTATATCATTAATATCTTTATATTAATGGTATTAAATGATTAATTTGTATTTATTTATTTCATGGGATTATTATTTATGTGTTTCTACAATGGTAAGGGTTTCATGTTTTGACCTCACTTTTTACTAAGATCATTTATGATTAAATACCTGATAATGAAATTATATAATATTTCTATCATAAATCTCATTTATTTTATTATAATTTAGTTATTTATAAATGTTACACATTTTACTTTAATTTTCATCTCTAGTGATTGATTGAAGTCATTTTTACCCATATTTTACTTTCAATAAAAAAGGGTTAAAAATAATTTTCTTATCATTTTATGAGTGAGCTAATTTTTACCTACGACATAAAAAAGAGAAATTTTTTTGAAATATATCACATGAATTAATTTTCCTTCAATGATGAATATTCTTTAACATGAATATTACTTTACATATTTCTATGGGTCTTTTCAAATAAATTTTTTTCTTAAAATTTTTGAAATTATTAAATTTTAATTATATTCTTACAAAATAGAAAGGAAATTTTCTTCAAGAAATTATATACTAGTATTCTAAATGTATTTTCATATATAAAAACATACTTTGAAGTTTCTTATTCTTTACTAGGGATATGAACCAATGTTGCATTATTTTTCTTTCTCTATATGGTTATTGAATATGATGATGAAATTTGGATGAAACCGATTTTTATTTCCATTGGTTAATCTATAACAAAATGATAATTTTTTCATGATCTTATTTCATATATATGAATGTATTATGATTATGTGATGGGTGGGTCCATTAAATACCTCTAATTAATGGGGTAATGTTTAATATTTATGATATAAAATGGTAAATGGGAGGTTATTCCAAGCTTGAATATTGGTACACGAGAGGTTATCCCAAGACTTAATGAGGGTACACGGGAGGTTATCCCAAGCCAAAAGATGGTACACATATTATATATTACAATCCCAACAAGTGATTAATTTATTGGTAGATATCCTTGATAAATTATTTATATGATTGTGATTATTCTGTAATTTTTATGAAAATATCCCTATCGTGTTCTTATTCTTATGATATAATATCATGAACCATGTGTCACGGCCCGACCCTACCCGGTCTCGAGCTGCAACTACCCCAATCCCAACTCTATAGGCCAGGGTTTGGCGACAAGCGCTGAAGGCTAGACAACTCGGGGAGGCCTTTGCCTACGTACCTGTACACACACACACAGCCCACTTAATGCAAAAATGCAGAGTAAAAAGAAAAGTAAAGTACTGACTGATATAAACAAACCAACAAGGTGCCTCAACCTCTAAACAGAACAAGTAAGTGGTGAAGATAAACTGAAAATAAAAGGGCAAAACACGCGCCCAACCAGAAAAGTTCCATAACCCAGCAATAGGTAAACAAAAGTAAAATAGCTGGGAGAGTCCAACACCTGGAACCCAAATACGACCACCACATGTGGTCCAAGCTCCCAAACTCCTAATATCCTCTGTAGTCATGAGAAACTTGTTTGTCGTCTGCAAGGGCACACCAAGTGTGGGAAAAGACCAAGCAGGGGTGAGTATAAAAATACTTAGTAGGATACCCCAAAGGCTCGAGGGAGAAACAAAGGAGGTACCGAAGGGTGAGCAGTAGATCGAATAGGGAAAAGTAAAGGAGTAAAACAGAGAGTGTAGTAAAGAGTACGGCTCGACCCAACAAGAGGAAGGAAGTAGAGTTGTCCTAACACAATGATATAGGAATGGTGAGAATATGAACTTCCTGTCGAGCCTTCGCTACCTATAGCAGGAGAGTAGACTCTTCTAACCATGTGAAGCTAGACACGGAAAGCATGTGGCATACCCCACACGTCTTCGCCTCCCCTGGAAGGAGAGTAACCAAAACCCAAAAAGTGGGTACTGGAACAAGGTATATACATATCCATATGCTTGAACAAGAAACCCAAACAAGATCTAAAGGGGATCTCCATCTCATAGCTTAGCCCAAGAAAGTGAGTCGCCAATAGTCCCAGAAGAAAACACCATCGATGCGCAGCATCCTGAATGTATACCCCAAACTGCAAGCCAAGGGGCTCAAATCACTGCAACCTGACACTATCTGCTTTAGGTGGAACTGAATCGCCTGCACGGTTTTTGGTTGCGTCACAAGGACGCATATTGGTGGGGAAAGTGACCCTTATACTTGACAATTCTGGGGAAAGTCAAACCACACCTCTTCACTGTCACACAGTCGAGAGGTCTTCTCAAAGTCAAAGCTATCACATCACTGACTCATACAACCAAGGGTCCTACTCTGATAGTCACGGAGAAAAGACATAGACTAGCCCAGTAGAAAGGAATGAGTTAGAAAGAAGTCATCGGGTAACCCACTGCCCAGCCCTGCTGGAGGGTAAACCCTAAGAGGTTATCGAGTAACCCACTGTCAAGTCTCTACTGGAGGGTAAACCCTAAGAGGTCATCGGGTAACCCACTTCCTAGTCTTTGCTGGAGGGTAAACCCTAAGAGGTCATCGGGTAACCCACTGCCCAATCTCTGTGGGAGGGTAAACCCTAAGAGGTCGTCGGGTAACCCACTGCCCAGTCTCTGCTGGAGGGTAAACCCTAAGAGGTCGTCGGGTAACCCACTGCCCAGTCTCTACTGGAAGATAAACCCTAAGAAGTCAATGAGTAACCCACTACCCAGCCCCGCTGGAGGGTAAACCCATAACTAGTCTGGCCATCCCTACTAGATGGCACAACACTGGCCAACAGAACACGGAGTGGGTATCACACGACCACCCAACTCTAGAACAATTCACCAAGTAGAGGTTCAACGCCCGTGTAGTGTGGGTGACGTCGATACCTGGAGTTCTTCCTATGGAAACACATCATGGTAGATCGTGGAAGGAGGATATGATCTCGATACTCGGCTATGGAATCTGCACCCAATATCACTGGGGCTCTGTACCCTACTAGAAACAACCTCCTAGGTAGAGGATCGGTGGTCGCGTAATGTATTGTTCACACCGAATACTCAAAAAATATACCAGGGAACATGAAGGGATGTGATAATGAAAGCCCACATGGCTAAAGGAAAAAGGGGAACCCAAATAACTCCATCGATCACACCATCAAGAACAGAACTAGGGGAAACCACTCAACTCTTCTGGTCTAAACCATCGTGAACAGAGGGACCCTCTATGTCGCGAGAGATCAAAGGTACGTAAAGCAGAACATGGAATTCATATGGGGCCCTCACGACGTGTGGCCCCAACTCATCTATAAACCAATAAAAAATGTCCTTGGGTACAAACCACAACATGCACCTCCAGGCATTCCCGTATACTCCCAGAGTATACCACATTTTAGCCCAAACGCTATTGTACGCACGACACTCAATGTCAACGCGAAGGGCGAAAATGCAATTTATCCAACCTGCTTCCTCCATGACCCTAGCATGGCCAACCACATCTCTTTAAACATCTACTTTACTCACACGGGAGTGAACATGATTACATGCCAAGGGTTTCCTACAAACATCGTGGGAAGAACCACCACTGGTACATCATTCATGCTTCCACATTTAATGAAATCTCGAATGAGGCTCTTTACATCCAAATGGATCACACTGTTGTAATCCTTGTGAAAAAACATGTGATTTAGACTATTTACTCGCCTCAGACGGATATCCAACGGAAAAGTCGCCAACACCGCTTTACGCCTGAACAGCGTCCCGTGATCCCAAGTCTCGGTCCCAAAAACGGTCAAGCACATCACACCATTGAGATCCCCTCAGAAAAACACGTCAAAAGGACTTCTCAATTGAGTGGAACGGATATCCAGAGAAAAAGATGTATTTTATCATTCCGCACACGAGTGGTGCTCATGGGACCCGCATCCCGGTCCCGAAGTGCTACGAGCGGATCACATCGTTTCGATCCTCTCAAAAAACTACACAAGATTGGCTAATCACTCGTCCGAAATGGACACCCGGTAAAGAAGATGGAATTACCAACAACACCTAGAACGACCCCCATGGGGCCCACTCCACCATGCTGAATTAAAGTGGGTGGATTGCGTTGTTGCAATGCCCTCAGAAAAACCCCCTGAATTGACTACTTGCACGTCCCAAATGGACGTTCGATGAAAAATTTTCTAAACGCTGCTCACAGCTTAAAGGATGGGTCATGAGGCCCACGCCTCAACTCCAGTTTCAATGCCTGAAACCACCTTGGAAAACTCTGCCTTGGTTCCAGGATCCCAACACCACTGACGGCGCTCAAAACAGACTCTGGATGTGTCTGTGCCGCCCAATACAAGAACCCCCGGAATAACGCCAATCCACTTAACGGACATGTCGCACCACTGAGGGCCCCATCTCAGAAATGAAAGACTCCTGAAACCATCTCAAAAGCTTCATCTCGACGCCAAGAATTCACTTCCACAGACGACACACAAAACAGACACTTGTAGCGAAAATTATGGGTGTCCGAAGTCAGAGGGTGCAAACCCCTTGGGTTGGACCGGCTTGGCCCAGCCGGTCCGCCCAGTCTGGGCCGGCCCGCGCCAGCCGGCCCAGCTCACAGCGCTGACCGGCCCTCATGGCCGGTCATGGTCTTCAGCGGAGACCCACCAAAGGCGGGTCTCTATCCCTGCTCAGGGCCGCGCGCAGTGACTCCGGTCCACCTCGTCGTCGACCTCACCGCCGCCTGGAGCCGCAGCCGCGCCGCGCAAAGCCTCCACCGCTGAGGACTCCGCCACCGCACCGCCATCCCAAAAAGCCGCTGCCACTGCTGGAACCATGTCGCCGCCACATTTAATGTGCCGCGACACCGCCGTCACTCGCCGAACCTCCCTGGAACCGCTGCAAAAATGGAAAAACAGCCAGGAAACTTCCCGGTTCCACCCCGGACGCTCCGGGACTCGAAAATTTGATCCGAAAAGATCATTGGGAAGATAAATTCAATACTTACACAACCAGGGGCTTTTCTCGATGATTAGATAGCAATTAAACATAGGAAATTAAATTTAAAGACGAAGAAGAAACCAAAACGAAGAATGAAACCTCGTACCTCGTTGGGCGTAGCCCGACACTTCACGATTGGTCCGTCGGAGCCGTCGCTCCTTGATAGAGTGGTGAAGCTGAGGGGAGAAGCTTGTCGAGAGGAAACCACCAGGGAATGAACTAGGGGGAGAAGAGGGTGGTGTGGTGTTTAAATAGAAAAACACTTAAACCCCCCACCAGTAGACCCCATACCCAAACATTCGGCGGGGTCGGGGTTAAGCCACCCCTAGGGTAAAAAATATGTTTTGAGAGAAACGGAGGTCTTTTATTTTTAATACAAGCCTCCATTTAAAATATTTAAAGTCCACGCATGATGTTGCTAAATTACAAAAACACCCCTGGTGGCGTTTTTCACAGAAGGGTCGCGCCCGCGAAAGTTATACCCCTCCAACAGTAAACGGCACGTTCCGAAATCAATGGTGCCCTTGATTTTCTCATCCTAGAAATTGTTTTAAAGTTATTCTATTTATTTATTACGTCTAGTGCGAACACACTAAAAATTTAATTCTAGCCACACTAGGTCTCAGAATCTCATGTCTTTAAAGGCACTACTCTGGAATAACATCAAGAATATTCCAAAGTCTTTTATATCAAAAACTGGGTTCTTACATCATTCCCTTCTTCCAGTTATTCATCCCCGAAAAGCAAAATGAGGGAAACAACTCAGGGTACTAAGCCCACACCTAGCTCTCCCATACAGAGAAGAACTCTAGTACAGTTCCGTGTCACCGCGCAGGGAGAAAATGATTTGGTCCGTTCGCATGGGGTCTACCCTCGCTGATGATGTGCATAGGTGCATGCACACTTCTTCTCAGTTGAGTCATGTGGGAGACATTATGCACCCAACCCAGCCTTTGGTTTTAGGGAAAGGCAGTGGGGACATCGCCATCCCTTCACACGGTCTCAAATGGCCCGAAGGACCTTGGGGGTATCTCACCTCTCCGGTCACACCTCTATAACGCACACTGCGACTAAAATCACCATTTGGACCTAGGACAAAGCCTGGTGATTCTCTCCTTCAGAATATCCATATGGTGAAACACCCAAGTATATCCGGTCATGCAAGGTTTCATAGTCGACGTCCCATGACCAATACTCTCTTACATGCTCATAAATTGAAGGAGTCGATACCATCGACTAAAGAAAAGGTTCCACTTCTTTTACTCTACTGACATAGGGTTACACCAACGCCCTGTGTCACCCTGGTAACACCTCAAACAAGGAGTAGGGCGGAAATCATTTCACATACAGAGTCTAACAATTATACTTCAAAAAGTAGAAGAGCTGTAGAGCGTACCTCTTATCACCTCATGCTCTGCAGGATCGTAGACATCCAAAGCTCGCGTCTGTCTATGGTCCCAAATGTCAGCTCCCGGAGCCTGATGTAGACTGCCTGGTGGTGATGGGAAGACCTCGTAATGTCTTCCCCCACTTCCATATCCTCCTGCTCCTCTGCTAGAACCACCTCTCTGGGAACTACTTCGATCACGGTTTTGCCTCTGCCGGGGTGGTGCGCCTGCTATCTACCCAAAGTTCTCAGCATACCTGGTCGGGTAGTCCTGTGCCGAGTGACCTCACCCATCACAAACATAGCACTGGCACTCTCTGGGATGCCTTGGTTCCCTCTGGCTCCACTATGGTGTATGACCATGCCCCGGAGTCCACTCACAGAAGCTTCTCCTCGGATGAGGCCCTAGCTTTTCTGCTATAGTGGTGCACGACCACGTCTCTGAAACCGGCGGTGGAAAGGCCACCTGCATCGAGGTCCTGTCATCTGGTGCCTGATAGCTATGGCAGATGTCTCGACAATGTCATGCCTACTGCCACCACCAACTGTAAAACATGACAGGAATCTCTCTGTCACCATCACCTGCTCTAGCACCTCAGTATAAGTGGGGACGCACATGGGTATGATGATGGCATAAATCTCTCTGCGGAGACCCTTCTCAAACTCCTGCGCTTAGAAGTTTCCATCATAGACCAATTTCAGGTAAAAGAGTGGACGGTTCGCGAACCTAGTCGCATAATCAGTCATTGTCATCCCTCCCTACTGCAACTATAAGAGCTCCTAGATTCGAACAGAGCGTAAGCAGGAGGGCTAAAACTCCTCACAAAACAGTAGCTGAAATTCATCGAGTAACTGAGTCACAAGACTCCACCAACACCCAAATGCTCAGTGGAAAATTTTGGCGGTAAAAGTCACTATAAGATCTTCCGATGTCTGTACAATCCTGAAGAGGCGAACCACTGTCTCTAGCCAGACCTCTGATTCCTGAGGGTCTGGCTCACCGCTGAACCTCAGCGGTCTCTGCCACTGGAACTCACAGAGTGCGCTCAACTTGCGCTCAAGCTCGGTTTTCTCTACTAACGTTTTCTGATGCTCACCAGGAAGGGGTGCTGCTACCAGCCCACCCGGAGAAAGGGACTCACATGATGGGTCCTGAACTGAGGCCTCATCGCTCACAGGGTCATCGTCATGAACCAAAGTCGTATCCTGGCTGGCTGCCTTTGCGGAGGCATCCTGAATGTTATCAAGGAGCACCATGATCAGATGATCATATATGTATATGACCGTAGCAAAAATAGGGAGCTGACTCAAGAAGGATAGTCAAAGTCTCTATCCTATGTGATTCACAAACCAATTTTCCCTGCAACGGGTGTCTCAGCATGTCGAGTCGACAAGCGGGTTATCAGGGTCCTGGTGAATGGATACATCGGCCACCACACCATCGCTTGACTCCCTGGCCTGAGAACCGCTCTCGAGACACGTTGACACTGTTGCCATAGATCCCAACCAATTCCTTTTTAGGGACGTCTGAACAACGTCCCAAGGAATGAACCACCTTTGATGCCACTTTGTCTCGACCCGACCTTACCCGGGCTCAAGCCGCAACTACCCCAAGCCTACCTCCGTAGGCCAGGGGCTGACGATAAGCGATGAAGGCTAAACAACTCAGAGAGGCCTTTTTCTAAGTACTTGTACACACACACGCAGCCCACTCAATGAAAAAATGCAGAGTAAAAAAGAAAAGTAAAGTATCGACTACTATAAACAGACCAACAAGGTGCATTGACCTCTAAATAGTACAAGTGAGTACTGAAGGTAAAATGAAAAGAAAAGGGAAAAAAATGCACCCAACCAGAAAAGTGCCACAACCTAGAAACAGGTAAACAAAATTAAAACAACTGGAAGAGTCCCACACCTGGAACCCAACTACGACCACCACATGCGGTCCAAGATCTCGAACTCTTAAGCTCCTTTGTAGTTACGAGAAACTTGTCCATCGTCTGCAAGGGCACACCAAGTGCGGGAAAATCCCAAGCAGGGGTGAGTATAAAAATACTCAGTAGGATACCCTGAAGGCTCGAGGGAGCATCAAAGGAGGTACCGAAGGGTGGGCAGTAGATCGAACAGGGAGTAGTAAAGGAGTAAAACAGAGAGTGCAGTAAAGAGTACGACTTGACCCAACACGAAAAAGGAATTAGACTCGTCCTAACACAAGGAGCTAGGAATAGTGATAAGATAAACTTCTCATCGAGCCTTCACTACTTATAGTAGGAGAGTAGACTCGTCCAACCATGAGAAGCTAGACACGGAAAGCACATGGAATTCCCCACACATCTTCAGCTCTCCGGGAAAGAGAGTAACCAAAACCCAAGAAGTAGGTACTGGAACAAGGTATATACATATCCATATGATCGAACAAGAAACTCGAACAAGATCGGAAGGGGATCTCCATCTCATATCTCAGCCCAATAAAGTGATTCACTGTCACATGTGTCGCAACGCGTGCAAATTTTCAATATTTATTTACCTACTAACTACTGTAGAAGTGGCGACCAGGGTCGAACCACATAGAGAATGTGAGTAGACACTAGGAAATATCCTTTTGGAAAAATGTTCAGGCAAATGAGCTTTAATTGTGTGATTAACAACTAAGTTCTAAAAACTAAATGACTATTTTAAAAATGAATAGTTAAATTAACTAAAACTATCTAAGTGAACTTATCTATGAACGAAACTGGCAGAGATGGAAGTGTCAGAGTCATGATGTCCGTTCAAGTGCATGCAATGTCAATTATTTAATTCCCACATTTGAATATTTATTTATTCAATTATCACTGATTCCAAATTTAATCAAAATGTCATCTGGTCTCGTTCTCTAATGTTAGATAACATTCTAATTTCACACAAATTATTTATCATTTCGTTCTCTATCCTAACGAATAATTTTCACGTCCTTATAGCGCTGAATCACTTGGTGAAATACAATGACTCGTTTCTCACGAAGTCCAAGTATCTACCTGCATTGGGTTTACTCACATGAGATTACTTATTAAGTATCACTCATGCCAGTTTGAAGGATAGAGCACACAAAATATTAATTTTTTCAATTAATATATTTATTTATTCAAAATTCGATCACGCGCTTGATCGAATTTCGGATAAATAAATTCTCAGATGAACTCCCGTTCATGATTACTTATTAGGTATCACATGAACGGGCACCAAAGCATGTGTGTAGGGACCAAATGATAATTAATTTAAACGTAGATACAATTAATTAAATAAACATCCTAATGAAATTAATTCAAAAGGCAATCAAACGTAAGAATAAATTAAAGACATGCATTCACCATCACATTTATCACAACTCCTACACCAATGAATTATCCCGCCATCACAAAAACACGACACATAAAATAATAAATAAAAGATATCACCATGCTCGTGTCGTTGTTTTGGTCACCGTGAGACGCCGTCAACGATCGCAAAACAATAACCATCACTCTGCTCCGTGCAGTCGCTGACGCCGCACCTGAATCAAACCACCACACCGCTGAAAAATATGTTTTGATCTTCGCTCACTCTCGCCGTGCGACGTGAATCTCCGGAGGCCAAGAAAATTGCTACGCACGTTGATGAGAGCTCGCGGCATCTTGGTGTACCTGTTGCACCCTCAAGTGGCTGAGAAGGGAAGGGGGTGAGGGTTGGGCAGGGGTTGCGGATGAGAGGAGGGAGCAGTGGGTAGGCCTGGTGGATAAAGAGGGGAGGCGCTGGAATGGTGAAAAAAATAGGGCTGATGGGTAGAAGGGTAACCAGGTTGAGGGGAGGATGCGGGCTGTTGGGGGGGAATAAGGGGCGGCTGGAGAGATGGGGCGGCTGGGTAGCAGGTATTAGGGGTGGCGGCCGGTGAGAATGGGAGAGAATAGGGAGAGGGAGAGGGAGTCGCGGGTCTAGGGGGGATGGGTTGAGATGTGGCGGCTCGGTAGCAGGGAATAGGAGGGGCCGTGGGGAGATGGGGTAGCGGGGGTAGGGCGTTGGGGATGAGCGGGTAAGGGGAGATAAAAGGGTAGAGGCATGGGGGAATAATGGTGATTGGAGGGAGGGAGGTGGAATAGGTCAAAGGGGGCGTGGGAATAGAGAGGGGGAGGTGGCAAGGGAATAGGGGAAAGGGATTGGAGAGAGGAAATGTGGGTAGTTAGGGGGGAATAAAAATAAAATAAAAATGTTAATTTCTAATTAAAAATAAAGTAATTATCTAATTAAGGTAAAAAATGATATTAATAAATAATAATATATTAACACACATGTAATTAAATATAATATTACTATTAAATATAATAATAAACTAATAATAAATATTATTTTATTAATGCAACAAAATAATTAAATAAAATGAAATACAAATTAAAATATACATACTAATAAAAATTAATAAAATAAACTAAACTAAAATTAGAGAAACTAATAATAATAATATAGTGTTAAATATATTATATAAAATTAATATAACTAATATAAAAACTAAATTACTAATATAAGTATATAAGTTAACTAAAAATTATCAAAATATCTAAATTACTACAAAACTACAAAAATAAACTAAAAATATAAAAATTGGTTAAACTAGTTAATTAAAACTATGTTAGAATATTATAAAAATACATGTAAAATCCATGTACATCAAATCCCCCACACTTAAACTTTTTCACTCCTGGGAAAAACAATCAAAAAAAAGAAAACACAAGTGGTCGTAGACAAATCAAAACATCAAAATTACAAGTTCAAAATTTTTCATTCTCTTTCCTCATAAAATATCTTTCTTCATTTAAAACTTAAATTTTCAAAAACAATTTTTCTTTCACTTGCATTCTTTTCAAAACAAGTATGTGCACTCATGTATCATGTGTCCTACCTCACCATCACTCTCATCTCTCAGAGAAAATTTGATCAAAGTCATGCTCACTTCTCGTACACATGCATGTTTACCATAGAATTTTCATGAATTTCACATCTCCACTAGTGGAAATCAAAATAATGCACCAATCTCAAGGACTTTATATGAGGTTCAAATGTTTCTGAAGTTGTGGGACGATGGGTTAAAAAAAATTGACATCCTTTTGGTAAAAAGGAGAGTTGAATCTTGAAATAAATGCATGATATATGTCAATCTAAATGTTTCCCTCAAATGTATCTCTCAAACTCTTGCTCCCCCACACTTAAAACATTGCTTTCCCCCCAAGAATATGATAATCCAGTGTTTCTCTCTTTTTTTTCTCTCTCTTTTTTTTAAGACACAACTCACCCAAATAATATGGTCAGGAAAAACTAGTGAGTATCAACTCAAAAACCCCATGCAATAAATGTCAGACAATAATCCCAAATAATGGTACACAAGTAGCATATACGCTGTAACATCTCAATGAAGGTAGGTCATATAGAAAACTTTCTAGTTCCTGGAGTAATGGATCATCACTTTTATAGGTATCCCCAAAAGGGAGGGTTACCGCGTAATGACCACCAATGTACTCATTGTTGGAACCAAAAGGATTCTATATTCTTATATCAAAATATCTATAATGAATGTGGCTACTATGAAAAATAACTCATATTATCAGGATAGGATAATGTCAATCCATGTACATCAAATAACTCACTGCCCCTCAAAGAACCCTCTCCATGAGTAAATCTCCCCCACACACTTAGATTGAAAATTATCATGCAAAAATTCAAGAAATTGGTAGGGAAGGGTATCAGCTTGGGCTCATCCTAAAAAGGCTTCTTCATGGCTTCTATGGGATATACGATGGAGAAAATATATGGGTGGATCAGTGGGTCAATGGGGCTAAAATATCAAACAAATACCTCGATCATTTTAGTGCAACTTTCAAAAATTCCTATCGCTTTGATGGAAAAACATGGAAAGTTCTAGAAGACAAAACATGGTTGAGATTCCATCAAGAAAAAGATAAATAAGAGATGATTTTAAAATGGCTCAGAGTCCTCACAGGTATGGAAATATAATGCTGAACAGCACAGGTGATCATGAGTGCAAATAAGTGTCTCAAACAAAATACATGTTTTTGAAAAACATTTTTGAAGCATGAAATAATATCAGCAATCATCTAAGTAATGAGATCAAGGATCAAAGAATTACAAACAAGAATCAGGTGTTCAAACTGCCTAGGGACACAAGTGTTATGTTCCAGACTGTGTTGCGACAAAAATACAGCAGCTTTTATGTGGGTTCCTCAATGACAGGAATGTTAGTTTTTTTTCAATTTTTTTTTTTTTTTTTTGTTTTTTTTTTTTTGTTTTTTTTTTGTTTTTTTTTTTGTTAGTTTACATGGTGTTTTTGTAAGTAAAAAATATGGAAAAAACATAAAAAACTTCCCTGCGTAAGTGCAGATAGATGCGGAGATGTCATTTGTATCTGATGAAGCTCCAGAAATGGTATACCTTTAAAACCTACACATTGACATCACATACTCGCATCATATCAAAGAAGTCACACCACAATCAAAATAATGTGGATGATAAAAATATTTATGATGAATTTAAATCCACTACTGTGCTGGGAGAAAACTGATTGTGGTAAACGCATGCCATTTTATTTAAAATAAAACTAAATGAAATGAAATTAAATGCAGTGAAAAGAAAAACAAAATGATGGTTTTCCTCCCATTGAGCGCTAAGTTTACTTCGTCTTCAGCCAGACATTATTGAAACTCCACTAGGGTCGAACGGAAATCTAAACCATGCATCTGCTTCTTTTTCAGTAGGAGTGTGGAATCCATTGGTTGAAGATGAGTTTATCCTTCACGCTGCATGAAATATCAACGGGATATTGTTAGAAGAATGGAAGTGTGGAATGAAATGAAAATATGCCAACTCACAAGGGAATGAATATACCTCTCCTGAAGAAAGGCTCATCGAATAATTGAATTTTGGGCAAAGTCCGTCAATGGAAGGATCAAGAAGATTGCCTCTTTGGATGTGCACAGGTGAAAAAATTCCTTTACCAGACTCCTTAAGTGGTCGGCTTATATCCATCACATCCTTGAATACAGTATCTGGGTTGATGATGTATCCCAATTCATTTTCACACCCAACCACTAGCACAGAGAAATCTACTGGTTTCCAACTCAATTCATGATTGATGGTTTCATTGATTGTGCCAAGGTCAAAAATATTGTTAGCATATGTGGGTATTTCAAGTGAAGTGTTTTTAACCTCGATGCATGGAGCAATTGGCGCAGGATCAATTGGAGAAGATGACTCCATTGTGTAAAGAATGAAATATTTTTCAATATTTTCTTCTATACCACCCTCATCATATTTCTTTGTCAGTACATGTTTCACCATGAACTCAGGATCCTCCAAGAAATCCCATTCTTCCATTGTTTCTAGAAAATTATGAGTGTTCTCTACCAAAAATGTTGATTGATTCACCAATTCCAGAAATGTTTCAGAATTATCCATTTTAGAAAAAAAATTAGACTCACAAAGATTTTCAGAAAGATGTGATTTGATGTCATTTGAAGTGATGTCCTCTTGATTGTGGAAATCCATTGTCTCTTGGTTCAATTCTAAATCTATCATGGTAAAGAAAGGTCCTATTTCAATGTCCTCTTCATCCTCAAAAGGTGAAATTTGATAGAAATCGAATGTATCCTTTTTCACTTTGGGATGACTGGGTTGTAAACTCACAGAAGGACATGAAATCACATTTTTCAAGGGATTTTTATGTTCAACAGGGTGGAAGACTAAGCTCTCATATTCTTGAAATGTGATTAGATTGGAAGAATTATTTTTTGATGGAGGAGAGTCATCAATTGTATGATAAGAAGGAAGATCAATATCATTATCAGACTCAGGACATAGATGGTGTTCAAATGGAACCTCTATCTCACTCTCCTTAAAAGAATTGTTTTGAATTAGATCATCAAGTGGTAATGAAGCAGCTAGTTCAGAAATACGATTCATTTGATTTACTAAATTCTTTAATTGATTTTCTAGATCTTTTTTTGGGGAAAGAAACTTTGCATTGCGTTCATCTTGAAGTTCAAACCTCTGATTTGTCTTAGTGATAGCACAATGCAACATTTTCTCAATTATTTAATCATTTGTTTGACATGAATTATCAAGTTCTAAATTTTCAGGAATGCATTGACTTTGAAAATAATCAAAAGATGTATAAGGACTTGTTTCATAGCATGGTGAAATATTCTCATATGGATCATAGCATGGACTTGAATAAAGATCATTGAAATAGATTAGATTACCTGGATATCTCATGTGTGGTGAATCATTATACATCATACCTTGAGTTGGGTCTGCGTAGGGCAGGTACTGGTTGTAATTTTATGGTACGTCCCACATCATTTTGAACTTTTGGGTGTCTTGAAAATACCTGCAATGAAAAATTCCCAGAGTAGTAAACTGTTTTTTTTTAGTTTTTTTTTTGACCTAAATCTCTCTTTTTAAAGGAACTCCTAATGCTACTATTATCCCCGGCAACGGCACCAAAAATTTGGCACACGCGTCACAACGCGTGCAAATTTTCAATATTTATTTACCTACTAACTACTGTAGAAGTGGCGAGCATGTTCAAACCATAGAGAGAATGTGAGTAGACATTAGGAAATATCCTTTTGGAAAAATGTTCAGGAAAATGAGCTTTAATTGTGTGATTAACAACTAAGTTCTAAAAAATAAATGACTATTTTAAAAATGACAAGTTAAATTAACTAAAACTATCTAAGTGAACTTATCTATGAAAGAAACTGGCAGATATGGAAGTTTCAGAGTCGTGATGTCCATTCAAGTGCATTCAATGTCAATTATTTAATTCCCACATTTGAATATTTATTTATTCAATTATCACAGATTCCAAATTTAATCGAAATGTCATCTGGTCTTGTTATCTGATGTTAGATAACATTTTAATTTTCACACAAATTATTTATCATTTTGTTCTCTGTCTTGACGAATAATTTGCACAACCTTATAGCGTTGAATCACTTGGTGAAATACAATGATCCGTTTCTCACAAAGTTGAAGTATCTACCTGCGTTGGGTTCGCTCACATGATATTACTTATTAAGTATCACTCATTCCATTTTGAAGGAGAGTGCACAAAAAATATTAATTTTTTCAATTAATATATTTATTTATTCAAAATTTGATCATGCACTTGATCGAATTCCGGATAAATAAATTCTCGGATGAACTCCTGTTCGTGAATACTTATTAGGTATCACGCGAACGGGAACCAAAGCATGTGTGCAGGGCCCAAATGATAATTAATTTAAACACAGATACAATTAATTAAATAAACATCCTAATGAAATTAATTTAAAATGCAATCAAACATAAGAATAAATTAAAGACATGCATTCACCATCACATTTATCACAACTCTGACACCAATGAATTATCCCACCATCACGACGACACGACACATAAAATAATAAATAAAAGATATCACCATGCTTGTGTCGTTGTTTTGGTCACCACGAGATGCTGTCAACGATCGCAAAACAATAACCATCGCTCCGCTCCGTTCAGTCGCTGACGCCGCACCCGAATCAAACCACCGCACCACTGAGAAATATGTTTTGATCTGTGCTCACTCTCGCCATGCGACGTGAATCTCCAGAGGCCAAGAAAATCGCTACGCATGTTGATGAGAGCTCGTGGCTACTTGGTGTACCTTTTGCGCCCTCAAGAGGCCGAGAAGGGAAGGGGGTGCGGGTTAGGCAGGGGTTGTAGATGAGAGGAGGGAGTAGTGGGTAGGCCTAGTGGATAAGGAGGGGAGGCGCTGGAACGGAGAAAAAAATAGGGCCAAGGGGTAGAAGGGTTACCAGGTCGAGGGGAGGATGCGGGCTGCTGGGGGGGGAAATAAGGGGCGGCTGGCGAGATGGGGCGGCTGGGTAGCAGGTATTAGGGGTGGCGGCCAGTGAGAATGGGAGAGAATAGGGAGAGGGAGAGAGAGTCGTGGGTCCAGGGGGGATGGGTTGAGATGTGGCGGCTGGGTTGCAAGGAATAGGAGGGTTCGTGGGGAGATGGGGTAGCGGGGGTAGGGCGTTTGGGATAAGCGGGTAAGGGGAGATAAAAGGGGAGATGCGTGGGGGAATAATGGTGATTGGAGAGAGGGATGTGGAATAGGTCAAAGGGGGTGTGGGAATAGAGAGGGGGAGGTGGTGAGGGAATAGGGTAAAGGGATTGGAGAGAGGAAGTGTGGGTAGTTAGGGGGGAATAAAAATAAAATAAAAATGTTAATTTCAAATTAAAAATAAAGTAATTATCTAATTAAGTTAAAAAATGATATTAATAAATAATAATATATTAACACACATGTAATTAAATATAATATTACTATTAAATATAATAATAAACTAATAATAAATATTATTTTATTAATGCAACAAAATAATGAAATAAAATAAAATACAAATTAAAATATACATACTAATAAAAATTAATAAAATAAACTAAACTAAAATTAGAGACACTAATAATAATAATATAGTGTTAAATATAATATATAAAATTAATATAACTAATAGAAAAACTAAATTACTAATATAAGTATATAAGTTAACTAAAAATTATCAAAATATCTAAATTACTACAAAACTACAAAAATAAACTAAAAATATAAAAATTGGTTAAACTAATTAATTAAAACTATGTTAGAATATTATAAAAATACATGTAAAATCCATGTACATCAGTCACCAACAGTCCCAGAAGAAAACACCATCGATGCCCATCATCCTGTACGTCTGCCCCGAACTACAAGACAAGGGTCTCAAATCTCCACACCCTGACACTATCCGCTTTGGACGGCACTGACTCACATGCATGGTTTTAGTTCGTGTCACAAGGACGCATCTTGGTGGGAAAAATTCCCCTCATACTTGAGAGTTCTAGGGAAAGTCAAACCACACCTCTTCACTATCACACATTCGAGAGGTCTTCTCAAAGTCAAAGTTGTCACATCACTAACCCATGCAACCAAGGGTCCCACTCCGGTAGTCACGGTGAAAAGCCACAAACTATCCTAGTATAAAGGACTGAGTCTGAAAGAAGTCATCGTGTAACCCACTTCCCAACCCCACTGGAGGGTAAACCCTAAGAGGTCATTAGGTAACCCACTGCCTAGTCTCTACTAGAGGATAAACCCTAAGAGTTCGTCAGGTAACCCATTGCCTAGTCTCTGCTGGAGGGTAAACCCTAAGAAGGTGTCAGGTAACTTACTACCCAGTCTCTGCCGGAGGGTAAACCCTAAGTGGTCATCGGGTAACCCACTTCCTAGTCTCTACTGGAGGGTAAACCCTAAGAAGTCAATGAGCAACTCACTGCCCATCCCTGGTGGATGGTAAACCTGAAACTGATCTGGCCATCCCTACTGGATGTCACAACACTGTCCAACAGAACACATAGTTGGTATCGCATAACCACCCAACTCCAGAACAATTCACCTAGTATAGGTTCAATGCCTGTGTAGTGTGGGTCACGCCGATACCTGGAGTTCTGCCTTGGGACACACGTCACGGTAGATCGCGGATGGAGGATATGATCTCGATAATCAACTTGGGAATTTGTGCCCAGGCTCACTAGGGCTCTGTACCCTATTGGAAACAAACACTTGGGTAGTGGATCGGTGCTCGCGTAATGTATTATTCACATTGAATCCTAAAAAACTTTACCAGGGAACATAAAGGGACGTGATACTAAAATCCCACATGAATAAAGAAAAAAGGGTAACCCAAACAACTCCGTTGATCACACTATCAAGAACATAACCAGGGGAAACCGCTCAACTCTACTGGTCTAAACCATTGTGAACAGAGGGACCCTCTACGTCAAGATAGATCAAAGGTATGTAAATAAGAACACAGAACGCATATGGAGCCCTCAAAACGTGTGGCCCCATATCATCTCCAAACCAAGCACAAATGTCCTTGGGTACAAACCACAACATTCACCTCTAGGCATTCCTGTATACTCACAGAGTATACCACATTTCCAGCCCAAAGGATATCGTGCACACGGCACCCAACATCAACGCGAAGGTCAAAAACGCAATTTCGCCAACTTGATTCCTCTACGGCCCTAGCACGGCCAACTACATCTCTTTAAACATCTACTTCACTCACATGGTAGTGAACACGATTACACACCAAGAGTTCCCTACAAACACCATAGGAAGAACCCCCACCAATACATCTTTCATGCTTTCACATTTAATGAAATCTCGAATGAGGATCCTCACATCCAAATGGATCACACTGTTGAATTCCTCACAGAAAAACACATGAATTAGACTATTTACTCGTCGCAGATGGATATCTGACAAAAAAGTCCCCAACACCGCTTTACGCCCGAACATTGTCCCGTGATCCTGAGTCTCAGTCCCAAAAATGTTCAAGCGCATCGCACCATTACGATTCTCTCAGAAAAACACGTCAAAAGGACTACTCAATTGAGTGGAATGGATATCCAGTGGAAAATATACATTTCGTCATTCCTCACATGAGTGGTGCTACGTGGGACCCACATCCCAATCCTGAAGCACTACGAGCGGATCGCACCATTGCGGTCCTCTCGAAAAAGTACACCAGATTGAATAATCACTCGTCTGAAACAGACACCCAGTGAAGAAGATGGAATTACCACCAATGCCCAAAATAAAAACTATGGGGCCCACTCCACCGTGCTAAATTAAAGAGGGTGGATTGCGCTATTGCAATTCCCTTAGAAAAACACCCATAATTGACTACTCACATGCCCCGAACGGACGTCCGATGAAAAAGTTTCTAAATGCTACTCGTAGATTGAAAGATGGGTCATGGGGCCCATGCCTCAACTCCAGTTTCAATGCTTGAATCCACCTTGGAAAACTCCTCCTCGTTTCCAGGGTCCCAACGCCGCTAATGGCACTCAAAACGGACTCCAGATGTGTCTGTTCCGCCCAAGACAAGAACCCCTGGAATAGCGCCAATCCACTTAACGGACGTGTCGCGCCACCGATGCCCCCGTCTCGGGAATTAAAAACTCCCGAAACCATCTCAAAATCTTTGTCTTGACACCAAGAATGCACTTACATAGACGGCATGAAAAAGGGACACCCGTAGAAAAACTTACGGGAGTTCAAAGTCAGAGGGGGCGAACCCCTTAGGCTAGACCGGCCTGGTCCGGCCGGTCCGCCTAGTCTGGGCTAGCCTACGTCGACCGGCCTGGCTTGCAGCGCCATCCCGCAGCTCAGCCGTGTATCCCATCCATGGACCTGGTCAACGCAACACTGACTAGCCCTCGTGGCCGGTTGCGGTCTTCTGTGGAGACCCACCAAAGGCGGGTCTCGGTCCCCACTCGGGGTCGCGCGCCCCAACCCCTGTCTGCCTCTCCATTGACCTCACCGCCGCCTGGAGCCGCCGCCACGCCGTGCGAAGCCACCGTTGCTGAGGAGTCTGCTTCCATGCCTCATTCTGGAAAGCTTCCACCACCACTGGAATCGTTCCTCCGCCACCTGGAACGCACCGCGCCGCCACCGTCGCTCGCTGGACCTCCCTGGAACCGCCAGAAAAAGGGAAAAACGGCTGGGAAACTTCTCGTGGACACCCCTAACGCCCCAGGACTCAAAAATTTTATCCAAAAGGATCGTTGGGAAAATAAATTCAATCCCTACACAACCAGGGGCTTTGCTTGACGATCGGACAGTAGTTCAACATAGGAAATTAAATTTAAAGACAGAGCGAAAACCAAAATGAAGAATGAAACCTCCTACCTTGTTGGGTGTAGCCCAACGCTTCATGATTGGTCCGCTAGAGCCACCACACCTTTCTGGAGTGGTGGAGGAGATGGGAGAATCTCTTCTAGAGGAAACCACCAAGGAATGCACTAAGGGGGAGAAGAGGGTGGGCGGTGGTGTTTAACTAGAAAAACACTTAAACCCCATGCCCGTAGACCGTGTACCCGAACTTTTGGTGGGGTCGGGGTTAAGCCGCCCCTAAGGTAAAAACCATGTTCCCAACACAACGGAGGTCTTGGAATTTTAATCTGAGCCTCCGTTCAAAATTTGTAAAGTCCACGCCTGATGACGCTAAATTACAAAAATGCCCCTGGTGGCGTTTTTCACAGAATGGTCGTGCCCGCGAATGTTATACCTCTACTAGGGTAAACAGCATGTTCCAGACTTAACGGTGCCCTCAGTTTTCCCATTAAAGCAATTTTTTATGAGTTATTCTGTTTATTTAGCGTGTCTAGTGTGAACGCACTGAAAATTTAATTCCGACCACACCAGGTCTCGGAATCGCACGCCGTCTAAAGGCGCTGCTCTGGAATAACATCAAGAATATTACAAAGTCTTTTATAGAAAAAACCAGGTTCTTACACCATGATCTTTAATTATTCTCTAATTCATGTATTTTTAAACCCTTGTACAATAATTATGATCTATGAATTATGTTGTGCCTATAGTTACCCAATATTTTCATACATGGATATTACATATTTTTATATGAATATTAATAATATTACACAAACACATTCCCAATGACCATAATATTTTAGTGCCTTTTGAAACATGGAAACATAATATTCTAAGTTTTTGAAATACCTTAAAAATATCCCATAAAGATATTCCCCTTTAGTAATATTCATAAGCATACCCTACTTAAAACATTTCTTCATAACCTGGGGAAAGGAAACATAATAAAGGGTGAGCTTGAATGCTCAGTAAGAGTAAACAATAAATATATTTAATAATGACATAAGAATAATGGTAAGATAACATGATCATAACATTGGAAAATCATACCCTGCATATAAAATATCATAAACATAAATCATGGCATAAATATTGGTATTTCATAAGACATGAATCATAAGTAATTCAAAAAAATGAGTCATGAGAGTATAACATTGGAATAAAACCTAGATTTTTTCATACACATCGTCTTATAATATTGTGAATATTTGTAAATAGAAATAGGTTCGTTCATTAAGTTAAGGACATGAAATCAAGCCCTCGTATAAACTTATGGACATGTAAAAAGGTAAAATCATAACATTGTGAACATGTAATCAAGTTCATTAATAACATTATGAACATGTAATCAGGTTCACATATAATATTGTGAAAATTTAATCAGGTTCATGAAAAGGTGGCTACACCACTTGGATGGGACACACCACCATCCCCAGTGGCAGCCATGTCTTACTCTACCAGGTTCACTCCCCATTCCATCCATGTTTATCTCATAGGATATATAAATCTTTACTCAATTCATTAGAGGTGGATATATGTCTCACCTGTCATATAATGAAATCATACATATGTATTCTACAAGATCATAAAAATTCATCATATCATAACCCATGGAATTAAATGGGTATCATAAACCTTTCATCATATCAAAACCTATGGAAAATAGATAGTCTTCATAATCATTTAAACATAGAAAAACCCATTAAAATGAGTGGGGCTCATAAGCTTTCTAACATCATATATCTCGTGGAAGAGAAATGGATTTCATAAAAAAAATTCATATTAAACATTAACCATTAAAATAAAGAATAATAATGGTGTCCTTGGATCATATCATCAGTAAATAATAAACTATATAAAATTATGTCATCTAATATTGAGGAATATTTTGAAAGATCACTAGGAAAATTTCTTAAAGAAAATAACCTTTATTTGAAAATTTCTTTTTAAAAAATAAAAAAAATTCAAAATATTTTTCATTAAAAACAACATTGATAACTTATAAAGTAATCTTTAAAAATCATTTAAAAAATATTGAGGAAATTATCCTTTCCTCTTTTAAAAACTCTTTTCAAAACATAAAACATTTTGAAAACATTTTTATTTGAAAACAAACTTGAAAATTTATAAATGAATCTTTGAAAATCATATAAAACACTTGAAAAACATAAAAAAAATACTTTTAACAAAAAAAAATATTAAAATATTATTTGAAAAATATTATTTAAAACATATCTAGAAAAGATGGTTTTTTTTATAAAATAGATTTCCAACCGAAGAGAGAAATAAGGTCAGGTTTTCTTAAAAACATTTTATTATTTATCTTATGTACCAAAGAGTGGGAAAATGGTACTGTTAATTTAAGATATAGTGAATAAAATGAGGAGGATAATAGATATAATAATTCTTGAGTGGTATATCATGATATTTAAAAATTTTATACTTAATCATAATTAATTCTGATAAATGATGAGATTGTAACATAAAATTTTCACCGCTTTTGTAACATTGAATAATAATACCCGTGAAGTGATAACATATAATGTAACTTAAAATATCATGAGGATAAATAAATTCATGATATTATATTTAAAAGGGGTTTTATATACACCTCATGAATGAATATTGGTGTATAACATAATTTACTTCTCAAAGAAGGAAAAATTAAACAAAAAATCTCTTACCGATTTGGTAAATTTTGAACCATATACCCCATAAAAGATATATAATCAAATGGAAATGAAAATACCAATAAATTTAAGTAAAAAATCATAATATACATTAATATTCATTATATCCACCACATAAAATAAACATGTGGTAAATATCACAAGTGTCTCATAAAAAAATAAATGTGAGATGGAAATCCCTTACCTTAAGTCTTGACTCTCATCATACTCATACAAAACTCATGTATAATAAACATAAGTTTATTATAAATATATAAAATAACCATATTTTATATATAATACTATATATTATTTAATGTTTACTTTATATTACCTATTTATTAACAAATATATGTTAAAATTATGTTTTGAGTAATTGCAGCTTTGTTTTTCATACATGTTTTGACTTGTTATTATTGATCCTATTATTTAGATCATGATTTAATAGTATCCAAAATGATAAACTTATAATATATATAATATATATTCATTATATATTTATTTATATTAATCCATGAAATTTAGTTGTAGGAAATGAAATACACCGTTTATGGAGACGGTAGGTTGTACGTAAGCATGAATGTTGTTTCCATTTTCTTATTGTATTGAAAGAAATAAAATTAAATGATATATATATATATATATTGTCATTAAATTATAATTTTTATATCATATATATCATATATTTTTATTAAACTCATACTTAAAAGATTTTACGTAAAGTGTGAATGAATAACAATGCTTCACGAGGTGGTAGTTCGTTGTACACACGAACGACATTATCGTATTCAAAAAAAATGAAAAACATGAAGATATGTGTTATATAACAATTAAATAAGCATAAATACATCATAAATACCATATATATTATATATAAAAATTATTTACATCATTATTATCAACCATGAAAGGTGGTAATGTAAAAACAAACGACATCGGTTCGTGAGGCGGTAATCCCCTGTAGACATGAAGAAAGATTTGGTAACTAATTTGATGTACGTGTGTGTGGTTATAGGTCATAACCACAATATAAAAACATATAATTATATGTAAGTTAATTATGGTATTATATTTTCATTATATAAAGATAATTTAAGGGGTTTTAGGAAAAAATAAAATAAAAAATTCAATGATTAACATTACCTCTTCTTCGGGTATCTTCTTTTGGTTTTCGTCAAAGTAATTACTTGGTTGGATTTATGAATAATTTAAATAATATAGGATGATATTATGGAATTTTATAAGTTATTTGGGTAGGTATTTTTTGAACCAATTTTTTTTTAGGGTGTGAATAGATGGGGGAGTGGATGGCCTTTTATAAGGGAGGTGAGTGACACTCAAGTAATGTTTGAAAAGAGAGAATTCCACCCATGTTTTTTCTAGGTAAAGTGGATCCAATAATGGAACAATATATATAATAGAAGTTATAAGGTCAAAATATTTCTATAAAAAAAATTTATACAATTTCCTAAGTTATTTGTTTCTTTAAGATTAAAGTTTATTCCCTTAGTAAACTTTTTTTCTCTTAATCACCGTGATTAATTTTAACTATATTCACTAACCATTTTGGTAAAAAATTAAGTGGGACTTATTATAAATTATTAATTATTCTGATTAAAAATATTTAATTCATTTATATAAATTCAATTCACATAATTGTAGAAAAAAAATTTAAAATTAACCTCACAGATGTGTTGAGAAAGTAGAGTTTTAAAGTGAAAATGTTCAAAAGTTACAATGTATTTATATCAAAATTCAATATGAAAAATATTATAATGTTATATATTTGATTAATATATTTATAATTGAACTATTTTTACTTTAAAACCAATTAAAAATATAGTTTAACATTAAAAATTATTTAAAGGAAAATGCAATTTTCAATAATAAATCAATATTATTCAATATTCATTAAAAAATGAAATTTCTTAAAAAATACCAAAAATTCACCATAATATAATTTTTATGTTCCAATTTTAAAAAATAAGGTTTGATTTATCAAATTAAATTTTATAAATGTGTCCAAATTTGTATTTAAAATAAATGCGTTGTAAAAAGACGACAAAACAGCTTTTTAGAAAAATACAGTTTTATGTGTAAAATTGGATTTATTCTTATCTCTTGTCTAGAAAACATATAAGATGAATTTAAACATTTTATTTAATGTATAATATATAAATTTTATTAAAATAAATCCTAAAAAAGTTATTTTTTAATTTATTTATATAAAATACACTTATGCCCATAAAAATAGATTTTCACAGAAAGATTTCCTTTTATTTTTTTTAAAAAGTTTTATTTTCATTTATAATTAATTGGAAACAAAAATAATTAATTATATAAACATGTGTAAACAATATTTTCACAATTTAGTTAATACTATTTATACCCACCATTCCAATGGTTAGGTGACAACTATCATATTAAATAATGATATTAATATTATATTGTAGTTTCGTAAAACTCAGTCTTGCATGTAACACAAGAAATTCAACGAACTCGGTATTGTGTATAAAACAAGCCAAAAATAGTGTTTCATGTACCAAAATATAATCTCATTATTTTTTGTAGTGCTATCTTAACTTAGTTTTTTGTATAAATCAAGCTTAACTTGGTGTAGCGTACAATAAAATCCATCAAAGAATTGTGATTTATTCATAAAAAATTCACAAAAAGTTGGGGTGTTACAATTCCTAAGTGTTTCATTTGCTTTAAATGAGTCGACATGTGAGTTAATAAGAAGTTTTTATGCATGGATAATTGTTATGCATTCATATAACGGAATTGGATTTCATGCTTTAGAAATTATTCAGGTTATAAATCTAATGATTGTAGAAGTGATATTAAGTTCCAAGACTTATGTCATTATTGAAACTTTTTCCCATAAAATATGAATAATTGAATAACCCCATGAATTTTGTTTTATTATATGAGTATATGAAGAATATTCCATGAAAAATTTATTTCATGAAGAATAATTTAATAATACCATGTATTGTATTTTATTGCATGAGGATGTGAAGAAGATTCCATGAAAAAAGGAAAATATATTTATATATTTTACATTATGGAGAAGGAATTTGAGAATGGTTGGTTTTAATTAGATAGATTATATGATGGGACTTTAACAAAAAAATAATTCCAACCACATAAGTCACAAAGGTTATCCCTCAACCACGCATAGGGGGACCCAAGGGTCAACCTCTCCTGGGAAGGACTTCTATTCGCAATCCACATAGTGGCGTGTAGAAGTTTGGGCATATGTATAAGGTCCATAGGAGATCCCACATGAATCACATGTGATCAGCGGTGATGCCACCATGTAGGCAGTACACTGGTAGGGAGATCCAGTATGGGCGATGCCAGCGGCGATTCACAAACGAACCCTAGTACTCTCTTATAGAGAGATGATGGTGCACTTTGATTAATAATGAAGAAAGAGGAAGGGATAATTGTCCATGTGAGATGAGGAAACCTCACTATTGTATCTATGTTTTAAAAATATATGTAAATAATCATGGAATTATGATGATTCTAATCTTAGTAATTTGATCGAGCATGGAATCATCTTCCTCCTGCCGCATTCAAGGATGTTTTCACCATGCATCTTCCACCATTGATGAGTAGAATAACTCATGGAATAACATAAAAGATCAAGTATAGGACACATACAATTTAAATTTTACCACTTTGATCTCCCATGATCTATCTGAGATCCAATCACGTGTTACAAAATTTATCCATGCACTTCCATGCATGAAAAATAAATCACTAAGGCGTGATGGAAACTTGATAAAGAATATCCTTTAGATGAAGTAAGTGATTAAGATTAAAAGAGTAGGCATAATCAAAAATGTTCATGCATGAATCTCTAAATTTCATGCATGAAAATTGAATGAGTTCACATAATGAGAGTTTGTAGGTATTCAAAAATTAATATTATACATGAAGAAGTAGAAAACTTAAGTCTCTCAGGTAATGGAGAATCCCAAGTATTCATGCATTTAAATAGAAGCATGAAGAAATGGGAAACCAAAAACCTTATTTTTTTTAAATAAGGTGTGTATAGTAAGCTATGGTATTTAATTACCACATGATGATATAGAGGACTCAATAATTCAAGTATTTTAATTATCTTTGGTATTTTTTTCATATTATGTTGAGAATTTAAGACCGATATCCTTTGGGTGTTTGAGAATGAATGCAGATAGTAAACCATGTATTATCACTAACTTTATCAAGGATGCATGAAACATTTTTATTGCATGCATAAATACACTAGGTGATTACCTTGTCACATAATAAGAGAAATAAATAAATAACCCTTCAGGTATTTGATATATAATGCATGAAAAAAGAAATTCCAACTCATCTAGGTATATCAAATGATAATGGAATAAATATAATACTCATATTCAATGGGGAATTTAAATGAGGAAATGAATATAATACCTAACATTTAGGTATTTATATTTATAAATGTAAAATTAAATGTGTTATTCTTAATATATTTAAATTAGTATTTGGATAAGTAATCTAAATCATGTAATTATTAAGACCCCATGATCAAGAATATTTTTGTATAAATATACACATAAAGGTGATGAGAAATTATGTAGAATTTAGTGATAATTTTAAGACTCCAATCATCCATTTTTAAAGAATAATTTTGAGAGTTAGAAAAATCCATGTAATTCTTGAATAATTTGATTTCATATACCTGGGAATTTGAAGAAGAGAATTCAAATGATTCAAGATCTAAAGGTAGTTTTGAGGCCAAAAATATTGTTCAAGAAATCTATTTAAGATCTAAAATAATTGTACATAAATAAGGGACATCCATATTTCTTATGGAGGAAGTCTATCTATGAATAAATTTCTATCATTGGATCAATTGAATATGAAGATTGTAGCTGGGGTTTCTAACTAGTTACTAGAGGCTTGTAATTGGAGTGTCTAACAAATCATAAGGGAAGAAAATCTGGGGTGTCTAACCAAAAGTAAAGAGATTACAATTGGGATTTCTAAACAATTATAGAGAAATTATAAATGTGGTGTCTAAAAAATTGTATTAACTTGTGGATATATTTAATAAAATCCATGTTAGGGTCTCTAACCAACATGTAAAGAAGTAGGCCCTTCATTTCTAAACCTTGTTAATATTTTTTTGCTTCCCTCTCTTATTTTACAACTTCACATGAAGTGACATTGAGATATATCACTGAATAGATTGAAAACATTAACTACTTCAATAAGTTGAATTCAAAAGAATTAGTTTTTAAAAACTAAACCAAAAATTCACCCCCCCTGCTAGTCAATCCTTTATAGGTACTAAAAGTGGTATCAGAGGGTAGATCATGTCTAAATATCTAATACATTTTTGAATATCAAATTTTACAAAGATATAAATGAGATCAATACCCTTATCTCAATAAAATAAAATAAATAGTAAAGTGAAGAAGTAAGGAAAAAATATACAAATAAGAATCCATCCTAGAAGTTTTTTTCTCTAGTTAGGGTAAAATTTGAACCAAGTTTTATTTTTGATTCAAATCCTCTTGTAGAGAAATATTGTACTCTTTCAGAACCTCACATGAATCTTAAAAATTAATGTGATTTTTGTGATGAATAGGAGATAACATTACATTATTATTCCAAGTAATACTCATTAAATGAAAAATAATAACTAGGGATAATCATGCATTAAGTATACTATTCGATTATAATAGATTTTTCCTTAGAAAAAAAATTGAGAAGAAAAGAATTAGGATTAAATATGAGAATAAAGAAAATTAGAACCAAGATAAAGAATAAAAGTGATATAATTGAATATATTTCCAAATAAATTTTAAAACAAAAGTAAATTGAGACAAAGTTGAAGGTTAGAATCATATATATTAAAACCCAACTTTAAGAAAGGATATAATCATGTATGAATGATGCTTCAAATATGAAATTAATGGTTTCACAATTACATGAGAAAAATATGAAAATAAGAGACCATGAGGAGAAGTTGAACACATATAGAAAGAAAAATAATATCCCTCCAAAATATGTCTCAATATATATTGAAACAAAGAAGAACCCATATCTAAAATTTCGAAGTATAGTTTTTTCACATGAAAAATCTGGAACAGTGGTCTCACAAAAGATGACAGCAGCAAAGTATTTTTATTGTAGAATATTTGGGTAAATCATGAGTAGATGTTTCAAATCCAAAAAGGCTAGATATGTTATAATAACTCCATCAATTCAATCATCTCAATCAATGAGAGACTAAATGAGGTATTAATTTTTTGGTAAATGTTTTTTTTTGTTCTAACTTTATTCATATTGAAAATAATTAAAATTTTAGGAATTCATAGAAGGCTAAATAATTCATAAGGATACACTTTGCTCCTATGAAGTATAAGGACATATCTTATCCTATAAAATAGCCTATTAAGTTTTAAAATAGGTGTAATTTTTTGGATAATAAAAATGATCTCTAATAAAGGGTGTTTCAATCACCAAAATCTAGGCACTCACAATAACACTCTTGGAAAAAATAAGAAAAATATTGAAGAAAAAACAAGAGGTTATTTCAGCTGTGAAGGAGTTGTAAAATGGTATTCCATCAAAATAAGAAATTCATGGCAAGAAAATATATGCACAGTCTATAAAGTATGTCAACAAGAAAGAAATCACATACCATAATGTGCTTATAAATAATAATAAATCAAGTATTAGAGAAATATCTCACCTTTAATGTTAATTATAAAGAAAGAATTGATTCATCCTTATTCCCCATTATTTTATGTGTTATAATCTAACATGAATGGAGTTTAAGGATATTTATTGACCACCATGGAGTTCTTCAATTTCTATAAGGTTGAAGGAGTCCATACCTTAAGGGGATAAACCTTGAGAATGAATATGAAAACCCATGGGATAGATTCAAAAGATGAATATCAAGGTATTCCAATCACTCTTTCAACCCTAAACTTAATTTTATAAATCATATTTATTAAGGGGGTGTACTTGGTTGATTCAAAGATAAAATAAAGGGGGATATATGTCTATTTGAATTTAACTTTGTAATTTTTTTTTAAAGTATAAGTAGGATTTATCATTTCATTTTAAAATTTTAAAATTTTCAACAACTATTTGAGAATTTCTGAGCATGATTTCACATGCATGGTATTTTATGGACAGCTTAGACAACCTTGGCAGTATCTATATTGTTTTTTACACTAATTTTTCCCATATAGACTTATATTTTATTAACTAAATTATATTTTATAATAGAACCATGTGATATCATCCCTCTATTATAAGTGATCAAGAAATTTTCATATAATGGAGATGATCATTTTTTTGGAAAAAATATGAGATGGGAAGATCACCAAATTATCCTTTGAAATTGATTGAAAATAAGGGGAGAGGAATTTATGTTTCCACAAATTTAATTTTATAATGTGATATAATATTGAAAATAAAATCAAAGGGGGATGTTTTTGTGGCCAAGTGTTTCATTTTATGTTAATGAGTCAATATATGAGTAAAGATTAAGTGGTTATGTCTAAAGAATTATTATCAATTCATATAATAGGATTGGATATCACACTTTAGAAATTATCCATTTTGTAAATATGATGCTTTTTTAAGTGATTATAAGTTCCAAGACTTGTGTCATTGTTGAAAATTTGTTAACTACAATATAAGAATTGAAAAATTCCATTCATTGTGTTTTATTTAATGAGGATATTAATAAGATTCCATGAAAATATAATTTCATGAAGAATAATTGAATAAGTATATGAATTGTGTTCTATTGCATGAATATGTGAAGAAGATTCCATGAAAAAATGAAAATATATTTATATATTTTACATGATGTATAATGAATTTGAAAATGTTTGGTTTTACTTAGAGAAATTATATGATGGGACTTTAATAAAAATAATAATTAAAACCATATGAGCCACAAATGGTATCCCTCAACCAAATATAAGGGGACCTAAAGAAAACCCCCCTTGGGAAGGCCTGCCACTAGTGTCCTACACAGTGGAATGTAGAAAGGTGGTCCCATGTATAAGGCTCACATGAGAGACCACACTGAGTGCATGGGAGTAGTGATAGCCCCAATGTTTGGGGCATCATGATAGTAGGTAGAGTCTTCATAGGTAGTACCAACATGTGTTTGGTAGAGAACCCCCATAATCACTTCTAGAGAGCTGATGGTGCACTTTGATTAATAAGTATGTGTGGGGGTGGGAAAATTATTGATGTGGGATGTAGAAGCCATGATAATGTATCTCCGTATTAAAAATTTACAAAATGAACCATGACTGTCAAATGAGTCTGATCTTATCCATTCAATTGAACATGAAATCATCTTCCTCTTACAACATTTGAGGATGTTTTTAGCATAGATCCTCCACCATTTACGAGCAATGGAACTCATGGTTGAATGTCCAAGTATCAAGATAAGGCCACATTAAATTTTGAGTTGTCCACATTGATCACATGTGATCTATCCAAGATCCAAACATACATTACTAATTTTATTCATGTACTTACATGCGTGAAAAAGAAATAATCGAGATGTGATAGACTCTTGATGAAGCATAGACTTTGGATGAATTAAATGATCATGATTAAAATCATATATATGATTAAAAATGTTCATGCATGTATCTTCAAATTTCATAAATTAAAATTGAATTTGGCCACATGATAAGAGGACACAGGTTTTCAAAAATGAATATTTTACATAGAGAAATAGAAAACCCTAGTCTATCGGGTAATGGAGAAGCATGATTCTTCAGTAATTTGAATACTAGCATGGTGAAACAATAAAACTTAAACATTAGGGTTTTTAAATGAATTTTTTATAGTGAGATGTGGTATTTACTTACCATGTGAATATACAGAGGACCTAAGCATTCAGGTATTTTAATGATCTATAGTATTTTTTCATAAATCATGGAGGAGTTATGCTTGATATCCTTTGGATGTTTGATAATCCTTGTGGATAGTGAGCCACGTCTTATCACTTCCTTTTTGAATGATTCATAAAATATTTTAGTGGCATGTATGTAGAAACTAGGTGATTACCTTGTCATGTGAGAAGAGAATGAAATATATAACCCTTCAGGTATTTGATATACAATGCATGTAGATGGAAATACCAACTCATTCAGTTATTTAAAATTATAATGGAAGAAATATGATACCCATAGTCAATGGGGTATTTAAATGAAGAAATAAATATAATACCCAACATTTAGGTATTTATATTTATAAGAGAAAAAATAAATATCTTATTTTAACACATTTAAATGATGATTTGAATGAGGAATTTAAATCATGTAATTATTGAGACCCCATGAACCACATTATTTTTGTATAAATATGTGTATGCAGGTGGTGAGAAATTGTATAGAATTTTAATATCATTTTGAAACTCTTTGCATCTATTGCTCAAGAAGAATTTTAAGAGTGACCCAAAGTTGGGTAATTATTTAATAAAGTGATTCCATGTACTTGAGAATTTGAATAATAGAATTCATATTATTCAAGATATGAAAAGATTTTTGAGGCCAAAGATATTTTTCAAGACATCTTTTGAAGAACATGAAGAATTGTACACAAGAAAGGGACGTCCATATTTCTTATAGAGGAAGACTATATATGAAGAAGATATTTCTAGCACTGGATCAATTAAAGAGAAAGCTTGTAGCTGGGGTGTCTAACTAGTTATTGGAGGCTTGTGATTGGGATGTCTAACCAATCAGAGGATAAGATTAGTTGAGTTTCTAAATAACTATGGAGAGATTAAAATTGGGGTGTCTAACTAATTGTGGAGAAATTGTAACTAGAGTTTACAACCAGTTATATTCACTTGAAGAGATAGTGAAGAGATTCTATATTTGGGTATCTAACCAACATGGAAAGAAGTAGGTATTTCATTGCTGAACCTTGTAAATATAGTGTGCTTCCCTCTCTTATTTTACTACTCCAAACAAAGTGATATTTAGATATATCATTGAGTAGATCAATAACCTTAACAATTTCAGTATGTTGAATTCAAAATAAAGAATTTTTAAAATTTAAACCATTTATTCACCCCCCCCCCTAGTGGTTAATCCGTCATGGGAACTACAAGTGGTATTATAGGGTAGGTCACCTCTAAAGATCCAAGATTTTTTTTAACACCTCTGGAGAGAAAAATAAGACCCTCTAAAAGATGTCTCAACATGTATAGCAATAATGAGGAACCAGTATCTAAAATCTAGAAGTAAAGTTTTATCCCATGAAAAATTTGTAATAGTGGTACCACAAAATATGAAATCACCAAAGTATTTTTATAGTGGAGGATTTGGTTACATAATGAGTAGATGTTTTGAAGACACCAAGACTAGAGATGTTAGAAGAACTAAATAAATTCCATCATCTAAATCAAGGTGATACCAAATGAGGTATGACTTTTTTGGTAAATTTTTCATTTGTTCTAACTTCGTTCATATAGAAAATAATTTTACTTATAGGAATTCTTGGAAGGGTAAGGAATCCATAACAAGATAATCCACTAAAATAGATTATAAGGAAATATTTTATCCTAGAAAACAACTTTTTAAGCTCAAAAATAGGTGCAATGTTTTGTAGAATAAAAATGAGCTTCAACAAAGGTTTTTAAAAACACCAAGATCTGATAACTCTCAACAACACTCTTGGAAATAATGAAGAAAAATATGGAAGAAAAAAAGAGGTTCTTCCAACTATAAAGGAGGTGGAAAATAGTATTCCCCAAAAATAGGAAATTCATGGGAAGAAAAAATATGCACAATCCATAAAGCATGAAAAAATGAAATAAATCAAGTCCCATAATGATCTTAGAAAGAAGAATAATTAAACTATTAGAGAAAATTATCACCTTGAATGTTTATTATAAATAAACAAGAGATTCCTCCTTATTCCCCATTATTTTAGGTGTTATAATCTAATATGCTGGTAATTAAAGGATATTTTTTTCCCATCATGGATTTCATCAATTTCCATGATGATGAAGGATTCCATCACTTTAGGGGGGGAACCTTTAGATTGAATCTTAAAAACCATGGGATAGATTCAAAATCTAAAGATCAAGTAATTCTAATCACACATTCATCCATATTATTAATTGTATTAATCATGTCAATTAAGAGATATTTCTTGGTTTATAAAAAGTTAAAAAGGGGGTAGATATATCTATTTCACATGAATTTTCTTATTTTTTTTTTGTTGAACTATGCCTAGTATTTAAAATTTCACTGATAAATATGAAAATTTTCAACCCGTATTTGATAATTTCTGAGCATGATTTCACATGAATGGTATTTTATAAACATTTAATAAAACCTTGGTTATATCACTCTTTTTTTATATATATAGTTTTCCCACATAGACTTATATTTTATTAAATAAATTATTTTTTCCAAGAGAACCATGTGAAATCATCCCACTCTTAAAAGTGATCAAAAAAAATAATATAAGTTAGAAGTTCATGTTTTTGAGAAAAATATGAAATGAGAAAAGACCACAATTATCCTTTTCATTTTGTTTTCAATAAGGGGTATAACAATTGATGTTTCCACATATTTAATTTTATGATTTGATAGAATATTTACAAAAAAAAGTGTGAGATTTTTGTGCCCAAGTGTTTCATTTGTTTTCAATGAGTCAGTATGGGAGTGAAGATGAAGTGGTGATGCATGAATAATTTATATAGATTCGTATAATGGAATTAGATGTCACACTTATGCAATTATCCATGTTATAAATGTGATTATTTTTTAAGTGATTTTATGTTCCAAGACTTGTGTCATTGTTGAAACTTTTTTCACAACAATATGAATAATTGATGAAGTCCATGCATTGTGTTTTATTTTATGAGGATGTGAAGAATATGCCAAGAAAAATTTATTTCATGAAGAATAATTGAATAATTCTGTGAATTTTGTTTTATTTCATAAGTATTTTAAGAATATTCCATGAAAAAAGTAAAATATATTTATATATTTTACATGATGGAGAGGGAATTTGATAATGGTTGGTTTTACTTAGAAAAATTCTATGATGGTACTTTAATAATAAAAAATGATAATCATGTAATCCGTAAAGGATAGCTCTAAATTACACATGGAGGTCCCAAGGGTCAACCCCCAATGGTAAGGCCTTCCATTGGAATCTTTCAAAACGGCATGTAGAAGGTTGGGTTCACGTATAAGGTCTGTATGAGAGACCACACAAAGTGCATGGGATCAGTGACGATGCCACCATGTAGGGTGGCATGATGGCATAGAGAGTTGGCATGGTCGGTGCCAGTGGGGGTTTGGGAGTGGACCCTGGTATTCACTTTTGGTGAGCTGATGGTGTTCTTTGATTAATAAATATGTGCAAGGATGGGTGAATTGTTGATGTGGGATGCAGAAGTCACGCTGCTATAGGTATGTTTTAAAAATATACTGAAGGAACCATGGTTTATGAATGAGTCTTATCTCATCCATTTGATCAAACATAGAATCATCTTTCTCCTATCATGTTTGAGGATGTTTTTATTTTGGATCCTCTTCCATTGATCAACAGCGGAACTCATGGTCAAACTTACAAAGATCAAGTCGAGACCACATACACTTTTGAGTTTGATGCATTTATCTCCTGAGATATAGCTAAGATACAATCACATATTATGAAAATTATTCATGAACTTACATTCATGAAGAAGAAATACCAGAGGCATGATGGATACTTGATGAAGCAAACCCTTCAGATGAAGTAAATTCTAGAGATTAAAAGCACATGTATGATCAAAAATGGTCATGCATGCAGCTCCAAATTGTATTCATGAAAATCGAATGAGGCCACATGATGAGAGGCCATGGGTATACAAAAATTAATATTGTGTGTGAAGAAATAGAAAACCTAAGTCTCTTAGGTAATGGATAATTATAAGTCTTTGGGAATTTGAATACTAGTATGAAGAAACAAAAAACCTGAACACTTAGGGTGTTTAAATGAGGTTCGTATAGTGAGATATGGTATTTAATGAAATAAAATTGTTCTTCACCTCTTAATACTTCATATATAAAGTTGTTTGTGGATGTAAATGGAAGTAGGATGATGAATTTTTAGATTATTGAGATTTTATTATCCATTAAGATAGGTAAAAACCTATTCAAACCAAATTAATATACCATTTATTTATTTTAATTAAATCATGTGTTTAAATCCTATTTCAAGTGAATATTTTTCTATGTATTGGGCATTGTCCGTGTGAGTGTAAGAGCCTAAAATTTTATTTCTATTATTAACAAAATAAATCATGTTTCACAATTACTATTTTATTATATTTTATAATAGAATTACATAGGAAGACTATTACATCATGAAATAATATTGACTATAACTTATATGAATAATATAGGGATTTAAACACCAAATAATAATGCACACGAAAATATAAACTCCATAGTATTTAATTATACTTTGATAATCACTCCTACTGATGTGGCCTTATTTTTACTCAGTTTGCCACATCTTTTTATTAATTTTTATACAATTTATTTAATTATTTTAACACTTTTTAATAAATAACTTCACTTTTGTATTTCTCAAATTAAATTTGTTAATTATACATTTTTTTTATAATAATTTGTGTAATTTTAGTCTTTAAAATAATAAATTTATTCTTTCTTTATTTTTAATATAACTAATTATCAATTATTATAATTAATTTTAATCTGTTCATTTAATATAAATTTTTCATTTTTTATTAATTAATTAATTTGTTAAATAATTTACTTTTTAATTTAAAATTGTTCGCTATCGGTAACCAGGTTACCGTTAGTCAGTTTACCGCTACCAATTTTTCACTAACGGTGACCTTTGTCACCGTTACCCAATTACCTTAACGGTGACCGTTTCACCTCACTGATACAATTCTATCGGCGACCTTTGATGCTAATAGTGACCTTTGTCAGGTTACCGCTATATTGATAACAGTGACCTTTGTCACTGTTACTCTTTTTGTCTTAATGGTGAACTTTAGTTCTACCGGTGACCATTGTCACCGTTCCAATGCTCTAATGGTAACTGCATATAATGGTGACCCTTGGCTAATGACGGTTCCAAATAATAATATTAATTTTCCCAACATATAAATAAATGGTTATGTTTATCATTTTATTAAATAATTAATATTATCTGCATTAATATATTTTAGTTATTAATTTAGTTTTCACTTTATAATTTTTAATTTCTAAAATAAATTAACTTTATTAAATTAATTATTCTGGTTATTGTTTTTATAAATTTTTAGTTCATTAGAATAACGTGTTATTAACATTCTATTTTTAGTATGTTATTTAATTTAATTAACTTTGTCATTATAAATATTTTTATTTTCTTTTGCAGTTTTAAATTAATTAAATGTTTTGCAGTTTTACATTTTAAATTAATTAACTCTTAATTATTTTGTTTTATTTCATTATTTTATATTTATTTAATTTATTTATTTTTGTGTTTGTTTTAATAAATTTATTAGTATTAGTTATATTTATATGTTTTTTATTTTATTTTATTTTTAATTATTATTTTAATTTTTTGGATTAATTCATATAATTTTCTTTAATGTCGTGAAATGATGACCTCTCCTCACCGTTTCAGTCCTTGCCTACTAGTACCTTTCAGCTTTGCACCTACCAGTAGGCAACCCTCACCGCTACCCACTTCTCTACCTCACCGCATCCCAACCGGTGACCCTCAACCTCACCGTTAGTTTTTCTTTTTATTTAATTATCCTCACCGTTATGCAGTAATGATGACCTCTTACCCAAATGGTTTCCTCACCATTACCCTTTTCCCTACCTCACTGTAACCCCTCCTGCTTCATCCTCACCATTTCACCAGCCTCTTTTTCTACCCTGCCGTTCCACCCTCTTCAATCTGGCATCGATCCTTCATTGCTTCACTTCCTCACCGCTTCTTCTCCATTTCCTATTCCATGTACCACAACCTAAGCTTCCAACCATCATTAGAGTTCATCTTGTAGGCATTACCATGAGCATCTATAATGAGATACTCCATCAAAACCCTAGTCACATGTCTGTTGTTCGTCAATAGAGATCGATCTTCTGTTGCAGCCTCACTATACTGTTGACCAGGTGAGAAGATGGGCGTCGTGAATGTTGATTTTTATGGAGTGATGTCGGAGGTTGGAATTGGCTCATCAATGTACAGAAGATCATCGTTATGTGCCACGATGTCGCCGCTGAGGCTAAGCCAAATCCAGGAGTCGCTGCTGTAGACCGCTTCGAGCTGCAGAACCAGAGCTGCGTTGAATTGTCTCTGAGCCAGGATGTTGCTGCCGCTGAACAACCCTAGATGTGAACTGGGATGAGGAGTTCACCGATTTGCAAGAGCAGGATCACGCCGGCACCGCGGAGGAGAGGATTCGCTGTGCCAAGAAGGTGTTGGGTTCGCCGGTGATGAAGGAAGGATCCGACCCGTGTCGCACCAAGGGAGTCTGCGCTGTCGCCTAAGGAGGAGATAGAGCTGATGACACTAGATCTGAAGCCGTTGAATAGCTGCGCCCTTGAAACCTCTCGGAGAAGAAGACCCGGGGAGAGGATAAACATATATAAAAAAACAATCACATAAAATAATACATTAAGAAAAATATAATTTAAAACATTAATAATGATAATTAAAATCTAACTTAAACAGTTAAATATTATAGTTATGAATAAATTAAAAAATAAAATAACTAATTTATAGAATAGAATTAATAATTTAATTAAATTTAATAAAACGTTAACTAAGATAAACTAAAATATTAGAATTTCTTAATTAATCATAAGTTAATTATAATTTTAGGTGGAAAACTTATTAATTATTACATTAAATTAATAATAATAATTTATTCTGAACTTAAATAAACTAATCTAATTAACATAAATTAGTAAATAAATTAATTTATTAATAATAACAAACTTTTAATTTAACATTAATAACTCTAATATAAAAACTAGATAACTTTTTAATCAGTTCTTTTAAGACTTTGAATAAACTAATAATTTCAAAATGTTTATTTATTTGCTTCTCGTTTCTAATTATTTTGTGTGTTAATTTGTGCAGGTTCATACGGGAAGTGAGTTCGTGTCTAGGTGTATGTTACTAACTCAACGGGAGTTAGTTACATGAGTAATGTTAGCGCGACATGCTTGTCATGAACACACACACGTGTGCGGTGTGCTCGTGAAGAAAACTTAATGTCGGTGGGAGGCAAGCGGTGACCAGCAGCAGATGACGGAGGACATAAAAATAGAGCAGTATAATTTAGTAGTAGAGAGAGATTTTTTTTTGGAAAAATACACCAGACACGGGAGTAGATCGGAGAACCTAAAGCGACTCTTATAGAACCATTCCTTGGAGACCTGAGGGCCTGGAGCAGGAGGAATTCATGCAAGCAGAGGGAGTTTTCTTCCTCTATTATTTTACAATTCTCTTCCTCTGTAATTGAATGTTTTTAGAACATGTAAAGAAATAAATGTTAGGATAAATACATAAAGTTCATGGGGGGAAATTGAGTCTACTGGTTATCGTTCTTTTCTTTTCTCACTATCTTGTTAATGTGATCGGAATTGATCGGCGAGATCAGTTCGGATTACATTAAATTACAACGTACCACTTGTGCTTAATATAATATTTCCACATTTATATGGTGAGTTTAAATTTGGATTGATTTTCTTGAACATTTAAATGGAAATAAAAAGGCTACAGGACATACGGCGAGTTAGTTCTGTGATCTTTTTTAAACTTGAATTCTTTTAAGTTGGTTAATCTAAGGTTGGCGAACTCTGAAATTGGCCGGCTAGAGTGATTATCTCCTGGAGATGGAAATAAATCACTCCATTTCAATGGTATTATTTTTAATCAATGTCGTGAGGAAGTATACCTTCAAAAACCAGTAGAGTTGATATACTCCCCGGATGTTTTTCTCCAGATTGTTTACTTTTTAGTGCACTGTTTCTCTGTTGCTTGTTGTTTTGAGCCTTTTCCTTGTTCTAATATAGTTTAGATAAAAAAAAACTAAAAAAATGTGTTTTTTCATTTTTTCTTTATAGTAAAAATAAAAAAAATATAGAAAGATTAGAAATTCAACCTCACTGCTGACAACAGTGGGTCTTTAATTAGTTTTTTTAGAGAATAATGGCCAAAATAGCCTTCCTTGTGGGTTTGACCCTGCTTGACACATATACAGTAGTTAGTAGGAAATTAAATTTTAAACTTTGACCGACTTCAACGACAGTTTAAGTCAAGTTTTTTGCACCATTTCCGAGGAAGGCACAATCCATTGCTAAAAAAACTCTAAAAAACACATATATAAAAATCTTAAAAAAAATTGAAAATTTTGAAAACTTTATAAAAAAACTGTTACTTTTCTTTCTGAGTTGTTACTGTTAGAAATTGTCTACCATTGTGTGTATGATCACAAGACACTCTGATGTTAGATTAGAGCCTTTAAACCTTGAATTAGATAAGAACTTAGCTGCTCTAAGAAGAAAGAACAAAACTGAAATGGAAAACCAAGATAATAGAGTTCCTAATAATAACTTCCAAAATAACCATCCAGAACTCTTAGATGAACATGAACGGCCTAGGATGAGGTAGTTCCAACTCCCTCAAGTATCAAGCAACCCATCATCCATTAGATTAAGTCCTAGATCCTGAAACTATGAATTGAAACAGTCACATATTTCTCTACTTCCTGTATTCAATGGGATCTATAATGAGGACTCTCTGGCCTTCATTAGAGACTTCTACAACACTGTGCAGCAACTACCACTTTTAGGACTCACTGATAATGAACTTATGATGATATTTTTTTCCTTTTTCCTTAAATAGAATGCGAGAAATTGGTTTTTGAGCTTAGATGAGAACATTTTTGAGAATTGGGATCAAGTTTACAACTCTTTTATTATGAAATTTTATCCACAAAGATTTAAAGGAGAACTTAGAACTAAAATAACTAGTTTTTATCAAGAGAATGGGAATCATTTCATGAAGCATGGGATAGATTTAGGGACCTGCTTAGGTAGTGTCCTCATCATCAACTCCCATCACATCTTCTCATGGACACCTTCTATGAAGGGATTTCCTCCTCTAGTCAGAAATTAGTGGATCAAGCTGCTGGGGGTAGTTACAATGATAAGACTGATGAGGAGTTGAGACAAATTTTCAATAATCTGCCCTTAATTCTCAACATAAGAATTCAAGAAGGAAGAGAGTAAATAGTAATGTTAATACTGGTTCAGGAGCTGATACTCAATCCCAACTTGCTGAAATCACCAACCAACTTCAAACATTAATGAACCAGAATTCAAAACAAACTGTTAAACAAGTTAAAAACTAGAATCAGTATCAATCTCTTAGGCAGCAGTGCACTCAATGTGGTATGTTTGGGAACTCTGAAAGTTTTTTTCCAAATGTTGATCTAACTTTCCAACAACTTGAAACTTCAAACTTTGTTAATTATGGTCCTAGGATGCCTCAAAAAGAAGATCCATTCTCAAATAATTACAACCAAGGCTATAGGAACCATCCAAATCTGTCGTGGAAGGATAAAGGTATTATTAAGCAATAAACTGTCCCTAATTATTAGAACCAACCAAGACCAAACTTTCAAAATCAACAAAGGGGTGAGACTTCAAATGTTCAAGGAAGTAATGATAATCAAATGTCTTCTAAATTGGATCAAATCTTGAATAAAATAAAGTCACTAGAGGAAAGGTACATGACTCAACTTAATAAATAGAAAAGTCAATATGAGTCAGACAAGATGCAAAATGATGTGAGAATGCAGAACATGGAAACACAACTAGGCCAATTAGCTAGAGATTTGACTTCTAGGGATAAAGGTATGTTTCCTAGTACAAATAAACTTAATACTGGGGAGAATATCATGGCTATTGTTACTAGAAGTGGTCTTAATACTCAACTTGTTGCTGAAAAAACTGTAAAAAATGCCCAAAATGAGAAACTGTTTGAATCTGGAAATGAAAACCTGCTTTGTTCACAAGCTGAAAATTCACAGAAAGATGTTTAAAATAATGAGAATCTGAACCTGTCACCTGGATCTCATGCTGAAACGTCTTCTAAAAATAAAAATAATAAAGGAAAAGTAAAAGTTTTGGAAGAGGTGAGGGAGATTCCTACTGTTCTGAAATTTTTTTCCCCACCCATCCCTTTCCCTGAGAAACTGAAACCTCAAAGTAACACCAGGGTTGAACTTATTCAGTTCCTTGGTCTTCTTTCTAAGCTTCAAGTGAACATATCTTTTATCTAATATTTAATTCAAATACCATCTTATCTGAAATCTTTAAAGAAAATTATTTCAAATAAAAAGACCCTTGAAGAATTTTCTACCTACAACCTCACTGAGGAGTGCAGTGTTGTACTTCAAAAGAAAATCCCACCAAAACTGAAAGACCCAGGTAGCTTTGTCATCCCTTTTACCCTAGTAAATTCAGGTCTGCTCAACTATTTGTGTGATCTAGGTGCCAGCATCAATTTTCTTCCATACTCACTATTTCGACAGTTGAGGTTGGGTGATATTTAACCCACCACAGTCATTCTGCAGTTAGTTGATAGATCTTTCACTCATTCTGTGGGTCGAGTATATGAATTACTATTTGGAGTTGGGAAGCTATTCTTGCCTACTGACTTTATTGTTCTAGATATGGAGTGTGATCAAGAGGTACCTATCATCTTGGGTAGGCCCTTCTTGGCCACAGGCGGAGCTATCATAGATGTGTCTAAGGGTCAGCTGATATTCAAAATTGTTGAACAAGAAGAAGAGTTCAATGTTTTTAAAAATATTAAGGAACCAAATTATTCGGAAAACTGTTCAAAAATTGAGTCTCTTGAAGATGAATGCTCTTATAAGAATCAACTTGAACTTATTGAAAAATCCGAAAAACAATCCTTTGCTGAAGAAAACATTAGTGAAGCTGAAAATATTTGTGAATCTGTTCTAGAAGCTGAAAATTCTACTATGACAACCAAACTGGTAAATCTTCCAGAACTGGACAACTTTCCAGTTTCTGCTATAGAAGAGTCCCCTGTTTCTGAACTTAGGAGTTTTATGAGTGAAATTGAGGGTGTTTCTGTTAACACCGACCTTGTTGAGCACTTTGATGATACTGAGGGAGAACTTATTAGACAACTTGATGATTCTGCTTTGATAAACCTGCTGAATTCTGATCTAGAAAGTCTGGACAGCATACTGCCCATCTTGGACAGTAGGACTGTTATCTCTAAATCTGAGCATGAAATTGAAAATCTTTCATCTTTTAATACTCCTTACAAGAAATATGTTTAAGACCTTGGGCCTCCCAGGCCTAAGAGTATTCCTTCGAGTGTAGTACCATCTGATCTTGAACTGAAGACCATCCCTGCCCATCTCAAATATTCATTTTTAGGTGATAACTCTACTTTGCCTGTAATGATCTCTGCTGAACTAAATGAAAACCAAGAAGAAAAATTGTTAGGATTTTTGAAGAAGTTTAAATCTGCCATAGGCTGGACAATAGTTGATATCAAGGGTATTAGTCCATCATTCTGTATGCACAAGATTCCTATGGATCCTAACCATAAGCCTAGGCTAGAATTTCAAAGAAGATTAAATCCAAACATGAATGAAATTGTGAGAGAGGAAGTAATTAAGCTGTTGGACACTGGAATGATATATCCCATCTCTGATAGTTCTTCAGTCAGCCCTGTCCAGGTTGTCCCCAAGAAGGGAGGTTTTACTATAGTTAAAAATGAAAAAAAATGAATAAGTCCAAGTTAGGAAAGCCACAAAATGGAGAGTTTGTATTGATTATAGGAACCTTAATGCAACCACTAGGAAGGAACATTTTCCTATGCCCTTCCTTGATCAAATGATTGATAGGTTAGCTGGAAATTAATTCTTCTATTTTCTAGATGGGTATTCTGGTTACAACTAAATACCTATTGCTCCAAAGGATCAGGAGAAGACCACTTTCACATGCCCCTTTGGAACATTTGCCTACCGACGGATTCCCTTTGGGTTGTATGGAGATCCAGCCACCTTTCAAAGGTGTATAATGGCTATCTTTTCAGATATGATTGAGAGAATCATTGAGGTTTTTATGGATGACTTTTCTATAGTGGGGAGTAATTTTGATACTTGTTTAGGAAATATTGAGCTATTTTTGGAGAGATGCATTGAAACCAACCTTGTGCTTAATTGGGAGAAATGTTAGTTCATGGTTACTAAAGGTATTGTGCTTGGTCATAAGGTGTCTATGAGAGGTTTATAAGTTGACACTGCGAAGATAGAAGTTATTCAGAAACTGACATCTCCTGTTAATGTAAAAGGTCTTAGAAGTTTTCTAGGGCATGCCTGTTTTTACCGAAGGTTCATAAAATATTTTTCAAAAATAACTAAGCCCTTGTGTTCTTTGCTTTTCAAGGATTCAAATTTCATTTTTGATGAAAACTATTTGAAATCATTTAATCTTCTTAAAGATAAACTCACTACATCACCTATCATTACTGCACCTGATTGGAATTTACCTTTTGAGCTTATGTGTGATGCTATTGACATGGTTGTGGGTGTTGTCCTTGGACAGAGGAAGTATAGGAAATTTCATGTGGTTTATTATGCTAGTAGACTGCTAGATGATGCCCAAAAGGATTATACCACCACTAAAAAAGAATTGTTAGCTGTTGTGTTTGCTCTTGAGAAGTTTAGGCAGTATCTGTTAGGTTCAAAAGTCATCATTTTCACTGATCATTCTGCCTTAAAATACTTAATGGCTAAGAAGGAAACAAAACCCAGGCTAATTAGATGGATCTTATTGTTACAAGAGTTTGACTTAGAGATTAGGGATAAGCAGGGAGCTGAAAACTTAGTTACTGATCACCTTTCTAGGATTCCTTTTACTCAATCTGAATCTAAAAACCCTAGGGAGATTTAATCTTCCTTTCCTGATGAGAAGTTGCTATCTGTGTTAGTCAGGAAATCTACTTGGTTTGCAAATTCTGCGAACTTCCTTGCAGTAGGTGTCATTCCCAAAAATATTTCTAATAACAAAAGAAAGAAATTCATTTCTAAACTTAAATATTATCTTTGGGATGACTCTCTACTGTTTAGGATGTGTGCTGATGGTATTCTTAGGAGATGTGTACCTGAGGAAGAGATGTTGTCTATTCTTGAAAGTTTTCACTCTTCACCTTGGAGAGGTCACCATGGGGGTGAGAGGACCGCTCAAAAAGTCCTACAATCTGGATTTAATTGGCCTACACTATTTAAGGATTCTAGGAGCTTTGTGGTCAGTTGTGATAGGTGTCAGAGGCTGGGAAATGTGGGTAGAAAATAGGAGTTACCCCAAAAGGGAATTTTGGAAGTTGAAATTTTTTATGTTTGGGGGTTAGATTTCATAGGTCCATTTCCATCATCTCATGGGAATGATTATATCTTAGTTGTTGTGGATTATGTATCAAAGTGGGTTGAGGCAGTAGCTCTGCCCAACAATCAAGCAAATAGTGTGATAAAATTTGTGAAAAAGAATATCTTTACATGATTTGTAGTCCCAAAGGATTTTATTACTAATAATGGAAGACATTTTAAGAATTACAAGTTTAAGGCTTTGATGGAGAAATATGGTTGTGTTCACAAAACTAGAACTCCTTATCATCCATAGTCCAGTGGACAAGTGGAAATTTTAAATAGGGAACTAAAACAAATTCTTAAGAGAACTGTGTCAAACTCTAGGAAAGACTGGTCTCTTAAACTGGATGAAGCTTTATGGGCTTACAGAACTGCTTTCAAGACCCCAATAGGTATGTCTCCTTACAGGATATTGTTTAGGAAATTCTTTCATTTACCTGTGGAGTTGCAACATAAGTCTTATTGGGCAGTTAAGGCTCTGAACTTTGACTTTAAGAGTGCTGGTGAGAGGAGATTTCTTGATCTTAGTGAACTAGATGAGATTAGAAGAGAGAGTTATGATAACTCAAGAATTTATAAAGAGAGGACTAAAATTTTTCATGATTCTATCATTCAAACTAAGGAATTCAAACCTGGACAGAAGGTCCTACTTTTTAATTCTAGACTCAAACTCTTTCCTGAAAAGCTGAAGTCCAAGTGGTCTAGACCTTTTACTGTAGTGAGAGTTCTGAAGAATGGAGTTGTGGAAATTGTAGGTGAAGAGAATAAACCCATGTTGGTCAATGGGCAAAGATTGAAACTTTATTTTGAGAGGCAACCAAAGGGCTTGGCCACCTTCACTGTTCTTGAAAATTCTTCTTGAATAAAGTCTGGCTGGGGACTTTAAACCTAGCGCTGCATGGGAGGCAACCCATGGTCTTTGTTTTGTTAATAAATAAAAAAATTGTAATTAAATAAAGTCTAAGTGAAGACTTTAAATTCAGTGCTTCATGGGAGTCAGCCCATGCTCTTTCTTTGTGTTTACTTTTATTCTGTTCTTTTTTTACTTTGAATAAAGTGATGCTTTGTATGTTTATATATGATCTGTTTTTTGCTGGATATTTGTTCCTGGTTTATATACTCTGTGTTTCTAGGAATGCTACTGCTGTCAATTAAGGGGTGTAATTTATTTGCTGAAGGATTAATGAAAACACTTTAAGTCAAGGAAGTACTTCAAATTCTACATTTAGTTTTTCTTCTCCTTTTACTTTAAATAAATATTCTGCTCTATAAGTTGCTGTTCTTAAAAATTCTGCTACTTGTCATTATATTAGAGAGAGAGAGAAAAAATATGCATGTACCTTATTTTTAGAAACTTAAACTCTGATAAAATCATACCACTACTTGAACTTAAGTGTGTGGGGGGTACATGTAGGCTGTCAATTTGTTCATTGAACATGTTTATTTTGTTAGGTGTTATAGCATGCATCATTCTGCTTTATTAAAAACTCATTTGAACCCAATTTGTAACTTGCTACACCCTTGTAGTTACATGTAATTGTTTGAATTGCATTGAAAATTTGTGTCACTGGACTTAGTTAATAATGCATGTACTTGTTACCTGTGAACCTGCTGTTATTTAATTATTGTGGCAAACAAATTTTTGTTAAACTATAATTAGACATTTATACATGTCATATATCTACTTAATTGAAAATCTGTTTTGAACCTTTATTGATTAATTTTTCTTCTCCACTTTAGAAGTCAACTTTGGGGACAAAGTTGGGTTTTAAGTGTGGGGGAGGGGGTCAATTCTTGACTGTGCTAAACTGTGTTTTATTGTAAAGATCATCAATTCCCACTGCTTTTAAACTTTTTGTCAAAAAATGGTCAAAGTTTTACAAAAATTCTTTCACAATTTTAGGCTTTATATTGTACTCAAATGAGTCTTGCCTTAGGATGTTGCTTGATTGGAAGTTGAGTCTTTCTTTGAGTCTGAAATGAGTGTTGGTGGATGATTGCTGAGTGGAACTATTTAGTGATTTAAAAAAAAATTAGGAACTTCTTTTGAGAGTGATATGGTAAACCTTTTAGTGTATTTAAGATCAAAATTTTAGGAACTGGAAGTTTTAATTTTATCCGAGGAGCCTTTCCATTCTTTTATTTTATAAAAAGATTACTTTATTGAGCCAATGTAAATGTTTTTTTATAAATCCTTTGTAACTGGAGTAATACTGGGCATCTGGGATCCCATGGTGAATCTCTGAGACCTTAGATGATGGGTGCGTTTCTGTTTACTTTAATCCCTCTATAAATCTTTAATAAGTGCATTGTACAGTGCTTAGCACAATGTACATGTCTTGGGAAAAATAAATAAAGTGTCTAAGTTCAAAAATGAATTCATTAAGGTGAGGGGAATGATAAACTCCTGGTGAAGAAGGGGAAAACTGGTTTATATGGGAGTCATTTGGGTTATATCAATAAAGTGATTTCAAAAAAAAATTATTTATGTCTTATTTTGGAACCAAGGTTATTAGTCAAAGTACAAAGTTCCTTTTGTTAAGGTTTTTATTCCCCTTTCATTTTACCTTTTATCACTCCTGAATTTAGAACTTGAGCTTGAATTGAAGTGAGTCACTAGGCAGAGTCATATATGAAGTAGGACACCTTTATTTATGGATGATTCATGGTTTACTTGAATTCCCTCTGAGTAATTGTTCTGGGCAAGACATTATTAGAGGTTGTCTTTTCAAAAGCCTAAGCACACTTTTTTAGTCCGCTTTTGAAACTGTTCTGAACATGTAACAATTTGATCTGATTTATAAAATTCATAATTGATTTTCAATGATGATAAAACATGAGATTGTTTGAGGACAAACAATGTTTAAGTGTGGGGGAATTTGATGTGGCCTTGTTTTTACTCAGTTTGCCACATCTTTTTATTAATTTTTATACAATTTATTTAATTATTTTAACACTTTTTAAAAAATAAATTCACTTTTGAATTTTTAGAATTAAATTTTTTAATTATACATTTTTTTTATAATAATTTGTGTAATTTTAGTCTTTAAAATAATAAATTTATTCTTTCTTTACTTTTAATATAACTAAGTATGAATTATTATAATTAATTATAATCTGTTCATTTAATATAAATTTTTCATTTTTTATTAATTAATTAATTTGTTAAATAATTTACTTTTTAATTTAAAATTATTCTCTATAGGTAACCAGGTTACCGTTAGTCAGGTTACCGCTACCAATTTTGCGCTAACGGTGACCTTTGTCACTGTTACCCAATTACCTTAACGGTGACCTTTTCACCTCACTGATACAATTCTATCGGTGACCTTTGATGCTAATGGTAACCTTTGTCATGTTACCGTTATATTGCTAACGGTGACCTTTGTCACTATTACCCTTTTTGCCTTAACGGTGAACTTTAGTTCTACAGGTGACCATTGTCACCATTCCACTGCTCTAATGGTAACTGCATATAACGGTGACCCTTAGCTAAAGACGGTTCCAAATAATAATATTAATTTTCTCAACATATAAATAAATGGTTATGTTTATTATTTTATTAAATATTTAATTTTATCTGCATTAATATATTTTAGTTATTAATTTAGTTTTCACTTTATAATTTTTAATTTCTAAAATAAATTAACTTTATTAAATTAATTATTCTGGTTATTGTTTTTATAAATTTTTAGTTCATTAGAATAACGTGTTTTTAACATTCTGTTTTTAGTATGTTATTTAATTTAATTAACTTTGTCATTATAATCATTTTTATTTTCTTTTGCGGTTTTAAATTAATTAAATGTTTTGCAGTTTTATGTTTTAAATTAATTAACTCTTAATTATTTTGTTTTATTTCATTCTTTTATATTTATTTCATTTATTTATTTTTGTGTTTGTTTTATTAAATTTATTAGTATTAGTTATATTTATATGTTTTTGATTTTATTTTATTTTTAATTATTGTTTTTTTCTGGAGTAATTCATATAATTTTCTTTAATGTCGTACAACGATAACCTCTCCTTACCGTTTCAGTCCTTGCCTACCGGTACCTTTCAGCTTTGCACCTACCGGTAGGCAACCCTCACTGCTACCCACTTCTCTACCTCACCGCATCCCAACCGGTGACCCTCAAACCTCACCGTTAGTTTTTCTTTTTATTTAATTTTCCTCACCGTTATGCAGTAATGGTGGCCTATTACCCAAATGGTTTCCTCACCATTACCCTTTTCCCTACCTCACTGTAACCCCTCCTGCTTCATCCTCACCGTTTCACCAGCCTCTATTTCTACCCTACCGTTCCACCCTCTTCAATCTGACATCGATCCTTGATTGCTTCACTGCCTCATCGCTTCTTCTCTGCTTCCTATTCCACATACCACAACCTAAGATGCCAACCATCATCAGAGTTCATCTTGTAGGCATTACCATGAGCATCTATACCGAGATACTCTATCAAAACCCTAGTCACATGTCTATTGTTCGTCAATGGAGATCGATCTTCCGTTGCAGCCTCACTATACTGTTGACCAAGTGAGAAGATGGGCGTTGTGAATGCTGCTTTGTATGGAGTGACACCAGAGGTTGGCATCAGCTCATCTATGTACAGAAGATCATTGGTATGTGCCACGATGTCGCTGCTAAGGATAAGCCAAATCCACGAGTCGCCACTGTAGACCGCTTGGAGCTGCAGAACTGGAGCCGTGTAGAACTGTCTCTGAGCCAAGATGTCGCTGCCACTGAACAACCCTAGATGTAAACTGGGATGAGGAGTTCACCGATTTGCTGGAGCAGGATCACACCGGCACCACTGAGGAGAGGATTCGCTGTGCCAAGCAGGTGTTGGGTTCACCGGTGATGAAGGAAGCATCTGACCCGTGTCGCACCAAGGGAGTCTGCGCCGTCGCTTGAGGAGGAGATCGAGCTGATGACACTAGATTCGAAACTATTAAATAGTTGCGCCCTTGAAACCTCTTGGAGAAGAAGACCTGGGGAGAGGATAAACATATATAAAAAAAACAACAATCACATAAAATAATACATTAAGAAAAATATAATTTAAAACATTAATAATGATAATTAAAATCTAATTTAAACAGTTAAATATTATAGTTATGAATAAATTAAAAAATTAATTAATTAATTTATATAATAGAATTAATAATTTAATTAACTTTAATAAAAATTTAACTAAGATAAACTAAAAAATTATAATTTCTTAATTAATCATAAGTTAATTATAATTTAAGGTGGAAAACTTATAAATTATTACATTAAATTAATAATAATAATTTATTTTGAACTTAAATAAACTAATCTAATTAACATAAATTAGTAAATAAATTAATTTATTAATAATAACAAACTTTTAATTTAACATTAATAACTCTAATAAAAAAACTAGATAACTTTTTAATCAGTTCTTTTAAGACTTTGAATAAACTAATAATTTCAAAATGTTTATTTATTTGCTTCTCGTTTCTAATTATTTTGTGTGTTAATTTTTGCAGGTTCATACGGGAAGTGAGTTCACATCTAGGTCCATGTAACTAACTCAACGGGAGTTAGTTACGTGAGTAAAGTTAGCACGACATGCTTGTCATGAACACACACACGTGTGCGGTGTGCTCATGAAGAAAACTTAATGTCAGTGGGAGGCAAGTGGTGACCAGCAGCAGATGACGGAGGACATAAAAACAGAGTAATAGAATTTAGTAGTAGAGAGAGATTTGTTTTGGAAAAATACACCAGACACGGGAGAAGAGCGGAGAACCTGAAGCGACTCTTGGAGAACTATTCTTTGGAGAACCGAGGGCCTGGAGCAGGAGGAATTCATGCAAGAAGCAGGAGTTTTCTTCCTCTATTCTTTTACAATTATCTTTTTCTGTAATTGAATGTGTTTAGAACACAAAAAGAAAGAAATGTTAGGATAAATACTTACAATTCGGGGGGGAATTGAGTCTACCGGTTATCATTCTTTTCTTTTCTCACTATCCTGTTAATGTGATTGGAATTGATCGGCAAGATCAGTTCTGATTACATTAAATTGCAACGTACCACTTGTGATTAATCTAAGATTTCCACATTTATACAGTGAGTTTATATGTGGATTGATTTTATTGAACATTTAAATGGAAATAAAAAGGCTACAGGACATACGGCGAGTTAGTTCTGTGTTCTTTTTCAAACATGAATTCTTTTAAGTTGGTTGATCTAAGGTAAGCGAACTCTGAAATTGGCCGTCTTGAGTGATTATCTACTATAGAGGGAAATAAATCACTCCATTTCAGGGGTATTAGTTGTAATCAATGTCATGAGGAAGTATACCTTCAAAAACCAGTAGAGTTTATATACTCTCTGGACGTTTTTCTCTAGATTGTTTACTTTTTAGTGCACTGTTTCTCTGTTGCTTGCTGTTTTGAGACTTTTCCTTGTTCTAATACAGTTTAGATAAAAAAACAAATCTAAAAAAAATGTGTTTTTTCATTTGTGCTTTATAGTAAAAATAAAAAAAATAGAAAGATTAGAAATTCAACCTCACTACTGACAACAGTGGGTCTTTAGTTAGTTTTTTTAGAGAATAGTTGCCAAAATAGCCTTCCCTGTGGGTTCAACCCTGCTTTCCATATATACAGTAGTTAGTAAGAAAATAAATTTTAAACTTTGACTGACTTCAATAACAGTTTAGGTCACCTACCATAAAATGGTAAAAATAAAAATCAGTGTTAAGAATATGATAGACATTATCAAGGGAAGTGTAGAACCTTTATAATTTAAGTTTTAGATTATTAATTATAGGAATAGTGGATTATATATAGTGTGTAGTGGGTAATGATACCATAAGGATTCGTTCATTGGAAATTATTACCATTGGGAATTATGACCATTAGGTATTATGACCATTGGGAATTATGGCCATTGGAAATTATGATAGTTGGGAATTATGATCATTAAGCATTATAACCATTAGTAATAATGTTAATTTTAGAATTAGTATATATATATAAATGTTAATAAAGAGATATAATTGATTTAAAAGGGAGAAACAATGGCCTCATCTATTAATATAATTCCTTTTAAAACCCATTTATCAGATCTTGGTAGGGAGGTGGCATCACTGGGGTTCACACATGACTAAGCCCAAGCAGAGCTTAAATAAGTTAGGCTCATGTGGAATTACCTGTGGTAGAAGTTCAAGTTAGTTTAAATCACTAAAAAATCAATCTTATTTTAACAACCCCATGAGAGTACCACCATTGCACACCTCACCCTTAGGTCATGTGTTGGTCGGATAACAGGGTTATGTATCCAGACCTTAAGTAGTATTAAGCTATAAATTCCTTTAGAAATAAAATAGTGGTTATATTAAACCTGTATTTTTAATCAATGTATCATCCTTATATAAAATATTAAGATCACATGATTAGAGTATGAATATGAAAAAAAATATTTTTGATGTAAATAAACCAAAATTGTACTTTTGGAAAATATGTACGTCTAATTAAAATAAATTTTTAAAATAAATTTCAAAAAATTTAAATTAAATTTCACTTTCATAAAAATGTTTTAAAAATAAATATTTATTCTAATATAAATAATAAAATAATTTTATTTAATTATATGTAGTTTTTTTAAGGGGTAGAAACTTGTTCACATCATAAAAATTAGTATTTTTTAATAAAAAAGTATTTTATTTAAATATTAAATTTTTAATATTTAGAAAAAATATTGATAAATTATTTTTTTAAATCATCACATTGAAACTATCCAACAAATAATTTTTTATAATTTTTTATGATAGTTGAATTTTTAGGTAAAAAGTAAAATATACTAAATATATACAGTAAGTATTACAAAATTATAATGACTTAAAATAGATATAATAAATATTATAAAGGAATTATTGAACAAAAATTTGTTTTCTCATTAAAATAATGTATTTAAAATTGATAAGATTAATTTTCCAAACTAATAATGAATCTTCCAAAACATAAAGTATATTTTATGTTTTTAAAAATAATTATTTATGAAAAATAATCATTTCTACATCCAAAATAATTTATATTAAAGTGTATTTATATCATTAACTATTAAAATAATAAAAACCACTTCACCTTGAAAAATTCCATGGGCTAAAACTATATAAAGGTAAATGGTTTTTCATTTTTTATAACTTAGATTCCAAAACCTATGTTTAGAAATCAATAAACTAACCCTCCTTTTTTATATATAAACATTCACTCATTCTCCCATTTTTATCTAATATAAATACATTGAGAAGAAATTTTATATTATTTCCCCTCTCTTGAGTCTCTTTAAGTATTTTATAATCTTACAAGGAGATCTTCTTAATCTATAGGAATCTACTTTTCAAGTAAGGGATTCTCTTTCTCTTCCTTTTCATTTAAGTACTTCCTTAGTAATATGAATTATAATTTACTATTTTCTGTGTTTCTATATAATTACAATCATTTCATTAATTTCAAAATTATGTTATATCAATTATAGACTTCCATCTTCTCTCATAAACCCCATTTCATTATCCAATTTGTATACTCGTTGTGTTTCTGAAATCATTCTTTGATTTTCCATGTCAACCTATTTCATTGTGAATTCCCAATCCTATTTTCATTCAAGGGTATTCATATAAATGCAATTTATCTTAATTTTTTAGAGACTTTCAAGTATGAAAATCACATTCCCTTCTCTTGGGTTTAGGATTTTGAAATACTCATTACTTTAAACTCTTATTAACTCAATGATTTTTATATGACACTCTTTTTGATTTTCTACGGGTTATTGATGAAATGATTTCTTATGATATATGATGTATGTTGAACACATAAATTTATATATATTAATTTTGTGTCTTGATATCATTCCAATTCATTAGTTAATGTTTTAATCTATTGAGATAAATTATAAAGTTTACAAATAATTATCTTAGCACACTATGTTATGTTTTCTTAGCGGTGATCCTTGGATTATGCTTATGATGTCATGTTTTATGTTGTTATGCCATTTTCATAATTTCATGATCTTATTATTTCACCCTTTTATGTTATTATTTCTTTTGATGTTATGTGATCTTCCTCTTTATGATATAATTTTATGCCTCTTACCTCAATAATTATATTTCACTATCATGTTGTTCCCTTACTAGAATTTATATCTGACCTCTTTCCTTATGTATTTTCCCAGGTTATCTTGTACAGTATTATATGATCAATGGAATTTAGGATACCATTTTGGAGATAAAAATAATTAATTTGTAGTTTATATTTATGTTTTTTATTTATGTTTATAATCTTACAAATATATTATACCACTAGGTCCTTAGTTTTTATTTTATAAAATTATATATTAAAATTCATGAAATAAAATTTATATGAGGTTCAGGTTTCTATAGTTTATATTAAAACATTTTTTTATTATTTTTTGGATTGGTATTGATAAAACATTATTGAAAATTCTAGGGATAAGTCTAAATATATTATAACCTTGTAAATTTTGGTAAAGTATAGAGTGTGTGATTTATTAGAAATAAAAAAATTATCCAGATACAAACTAGTGGATAAAATCTCTGGCATAGATTCACCTGAGGGTAATAACATTAAAAAGACCGATTGGGTATTAATTTTATCTTTACCTAGTGCATGAAAAAGAGACCTAACTAAACACCCAATCTGATACTCCCAGTGGATATTCATTGGTTAAATCACATACTCTTTACAAACCATTATGAAGGATTGAATATATTATTATACAATTTAATGATGTAATAAATAAGTAGTGAGGTTAGAGGACTTAATAGTAAAATTAACATGGATGAGATATATTGGAACATAGAAATTTATAAGTTATGGTATACATATTATTTATGATATATTCCTCTTAATTTCATGGTTTTCTCTTTTCATTCTATTTAATTTAAGAATTATCACTTTAGTTTATTTTAGAAAATATATGCAAATAGAGGAAATCATGTCAACAAGATATGTGATGGGAAATGTTTTTTTATTTTCAAACTAAATTCCTAATATAATGAGATAAATATTTAAAAACTTTAAGGTATTACTTTCATGGATTACTCAAATTGTAAATAATAACTTAAATCATATAGAACACCCTACTTCTCCTAGAATATTACAAGTTTTGGTTGAGTAATTTATATGAAAAGGGACTCTAAATTTTAGTGGATCTTTTAATTCCATAATTATAGAATAATGGATTAATTCATTAAGAATATATTATATATTCTCTAATGCTTCGAACATGAGAAAGTCACATTGGTCATTTATCACCTAGAGGGAGAATCTGACTAGTGGTAGATGTTTATCAAAAATTATAATCCCAAGGAAGACATTGAATATATTAATTGGTATGGATTTAAGAAAAAATCAATAAATATTTTCCTCAAACTCTCTATATTAAAATGGAGAGGGAATTCCTTGGACTCAAGAAAATAGAGTATGAATCTATTGGCTCTTATAAGGAAAACAATGCAAGTCATTCACAATACTCCTCTGGATTTTTCATTTATCCCTAAAGTAAGGTTAACCTCTTCTTAAGTGGGTTAAAACCAAGTATTCAAAATCTTTATCCATTTGAGACTTTGATAGATACAAGGAAATTTTCTAATGTTTCCTCAAATTCAAGATAGAAATTGGTATTCTTCGTGGTCCCTTAGGAATGAAAATAAGAAAAATAGAATATAGTTTCACTATAGAGGATCAATAGATAATTTTCATGGTGGTAATATAAGACAACTACTTGTGTATCACAAGTGTGGAAAGAAGTATCCTATAAATTATCTCATGGGAATGAGGAGGTGTTTCAAGTTTTAAAAAGTAAAGGAATCGTGATAATAAATAATGAAGTGAAGTGAAGAAACCTACTAATGTGATGGAATAAAATAAGGTGTTTATGAATCCTCAGCCCATGGTCTAATGTATCAACTATAAAGAACATGGAAACTATAAAAACCATTTCCCAAATCCAAAGTTTGTTGATGATAACTAATGACAGAAACCTCAAAGAATAAGAGAATAGATATGGGATTATGTTAGCACTACTGTTGAGGTATATCTTGATAATTAATTGGTAACATATGTTTGTTATTCATTAAAGAATAGAAAATTTACTATTTTATTATTCTTCTACACATTCTTTAATATCATGAAATTTTAGTATAGCTATTAAAACACCATCTCAAAACGTGTATGTTCAGTTACCATGGAAAACAATAAAAATGGAAATTATTTCATCTCAATCATATAACTCCCCCCAGTCAACATTTGTGGGATAAATCTCTCAAAAAAACCTTTTCATACTCTCTTTAGTGGAATTTTATGTTGTAATGGTAATGGATTGGATGTACTTATAAAGATACAACATCAATTGATGGGATATAGAAATTAATTTCCATGTCCCAAATCATCCTATGATTCTATAAAAGTTCAAGGAGGAGGATGAATCTCCTTTGTAAACATATTATCAAGCATGTATATTATTGAATTATGATCAGTCATATCTATCTCAAATGATTAAGACAAAGGATAAGATCTCTCTTAAAGATATACCCATTGTAAGTGAATATACTAGTTTATTATCTGAATATTTTCCTCATATTCCTCCTAATCAAGAGGTTAATTTTCCAATTTAACTTATACCTAGAGATCTTTCAATATCCAAGACTCCCTATAGAATAACCATAAATAGGAAGAACTGGATACATTGATATATACGAATCTAAATGAGGGTTTTATACACCCAAGTGCTTTATCATGGGTGTAATCATTCCTATTTTTCAAAAGGAAGGATGGTTCAATGAATATCTACATTGATTACCATGATCTCAACAAGATCATGATAAAGAAAAAGTATACACTTACACAATTTAATGAATTGTTTGATTAGTTGTGAAGGTCCCAATACTTCTCTAAAGTAGACCTTCGGTTGGGATATCATCAATTAAAGGTTAATAAAGAGGATATTCCCAAGACTAACTTTAGTACAAGGTACAAGAACTATGAATTTATAGTGATGATATTCAGAATCACTAATTCTCTACCAATATTCAAGGACTTATTTACTGTATTCTTTAGATATTTCCATGACACTTTTTTGGTAGTGTTTATAGATTATATTCTCATATACTTAAAAATTAAGGAGGAATATGAGGATAATTTAAATTTTGTGTTGAATACTTTGAGAAAGGAAAAATTATTTGTAAATTATAACAAATGTTTTATATGGAGAAAGTATCATTCTATGGGAAGTTATTATAATAAATGGGATATATACATATATGGATCCTTTTAATACAAGGGTGGTTGAGTAATAGACCATATCAAAATATATAACAGAAATCTATAGTTTCTTTAGATTAGATGGTTATTATAATAAATTTTTGAGAAACTTTTCATGATTTTCAAACCCATTAACAAAGATAAATTAGAAGGGTATAAAGTTATTTTATACTAATAAATGTGAATGTATATTCAACGAGTTGAAGATAAGGATAATCACTGCAGCTATACTCACACTACCAACCTGTGTGGAAGTATTTGTGATCTATAGTGGTGCTTCAAAGAAGGGCTTAGGTTGTGTCCTCATGAAAAATGATAAAGTGGTAACTTATTCCACTCGATAGTTTAAGGTTCATGAGAATAATTATCCAATACATGATATGTATTTGGATTCAGTAATATTCACATTGAATATTTTTCATCATTATCTTGATGGAGATAATTGTGATATATAAATGGATCATAAGATCCTTAATTATATATTTAAATGTAATTATCTCAATATGCGCCAATGAATATGGTTAGTGCTAATCAAGGATTATGACTACTAAATACATTATCATCTTGGGGAGGAAAATAAAGAGGTAGATGTTCTAAGTAGGAAAAATACAACAACCATATCCATGATGGGGATTGAGAGGGATCCAATATTCTAAGATATAAAAATGATGGACCTGAGAATTATAAAGGAAGGAATAGAATCCTACCTTACTCAAAATATTTATCAACCATCCATTCTAGAAAATATTAAGGAATCTAAAAGGGATGATCTGGAGATACAAAAGTAGTTGGAATCTATAAGAAAGGGGAAGGCCATATATTTTAATTTTGATTATGAAGGATTGTTGTGATTTTTTCCATGACTAGTGTATCATCAAAGCCTGAGATAAAAAGGATCTATTGAATGATGCACATATCTCGTTATTTTCAATCCAATGAGGGATTATAAATATGTATATAGTTATCAAAGAGAACTATCAGTGGGATAATATGAAGAAGGATATTGGAGAATATACATCATAGTGCCTGGTATATTAGAAAGTAAAGAAAAAAAGGAAAACGTATACAGGGATGATGAAACCATTACCCATACCTATGTGTAAATGTAAAAACATCACCATGAATTTTTTCATGAGTCTTCAAAAGAAAACCAAAAATAATAATTCCATATCGGTTGTGGTGGAACATCATATAAATACCGTTCACTTTATTTTCATTCAGGAGGACTTCTCACTCAATCAATTTTAAAATATATACATTATATAATTATTGAGGATGAATGGATAAGCACTATAAATTGTATCTAATCAAGATATGAGGTTCACTTTAGTTATAGAAAAGTATTCAACATGATTTAGGAATATAGATAAACTTTGGTATGGCCTATCACCCCCATACTAGTGTAAAATATGAATAGAATATTCAGATACTTTAGGATATATTGAGAGGTCACTCCACCTACATTAAAGGGAGTTTGGATTATAATTTTCCTCTAGTCTTTTTCTCATACAATAATATATTTCACTTAAGCATTCAATTGGACCCTTATGAAACCCTATATGGTAAGAAATGTATAAATCCAACATTATAGAATAATGTTATAGAACTAAATCTATAGGGAACCAAACTTGTATAAGAAATGGTTGAGAAGGTCATAGTTATCCATCAACACATTAGGACATCATATATTTGACAAAATAGATATGTTGATAACTTCTTGAGAGACCTATAGTTTAATTTTGGTGATAAATTGTTCCTTTGTATATCTACATAGAAGATATTTTTGAGGTTTTTGAATAAGAGAAAGCTTAGTCTCAAATACATTAATCCCTTTTGATATTCTTGATCACATTGGAGTTGTGGCCTATCGAATAACACTCCCATTACCTATCTCTAGTACATGATGTGTTATACATATCACTCTTGATAAGTACATACCAGATCCGATGTGTGTATTAAATCCATATTTGGTATAGTTTAAGAGTTATCACCCTTATGATAAGTAACCAGTGAAGATCATGGATAGTAGAAAAAAAGTTCTACACAATAAGACAACTCAACTGGTCGAAGTTCTTTGGAAAAACCACATGTATAAAGAAGCAACATAGGAACCAAAAGAAGCGATGAGGTAGAATAATCCTAATTTTTTTCACCTTAGTGCATGAAATGAAATTTCAAGGGTAGTTTTGTCTAAGGGCAGACAATGTAATAGCCTAAATTTTTTATTATATTATTAATAAATGAATTCATGTTTCACAATTACTATTTAATTATGTTTTATAATATAAGTACATAGAAATAATATTACACATAATGAAATAATATTGACTATTACATCCATGAATAGAATAATGAGGTAAACATCAAAGAATAATTAGTACACTAATATAATCTCTATAGGGTCAAATTATTCTATAAAGATCACTCCTCCTATAAAAATGGTAAAAATAAAAAGAATCATTTGGGATAAAATATAAATTATTAGGGTAAGTGTAGAAACTTTTATAAGTGAATTAGTAAATAATAAATATGAGAATGGTGTAGCATATATAATGTGTAATGGGAAATGAGATATTTATCATTAGGAATCATGGACTTTGGTTATTATTATCATATTTCATTATGACTATTTGGCATTATAATCATTGGTAATTGTGACCGTTGAGAATTATGATCATTGGTAATAATTTTACCATTATAAGTAGTATATATAAAGGGTAATGATGAGATATAATTGATGAAAAGGGGGAAAATATAGCCTCAAAAAGTAGGATCATGCCTTTTAAAACCCTTTTATCAGATCTTGGGAGGAATGTAGCATTACTAGGGTTCACACTTGTCCAATCCCAATAAGATATTCAATAATACTCAAGAATAATTTTCTATGGGAGGAGTTAATTTTAGTGAAGATCGCCACTAGATCAATATTAGTAGAAACACCCCTTGAAAGTAACACCATCATGCACCTCACCCTTAAGACTTATACAAGTGTGATAAGAGGGTATGTATATAGACCTTAAATAGTATTGAGGTGTAAATTCTTTTAGAAAAAAATAATGGTTACACTAATCCCACATTTTTTCAAAATAAATAATCTTTATATAAAATATAAAATTCACATGATTAGAGGATGAATTTTATAAAATAAAATTTTGATACAAAGAATAAATAATTTTATTTTTGAAAAATATCTATATCTAATTAAAATAAAATTTTATGATAAATTTATAAATTTGAAATAAAAGTTTATTTTCAAAAAAAAGGTTGTAAAAAAATAATTATTATATAAATAATAATAATAAAAATATGCAATCATATGTAGTTTTTCTAGGGTTTTGAAACTTGATCATGTTATAGAAATTGGTATTTTTAAATAATTAATAATTTTATATAAATATTAAATTTCTCATATTAAGAAAATTATTTTGATAAAATAATTGTTATTTTTTAAATTATTATATCAAAATTATCCAATGGTGAATTTTTCATAATTTTTTATAATTGTCAATTTTTTGGGTAAAAAGTAAAATGTCGTATAATATATGGTGAGTATTATAATAAAATAACGAATTAAAAGTTATCTAATAGATACTATAAAGCATTTATAGACTAAAAATGTTTTTTATCATTAAAATAATGTATTTTAAAGTGATAATATTAATTTTACAAACCTATAATGAATCTTCTAGAACATAAAGTATATTTTTGTTTTTTAAAAATAATTATTTACAAAAAAGAATATTTTATAAATCCAAAATAATATATATTAAAGGGTATTCAGATCATAAACTATTAAAATAATAAAAAACAATTCCTCTTGATAGATACCATATGCTAAAACCATGGTAAGACAAATGGTTTTTCATTTTTTTTATAATTTAGAGTCCAAAACCTATGTTTAGAAATTAATAAACAAACCATCCTATTTTTCTATAGATATCCACCCATTATCCCATTAGACTCCGATATAAAACCATTTGTCAAAAATTTACTCTCATTTCCCTCTCTATAGTCTCTCTAAGTAGATTCTAAGGTTCCAAGTAGATCTTCTCAATTTTTAGAAATCCACATTGCAGGTAAAAGATTATCTTCCTTTTTATTCAAGTACTTACTTTATAGTACACTTTATAATTTTCAAGTTACTATGTTTTCATACACTTAAAATCATTCCATTACTATCCAAATGATGTTATATGAATTATAGAATTACATTATCTCTCATTAACCCCATTTCATTAACCATTTTGTATGCTTTTTATGTTGTTGAAATCATTATTCGATTTTCTATGCCACCCACTTTTGATATGACTAGACAATCCTATTTTAATTCAAAGGTATTCATAAAAATTTAATTTTTATTAATTTATTAGGGATTTCCATGTATTAAACTCATATTCCTTTCTCAGGGTTTTAAAATGTTGAAAGTATCATGCCTTTAAGATCTTATGAAATTGATGATTTTCATATGAAACATGTTCTCATTATCCATGGGTTATTATTGAAATGAATTTATATGGTATATAATATATGTGGGACACATAAATTTAGATATATAAATGGTACACCCCAATAGAGATACAATTCATTATGTTATGTTTTCATCTCATGAGATATCATGTATGGTGCATGGGGCGATGTCCTAGTATAATATGTTATGTTTTCTTGGCAGTGAACCTTGAATTGTGATTATGATGTCATGTTTTATTTTATTTCCACATTTATATAATAAAATTATTGTATTATATCATTAATTTTATGTTATCATTCCATTTTATGATGTATTATATTCCTATTTATGATATAATTTCAGGCCTCTTGCCTCAATAGTTATATTTAACTAACATGTTTATTGACTTTATAAACTTTATAGACACCCCATTTACTTATTTATGTCCCCATGTTATTTAGTGCACAATATTAGAATATCATTAGGATTTTGGATCCCCTTTTATAGATCAAAATAATGAATAAGTATTTTATGTTTATGTTTTTATATTTATGTGTCTAATCTTCCAAGTACACTAGACCTCTAGGTCCTTTGTTTGTATTTTTTGAAATTATATGTTAAAATCATGAAATAAAATGTGTATAATGTTCAAGTTTCTATAATTAAACACCCTAAAACCTTATGACCAAGATCAAGGATCGTAGAATGATTTGAATAGGTTGTTACAATCATGGATCTTAGCCATAATTTCTTTATTGTCAATAAAGTACTTAGTGGATTGATTTCTTAAGGTATAAGAGATAAGGATAATAATATTGTGGGTAGAATATAATAAATTATCTAATAATGAAATATTTCTCATGATTAGATCATGTTAAACATCATGGATAGAATTTTAGTTGAACCTATGCTTGTAGTAGTCAGGGTTTCACATTGGATTCCTTATAAAATCATGTAATTTATTCTTAGAGAGTAGAGAAATATTTAAATTAAGATCTATTTATTTCCTTTAATTAGTAATTAGATCATGTGGTGATATCCAGGTAGAATTCAATGAATGGGTTATTATTCCACCAAATTTTAGGAGAAATTGTTTGTTTATGAATGATGTCCATATATGGGTATTGTTCTCTAATTCATGAGGAAAGTTAATCTGTTTTATACTTACAAGTGTATATTTAATAATTTTTACACTATATAGATTTAAAAATGGAATGTGTATTTATACCTATAGACTATCTAGCGAGATGAATCTTAAGAGAAGGTCGAGAGTGGGGTATTGATAATCAATAAATGTTTGGGTGCAACTCCAATGAGTTGTGGTCTAATGAAAAATGGTGATGTAAATTGCTATAGATTGATTTTGGTAATTGGGTGTTTATTAATATCATTTGATCTGAGGAATCATAATGTATTAATAGTGAAATATTTTGGTGTTTCATGTATCATTAGTTGGTGAATTCAATAAGAATCAATCTTGTGGGGTATCAGTTGACTCTTATTGCATATATTCATCCATGACGATGTGACTTTATAATCAGGTGTACTATTTAAAATATGACTAATGGATATTTATATTTAGGTCATGTGGTTTTAGTGTGGATGTTAAATCTCAGAATCAGGGGTATAATATACCTATGATGTTTAGATACTAAGGATATGACATGATATTTGACTTCGTCGGGGGAGATAAATTTGTAGAATTGTTGCAGGTATTTATCAGGTATGATAAGTTATATAGTGGGGTGTTTTTAGTGACCTATGTCCAGGAATAGTGGTGGAAAATTTTTAAATCTAGTTTTATCTAATATATAGAATATTTCTTTTTTCTTTTTGGGATATAGACTTGATTTTTAAGGTTATAGGATGAAATTATAAGTTTTTTATATATGTTTTGAATTTTAATAGGGGTTATAAGGTTCAAAATCTATTCAATAGGTATAAAAGTTAAATTAGATGACTATAGAGGCCACTTTAGTTTCAATGGGGGTTCATTGGAACCTTAGTGAGTAATGCATAAGGGTGGTAATCCTAGAAAGAACACTTAACTTATGGTGTCCTCCGTGTGTTTTTTAAAAAAATTAATTATTTCTTTGTTTATATTTTAAATTAAAACTTCATTAATAATTCCCTCATAACTCGCTTGTTTCAGAGAGCTCTAGGGGTACACAACCCTCTCTTCTCCCCTCTATTTCTTTTTTATATAACACATTTGATTATTTTATGTTCATTGGTCTATTAGAATTAGTGGAGTCCTTGAGGTGAGTCTAACCCCCATTCCCCATTATTCATGTTCCTCTTATGCTCCTCACTATTTTCACCCTAAAATCTCTATTTTGGTTGTTTTATCTAATTTCTTGATTTTAGATATTTGAATTTGAATCAACCAGTAATTTTGGATGGGTATAAACCTGCTAGTATGTGGTTGGTGATCTCATGCAGTTCCCCTCATCTTATACATGATTTTATGCTTGGTGTGTTCTAAATCATGGGTAAGTGGGTTTAGGTGATATAGGAATTGGTCATTATGGAATGGGATTTTCTTGTGAGGTTGTGTATGTATTCTTAGATCTATGATATGCCTTCCATATATGATACTCATTTTTTAGTGGCATGTGTTATTTATACCATCCTATGAATGGTTCCAAGAAATGAAATTGGAATTCAGAATGGTGTCCATCCTATATTTGAGTCTTATAAATCTGAGTAAAGTATTATAGTGTATCTTTGTACATTTTATTAAGGGTTTTATGTTATACCTTGGGTTTTGGGTTAGGTTAAGATGGAATTAATTCAAAAAATGGAGTCTTTAAAGGGTTTTAGGCCTTATATTGGGAGTTGTATTACCTTGTGTGGTTCGGTGGAGTAGTTTTCAGAAATCCATCAAGTTTGGTGATCTATATTTATGGGATTAGATTGGTTAAGTTTGGATTTTGATTAAAATTATTTCATTGGTGATTCATCTTTCCCTCTTAAGTAGGATTACTAGTTTTAAGTGTAATATGACCTTGTTTTGTTGAGAAGGGTCCATGTAAGGATAAGTTAAGATGGTAATTTTCTATTGAGGAATTTACCTCAAATATATGGATATAGAAAGGGCTGGATCAGGGAATAAGACCTTTTAACATTGGATAGAGTAACTTGTAAGATATTTTCATATATAATTTGAGTATAGGCAATTTTGGTATTAAATCTTAAAGTCCTTATCACTTTTGATTAAGTGCCATAAAATGGAATCATCTATTATTTTTCTAAACAAGGGTGGTTATTTGAGATAGTGTGGAAGGGCCTTTAAAGATGTGGTGATCCCTAACTCTTTAGTATAGATTTCTAATGTGCATATGGTTATAGAAACATAAAATAAGGAAATACATAATAAGGAAATGGTTATTTATTTTAAACAAGAATTGTTAGAAATTTTTTCGTTTAATATTGATCAAAGGACTCATGGGTTTAAGAAGATTAATAGACCCATGGGTTTAAGTTGTTTTTTATTATAAATTCTTGTTATATAGAGATATATTTTAAAACTATTTCATCAATTGTATCTATATGATATTCATTTTCATGAATATATTTAAATTAAAATAGATTTAATTGAGAATTAAGATAAAAATCATTATTTATTAAAAAATATGTACCATAGAGTAGGCATATATTCACTCTTACAGAGTCTCTGATTAATTTTTCATTATTAGTTAAGGTACTTATATGACTATATAATAACTTTGGAAGTTTTTTGATTAATAATAAAAATATACAAGTTATTTTTAAGATTTTAATTAAAATAATATTTATAAAACTTATGTTTCAATATTGATATATATAATATCTCCAACATCTTTCATTATACATATTTAACATGTTCATGGGATGTGATGAAAAATGGAAATACTAAAATTTATTATTATTATTATTTACACTTCTGGTGGTCTATTATCAATTTTAATTCATCATATAATCATAATGGGTTTGTTTAATCATCTAGTATATATTATATTCTTTGAAAATTTTGGTCAAATTATTTTTAAAATATATCTACTTGGGAGAGGATCATCCATGTATTGTTAACATAGACGTATATAGTTCGAGAAGAAACATGGACATATATTTAGGATTTATAACACTTAATTTATTATAGCCATGATTATAAATCATAAAAAGATTTTTTATAATCATATTTACTTTAGGTAATGATATAGAAATTAGTTGATTAAATTATATGATTTCTATAATATTCATGGATAATAATACAAATTTTATAAAAAATTCAAGAATAATTTCAATTATTTCTAAAAATGATATAGATCCAATAAAATTCCATTAACATCAAGGAATGAATTTGAAAAATAATTTATTGAATTTCATAATTCTTGAATGATGATTTATTATTTATCGAAAATGACCATCTCATGAAAAAACGATTATTTTATTTACAATGATGATCATATTTTAACTACTTCAGGTAGTAAAATTAATTTTATAATATCCATTTAATCATATAATTTATGATTCCTCTATGAAATTTAAGAAAATAACATCTATTTAAGGGAATGATGTCAATTTTATAATAATATATAATATTTTTAATCCATAAATAAATGATACTAAATTTTATTTTTCAATATTTCTACCACGAGGAGAAAATTTAAATAAATATAAATATATTTCAACATAATATCAAAAATAAATTATTTTCATATCATACTCTAGGAACATAATATTTTATATTCTCTATAACCTTGATAATATAAATATCTATATTCACTTCAGAGAATGAAATAAAACTATTTTGACAAATATTCATATTCACTTAAAGTAATGGAATTAAATTATTTAATCATTATTTATGGAATGTTTAGGACAAATAACATGAATGTCATCAGTAAAATTCCTTTAATATGTGTTTGGGTTGTGTATGTTGTCAATGTGTTATGGGTATTCATCTAAAAAATTTGTTGACGTCATGGTAGATTTTTTGTTTCATGGATGGAAGAAGCCTAAATGGATTTGGTGAAGAAAACATTCAACATGGATTTTACTAAATCATGGTGATTATAGCCAAGATATTTTTAATTTTTAATGGTTGTAATAAAGTTACAGGTGGAAATTTCATTGGTTTTTTTAACTTGGAAATTCAACTATGAGAAATAGTGAAGAGGGATACACCAGAGTAATGGTTTTGTTTCATATACACAACATGTGTAAAGGTATTTATACTACTATATAAAGGTATCTTGGGAATTTAAATTCTTAAATAAAGGAATCTATAATGATTTTAATGGTTTGTGTGATTCCAAATTGGTCAGTTTTCTATCAACACACAATAGTGTATAGTGATTTGAGCTAAAAGATGACATGCATAAAGGTATATTGGGACTCGTTTAAGGTTTAATGGGTGCGTTTATTTAGATTTAATCACTATAGATATAAATTTACATAAAGGTGGATGGAAATTCTTGAAAACTTGTAGATTTAGGAAACTTCATAAAATTCATTTTTCTTATAATTTTAAATATTAAAGTAAAATTCATAAAGTATTTGAAAAGTTAGAGATGCCAAAATGGTCAGTTGAGGAGCATCGTGCAATTTTAATTGTTATGGTAGTGTATAAGTTCACTTGGGTAAAAAAAGAATCCCTCTAAGGTTATTTTAGTGACTGTATCAATCTTGTAAAAATTTAATATGATGTTTCTAAGGTAGAAGTAAAAAATAACCATTGTTCATGGTGTTTAGTGTTTTTAAGGTATTTTTTCTTGTAGATTCACTACACCATGACTTAGGGTAAAGGAGTAGGGTGTTTTAGAGGTTTTGGTGTTTGAAAACTGTAAGTTAAAAATCTTTATGTATATTTGGATCTTCAACAACCTATTGGAAATTATGTCTTGAATTTTAACAACCTTATTCCAATATAATGGTGAATATTTGACTATAGGTTATCCAAAGTTCATATTTTACGGTGAGGAATTTGGAAGTTGAGTGAGATTTGAATTTGGAATCTCAAATTTAAAAGTATTTCATGTTTTATAAGTAACATGTGTGATTATTTAAAATAATAATAGAGTAATATTGTGGAAATAATAGTATTCTTGGATAAAAGAAGATAAACATGTCCAAAAATATTCATTTTGAAAAATCTAAATTGGATAAAAAGAGAAAGAAAGTTTTATCATATACTCTAGAAGATTTAATACAATGGGTATATTATAGGATTTCTACTTCACTATAGTATTTTCAAATCTATGTAATGAGTGAAATTAAAATTAAGGTGTTTTTATTATCTAAATTTCAATGATAATAAGATCAAAATAGAATGAGAAATGGGAACCTATTTGTGAAGAGGAGTGGTGTGTTTCTCATTATAAAGAAGATGAACAGTGATATTTTTATTATATGTGTGGACAGTGAGTCGGGGGAGTTAGTGAGACTACTCTAGTGTGTGAGAGTATAAAATCAATGTGCTATATTGTTTCAGGAGCATCATATCCTTGTCCTTTGTATGCTCCTTTGACTATCCGAGTTTGGGTGAACCAATTAAAAATTGCTTGTGTTATTTACTATTTTTTTACACTCAAAAGAGATTGTAAGGGATGGAAAAAAGTGTTGCATATATTGACAGAACAAAATCATGATCATGGAATAAATATTAAAGTATATAATACTATAATTCACTGCCCCCCAGTACAATCCTTGATAAGGATCAACAATTGGTATCGGAGAAAGGTTTTGGGGTGTCATTTTTATCTCTCAAAAGTAGGATGAAAATTGTCAACCATAAGGGAATATATATTTTTAAAGTAAATAATTTTCAACTATGGAAGATTTGAATATATAATTATTTCAGATCATTGGGTATAGATTTATATATGGTATTTATGTATTGTATTTTAGTTGGAATGGTGAATGGATCTCTAACAAAAAGATATCATGAAGAATTGGATGAAGAAATCAAAACTATAAATACCTTAGGGGGTCCTTGGATAACCTTATTTAAAAAAATATTATCCTATTCCAAACTTCTTATGTTATATGGGAAAATCCTTGGAATATTTATAAAATAAATTTAAAATTTTCAGAATCAAAGTTGGAGGTTTTGTATAATAAATATGAATATTTTATTATGAGTCCAAATAAAATGACTATTGTGTTTTTAAATCAACTAAATATCTTTGTAAAAGGCATATATGGACTTGGAAAAAAAGATGATGTTAAATTTTTTTAAATTATTATAAGAATATTACCTCTATGTTTTAATGAAAAAGACATAGTTCTTTAAGAAAAGATTCACCAGATATTTCACCAGATATCTTATATATTACCCTAATTACATATTAAATTAGGAATTAAGATAATTATTCTATAAAAAAGGATAGTTTTCAATAAGTGTATTTTAAATCCATAAAGAGACACATAGTGAAGGAGGGCCATGAAGATTAATATTTTGATGAGGTGATGTCCTTTCTATCCTATAATATAAAAATATGAAAAGGAAAGTTCATAGGAAAGCTTCAACTTGATTACTCTAGATGTGGAAAGGTGGGACATCTTGTGAACAAAATGTTTCAAGAAATATAAATTGGATGAAAAGGAAGAAGTAGCTCCCAATAAAGTTTCAAATGAAATGAAGATAAATAAAGGATCATAGTGAATTTTTTTCAAAAAGAATATATTTTTCTTATAAGAAAATAAATGTTCTAAGGAGAGTGAATTTTAAGAGGTTAAAGATTATAGGGATCTTGGTGAATATTCCTTGTTGGCTATTGTAAATAGGACACAAGATAATAATATTGATGTTAAAATTGATATAATCTAAGGAAGAGTTGATCTCTAAGAAGAACATGATGCATCTATTAAAAAAGTTATTGTTTTTAGGGAAAAGAAAAATAAGGAAAATAGAGTGGTATGAGACTTTAATATTAACATGAAACACCATGAGAAAGAAAATTCCGAAATAAATGTGGAAATTTAAAAATTCAGGTCTGTAAAGACTATTAAATTATAAAAATAAGTTGAGATGAAACTCGAAGTTTAGAAGAAATCCAAGATCATTGATGACCTAACAAATTATTTGAAATAAAGGGTTAATATAATTAACCAACTTGAAGTAAAATTCATGTAATTTAAATTAAAGTGTTGATATCAAGAGATACTTCTAACCCAAGGAATGACAATAGAAATTACAAGTGTTTCTACCTCTAAAGAGGCCAATAAATTATCTAAGGATTTAAAGAAGATATTGTGTCTATTTCAAAATTTCAGTGATTAAATAAAAAATAAAATCTATTTTTTATCATTATAATAAGAAAAAATTGGATATGGTTAATTTTAAACCTTGATAAATCAATGTATCAAAGGAAAGTATATCTGTATAGTACTCAATAGATCACTTCTGGTATATCAAAACTGGATTTAAAAACACTAAAAATCTTGTGTAATTATTGTGGAAGATTGGGACACATTAAATATGTGTGTTATATTTAAAAGAAATAATTTATAAAAAATAGTATCAAAAATTATCAAGCATAATTTCATCATTTTACTATGCTTTTAATGGATATTATTTTTGTTGTCAAAGATTTGGGCACAAATAAATTTATCATGCATCACTATTGAAAAGGAATTCACCAAAAGTATCTCACAAATGTGGAAAAATGAATATGGAATCATCTTCAAATAAGATAATACTTTATAATTGATTTTCAGTTTTATAAAATAAATAAAAATACTTAGAGAAATAGGAGAAATAACAGTTTTCATTATCAAGAGATGTTAACCAACAATCATGGGTGAAGAAGATAAAGTTTGATAAGGAAAATGTTGTTGAGATTGATTTAAGAGTAATTAATTTATCTATATTGTAGATTCCAAATAATGGGTGTACTTTTCATATGGTAAAAAATTAAAACCTCATCACAAGTATTAAACATGATAAAAATGGATTTGTTCAGTTTAAAAGTGATGAGGGAATTAAAATTATTGGCTTCATAAAGGTAAAGGTCAGTGAAAAAGATGTAATAATAATATTTTTTATCTTAGTTGAAGGCCTTGGTTACAATATTTTGAGTGTATTTTATTTATGTGACTTGGGATATATAGTAGAATTTAGTAAGAAGTAGTGAACTATTAAATCTAGATATGTTTTGATCATTTTTCTAGGAAAATGATCAAAGGATAATCATTACCTTATTGGTGAATAAAATGTTTGTATGTTTTATAATAAGGATGAAAAAAAGTTATTCCATAAGAAAGTTTTCCATTTAATCTAAAAATCCTTATAGAATTTGGTAAATAATGACATATCTTAATATATCCTTAGGCTTACTTGTTATACTCAAAATTTTGACACAGGTCCGAAGGGGAAGATTTCTTGAAAGACCTATGAGTCTAAGAAAATAAAATCATACAAGTTACTCTATCTTGTAGATTTATATGTATATTATCTTATGAACCCTAAGAAATCATATGGAAAAAATGGTACTATGTTTTGGTAGTGGATGATTTTATCAAAATGTCATAGATAATGGTGCTTACCCAAAAAAAATTAGGTATTTAAGTGTATCACTCGACAATATAGAGAATCTAAGAAAATTCTTAGTGTAAATATCTAAAATATTTACACCAATAATTTTATGTAATTCAAAAACAATCAGGTGGAATAATACTTATAAAAACATATAATTTTACATCATGTATCATAAGGACTCATCAATAAAATATAGTTATTGAGAGGAGGAACCAAATTATAAATAACATAGATCAGACATCATTAATTGAAAAGATAATATCAAAGAAGTATCATAAATAAGTTTTTCTTGAAATATTCTATATCTTTAATAGAGATTTTCTATATCTAAATGATGACAAAACTTCCTATAAAATCTAGTATTGAAATAATACCATGATAAAGTACTTTTGTTTTTTTGGAAATAAATTGTTATTTTCTTAATAAAGAAAAGAATATAAAGTTTAAATCTCATGTAGATATAGGCATTTTTCTTGTATATTAATCCAAAATAAAATCCTATAAGTGTTTTAATAAGAATCTTGGAAATTTTGAAGTTGTGATGTTTCTATGTTTGAATATAAGAAGATATCTAATACACACAAGTAGGTTTTAGATTTTGGAAGGAAGATTCCATATGATAATAGTACAGTTTTTGAAGAAGAAAGTGATGAAGAAGTGTGTGACTTTTAGAGAGTTATATTGGTTGTAGAAGTCTCAGAGGAAGACTCTGAAAATGAAGAAAATACTGCAATAATAGTAGCTCCAAATATAATAATTATAAGGGTATAAGTTGGTGAGAATAATATAGTTGGTTACTATATATCCTTGGTTCATACTAAAATAATGAAGGTTCGATAGTAAAAATCACTCCTATCCTAAGTGGAACCAAAAAAAATCAAGCTGTTAATAGTGAAATTCGGTTCAAGTCTATACATGATTAACTTAACTAGATCAAAAATAATGTGTCTTGGGAAGTTGTTCCAAGGCCCAAGAACAATAATGTTATCATAACCAAATGGGTTTTCTAGAATAACCTTAATTAATATGTCCAAGTGAAAAGGAAAAAATTACATCTTATGTGCAGGGATTATTCCCAAATAGAAGGAATTGATGTAGATGATACTTTTTCACCTATAATGAATATTGAGACTATAATATTGGTTTTGTATATGGTTGTGACAAAATAATTTAAATTTTATCAGATAGATGCGAATTCATCATTACTCTATGTGTTATTGAAGAGTAAGTCTACATAGAATAACTAGATGGTTTTATCATTGATGAAGATGAAGATAAAGTGTATCGGTTAAATAAAGATTTATATAGACTAAAGTAAGCACCAAGAGACTGGTACTCAAGGATGAATCAGTATTTAAATAATCTTGGTTTTCAAAGAGTTTGGGTTGATCACAACCTCTATATAAATATAAAGGAGTATTGGATAGTAGTGCTAGTATATGTTAATGACATCATCTTTGGATACTCATATGACACCCAATGTAATAAATCTTCAGAATTCATGAGGTGTGAATTTTAGATATCTCTAATTAGTGAATTATCATTTTTCCTTAGCCTATAAGTGATTCAAATATAAAATGGTACATCTATTTCCCAAACTAAATATTCTAAGGAATTTCTAAAAAGATTTTATATGGATGATTCTAAACTACTGGCCACTCCAATAGTGACCTAGAACAAATTTTCCAACTATGTGGATAGAAAAGAAGTTTATGTGACTATTTATATTCATATCATTGGTAGTTTTTTATATTTTAAATACACATAACTAGATATTGTATTTTCCACATGTTAGGTTTCCCATTATTAATATTTTCCAAAATAATTCCATATAAAATCTATGAAAATATTTATTCGATATATCAATAAAATAGTGAATTATGGGATGTTTGATTACAAAAAATTATAGTAACAACTCTTGGGTTTCACTAATTCAGATTGGGAAGTCTTGTTTGATGACCAAAATGATACTTTAGGAGGATCTTTTTATCTCATTAGTTCTTCTATTTTATGGATATTTAAAAAACCAGGGCTACATCTCATTGAGAACAACTATGGATGAGTATATATTTGTCACTCAAGATTATACCCAATTTTTATAGATGAAAAAACGTATTTAATACATTTTAATTGAAGTGTAATCTTATATTACTATCATGTGAGACAAAACTAGTGTTATAAATCATAGAAAAAATCCCATTCAATATTAGAGGACCAATAACATTGAGATCAAATATCGCTTTATAAAAGTTAAGGTTGATAAATTTTTATTCTAGATGGAGAATGTGCCTACTCAAAATCAAGTCACTGATATTATAACCATTGCACTACCCAAGATGGATTTAAAAATACATCAGTTGGCTCTTTGAGTCCAACTGAATCCATCTACTTGGATGGGTTGAAGAAGAAACCCCACTCCTGTTAGGAAATTTCTCTATGAACTAAGGTATGACTAATCTATTATGATAAATGATTGAATTTATAACTCTATTTTTTTATCATTTATAAAAAAATTATATTTTGGGTTATTAAAAATGGGGTAAATATTCATTAAATCATTTGGATAAAGAAAATAGATGCATGGGGTGAGAAAGGGGTGAGTGGTTGAATGTCCATTGAATGGGAGAAGTGGTTTTTTTGAAGGATGAAGTGTTTCAATATCTAGATAAGTGTTTGTGATGATATTTTCATTTAATTATATTTCCTCACAATTATTATGACTCGCATGAGCTTATAATTAATGATTAGTGATTTATTGTGACGCAATTTTAAATATGGGTGTTTAGATTTGTATTGTTGGAAAAATATAAGGTTTTTGAAATATATTATTATTTGAAGTTTTTTATCTTATTTGGAATGTTTTTAAATTTTCAAAAAACCCAAAGGGGGATATTGTTATAAAAATCCCTTTAAGAGGTGTTTGGGTTTATTTTTTTGAAAAGGTTTTATGGGTATTCATCTGAAACATTCTTTGAAATCATAGGTAGTTTTGGCCAATCTATTTTTAATTTTTAAATGGATGTAATAAAGTTTCAATGGGAATTTTCATTGGAATTTTTAACTTGGAAATTCACCTATGAGAAATAGTGAAGAGGGTCATGTCAAAGTAGTTTTCTTGTTTCATCCAAACAACCAGTATAAAATAAATCCTACTATTATGTAAAGGTATATTGGGTATTTTAATTCCCATGTAAAGGTATCTATAATGCTATATAAGGGACATGTGAAACCAAAATGTTCAATGCTCTATAAACATTCCAAAGTGGATAGATCATTGAGACTGATGATAAGATATGTAAAGGAGCATAGGGACTCACATAAGGGTGATTATGTGAGGTTTTGTAGGTATCATTACAACAGATATACCTACACTTAAAGTTAAATATAAATCTTTAAAAACATATAGTTTTTTCAAATATAATGAAAATAGTTTTTCCTAACATTTTAAATACTACCATAAAAAGTATGAAGTATATGAAAAATTAGAGATATAAAAATGGTTGGCTAAGAAACACCATATTGTTTCACTTAGAGTAATTGTGTGGAAGTTCACCTATGTAAAATGGGAATCCCTCTATGATTGTTTCAATAATTTTATTGGTATTATGAAAAGTGAATATCAATTTTCTGAGGTATAAATCAAAATGAACATTGTCCATGGTTTTGATCATGTTGAAGGGTGTTTTACCCGGAGATTCACTACACCACATTGTAGTGTCAAGGATTAGGGAATTTTGGATTCCATGGTGTTTTAAAATTGGAATTTATGAATATTTATGTGGATTTGGCACTTAAAAAACCTTTTGGAATTTATGTATTGATTTTTAAAAACCTTATTTGAATCTAATGGTGAATATTTGATGAGATATGATCCAAAGGTCATATTTGAATGCATGGAAGATCAAATTTGAGTGATATTTGAATTTTGAATCTCATATTAAAAATTATAATAGGTTTTATAAGTATTTTTCATAAAAATTTAAAATAAGAATAGAGTAAGAGTAGAGAAGTAATATTTTTCTCATAGAATAGAAGGTTGACATCAATAAACAAATTTATTCTGATAAATTTGAATTATATAAGAAGATAAAATAAGTCCATGCATATAATCTGGAAGATTTAAGATGAAGGAGATATTCTAGGAATTATAATTCATTAGAATATTTTCAAAAATATGAAACAAGTGACACACCATTTAAGGTGTATATCTTACCTAAATTTTGAGGATAAGTTAACCATCATAAGAGTAGTGAGTTCCTATTTGTGAAGAGGAGCACTGTGATTCTCAAAGTGAAGAAGAAGAGAAGGGATATTTTTATTTCTTATGTGGATAGTGGGTCAGGAGAGTCATTGAGACTACTCTATTTTTTAATAGCATAAAATTAGTGCACTATAGTGTTTCAAGTGCATCGACACATCACTATTTTCAGGCTCGTTTCACTAGTCTAATTTTGGTTAAAAAAGTAAAAATTGTTTGTGTTCTTTTTTTTATTTATTTTTTTCAAAGAGATATGGTAAGGGAGACAAATAATTGTTTCTCATATTAAAAAAACAATATTGTGATGATAGAAGAAATCTTAAATTTTATAATAACCTAATTCACTCCCCACCCCCACCCCCCTCTCTGGGTAAAATCATTGATATTGACCAAAAAATATGTAATTCAACATTATATATTTAATAAGTAAAATAAATGAGAAAAGAAATAAAAAAATTAAATATTTATTAAAACACTATAAAAACAAACACAATCACATTCATGAGAATTTATAGATTCTCATTATTCTCAATACCTTCAGATTTGAAAAAATAATTGGTGTCAAAATTCATTATGAAATCTTCATATTTCATGGTCTAGTAATAAAATTTTTCTTCAGCACTATTATATTTAAATTTAATTGATTTTTAATAAATATCAATAAAATACTTTTCCTTATTATAGGTACACAATAAGTTTCTATTAACTATTTGGAATCTTATAGTGGTTTCCTTCATTATTTATATTTTATGTATAAAAATAATTATCATAATATTTACAAAAACCTTAAGCATTTTTATATTTATTGTGATCTCAAGTACAATCACATTTTATTCAAGGAATGAAGTTTATTTTTTTTATTGAGTTTCACGATTATAATTCAAGAGTTGAAAATAGAGGAATATTTTTAATTTTAATGAGAAGGATAAATATTATTTTTTCCATAAATTTATTGTGGGAAACCAAGTTTAGTGATGTTTATAATGGAAAGTATAACTTACCTGATTAGACTAAACATTTTTAATCTAACAGAACTCATTCGGATAACATGTTATGAAATCAATGTCAAAATTATAATTGAGAATGGAGATTATTTTTTTAATAGAACCCCATTGATAATTAGGGATTAATCACAATAATGATCAAAATTGAGAGTAATGACTAATGAATGTGAGTATACAGTCACGAATCAAAGATAAAATAAAATTAAGCGATATATAATAACAAATTCAAAGGTATTTTTATTATTATGTTAACATATATATAGACTAAATTTATATCTCATTATCAGTCTAGATTAATCTTTACTTTTCATGAAATGTATAACCACCATCATCATCTTTATTATTATAAAAAAGGGAAGGGGAAAAATCCAATACAGAGAACTCATGGAGGCCTAAAATGGTGAAGCCTGAGGGCGTCCCCTATAACTAGATCTTATCCTTCAAGGACAAAGTAACCCTTGTTAGGAAAGTAATAAATAGTTCCTCTATAGGATTAGTATCCACTCCATTCTCATTTATCAATTTTGGACTTTGAATGTGGACATGTGTGGTAAAAATTCCTATCTATTCATTTAAATATTGATAAATTTTATCTTAAAAATATATCTAAATGTTTTTTTTATTTTACATCCCTTAAGAATCTAGAATTAGGAAACTATGTAAATCACACCAAATATGGATCTCAAATCTCTCCTCTAATCCACTTTTTGGGGAGATTTAGTGTTTCTATATTAACTAAAGATTTAGTGGTGACCATTTTTCATCATCACCACAAAATTAGTTTTGTGTTAGAGATTTAAGGTTTCATTGTTTTTCAATTAATAATACGGTTGTCATCTTTTATGAATTGATGAAGCATCTATGTAACCCATTGTTACCTGTAATAACCAGTGGATTTTATAGTTTTTTCAATTTTATTCTTAATATTGGTTCTCTTTTAACTTTTACAAAAAAATATATGTATATAGAAATTTTTTTGCTAAAATATTATAAAAAATGGCTTTTAAAGGTTTATTAATGAAAACTCATGCTTTTTAATTATAACCAAAAATATTCTTATTATAGTTTATAGTTTTTAATATTTTTCTAAAATAGTGTACCATAAAGCTGATTATCTTGAAAAAATATCATCAACTACATTGAATATAATTTATTATTCTAATTATGTAGTTTAAAAGTAAAATATTTATAGTATTTGCAATTTTTCATCACTAATAATCAATATATTTCTAAAAATAGTCTTTAGATTCTATTGTTTATGTTATGATTAGTGCACATTGAGAGAACTTTAGTTGTTGAAATAAATACTTTATAAATATATCAAATACTAACAAAAATATAGATAGATTATTTTTTATATACCAAACAAAGACATGTAATTTTTTTCAAGTGGTTTTAACCACTACATGAAACAGGTATTAGAAACTCTAATAAATATGATGTTTTTATGGTTGGATGGCAGTCTCAAATAGAACACTAAAAGAATGTGGTTGATTACATGAAATATAAAATTATGGAGATCTATTTTGAAGTTTATGGACTAAAGATAAAGTTTTTTTGTGTGGTTTTGATTATGGTGGTTGTACTTATACTATTATCTATAGTCTTAACTAAAATCTTTTAATTGTTGACTATCATTAGGTAATATAAAATAGTGATTTTGGGTTGTAATTTTCTATAAATTTTAAACATTTCTATGATAATTTTCCTATAATTTTATTCTAATAATTTTATAAATATTGAATTTCTTTTTATCTTTGAAAAAATCCTCCATGGAATTCATAGCATGAATCTCCAATTGGGATTTAAAAAAGTGAATCTCTATTGGTAAATTCATGATCTGAATATCCAATATAATTTTTTACTATAAAAACACAATGATCTATCATTGTACTTTTCCCTAAAATTTTGTACTGATTATTTTATAAAGATTTTAATAATTTTATCTTTGAAAAATTCTACTTGGGAATTAACAGTGTGAATCTTTAGTGGGGAATTCTCAGTTTGAATATCCATTAGGGAATTTACTATAAAAATATACACTGGTGAATCCATAATGTAAATTTACACTGTAATCATTTACTATGGAAACACAATGTACCAAATATTTTCTTTTCCCTAAATTTTAAATTTTCCCATGATAATTCTTCTGTAATCATTTTTCTTGGTTTAAAAAATGATGTTGGATTATAATTTTACCTAAATTTTAATCTTTTGTGTGATAATTCTTTTGATATTTTGTACTGATATTTTTACAAATATTTAATTTCTTAGTATATTTGTAAAATGTCACTCTAAATTATAGGCACCAAATTATCATCCAATTCATTGTAATAAAAATTCACAAAATGATATTTGTATTGAAAATATTCAATGAGTTATTCTCATTGAAAAACTCTAATGAGATATTTGTAGTGAAAATATCTACTTGGGGATTCAGGGTAAAAATATCCACAAATGAATTCATGGAGAAAATATCCACTATTAAATTCATCAGTAAAATCTAAAATGGTATATTCTTAGGGAAATCACCACTGGTAAATTCATACATAAAATATCATATAGGATACTTATAGGGTCTATCTCTACTGGGAAAATCTCAAAGAAAATATTCACTGGTAAATTTTCAGTAAAAATATCCAATGGTAAATTCTTAGTGAAAATAATGTAATCATAAACTATGGTGTAATATTGATCCAAAAATATCCTTTTCATTTAATTTTAAAAATTATTATGATAAACATAAAGAATTTCATTAGAGATAATTTGATAAGGATTCCATTGCTTCTAATCATATAAAAATTATAGTCCAAATTTTAAGTTCCCAATTTAAGTTTTAGTGTAAATATATAGTGAATATTTCATAGTTAAAATATCCACTGAGAAATTTATGGTATAAATGTCTACTGATAAATTCACACTACAAAACTCCAATGAAAAATTTTCACTAAAAACTCCAATTTGAAATTCACACTGCCAAATCTCTAATAAAAAAATTTAACTATAAAGTTCCTTTGTACATATCCTTGTTATTATTATTTTTATTCTATAAATTAATGCACATAGAAAGAACCTGTAGTGTAATTAATTCCTATTATCATTCAAACATAACAACTCTTAAATGGTTATTTGAGAAAATACCCTCACCCACCCACCTTATCCACAACCACAATCTAGCATTGAAACAAACACATTTCGGGAATTTATTTAATAGTTTGTTAAAATACCAGTTCTATCATTAAAATTGTAAAAATTATAAGAGTTGTATGTTAAATATATTAAGGTTTTATAATTTTCATATGAACACATCTGGTCTCTATGGATAGGAGGCACTATTTTTAGTAGAATATATTCACTGCATCTATGGCATAAGTGATGGAATGACTATAATAATTGAAGTATACACATTGAAAAATAAAATCACACTTTAATATGAGAATATTTAGTAAATTAGGAAATATTTTAACTTATATAGAAATTATTATAGCTATTATAGAGGTGGTATAAGGCAGGTAAATAGTGAACTATGATGATATGGTTTCATTGTAATGCATTTACGTATGTGTAATCTTATTTTACCTTGGAGTAGAAACTATATTGGTTGATGTTTTATAATTTTCATTGAGAATATGTAAGACATGAAAGATTTTTCATGGTCATGGGGTATTTATCAATAACTTATAACCTCTATAAATTCATCATACTAAAATATTACAAAGTTATATAGTCTGATTGTAACCATGCTAGTGAGTTTCAATGGTTGTGCAATTTTTATAATGATAGTAAATATTTTATTAATTTATATTTTGTGAATAAATTTCATATGTAGAATTGGTTTATTAATTTTAGACAATTAATTTTACCAAAGGGGACTGACTAAGTAGCTGTATTTACAAAATAGAGCCTTAGTGCATTGAATACTACACTCAGGAGTCTATATAGATATGTGATTGGTATTTCTGATAAGATAGAATATATTTTAGAAAATATAGAGTATTTGGAATAGATAAATGATAATAAGTGGTATGGAGTTTAGGAGTTTTATATGAAGTTTGAAATCTGAATGAGGCATTTTAGAAACTACATAGAAAAATACATAATAAAAACAAGAAGATTTCACTTTTTAAAGACTTGATATATGTAAAATAAAAGTACCAAAAGATAGAGGACATAGATGATGTAAAACCTACTAAATATGAAGAAGAATATGGGTTAGATTCTCTAATTATAGTAGAATCAAATCAAGATATTCCCACTAAAAAATCATTTTTTACATCCCCAAATGTAGTAGTGAACTTAACCTATGATAATTAAAATAGAAAAAAAATTCATTCTTTGATTATGAATGTGAATTCTAGGAAATGAAAGAAAAAAAAACTAGACCTGGTATATATTTACAACATGTGATCAATAAATTAAAAATATGCAGCCTCATCAAATCCAAATTCCACTACTTTGGAATAGTTAACTACAACTAAAAGAATTCCTAAATATATAAAGGAAAACTCAAAGTTTAAAAGGTTGGATCTTTGTACTTTTCCCAAATAATATAAATGGAACATGGATTGTATGTATTGATTTAATTATTTTGTATAAGTAACTATATAATAAATATATGTCATTTATATTTACATAAATTTTTGTGATTGTAGATTATTCATGTGGGAGTCGGCTGATAAAAAATAATGAGTATCAATAAAGGACATTATACGGTTGATAGAAAAATGGATAGAATATGTTTCTATAAGAATATTACATAACTACTTTAAACTAATTATTGTAATCATTTTTTAAAATATCTTCACATAAGTTTATCAATGCCTACTTGGAGATCATTTTTGAGAAGTGAGAGTACAATAGTGAAAATGATTATTTTTTAGAGAAATCAGTGTTCGTTACAAGTGCATGTGTGGTAAGTATCAAACTTTCTGATTTTTTATACTATTGAATAAAATAACAATTTATGGAATTTACACTTATTAATCATTATATTATAATAAAAGTATAGAATTAATCAATGTGAATATTCTTGATCGACACCCCACATCTAGAAGCACTGAAATCTAGTTGATTCATATTCTTTCCCCTCAATATAGAAAACTTGAACTGGAATTTAATCATTATGGACATTGAAAAAAATCTAATTAGGAACTTTAATTAAATTAAACCAAAGGAATGACTAATATGATGATATATCTATATAGAAGATGCTATTATAGTGGTAATAATTTAAGATTTACATAATTATTATACTAATGAATTGAATCAACTATAGGGTATTAAAATGGACACACTTTATACTTTTTTTAAAAGATATATATGCATTATTTAATTGATAATTAACCAAGAAATTTGAATAAATATAAGATAATAATTTATTTAAGAGTTAGGGAAACTCCACAAGAGGGTGCCATAATCTTAGACTGTGACATTATTATTTTTTTGATCAATAAAATATAATATGGTTTTCACTTTTCAACTTCATTAACACTATTATATATAGATGAGTTAAGGTTTCTAATTCAGTATAGTATTATGGATCATCCTATAATGGATCAAGTATTCAGAAGTGATAACTCAGGCCAAATATTGAATTTTACATGTGTATCTAGACCCTATCTAGGTTTCAAAGGTGTTAGGGTGGTTGAGGACATAGTTTCAAAAGTTTTCCTAGGATTGGGGTTATAATTCTATAGTCTATAGAATAACATGCCATGATGTAGGGGATCATAGTGTGTAAAAGGGGTTACATTAGTTTATTATGGACCTAAGGTCATGCTGTGTCCAAGGGGAACCATAGTGTGAAAGTTGTGATGAAGTATGGAAATGTAAAAAATAATAGGCAAAGTCTTCATGTGTAAGGGTCCATGTGTATAAAGGTACATAACTCATTCGAAAAATTGGTAAGTAGTGATGTGTAAGGGTCACCTTGTGATGTGTAAGATTCACCATGTGGTGTATAAGGGTCACACTATGATACCTAAGGGTCACCATGTGATATATAAGGGTTACCAAAGTTGGGTTAAAATGGTAAAGTACCATATACATAATGGTTGATCAGGATGATAATTAATGGTTACTTTAATGCATAAGGGTTAAAAAAATGGTAATGTACCTTATATATGATGGTCGGTCGGGATAATACATAATGGTTACTCTGATTTTTGGGGATTTGAAAAGTGGTAAAGTATCTTATACATGAGGACTGATCTAGTTGATAAATAAAGGTTGATTTAGATGATATGTAAGGGTGGTTTTTATGATTCATAGAGGTTGATCCAAACTTTTCCAAAAATTGAGTGTGATGGTTTGGAGGGGGAAACACATTGTGATTCAGGGGTTATTTCATGACATTCCTTATGTCTAGTTTTTTTGAATAATTAATTAACCAATTAAATTAAATATTTAAATAGGTTTTATCGATTTCTTCCAGTTTTATAATGGTTACACCTTGTCATTATCCCCCCTATATCTCTCCTGCCTCACTCTTCAACCCCATCTCCCCCTCCCACTCTCTCCCTCTCCCTCTATATTCCTCCATCCCTCCCCTCTCTCTCTCCCACATTATTTCTTCCCTCTTGAGAGATATTTTTCGATTATTGTATGTTCTTCATGTAATTCATTTCAAGGAGTATCCACATATAAGTATATTTGACCTTAGGTGTGTAATATTGGTTTATCTCACCATTTCATTATATTTTCTTAATTTTACCCTAAATCAAGGGTTCTTTCATATTACCCTATTTATTTTAATCAAATATGGATTGGAAAAAGTTCCCTAGTGAGTGGATTCCTACTAACTCTAGGTATTTGGTTCCTATTTATTTCATGTGTCATGTATGTGATATGAATTTTGTGATAATTGAGCGAGGGTAGCATCATGTGAGTAACTAAGAATGAAACCACTTATGGTTTCCATTATTTGTAAGAGATACCTTTAGGTAGTCAAACATAGAAAATGATGGGTATATCCTGATGGGGTTTGGATTGCTTAGTTATGTGGTTTAATGGATTAATGGGTGTGATTCCATGTAATATAGATAAAGTTTATTAGGATGCAATGACTAATGTGGTTCATTGGGAATATATTGTATGTAACTCGTGAGACTGTGGATGATTTTTATCACTGGGAATGGGGAAATGTGGTTTTTCAGTGTGATATGGATGATGATTACCCTTATTAGGGGTGAAAAAAAGGTTTGTTGAGTTACAGTCATAGATTGTTTAGTGATAGTCGATCACCATGGGGTTGATGTTGTTGAGGTCATGTCTACACAATTTAGGGAACATGGGTTGGTTTTAACCATTAGTTTTCAGTGGTATCCTCTATATATTGAGTGGCTTAAGGGTGGTGGTGTAGATAATTATTATGGAGGAGGGATATATCATAAGTTTCCATAATATTTGTGTGGTGATTGAGACCATTGTATTGGAGTTTTATGATTTATATATATGTGAGATATGTGGGGGGTAAATGATCTGTTCTTAGTAAATTATGGGGTGTTTTTGTGACTTGGGTTTCATTGGGCTGTTAATTCATCAGTTCGTAAAGGGTTTATATGAGCATGGGATTTGTGATATGGTTTTGGGACATGTCATTAGGGTGTCATGGTTGACTCAATATGGTTACATTGGTTATGGTTTTCATGTGACCTTATGTGACATGAAATTTCTTGAAATGTTGAGGGTGATTCTATAATGATAGATTATGTATACACTATTTCACTCCAACACCAAATAAGGGAGGAAAAATCACACTCATAGTTGGTCGATCATGGGTATATTATATTGAGTGGTTTGTATTGGTTTTTATTTATTTCACTTTTCATACACAGGTATACATATGGATAATATCTAGGGGTGTTGGTGGTGGTAGACTACTGAGTTCATACTCATACCCCATATGGGACCTATAGGATGTATATATAATTTATAGGTTATGGAACATGTAACAGTAAGGGCTCATTAGTGGAGATGGAAGTGTAGATGATTCACAAGATGAACATTGTAGATTTTTTGATGGGCCAGGTAGTTCCTCAGTGCCATAAATATTGTTTATTTTTGTTAATTTTGTGTATATTCATGTGTAATCAGCCTATGGGAAATCCATTTTATTTTTATATTAAAAGAATGATATTGTAGATTCTTACTTTTCTTATCCAATGTATGATGAGGATTTTTATTGCATGTTATTTAGTGTTTATTTCTCTCTTATTGTGTTATTTTTATAATTTATCTATAAAAGGTATAGTTTCCCTGTTATCACCCCTTAGACCCTTGCTACTATTCTATTTCCTTTAGTGTATAGAGAGGCATGCCTAAGATTAAATGGTACTTTGATCAAGTTACTATAGAGTGATTCATGTTAGGATATTTCAAAGTGGTATTAGAGTAGGTTGAGATAAAATGATACCTAAGGTCTTATTGGTTATTTGGGTTGTGGTAGATGGATATTTAGGGGGAAGTGTCCTAACATAGGGTGAATTTCATGTTGTATGCCTGGCTAGAACAATTACATATGAAAGTACAAGTTTTTAGGGAAAATGGGATTTTTTATTTCATGTTTATAATTTAGTTATTTGATTTGGATAAATGAGTATTGGATATTATTGATTTTTGTTTAAAACTCTTGGCCCTAAGAAGGAAGAGGTGGTACTCATGTATCATTATAAGCACATAGGGATCACATGACATGTGTGTGCTTGATTTTGAATTCCATTTTTGTTATGGAATGGTAAGGGTTTTGCTTGTTTAAAATGTTAGCAACAAACTATTTGTTGTTTTCCCATATATATTCGGAATGAAATTCTACTCATCTAGATCAAGGTTGTGATTCTTGGCATGAATAAGTATATGAATATGTTGTGTGTGTGGTGTGTGTGGTGTGTGTGGTACCTGGCCCTAACACGTATTGGTGAGGATGAATGGTATAGAACTTAGGTGTAGTAGGAAACTGTAAGAGCTAGTAGTTTTAAATTCCTATTATAGTTTTCTCTATTTTCAATATCTATATTGTTATATCTATATTGAGCTAGGTATTTAGTTCTCGATGAGATTCCACCTATACGATCTTCATTAGAGTATCAAGAAGTTGAAGATATAGTGATAATGAGTTTTACACCAGATGAAACCCCTATGGGAGGAGATGAGAATGATCCATAGACAGGGGTTCTGAAGTAGGAAGGTCATCCACATCAACTAAAGGAGTGGAGGTAGTTTTTTAATGAGTATCTTAGAGCTAACCTAGTATGAGTTTTCAAGATAATTTATTGAGGGACTCAAGGAGTTGATCTATACATGGAAAACCTCACATAGGAATTCCAATCACTATATCCTATATTATTCTATGGAGAGGGTGGACCCTAGGAAGTAGATTTATATATTTATTCAGTATAGACAATCTTTGATCTAATCGAGATTAAACAATGTAATATAGTAAAGTTGTCTATTTATATGCTTAATGGACCAAAAAACATTGGTGGGATATATAATTATAGGAACGTAGGCATTACGGGGTGATGTGGAAGGACTTTGAGGTGATTTTCTTTGAGAAATTATTTCCTTGGATAATGATGGTGGATAGGGAATGTGAGTTCATGCATCCGGTATAGGGAGAGACTTTGGTCATGGACTATATCACAAGGTTCAAATATTTGTTATGGTTTTCACCAATGTTGGTGGGAGATGAGATCACCAAATTGTGGGGATTAAAGGATGGTTTATAGAATTTTATTATGGTATAGGTAAATATATTATGGTTGATCTCATTTTTTTAAGTGGTGAACCGGATGCTAATGTCAGAGTGGAACTTGGTGGATGAGAGTATACTGAGTCAGATAGTGGTGTTAGGAGAGACTGGTTATAGAGATACATGTAGTTAGAAGTAGATACATTGGGAGAACTATAAGAGAAGTTAGAACATATATTTAATGATTCCAACACAAATTAGGTCATCAATGAGGTGTTACCAATGTGGGCAGATAGGGAATGTTTGAGCCCAATGTGATCAACCACTAAAGGAGTGTCATGCATGTAGATAGATAGGACATATAAAGTAGGTTTTTTTATAACCTCACAATTATATGATGTTTTTGGGTTATTTCAGACTCAAGAATATGAGTTAGTATTGGGAATGATATTGAGATCTGGTATATAATATTTTCCTACACATATGGGTTGAGTCAGTAGATAGGATACACAATAGTGGGGGTAGTGTCTGACAGTTAATGTGAATTTTCAACGAGAATAGGTATCAGGTAGTTGATATTTAGATCAACTACATGTGATCAATATAATGTATTTGAATTAGTATAAGGATCAATTAAGGTTTTGAGGAACAAAATGATAATTTTTTGTTTTTTTGTATGATGGGTACTAATGCACAATGTGTGTATGTGATAAATGGATTAACCATGCACTGGTTGAGGTGTGGTAATTAGATATGATTCATGATTACTATGGGGTTGAATTAGTATTAAGTAAAATTTGATATATCATGTATGATTCATGATAACTTTGGGGTGAATTAGCATCAGTTAAAATGTGAGGCATCGAGTATGATGTGAGAAAATAGTAGATATTGAGTTTGATGTGGGATAATAGTAGGAATTAGGTGTAATGTGGGATGATAGTGGGTATAAAGTATATGAATAATCATAATGGGAATCATTATGATGTGGGGTGATGATTCATGATGGTTGGAACACGTGAATTATGGGATTATAGATAGTTATGATATCCTTGTCCTAATAGGTATTTTGGTTGTGACATGACTAGGTAGGTGATTCCTTTAGTGGGTAGTTCCCACATAAGGAATTATCCTATTTTAGTTGGTTATCTGGGATATTTGGGATCAGATGGCAGTGTTTGACTTTTTTTTAGTGTTTTGAGAATATAGAAAGTGGGATGTTCAGGTTTCGGTAAGGGTTTGTCATTGTGTGGACTGAGTGTTGAGATTTTTCATGATAATTGTTTTCTAGGATAAGTTTCAAATCTCCAGAGGTTAATTCACTAGAATTTCTGTTGGGTGATCCCATATGAAGATAAATACACTAATATCATGGAAGTCTAATTTTTGGTAATGGAATTCAGTTTACCAAAATTGAAATAAGTTTAGGTTCAATTCACCAATAGAAGCAACATAGGTTGACTAGAAGTTCATATTAGTGGAAGCATGTTGGTGGTGTAAGATAACTAATAGAAGTGGTAGAAACTATACATATGAGTTCAGAATATGGATCACAGTGGAGGTTGGGTGTGGGAATGTTGAGGAGGCCAATTCGATGATTTTACTTATGTATTTGGTATTATATCCAGAGGTTGCATTGTGGTGAATGGTAAGGGAAACTATTATTAGTTTAAAGGAAGTTTGGGACGTAGTGAAGGAAGTGTGGAAGTTTATGAGACTCATGAACTATAATTATGGGACATGGAAGCCTTTCCGCATGGGCTTGCAGTAAAGTAAATGTTTTTTTGAAGTCATTAGAGTAAAGTAGAGATGATGTGCACTATTCACTAGAAGTCAGTAGTTATAGTGAAGAAGCAACAAAATATTAATAGTTTTTCATTCCAATGAGAGGAAACCAACAATTTTAGGGTAGAAAGTACAACTGGATGACTGGATGGACTCACTTTATAAGTGATGGTAGTCCACTTATTCAAGATGATGATAAAGCTAATAGGACCAAAGGCATATAGATTCAAAGGTACAAAAGTATCAAAAGAAGCAGATAGATCCTAAGGGGGGAAAGGAGGTGTTGCTGGTAGGAGGATCACACCTGGGTGAATCAAGATATCTGATGGCTGAAATACTGAAGGCTATGGTTTAAGCACCATAATGAGTAGTGTAAGATGCAATGATTGAAAGATGGTGTTGGTGATACATGTATCATCCCTAGATCCAAAAACCCAAATTCGGTAATTATATTACATTATTGGTACCGAATAAAATATTTCCCATATTATCAAACAACTTATTAGTATTTTAATACTAAATATATACACACATTTCATTTGAAAACATATGATATAATATGAACATAATGTGAAAATTTTATTATCCCTTCCACCATATCCTTGAAAATTATGCATAGTCCCCCTTTTGGTTTCCTTTAGAAAGGAAAAAAGGAGGGTTATATCATATTCTCAATAAGTAGTATCATATAGTGGATTCTTACACAATATAAACATGGAATAAGTGATATGGAAAGAATAAATTAATAACATTAATCTATAATCAACTAAAACTGAGATCATTCTATATCCATGACAATAAATAAAAACATGTATAATAATAATCATTGATCTCATACTAATAAGATATGTTTTTTTAATATTTTTATGATAATATTTGATATAATTTACTCACATTTATCATTATATAAATATTTAATTGAAATATGTGTTTTGATCTTGAAATTAAAAATTACATGAAAATTCTATTTTCTCCCTTTTAATTTTACCTTAGTAATTTTGTAATAAAATTTTTTATATTTAAAATTTTGATTTAAAATTTTATATTCATATTACACAATAATTGTTTAAAATTTTTCATTAAGACCATAAAATCTAGATCACACATTTAGAGGGTGTGAAATAGACATTAATGAAAATATAGTATCGATTCAATAGATTTGATCTTGCTTCAGTATTTGGAACATAACATTTTTATACTTACATGGAATGGGATGGAATTTTTTCAAATGTTATAAGATTAAATTCCAAGTGGTTATTTATACTATATAAAATTCTAGTTCTTGAGGGAACTTGATCTAAAAGGCAGATCAATACAAAGTAAATTTTGGAGGTGGAATTTTACATGTGGACTTGTTGAAATTTCAAACCATAAACCTACCACGCTCTATTTAAATTATATTTTCACTCTTTTTTAGTTTTAGAAGAATAATTGTGAAGGTGTTTCCAAAATATGGGATTCAAGAAATATCTCTAACCACTTGGAAGAAGTAATCATTTATGTGAAGATCTTTTCCAAGAAGGCACTCTTCTCACACTTATAATTTGTGTTTATTTGTTTGTATGCTTGTAAATTATCTTTTTTATTTAATAAAAAAAATTCATTATTCTATTTTAATATTTTTGTTTTACTTCTTGGTGTTGTAATATAATATTGTATATGAGATTATGTGTTTCCCTTTCAACCCTTTTCTTATGAAAATCATCTCCATGATGACAACTCCACCCATGGAAGAGTAGTTTCTGTTCGTATTCAATCTAATATATACGAACTTAATTCATTTGTTTAGAATCCATGAAAAATATATAATTTATAAATTGGGATCAATTAAATGAGTTATAATTTCTATGTAACTCTCTTTATTTTCACTTCAACCGTGAGGTTGTATATGTGTGAATCATGAGAGAAAAACTTTAATTTCAAAATCTAATCAACATGGGATAGAATTTTTGTATTAAATTATAATCCCCAAGCTCAAATAATCATCATTTATAAGGAGGATATTCTTCACTAATTATCCATTTACCATATTTAGATTTTGTAACATAGTCAAATAAGGGTGCTATGATTAGAATTCATAAAGTTAACTTAGGTCTCATTTCATCCCATATTTTTTATCAAGTTAATTTCTATAGGGTTTGTGGGTTGATAGGATTAAGGGATTACAATTAAATGAATTTTAATCACATGAGATAATGATTAATTAATGGTTAATAGATATATTAAATCAATTGCATCATCCCATATTGGTGTTTTTAAAGAAATTGTGTCCATGTTTGCTTATTTTTTTGTTCTGAAATCACTCAACCAAAACCACCTCAAACTTTTGCACTTGTTTTCACTTATTTTATTTACTTCTTAAATCCAATTAGTGGTTTTTTAATTCACTTACTTCTCAAGATAATGACCTAGTTTATCTACTTTTTTGACCTTAGTAAAATCACAAATATTTTTTTAAGGGTATGTGCGACAATGCTCATCAAATTGGTTTCATTACATCGGAGAAAAGTGTTTTCTACAACCTATTTTAGGTAAGTTTTTTATTTTTATTTATTTTTTTTTCTTTTATACTCCTTCCACTTTTTCTCTTCTTCCTACCAAACCTATTATTTTTTATACCATAAATTTAAACCTCATTTGATGATAATGTGGTCCACATATTTTTATTTCATTTTATCTCTTTAATTAATGACATGATCTAACCCTAATATTAATTTTGAACTAGACCCTAAGGTTAAATGAACCTTTAAGGATCTAATAATAAAATCTATAAATTTGGGAGGTTTCAAAATTCTATAATTTCATTTTTTCCATCATTCTGTTAGTAGTGATACTGTTAGTTCATCTCTAACAAAATTTTATTTTCAAAAAATGGATGAAAACAATAATGAAACTGAAATAAACATTCAAGAGTTGGTTGCAACTGATGTTAATTATAAACCAACATGCATTGAATATTTAACTCTAGAATTGGAATTTGAGATAAAATATAGCTTAATTAACCTTCTCCTTAAATTTCATAGCCTCTCTAGTGAGGATCTAAAAAAACATCTAAAATAATTCAATGTGGATTTCTAAACATATAAACTAAGTAATGTATTTAAATACCAAATAAAATTAATGTAATTATCACTCACACTTGATGGGACTACAGAATATTGGATGTATTGCCTATAAATTTATGATATTAAATCTTGAAATAATTTGAAATGTTTTTTCCTTTCTATATTCTTTCCAACATCAAGGATCTCAGTAGTTCTAAAGAAGATATATAAAATCATGAAATCATAATGAGTTCCAATGTATGAGTACTGGGAGAAGTTCAATAAGTTATGTGTAAGATTCCTACATCACCAAATCAATGAGAAACTTGACATCGAATACTTTTGTGAAGGTCTCACTCCCATGGATATAAGAATGATGAATGTTTCAATAGGAGGAGAATTGTTTAAAAAAAACTTGGATGGCTACTTGAGCACTAATTAACAAGATGGAACAAACTCCCAACAATTAGGTGATTGAGGTAAAATGACTATCAGGGGAGTATATCATGTAAGTCCTAATTATATTGAAAATAATTTAATTTATACTAATTTTTAGGAATTAATCACTATGGTGAGACAGATATCCTTATCTCAAAAATCTTCTCCACCCACTCTATTGATTATTTTTGGAATTTTTACTGTATGAGACCATCTAAAATATTTTTCCCATGACTATAAGAGACAGAGGGTTGTTTTGTGGTATTAATAGGGAGACCATTTCAATAAAAAAACACACAAACCCACAAAATAAGTATGATTCCTTCTCACCAATTATAGTAACCCTGGTCTTTTACACATAATATTACATTATTTTAAGCAAAATTAATCCATGAAATACAAACCAAGGATCATAATTCTAGTATATTTGGAAGACTAGTTACATAATTAGAAAACATGAAACTAGAATAAAAAATCATTTTATTAATCTCAATAATGATATCATAACTCCCTTTGAGCTCCTATAACATCATAATATAACTTGGGGAAATACATAGATAAAGGGATGAGCTAAATATCCCAATAAGAGAATAAAAATGGAAATAAAGCATAGCACATGAGTGATAAGGCATAACATGATAACATAAAAGGAATGGAACATGAATAAATATATGAAATAATTATATATGAAACATGGAATCATATGATCATGGAAATATAAGAATGTTTAAACAATATAAAACATGACATAAAAATGATTCAAAGCTAAATTCTTAGACTATATTACATGGTTGACAAAGTCCCGTAATGGATTAGCTTTACTACCTAATCTCATACATGACGTCTCATGAGACTAAACAATACCCAATAAATTGGATCACCATCTGGGTTCACCCATAATAACATGTTCATGCATATGTGTTTCATTTAAAGAAATCAAACAATAGGAATAATCATAACGATTACCCATAGAAATAAGTGGGTTTCATAATCATGTCATAAGTCATAACCAAAGGGTGTATCAAAATGGTTTCCTTGAAATAAGGTATTAAATAATTTATAGAAAATAATAAAGTAAAAAAAATAATATATAATGAATAATTATTTCTAATTTAAGTTAATACATGGAAAGAGTATTTAGGAAATTTTAGAAATGAGCCACTTTAGTGCAGTTTAAGGGAAAATATTAAAGAGTCTTTAAAGATAAAAAAGGCATAATTGTTTGTATAAAAATAGAAATTAACTAAAATAGTTTTTCATGATAAAATTATTTATTTTAGAAAATTATTGGTTGCTTAAAATAGTTTATGGAGTGTACTTAAAAATGGGTAAGAAATGGAGAAGTTCCCTTTAATCAGGCTTTCTTATCAAGATAAATTAAGAAGAAAACATTTTAAAATATGTAATTACCCACAAAATAAAGATGAATTCAGCTAAATAAATATGTTTGGTACATATAAATAGAACATAGTAGAATTATTTAAGAATAATTAAATAATAAATTCAGGAAAAGAGATTGAAATCATAACCCAAAGGAAAAAAATGGAGGTTCGAAGAGATTCCTTACCTTACGTTCGAATGCATTCTGTACTTGCACTTAATGTCATAGATAATAAAATTATATTCATTAATTATTTAACTAAGATCCTATTATACATGTATTTTATTTATTATAATTTTATTAAGGTCATTTATGGCCATTTTTATGAGTTATAAAGTTCAATTTCATTGTTTCGAGAGTATTCATTTTCATGGTTTCATGATCGATTCACTTGTATATAATTATGGAAGTTATTTTAAAATGGGAATAATTATAAAAAATTGAAATTATATAGTATTAATTTACTTATATAAGTTTAAATGGTCCCGTATATTATTTTTTATATTATGATAATGATTCATTTGATAAAATGTTAATGATAAATGTTTAGTTTATTTTGGCGGTTTTTCAATCATCACAAGCTAGTTTTAATTTATTTAATATTATGTATATATATTAGTTAAAGAACCTAAAAAAGTTATAAAATACATATTAAATTATAATTTAACCATAATAATGGTTTTATGACCATCCTTGAAGGTGATAATGAAAAACATATATTATCCATGGTGACAGTAAACTGCCACAATTTGGAAAACGGTTTCATTTCTTTGAATGGGAGGAGATGAGAAAAGAGGTGGTTAGAATATATTACATTTTAAATATAAAATTTCAGTATATAAATTACAGTATAGTTGTTATTATTTTATTTATGAAGGATGTGATTAGAATGTATAAGAAGAAAATAAATTAAAAGACATGGTTTGAGAAAGTTACCTCTTTAATATCACCTCCTTGAAAGACCCATTAAGGAACTTAGATTCGGTATTTTATTTATAAAATAAGATCTTGAACATGATAAAGAGTATTAAAAAGTTAATTGGGTAGAATATTGACAATATACAAGGTTTAGAAAATGTGAGGAGAAGGGGTGGTGAGGGTGGTATTTATAGAGGTAGGAGAGGTGTATTTTTTATCATTATATTCATTAGTTTATTATTTTTGATCAACACTATCAATAGAGTTGATTTCTATGACTAAATAAAGTAAATGGTTTGTGATATTTTTTACCAATGGGTTCTTACATCATTCATGACTCAAAAATTCATATTTTTTGGCTTATAATGTTAAATACTGTAAATTATTGTATTTCACTATTCACCAAAAATTCAACTATTTTAGAAAAATCCCAAAAATTAACCCTAATTTTTTTTTGATGTGTATATTTAAAAAAAATGAATAAATTTTATAAAAATAATTTTCTAAATATTAAAATTTTAATTTTTAATAAAATCATCATTTATTTGAAAAATATCGATTTTAATATTATAACTGATTTTATAACCCTTTGAAAAATTAATTAAGGTCCTATAAAATTACATTATAATTACAATAAATCATAATATTAAATTATGAGTCTATTTTATGAAAATAAATTTTATTTTAAAGCATTATATTAATTATAAAAGTATAAATAAACATTTACATTTTACAAAAAATACCAACACATAATTTATAATTTTTAAAAAATTTACTTACTTATACCATGATATAAATATATCATTTTTTATTTATAAGATATCCAAATTTTATTTTATACTTTCATAGGTGAGTTAACTATTCTAACGACCATATTATTACTTCTAACAGTCAAATTACTATTCCAACAGTCATATTTATAATGGTCATAAAGGTTCCTTAATTTATATACATACTACTTATTTCATTCATTTTTCATTAACTTATACTTTATCTCAAGGTTATATATATAATTTCATATTAAGAATTAATATTATAGTATTAAAATTATGTTTTATTTCTATAGATTTTTTCATGAGTGCAGTCATTCTAGGGGATCGATCATATCTAACTTTTCTAATTCTTATTATATTATCTTTTATTTATTATCCCACTGTAATATTTATAATTACTATATATGTATTTTCTAACTAATTTATCATTATTAATTTATGATAAAAATGTATTTATTGGGTTTTTTGTGTGATGTATGTGTTTTAGGAAATAAGACGGGAAATTCCATTGATAAAATTCTGGGTCATTATATTCTTCCCCCTTTATGAAATTTTGACCTCAATATTTTGTTTTACATACTAAGGTGAAAATAGGTGATGGTATTTCTCCTCCATCTCTTCCTCTAGTTCTCATGTCACCTATTCATACATATAGTTTCTCCATAGTACCTTGACTAGGTGAGTGGTATTGTTACATATAACTTTGTCTCTATGGTCCAAAATTTTCACTAGTTTTACCTCATAAGAGATGTCCTTTTCCAATTATACTACCTATAAGTTCAGTACATGTGAGGGATCTGGTATGTTCTTCCTCAATTGGTGTATATGTAATAAATAATGTACTTGATACATGGTTGGTGTAAGTTCTAGTTGATAGGACACATCTCCAACATGGTCAAGAATCTCAAAGGGTCAAATGTACCTAGGAATTAGATTTCCTTTCTTCCCAAATCTAATGAATCTCTTCCATGGAGATATGTTAAGAAATAATTTATCACAAAACTCAAACTCTAAGTCTCATAAAAGATATATATCTTCTTTAGACTTTGGGAATCTCGGATATAATTTTGGATGGTCTTCACCATCTCTTCAATTTCCTTGACCATTTCAAGTCCCAGCATCTTACATTCACCAACATCATCCTAGCATACAGGTTTTCAATATATTTTCCCATAAAGGACTTCATATGGAGTTATTTGTATGCTTGAGTGGAAAATATTTTTGTAATAGAACTCGACCAGTGGAAGATGTTGATCCCATCCTCCTTTGAATTCCATTAAAAATTCTCTCAATATGTCTTCCAGTTTCTGAATATTCCACTCATATTAGACATCAGTTTGGGGGTGATAATCCGTACTAAAGTTCAAATTAGTATTTAAAGAATGTTGGATACTTTTAGATAACATGGAGTTAAATCATGGATCATGATTGGATATAATCAAAAATGGTACTCTATATAGCCTCACAACTTCTTTGATGTATATTCATACTAGTTTATCAAGTGAGAATTACTCTCTAATTGCAAGAAAGTAAGAATTATTTATAAGAAGATCTGCATGACCCATTTATAATTATTTTATATGTATATCTTTAGAAGTATAGTGACAAATTATATAGTTATTTTTTCCCATTTCCTTGTAGTTATGGGTAATGGTTTCATCATCCCCTTAAAATTTTTCCTTCCATCCTTCACTTGCTGACATACCAAGCACTTTGATGTATATTCAGTGATCTCCTTCTTTATATTGTCGTACAAATAGTTATCTTAGACATCTCAATGCATCTTTGTTCTCCCATGGTGGATGAAGAAGTTTGATCTATGTTCATAATTCATAATCTCTTTCATTATCTCTTGATTATATGGTACACATATTCATGATCCAAATTTTACAACTCCTTCCTCATCAATTTTTAACTCTATGGTTTTCCCCTTTCTTATAGCTTCCACCTTTTTCTGAATTTTGGCATCATCTCTTTGATTATCCTTTATAATCTATAAAAGGTATAGTTGAGATATAATTTATGAAAGTAATGATTATGTACTTTCCTTTATGATTCTCATGTCTATCATTTGTAAGTTTAAGAAGATTTTATCCTTCTCAATTGTTATCATTTATAAAGTTATAGGATCCTTTCTACTTATAGAATCTTCTACTTTATTTACTTTACTAGGATGGTAGTGGATTGATAATTTATAATCCTTGATGAGTTCTTACCATATTCATTGGTTCATATTAATATTCTTTTGTGTGAATATATATTTGAGGCTCTTATGATCAATATATATCTCACACTTCTCCCCATATAGATAATTCCACCAAATTTTTAAAGAAAAGATCACAACTTTCAATTATAGATCTTTTGTGGGGTAGTTTTTCTAATGAACTTTTATATTTCTTGAGGAATAGGCTATTACTTTATCATTTTTCATAAGTACACAGCCTGAGACATTTTTTATGCATCACTGCATATGACAAAGAGTTCCCCACTTATCAGTAGTGTAAGTATTGGTGAAGTGATAATCCACTTTTTCAACTCTCTAAAGTACTGTTCACAATCACTAGTCTATAAAAACTTAACTCCCTTCTATGTCATGTTGGTTAGTGGGTTTGAAAATTATGAGAAGTTCCTCACAAATCTTCATTAATACTCAGCTAGACCAAGGAAACTATATATAATTATTGTAGATGTTGGTTTGGGTCACTCCTAAATTTTATTTATTTTAGAAGGGTCCACATATATTCCTTTTATGGTGATAAAATTCCCTAAGAATGATAATTTATCCATATAAAACACACAATTATTATACATTTCATATATTTTCTCCCTCTAAAAATTCCTTAGTATAGTGTCAAAGTTATCCTCATGTTCTTCCATACTCTTAGAGTATATAATAATATCATCTATAAATACTAACACAAATTTTTTGATGCAATTTATAAAGACTATTCATTAAGTCCATGAATATTTTTATATCATTAGTGATTCCAAAGGGAATCACTATAAACTCATAGTGTTCATACCTCGTTTAAAAATTAGTAGTGGTAATATCTTCCTTCTTCACCTTTAATTGGTGATATCTCAGCCAAAGGTCTACCTTACAGAAATACTTGACCCCAAATAGTTGATCAACCAATTAATCTATTCATGGTAGGGGATACTTGTTCTTTATCATGATTTCATTAAACTCGTTATAATAAATGCAGAGGAACATCGATTCATACTTATTCTTAAAGAATATGACTGATGAACCCCATGGTGAAGCAATTGGGAGTATAAAACTATAACACCCAATAATTATAATGGGTTAAATGACTAAATTATATGACTCATGTCAACAAGGTGCAACTTTATTTTCTGGAGCCTACCTGATTAGAACTCCTTTGTTAAAAGTTCTTGTTCTGGAGTTGTGATCAGGATGGGTGACCTTCTCATATGTTTCCTAGGGTGTGTACGAGTGAGGAAAAAGCACACTCAAAAGAACATGTGCTTTCATGTGGGGATAAACATTAGTCAGATGACCCGTTCAGGCATGTGGATATGCCCCAGGGTACAGACCATGTGTATGTGAGGCAACTTGTGGTACCTGGTAGGCTAGGACCCAATTTCCATGTTAAGGTAGGTTGTATGTGATATTAGTGGGGCTTAGTTGTTACATTTAGTATTAGTGTAGGAACTAAGCCTTAAGTATGGTGGCAATACCTAGGTTGATATGTATGGTCCACAATGAGGATTTTGTTCTCTAAAGGGGGGTTGAATGTAACACCCCAAAATTATAAAGGGTTAAATGACTAAATTATATGACTCATGTCAACAAGGTGCACATTTATTTTCAGGAGCCTGCCTGAATAGAACTCCACAATTAAGGGTGCTTATCTTGGAGTAGTGGTTAGGATGGGTGACCTTTTGGGAAGTTTCCCAGGATGTGTGCGAGTGGGGAAAAAGCACACAGGAAAGAACATGTGTTGGTATATGGGGACAATCATTAGTCATATGACTCGTTTAGGAATATGGGTATGCCCTAGGGTGGGGGCCATGTGTCTATGAGGAAACCGGTGGTACCTAGAAGGCTAGGACATGATAACCATGTTAATGTGGGATATATGTGTTATTAACGGGGCATAATTGTTACAAAAACCCTTATCCAAATTTTCTTGTAACTGCTTATTTAGTTCCTCAAACTCAATGGTGGTAATCCTAAAATGATTCTTTGATATAGGTATAGATCCAGGTATAATATCAATTAATAAATCAACCTCTCAGTCTAGAGGAACACTAGGCAATTCTTCAGGGAACACATTAGTGTATTCCCTCATAATGGTCATGTCTTCATTCATTATCCTCTCCTTTGTCTCAATAATTTGATCTATAAATTCTTTCTCATAAGGCAAGAATATCCACAATTGAAATAATGATTATGAAGATGATTCATCCTCCTCCTTACACTTGTACATAATTAGGTGATGCCTCAGGATGTGAAGAGTGATCTCCCTTTTCCAACAATTGATGTTGGATTTGTATAAATATAGCCAATCTATGCCCAATATAACATCAAATCCCACCAAAGGAAGTAATATGATATTTTCTGGGAAGTTCGATCCACAAACATTAACCAGGGAGGAGTTATATATTTTAGATGTAATATTTTCCATATTCTATATTCTCACAGATAACGCAACCTTCATATTTTTAGGTGGTGTTTGAATAGTTATACTAAACTTTAAGGATATAAAAAGAATGTGTAGAAATATAATCAAATAGTACATTCATTGTTCTTCAATGAATAACTAGTGTCCCTTTCACCATATCATTATCGAGCTCCACATTAGTAGTATTGATACCATATGCCCTTTATTTCTACCTTGTAGGTTGTTTTTGTTGATTGTCTCCAACAAACCTTGGCTTTGGGAATTGGATTACATAATTACCATGTTACTTGTAGTTTAAATGATTCACTACAGGATAAGTATTGATAATAACCTCCCTTTATTCTTCTTCATTAGTGGGATTCTTCAATTACCTTCAATAATAATTAGCTTGGTACCCCTCTCTTCTACATTTGAAGAATCTCTTGGTTCCCTTTAAATAGTTCCCGAGATGCTTCTTCCCACACTTTTAACATGTGGGATGTTGGGTTTTCTTTCATTCATGGGATATATCTATTGATCCCACTATTGGAAATATGATCTATACCAACGGTTTTGGGCAAACCGTTGGTATAGGTCACTTACATGGACCTATACCAATGGTTTTTGACAAACCGTTGGTATATGGGGGGACCTATACCAACAGTTTGGCCAAAATCGTTGGTATAGGTCCATTATAGAGACCCTATACCAATGGTTTTTCCAAACCATTGGTATAAGTCCTAAAATCAAAGACCATATACCAACGGTTCTCAAAACCATTGGTATAGGTCTATAACAATAGTTTTGAGAACCGTTGGTATAGGTACATGTATTTTTAATGGAATCTTCTTACATAGGAAATTAAATAAATCAAAATTTAAAATACTTATGATAATACATATATATATATTTATGAAATTATGTTCACAAAAGTAATTTAGGTTAGTGGTTAGGTCATTCAATTACAAATGGGAGGTGTTGGGATCAAAACCAAATGGATGATTATTTTTTGAATTATATATACCAACAGTTTTATGGAACCATTGGTATATATTTTCATATTACTTATACCAACGACTTTCAAAACCGTCAGTAAAGGTCTATACGAATGGTTTTCCAAAAAACGTTGGTATAGACCTATCCTCACGGCTTACTTGTAAACGGTGCACCAAACCATTGGTATAGGATATACCAACAGTTTAGAGGCCTATACCAATGGTTCCAAACCATTGGTATAGGGTATTTTTTTCAATAGTGTCCTTCCATATTAAACTCCATTTTACACTTTTTATCTCTTATCTCATGAGACCAATAAGAGTCACCAATCTCTATCTCAAACTTTAGGGAACATCAGACAATCTCCTTATATCTTTAAAAGTCTCAAATCGCCAAAGTTTTTCACAGACATTGATTTAATCCACTAAAGAAGTGATCCACCGTAATTTCAGTGTTCATGAAAAAGTCATAGGTGTATCATGTAAATCTCCATCTCAACCTTTAAGGAAAATCAAACAATCTCCTTATATCTTTCAAAGTCTCAAATCACTAAATCTTTTCATGGACTTAGATTTAATTCGCTAAATAAGTGATCCACCTTAATTTCAGTGTTAATGAAAAAGTCAGAGGCATATCGTGAAAAACCTATAAAGTTTTCCTCATATTCCTCGATAGATTCATCATCCTTTTACTTCAATCCAAGGAACTCTATCTTCATATTAAGAGAGATAGTTTAGGGAAAATATTTATTAAAAAATATTTTTCTTGAATCCTTCCCAATATATGGAATAAATTTATACATTAGACTTCGTGTTTTTATCATTTTCCACCACTGATCAGTTTCCCTATCAAAATGATAGACCTACAGTATGACATTCTCTTCTTATGAGCATTGAAGGATATATAATATCTTCTCAATGGATTTTACCCATTGTTCTGTAATGAGGGGATTAGGAGATTCACTAAATATAGGAGGCCTTTTTAGTATAAATTATTCAATAAATACTTTTTATTTCTTAGGAGAAGGATGGAGTTCCCCATGATTTAAGTTATTATTCATAACTTGAGCCAGTTGATTTAGTACTATCAGGAATTTTTGGTCACCCATTCCCATTAGGTTTGGCATCTCATTAGGGAAATCATCACATTGCCTATAACATTGATTGTCGTTATGGTTTCTTCTATTTCCCACCATTAACTAAGAACAAGAAATAAAATAAAATTATGGGGATTGAATACTTATCTAATGAACATATAAAAATTCAACTATTAACATATAAGGAATAACATATAAATGATAATTATATCCTAACTTATGATTCCCTAAGTTTCAATCTAGGTAATCCATAGTGATAAAATTATTCATAGGGTTCTTACTAAAGTTTTCTAGTCCTAATACCCCAAAATAACTAGAACATACCTCTGATACAAAATATAGATATGCTATACTTTTACACATAATATTACATGATTTTGAGCATAATTAATCCATAAAATACAAACCAAGGATCAAAAGTCTATTGTTTGAAATACTAGGTACATAATTAGAAAACATGAAAATATAATAAAACACAATTTTATTTATCTCCATAATGATCTCCTAACTCCCTTTGTTCTTATATAACATCATATTATAACCTAGGGAAATACATAGACAAATTTCTGAGCTAAATATCCTAGTAAGGGAATAAACATGGGAATAAATCATAGCACATGAGTTAGAATGCATAACATGATAACATAAATGTAATGGATCATGAATAAACATATGAAATCATAACATATAGACCATGGAATCATATTATCATGGAAATATTAGAATGTGTTAGCAACATAAAACATAACATAAACATGATTCAAAGTAAACTATTTAGACTATATCACATGGTGGACAAAGTCCCATAATAGATTAGATTTACTACCTAAAACTCATAAATGATATATCAGGAGACTAAAAATTACCCAATTCATTGGAGATATATCTTTTTAAACCCATTATGACATATTCATGCATATGTGTTCCACATACATAATTCAAATATAAGGAATAATCATAAGGGTTTCCCATGGAAAGAGTGGGTTTCGTAATCATGCCATAAGGCATAACCAAAGGGTGTATCAAAATGGTATACTTGAAAGAAGGGATTAAATAATTTTTGGAAAATAATAAAGTAAAAAATAAGAATATATCATGAATAATGGTGTCTAACTAAATTTAATGCATGAAAAGAGTATTTAGGAAACTTTAGAAATGATCCACTTTAGTATGGTTTAAGGGAAAATATTAAAGAGTCTTTAAAGAGGAATAGGGAATAATTGTTTATATAAAACCAGAAATAAACTAAAAAAGTTTTTCATGATAAAATGAGTGATTTTAGAAAAATATTTTTTTTTTGAAATATTTTATGTAGTGTACTTAAAAATGGGTAAGAAACATAGAAGTTCCCTTTAATCAGGTTTTCTTATCGAGAGGAATTGAGAAGGGAACCTTTTAAAACATGTAATTCTACAACCAAGAAATATGAATTAAGATAAATAAATATGTTTGGTATATATACATATAAAATCATAGAATTATATAATAATAATAAAGTAATAAATTGAGGTAAAGATAGAAAAATTGTAACCCAAAGGAAAAAATGGAGGTTTGGAGTGATCCCTTACCTTATAAATGAATACGTTATATATATGAACTTAATGTACTGTAAAATAAAATTATATTTATCAATTAATTAATTAATACCCTCTTATACATTTATTTTTTTATTATAATTTAATTAAGTTCATTTATATTCATTTTTATGAGTTATAAAGTTCAATTTCATTATTCTGGGAGCATTCGTTTTCATGGTTTCATGATCGGTTCACTTTTATATAATTATGGAAGTTATTTTTAAATGGTAATGATTATCCAAAAGTGAAGTTATATATTATTAATTAAATTAAAAAAATGTAAATGGTCCCATATGTAATTTTTTCTGGTATGAGGATGATTCATTTTATAAAATGTTAATGATAAATGTTTAGTTTATCTTGGTGATTTTTCGATCATCATGAACTAGTTTTGTTTTATTTAATATTATATCTATATATTAGTTACAGAACATGAAAAAGTTTTAATATATATATTAAAATATTATTTAACCATAATAATTGTTCTATTACCAGACTTTAAGGTGGTAATATAAAATAAAAAATTATTATCCATGGTGACGGTAAACTGCCATAATTTGGACAAAAAATTTGTTTCTTTGAATAAGAGGATATGAGAAAAGAGGTGAGTAGAAGATCTTCCATTAGAAATATTATATTATAGTATATAAATTATACTAGATTATTTATGATTTTATGGATGAAGGAGGTGATGATAAGGTTAAATAATAAAATAAATTAAAAGATGGTGTTTGAGAAAGTTACCTCTTGAATATCACCTCATTGAAGGACCCCATAAGGAACTTGGAATTGGTATTTTGTTGAGACCAAAATATCTTAGACATGGGTAATAGGATTGGGATGGTAATTTTGTAGAATATTTACAAGATACAAGGCTTATAAATTGTGAGGATAAGGGGTTGTGAGGAGTGGTATTTATAGAGGGAGGAGAGGGGTGTCTTGGATTATTATATTCATTAGTTTATTATTTTGACTCAATACTATAAATAGTGTTCGTTATTATGAATAAATAAAGTAAATGGTTTAGGAGAGTTTTAACCAATGAGTTATTACATCATATATGACTCAAAAATTCATGTATTTGGCTTATAATGTTAAATACTGTAAATTACCGTATTACACTATTCACCAAAAATTCAACTATTTTAGAAAAATACCAAAAATTAAACCTAACCATTTTTCAATGTGTATATTTAAAAAAATGGAATCTATTTTATGAAAATAATATTCTAAATATGAGAAATTTATTTTTTAAATAAAATCATCATTTATTCGAAAAATACCGATTTAAATATTATAATCGATTTTATAACCCTTTTAAAATTTAATTAAGGTCTTATAAAATTATCTTATAATTAAAATAAAAAATTATATTAAATTATTAATATATTTTATAAAAAAAAATTTATTTTAAATAACTACATTGATTATAAAATTCTAAATAAATATTCATGTTTTATAAAAATACAAATATATAATTTATCATTTTTAAAATATTTTTTTATCTATACCATGATATAAATATATCATTTTTTATTTATAAGATACCTAAATTTTATTTTATACTTGCATAGGTAGGTTTACTATTCTAATTTCTAGATTAATATTATTAACTGTCCTATTACTAATCTAACGGTTAGATTTATAATAATCATAAATGTTCCTTAATTTCTATAAATACTACTTATTTAATTCATTATTTATTCACTTATACTTTCTCAAAATTTTATATATATAATTTCATCTTTAAAATGAATATTATATTATTAAAAGTATGTTTTATTTCTACAGTATTATTCATGAGTGCAATCATTCTAATGGATCGAGCAAGTCCAAATTTTCCCATTCTTGTTATCTTATTTTCTATTTATTATTCATCTATAATATTTTTCATTGTTATTGGTTTATTTACTACCTAATGTATCATTATTTTTTTATTAGAAAAATGTTTTTATTGGGTTTTATATGTGATGTATTTGTTTTATGACATAAGAAAATAAATTCCATTGATAAAATTCTAGGTCGTTGCACCAACACAGAATCAATGAAAGATCACTCGAATATGAGGTATGGATCTTGAAAAAAATAATGGGATCCTTTTCAACAAATCTTCCAAAAAACTCCACCTTATCAGGAGGGTTCTCAACAACCCCAAAAGTGATTTGAATCCAAAGCATCAACAAGTCAACAATAAGGTAATTCCTACCCAAAGGTAGATTCTAACATTATAAATATTTTGAAACAAATGTTTCTTAGTTAATAGAATGAACTGAAGAGTCAAGGTATGGAGTTGAGGGAGTTAAATATGAAAATGAGCTAGATTTCCCATGTCCTCCATGAAATAGTAAACAAGGACTATGGAAACCTACCCTCCCAGCACATTCCAAATCCCAATGTGAATGTTAGTGTTATCACATTGAGGAGTGATAAGTAAAAAAGGAAAGATAAGTGTTCTTATAAGTCCTCTGAGATTCACCCAACCTGAGGATATTCCACCATCATATCCAGCCACTGAGAAACCAAAGGGTAAAGACATAGTTAAGAATAAAATTTATGGTATTCCTATTAAACCCCTCTTATTTATAAATATAGTTGTATAAACCAAAAATATAGTTCAATAGCCGATGAAAAAAGTGGTTTTGGACACATTCAAGCATGTTGAGATAAGCACCCCCCTTCTTGTGGCCATTAAGAAAATCCCAAGGTATATCGGATTCTTAAAATAACTTTGTACTAAACAAAGAGGGGTCAGGAAAAATGAGTGGATAAATCTTGGAAGTTATGTGTCAAAAATCATTACAATAACTCAAGCAATGCCTATAAAGTGTAAGGATCTAGGGATATTCACCATCCCATGCACTATAGGGGAGTTACACTTTTATAATAATTTATGTGATTTCGTAGCTTCCATAAATGTAATGCCTCACTCTATTTTATCTTCTTTATAGGTTGGTGATTTGAACTTGAAAATAGTAGTGGTGCAATTGTAAAATATAACAATAGCATATTTAGTGAGAATACTTGAGCATGTACTTTTTTCAGGTAAGAGATGTGATCTTTCCTATATATTTCTTTGTTCTTAATATGGAAGAAGATTAGGTAAATTCTAACACTCTCATTATATTAGTTATTCCCTTCCTAAAAACTAAAAAATGATTATAAATAACCATGAGGGTAAACTTTACATGAATTTTCGAGATAAAGTTGTTATATTTTATGTTATAGACTCCATGAAGTACCCCTCAAAGGATATTTATACTTTTTTATCTCTCATTTTGAACCATCATGTAAAAACCCCCTTACATTTTTATTATCCTATACTTAGAGATATTATGTGCATTTATTGTATTTTTATGTTTAAGATCATTTCCACACCTATTTATAATGAACACACATCCCTTGGATTTGATTTTGATATGGATTCATATTCTGATTTTGAGCATTTTTTCTGTTTATGACATGGTTGTTGTGTATATTGGTAGATTTCAGGAATTATTATTTAATTTTTATGATGTATATTCTAATAAAAATGGTCATTGTGAACCTATATAATTTACTTTGATGTATCCATCTATACATCACCCTCCCCCCTCCCACACACACACACACATTTGAACTCAAGACATTTCCACTGAATCTCAAATACCCATATCTTTTGAGGGGTCAGAGATTACCTGTTATAATTATTAATAATATCTCTTATGAACATGAAGACAAATTTTTTAGGTAGAATATTAGGGAAATTGGGTGGAACTTGGATAGAATATTAGGTATTACCACTCTATTTTCATGAATAAGATTCTTTTATAAGATGGGGATAAACCAATAAAGAATCCACAAAGGTGACTTAATCCAAATCTTTTAGAAGTTATTAAAAAAGAAGGTGAAAATTTAATCGATATAGGTATCATTTATTCCATTTCATATTCATAGTGGGTTAGTCCTATTCAGGTTATTCCTAATAAAAATGGTGTCATGGGTATTATAAATGAGAGAGAGGATTTAGTTCTAATGAGGGTAAAAAATAGTTGGTGTCTGTGTATTGATTATAGAAAATTAAATCAATCCAATCACAAGGACCATTTCCCCATCCTATTCATTAATAAAATAATTGATATACTTGTTGTAAAGACATACTAGTATTTATTGGATGGATTTTCTAGTTATTTTAAGGTTCCTATTGGTCCAGATAATCAAAATAATACGGAATTCACTTTCCCATTTGGTACATTTAATGACCGAAGGATTCCATTTGGACTTTTCAATTCCTTAGGTACCTTCCACTAATACTTGATGAGTATTTTTTATGATTTCCTTGATACTTTTAGGGAGGTATTTATGGATTATTTTACTATGTATGGTTCTTCATTTAATGAATGTATTTTTATATTGGTAAAGGTGTTTCGTTATTATGTTAAGAAGAATCTGGTTTTGAACTTTGAGAAATGTAATTTCTTGATAGAGTATGGAATTTTCTTGGAAAATTTAGTGTAAAAACATAGAATTAAGGTTTATAGATCTAATTTGGATATTATTACATTATTTACACATCCTTTATGTGTGAATGATGTTAAATCTTTCCTAGGGAATGCAAGATTTTATTGATGTGTCACCAAAGATTTCAGCAATATTATTCTTCCTTTTTCTCGGTTACCTCAAAAGGACTCTGATTTTTTGTTTTATGATTCTTGTAGGTTTTCATTTGATGATATGAATAAATTCCACACTACACCCCTGGTCTTACAACCCCCATGGTGGTAACTCCCACTTGAGATTATGTATGATGCTTCAAACTTCGCAATTGAAGTAGTCTTATCTTAGAGGGTGGAAGGGTGGTCCCATGTGATTCCATATGCATTTAGGAATTAAGATTAATCCTAAAAAAATTACACCAAAATGAAAAATTATTTTCTTACTATTGTATTTTCTTTAGATTAATTTTATTCTAATTTATTTGGATCTAAAGTAGTTGTCTTTTCTAGTTATACATCTTTGAGGTACCTCCTAAAGATGTTGGATGCAAATCCATAACTTATTCATTAGATGATACTTATTAAAGAGTTTTACATTGAGATAAGGGATAATAAGGTTTCATAGGACATGGTATCAAATCTCATGAGTAGGATCACTCACATGTTGGAGCATGATACCCCAAACTAGGTACCACTTTAGGACACTTCCCCCAATGAGTATCATTATTCCATCTTAGGTACACATCCTTAGTATACTAATTTAGTCAATTGCTTAGTTACCTTTGAAATTCCTAAAAACCTAAAGAACCAAAAAAAATTAAAAATAAAAGAGTAAATCTAGGTTTTAGGTGTGGTATGATCCTTACCTTTAGAACATTTTTAGTGACCAAGTCATTAGGATATGTGTGTATGGTCATGAGTTTGAGACTGTTTTACATTTTTTTCATACACTTGCTTATGGTGGACACATTGGACCCAAAAAAAATAGGAAAGTATTAGACTCTATATTATATTGGATTAACTTATTCTATAATTTCCAAGTGTTTTTTAATACTTTCTCACATTTCTAACACACTAAAAACATTTCTAGGTAACACAAGACTCCCTAACATCCTATATTATTCTATGAAATTTTTTATGTATGGGAAATTGATTTTATGGGTATATTTATAATATAATGTGTTTTATTTTACATTTTTTCATTTTTGATTATATTATAAAATGGTTAGATGCTAAGGACACCCAAACTAATTATTCTCATGTTTTAGTGGATTTTTTCCTGGATAAAATTTTTTGTAAGTTTGGAGTACTAAAGGCTATCATCAATGGTAAAGGATCACAGGTTTTCAACTGAAATATGTCTTAACACCTTCAAAATTATAGGGTGACACACAAAAAATCAGCACCATTCTACCTCCAAACAGATGTTCAATCCAAAGATTTTAATCTTGAGTTGAAGTAGATATTGAAGAAAATGGTGTGGCTGAATTGGAAGGATTGGATAAAATAGTTGGATGATGTGTTATGGGATTATAAGATTTCATTCAAAACACCCATTGTTATTTTCCCCTATTATATTTTTTTTGTAAAGCATTTTATCTCCCCATAGAGGTCGATCATTAGTCATATTGGACTATAAAGAAATGAAATAGAGATTTATCCCAAGGTATATATCAAAGAAAGCTACAAATTCAAGAGCTTGAGGATATTTTATTTTCATCATATGAGAACTCAAGTCTCTAAAAATAAATACCAAAATCATATCATGATATAATGATCAAAAAAATGGAGTTTCAAGTAAGATACGAAGTTCTTCTATACAGTTCATAACTGAAACTTGTTCCTGGTAAGTTTCATTCTTGATGGTTGGTAGCTCATGTTGTATCTCATGTTTTTCCTTATGGTGTAGTTTAGGTCACAAAAGAGGCTATAGGAAGGATATTTATAGTCAAATAGTATTTTTTGAAGCATTACTTTGATGGATTCACCACACATGAAGTTGATGTCATCACACTGCATGAGCTCATCATAACTTGAAAACATCAGGTTGTCTCTTACCCTCTCACTTTTATGTTATTTGTCCTAATTTTAATTACTTATTTAATGTGAATATTATAATTTCATAGAGTCACATTAAATACAATGTAACAACTTATTTGTGGGGAGGTGATGAAAGTTTGGGTAGATTCTTTAGGATTTTTCTTTTTGTGTATTTCTTATTTAAATTTTTGTTTTTTTTTAAAAAATAAAAAATGGAAAAAAAGAGAGAAAAATATAATAATTTCATATTATAATTACTTAAATGTAACAAATTTATAATACATGTTTTATTTTTTCAGTCTAATTGGAATAATTTTAATCTTGGGTGAGTTTTCATCATTGGTGGCTGATTTTAGTGAAATTAAAGTTCGCTAATGATATGTTTGATCATATCATTACAAAGACTTTGAGATTTTGACATCATTCATTATGGAAATTTTGTGGGAAAGTGTCATTTAATCTCTCCACACAACATCAAACATAATCATTACATGTTATTTTTTTATACTCAATTGAAGGTATAGTAAAGTTAAATAATATTTTTCAGCTTATAACATGGAATTTATATACATTAATTTATGTTCTGGTCAATTACACTACTATATTAGATTGAAATATGAATTTATACCTAATATAAAATTATTTTATTCCTTAAAAAATAAAAAATAAAGGGTGGGAGTGATGAAATGTACAACATATGGGGGTTTATAGGTTAATATCTTAAGACTTAAATTAGAGGAATGATTAAATGAGTTGTTTTTTAAATTTTATATAACAAGATTTTGAAAGGATTAGTGGAATATAATAAGGTTAGAATAAAAAAATTTCATAACCTGAATATAATGGATAAAGGTTGGAGATATAATCTTGAAATTATTGTCACACACACAAGGGTAATTTGTGGCACAGATAAATCATAACATGTTTTCACCAAATTAGTGTCATTGGTCTCATTGGGTTTTGTTTTGATACAATTTATGAGACATTTACTTCTACATTTTTTAAGATTGAATTTTTTTTCATTATTTATATGCTCATATTACCATCATGGATTGAGAAATTCTAACATGCATAATTTTCTAGATTACATGACATGGGGTTTTATTCGAGTGTAAGAGGGTAAATGTGGGAGAGTTTATAAGATGTGATTTTTTTTGAATATTTTTTTGATAATATTTAATATAATTTTCCCACATTGAGCCTTATTTGAATATTTAATGGAAATAATTATTTTGAGCTTAAAATTAAAAATTATAAGAAAATTCCATTTTCACCTTTTAATAGTGATTTTGTAATAACATTTTATATGTGATAAATTTTGATTTTAAATTCTAAATTCATATTATAAACTAATTTTTTTTATTTTTAGTTCAGACCATGAAAGATGGATATCAATTTTAGAGGGCTGAAAATGGACATTAATACAAATATAGGCTGGATTCGACATATTGAACTTTACTTTACTATTTGGGAAATATATATTTTATTTGTATATGGAATGATATTAAATTTTTATAGATGTTATAAGATTCATTTTCCATAATTTCATTAAATTGGTTTTAAATCTATTTCATGAGTGAACTTGGTCTAAAAGGTAGCTCAAGATAGAGTAAATTTTGGAGGTAAAATTTTGTATGTTCCCTTATTGACTTTTCAAAACATAACCCCTTCATACTCTATTTAAATGAAATTTTAACTCTTTGGGAGGGTGTTTAAAATAATTGGAAAAGTTTTTTCAGAAAAAATGTTCCAAGAAACATCTATAAGAACTTGTAATAAGTAATAATTTGTTAAAATATCTCTTCCAAGAATGATCTCCTCCCCTAATTATACTTCGTGTTTCTTTTCATCTATGCTTGTAACTTTTATTTTTATAAAATAAATTTTATTTTTATTATAATTTCATCATTTTATTTTACTTACTATTACTAGAATATAAGATTGTGGATAATATTTGGTATTTCCCTTTCAATCATTTTCTTATGAAAATCGTCACCATGATGACAAGTCCACTTATAGAAGAGTATTTTTCTAGTAGATATAATATATGAAACCTTTATTTATTTTTTTGAATCCATGAATAAAATTTAATTCATAAATTTTGATTAATTTATTTATTTTTAATTTCTATGGTACTCGATCAATTTTCAGTTTAACCATAAAGTCAAGAAAGTGTGAATAGTGAGAGAGAAATTTTAATCGCCAAATATAGTAAAATTGGGAAATAATTATAGGGTTAAAGTATAATAAAAAAATCCAAATAATTAAAATTTATATGTAGGATATTATTCCCTAATTTTTCATTGACAATAAATTTTCTTTTGGATCATAATCAAAGCAATGTGCTATAATTGAAAGTCCCAAACATAACTTAGGCTTCATTTCTTCCAATATTTGTGTTCTTGTTAATTTTAATGGGGTTAGTGAGTTGAAAATATTAGGGGATCAAAATTAAATGAATTTAAATCAAATTTTATAATGATTATTTAATGGTGAAGGATTATATTAAATCAAATGTGTCTTTTTATATTAGTTTTTTAAATAAATTGTGTCATTGATTGCTTCTTTTTATTATTCAAAAATCAATCAACCAAAAACCCCTCAAATTTTTGTCCTTTTTCACTTATTTTATTCACTTCTTAAATACGATTAGGGGTTTTTTAATTCACTTCCTCCTTAATAAAATGACCTAGGTTAGCCATTATGATACACTTATTAAAATCACAATTATTTTTTTGAGAGTGTGTGACAATGCTCATAAAATTGGTGTTGTTGATGGGGAGAAAAGTGTTTTATTCAGCCTATTTTAGGTAAGTTCTTTCTCTTTAATTATTATTTATTTTATTTTCTTCTCTTACCACTTATTTTCTCTTCTTCCTTCCCCACCTATTCTTTTACATACCATTAATTGAAACCTCATTTGATGATATTGGGGTCCACTTCTTTTTATTTCATTTTCTATCTCTAATTGATGACATGATCCAACCCTAATGTTCATTTTGAACTAAAAACTAAGGCTAAATGAATATTTAAGGCTTCAATCAGACAATTTTTAAATTTCTAAAGTTTCAAAATTCCCTTGTATCATTATTTCAATCATTCTAATAGCAATGATCCTGGTAGCTTATCTCAAAAAAATGATTTCCAAAAAGTGGATGCAAACAACAACAAACATGAAAGAACCATTCAATAGTTAGTTTCACAAGATGTTAATTATAAACCAACATAAATTTTAGATCAAGCTCTTGAATCATACTTTAAGCTAAACTCTAGGTTAAATCACCTTCTCCCTAAATTTCATAGCCTCTCTAGTGAGGATCGAAACAAACATCTAAAATAATTAAATGTTGTTTTCTCAACCTGTAAACCAAGGAATTTCTTTAAAGACCAGATAAAATTAATTTAATTACCATTATCACTTGAGAAATTGAAAAATATTGGATGTATTACCTACAACCTGAATATGATGCATCTTTGAATAATTTAAAATGTATTTTCTTACAGAGATTATTTCCAACATCATGGGCCACAATAATTTTAAAGGAGATCTATGGAATCAATAAATCATAATGAGAGTAAATGTATAAGTATTGATAGTGATTCAATAATTTATGTAAAATATTCTCACATCATCAAATTAGGGAGAAACTTCTCATTCAATACTTCTATGAAGTTATCACTCCCATGGAGAGGAGTGTGGTGGATATTATAGTAGGAGTAGCATTAGTTTACAAAACCTCAATGGTTTATTGATCATTGATTGAAAATGTGGTACAAAACTCCCAACAATTTGATGATTGAGGTACAATGACTATAATGGGATTACATCAGGTAAGCCCATATTCTCTTGAAAATTATTTAATTGATAATATGTTGGACAAATTAACCACTATGATGAGATAGATATCCTTAGATCAAAAATCCTCAACACCCACTGTAGTTAAGCTTTTTCATAATTGTACAACACCAAAAAACCTGACAAATTATTTCCCACAACTACAAGAGATAGAGGATTGTGCATTAGTATTCCCAGGGAGACCATTTCAATAACAATAATAAGTACCCCTATAAAATAAGTATGATTACTTCACACTAACATACAATAAAGGATAGAAAGATCACTCAGATATAAATTATGGATCTGAACAACAACAAAGGGATCCTTTTCAACAAAACTTCCATAAACCTCTACCTTATGAGTAGGGTTTTCAACAACCCCAAAAAGATTTTAAGCCTAATAATAAACAAGTCAGAAATAAGTAAATTCCCAACTAAAAGTTTATTCTAGAACTAATGATATTTTGAAACAAATTATTCTTAATCAATATAATGAGATAAAGAGTCAAGGTAAGGATTTGAGGGAGCTAAATATGAAAATGATATATATTTCTCCCACCCTCCATGAAATGGTAAAAAATAACTCTAGTAAAAAACCCTCCCAACCCACTCCAAACCCCAAGGGGAATGTTAGTGATTTCACATTGAGGGGAATAAAATAGTAAAACAAAGTGTTCTTATAATTCCTTCAAGGTTCACCCAACCTTAGGGGATTCCACCATCACCTACGGTTATTGAGAAACCAAAGGAGAAAAACAAATTTAAGGATAAAATTGATAATATTCCTCACAAACCCATTCCATTTCCAAATAGAGTTGTACAAACCAAAAAATGGATGGAGTGGTGATTCAAAAAAGATGTTTTGGACACATTCAAGTATATTGAGATAAATATATCCCTTCTTGAGGCCATTAATAAAATATAAAGGTAAACCAAATTCTTAAAATAAATTTATAATAGATGAAGAGGGATTAGGATAAATGAGAGTATCAATTTTGGAAATAATTTGTTTAAACTTATTAAACTAAATAAATAAATGACTACAAAGTGAAAGGATCCTGGGAAATTCACCATCCCATGAACTATAAAGGAGTTACACTTTTTGGATGCTTTATGTGTCTTGGGAACTTTCATAAATGTAATGAATCACTCTTTTTTCTCTTCTTTACAAGTTGGTGAGTTGAATATGACAAGAGTGGTGGTGAAATTTTAAAATAGATCTATATAATATCAAGTGGGAGAATTTGAGGATGTACTTGTTTTCATAAGAGATAGGATCCTCCCTACAGATTTCTACATGCTTAGCATGTAGGAAGATTAGGTAAATTATAATGATCCCATTATTTTAGGTATAACCTTCCTCAAAACTAAAAATAATAATTAAAAATGTTCATTAGGGTACAATTTCCATGGATTTCCGAGATGAAGTTGCGAGATTTAATGTTATAGACTCCATGAAGTACCCCTTAGAGGATCATTCAACTTTTTTTATCTCCCATTATGAACTGTCATGTAAAACCCCCATGTATTTTTATTATTATATTATTAGATAGATTATGAGTATTAGTTCTAGTTTTATATCTAAAATTATTTATACATTTGTTTCTAATAAACATACCTCTCTTGGTTTTTATTTTTATGTGGATTTATATTCTAATTCTAAGCATGTTCTTTCTATTTATGAAATGAATGTTGTGTATACTTATTGATTTGATTCATTATTATTTGATTGTTATTATGTATATTATGATACTAATGTTTATTGTGCACATAGTTTAGTTCCTTTGATATGTTCATCTATACATACCCCCCCCACACACACACACATTGGAACTTGATCCATTGATACCAAATCTCAAATACACATACCTGTTGAGTGGTTAGAGATTAATTATTATAATTGACAACAATTTCCCTTATAAAAATGAATAAAAAAATTTGAATATTTTTTGGGAGAAAATTAGGGAAATAAAGTGGACCTTGGATAAAATATTGGGTATTATCCCCTTGATTTTCATGCATAAGATTCTTTGGGAGTATGGGGATAAACTAGTAAGGCAGCCACAAAGGTAAATTAATCTAACTCTTTTGGAAAATATTAAAAAAGTTTTTGAAAATCTTTTCAAGGTAGGTATCATTTATCTGATTTTATTTTTTCAATGGGTTATTCCTATTTAGGTTTTTTCTAATAAAATTGGTGTAAATATTGTTAGAAATATGAGGATTTAGTTTTAAAGAGGGTGAAAAATATTTGGTGTGTGTGTATTAATTATAAGAAATTAAATCAATACACTCACAAGGACTATTTCTCTCTCCCCTTCATTGATAAAATGATTGAGAGGTATGTTGGAATAACACACTATTATTTCTTGGATGGATTTTCTTGTTATATTCAGGTTCATATTTTTCTAGAGGATCAAATAAGATGACATTCACTTTCTTATTCAGTACATTTTCCTACCGAAGAATGCCATTTGTATTTTCAATGCCCCAAGTACCATATAGAGATTCATGGTGAGTATTTTTTTGATTTTATTTAGACTTTAATGGAGGTATTTATAGATTATTTTACTATTTATGGTTCTTTATTTGATGAAATTATTTTTAGTTTGGGTAAGTTTTTGCATCATTAGATTGATAATAATCTAGTTTTAAACTTTGAAAAATGTCATTTCATGGTAGATCATGGAATTTTCATAGGGAATGTAGTTTGAAAACACTAAATAGAGTCTTATATATCTAATATAGATATTATTTTACCCTTTACATATCTTTCATGTGTGTGTGATGTTAGATCTTTCGTAAGGAATGTAGGATTTTATCGATTCTTAGTCATATATTTCAATAATATTTCTCTTCCTTTATCATAGTTACTTCAAAAGGATTTTTATTTTGTGTTTGATTATTCTTGTAGGGTTTCATTTTATGAGATTAATAAAATTATCACCACACCCCTAATCATATATCTCCCATAGTGGGATCTCCCATTTTGATCTTATGCATGATGCTTTAAACTTCACAGTTAGAGCAGTCTTATCTCAGAGGGTGGAAGGGTGGTCCCATGTGATTGATTATGCATTGAGGACTTTGGATTCAACCTAATAAAATTGAACCAAAATGGAAAAGGTGTTTATTTTTTTCATATTTTCTTTAGATAAATTACCTTCTTATTTATTGGTATCTAAAATGGTCATTTTTTATCATGTGGAATTGAGGTGCCTCTAAAGGAATTTGGAAGTGAATCCATGACTTATTCATTGGATGATCCTTCTTCAAGGGTTTGAAATTGAGATAAGGGATAAGGAGTCAGATAACATGGTTTCCGACCACATGAATAGGATCACTCACATATTGGAGCATGATACCCCAAGCCAGGTACCACTTTGGGAATCTTTCCCCGATGGTCATCTTTATTCCATCTCAGATACACATCATTGATATGCTGATATATTGAATTACTTGGTTTCAATTGAAATTGCTAAAAACCTAAAGAAACACTAAGTTTAAAAAATTAAGAGAAAATATAGGTTTTATGTGTGAGATAATCCTTACCTTTGGAACATTTTTAGTAACCAAGTCATTAGGATATGTGTGCTTGATCATGAGTTTGAGTCTGTTTTTTATTTTTCCATAAACTTTGTGGTGGAAACTTTAGAACTCATAGGATACATAGGAAATTATTAGAATCTATATTATATTGTCCTACCATGTTTCATGAGGCCCATGTGTTTTTTAATTTTTTATCAAGTTTCCAATAAACTGGAAACATTTATAGGTGACATGAATGCCCTAACAGCCCATGTTATTCTGTAGATTATTTTGATGTATGGGGAATTGATTTTATGGGTCCTTTTACAATATAATTTGGTTTTTTATAAAATATTTTCAATGTTAATTATTTTAGAAAATTGGTGGAGTCCAAGGCCACCCAGACTGATGATTCTCAATTTGTAGTGGATTTTTTCAAGGCTAAATTTTTCTTTAAGTTTGCAGTACCAAAGGATATCATCAATGACCATGGGACACACTTTTGGAACAAAAATTTGGAATCCCTACTTCATAATTATGGGGTAAAAAATAAAACATAAACACCATACCACCCCCAAAAAAATGGTCATGGTGAAATTTCCAATCATGAGTTGAAGCTAATATTGGAAAAAATATTGAATCCAAATAGGAAGGATTAGAGAAAGCGCTTGGATGATATGATATTGGATTATAGGAAATAATTAAAAATTCCATTGGTATTCCCACAACTATAGTGTTCTGGGGAAAGAATTTAATCTTCCTGTAGAGGTAGATCATTAGGTATATTGGCATATAATAAAATTAAACATGGATTTAGCCCAAGTTGGAGATCAAAGTAAGTTGAAAATTAAAGATATTGATGAGATTCGATTGTCATCATATGATAACTCAAGGATCTAAAAATAAATATCAAAATAATATCATGATATAATTATCCAAAAAAGGAGTTTCATGTAGGAGACAAATTTCTCTATAGTCCATGATTGAAATTGATTCCTTGTAAGCTTCATTCTAGATGGTTGGGAACTTATGTTGTATCTCATATTTTCACTTATGATGTAGTGGAGGTTACACAAGAATATATAAGAAGGATATTTATTTCCAATGGGTAGTGGGTGAAGCAGTACTTTGATGAATTCCCCACACATGCAGTTGATGTCATCACACTTCATGAGCCTATCATCACTTGAAACATTAGGTTGTCTCTTACCCTCTCACTTTTATGTTATTTTTCCTAATTTTAATTTTTTATTTCATGTGAATATTATTATTTCATACATTCATAGTAAGTAAAATGTAACATTTTAAGAGTGAAGGATGGGATGATATTTTTGGTAGATTCTTTAGGGTTTTTTTTTGTGTGTGTTACTTCTTTGAATTGTTATTGCTTTAAAAAATAAAAAATGAAAAAAATAAAAAAAAACAAAAATATATAAAATAAAAAATAAAAAATATAATCATTTCACATGAACATTACATACATGGATCTAATTTTTAATTCATGTTTTATTTTTCAAATATCATGTGAAGGATGTTAATCTTGGGTAAGTTTTCATCATTGGTTATCAATTTTAGGGAAAATGGAATTTGTTCAATGATATGTTTTATTGTGTATTTATAAAGAATTTGAGATTTTTAGATCATTAATTGTGGGAAATTTTGGGAAATTTTTTTCATTTAATATCTCCACACAACATCACGCTTAGTTATTAATTGTAATTTTTTCATGCCCGGTTAAAGTTTGTCATGTTAAGTAATATTTTTCATCTTATAACATGGCCTTTTCATACATTAATTTCTCTTCCAATCAATTACACTACTATAATGTATTTCACTATATGTGTATACATGATATTATACTGTTTTAAACCCCCAAAAAATCAAATAAAACAATAAATAGGGGAGTGATGAAATGTACAACATGTGGGGATATTTAGATCAGACGCTTGAGGTTTTAACTTCTAGGAAAACTTAAATGAGTGGGTTTTGGAATTTGATTGAAAAAGGTGTTGAATGGGTTTGGAAGAATATAATTAGGTAAGAATAAATATATTACTTTACATGAATATATTGGATAAAGTTTGGATAAATAATATTGAAATGATGGGCATACACACATATGGGGAATTTGTGGAATAATTGGATCATAACATGTTTCCACATGATTAGTGCCATTGATCTCACTGTATTTTTTTTTAATAAAACTTATGAGATAGATAATTCCTTATTTTTTTAGATTGAATTATTTTTGGTGATTTTATCTATGCTCATATTTCCATTATGGATTGAGTAATTTCAACATGCATCATTTTCTAGATTACAGGACATGGGGTTTTGCTTGGAAGTGAAAAAGGTTAAGTGTGAGGGAGTCAATAAGACATGTTTTTATTGAATATTTTTTTATAATATTTGATATAATTTCCTTAAATTTATAATTATTTAAGTATTTAATATAAAGGTGTGTTTTGATCTTGAAATTGAAAATTCCATTAAAATTCTATTTTCCCATTTTTAATTCTACCTTAGTAATTTTGTAATAACATTTTTTTGTGTCTTAATTTTTAATTTTTAATTATATGGTCATATTATAAAAAAATTAAATTTTTAATTTATAAAATGATATATATATATCTCACATTTATATGTCCAAAAATGTACATTAATCCATAGTTGGGATGGATTTGATAGATTGGGCCATGCTTCACTATTTGGGCCATGAATTTTTTATTTGTGCTTGGAATGGGATGGAATTTTTTTATATGTTAGAAGATTGAATTAAACTCATTTAATTCAACTGGAGTAAAGGGTATTTCAAGAGGTAACTCGGTCTAAAATATGGCTCAATATGTAGTAAATTTTGAAGGTATAATTTTGTATGTTTCCTTGTTAACATTTCAAACCCTAACCCTCTCTGGCTCTATTCAAATAAAATTTTCACACTTTAGAGGGTTGTTAGAATCTCTGGGAAGGTGTGATATAAATTTTTGTTCTATGAAATATCTATACCACTTATAATAAGTAAAGTTTTTGCAAATATATATTCCAATAAGGCACTCCTCTCACGCTTCTACTTTGTGTTTCTTTTCTTTTGTGCTTTTAAATTCCATTTTTATTTAATAAAACTTTTTTGTTATTATATATTCCACTTTTTATCTTACTCATTTGTTCTGGAATATAATAATAGATATTATATTGTGTGTTTACCTTTCAATATGTTTCTCATGTAAATCATCTCCACAATGACGACTCCACCCATGAAAGATTGGTTTACGTTCATAATCAATCTAATTTATATATGATTTATTTATTTGTTTTGAATGAATTAAAAATTTTAATTCATAAATTATGATCAATTAATTAAGGTTTAATTTATATGGAACTTGGTCAATTTTTACATTGACAATGAGGTTGGACTTGGTAAATCATGAGAGATAAACTTTAATCGTCAAATATAATTAACTTGTGGTAGATCTTAGGGTTCAAGTCTAATCCAAAAACTCAAATAATTATAATTTATAGAGATTATATGATTAATAATTTTACATTTACCATAAGTTTTATTTTGGATCATAATCAAAGTAAGGTTCTACGATTTAAAGTCTCGAAGTTAACCTAGGGTTCATTTCTTTCATTCTTAATGGTCATGTTAATTTCCATAGGATCAAACAGTTGATAGGATTAAGTGATTGTAATTAAATAAAATCTAATCACATGGTATAATAATGAATGAATGTTTAAAGGGTATATTAGATCAATTATGTCTCCTCATATTGGTATTTTTAAAGAAATTGTGTCTTTGGTTGCATCTTTCCAAAATCACTCACCCAAACCACCACCACCACCCCAAAATTTTTTTCCTTTTTTCACTTATTATCTTCATTTATTCAAGAATATTATGGGTTTTTTAATCTACCTCATCCTTAATAGAATGACCTAGTTTATACACTATGTTGTACTTAGTAAAATCACAAATATTTTTTGAGATCATGTACAACAACGGTCATCACATGCTGATGGAATATGTAATAATGTACATCAGAACATTCTTTCTAGACCTTGTTCCAAGACACTTATCATATTATAGGAATATTTATGCACAA